>CM060172.1:53418870-54705800 GCA_030549775.1 Tamarix chinensis | reverse complement strand
GAGTTTAGTTTTGTGGTTTATGGGAGTGGTTTTTTCTTGAATGGAGCCATATGCTGTAATCTATTCCATAGTAGGTTGGAGTGTTTTGCCTTAGAGTTTTATATCTTGATATTGTTCCACTGGTGAGAAAGAGTGGGATCCATAATCTTAACGTGACTAAGTAAATAAAATATTATAATCACCTAATGTTGAATCCTAATTAGTTTTTTCTTTAGTTATATCATACCATAAGTATATGTGCATACCTAGTATCTATATTGTTATATAACTTTAATATGCTATGCATTCCTTAATCTATTGATGTATGTTGTTACCATACTTAGCATGTATCATTTTTATAAGTGTTACTTAATCCCATAAGTAGATGCCATCTTATTTTGTAGGTAATTAATGAATTAAGGCTCTTGATGTGATTACCTATGGTGAGTGATTATTCGGGTTGGTGTTAGTGTATGGTTATCCAGATATCTGTATCTTTCTCTAGACTTTTAATTATCTATTTTTTATTACATTTATGCTCTTCTCTCTATTTTATAATCTTGTATCATTATAAGATCAATCACTCCCCACAATTGATCTTTAGATACGAGTTACATTTAGCCTCGCACCTAACATAGATCCGGTATAGGTAGTATATATCCTATGTTGGATGTGGTGTAATATGCTATGTTTTTATCTTTGGCTTATGAAAACCCTTATTAATAAAAAAATAGTTTATAAAAATGGGTGTGTTACATCACAATCGGTTTATTGGTTTACTAAGGGATCCATTCCTCATTTTGCATGAGACTATAGCATATTCTTCTAACTTAACCAAACTTCATATACAGAACACACATTGTTCTTAACATGCAAAAAAATCATGGATAAAAATGCTTAATACTTATGGCTTGTTTGGAGTCACTTTACAAAAGTAATGGTTAAAAAAGTTTTCAAAATAAGTAATTATCTTGGACAATTATTTTTGATAAGTAGATCCAAATGAGGGATAAATAAAGCCTAAGATCTCATTAATGCATCAAATTCACACTCAAACTTTGTCAAAAACATCAAAAGGATTAAAGAGTCCTATAATATGCTATCTTATCCCATAACCTCACATAAAATAGATCATGTATCGTAATATGCATGTTAAACTTGTAGGAAATTCTCAAAACACCATCAACAACAACCATGAATCTTAACAAACCTTTGAGATTTAAGATGCATAAATAGGCACACAAGATTCTATTTCATGCTTTTCTATCCATGCTTATATATATATATATATGTGTGTGTGTGTGTGTGCACCTAAGAGTTTGTAGAATGAGTGTGTGAGATGAGAGGAACATGCCCTAGGATTTTTAAATGGGGGGAATGGGGGAAATGTGTTGAATTTGGAAGCCCATGAATTTCCTTATCCTCTAACATATATTATAAATTATAAGAAATGGAGGGAAAATGGATGGAGGAGAGTGTAATTACCCAAAATGATGGGCACACCCTTTGTTTAGAGCCTTAGATCAACCAAAATATTCATAATAAAGGATAAGAGACAATGGGAGTGAAAGTTATAGGGAAAAAAATACACAACCGCCTTTGTATTTGAATTATGCAAGTCTAAAAAGTAGTAGATGAGAGAGAAAAGGAGGAAGAAGGATAGAAGAAGGTGAAGCTATCAATATCACTTTTTTGGATTTAAGTCCATAATTCTATTTAAACCAATCCAAATCACATTTAAATGCTCATTAAGCTCATACAAATAATTTATAAATTATTCCATGCTTAATCACAAGGTTACACAATTACTAGAAAAAAAGATTTGATTTAAAATCAAGTGTGAAAATTATTAGGTCAGACGGGTTAGTTTATTAGACTAACAAAACTAGTCAACTGGTTTTTACTAGTGGAATAGTCTATTAGAACTAGTTGGTTGATTTTTCTAAACTAAAATCAATATAAGTAGAGTGGGTGAACTAGTCGACTGGTATAGCTAAACCAACTGACTAGTTTTCATAGAAACCAAACCTTCTTGGAAAATCAAATCTCTTCTAAAATCCCTTTAAATTAAAACCAAAGTACAACTCCAAACCACCATTAAGCACACTTAGATCATGATCAAGCATATGAATTAACACACCTCAAGTGGTCTAAATTTATTGGGTATTACATTCTATTTGATAAAATACACATCTTCCTGATAATAGATAGAAATAAATATGTAATGTGTAATTTTTTAATCATGTTGGATGTGTATTAGTTATTATAAGATTTGTATTTACCATTATAAAATGTGGATTTAAAATTATAAGATATCCATTTATCTATATAAGATGTCGATTCACATTTGAAAAACGTTCATTTTTGGTCACAAATAATTATCTTAAGATTTACATTTGTCAATATAATATTTGCATTCACTGCATTAAGATATATATTTACAACTATAAAATGTGCATTATTCCACCAAATATATGAATTTTTTTCAAATAACATCTGAATTTATAACACATGTATTCATCCATTATAGTTTTATAAATAATGAATGTGTATTTATATCTAGAAGAAGTGTATTTTGTTAGATAAGATATTTATTATTGCTATATCTCTATAAGAAGAGCATTGTCAAAATAATACATACATTTAAAACTATAAAATGTGCATGTGTTTAATAAAGATGTATATTCTTCCAATAAAATAAGTATTTATATTATGGATTTTTCTCTTATTGTTTTGTAAATGAATGATGCATATTCTGTTAGATAAAATATATATTTTCCTTGGTAGTATGTGTAATCTATTTCGGATGTATTCAAAAGATATGTCTTTATTAGATAATATATGTATTGTTTAAAAATAAAATTCAATAAATTTACAAAAATGCCTCTATGTTCACCTTATTCTTAGACACGTGAACATTTTATTATAAAAGATATGCATTTATGATTGAAATATGTGTATTTTATAATATGTCTTCCATGGTATAATTAAAATAAAATTCAATTATATTATTAAATTATCATCTCTAGTAGCAAGAAGCACCCTAGTAATAATACGCGGATGCAATTTGTATTTGACTCGAGACTTGTTTGATACATAGCTGGTGGAGTGGGTAAATTGTAGAAAAGTGTTAGTTTTTGAGTTAATTGTAGCATTTTAATTAGTACACAGGAATTCACATGTAAGTTCATTTGATGTATTATTAAGAGAAATAATTGTAGTTTAAATTCTAATTCTTTAGCCAAACAAAAATAATTGTATATTTCTTTGGAAGCAGACACATGTACTATACACAAAAAGTTAACACTTATGATACACACACACGCGCGCGCGCATACACACACATGTAAGTATGTATGTATATAATTATATACCTTCTTATGACTATATTTTATGCATCTTGATATATAATATGATTAGCCTAAAAATATATGGGTTTATGTTAAATTTGTGGTAGATTTGATTTTGTTTCCACTTTGTACTATTTTACAAAAATCACGTATAATTCAATAATGAGATTTTACCCGCCATATTATATATAAAATTGAAGCACCACAAGTCTAGTTTTCATAAAAATTAATGGTTTTTCATTTTGAGTTATGTATGGAAAACATATCGGGTTATAGTAAGCATTGGTTAAATCTGAAAAATTAGTATACCTTACAAAATTGAAATTTTGGTGTTCTATTTTGGTTTTGACTAATGCTTGAGTTTTGGTTGTTATGTAAACACCAAATATTAATTTTTAACCTAGGTTGATCAAGCTTGATCTTTTAATATACGTGTGGTTTCAATATTTTGGTCAAAATTTTTAGTTGGATTTGAAAAGTTGGTTTCAATATTTTGAAAAGCTTGATCTTTTGATATAGGTGTGGTTTCAATATTTTGATCTTATATATATAGAAGAAGGGTCAAATACAAACCCTCCTTAACATGTAAATATAGGAAACAATCATATCCATTACATTAATATTTGATTAACAATAAAGATTTAATAAATACCAAACTAAAAAACTAAATCAAAACTAATATCCCAACCTTGAACCCCAAGCCCCGAACCCTAAATACTATACAACCCAAACCCTCTAAACCCTACACATAAACCAAAAACCCTAATTCCTAAACCCTAAACACTCTAAACCCTAAATCATCTAACCATCTAACCATTTAAACACTAAACCCTATAAATCCTCTAAACCCTAAACGTTAAATCATTAACCCTAAACCCTCTAAACCATAAAACCTAAACTCTCTAAACCCTAAACCTAATAAACCTAAAGCACTAAACCTTAAACCATAAACCCTCTAAACGCTGCACACTAAACCCTAAACCCTAGTTTCCATCCGAAGACATGCATGCTCCAACAAAAATAAAACATACTCATTAAATATATGTTCATTTAGTTATACATTGTGATGGAAAAATAACCCTCCATAATCTAAAAATGTCATGATTCCTTGAGTTTTCACTTATAGAACTCCAAAAGCTACTTCCCACAATCATGTAAATTACAAAGAAAAACATCAAGAACCAATGTCCTTTATGAGATTGAAAAAAATTGACATCCAACTCATGTCTTTCATTCCAAAATTTATCATGACATAAAAAAAACTGAAAGTAGTTACAATTTAAACTTAGGAATTAAAAACTATTACAAGTTGAGATTGAGAAGAATAATGACGTGTTTAAATTTTGATTTTAATTTTTATTTTGTGGGAAAATTCCTACTATCATGACTTGTATACTCTCCACGTGCCTCGTAATTTCTTGTCATATTCTTTTATTGATCAATAGCCTTTTCTTTCTCCCCTTTAATCATCTTTCTAGTTTCTTTGTTTTTAGATTGACATGGTGCTTAAATGATAACTTCACTCAAAGCACTTATCACAATTAAGGATTCAATGATATGCAATTTACTTGGAGGCTTATCATTACTATTCTTGCCACTCCATTCCTTCTTAAAATCTTCAAGAACTCTTATAAATTCATGGATACCTTCTTGTTTCCCTTCAACTAGGCTGATACATTCAAACATTTGAGACATAACCTACTCAAAGTAGTCTTCATGTCATCAGCTTTGGAACATCATTCCAATATGTCCCTTTCTAAGTCATAGATTATCTTTTTTAGGACATTTTTTGTAACACCCCCAAAATTTACTATAGAAAATTTTTGTTTTATTAAAAGATATAGCAAAAGCAAAATAACAAAAGTATGAATTTCAAGGATATTGCTGGCATACTTAGTACCAGACCGGTTCACTCCTACAGTTCTAGTATCAAGTGCTAAGGCTAAAGGAATAAAATACAATTTGCTAGAAACTCAAACCATATTTAAATTAGAGTAGCGCAATAAACAATTTACAAGAATAGAATCCACTAATGGTGGTTACAAGAACAAAGATTATATTTAAACCAGGAATTAAAAGAGAAAGAGTGAAATCCTAAAAGTTTTCAGATAATCCTTATGCTCTTTCCCGTTGTCCACTTGAATAGCACCTGAAACGAACCTGCGAGGGACATTGCCAATTGAATAGGCAAGGGCCCACGAATGAAACCCTTCAATACTGTGGTATTGAGTAACCCTTTAAACCACACTAAAAAGCAGGCCCGCAATGCAACACTTGATGCAAAGCTATATACACATATAATAAGAAATGCATACACAATATCCACATACTTAGCAAGACCATCACATATTAATAGATCATAATGTGAAATCAAAACCTTTGGGCCTTAAGCCATTAATCAATCATTATTCCATAATCTCTGAAAAATTATATCCATGTGAGTTCGGGAACCCCACTATTATAGCTGGTGGACCAGAAATATATAGGGAAGAACGCTCCTGACCACTATTAGTTGCCGGTGGATCGGTCTCCAGGGCAGAAGGCTCCTGACTACTATTATCGCTGGTGGATCGGTCTGACTCCGACTCACATGGTGTTCCATTATAAGTGATTAGTATTTTTATGATTTATTCAAATCTAAGATTTAGTTTATTGAGCTCAGGACCCCCTCTATTATAGGTAGTGGACCGGAATACATATATACATCTTCCAGGGCAAAACGCTCTTGGGCCACTATTATATCCTGTAGACCGGTTCTCATAAACATCTTGCAGGGCAAAACACTCCTAGGCCACTATTATATCCGGTACTCATAATATAATCCATCTGGGCCCAGCTCATTCATCTTTTACTTTCATGATTAGTGTTTTCCCTTTTTAATCAGCACAACAGTTCCATTTATTTTCCTCGATGGGGAGATCAAGATCGCGGGACACAAAGGTACACTGATCGTACCGGTGCATACAATCTACTCAGTACCCTTCAACCATCAACCTAGGGACGCAAAGGTACCCTGGTCGTATTGGTACATACAAGTTACATAGTACTCTACTAATCATGGGACACCTAATCCATATGTATGCATACCCCCTAAATAGGTCCGTAGAGCTAGATAGAGTAAGATGTAGGGCCTAGTTGGGGTACAAAGGCACACTAGTAGCTACCAAAATAATCGTGGACAAAACTATGTCTTTAGGGTAGGGACCCTTAAAGAGCCACCATTCCCGATCTCGAGGTCTTTCACTTTAATTATTAGTGTCTTAATTAAGGTGATCACGAAAAGCACAACAATCATATACTTATTCACTTTCAATTATTTATGATATCATTAGGTACTCCTTATTCATAAAATTATCCAAGATAACCTAGAGGATTCATTAAGGCCATCATTATTTCATCCAAATCCAATTTAGGATTCGTTTCCATTCGTTCACATGCCATAAGGGTTAGCATATCATAGTCACATTATGATATTAGAGTCTGGTTAGTTCACATCGAAGGATCATGGCTAGGGCTATAAATGAGATGAGCCAGTTTGGTATTCAGCTCATTAAAAGCTCGGTTCTGCTCATTCGTTTAGTTAAATGAGCCGAGCCTAATACTCACTTTTAGGCTCATTTATTAAAGGAGCCGAGATCGAGCTCAAAAAAGCTTGCTTGGTTCATTTTTTGGCTTTGTCGGCTCGACTCGTTAAAAGCTCGGTTTGGCTCGTTCGTTTAGTTAAACGAGCCGAACCCAAACATCATTTTAGACTCGTTTAGTTAAACGAGCCGAACCCAAGTGATGTGTATCTCAATAATTTGTATTTAATTAATTCTTGTAAAATTGCATTGTATATATAATTACTTTTCTTATTGTGTGGATAATTAGGAAAGTAAATCAGATTATGGGAGGTGGATCATAATGAGGTTGCTGTGAGTAGATGCTGCCGGATGCTGTTGCTGACAGGAAATTGCTGTATTAAATTGTTGATTATCCCATATGATGCATTCGCCGGCATGACTTGGCTAGTGGAAATTAAGTTGGCCGCGTAATCCGCCACCCGACCCATATTTGCTGGGTTAGAAGGATTGTGGATTATGCAACCCTTAATAAACATAATTAGCTAAACAAATTAGCTGATGGGAATTAAATTGTAAATCCATTATTTGGATTAATGTAAGCTTGTATTTTATAGTTTGGGCTGATTTATTGTTACCAGCACCAACAACTTGTTTTTGTTTATATTGGTCGGTTGAGCTATTGGGCTGATATGTTGGATCTTGTAATTGAGCCCATCGACCGTATAAGGACTTGTATTGTATGTATTGTATACGCCCATATATAAGGCGTATACAGAAGGTTTTGTACGACACTTTTGCTTAATATACCATTCGATCGTGTATTTTCTCTCTAGAATCTTCTCTCTCTCGCGACTGACTCATTCTTTCGATCTTCTTCTCCAATCTCTTTCTGCTAATCCAACTTCAGTAGCCATTGATTATAACTGTGCTATGAGTTTTACTGATCTTCCTTTGGATTAAATTCCTTAGGCTGATTATCGCGTGTAGTTGAACCTCGCGCTCGATTCACGATCCGGCGAAACTTCTTGAAACCTATCCAGGCTTCATCACCAAGCCTAGGAGTATTCGGCTCGGCTCGGCTCGTTTATAGCCCTAATCATGGAACACATAACCCTAACATGCCCTTAATTCACACCCAACACACAACACCATGCGTGATTAATGGTTAAGATACTTCCTTCATGAATATAAGAATAAAACCATACTATGACCTTAATTATCCCTCTAATCCGAGGTTATGCCATGTTTTGGTGATACTTACTAATTGTCAACTACCCTTATCTTGCTATTCAATATTACTTGAGTCTTATTATGAAACTCTGTTATCCTATTGACATATCGGATACGAGTTACTGATTTACCCCTTTCATCTCTACAAAATTACCGAATTACCCATTGCTTGTATAATTATTTAGTCATCCATTCTTTACTTGCCAATTTACCATATTACCCTCCATGTTGCATAATTACCAAATTACCCTTTACTTAGGTTACCAAGTTATCTTCCATACTTATTAAATCACCAATCACCCTCCATATTTGTTATACTTGTCAGATTTTTCATTTGGTTGGTTAGATTACCAAATTGCCCTTATTCATTATTATAATTACCAAATTATCCTTTTACTTTATTAAATTACCATTTTACCCCTTTACTTCTAAAATTACCATTTTCCCTTCTACTTCATTAAATTATCATTTTACTCTTCTACTTTATTAAATTACCCTTTTATCCTTCTACTTCATTAAATTACCATTTTACCCCTTTGCTTCTAAAATTACCATTTTACCCCCTTTACTTACAAAATTGCCATTTTGCCCCTTACTTCAAAAATTACCAATTTATACCTTTACTTTCAAAATTACCATTTTGCCCCTTACTTCCAAAATTACCATAATACCCTTTTACTTCTAAAATTACCAATTTGCCCTTTACTTCCAAAATTACCATACTTCATTAAATTACCATTTTACCCCTTTACTTCCAAAATTACCATTTTCCCCCCTTTACTTATAAAATTGCCATTTTACTCCTTACTTCAAAAATTTCTATTTTACCCCTTTACTTACAAAATTGCCATTTTACCCTTTTACTTTCAAAATTACCATAATACCCTTTTACTTACAAAATTACTATTTTGCCCTTCTTCCAAAATTACCATAATACCCTTTTACTTATAAAATTACCATTCTACCCTTTACTTCCAAAATTACCATAATACCCTTTTACTTACAAAATTACCATTTTGCCATTATTATACCGCTTTTATTAAAATACTCTCACTACATAAAATATTAATATTAATGTTCTATTCTCAACATCCAACTCCACCAACTATTATTATTCAACATGATCCTCAATAGCACCCACACTTATTTAGGCCACACTCTTACACAAGACATATTACTAAAATTCCCCTATGGCTCATAATAACAACATTTATGCATCAATGGTGACAATAACATAACATATCATAGACAAGTACTTAAAATTATTATTAATAACAAAGCTCTTTCCTTAAGCATTATTTCTACACATGGCACATAAACTAGCATGCTTTCCCTTTTATCAATCAATATAAGCAACTACATATATTATACTAAACAACACATATCATGCATAAAGACATATTAAAAATCTTAATGCGCTAGCATACGTTTATCCATATGTTTAAATGAGGTTTAACGATTATCTTATTTCCTGCAAAAATCAAACCTTACCGGCATTCCGGTTAAAGATTCAAGCTTTAATAAGAAAAATCAACATCTAAAAATAATATCAATAATTATCATATTTGAAATAGGAAAAACCAAAAACATAAAACTTTATCAAAACTTAATTAATGATATAATTTATTTAACCCTTAATATACCTTAAGATTAAGTAAAGATTAGGGCAAAAATTTAGGCGAGTTGCATGCAAAATAAGGGGTGGAAGGTATCGAAGGAGGGTGGAAGAAAAGGAGGATTGGCTATTTTTGGGTTGGGGTTTTGGGGATAGGAAAAAGGGTAGGTGGGGGAGAGTTAGGGCAAGGGATGGGTGCAGGGGTGGAGAGGGAGTGTAGTGGTGGTTGGGGATGGGTCATCGGAGGCCAAGGGCAGCGGAAGCGGCGGTAGCAGGGCTGTGAAGGGGGCTACCGGAGTGGCGGAGGCTGCAGAGGCTTATTCCGACCAAAGAAGGCAAGGGGTGGTAGGGGAGGTTGCAGGGAGTGGTTTGGTGGCTTGAGAGGTGGCAGAAACGGTAGGACGGCGGCAGACGGAGGAGGAGCAAGGTGGTTGCCAAGAAGGGAGAAAAAAGAAGAGGATAGGAAGAATAGGGTTGCAGGGGGCTCGGGGGTAGCGTGGTGGTGCAGGGTGGGAGTAGGAGGTGGCAGGAGGTGGTGCAGGTGATTGGTGTGGCAGTGGTAGTGGCAGCGGTAGGATGGGGAGGTGGAAGTAAAATAGGGGAGGAGATGAAAGGAGAAGAAAGGGAGAGAAAGAGGTCGAGAGAGGCAAGGATGGCTCAGAAATGGCGCAGGAAAGGGGTTGGTGAGGAGAAGAAAAAGGAGAGGGAGAAGAGGGGAGCAGGTGGCTGGTCAGGGCAGGTTGTAGGGGGCAGGCGGTTGTCGCGGTGGCAGGGAGAGGGAAGGGGAAGAAGGGAAAGAAAGGAAAGAAAGCGGCATGCGGCTGGGGGTGTAGGGTTGGTTGGGTCCAAAATGGGGAAGAAAAGGATGGGGTTAGAGAGAGGGAGAGTGGCAAGGAGGTAGGTGGCGGCAGGGAGAAGTGTTAGGGCGTGGCTCTTGGGGTGGTTGGGAATGGAGGAAGAAGAAATGAAGGAGAAGAAGGAAAGAGTAGGCCAACCGGGCGAGGGAGAAAGGAGAAGGAGTGGGTCGGCCCAATTAGGGGAAGAAGAAAGGAAAAGAAAAGAAGGAGGGCTGGGCTGTGTCGTGCTGGAGAGGAAAAGGGAAGGGGAGGAACAGGCTAGTGGCCCAAGAGCGAGGGAGTGGGGTGAGCAGGCCAAGGCCTGGTGGCCTAAAGAGAAGAAAAAGGAGAAAAGGAGGAAAGGAGAAAAAAGAGAAAAAGGAGAAAGAAAAGGAAAAAGGGGAAAAGGAAAAGGAAAAATAGGGAGAAAATAGATAAAATAATTTATGGAATAATAGAATGTAATATTTTTGGTAGAAGAATAAATTTAATAATTTAATGTAATATAATCTAATATATTGGTTTAAAAAGGTTACTTTTAGAAAAATATTGGTTTGGAAAATTATTTAAATAAAATGAGTATGATAAAATAACAAAATATATATTTTAATTTATTAAATATTCATATCCAATTTTATATACTCAAAAATCTATAAAATAATTAAATTAAATAAATTTAGAAGCTAATTTATCCCAAATAAAAGTTATTTATTAAATTATAGGTTTTAAATTTTTAGGACAATACATTTTTAGTCCACTGATTCACTATCAATTGAGTAGGAATATGGTCTACATCTTTTCCTGTCAAAACCTAAATTATATGGATACATGGAATCCCGTATCTCTAAAACAACTTACAAGAGCACTTAATATCTTGGTTTACTATATTATATGACACACAAAAGTACTCTTACAATTTGACATACCAAGTTCACTAACCACAATAATTTTTAAATCACCTTTCCTCATAAAATCATCAAGTCCACATAAAAATGAAGCAACCAAAATCTCAATTTGGAACTCAAAAAATATAGTATAAGTATAAACCTCAGATGCATGCTTCTCTAATTTAAGCAGAGTCTCAAGTTAAGGGATATGACAAGTTTGATACCTTTTTTTTAACTCCAATTGTTTATACCTTTGTCTATCTAATGCACTCTTATAGCGTATACAAAACTCAACCAAAGTACAATGGTTATATGTGAACTTTCTAAAAAAGCTATTCTCACTCTTTGATTATGAAGTTCTTAAAATCCCTTCTATAAACAAGTCTCTAAAATATGCGGGTATCCATAAGTTTCTTATATTAAACATATGAGCAAGCCAATCGTGTCCCTCCAAAACAAACTCAACAATTGTCCCCATCCAATTATGCTCAAACTCCTCAAGTTCAAGTTGTAGACTCCACACACATGCAGATAACTTGTTTATGAAATCAGAGTCCCAAAGTGAAGGACCAATTTTTTTATGCAATTTATTCATAATGTGCCATATGCATTATCTATGTAGTATCTATGTTGAGTCTTCTTGAAAACCCTCTCTATGGCAATTTTTATTGCTGGAGCTTGGTTAATTATTATACAATAAGGCTCAATATTCCCCATATCCCTCCAGAATATCTCAAATAACTACTAAAATGACCCGATATTTTCATGATCTATTAATATTGCTCCAAAGGTGACACACTTTTTGTGGCGATCAACCCTAGTAGATGACGCAAAATCAAGTTGAACTTATTTGTGCCATAAGTAAAATAAAATGAAATCATATAACCAAATAGAGAGTAATTCTTCCTAGAGATAGGATTGACCCAAAAAGCACAAACAAGGATTCCACTATCATTGACCATAAAATTAAAATAATTTCCACTCCAATTTTTCCTCTTCTTTTAAAAGATTTCCACAAACATATCAGAATTAGAATCTCCAATGTAATACTTCACATCCCTATAATGGTTCTTAAAATCTTGTAATGAAGCACCTACAATTTCATACCCTTCCACATGTTCCTTGAATAACTGAAATAATTTAGATGCCCTAATGTTCATCCTAGCATTATCTATAATGAACTTCTTATGGATGATAATCAAATTCCTCCCTTATTTTAGAAATTGTCTAACACTAGGGGTAGCTAGAAGGTGATTATGTCCTTCATAAAAATTTAAAACCACATAAAACCCTTAAATATTGCGATTCAGACACAATCTAGATTTCTAGCTCTACATCCCACTCTATTAATCACTCTCCTTCTAGAAACACCTTGACCACTGCCTTGGGCACGCCATATATTTCTCGATGGATTAAATCCTTCCTTAGTACAGATAATATATTTTAATGTGACAACATTACTCATAGTTCTTTTTTCACTGAATAAACAAACACAAAAACTACAATTATAGAAATAATTCTTGTAGAACTTAACTCCATCATCTAATGATTCAAATCTCATTCCTACAATAGGGGCTATTTTTGGTGAACAATAGGGTATCCATTCCTTTGTTGTTCCACTAAGAGATGTCTGTGGTATTGAATTGGGAGTGACCATCTTGCTATCAACATCATTCAATTTTAAGGGAGAAGAAGAATCTTGTTTGTCACTCCTAATGCATATACAATAAAACAAATGAATCTATCACAAACAAGAACATTAAGATAAGAAAAGTACATATAGATCAAACTAATAACAAAATTACAAATATGGATTTTCAACCATTGCTACTATCTAATCCACTGATATTATGAAACAAATAGACAAATATTATAACACACTACTCAATTTTGCAGAATACAAAAGCACGATATCATGACTGGATCTTTCAATTAAATTTAATAAAGATTTGTAATACCCCACCTTTTTGGAAAGTGTTGAATGAGAAATTATGCTAATTTTGGGTAATTGATTTTGATTTGGTATTATGATTTGGTTTGAGGCAAAGTTGGATTTGAAATGAGGTTAGAAAATTAAACTTATTGAATTTTTTAGGTGAACCAATCGACTAGTTTATCGTTTTAGCAAAATAGTTTTACTCAACTAAATCAATCGAATGGTTGGGGAACCGATCAACTAGTTTATAGAATAGTCGATTGGTAGGCCAAAGTGATCGACTAGTTTGTCAAGATGGGTATATTTTTAAAACTTCATTTTTTAGAAAAAAATTATTATACTGAAATGAAACTTTGTTAACCCATGCTAAATTATTTCTAAGAAATTATTATCCTTTTTTATGATGTATTTAGCCCAAAATACTGCCTTAAATAGATCTAGAGGGTCGATTGGGATAATTACTGGAGGGGGGGGGAATAAAATACCCTAAAACCCTAATTTAGAAAATTATGTTAAAATAGGAATTTATTAGGAAAATTAATTAAATTAATTATTTTTATTAAAATAAGGGGTGATATTTAAGGCAAAATCATGAGGAAAATAATAAAGAATTTAATTAGGAAAAATTAGGGTGTTTTGCTAATTAAAATAGAATTTAGAAAAAATTATCCAAATATCCTAAATTAATCGAAAAAGGGAATATAATTATTATTTTACTAAATATTTTATTTTGAATATTCAAAAATACCAAAATATTCTATATACCCCAGCTAACCTATTTTTTCTTTTTCCTTTTTTCCTTTTTCTCCCTTTTTCCTTTTTCTTTTCTCTTTTCTCCTGTCTCCTTTCTTTTTTCTCCCTTCTTCCCCTGAAATGGGCCAGCCCCCCTTTGCGGCCCAAACCTTCCTCCCTCTTCCTTTCCCATGCAGCCTAGCCAGCGTCCTACCTTCCTTCCCTTCTCAACCCACCCCATTCTCTCCCTTTTTTTCTTTCTTTTCTATTCTCCCTAGACCGGCTGGCCCGTCAAGTCATCTTCTTCCACCCGCCCCTCCCATGCGAAACCTGCAACTCTGCCACCACCGTCTTGCACCTCTATAGTTGGTTTGCACCCCTCTCTCTCCCCGTCCTTTTCCTTTCCTTTTTTGGCCCTAACCAGCTATGCACCTCCTCCCATGTATGCCCTGTCCCTTTCCCTTTTTCCCCCCAACCCAATCTGCACATGTAACCTTGCAGACTTGAACTGGCCTGCTAGTGCTAGCCGGAAAGCCTGCCATACTTACCCCTTGTCCTCTTCCCCTTTTGTCTTATCCACCCCCATTGTCCTATAAACACTCCATACCCGACCTCAATTGAGCTTCATCTTGCCTAGAAACTTTTACCTCCCCTTGCGCCACCGCCACTTCAGACGCCTCTGTAGTCGCCTGTGCCCAGCGCCGCCACCCATAACGCATGCCAAACTCCTCCCTGCATCACCCCCACCAAACCACACCACCCACCACCTCTAATTCTTCCTGCATGAGCCGCCTCAGCCGTGCAAAGTTGGTTACCCAACCTGCCCATTCTCTTCCATCGTAGCCCTTCTCGCCATCATGCGCCGCCATCCCTACTGCAACCACCACTTCTCCTACCTCCCAAAACACTCAGAAAAGCCTCCTCTACCACCCCTACCTTCCTTTCTCCCTGCCTCCCTCTCCTTCACCCTTCCTCCTCCTCCACCACCTTCGGCCACCAGCAACCACCACCTAGGCCATCCTTTTTTTTGCGCCACCACCACCATTCAAACCATCTCAACCCAAAGAATCCACCACCACCACAACCACCCTCTCACTCCTCCTCTTCTGGGCTAAAAATACACCTCTCCCACTCCACTTCCTCCTCCACCGCCAGCGCTGCTGCCTTGAGGTTGTGCCCTAGCCTCCCTAACCTCTAAACATAATTAATTTAATTGTTATTTATTTTATTAGTTTTAATATGATTATTATTATTGTTGTTGTTATTATTATTGTTGTTGTTGTTGTTATTGTTGTCGTTGTTGTTGTTATTTTTGTTGTTGTTGCTGCTAGTATTATTATGATTCTATTATTACTATTATTATTCATATTCGAACCATTAGTATTATTATTATTATGAGTATCATCATTATTATTATTAATTTAGGACTATTATTACTAATGCTATTATTAATAAAATTATTCAAAACCCTATTATTATTATTAATAAGATTTGAAGTACTATTATTATTATTATTATTATTATTATTATTAACTTTGGCCTTATTATTACTAATTTTATTATTATTATGATTATTCGAACCCTTATTGTTATTATTACTAAGATTTGAACTATTATTAATAATATTATTATCATCATCATCATCATTATTATTACCTATATCACTAATATTACAGTTACTATTATTACTACTATTACTATTACTATTACTATTACTATTACTATTACTATTACTATCGTCATCATCATCATCATCATCATCATCATCCTTTTTATCATTATTGTCACTACTTTAGTATTACTAATAATAATATTATTATTACTATGATTCAAGTTATTATTATTATTATGATCACTATTATTATTATTATTATTGTTAATATTAAAGTTATTATCTTTAGTAATATAAATATTACTAATAATACTTTAACATGGACCAATATAACTACCAAGACCTATCTTGACTAGTAGTAGCATGATTAGCTACTTTAAGAATAATACCCTTATTTTTACTTATAAAACTACTATTATTATTATTAACTCTAATATTAGGTTATGATACGGGTAAAATAGAAAATAATGATAATATTGGTTAGAGGGAAGTTAACCCCTAGTATTTTCCTCTTATAGGTGAACCAAGTCAAAACCCTAAGGAGGTGTGGGAGTGTGCTCTAAGCCCTGTGTCTTATTAGGTAATGATATGGTTAAGGCCTACTATGTGTGAAAAATGTGCTATATGTGTTGATTTGATGTGTGTACTTTATATATTATGTTCTTGTTGTACAGCTTGCTAAGCATGGAGTTAAGGTAAGTTGCATGTGTTTTATGATATGTGTAACATGGTATTGTTGCTTGTTTCATGAAATGTGCTTATGTAATATTCCCCCTCATGACATGCATGATAGAAAGCCCTAAATAGTGTGATGTGGTTGTGAGAGAAATGGAAAAGAGTGAGGAAAGTGAGTTGACTAGATAATAGTAAAGATGACCTAAATATCTTATGACCTATGGGTGGATAAAAGGAGGAATAATGGGAACAAATTAAGGGAATGGACCAAAACATGCATGGGGATTCTAGGGTTTGCATAGGTATAACTTTTACGTGGAAAAAGTTGACTTGAGGGTTAAGTAAGGTAAGGGAAGAATTGTTGGGTTAATTGGAGTTTATATGTGAAAAATAGTACGTGGGTTGGTGTAAGGATGGATGAGAGACTTGACTAAGATTTTGGGAGGAAACCCTAAGTGAGAGAGGTATGCAAAGAGGGAAAAACTAATGGAAATGGTTAGAATGGGGAATAAAAGATGAGAGAGGTGTCACATGGAGGAAAAGTGAGCCAAGTGAGAAAAAGGTATTTGGGTGTTGAGGGGGTGACATAAAATAAAGAAAAAAGTACTAGGGTTTTGGGGAGCAAACTAGGGTTTTTGTGATCATTTGTGAGAGTTGGATAGTGAGGTTGTGATGTTAGGTGTGGAGTGAGAGAAGTGATGGTTTTGGTAACAAAGAAGAGTTTAAGGTTCTCATGGTGAGTGAGAAAGATGGGAAGGAAGTCTCGGGGTCATAGGTTGTGTTGGATATGTGCTATGTGGAAGAGGGGATTGTAAGTAAGAGATGAAATGATAACATCATTTAAGGAAAAGAGGTGCTAGGGTTTTGGGATGGCCAACTAGGGTTCCATGACCACATGTGTGAAATGAGAAGTAAAGCGGGGTGCTTGGTGATGAATCGAGTGAGGTGATTAATTGGGAGAAAAAGAGCATAAGTTGTGTGGGGTAGAGGAAGGTTGGGCCATATAGGTTCGGGAAACTCTAGAGAGTGATATTGAGTTGACTTAGAAATATGAAAAGTGGGCCTCGGAGTTAGGTATTCATGGTAATGAGGAAAAAGTGAGAAGGAATGTCTAGATGTACTAGAGGGTGTGGAAGTCCCAAGATATGGGATAGGGGTTTTGGGAAGCTGAGAATAAAAGGGTGAGCATGGAAAGTCTAGTGGGTTATGCATGTCTAGTCGGGGTTGTGGAATAAGATACAATTAAACACTAAATACTTAAAGTGAAAGATTATCAAGCCAAGGCTTAGTGAGGTTATATATTTTCCGGTCCACCGGCTACAGTAGTGGTCAGGTGCATTTTGTCCTATGGAGTAATATCCGGTTCCTATGCTATAACAGTAGTCAGATGTGTTCTACCCTGTTGAGTGTTTCTGGTCCACCAGCTATAATAGTGGGAGATTGCGGGCTCGATAAACCAAACTTTATAGGGTAATAAGTCATGAAAAGATACTAATTACTTACAGTGGAACACCATGTGAGTCGGAGCTATTGAGGTTGATTTTTCGGTCCACTGGCTATAATAGTGGTCAGGTGCGTTCTGCCCTATGGAGTATTTTCAGTCAGCCGGCTATAATAGTGGGGGTTCTTGTACTTACGCAGAATTAATATGAGAAATGTGTGAAATAGAATTATAAGATATGGAAAGACACTAATTATTTATAGTGGAACACCATGTGAGTTTGGGCTAATGAGGTTGATTTCCTAGTCCACTGGCTATAATAGTGGTCATGTGTGTTCTATCCTGTGTAGTGTTTCCGGTCCACCGGCTATAATAGTGGGGTTCCCGTACTCATGAGAAATTAATATAAGATATGTGTTGGACAAAATATGAGTCTAATTCTGGCTTGATGATATGAACCTGAATCATGCTTTGTATGCTTTACTTGTTTGTTTCTTACTGGCCTTACCCATATGGTTACCTTACTTAGTACGTAGTGTACTGACCACCCATTTCACGGTTGCTGATCATTCCCACGAGCAGAGGGCCCTTTTGAATTTGTATAGGTAGGAGGGACTATGTTTGATGTCTATGATGTATTGGATGCGTCAGGCGGAGATGTGTGTTGATTGTTGGACTTGGTATGGGGCCTGAGAGTGATGTTGGTTGGATTCTCTTTGTATCCCTATGTACCAATGTTTTCATCGTATTTTGGTTTTGTTTTTTTGATGTACCTTTTATCCCTTTTGAGAACTTTGACTATGTACCCCATTTAGGTTGTAATAACTTTTTAATGCGCACTCAGGTTCCCTCTTTATGAGTATTTTGAATTTCTATGTTTCCCTACCTTAAGTGTGTTTAATGATTATAATGAAAATTTTCCTTAGCCTTGTGGTTGGTGTGAGACTGTCTAGGGGTCGAGCTCGTACTAATCACGGCAGTAGCACCCCCATGGTTGTATTTGTTTAAATTAAACAAAAAATTTTAACTGTGATTTTTGGGGGTGTTACCAAGGAAGATGGCCTAAGCATTATTTTCTTCTACCTCTCTCATCTGCACATTTCTGAGATCATTTTTTCGATCTCAGGAACGATTTTGATCAGCTAAAAGATTCCTTCTATGCTGACCTTCCATTACCTCTCTTGTGAATTTCATTTCTAGGCTAATTGACCTATGTTTCTTCAGAAACACCATTTAAGCTCTGAAGAATAGGTTAACATATCTTAGATAAAATCCATCTATTTAACTCGAATTCAAACAGTAAGAATTAGGATTTTTGAATTATTCTTGACCACCCTATGATTCATCTCGATTGATTGGCTATAAATAACCCCAATCACCCCTTTTGTTGAACTTTATTTTAGCCACTGAAAATACCTAACTCTCTATACTCACATTCTTCATTTGCGCTTCAAACCTTACAATCAAATTCATTTCACTTTTCTGATCCTTTCTCTATCTCCCTCTTTAATTATTAAGTAAGGAAGAGTTAGATTTGAAAAAAGGTTGAGTGGTTCAACTGAGTACCCTTTGTTTTGCCTTTGGGGTGTGGTATAGTCGTTCTTCCTTTTCTATTTTAAATTCAAATTTATTAATGTTATGCACAAATTTCTGAGTTAAAAATTGTTATTTTAAGGTTTTAAAAGTTGAGGTTTTCATAGGTTGAGATTTCTGATTTAAGGGGAGTTTTTCCTGCATCAAGTGATTCTTGCTTCTAACCTAGGTTATGAGTATTCTTATATGATATGGAACTCTTTAAGTTGATATTATATGTTGGCATGAATGTATACAGCTTGCATAATTGATTTGGATGGTTAGATTGTGCATTTTGAGAAAAAAAAGCACAAACCTTGAGAAAATGGGTTATGACGATTAAAGGTTGAGATGTGCAAGTTAAATAGGCTAAAAATGTGTTATATAATGTTAAAGCATGTTCCAATGTGGTTTAATGAAGATTTATGAGCATAATATCTATGTAAATGATTGTTTGGTGCTGTTATAAGGCAAACTAATCGATTGATTAGGTTAAACCGATCGACTAGTTCCTAGAATAGTCGACTGGTTGATCTAACCCATCGAATGGTAAGCTTACAGAGACCTTGATCTTGCTCTCTTCATAAACCCATCAACTATTTGGGTAAAATCGATTGACTGATTAATTAACAATCAACTGGTTTACCCAAATTGATGAAAAAGTTTGAGTAACAATAGGGTTTGATGGATTCATATCGATCAACTGGTAAGTCCAAAGTGATCGACTAGTTGGTGCAACCAATAGACTGATTGGGCTAGACCGATTGACTGGTTTGACTAGTTTGTGTAATTTGATTCCTTTCAGGTTAGTTATGCTTTGAGACTATGTATGGGGCTATTCTATGACTATTAAAGGGATAAAACACCAATTTAATCATAGATTATGACTTAATGAATGGATTAATTGGATCATGATTTATGATATACTCAATGAGTATTATAAAGGCTAAATAGATGTACCACTTATGAAATGTGATGGTCTTTGAGAAAAGAGTAATGAAGCATATCATGTGCTCGAATGAAATAATATGATGGGTATGAATAATATTGGACAAGGATAAATGGATATCTCACACATGGTTGGAAAATGAGAATGGATTAATATGGAAGAAATATGAGTATGCCTTTTTTGCTCTTTGAATTGGCCTTGTATGACCACTCATCTTCATAAATAATGAACTAAACTCATAAAGAAATATACAATTGAGTTATGTATGGGTCTGGGTTACTAGATCCTCGTTTAGCTATGTCTATCCTATGTTAGGTACGACGGTAACACCTCATTTTTTCTAAGTGTATTTTCCGCTTCATCATTATTTTAAACTAAATTTTTCGATAATGAAAATTGGGGGTATTACAAGATCTCACATAACTCAACATTTCAATTGATTATGTCCATCATATACATACACTTATAACATACAAAATCACTAATTTCTACGATCTAATCCACTATTGAAAAATAAATCTAAAGTAAACAAGATGAATGGAAGAAACAAACTTGAAAAACTTTGCTGCTCAAGTATCTATAAATCAAACCTGAAACAACTCTACAATTCAAGTATCTTTATATCAACTCTGAATAAACAATACATATAAATGAGCAGAATGAAGCAAATTATAAATTGACTCAACTTCGATCAAAGGAGAAGGTTAGGTAGATGGAGCTACGTTCAAACCATTTGAACCAATCTAAACATAAAAAAAATTGAAACCAAATATGCCAATTTACACACAAAAATACAGGGCAATTAGCAATATACTAGATGATAATGTGAGAATGATGAAGATACTTATTAAATCAATATTGTAAGTTGAGGATCGACTTAAGTTTGACCAAAGTAGATGAGTCGAAGCCACATTTCAACCAATCTGAACCTAAACCATTCAGAAACAAAATCAGCCAAAACACACAAAAATTCAGGGCAACTAACACTAGATTAGATAATAATGTAACAACAATGAAGATACTTACTAGTTTAATATTGTAATTTAACGACTAATTTTAGGAGCAGGTAGAACCAAATTTTTGGGGAATAAATGATGGTAAACAATGAAGAAGGTGGAGCGGCACTGATTGGCTGAGAAGGACCCAACAACGACAATCGACAATTCGAGGAGAAGTAGATGACGATCAATTGAGAAGATGGATTTCACACAGAAAGAACGAGAAGGCGAATACCGAAGGATGGTTGCGAAATGGACAAAAATGGAGATTTGAGCTTCGGTTGGGTGAAGACGACGAGTAGGGATAAGGGTAGGCCACGAAGATGAGCAGATGACGAGTACAAATGCAAGGTTGAGGACGGAGGATGAAGGATGGTCGCGAAATGAACGAAAATGGAGATCAGTAAATTTACAGCGAACAAATTTAGGAAATGAAAGAAAGGATAGGAGCTTCGATTGCCAAAGACGAAGAGCGGGATATGGATGGGGTGGCAAAGAAGAGCAGATGACAGAGTATGGACACAAGATTGATGTTAACAGAAATATCAGCAAGAAACGAAGCAGAGGAAAGAAAAATAATGTTGTTCATTTATGAATCTTGGTATCGTACAGAAGGAGCTCAGGGCTTATATATTAGCCGAGCTTTAACACGTGTGAAAATGTAAAATATCTAATCTATTATTTAGTCTAACACCCCCCCCCCCCGGCAAGGTGGAGGAGGGGAAACCATGCCCAGCTTGGGAGTGATAGAATTGTGGAGCTTGATAGTGAGGCTCTTGGTAAAATATCAGCTAGCTGTGAAGAAGTAGGAACATAAGAGAGAGAGATCAAACCAAAGCTGAGTTTCTCTCGAACATAATGACAGTCAAGTTTAATATGTTTCGTTCTTTCATGATAAACTGGGTTCTTTGCAATATAAATTGCTGCTTGATTGTCACATTTAACCGGGACAGGAGTGATATTAGGAGCAGACAATTCATGCAGCAATCTTGTAAGCCAAGCTAGTTCAGAAGTGAGGCGTCTAAGGGATCTGTATTCAGCTTCTGCTGATGATAGAGAAACAATTTGATGCTTCTTGGATTTCCAAGAAATAGAACTACCGCCCAAGAGGATGAGGAAACCACTGATTGATCGGCGACTATAAGGACATGCTGCCCAGTCAGAATCACAGTAAGCTATGAGATCAAACTTAGGAGAGGTATTGAGAAGGATACCCTGTGATGGTTTTCCCTTGAGGTAGCAAAGAACATGTAATGCAGCAGACCAATGAGCCTTGTTAGGAGCTTGCATGAAATGACTTAAATATTGAATAGAAAAAGCTAAATCAGGTCTAGTATGGACAAGAAAGTTAAGTTTTCCAATCAGCTTTCTATAAGAGGAAGGGTTATCAAGAGGTTGATCCATGGATGGACTAAGTCGAAGATGAAGATCAGGGGGATTGCCAGCTAAGGATAAGTCAGGGGGTAAAAAATCTTCTAATAATGCATTGGTGAATTTTCTTTGGGTGACCAGCATTCCTTCAGGAAGTGGTAGAAATTCCATACCAAGGAAGTAGTTGAGGTGACCCAGATCTTTGATCTTAAAGGTGTGATGAAGATAAGCCTTAAGGGAATCAATCTCTGTGGAGTTGTTACCAGTAACAAGAATGTTATCCACATACACAGCAACAATAATCAGGGCATTAGGAGATGATTTGATGAACAATGAGTAGTCATTTAAGGATTGATGAAACCCTTTTGACAGCAGTGATTCAGAGAGCTTCAAATACCATTGCCTTGATGCTTGCTTAAGGCCATATAAGGATTTCTTGAGTTTGCAAACTGTAGAAGAGGAGTGTACAGAGAGTCCTGGAGGAGGCTTCATGTAGATTTTTTCATGTAGATCACCATGGAGGAAAGCATTGATTACATCAAATTGATGAATAGGCCAGCCATACTTTACAGCAGTGGAAACAATGCATCGAATAGTAGTCATCTTGACTACTGGAGAAAAAGTTTCGGTGTAATCTTCACCCTCCTTTTGGGTGAAACCTCTCACAACAAGTCTTGCCTTATATCTTTCAAGACTGCCATCTGCATTATGTTTCACCTTGTATACCCATTTGCAAGCAACAGGTTTCTTACCTTTAGGAAGTCTAACCAATTCCCAGGTGTTATTGGCTTCGAGAGCAGATAATTCCTTAGCCATTGCCTCTTGCCAATTGGAATCACCAGCAGCTTGGTCATAAGACAAGGGTTCAGATACATGTGTGTTGGAATGAGTAGAAGTTGAGTAGCAGGAACTATGAGTGACATCAGATTGTGGGGTAATGACAGAGTTGCAGAAACTATGTGTGACATCAGAGTGTTTGGTACAGGTAATGCAAGAATTGGTGAGAGTGTGAGAGCAAATATGAAGTTCAGAAGATGGGAATACAGCATTGCACACATAATCATGAAGGTGGATGGGTTGTTTGATATTTCTTGTGGATTTTCGAAGAGGTGGAGGTTGTGATGGAATATTTTGTGAAGTTATAGGAGAAATTTCTGATTGTAATGATGGTGATGATGGTGAGGAAGGAATAGCAGTAGGGGAGTCTGTGAGATGTTCAGTAGATTGAGAAGGTAAGTCAGTGGTTACTGGGAATGGATAATATGTTGCAGGGATAGTTTGGTGAGAGGTATGATGATAAGGAAAATGTTGCTCATAGAAGAGAACATCTCGAGAAAGTTGTATGGTTTGAGTTGTGAGATTATATAATTTGTAGGCCTTTTTGCCAATAGGAAATCCTAAGAAAACACAAGGATGTGATCTTGGAAGAAATTTGTCATTTGGTTTGGGACAGCTAGAGGCATAACATAAACAGCCGAATGTTTTGAGATGTGAAAGAGTGGGAGGATGACCCATTAATTTTTTGTGTGGGGATATATTTTTCAGGATTTTTGAGGGCAGAAGATTAATGAGATGGGTAGCATGAAGAACACAATCTCCCCAGAATTGGGGTGGAATTTTGGATTGGAAGTAAAGAGCTCGGGCAACCTCCAATAAGTGTCTATGTTTTCTCTCGACAACTCCATTCTGTTGTGGGGTATAAGAACAGGAAGTTTGATGTATTATACCCAAAGAAAGAAGGTATGATGATGCTTCTTTACTGGAACCCAGTTCGAATGCATTGTCACTTCTTATTATTTTGATAGTTTTATGGTATTGAGTTTGAATCATGGCAATAAAAGCTTTGAGAATTGTGAATGCACTGCTTTTATCACTGAGTAAGTGAGTCCATGTGTGTCGAGTAAAATCATCCACTATTGTAAGGAAATACTTATACCCATTATAAGTGGAAGTATGATATGGCCCCCATGTATCAATATGAATAAGATCAAATGGTTCATTAGTGTGTATATAACTATGGGGAAAAGGCATTCTATGCTGTCTTGTTTGATTACAAACAGTGCAAGGAACAAAAGTATTTGCACTATATTGAGCAATGAGTACATTCATGGTATGTAATTTGGTAAAAGGTACATGACCTAATCTAAGATGCCAAGTATTACAAGAATTTGTGATATTTTCATGAAGATTGGTGACAGTAGTGATAATGGAATTAGGAATTTGAGTTTGTCGATTGGAGTGTAACAGGTAGATCCCACTTTGAAGCCTACCAAGAACCTGCGGCCTCTTCAGTGAAGGGCCTTGCATAAAACACAGTTCATGGGTAAATGAAATGGTATTCGAAGTTTGATGAAGTAATTTGCTTATGGAAATCAGATTATATTTGAAAGAGGGGACATAGAGAACATGTGTAAGAGTGATGTTTTGAAGAGTGACAGTTCCTGCTAATGAAACAGAAATGTTTTGACCATTGGACAGAGTGATGTTGTAGGGATTTGGTATATGATTTAGAGATGAGAAAATGGACTTGTGAGCACACATGTGATCCAAAGCACCTGTGTCAAGAATCCAGCAACTACCAGTAAAAAAATCATATGACATGGAAGACAAGGATAGAGAATTACCCGTTAGCTTGGAAGATGATGGAACATCTTGCTTTTGCTGATTCAAGAGAGAAAGGAGTTGCATACATTGATCGTTATTGAGATGAATACTTGCTTGAGACTGGACATCAGTTTCATCGCTTTGAACAGCAGCTGTGACTCTTTTATTCTTGGTAAATTTGAAATCAGTGGGAAATCCTATTAAACGATAGCATTTCTCCCTCATATGACCTGTCTTCTTGCAATAAGTACAGGTGAGATTGGATTTCTTTGTGTCAAACTTGAATTGCCTTTGAGATTGGACATGCGCACTGAAAGATGATTGCTCATGAAACATAGCTGGAGTAGAACTGACCTCTCTTTGTTTTTCTTCATGCAACAAAGTAGAATAAGCTTAACTTAAACTGGGGAGAGGTTTAGTCATAATAATCGAGCCTCGAGTGGTAGAGTAACTGTCATTGAGTCCGACCAAAAACTGCAACAGTTGTTCCTCTTCAAAATATTGCTGAGTTTCTTTAGTGGAAACGGGAAACGGGTGAACATCCTGAAGTTCATCCCATAGCTTCTTAATTCTTGTGAAGTAATTTGTAATACTGTCTGCTCCTTGCATTGTAGTAGAAATTTCCCTTTTTAATTGCAAGCGAGACATTCCATTTGATTGCCCAAATCTCTGATATAGATCAGACCATATACCGTTGGCTGTTTTGCTGAAAATCACACTGTCGGATATTTCCTTACTGAGAGTGTTGAGAATCCAAAAAATGAGCATAAAATTGCAGGCATGCCAATCCTCATAAGACGGATCATTTTCTTCGGGTTCAGAAATTTTTCCATTTATAAAACCCTGCTTCTTCTTGGCTGATATTGCTATCAGCATAGACCTTCTCCATGAGACGTATCCAATGCCGTCAAACTTTTTCGATACCAAGATTGCACCAGGATGGTCCGAATTGCCTAAATACAGAGGATTGGAAGAATCGGCGAACCTAGTTGAGATTGTTTGGTTCATCGATTGTTTCTCTTCTTGATTCGGCATAGTTAGGTTTGAGAAACAAGATCAGACGAAATAGCCGAAGTGAGTGAATAATGGAACAAGTGAGTTGAATTAAGAGAGGAGGATGTCGATTGATTTAGTAAAAAAATGAGTTGCGGAAGCTGACAAGCTTTGATACCATGTTAACAGAAATATCAGCAAGAGACGAAGCAGAGAAAAAAAAAATAATACTGTTCAATTATGAATCTTGGTATTGTACAAAAGGAGTTCAGGGCTTATATATTAGTCGAGCTTTAACACGTGTGAAAATGTAAAATATCTAATCTATTATTTAGTCTAACAATTGAGGATGGGGGATGAAGAATGGTTGCGATAGATGAAACAAAGATAAGTATAGTAAAAAGTATATAGTAAAATCAAATGGATATGTATAATGTAATCCGACGAGTGATATATATTCTTAAGTTTGTACGAAGAAAGTGTATTTGTCTGAACCTAAATCTATATATATATAGAAAAATGCTAACAATAGTCCTAAGAATTATGATCAATAAATAAAAATAAAAATTATATATCATTTAATAACATCCAACCATCTATCCATCCATTCATCTATCATTAAAAACTTTGAGAATAAAATTAAATGCTGATCGATAATTATAACAACCTTTGTCAGTAAAACTGGAAACTTTATTATCTATTCAATACTAAAAAGCATGGATAATGGAGACATGATCGATCCTTTTTATCCTCGTGTCTGCCGTCTGCTTTTTGGCCGTGCCAATGACACGGCAGGCTTTTTGGTCCTCCTCATCGGAAAGTAATGATAGTTTAGAGTGCAACTTCAATGGCCGTTAATCCGGACATATGCGCCCATACAGAACTATTCTAATTACTAAACCAATCGTGCTCGTTGTATATTAATACCAATATACAAAATCAATCGCGCTCATTGCGTATTACTACTAATATACATGTTAAATAATGTCCGAGAGGCAGCAGTCGCGTACGGATAGGTGTGCATAAAACTGACAATTGAATAAGCTGAAGCTGTGGAGCCATAAAATTAAAGAGGCAAAGGGATTGAACAAAAAGCGAAGAGGCGATAAGAAAGAAAAGCATCGGCGGGCGGGCCGACAGATTCCATACGCCACCCACCCAGACCCCAGTACGTAGCTTACCAGTATTGTGATAGATGACGATTGCTAAAAAAAATTCAAAAGATTGGTACCATCATCGTGCTTCGAAAAAGATGCCAATCTACGCACCGTATATATGTAATCCCCAATCTCAGTGAACCCCACTATATTATATTCTTTCGCCAAAATAACCCTTTATCATGCCATACTTGCATCTCGAACATGGAGTGTACAAGTACTGGTGGTATATATTCATCAATTGATACCTCTTCCCTGTATTTGTCTTTCAATCCACAGTCCATCAAGACTTGGAGAAGTGGTTTTTCTAGCTAAATCATTAGATAAATCGGACATGGGTGGAATCCTCTATGATAATATAAAAATGGAAAATGTTCTATTATCGGTGAACACTCAACACATAGCATGAAAAAAGAAAAGAAAAAAGTTCGGACTATCTATATAAATCCAAGTAAAATTTCATATAACGATCACATAAAGCCTAGGACAATAGACTTATATATTGGTATAAATATATTTGGATAAGCAGGAAAAATCAAGAAACTTGAGGCAAATGGGGTTATATACATATGTGAGCTTGGGCAAGGACCATGTATATATATATATATATATATATATATATATATATATGTTCAAATTAAAGGTCGTACAATATGCTTGCAGGGCATGGTGGACATTACAAATGCATCGTATAAAGTTACTTCATGACTAAGGGATGGCAAGTCATAGTGATTGTTACCTGCACTGCATATATATAATTCCCCGGCCCCACAAAAAAATGTCCTTGTATATAGCTCCATATATCATTGTACCAGTGAGTGAGTAACGAGATTCACTTTCAAAATCCGCAACTACTACTTCAAACTGCGCCTGCTGTGGTAATAATCTGTATAGCAAGTTGCTTGCAAGTCCTAACTAAGAGCTAGCCGCGAAACCCAAACACACAGAACAGGACTGGGGCATCAAGAAAAGAAAGCAAAAAGAGATTCATATATATCCTCAAGAGATAGCTCGCTAGCCTCATCCATAAGCTAGCTAGTACTCGTTCATTACTCATATATTCATAAATATGCATGCTACATCTACCTAGCTAGAGAGAGAGACAGAGAGAGAGAAGAGAAGAGCAGATTGGCGATGTATAGGTTCAGCAACACAGTCATAGGTTTCTTGAACCTCTTTACCCTCTTAGCCTCCATCCCCATAATCGGAGCCGGATTACGGATGGCAAGGAGCAGCACGACGTGCGAAAACTTCTTGCAAACACCATTACTGGTGATCGGGTTCATAATCCTGATCATATCATTAGCTGGTTTTATAGGCGCTTGTTTCCATGTAGCTTGGGTACTTTGGTTATATTTGGTTGTTATGCTATTGGTCATTGCTTTCCTTATGGTTATTACCGTATTTGGTTTTGTGATTACGAGTGAAGGCGGCGGCGTTGAGGTTCCTGGTAGGGTGTATAAGGAGTATCGTTTGATGGATTATTCGGCTTGGTTGAGGACTAGGATTAAGAACCCCGAGTATTGGGAGACTATTAGGAATTGTATTTTGGGGTCTAAGACTTGTGAGAAGATTCAAGGGTGGACTGCTGTTGATTATCTCAGGAATGATCTGACTCCTATTCAGGTCGGTATAATTTATTCATGGATTCATATCCGTCTTTTATGCTCCATATTGTTTCTTCCCTTCTTCTTTCTTATATATATATATGTATGTATTTGAGATGTGTAAATTTTTGTGCTTACTTTGAGTCTGCATGTTGCTTAGTTTAAGTAATTGGTACTAATTTCAATTCACTCTTATGTTTTTGGCACTGTTATCGAATGTTTAGGTCCCCTTTTCTTTGATTAACTGAAGGTCCCGATTACAAATTCATAGGGATTAATTTTACCTCTGAGTTATTTATCATACAACAGTTTGGTCTTTTACAGGCAGAAAGAAGCTGTGAAATAAATAAAGCAGGGCTTTAGTCTAATTACAGAAAGAAAGAAAATAAATAATTTTTTTTTTTTGCTTGAAAGGTGCAATAAACAGTCTTTCAATACGTTGTCTTCATAAAAATGGTGGCTCTGGGGAGAGAAGGGTTTTGAATTTTCATTTTTGTGTCCAATAGGAACACAAAAATAATTACGATCTCTTTCCCACCCAGTAATCAACAATTGAATCCTGTACTGCTCAATCATCTCTTACTAATCCCATCTCACAAAATCAATGCCTGGCTGCATGCAGTCCGGTTGCTGTAAGCCTCCAACAGCATGCAGCTACGGGCAGGCAACGGTGATGTCCGCTCAAGATCCAGATTGCAGCAAATGGAGCAACTCTCCGGACATCTTATGCTATGAGTGCGATTCATGTAAAGCGGGAGTGCTTGAGAACGTGAGAAGAGACTGGCACAAAGTTTCTGTTCTAAATGTCGTCATGCTCGTGGTCCTCATTGGTATTTACTGTATTGGCTGCTGCGCTTTCCAAAATGCACGAAGAGCTGAAAGCGGTTATCCTTACGGTGAGAATCGAATGACCAAAGTCCGACCCAAATGGGATTTCTATTGGTGAGTTTGAAAATTTGGATATATATATATATATATATATATATATATATATATATGGACCCTTTTTTTTTATTTGCATTGGATTACTAGTATTAATATTATGTGGAATGAATTAATTATTGCAGGGGAAGGTGGTGGCATGATAGGAAGGATCAGCTTTGGTGATAAAAGGGAGAAAAAAGGCTCAGTTTTTACATTATATATATATATATATATATATATATATATATATATATATATCTATATTGGAGGAGCGGAGGTCCTGGATCAACTACGTGCGTGCTCTTCATTTGTGATCATAATTCCTTGGTAGTCTCAAAAGTGGTGATCAGAGGAGGCAAGACAAAGCAAAGCAAATGCAGAACTTCATCTTTTATGAGCACTATAATTGTAATTGTAATATAAACAAGGGGGCATGAGCTGCATGTTATTGCTTTTATTAGTTAGGAAGACTTTTTACGATCTGCCCTTTTTTTTTTTTTTGCTGTACAAAAAAGTTTGTTACCTTGGACCCCTTCTTCGTAATTTCGCCTAGTATTTCTTTACACCTTCGTACTATGTATACTTATGGATCGAAAAGGAGATGGTTCGCCGCTGCAGAAGGTAACTTTTTTTTTTTTCAAAAAGAATTGTGACAGCTGATGCCTCTATATTGAGTTGGTGCACCCGTATCAACATGCATGCTATACTGTATACCGTATCTATTTTTTCTTAAACGTATATTATATAAAATAAAAATAAAAAAGGCATTCAAATGACCACGTTGTAGCTCGCTACATATAATTCTCCTTTTCAATTTGATTTTGAGCTGCTCGAACATCAGATGCATGTTGGAGAAGAATTGATAGGTCAAGTACATACTTTCAAATCTTTAGCCATAATGCACACAATTATCAACATCTACCTGATTCTCTTCTTTTTCTTCTCCTCTTTTCCATCAATATCTTTAGCCAAAAACCATAACACCCTCAACCAGACTTATCAAACTCTCTTCTGAGTGTATGGACAACGCTAGATCCAAACATCAGATGCATGCTGGACAACAAATAAGAGGTCAAACACATGTTAGGATAAGCAATTCCATCTTACAAACATGTAATACACATAAGTACATATTCACTTGCCACCTAAGTTATTTAATGTTAACTCCTCACAAGTTAATCCAGATTTTTGAATAATTAAGTTTTATAAAAAATGAAATAGACCGATAAAATCATATTAGAGATCATTTGGAAACCCATTTTTTTAGAGCAAAACACGATAATCACAAGGCTTTGATATCAACTTGTAACATCTCAAAGTTTACTACTTAAAAGTTTTAACTTTTGTAGAATATATATATAAAATAATTAGGTATTACCGTTATACTTAATGAGTCAGGTTTCCATAGGATTCTCATATCAACTAAAATCCAAAAACATTAACGAGTTAAACAAGATAATTAAAAAAATAAGAGGGATTTCATAAATATAGATAAGAGTTTTGGAGATAAATTTTGAATAAAATAAAAATCAATATATATATATATATATATATATATATATATATAAGGAAAACATTGGTTTAAGAGTCCATTAAGTATTTGGAAAAAAAAACAACTAGCTACTAGATAACTAAAACTCTACATCTAACCTACCATATACAATCACTTTGTAATACCTCCGAATTGAGCGAAGTGTTATAAGGATTTATTTGACTACTTATATCAATATGGTATACCATCCTTTTGCCAATTCTATCCTAAGAACTCCACGGTTCAGCGTGTTAGCCGTGAAATAATTTTAGGATGGGTGACCTTCTTAAGAAGTTTTAGAAATTTTCTCTAGCAGTGCGTGAGTGAGGACAAAGCGTGTTAAAAGGACTCGTGTTGATCTGTGGGGCCAATAAATCAATCCAAAAACACTCCAAGCTAGCCCCTACATGGTCGTATTGACTTGGGGTATTACAAAATGGTATCAAAGAAAAACCGCTACCGTGAGCTAAACTTAGATGAGCCAGTCAGCTGCCTAGTGGGATGATTCCTAAGATAAACTGTATTGAGACAATTAGTGGTTGAGGTACAACGAGAGCGTTACATTCTTAGAGTAGGGGTGAATATAATACCTCGAATTGAGAGAAGTGTTATAAGGATTTATCTTGCCACTTATATCAATATGGTATACCATCATTTTAGTGATTTAGTCCTAGGAAATCCATAGTTAAGTGTGTTAGCCATGGAATAATTTTTAGGATGGGTGACCCCTCTCGGGAAGTTTGAGAAAATTTTTGAAAATTTTTCAGGAAGTACATGAGTGAGGACAAAGCGTACTAAAAGGAATCGTATTGATTTATGGGGCTAGCCAATCAATTCAAAAGCACTCCAAGCTATTTTTACCAAGGAAGTAGACAAAACTCTACAAGTTCATTAAGACAATTATCAAATACTTGCTTGTCAATAACTGAGTCATTTGGTCATAAGGATGAGCAACGCCCATAAAAAAGATGGTAAATACTTGTGTATCAGGTAAGGTAATAAATACATATCACTAGAGTAAGGCATGTAGCTAACATAATATCATAGTAAGAGAGAGCTATATATGCACACCACTCACGATAGAAAATGACCTAAGATGTAACTGTGATAATTATGTAAGAGAGAGCTACTTATATGATAACGTGGACATTTGTACAATTAATACATATCAACAATCAAACCCTAAACTAGATGCAAAAGCTAATTTGGTCTCTAAGCACAAATTACTCCTAAAAAAACCTTTTTCTATCCTTTGATCACCTAAAATAAAAATATAAGAATTAGATAATTGGAATACAACAAGGGTTAGAATAGAAAAGGAAATTAAAAGAGGTGAGAATAGACCTCAAGGTTTAAAAAAGGGAGGCTTGAATAAGCTTGATCAACCTTCACTAATCTATGTGTAACATCCCTATTTTTTAAAACCAATAGGTTAGAAAAAATATATATATGTGAAAGCTAAATACAGTGAGGGTATTACCACTACATCTAATGTAAATAGACACCACTATTTTACTTACACTAGTTTCTAAGGCTAAATAAAATAAGAAAACATATCAAACTTTATTATTAACTAATAATAATAATAATTTATAATAAACTCAACAAAACCAATTGAATGTAAAGCATAAATGAAATGATGAATACAACCAAAATCTCTGGAAGTAGTCATTCGTAGTAAATAGGACTATGAAAATTAACACCACTCTCATTCTTTCCAACATGCATGTTATTTACACTTTAAACATGTTCATACTCAATCTAACTAGATTATCTGCTCACCACATATATCATGAATTATCATAACCCCATTTAAAATACGTAACAATTTAGATACGGAAATAACTAAGTAACACGTTAGTACAATGAAATATAATATAGACGTATATATATGCATCGAATTATATAAGCAAATAAAATGGGAATAAATGAACATCTGATTATCAATATTTATTTTAGGTGATCATGACATCTTATTATTTAAGTGGTTAAACCAACTAGGGGGTCACTTTATAAATCAAAGTCCAAAGTCCTACTATCAAACATAGGAGGATTAGATATCACAACCGGGACATCCTAGAGGATAAAATCCAAAGAGGATAATAAAATTCTAAAGACCTATCATCTCGACTATCCTATCCTTAAGTATGTGCGCTCCCTAATAGAATCTGAAGATGCCGATAGAATAGACAAGGAACATTAACCAGATACAGTTGAAAAATAAAACAAATAATATCCACAATAGAAAAGAAAGGTTATTGCCAATCCTTGACTTCAGGAGCAACCCTAAAGGGCCCAAATCCCACTTATTCTACTTAAAGTATTAATATCTTATTAAGGTATCACATAATGCATACGAGCAATTATTCTTCATTAAATCTCTTTCTTTTATTATCAACTTTCTAAACATGAAAACTTTAGAAAAATCTCTAAAAAGGGGTAAGTTTACAAAAAATAGAAATGTCCAACTAGAATAACCAAAATTTCAAATCCAACTCAAGAGTTTGACCAAAATATTGAAACCAAATGTATATTAAAAGATCAAGCTTGGTTAACCTAGGTTAAATTTAATGTTAACATAACCACCAAAACTCAAGCATTGGTCAAAGCCAACATAACACACCAAAAATTCACTTTTTAAAGTTATAATAATTTTTCATATTGGACTAATCCTTACTATAACCTCATATATTTTCCATACATAACTTAAAATGAAAACTATTAATTTATATGAAAACTAGACTTATGGGGCTTCAATTTGATATATAATGTGATAGGTAAAATCTCATTATTAAATTCTTTGTGCTTTTTGTAAAATAATATAAAGTTGCAACCAAATCAAATCCACCATGAATTTAACATAAAACTATATATATTTAGGCTAATCATATTATATATTATGGTGCATAAAATATAGCCATAAATAGGTATATGATTATATAATAGATAAAAATCCATACTTTATAGACATCATATTCTATACATATATAATATATGTATATAAGTTTAATAAAATAATGTTACTAAATGTAAACTCCTTATGTATAGAATATATCCCCTTTAAGCATAAAGAATGATACTATGGCATCAAAATAATTTTATAATTTGATGATATTTATAGAATAATTATTATTTGAACTCGAATAGAGAATAAGAACAAAACTTGGATTTTGAACTATAATCTTGAAGTTGGTTTAATATTTTGATGTATGAACTGAAAGTCTTGATGAATTGGTTAAAGATGTGAATAACATTAGTGGGAGATATAGAACATAAGCCATGGAACAAGAAGAGAAATAAAACCATAGGTTTGGCTATTAAGGTTTAGTATGAGCTTATATGGGCTTTTAGGAGTGAAAGATATAACAAAATCATACAAGTAAGATGTCATTGATATTAATTAATATTTTGACTAAGTTTTGTTTATACATTGTAAAAATAAATGGGAAAAAGTATTAGACATTTAATTTATCATTCAAAAGGAAAAATAATTTTACAATTTTGTTATCTGATGAAAAAGTTATGGCTAAATTACTGAATATTAGTATGTTTATCCACAAATTTGGAGAAATGAGATAATAAAAAAAGATAATTTATATATTATCATTTAAGATAATTAATAGTTAAAAATTAAAAATAATGATGAATACATAAAAATATAAAATTTTATCATATATTACAAAAAAAATATGTCTCTGTCCAAAATATTTTGACTAACTAAGAATATAATGTAAGATTTAATCATATGCATATATAAATGAACTTCCAAATCAATACATTAATCTCACTAACTAATTAATTAATACATTTTATTTTAAATAAAAATAATACATTACACCCCTCGTCGCTTATAGGGTAGACATCTTACTATTTTAATTACTTACTCTCTTTTTTCCCTAAAAAATGGTCTATTTATGGAAATTCTCATTTTGCCCTTTAACTATTCTATACAAAATAAGGGTTTTAAAATAGTCTTTTATATTGTATAAAAAGTCCAACCACTATTATAAAAATATATAAAATATTTTCAACACATTATCACATGAAAATAGCTATTTTTCTAAAATAGTAACTTTTAGGTTACCAAAAGTATTATAAAAATATTAGTTTTTCTTAAAACTTCCTAAATAGAAAAAGATTTTTCCCTTAACATTAAAATGAATGAAATAGTATAAAAATAATACGATTTCATTTCCAAATATGATGTATTACATCATTATAAAAAACATAAACAATGATCACTAAAATACTAAATTAAAAGGCTTAAAATTATGGAGTATTATACTATAAATTCAACGCTCATTTGCTTAAAACAAGCGCCAAAGAGTTAAGGTTCAAAATTTTAGATGTTAAAATGCAAGAAAATGGAGAAGAGATGAAGAGGGAGACTCTACACCAAGGGAAAACCAAGAGCAAAACCAACAAAAACTAGAAGAGAGGAGAAGGCAAAGTTGAAGTGTAGAAAATTTTAGTTAAGTGTAGAATGACCAACTAAAGGATATACACCCCCTTATAGTTGTCGCCAAAGGTAGGGGGAGAGAGAGAGAGATAGAGAGAGAGAGAGAGAGAGAGAGAGAGAGAGAAGAAGGATTTATATGGGAAGGTTGCTTGCAAGCAAGAAAAGTGATGTGAGTGATTGTCATGTGTGAGAGACTGTAAAAGAGTTAGTCGAAGGCGATTAAGATGATTATAGTTAGATTTTTCATTAAGTGAGTAATGACAAGGCATGATTTGATCATGGGGTATAAGGGGGTCTAAACTTTCAAAGTCCTTATGCTTAAGAAATTTAGAAAGTATTAAAAATAGGTTAGGTAAGGTAGAATGCCTAATAAATGGCTAAAATGAAGAAACTAACTAAATAATTCCCAAAAATAATGAAAAATTAGGAAAATGTGAGGAATTAATCTAGGAATCCAAAATGTATACAAATATTGGGCATAAGAATTGATTTGAGGTTAACATAAATTAAGAAATTTAATAATGATGAAAATCATACAACTCTAATCGACCAGAAGAAGCTGATGATCCATCACTAGATGCCCTGGATGATAGGGTTTGAAGTAGTGTTAGTCATGTAACCATTGGTCGATTGAATTAAAAGCTAGGATTTGAAGGGTAGAAAGGTAAAAACAAGTGAGCATTTGAGAAGTATGGGTAAAGTGTCCACACAAGATCTAAGGGTTTGAGAAGGGATTATAAGACTAATCACCCAATAATTAGGGTTAAGAAAGTGTAGGGAATTAGAACTTATATATATTAGAAGATGTATTTTGATATTATGAAATACATGTATTTACATCTTTGAAAATGTGTATGTGTATCTTGGAATATGTGCAATTTGTATGGGAATATGCGTATTATTGTTAGATGTGATTGTCTTCACATAGACGCGTGTATTTGTATAGATCTAAAATATATCACAATATGTGTCGATTTATAAACAAAAATATAACAAAAACTTTGGTGTAGTTTTTATTTTTTAATAACCTAAAATAAAGATAATTTAACATAAAGTTTTTTCATACTACAAATTTGATAAACACTAAAGTTGGCGTAATTCACAATATTGCTACCATTTGCACTAACTAAGGTGCATACAACTCAATGATGCAAATTACACAAAAAATTAAAAAAATAGAAAATCATCACCTATTTTGAAGAAAAAAAATTTTAACCACCAATATCTTTAAGTTTATATAAATAAAATATTTAAAAAAAATAATATTATGAAATTATTTTTAATACAAATATAATAAATATATTTTTACATCATATTTTATTATATTTTAAAATAAATTAATGTTTAACGCTTATTCTTAAAATACACATTAAATTATTTTTAAATGGATGAAATATTTTTGTTTTTGGAATTTAGACAATGTAACAAACATCCTAGAATTAGTATTTAATGAATCATCAATCATTTGGTCTTAGTTTCAATGAGAAAAAGAACATGTGATTGTTTACTGATAAAATTTAAAAACTTCATCTATATAAAAAAAAATAAAGTAATATTATTAAATTTTTATATAAAAAATTATTTAGAAAAGTTAAAACTTATTTTTTACTTTTACCTTTGTTTTTTTATCTTTCATTATCTATGCATTAAATAATTTGATACATTTAAATGATGGATATAAGTAAACTGTTAATATTACTTTTATTTATTTCTTTAAAAAAATATATAAATTATTAAAATGACTTTTCTAATAAAAAAAGAGAGAATATTTTTTTTTTCAATGGTACAAAAAGGACAAAAATGTCCCTTTGACCTCGTTTAACCTATTTCATTCCCTTCATCCAACTTTATCTTCTTCCATCATAACCTTTTAATCCCTACAACTTTATATTTACACAACATTAAAAGTCAAACTATCTACAAATAAATCTTTACTTATTCTTCATCTTGTTCATCCAATTTTTTTTCCCTCTTTCCATCCTTATTGTCCACGCAATTATACTCTGTTTGGTTTAGGGTGAACGAGGGTTAACAGAGATAAATTAATTGATTGACTTCAATTGGAAACATATTTTATCAACCTAAACTAGATGAATTGAGATTAAACTAACGCTTTCGTTCATTTCAATTAATTTTATTTTTATTAACGTCTAATTTAAGAGTGAAAGTATAAGATATAAGTAAATTCACTCCCACTTTAATAGATCTTAAAATTTAAATCTAAAAAGTACTCATTTGACTTTTGAAATCCAATGGATGAGATCTAAAGTTTATATCAGCGGTAAGAGGGATTAATGGATGTTTTCGTTTAATTTAAGAAGAGAGGGCTAAAATTGTCGTATTCATTCTCACATACGGAGAAAATATAACGGTGAAGATATTCACATAGCATCAGATCGAGTTAAAAATCAGCATAAAGAACTGGAGTAAGGGCTTGTTTGGTATGAGAGTAATAGAGATGGAAAAAACATATCCTTATTTTGTATCTTTTATATTAAGTATTTAATAATAATAAATACATTTTAATAAAATACTCATTTTAGATCAAATTAAGATTTAAAATGGATATTTATTAGAATAAGAATATTTAATTGTAACTAAATTATATAAAATATAAGGATAATTTTTCCATCCCTATTACCCCTAACGAAACAGCACTAAAACAGAGAAAGAGACATCATTAATGGTGGAGTTATTCACATAGCATTAAGCTAGTTAAGAATCAGTATAAAAATAAAATAAAATGGTGGAGCTATTCGGATAGCGTTAGATATGAAATAGCATTCCCATCAAAGAGAAAGAGAAATAATTAAGTGTAGCTTCAGATCTGAAAGAGAGAAAGAAAATGTGGTGTAGCATCTTTCCTAATAAAGAGAGAGCGAGAGAAATCTAGATTCGGAAAAACGAGTAAGCACCGGTCAGGCATTTAAAGGATATTTGGCTCCACCTGCATATATCTGCCCAAGTATAAAAGAAATATATACAACGGTGACTCCAAAATAGGGGCGGAGGATATATACAATAGTGAAAAACATTATAATTAACCACCTATCTTAATTTGAGTATTTAAGTACATAATATTTAATTAATAATTTTAAATTTAAAAATATTTAAATATTTAATTAAAATAATAATTAAAAAGTATACAATTTACTTACAAACACTCTAATTTCAAGTTATCCACGTACATACTTATCTAAAATAAAATTTTATAAAAAATAAATAGTATTTAGAGAGTATATATATATAGTTTATCAAATTAAATATTTAATTTATTTGATCTTTTATCAATCGAATCGGTTATATAATTTTTCGTATCAAATTAATTCAGATATCATATCGGACCATCAAATATTTGATAACATAAACATTCCTATTTAATATAGGGTTGATGGTGATTATTATTATTATTGTTATATATATATATATATACATATACCCAAGAGGTTGGAAGCATGCAGAGTGACCTCAGATTTTAATTTTTTTAAAGTTAGTTTATTTTTAATTTAAATTATCAAATAAATATATTATATTCTAATGATTGTGATTTTTTTTTATAAATAAATATTCATATTAATATACTTCAGAAGTAACATAATATATTATTTTATTTTACTATTTCTATCCTAAAATTTAATCATTTTCTAAGTTGATTATATCAACTTATATAATGATTATATATATCTATACGGTGATTACTTTTTACGAGTACATGATATCCATTTCTATAAGGATAATATATGCTAATAAAAAATTATATAATAATGATCATGGTTTTTCCTTCTACAAACATGACCTTGTATTGATATACCTATGACATAAAAGAAATATTTTTATTTTACTATTTCTACTCTAAAATTTTATCATTTTCTAAAGTGAGTATGCCAACTTATATGGTTATTATATATATCTATATAGTGATTATTTCTACCAGTATGCAATCTCTATTTCTATAGAAATTATGTATGCTATTATGGTTTTTATGTACTTTTTTATATTGATCATATTAGTTATTATGTTTATTATGTATACTTTTATACTACAACAAAAATAAATATAGATGACAACATATACTATTATTTAACAAAAAAATAAAAATAAAAAACTTAGTGGGATGAAAAATTGTGAAAAAAATAGACACAGTTGGGGAATTATAACCACGATTTATAATATAAGCGCAATGGGAAAAGGGTATCTATAATGGATGTAACAATAAACCACTATCTATACTTCAACAAAAATTTTTTAAAAGTTATTTTAAGGGTATAGATTACGGCTCAAAGGTAAAACTGTAGTATGTTTTTAGCGCAAATTTTATTTATTTATTTTTGCTATCTATAATTTAGTCAATTCCCCCCTTTTGCACTATTCACTTTCAATCTGATATGTATATTTTATCCCTCGCATTCACATTAACATGTATAAAGATCTACCACATGAATAAATTTTTTCGCAAAACCTTATGTTGTTATTCCTTCCTCCACCTTCTCCTACTTCTTCTCCACCAATCACTGTTGTCGCAACCACCAACCAATATTTTTATTATTCTATTTTCTCTATCATTTCATAATAGGTGTGCACTTTTTTTTTATCTTCTTTCTTCATAAAATTTTTCACAATTTTGCTATATTATGTGTTTTATATATCATTAGAAGTTTATTGGTATCAATATTGTAGTTGTTAGTAATATATGTGTGGTGCCTTTGCACGTTTTTTATGCATTTGTTTAAGATATTATTATTGTAATTTGTTAATAATCTTCAAAGGAGCATAACTTTTCATTAAGTTGTCCATTTCAGATAAAAGAAAATTCATTATAGAACTTTTTTTTTGAGATCTATGTGTTGAAACCCTTTGAAGGAGGTTTTGACACTTCTAGAACTAAAAAACACTATTTTGACTTTTAAAATGAGATTTTTATATTTTAAACTCTAAAAATCTATCTTTTGTGATAATATAAGATAATAAGATAATACAACATATGTGTAGTAATTTTATAAAATTAGCATACTCTCTTATAAGAAAATAAGATCCCAAGAGTTATATGTATTTATAATATTCTTGTGTAATATATAGATTAAATGTCATGATAGAATGTTCCATGACTAAAATAAACATGAGACTACAACTCTTACCACTCATTGGGCACTGATACCAAGGGACTTGTATTGAGATCTTTAACATCTACTATATTGGGACTCCCAGGGACATATGCTTAATTTTGGATATGCAACATTCATCACACATCTCATTAATGTTCAGGGGATTATATTGGGATCTTTAATATTCACCACACTTGATCTCAAGTCAAGGGCCATAAAGTAACAATAGTAACATGACCCTGAGTATGCATACTCAATGAAAGTAGCTAGAACCAATTCTTAATTATTTCCTTAAATTCAAATATTTCAGGCCAAATCCATAAATAAAAGATGAAGACTAAAGTTAAACACATGAGCTAAGGTTAAGAATTAAATTCAAATACATGGTTAAATCCCAATGGTAAAATCTCAAAATCATCCAAATTATTCTAGGAGGCCTGTTAACTAATTCCACGAATAAGTGGATTGGTTTGGGAATAATTAGAAAAGGAAAGTTGTAGGGAAAAGGTTCACTAAACGTGAATGCCTAGAACCTAATCTAACAAGCAATTGCAAAATTCTAAGATCTAATTGAGATAACAATAAGAACACAAAAACATATGGGGAAAAATGATAAACTTTACCCCATATAATACTAATGATTACAAGGAGAATCAAACAATGCTCATAATATCACTCAGTACAAAATTCTCTCAACACACACAAGAGGAGACAGTTTGGTTAGGGTTCGATGGCGTACTAGTTATCGCTAGGGTTTTACACACAACTATTTATATAAGTACATAACCGACACAAGAAAATGGTAGAAAACAGGAAAAAAATGGTCTGTGTTCATAAACACGGGGCCCTCATGTTTTCTCTAGGACTCTCAACTTTTGTCAAAATAATGCAGGACCAATTATACCAAGAAAACATGAGGCGTGTTCACAACCCCCCTATGTTTCCTCCCCTGATCTCCTTTTGGCTCCAAATGTTTCCAAACACACGTGTGCAACAATCCATGCTAGAATACACACAAATACAAGTTATGATCTCACACAAATAAAATAATCCAGAAAAAGTAGTTGATTGGTTAATCCCTTAACCAATTAATTGGTGCAAGGATGAGGGTAAATAACAAAATAACAACCTAATTGGTGAACTAGATAGCCAAAATTAGTTGATTAGTGAACCAATCAATTGTTTTTGCCATTAAAAGTCTCTAAGGACCACATATAATCATGCCAAACTTCAAATAGTTTGACCATAAAATAAAGCATTTCCAACATGCATCCTTACTGTAAAAACTCATATCAAATCACGTCCAATACCTTATACACATGAGATTACGCTTGGCATCCAATTATAACAACGTTCATGCTATTTTAGCTAAACTCATAAAAAAGGTCAAGAATGATTAGCATGCTTGTCGTATAGCACATTATATAACAAACTTGTACTAACACTTGCTAAGAAACATAGAGGAACTCTTTAAGGCTTAGATTCAACGTGCAAAATAAAATTATGCTAAGAGGTTTAGGCTCAAATACTTGTATATTTTCAACCAAAATACATAAAAACATATTAATATGTTTTCATAACCTCATGCTTGGAATTTTAACACATTGATCCATAAAAAATGAAGAAAAAAAAACATATTAGAATTCAAGCATAAAGTAACATAATAAAGTCAGTTTGATTTATCAAAGCAAGGAAGATCTTCTAAAAACTTCCAAGCAACAATTTACATATTAAGGTAAGTTAGATTTACCCTAGCAAGAAAGATCTTGTGGGAGTCAGGAAAAAAAAACTAGGGCGATGGCTCTATTATCAAGGCTTCTTAAGTTTCTAGGTAAAATCAATAAAACTCTTAAAAACCAACACAATAAAGTTCAAACAAGTAGAAGGAGGAATGAAAATATTTTCTTGACCTCGGCCTAAAATTCATAAAAAGGCTAATAACAGAAAAATCAAAGAATCTTCAGTTCTTGTCAAACCTTTTTTTTGTGTTTAGAGAAAACAAAAGAACTAAAATAAGGAATAAGAAGACGATGAAAAGAGTAAAATTAGTAGATAAAGAAGAAAATTTAAGAGGTGGAATTTTGGTTTCTATGGAAATGGGATGGAAGATGAAAGGATTTCAACACCTAGAAAAAGTAAAAGAGCCCAAGAGGTGAGAATATGTAAGCTCCCCCAACTCTCTTAGTGAGAAGGTGAAAAAGAGAGATTAACTTAGGGGAGAGGCAGTGAGAAGGACATGGTTTAAGAAACCCATGATGATATGACCGGTAAGGAAGAGAAAAGAAGGAAGATTAGGCAATAGTAGCTATCATGCCATGTTATGCAATTTAGAGGAAAAGTATTCAGGTGAGAAAAGTACCTTAAAAAGTATTTTTAAATATTTATAACTAAAGGAAATAATATAAAAAATATTATGAAAATAATCCCATAACATCAAAATATTTTTATTTGTAAGAAAAGACCATGATCAAAAGGTTTAACAGATATTTGAAGAATAATCAAGTCAAAGTAAGAAAGATACTTGAAAGCCCCACAAATCTAGTTTGTTGGTTTGAGAAACCAATTAATTGGTTACTTCATTGCTTCCTCCATGCTAATTGACTAGTTAGAATAAAAATATAAGTCTTGGGATGAATAATTTGAAATTTTTTGGGTATAACCAGACCATTTCACTGGTTACTTGATTGCTTCAACTGGTGTTCCAAGAACACGTATTTTCACACATTTATAAGTTTTTCCTGAAACCAAATCATTTTATTTATAATGAATAGTACCTTTTATGTTGAAAGACTTTAGGATGTTGTTTTACAACACCTTATTAGATTTTCCAGTGATTTGGGTGTGTGGCCAGAATGCTCTCCATGTTGAGTTGAATGAAAAATAGAAATTTTGTGTACTTTAAAAAAAATCTACTTCTTGGAAAAGTTGATAACATGAACTATAATCTACTTAAGTTCACCTCTTATAGGAAGTAAGACTATTTTAGTTTCATCATTATTGCTCAAGTTTCATGATAGTCGTGTGGGTGGAGATTTTGATGCATGGTAGGTACAAATTGGGTTAAGCTAGGAAATAATGGCAGGATGGGCTGCGAACACCATAACTAAACAAGAAAAGAGGGAGATAAGAGTGTTGAAATATGAACTAAGTAACCCTTATATCATACACTTGAGACTACCATTCAAGCCTTGCAACAATTGAGATAAAAGAAGCAAGTATTTTGATAAAAATCAACCAAATCATGCACTCTTTAAGGAGGCACTTTCATTAAAATACGAGGGAGAATGGGAAACTAAGAGTTGTGTTCATTTTAGCACATCCTCACACTTATAGGGGGTATGAGGTCATATAGTTATAATTCAACTAGACTACAAGTAAAGGGTAGAAAATTGATTACAATTTAAACTAGACAGTTATCTAATAATGTTAACTAATTTAGTTCAATTCTAACCAGCCTAAAAAATGCCAACCATGCTTCATACCTACTCATTGTCATGTGTCCCTTTCTTTTCTAGCCATAACTATGATTTTTTGGTGGAGTGTAAACAATAAGCTACTAATCCTAACTAATACATCATTTAAATTACAAAAAGTAAGTCTAAGAATACATAACTTAATTAAAGGGATGACAAGAGTACACACAAGTAAGATAATTATCATGTTTTTTTATTAAAAATTTTAACCCATGTCAAGCTTGCCATCTACAAACCTTTCCTTATTTTTTCGTGCCCTATGTTGCCGGCCAATATAATCCCCACTAGTTATCATGTGTAGCAGTTGTTGGTTTCTTGAGATAGTTGTTCTTCCTTAGATATTGGGGTGGTTGAAGACCGATGGACATGCCCAAAGTAAATCCATGAGAGGCGTGTTGATCGTGCCTAAAAGGAAGCTACAAGAGGGGTGTGGATGGATGTACATACATGGTTCCTTGCATGTATTTAGGGTGGTGCTCTGCATTTTATGATAATTATTCCAAATTAGAAAGGTTTTAGTTCCTTCAAATTTAGAATGATAAGTGATCAAGGAAGGGTGTTTTATTAGGGATGCTCTTACCTAACATTATTTGGTATTGAAGGCGTATTAGTGCTTGGCTCATGAGGCGTACATGCTTGATATGTGGAAAAGTGTGCACTATTTTGTGCTAGAATAATCTAGCAAATCAAGGCCCACTTCATTTTGGAAATAACACCATTACATAAGTGATCATCTTTCCTTTATATTTGTGAAATATGATACTTTAATTGTTGAAAACTCTAGTTAATATCCTGTTGTTTAATTCCTATTTTTATCTTTAGTTGTATGATAGTGCAATTGAGCATTTGAGCGTTGTAAAAGATGAGAAGGATATTTCTTCATTTAAGTATTTTAGATGTAGATGATACTTTGTTTCTATATTGCTTAGATTGTTGGCTTTGTGATGTGTTTTTAATGTTATCTTGATAAAAAGTGAAAATTCTACTTACATTAAAGATAAGGGGGTTATGACTTAAGGTGATTAAGGGAGTAGGATTGTGTAAAAAAAAAATAGGGTATCCAAAACTGTAATACCTTGTCTTAAAAACTTCTAAAATATGTTTAAATTATGTTCGATATAAACAAAATGCTTTGTTTGGGGAAGATATTGAAAGTGCAGTGAAAATGTGTGATTTAGGGGAACTAGTTGTCTTGTTTTAGACATAAACAGTCAACTAGTTCACCGAGAAACAACATTTTTATTTCCAATAAACCCTTCATTAGTTTTGAGTAACTAATCAACTAGTTTTGCTTCAAATTTCTAATTTCTTCTATAATTCTTTTCAAATTTATAATTATTTTTTGTGCTAATAAGCACACATGAGTGCTTTAGGATCATTTTTATATTCTTTAGAACTCTAAATTATTTTTATTTAGCTAATTTTTTTCTAAAAGCACTTCTAAATATTTTGTCCTTACCAACTTACGATTTCTCTCTCTTCTCACATACCTTTGGTTCTACACTGTGTGTTGGGGGTTTCCACCAGCTGACTTGGATCTTCCACAACCTCATTTCCTTCCGTAAATCCCATGTTTCATCATAGAAATTACCTTACACCTTCATACTTACACTCTACCCCAATAAAATCCCACCATATTTTTTCATTATTCTTATTTGAACCCCCTAATAGAGTTGAGGTATACTCTTATGCTCTTAGCACTCTCACACTGACACTCTGAATCATTGTCATTCCCTTTCAAAATCCCATTGGGATAAGTTTGATTTTTCCTTTTTTATTATCTCCTCTTTATTACTCATTGCACTGAGGCTTCAACCTCTTCCTTTTTCTAGAAATTGTTGCATCTTTTATTGATCTTTTTTTCTTAAGCAAAGGGAGATTAAGATATTGAAATAGTTAAGGGGGATATTCCTCTTTGATTCAATTATTGGTCAAGGTGATAATCTCTTCCACTATTTTTATGAGTTTTAAATAAACTTTTAGTTGGATGTGTTTCCTTGCTTATCAAAGGTAATTAAGAGCCTTTCTATTGGTGCTGTCAAGCTAGAGGAATTTTGTTATTATTGCTTGAAGATTTGTTAGCTGATGTTACCTAGTGGCTATGACCTCTTCTTCATATGTGATTTTTCATTTATTTTTTTTAGTATAAATGCATCTAAATTTGAGTATGAGATGTGCAAGCATGCAAATGATGTTTTGATATCTTGGAATGAATTGCATACAAGCATGATTTTTGGTTATGAGTATGATTAAGTTATTTGGTCATTCATGGATTTTTGAGAATATGCATGAATTAATGTATTTAATTTGGTCTTTAGAGGTGTATCATGTGTTCATTAGGATAAGAATGAGTTTATTAAGTGTTTGAAAGCACGAAAGAATGTTTGGTATGTTTGGCTTAAAGTTGGGTCGGATTTCATGTGTTGCAAATGTTGTTTGTGTTAATTATAGTGGAACTAGTCTAGTGGTGCTGACAAACCGGCCAATTGGTTAGTTGGGATTTCTAGTGTTGTTGTCTTTGATCTATAACTAAGTCAATTTGTTTGTTTGTCAACTAGTCAGCCGGTTGCTATGAGTTGACCGGTGATGAAAAACTACATAGTTAGTTAGTTGCATTCCTATGACTTTGCTTTTGACCTATAGCCAAGTCAATTGGTTTATATGTTAACCCATCAAACTTTATACAATCCACTGGTTATAGATAACCAATCAACTGGTTATCGGGGATTTGTAATACTTTTTTCTTGAGATCAACCAAGTATTTATTCATTTTTAGTTAGCTGATTTGTACCTATGAACTAGTTATGAACAACTAGTCAACTGGTTTTTATAGGTTCTAATATTCTATTTGGTTCCCGAACTAATCAATTAGTCCTATAGGTATTCTTGATTAAATTTTGTTGTTTAATCCTCAGGGTTTGAACCATAGGTTTGGTTATACATAAGCCTTATTTTAAATCCCTTCTTAACATAACATCTTAAATAGTTGAGATTCTTAATTAATGGCTTAGATGCTTTAGTTGTAATTAATTTGATGATAAGATATCATTCAAGCCTAATTTATCCAAATATTGAGGAGGTAAATATGATTTAATGGGTGTTTTGCCCTTGTATTTTGCTCTAACTATGTACTTAGTATTTACGGATTTTTATGACAGACCATCATGGTGTCATAATGTGGAGATGCATGATTGGTAAGCCATATACTCCCCTTATTTTGAATGGTTCTTCAGGTAGTAACTTTCCTACTTTATAGAGTCTATAGAGGGTATGCACATATTTAGGATTAGGTTATTGCACACCCTCATTTTTAGGTCTTAAAAATACTGTTTTAAAGAGTTAATTACAGAAGCCAAAATATAAAACACAGGGGTATCACACTACATCCAATATACAAGAAGCACTCCCTATACCTAGTCTGTGTTGGATGTAAGACAAAAGTAACCTTATACCTAGAAATAAGGTGTGGGAATCATTTAATTCCATCATGATTCAAGATATGAAATAGAGAAAAGGGAACAAGTATAATGACAAATAGTGGACTACGAGTCCATAGAGATGGAGATATCTAGATAATCATATCCTATACCAATTCAATCATGCACTCACCTAGGGAAAGTGCATTAAGAGTATTAATCAACAATCACTTGCAAAACAAAGTAGTATCTACTCATGGTAAAGGGAAATACCCATGAAAAGGATGATTAGTACGCTATGTTTTGAGTAAAGTAACAATATAGTCATAACAAGGTCACACAATGTCATAGGGTTAGATGAAGGAATAAACATGTATATATATATTAACATAATATGGTGTAAGATAATATCTAATTCCCAAAATCATTATTAGATATAATCATAATCCATATTCTTATTCACATTTAGTTTAGGATCCCACTATTATTAATCCAGTAAAATGAGCTGAAACATCTCTTAGGGTAGAATATGCCTAACCACTATTATTAATTTAGTAGAAGGGACTTAACACCTCCCAAGGCAACACACTTTTTTTCCACTATTCATAAACTGGTGGAATGGTCTAAAACACATCCCAAGGCATAATAATTCTAACCACTATTGTTAATATGATGGAATGGACTCACCATCTTAGGCCTAAATCATGTGATTTTTCACTTTAAGTGATTAATATCTTACTCATTATTATTTATCAAAATCCATTTTCTTATTTACATTGTGTTTAGGGACCCTAATATTCACAAATGGTGTAATAGTATCAATAATGTATAACACCGAGGAAAAAAATATTGGCCTTTATTGTTTTCGTGGAATAGACTAGTACAACCCCAGCAAAAAATGCTTCTGGCCACTATTCTCGTTTAGCAGAACAATGGGTACAACCAGTCATGATTCATGTAATCATTCACTTTAAATATTAATATCTTATTCAAAATATAAAAAACACAACCACATGTATATTGGTACATCTCCTTAGGGAAAAAAATATATTTTCCTTAGGAAACCCTAATTTCATAAGATAAGAATAAGTTCTACTATTATACCCCTTTTAACACCAAATTTAGTACAAATACATAAGATATTATTATATACAATATATCCAAAAATAAAGGTCGAACTCCAATGTCTTATATATACGATAACAGCTCTACCTCTAGGGTTACTATTCACCATTTCTACGAAACCTATATTTCATAAATTAGGAACAAATTTTTTCCATAAGAATAATATAACCTCCAAATTTAATAAGAATTCATAAAATATCATTATAAAATCATATATTAAAATCAAGGTCTAACTCCAAAGTTTTACGCATGTGATAATGACCCCTTCTCTAAGGTTACTATTCCTAATTCCTTATGAAACTATAATTTCACATGTTAGGTGTAAATTTTACCATAAGACTCATATGAAAACCAAATTTAGTAAAAATTCCTAAAATATCATTATTAACTTGATTTCAAAATATCTAGGTCTAACTCCAACATTTTACACATGCAATAATGACCCCACCTCTAGGGTTAATATTTATAATTTAAGTCATTTCCTCATTTTATTAGACTCAGGCCATTCATAATTACTAAAAATATTCCACATAATATATTTAAAATATTTGGAATCATTTTAACACATTAAAGTGCCAAATATTTTATCTTTAACTCACGTTGACCAAAATTCCCTTAAGATAGCCAAAATGCCCCTATGTCCACAAAAGCTCTATAAGTCCCAATATGAATAATTTTATAAATCCAATATATATCATCATGACATTGCTTGAACACATTCATTAAAAACTTTTCGTACCTATTAAAAACACATTAAAATACCATAGGTCATACTACACACTTAGGATTACAAAACGAGATTTATAACACCATATAAGATCATACTCTTCACCTATTCTCACTTTCCATAGATTCAATGCCACATCATCATAACACAACACGTCATACAAAAAAATCATAATTATGATATTATCCATATAAAAATACCAAATATGAGATTTCATACAATTATATACATTGCACATAAAGCCCTAGTTATGATATGTATCCTTACCAAAAACATCTTTGGTCTCTAAGCATGTATAACCTAAGAATCTTCCTATGAGACTGCCGAAAAACCACTTAATAATCAATACTTATGCATCATTAAAACTTATGAAAACAACTAAGGAATAACTAAGGCAAATGAGGGTGGAAAAGGAGTAAAACTAAAGTAAAAAAAACTCAACACGAAGTGGCGCATGTAGAGCTTCTAGTGTGAGGAAGTGGCATAGCCAATGGAAATTTGCATAAGAATCTCACACATCTATGGGTTACAATGTGAAGCCCTCATGTTCCTAGGGGTGGGTATCATGAATAGCTCACATTGGTGGGGCGTATGCAGCATAAGGTTGTGGTGATTTGGTGGATGGTACATGATAAGGTTGTGGTGCATTTGGGGGGCTATTCCATGATTATTTCACGTAGATAGGGATGTTGAGTGTAATTTTTTCATGGAAAAATTACTGATTAACATGAGTTGCTCACATTGTGGATATTTTGCAATATGAGGTGATAAATATTTTGTAGAGCTTTGCTAAATAATATAGTGGAATGACGACAAATAAAGGACAGTGGGTCTGAGGGAAGGAAGGGGTATCTAAGAAAAAGTTTTGTGGGTTGTAAAAATAAATTAAGAAGGGGGAGGGTTATTTATAGGAAATGAGGTGATGGTGTAGGATAAGGGTTCTGATTTAGTTTTGTTTTATGTTTGGTTCTCTAGATAGAGTCTTGAGAATGATAATGATAGGGTAGGTCCAGTGTTGTAGGCTTGGTTATAGGCTCAATTGTAGGCATAAGGTAGATGCAGGGGCTAGGAAGGGAAATAGGAAGCCATGAGAGGGAGGAGGTTGCATGGAGAGAAGGGGAAGAATGTGAAAGGAGATCATAACGTGAAAAGGAAAAAAAAACTAAAAGGGGAAATAAAAGTGAAATAGAGAAAGAACAAGGGAAAGGAAAATTAGTTTGGGGTTATGATTAGAATTAGGTTTAAATCTTAGATTAGGGAATTATAGTAAAATTACTTTATCAATTGCTTGGGGTTAGGGAAATGTTAACATATTAATGATCTAGAATTAGGATTAGGTTTAGATTTAGGTTTAGGTTTACATTTAGGATTAAATAATTAGGATAAAATATAATAATAATTACTTATAATTAGGATTAGGTTATAATCTTAATTACTAAGGATTAGGGTTATATACAATTTGGGGTATTATAGTTATATTGTGGCATGCTGATGTAGCATTAGTGTCCAACTTAGGTGGCTGTGGTATCCTAATATAAGCCTATTGCCACTTTAAATGTCAATAACTTAGGCAGGTATGATATCCTAAAACTGATACAAATATCCAATTTCGATCCATATATGGTTTTTTTTGGATATTAGGGATTAAAATATTTGGTCTGAGGGATACAGAGTGGATATCTAAAAAAATAATATCCAAATGGATACATATATCCAATTTTATACACCTCTGAAAGGAACCAATGATTAAGCCTCTATTTGGTATTATTTATTTTTAATAATCACTTTTAGATAAAAAAATCTAATTTTAGGAAACTACTTGTTAAGAGTTAATTTATTTTACAAAATATGTGTTTATTTTTACTTTTGATTTACAAGTGATTAATACGAAAAAAACTACTCACTATACCTCATTAGTATTTGGATTTTATTTTTCTACATATTTACTTTTATTTCCCATCTTTCATTTTTATATCTATATCTTTTTTTTTGTAATAATTATTATATACATTCTTTAATATTAAATATTAAAAATCATATGAAACATGTAAAAATTGTAAAAAAAATGTAAAAAGTATAAAGTTATTATAAAGTACTAAAAATTGTAAAAAAAAAAACTATTCTAAAATTGTTAAAAAAATTTTGAACAATTACTAAACAAATTTTATAAAATTTACTAACATTTAAAATTTAGATAATGATATAATCAAAGTTTATGTTATGCAATGAATATTCTTATATTCATAATAAAAATCATAAAAAATGAGTAGTTTAGTAATGTGCATAATAAATATCATATGTAATGCTACACCATACCGATTCTATTTCTCTAGCAACTCTACCCTCTATATATTGTCCAACATCCTTATTCCTAGTGTTTTCTTCATATATGTCTATGCTACAAAATTCATCACATAATAAATCATCCCTACCATTCAACCTAATAAAATTGTGGATTATCATTATTTCTTTTTTTTTTCTTTTGGTAAGTAAGTAGAATTTTATTACTACCAAAAATGAAGATATGTACAAACTAAATTAGAACACCAAGTCATCTATACAATCCTTCTATTGGTCATATTTATTGACTCGACGAGGGGTAAAGATCTTACTTGACACTACAAAGCATATATCTTTAAAAAGTAGAAGAGAGTGTCGAGGTTTATTACAAAAAAAATCCTAGAATTCCTTTCCTACCAAATAGACCCTAAGAATGTGATAAATAGGGCTCGGAGCATGTCCTTCTTCCTCTTGCATTGCTTTTTGTTTTTAGCCAAGATCTTTATTTCTGTCTCCCATGAGTGGATATGATCTCTCCTATTAAAAGATTTTCTAATCTTCTTCCATATCTCTTGACTATATGGGCAGTCAAACATAAGGTGCTTAATGTCCTCCTCTTGTCCTATAGTGCACAGGTTACACTCAATATCCTTAAGAAGATTTAGATGCTTCAGTCTCACCTTGGTCATCAATTTATTTTGAATGGCTAGCCATGTAATAAATTGGTGTTTGGGTGCAACTAAACCACACCAAGTAATGGGCCACCACCATACGTTTTCACCTTTGTGCCTAGTAGGATCATACATTTCCTTCATATTGTAAGATCCATCTTTCTATAAGATTTTTGACAAAGATTGAGAATTAGAGAAGAAACCTTGAAACTGCTGTTTGAGATTGAAGATTTGCTGCAGTTGCCAAGAGCACTTATTTAAAAGACCACAATAAAAATCTTTGACAATGAACATTTATTTTTTCAAACTATAATTCAACATCCACGTTAAGATAGGAAAACAAGGTTTCAAAGTGCTAAATCAATGCTCAATCACACGCGTCAAAGAGTATAAATGATTGGATAATTTTCTAATAGTTTGTTTTATCAACTATAATTCCAAATCCTTTTCTCTAATATTTAACTGATTTATGTGATTTGGCTTTGATTAAGCCAAATTAGTTGTTACTTTATCTTTGATTTGGTTGGATTTTTTTGTTGTCGATTTTTCAATTTCAAAGATTTTGATTTTTAACCAAGACATATCTATGTAACTTGGGTTCTTCCAAAGTAAGTAACTTATATCAATTTAATTGTATAAAATGCCTCATAATTTATTTAATTGTAAATTGGAAGTATCAATTTGAGCAATTTGTGTGAAATCAAACAATTAGTGATTTTAAGGTTGAAATTCTAACCATATTAAATTGAGTTATAGATTTATTATTTTTAAGAAAATTGATTATATTATATGTTTTAGAATATGTCTCTTTGTATTCTTGAGTTATCAATTTGAATAAATTAATAATATTTGATTGCATTACATTTCTGGCTTAAAATAGTAATTTCTTGAATTGGTTTTCTAAATTTTCTTCTTTTATATTTCTTTTACTTAGTTGATTATTAGTTTTCATTTAAAATCAATCTAATTATGTTTCTATCTTATGAACTTGGATCAATTCTCTAAAATTGATTAGTTTAGCTTTTTGGGTTGTATAACCTAATAAGTGAAGTTACTTTTAGTAAAAAAAAAAATGACCCATTCTATATTGTTCTTCACTTCAATTAGTTTCTCTAACTTAGTCCTTCAATTTCGATCGATAATCTATGAATTCATTTGGTGGATATGTGTAGTCGGTTAACCTTCCTTCTTTTGCGAATTATGTGATTGTGTGGTTATGGTCTTCTGAGAAAATATAAGTTTGCAAATTTCCTTAAGATCTATATGTTAGGAGTTGATTTCTGAGCATGATAGTAGTGAATGCCATGGTTTTTTAAATAATGTATCTTTAGATTTTGATTTGTGTTAATTCATGCAAGATTGAGGCCAAACCTCTTGGTTGTTACTAGGGTTAAAATACTTTGTGTTTATTGATGTCTAGCGTATTGAGCATGAAAACACATGATGTGACCTTTTTCCCTTTAATGTGAGTTTGCTAAATTAAGCGTGTATGATTGTTATTTTGATTCTAAATCAATTTACATATGCTCATGGTGTTGAACACATTTTTATGAAGTTTTTGATATTATAATTGCATAATGGAATGGTTGGATTCAATTAAGAAAGTTTGTTTAATTTTAGAAAGGTATTTGATAGCCCTTCATGGAATTTTTGAGTGGTAATTGTGTATATTAGCACCAAGTTGTTGATTTTAAATAATGAAATTGTCTTTTTTGTTGTTGTTGTTTTTGATGTTCTTGTTGTTGATGGGGGGATGTTCTAAAACATGTTAATAATTCAAGGGATAATTGAAAGAAATGAGATAAAATTGAGTTGCGTTGGCTACCTATAGTGAGTTAACTAATACTTTTATACAATCCTCATTGAGTAACCTTGAGTAGCCTTGAGATGACCTCTAGGATAGGGTTATGTAGTAGATATCTTCCCTATGATTCATATGGTGTTATCCATCTCTATGTTTGCTATTGGTCATTGTGTATTTAATGAGACATCGGTTTCTACTTTCTAGGTGATTTACAAACCCCATATTAGGGGTGTGTAAATTAGGGTATTAAGTGGTATATCGTATGTGCCTTGAGTTTTAGTCATTGAGACAATTATTTTGTGGGTATCTTGTATCTTTGTGATCTTGAAAATTATTTGTGGGTATTTTTTAGCCTCCATGATTGGGAAATTTATTAGTGAACTGTGTGGTATAATGTATTTTTGTGAAATATTTAATTGTGCGAAATTATGTGAGTGAATTTTAATGGAAATAAATTAAATCTAAGTGTATTAACAAATAGTGGCAATAGTTAGTATTGATGTGAATAGTAATATATAAGTGTGTGTAACCATGTTTCCTTAAGATAGTATGTCCTTCCTTGTTTTCATATGTTAACATGTTTCTTATATTTTTTAGCTTTTACCATGACCACATGTTTTCTAGTTATGGATCCTTTTTACTTTGCCATGGCATGTTCTTGTGTGGCATTCCATGTTCTTCTATTATTACATATGTCTCTATGGTTTCATGTTCTTCCATTATCACATGTTACTCTTTTCTTTCACGTAAGCATGTAATGTAAATTCTCATACAGTTCACAAAATTCATTATCTCCCATGACATTCTCCCTTATGATATCTTGTATTAACATATCCTAACATGTTCTCATGTGAACACATATTTTGTTTTTTGTGTTTCTTAAGTTAGCTATGAATTCATGCTTTTCCTTTGACTTATGCATTATTTAATGGTCATGTTTTCTTTCTTATCTTGTTTTCCTACCTAGCAAGTTCTTCCACTTTCTGGGATCTGATATGATAGCATGTTATCCATGGTTTGCCTATTATGCCAAAGGCATGATTATATGTGAGCTTGCTATCACTATATATTAAGTGTTGTTTAATTTATACACCATCGTAGTGATACTATGATTATTTAGTTGTCTGTGTGCATACATTCTTACTTAATTGTAGTTGTGATTATTGGTGTGGATAGAGCGCTAGGCTATCCTAGAGTTTTGCCCCTCGAATACTACTACATTTGTATTTAGATATTTTATAATTTCAAGGAAAGGTATTGTAACTTTATTTATCATTGTAACCAAACATTATATTCATGTTTAGGGATGATAATGGATCCTAGATCCGACCTAGACCCGTTAGACCTGACTCAGTTTTAGCAGGTCTAGGTCTATGATTATAACACCCCCAAATTTACTACTGAAAAATTTTATTTTAAGCAGAAGTGTATAATTAAATATGTGGTTGTTACCTCCATAATTGACATAAGGCTGGCTTACCCCACCATCGTTACGTCAATTACAAGACAAAATGATTAGAAAATTTTAAAACATGAATAGAAAGAGATGAGACAACTTTTTATACATAAAATAAGTGTTTTGGAGATTAACTCCAATTACAATATCAAAATATAACCAAAAGGGATTCCATGAAACTAAGAGTCTAAAAAGGTATCCGGGTAAAACTATCAACGGATAGCATGACTCTACGCCCAACCCTGATATAAATGAATCACTCCTCCACATATATATCATCAAAAGCTACAAAGTCATCGACCTGCACATAAACATCCGGGTCATCTACTTATTGGATTGAGCAGCACCTATGAAACAGATGATCAGTACGCTACGTATTGAGTAAGGTAACAGTACAGTCAAGCAGGATTACACATAATATAAGAATTCTCATAAGAAAATCATATATGCACAAATAGAAGAAAGCCAGATAACTTTTGATTCCAAATCTTTCATTAGATATGCCATATTCTAATCTTTTATTTATGTTGATTTCACCGACCCCACTATTCTTAAACCGGTGGAACGGTCTGAAACACATCTCGGGGACAAGACACCTGAGCCACTATTATTATCCAATGGAATGGAGCCAACACCTCTCAGAGTAAAAATACTCTCGAGCCACTATTTATTAAATCGGTGGAACGGTCTGAAGCACCTCTCAGGGACAACACACCTGAGCCACTGTTATTATTCGGTGGAATAGACTCAACACTTTGGTCCTGACTCACGTAGTCTTTCACTTTAAATGATTAGTATATTTCTATTTATACTTTAACTCTTAATTATATTTTCATTCACATTGATTATGTGGCCCCACTATTCTTAATCCTGTGGAACAGACTGTAGCACCTCTCTGAGACAGCACATCCGAGCCACTATTATTATCTGGTGGAATGGAGCCATATAAACACCTCAGCCCGACTCAAGTGATCTTTCACTTTACATGATTAATATCTTATTCAGAGTTGATTGTATATTATTATGCCAAACTCAAGACATATAATTAAACACATAAGTATAACCACATAATTATCCTTAAAAGACCATAATACCCTCAGGGTAATTAAGACAATCGCATTCTCCCAAAGCTTTATAAAACCCAAAGCATACACATTTTCATTTATTATCCGAAGTACATTTCCTTAGTTTCCCATAGATATTTTGTAACCAATATTATACCCAAACATGTTCTTACATAATTTCATTACTTTCAAGAACATCATCTCATAGCATTCCTATAATTAAATTATTTAATATAACATATTCAACACAAAAGTATACATCAACCATACAAGGAAAATACATGCGGCACATAAAACCCTAGCTATGACATGACATGTATCCTTACCGACAAGGACACCGATATCTATGCATGTAAATCCTATACCTCCTCTAAGATCACGGGAAAAATCACCTATGAAATAAGATAAAATATGGTTAGGATCAAAGGTTAAAAATCAAGAGGGAGATTATGGTGGAGAAGGGTAAAAATGGAATTTACCGAAGTTGAATGGAAACTTGAATTGTATGAAAGTGTAGAAATATGTGTGGTGGAGCTATGGTTAAATTTTGGTGGTGTTTGGAGAAGGTTTGGGGTAAAAATAGGGTTACATGACCAAGAAAGAAGTTGCATTGGTAGGCGGTGCAAAGGTTGCATGGCTGTGCAGCACCAGAGCATAACAGGTTGAGAGAAAAGAAAATGCACGGCCAGGCAGTGCAAAAGTTGCATGGCCATGCAGAATCAAGCCGAGAGTAAATATTTTGCACGGTCAGATGGTGCAAGGGTTGCACGACTGTGTAGTAGGGTATCTGAGTATTTGCACGGACTGCACGGCCATGCACAGGCCGCCATGCATAGGTCGTGCACTCTAAAACTCTGCTACAATCGAGGGGAAAGATAAGGGGGAAGGTTGGGGTAACCTTGGTGGTCGGTCCACCATCCAAAGGGAGGCTAGTGGTGGCTTGGGTGGTGCTTAGTGGTAGATTTGGTGGTGCGGATTCTAAAAATAGGGAAGATGGAGGAAGAAGAAGGAGAAAGGAGAATGAAAAAGTGGAGAAGGTCAGGGAGCTGATGGATGGAAATAATATGGATAGTTGGGGGTATTTATACTAGTAGGTGGCGTGTTAAGGAGGAGGAAAAGTGCAGGGGTGAAAACGGTGATGATGATGAATTTCTATCGAGAAGAAGAAGAAGAAGATGAAGAAGAAGAAGAAAGAAAGAAAAAAACAGGGGGGGTGATGGTTGAGATTGATGGGAGTCAAGCAGAGGAATGAGGGCGGGTGATGATGGAGAAGAAGACATGCAAGGGAGGAGAAGGTAGGGAGAAGAAGAAAGGAGAAGAAAGAAGAGGAAGGATGGCAGGCTGGTAGGTGATGGCTGTGAAAAATAGGGCAGCTGCAGGGAGAAGAAGGAAGAAGAAGAAGAAGAAGAAGAAGAAGAAGAAGAAGAAGAAGAAGAAGAAGAAGAAGAAGAAGAAGAATGGCTCAAGGGATGGTAGGGCTGGCAGGTGATGGTGAAAGGAGCATGTGGGAGGAAAGTGGATGGCCGCATGTAGAAGAAGAAAGACTTCTCACGCCAAAAGATTTCGGTGCGAAGAAGAAGAGAAAAGAAAAGGAGAAAAAAAAAAAAAAGAGATAAAGGTTAGGGAATTAGGATTAGATTAAGAATTTTGGGATTAGCTAAATAATTTAGATTAGTGGAAATTTTAGCGGGTTTTGGTTTCGATTTATGAATATTCGGTTTATCCTAATCAAGGTTTCGATTTTCAGTTTTGGTTAATATTTCAAGACTAAGAAATTTGGTTAAGGCTAACAATAAGATTTCTTGAGATTAGAGTCAAATTAGGGCTAAAGATACAGTATTAGGTTAAGAATTTTTTTTGGCTATTACAATGATTTTTAGACTCGGGTTCTAGTCCATATATGGCTAAATGGATTTGAGTCTGGGTCTAATAATTCCAGACCCATACCCGATCTGTTAGACTTGTTTAGTATATGTGTGTGTGTGTGTGTACATATATAAATACATACTAATATTATGTTTAGTCTTATTTAAACTCCTTATTTATTTTTAAAATTTTATTTTTGTATATTTACTTTATAAGCAATATGTATAATATTGTATTCCAAAAACATTAAAATACCATTTGAAATGTTAATGTAACTATTTTAAAATGTTTATTTTTTCACTTGGAGGATTTTTTTAACAAAAAATACATATTAAGCTATATAAAACATAAATGTATTTGTATTTACATAGATTATTAATAATTTTTTTAAAAAAAATAGCTGGATACATTTAGGACTCGTTTACCAACTAGGCCTGATGGATCTAGGTCTAGGTATGAACTTTTGAGACCCGACGGGTCAAGTTCGGGTCTAGGTCCAGGTAATATAAACTGGTCCGGGTGTGAGTCTAGTTGGACCTGACCCAAACCCGACCCATTACCATTCATACTCATGTTTCTTGTTAAGATTTTATAATATAAGTTTGTATCACTGATTTTCTATCGACTTTATGAGTGATGGCTTTACAAGTTTTCTAAGTGATTTTATATGTGATGTTTTGGTTTAGTGAAACTATTTACTTTCTATCTATCATTGAATAACTTCATCTAAGAGTTTATTCTCTTGGTATAAATGGTGTTTTTGTATCACCCCTCCAAGTTTAGCACATAAAATTTTGTTTTGTGGAATCGTAATTTCAAAATATCGAGTGTTGCCTCCATACTTAGTATGTGTCTAGTTTCCTTATCATTATTATGCTAAGTGTTGAGACTCAAAACAAGTCAGATCGAAAAATAAAGCAGTAGAAATAAGAGACTTTAAAATAGATAAAGTGTATATCTATAGATTCTATATATAATAAAAAAAATAAAAATTTAATGAGGGACACAATAATCCAAAGGAAAAATGACTAAACAAAAGTTAGCAACCGAATGTACAACACTAGTTTACCCTAACTCTTAGATCCAAAATCCCATTCTAAGAATGAAATCTCCTCCCAAGGACCACACTAATCCTCTCTATGCTTATACACATTAAGCCACTCCATGAACTACACCTAACCATTTGCAATTATAGTACCAGTATGGATTTATTGTACTAAGTAAATCACATTACCTCACAAGAGGTTGCTCGCTCACATTATACATAATCACACAATAATTGGAAAACATGTAAAAACGCATACGATAACAAGATATGAATAACATGCGATAATATATACAACATCAAAGCCTCATGCTCAACAACTAACATACCTAACCATTTCACATCAATTTCAAAATACATAATGACCATATCATAATCCATAAATAGTAAGGTAGTGCACTAAAGCTCTACCGACCAACCAACCAAATCAATTCTAAATACCAAGATAGGGCACAGAGGCAAAAATGGAACCAAAAATCCAATGCATACCAATGCCATCAAATAAATTTACTTCCTTATTATTTAGTTTACTTGGGGGAGTTAATATTAACTCAGGGATACTGACTTACACCAAGTCATATTCGCTCAAGAATCTGTCATAACACCCTTATACCTTAGAACCAAAGACACTAACATGCACCTAATCATACTGGTGCACATAGACAACACAATACCCTTATGTTTTTTAGGTCACCTAATTCTAAAATATCGATACCCCTTAAGAAGTCCAAAGAAATAATTAGATTAGATATAAGGCCTTATTAGGTAACGATAACACACCGACCAAACAAACCAAACCAAACAAAATTGAGGGTTAAATCTTGTCCTTAGGGTAGCTACCCCTAAAGAGCTATAATTCCCAAACTCACGATCTTTCACTTTAAATATTAATATTTTGTGAGGTGATCACAATCATCACATAATGCTCTTACAGCCCTAATTATACATTATCATCTAATTCAATATCAAACTTTATTATAATGATAATTTATCATGGAAAGAGTTAAGAGACAATAATTTAAAATACTTTTACATCTAGGTAATTTCTAAGACTTAGCGCTTGAATATGTTTTCCTATATGGATGTATTTCACAACTTACATAAACAAAACCTTAGGCATACATTTTTAATATGTCATACGATACATGTAAAACATACAAAAAAGTTTAAAGCATGATTCAACATTTAATATAGATGTTAGTAATATGGTATATGCAAGAAGGCATTCATATCCCTATAGCATGCAAATTGAGATTAACACAAAACTAACCTTAATCATACTTGAGTGTTGTCATGTTATACATAAAACCTAAATAAAGTCACAGCAATAACCATTGAACACTTATCATGGTAAAAAAAAAAAAACTTGACGAGGCCACATATCATAACTAAACCATATTCATTTATTTATCAGCCAACCTTTTGCATGTTCTACATGCATATTTTTCATATTTAATGACAAGTTAAATGTACATGCTATCTATTTAAGATCAAGCTTTTATTTTATCACACACTTTCGTAATACTTGCATAAAATAAAATCCTAGCATGATTCTAGTTCTAAAAAAACTATCATGCTCATACATGAATTCTATTATCTCATGAGTGATTGGATTTACCTAAATCCAAGCTACATGATAACACTAAATTTTGCCTAAGAAAGCAACAACCATAAACATATATTAGCATCTAAAATAATACAATAATAAAAAAAATTAACAAATACTTTATAAGGAAGGAACATATGATAATTGAGCTAAAAGAAAGGTACGTGAGGCACTTATGCATCAAGGGATCAACAAATGTGTAAAGCTCATGTTACTAAGGACTAGTAGTTTGAGGTCTTCAAACTAAGAGGGAGATAGCAACATTAGTTGCTCATGAAGAAGAGACAGTTTAGTGTCCAAGGTTCATACAAGATAAGGTTTGCAACATTAAAGGCTTGCATTAGTAAGGTTTGGATTTACAATAATGCTTGATAAAGTGCGAAGATCATGTAGCTAAGGGTATATAACATGCTCCACTCATACAAAAGAAAAGGGGAAACACAAGGGACTCATGCGGAAAAAGGTGAGCAGCATGAGGTTGTATATTTTAACTACTAAGAAAATACTAAAAAAGGATGGAGAAGGATGAGGAAAGCTATGAATGTAAGCTCAAGACAAAAAGGAAGAAGTGTGAGAATAAAGGGGCTTAGATTTGCGGTTAGATAAAGCACAAAATAAAGAAGTATGGGTTATATAGGTGGGGTTGCATGAAAATGGTTCAGGTTGTTTTGTTTGGTGAGGAAGTCAAGTCACACAACTTGGCATAGAAAATCAAATGGTAAAGGTGATGTGAAGGAGAACTATGTGCAAGGGTAAAAAAAAATGCAAGTTACTTAAACCATACTATAGAAAATAAAGAGAAAAGATCGGTTACAAGGTTGGAGTTCTATAGTTAAACAAACACAAGTCAAAGGTCCAAATTAGGGTTAAAAATAATCACACTAAATTTTATCAATTTATAACCTGATTAAATTTGTAATCGAATTTCCTTTACATTTAATATAAAAAAAATTATAAAATAGTTATTGTAATTAATTACCCATAAATTTCAATTTCATAATTAGGGTTTTTACAAATGGGATATTATAGTTTTAATTTTAGTTGAAAAGGTTTATGCCATGCTTCTAGTATAAGATGGATTGTGGAAATATTTCTTATTTTAGGCTTGGTAATAACAATCTATATTTCTTATTTTGGTTCTCACATTATTCTTTTAAAATATTAATTTTCAAGTGTGAAAATTGAGGGTGTTATAACTATTATTAGCTCTAGTAGGTTTTGTTCTATCTCCTCTATTTCCTTTCTCACCTCCAGAAGTTGTTGGAATATTGACTTCATTATATGCAAAAGTAAAGAATTTAACTAGTTTTTGTTTTCTTTAACACCATTTAGACTGACTCATTGTTGAGCTTCTCCTTCTCCGTGTCACTCATTTTTTATTGATTTTTCCTTTTAGGTATAACTACTTCGCTTTCATTAAATATGAACAAGGATAGATCCAAGTCATCTAGGCCCTAAGCTTCCTTGTCTAGATCTTATTGCATTGAAAATCAATACTTCAATGTTAAATAGCTACATTGTGGCCTTGAGTTTAAGTTAAGTCTGTAATACCCCAATTTTCGTATCATTTATTAAAGTTAAATTCAAAAGAAAACTTCTTATTTTTTGAAATTAAATTATTCAAAATTTCTAAGGAACAAGTATTATTTAAGTAAGCCACTTTTAAAACTTTCCAAAACTTTAATTGTGATTTAAGGCTCTATAATACGATTTAACCTCTTAAAAACCTATGATTTTTCAAATGATTTTATCTAAACTATAAGTTATAGTTTTTACCCCTTATTTGGATTCTAATTTGTTATGTAAGGCATTCCAATGAACTTTTGTGAAGAAATTTTCCATTTTGGGATTAGACACACCTTTTTTCATACCTTTTCATAAAACCAATATTTATATCTAGGAGTCGTAAGTAAAAATTTTAAACTCTTATCAAATGTTCACAAAAATTATATATTTGGATCCCAAATGGATATAAAAGTTTATTTGGTAATTTCATAAATTTTGGAACTATATTTCTATTTATTTTAGGTTTTTTTTTTTCTATTTACACTTGATTTCTACCCTTGAGAACATATTTAATGTACTTTTTATATAAAAAAAAAGCTACATGTAAAATTAAAATAATATTTTCAAAAAATCCATGAAAATTTATAAATTTTAGAACTTAGTTTCTTGTTATTTTATATAAATTATATTTTCTACCTTTTATACTTTGAATTGCTTCTTTAACCTATCTTAAATTTATGAAACTTTTAAAATTACTATAGTTTGATATTTTTTTAGTGTTTAGACAATTAAAAATGTATTTCATTTTTTATTAACTTTATAGTTAATTTTCTAATTTTAGATAAAATATCAAAGCATATTTATTTCTACTTAAATTATATCAAATCTAAATTGGATTCAATCCAAGATATCTATTTATTATAAGGGTGAATAAAGGCCATTGATATAGGCCATACATCATCTATGTATCCCTTCCTCTCATAAGTAAATTATTATCACCAAATATTCTCTTTATTGATACCATATTTTATCAAATCTCCATATTCCTTCAACTAGCTCCATTTCTCTTCTTCCTTATCCTAACCAATGGCAAACTCCCTTATCCTCTTTTCCCATTAGTCTTGACCCATATATGAATCCTCCATGCATTAATTATGTAGATAATAATAGCAGTATCTTAATTAATTCTAAATCTTATCAAATCTTTCATTCATTTTATTTGTGTCCTTCTTCCTACTTCACATCTTAAGCAATGACACACCTACTCCTCCATTCACTTAGGTGTGTGTTATTCCCCTCACATGATATTTTCCCCACATCTTACATACCTTAATTATAATTCTCCCATTCCATCCATTTAACCTTATAACTAAAACACAAATAAACCTACCCCATACTTATCCTCCTTGATCATAAATCCAACTCCACCACCGAAACCTTATCTTATCAAATATTTTAAGACTCCTTAAGTGGGATATTATTCGTCACTTGACATATTATTCATCTTTTAATTGGTGTGGCCCTTTTCTTTAATAATCTTTATTTCTCTCTCCTTTCATTCTCCATCTTCCTCCTCCCTTAAACCACCATGAATAAAGCTTACAAAATTATAAAAGATGTTGATTCAAGCCTCCAAATGACATAAAAAGAAAACAAGAAGTAAAATAAAGGATATGGGTAGAGTTTTTGGGATCTTGTGTCATGTCCAAATGCTTATTTTGAAGCTTGCTATGGTTTCTTGTAGTCATAACATTTTTTTTTTCTAAACTAAGTTGGGAGAAGTGATATTTTCTTATGTATGTTTACATGATCTTTCTAAGGTGAATGAAAGAATTTTTTGTTAATCTTGGTGGGTGATGTATGGTGTGTGAATAAATTAGCCTTATGGGTGGATTTTTTTTCTCTTGAATGCGAAGGTAAGCTCTTGCTTACTCTCACTATAACATGTATATTAAGCATGATTTGCATGATCTATATGAAAAATGAATTTGAGCATACTATTTGATGTTTGGTGACATTGTAAAGCATAATATTATGATGTTAAAAGTATATAAATGGTTATATTTTGATGCATTGAGAGTTTATTATAGGTATATGTTTGTAAAAGCATGAAATTAGTGCCCTTGTAAGGCCACTGAATTTATTATGTTTTGATAAGAAAAAAATGTCCTAATTAGCTACAATTTGTGATTTAATACTTGAAAACTTAGGATGAATAGTTTACCACAAAAAAATGAAGTATGAAAAAAATTTATGGCCAAAATGGATCAAGGTGTCAAATTTATCAAACACTAAATTTATGTGTATAGCTCTACCTTATTAGATTTTGGTTTGCTCTTTCCATTGGAATTTTTTGTGTTTTTAATTCAAGTTTGGTATAAAATATGATATCATTTGGTTGAGTATAACATGAGTTATGGATGGTAAAATTTGAGCATGTTTTTGGTCATTTTTTGGGAGTTATTGTGAATAACCACAATTTTAGCCAAATTCCTTATGCCTTAGATATTTTTAATTAATTTCATGCTTACCATATTAGTCCTTTTGTTTTGTAATTTTTTTTCACATATTCAAAGTTTTTTTTATAATATTTAATTATTATTCACTAATTACAATATGTAGAATAAAATGGAGTACTCTTGGTTTTATGGCTAATTAAATAACTAATCATGGTTAAGGCATTTTATGGATATTTAATCATTAAAAGTTGAAAATGGATGGTAAATTGTTTACTTGACATTTAACATTAACTCTTGACTTTGACTATGAATAGTAATTTATTTATTTTTATCAAAAAAAAGGTGTGTAGTGATGCTTTGTGGTCTTTGACTTAAAATATATATATAACATTTTTACCCATTGCTCTCTAATTGGTCTTTCAGAATTAAAGTGAGTATTTTGGAGATTTTAACTAATAATACTAAAGAAACTTAACATAAGTTTAGAATTATCTAAAACACCTATGTGATATTATTTTTAGTATCATATATAAACATTGGTGTGATATGTGCTATGTGAGAGTTGGTATCAATCATATGATTAATATTTTATTTATGAATTGAAATGGTTAGGGATATTATCATGATTTAAAATTATCTTAAATGGTTTTTTACCTTCGATTTTGAAAGGTTTCCATGTATTTTTTTTATTTATCAATTTTGAATATATAAACCATTGAAAGGGGGGTTTTTAAGTTGAAAATGGGTATTTTAGTCATTATGTGGTTATCTTAAGCAATTTCGAAATAAAGTTGGGCTGTAAATTTTTCGGTTACTCTAGAGTTGATTCCCACCCTAATATGACTTGGATTAAATCTCATAAACTCAATCAAAATATCCACTTTGAGGCTAATAATCTTTGATTTGGTTGAAAAATACTTAAATAAACAACTAATCCACAAAAGAACATTGAATTCCTTGGAATGTGGAATTCATGTGAAATATGTGTGCTACATGCCTTACGTGGTATGTGTGGTCTATAGGTTTGTAGAGTGCAAGTTTGGTGTAATCTATAAGCACCTATGAATGCATTATGTAATCACACAAAACACACTGATAAGTGATCCTTATTTATCATTTTGTGTTATTGTAAAATATAATGGGCCACTAGGTATATAGTTTTCATGATACCTTCTCTACTCTATATGAGATTCTATGGACACGATAGGGGGTGTGAACACTCAAGGATAAGGGATTCTTTAAATTGATGGAGTTGCTATGTCTGGAGGACCATGTGCAGGAGGGTATTAGTTAAACTAGATATACCATAAAATTAAGCTTCTTCAGGATGTTGGTATACCCTTTATCCAACCCTAATGTTTATTGTATATGATCGGACATTGGTGTCTGACATACATATGTTGACTATCATGACCATGAACCATGACTAGGCCCGTGTTGGAGACCCTATATGTTAATATGGTTAGGTATAGATAACGTTGGTACAAATTATATGAATTATCCTAAAAATTATGGCTTGTTATGAATTCTATGGGTTGACACAACTTGGAATTATTAATCTGAATTATACATGAATAAGGTAAATGGATATTACACCAAGGCTTTGTTCATGAGTTTTTGAGACATATGTTCCCAGCTGATGTAATATGATATGAATGCACTATACTTTTGATGGGTGTGACATACATGAGATTTCATGTGATTACATAAATAAGATCATATGAGGTTATAGTGTTATATCCTATGGGTTATTCCTGCATTGCACAAGATGTTGTATGTGCACCTTAAGAATATTACCACTTGATTTTAAAATATACTTATACCATGTTCTACGTCAACCTTGTTTTAAGAGTACACAAGCACTAGGGCTTACTTAGTACCTTACCATGATGATGTCTTCGTAACACTTTGAAGAATCTCACTCATTTAGGGTAAAAACAAAATTTTGGTTGCAGGTTCTTGAATTTTGGGGTGATGATTTGCTAGGGGAGTGCTTATAGGCTAGTGATAGGCTAATTAGTTTTATCTTTCCCTCAAGTGTGTTCTTTATATTTTAGTGGTTATTTAATCTCTCCACTGGCTTTGTGTATTTAAATTTCTATTGAAATGAATAGTCTCACTTTTGTTGTTGTAAATGGCCTCTCTCTCTTTTTAAAAATTTTCTCACACTTTGATTAACCATTTGTAATTCTTAGATTAGCCTTATATTATATGTCAACCATACCTGATCCTTGATGTCTAAAGTTACTTTAAGCCTTGCATTCGTTATAGATTCAGTGTTGATTGTAGATTCTCCATGTTAGATGTGATGGTAACACCTTACATTCACTATTTTACTTTTGCTAATCTATTTCAAAATGAAAATATTAGGTTGTGAAAATGGGGATACTACAAACTCCTTATTGGTGGGAGTCATTTAATTCATAGAAATACAAGCCCTTGGACTTGTTAGAGTTCTGGGAGCTTACTTAGCTTTTTGCTTTCGTCCACTCCTTGTCACAATCATCCATGGTTCAAACGGTTACGTGTCATCTAAGCCTTCCTATTCCTTATAACCATGATCATCAAAGTATTATCCTATGCAACTTCTTGTCCCTTATTTATAATTGTTTCTAGAAATGTAGGATAGTCATATTGAAGATGATCCACCATGTCACAATGGAAACATATAGTATGGATCCCTTTGTAATATACTGCATAAAGCTTGTTTCCTAAGTGGAAACTAGACAAAATAGGTTTCCCACAGTCTACTTCTACAACCAAATGGGTATAACTTCCTTAAATGCATCATGGGTGTGATTATCAAGCTTGGTAAGATGCCTAGCCATCTCTCCAATCTCATGCTACTTCAACTTATTTTCTAACAATTTAACAGGCACCCTAAGTATGTAAACCCACACCATAATTAGGGTTGTTAACAAGTCAATCCAACTTGTTAATTAATGTAATTTGATTTGATAAACACTCAACTCATCTTACTCATTTAGTTAATTATTCCAAGCCTAAGCCTTATTTTTATGCCTGTTTATTAAATGAGCAAAACTTAGGCTAGGATAAATTTTGCTCATTTATAATTTTGTTCAAAATATCAACTAATGAGTGTTTAAAGACTTATTTAAGACATAATTAGGTTTTTGTTAGAGGTTTGAGCTTGTGACTTGTATTTGATGTTGAGTATAGTATGGATAAGTATATGTAGATGTTTAGTGAAGTTTGTGACTAAAATGTGGTGTTTTGAGGAAAAAATGGGCCCCTGTGTTAATAAACACCACCATTGTTTCTTAGTTTTTCATTAGTTGTCAAAAGTCAAGAGTCAAATGAATTAACAAAATTTTTGTTTTTCTTCATGTTGTTTCACCACATTAAAGTTGTTAATTATGTATGTGTTTCTATATATAATCATGTGTAGGGTTAGTTAACACTATCAAATTCTTCATTTGTCAATTATCTTGTATCTTAGAAGCTTAATTAGATAATTTGTCAATTTGAGTAATTTTTTGAGGATTGATTGCCGATTCTTCTTATAATCATAGTTACTACATATAATAAGATCATATATTTCCCAATTATTGATTATTGATTATGTTTTCTCTATTAAATCTTGAAATTCCTAATTCTATTAAATTAGGTCTTGTGCATTTACATTGGTGAATTCCTAACAAATAGGAATCAAATCATGGGTTTGCATTAAAATTTCAATGAGATGGTGTCTATAAGGTTTGATAAGAGAGGTTTGATCATTTCGTGAATTTTAGCTTATGGAAGTTGAAGATGAGAGCAATCATCATTCAGAACAGATTGAAGAAGGTGTTATTCGGAAAATCAAGGAGCTTGCAATGGTTATTGATGACAATTTTGAGGGGATTGATGTAACACCCAAAATTTACGAACAATTTTTTTAAAATTTAATTACAAAAGCTAAAATATTAAATCGTGGGGTGTTACCGCCACTTGGTATAAGTTCGGTTTCCTTTATCATTTTGTTATTAAGTGCTAAGCCTAAAATGTTAGTTCACTTAAATTAATCACACAATTGTAAATCAGATTAGCAAGAGAGTTAAAACAAATTAATAACATTTAAAATGGAACCAACTATCATTGGTTACAGAATGTTAGAGAAAGAAAATACATAAATACAGTAAGAATTATAGACTCTTCTAGATCAAAATACACTAGATACAACATTGGATAACCCTACACTCGCAACCTAAAGGATAGCCTTCAATAAATCTTACAAGCTAACCTGCAAAGGCCACTGCCTATTAAATAAGCAAGGCCCAAGAAAAAGGAACTTTTTAGTACGATGGTACTAAGTAACCCTTTATACAAGACTAATATGAAAGTTGCGCATGGAATACATAAATAGCATCACAATGATATATGAACATTAAATCATACATACAGTAATTAAAATATGATAATTATTCATATAACCACACGACATGAAGGCCATATACTACCAATGCTTATTCATTTGGAAATAACTGAAACTTACCAATGGAGCATATAAGTGATGCTCTTTGCAGTATAATTAGGAAAAAAACATCATTTTCAAGTCATAACCATGGCCACAATTCTCATTATCAAATCTTTAACTTCTCATAACAAAGGTAGCCTCATCAACACAAACCAATAACAATACACATCACCATAGGTAGGCACAAAGGTTACTACAGGACCACATATAGGCACAAAGGTTGCTACCGAATCACATGTAGGTACAAAGGCTACTACCAAACTATAGGTAGGTAGAAAGACTACTACCAACCAATCCAATAATCATTTCAAATCAAATATCAACCATTTTTATTTTTATTTTTATTTACTTGAGGGGAGATCAAATTAACCCAGAGATGCTAAGGTACTCCGATCATACCGGCGCACAAAGACAGTACAATATCCTACCGACTATCAACCTAGGGGTACAAAAGTATCCTGGTTGTACTAGTACACGAAGGTACACATACCCTACCAACAATAATACTTAATCCATAAGTATGCATAGTCCCTAATTAGGTACGTAGAGATAAATATAGTAAGATATAGGGTCTTTCTAGGGAACTAAGGCACGCCAGAAAAAACCTATAAACAATTATGGGCTAAACCATGTCTTTAGGGTAGCAACTTGTAAAGAGACACTATTCCCAATCTCAAGGTCTTTCACTTAAGTATTAATGTTATATAACGGTGACCACGAAATCACATATTAATCACATTGATCCAATTCTTCATTCTTGCCATTTTTATTCATTTCCACATTTTGATATAACCATAATCAAGATCATTACCAATGTTAGCGTTAGAAATCTACTAAGGTCATCCTAGGCTCAATTATTCACACTAAGGCACTTTAGGTCAAAAATGACTAAAATACCTCTGAGGCTAAAATTACCACTTTACCACCCATTTCCATTACAAATTCTATTTTATTTATCAACTTGTCATAAAAAGGATAACATCCCATAATTAAATTATTTATCATGTAATTAAATTACTAGATACACCAAATGACCATTCTACCCTTATACACAATTTTGTATGTAAACCCTAACATGTGTTTCTAAAACATCAAAACACATATTCTCATATATAACAACCAATAACTCTTATTAGACATGTTTATTATAATAACGATCATGGTACACTCAAATTACAAAAATACCCGTAGGCCATATAATAGTCATAATCATGATGAAACATGTGTTTCTAAAATAGCATAATACATATTCTCATGCTCAATAATAAATATAATATATATTTATTAGAAGAACCATCATGGTACACTCAAAATTACTAAAATACCCCTATACCATATAGTAGTCATAATCATGTTGAAACATGTGTTTCTAAAACAGTAACACACATATTCTCATGCTTAACAATAAATAATACATATCATGCATGTTTATGAGAATAATTATCATGGTACAGTTAAAATTACCAAATTACCCCTTAGCCAAAAAATAATAATAATCATCATCCTGAAATATGGATATCTAAAATAGTAATACCTACCACCATATACTTAACAATAATTAGAACATTTTAGGTATGCTGATTCAAATTAAATATCATGGTGTACTTAAATGACCAAATTATCCCTAGAAAACATGAATAATAATAATCATGTGACAAGTACATCTAAGTATGCTTAACCTAACATTTTTACCTGTACATATCATACAAACTCTCTTTCCCACATTAGAACTATTTTAATCACACTTTTATAAACATGATATTATACATAAGATAACATGTTGTCCTTTTGATTTTTCATGACAACAATAGTAAGCGCATAATTATTTGTATCAATTCATGCTTAACACAATTTACATATCAAAACCCTAATATGCTATCATATAATATCCAAACATTTTAGTGGAGTATAAATGTTACCTGATTTCTAGCAAAAACACAATTTACCACTTTTTTTATCTAAAAATAATATCACAAATACCATATTAATATTTGATCAATACAATAATAATTTTTATTTAAAATATTTATTAAATGTAAAATTACTAAACTACCCTTATATATTATTAATTACCAAAATAATTCAAAATTCAAAAACACAACTCACGCTGTATATGTAGCGTGAGCCATGCACATAGGGATTCAATGGCTAGCTATTGAGGGTTGGAGTTGATGGTTGAGGGGCGTTAGTTCAACCAGTGGGTGTAGGGTTGTCATAGGATGTGGAGATGGGTAGTGTTACAGTGGCTAGAGTAGAAGGGGCGAAGTCTATGACAAATGGTGTAGGATTGTCATGGTAAAAGAGAATAAGAAAAGGAGAGGAAGAAGAATGAAGGGGTGGTGATGGGGTGATTGCGGGTGGCTACATGGGCGATGGAAGTTGTGGATGGAGGCTGGATACTTGGGAGGAGCTACAGGGACGGAGGAAATGGAGCTAGAATAAGGATGCAGAGAGGGTGGTAGAGATGGGGGCAAGGAGGCATAGTGTAGAGCAGAATGTATGGGTGTAGGAAGGGTGGTTGGTGGTGGTGAGGTTGTGGTTTGGTCGTGTAGGGAGCCTATAGGGGTATAGGAAATGGTGGCGTCGAGTGGAGGGGGTGGCAAAGGTAAAAACAGTTGTTTCTCAGGGCATGGATGTGGAGGATGAGGTTGATGTTAAGGGTAGGGATTGATAGAATTCACCATAGGGAAGGGAGGAAGGAAAAATAGAGGGGTAGGGGATGAGGAAGAAGGAGGGAACAAGAGAAGAGGAAGTTGGCCGACGGGGGAGTCTGGGATGATGATGTCAGTGTAATGGTATGTTGGCTTTGATGGCGGGGAGGAAAAAGAAGGGATCTAGAGGTAGGGAAAAAAAGAAAGGAAGAAGGTCGAGGGAGAATAGGTAGGGCGTGTGAGAGAAGAAGAAGTAGGTGGGAGTTGCAAGGAAATGGTGAAGGTAGGGCAAAGTGGTGTAGGGTCAATGGAGATAGTAGGAGATAACGTGCAGGGGGGTTGGTGCTGGTTGGGGGAGGTGTTTCAGGGGCTAGAAATGGAAGGAAAGGGACACGAGGAGGGAGGGGGTGCATGTCTAGTTTGGCCAAAAATGGGAAAAGCAACGTAGGTGTGCATGGTAGAGGCGCACTACGTGTAAGGAAGGGCATGCTTGGGGAGGCAGGGGTGTAGATCAAGAAAGGGAGAAGGAGGCTAACTAGGTTGTTAGGTGCAAGGAAAGAAGAGGAAGGGAGAAGGGATTTGGGCTGGTGTGAGAAGAAAGAAAATAAAGGAAGGAGAGGAGGCTGCCTCGCAAAAGAAAATAAGAAGAAAGAAAGAGGTGTTAGGTCGACATAGGAAGAAAGAAAAGAAGGGAAAGAGAAGTGGGTTTACCTGGGGAAGATGAGGAAAAGAAATGTAAAGGAAAAAAAAGAAAGGAGAAAAGAAAGAAAAGGGGAAAAGGAAAAGAGAAAAGAGAATAGATTTAGGGTTAGAATTAAAATTATATTAAATTTTAGTTTTTAGGATAATATTAATTTATATAAATTTAGGGTGTCAAATTAAGAAAAATAAATTAGGTAAAATTATTGGTTTTGGGTTGATTTAAATAAGAAAAGTAAGATAAAATAGGTATAATAATTTATTAAATAATTTATCTAGATTTGCGGGTCAAAGGTTAATGAAAATAATTAATTTAATATTTAAAGATTAAAATTATTGAATAAAAAGACTAAATGTTCTAAATTAGGGTTACAAATTTTGGGGGTATTACAATTGATCTAAAGGCCTTGTCCACCATATAATTATGTTTATTTAATGAGGTCCTACTAGAGGCGGATAAAGAGATAACTACATCTACCTTATTGTTAAAGATGGAATCTTTATACATAATGAAGTCAACGATGAATCATCTATTGTTGAATAGTAGATTACATGATTTGAAATTAGGTGAGGGATATTATTTAAAATTTCATCTTGATAACTTTGACCATATTGTTATGGACCTACAAAATATAGATGGAAAATCAGATGATGAGGATCTTGTTATTAAATTGTTATGCTCTTTACTTGATGTATGATGAGGATCTTTTTATTAAATTGTTATGCTCTTTACTTGATGTATGATGAGGATCTTGTTATTATATTGTTATGCTCTTTACTTGATGTTTATAAACACTTTTGTGACATTGTATTTTATGGTAATGATGAGTTGGTTCTTTTGGATATCAAGATTGTCTTGCCAATGAGAAGTGATTGAAAATCAATTAAATGGAGGATGATTAGTTGACTCACATAGTGAAGAGCTTGTAACTAGAAGAAGAGCTCAATAATGGGGTTCTAGTGACAAGAAGAATTCGAGATAGAATCTATAAAAAATTCAAACATTTGTCTATAAAAGATGTTACAAGAAGGATCATATTAGGAGGTTTTATCCTAATAAGAAACTTGGAGATAAATCTTGTGATTCATCTAGCTCAAAGGATGTTGTTGATATTGCCTAAGATGACAATGATGGTGATTTTTTGACTAGCATTAATAGATAGGCCAAGATGACTAATAGGTAGGTTTTATATTCTGGGCGCTTCTACCATATTTGTTCCAACAAGAGCTAGTTCCAAACATACGAGATGCCATAGGCAGATATTTCTGATGGGTAATGATATTTCATGCAAAGTATTTGGGATTGGGACTATAAAGTTGAATATGCATGATGCTATGGTCAGGACATTATCTAATGTTTTTTAACATATTCTAGAGATGATCATGAACTTAACCTCAATGAGTTCCTTGGATTGTAATGGATATCATTGTATAATCAAGGATGGCATGATGAGGATTACTAAAGGGGAATTTTTGTGATGAAAGGTAATAGGGTTGGGGCATTGTATGAGCTTATTAGTTTTACTGTTAAGGGTGCAACTGTAGTGACATCTATGAGTATGTATGACTTATATGTTACTAAAATTTGACATATGTGACTAAGATAAATGAGTGTTAAAGCCATGGTTGAGCTATCCAAGAGAGGGTTAGTGGATGAATAGAGCATGATTACTATGGATTTATGTGAGCATTGTGTGTTTGGCAAGAAAAACTAGTTAACTTTTCAACAGCTATACATTGTACCAAGGGGTTCTTAACTACATCCATTAAAATTTTTGGGGTCTTATAAGGGTGCTTCCAATGGTAGATTATTGTACTTGCTGACATTTTTTTATGACGTCTCTAGGAAGGTATGAACTTATTTTATTAAAAATAAGAATGATGTGTTTGATATTTTCAAGTGTTAAACGTCTCTATATGACAAGTATATTGGGAGATAAGTTAAGTGTCTCAATACATATTATGGTCTTGAGTTTGAGGAGCAGAGTTTTACTAATTACTACAAGGACCATCATATTATTAGAAACCTCAAATATTTTAGAAGTTTGTAGTAGAATAGGGTTACTAAGAGGATGAACATAACCTTATTAGAGAAGGATCGATGTGATAGCCACCAATTGCCCAACTCTTCCTCCCCTATTCATAACCACCACCATCACCATCCTTTCTCATTATAGCCATGACCACCACCCAACCACCTTCCTCATAGCTCATATTCCTATCCATCATCGCCTAGCCTAGTTGTTCATCCCCTAGCTTTTCTCGACCCTTCCAACATGTGCCCCACCATTTCCTTACAACACCCTTTTACAACCAATCCTTATACTATGTGTAACCTAATGAATACGTATTTTACATTTTTAATACCCTTTTAATGTTAGTTTTTGGTCATTTATTTGAACAATATATGAGGATAATTATAATTTTATACGTGATAATAATATTATATATGTAATTATTTAAGCTACAATGATATAAAATGATGGGCTTAAATTATGAGATAATTTATTATTTTATTTTATTTTGCATGTATAATTTTCTTTACTTCAAATTAAAAAAAAGGAGGTTGTCAAAGGCCTAGCCCAAAGATCCAAAGGCTTGGAAAAATGAGAAGAAAAGGCCCAAAGGCATTAGAAAGAAATAAAAGCAAACAATGGTAGTAGCAACAAAGAAAAAAAAGAAGAAGAGCATCGTAGGAGAGCCATAGAAAAGAAGAAAAAAAAGGAGAAAAAAAATAAGAGGAAAAGGGAGGAATAATGGGGTAGGAGACAGGTGGCAGGGACGTAGAGGGCAGGATACAGTGCAACACGAAAAATGAAGAGAGAAAAAAGACAGAGAGAGTAGATTTGGCAGGGAAGAAAACATAAAGAAGAAAATAGAACCGACGTAGAGAAAGTGAGAGACAAGAAGAGAGACAGTGACAAGTATGATAGAGGAAGGATGCAACTCGCCACCAAAAAAGAAGAAGAAGAAAAATTTGGCATGCACAAAGGAGAGATATTATGTGAGGAAAGAGAAAAAGAAACATGGAAGAGTTTATTTTAGATGAAAATAAATAATTTTTCATTCGAATAAATTTCTAAAAATTTCATCCATATTTAATTTTTGGTTATTTCTTTCTCTATTTTTAATATATATTTTTGTGTAATTTATTTATTTATTATGACTAGCTAAATATTTATTACTAGGAAATAGATTGAAACCCTAAACTATGGTTAGATATAATATTAATTATCTTTGTTTCATGAGATTGTCTTTTAACTCTAATTTAATTGCTATAATTCATATGTGTAATTTTTTTGAGAATGGTTTATATAGTACATGTCTCGTTCTGGCTTCCTCGTATTGACAGTATGTATGATTATATGCTTTCTAGGTGGCTATATAAACATGCTAGAATTTATATATATATATAAATTGTAGCTAGGATATTTAATAATTCTCATAATAGTTTTGTAATTCTTACCGGAGTAGTGGAGCATTTAGATATGGGTGGGTCAAAGGAGAGAAGTACAATTAGACATATTTGAGGTACTAGTTTGGGTACTTAGACTGCTATCATTTCACTTGTGCTTAATGCTTTAAATCTAGTAAAATATAAGATCCTCTTATTTTGGCCATAATGGTAGAATTTAATAGGATTTAACATTGATGCTTTGTCATATTAATTATTTCAAGTAAATAATATAAGGTGTATAGATGAAATACCCTGAAAATTATAATTTTAAAAATTATAGTTAAATAAGGTTTTATTAGAAAAATTAAATAAATAAATTATTTTTATTAAAATAAAAGGAAATTAATTAGGGCAAATCAAGAAGAAATTTATAAATATTTTTAATTAGGAAGAAATTTGGGTATTTTAGCTAATTAAGGATTTTATTTTGGAAATTAATTAAATAAATTATTTTATTTAAAATAAGAAGGAGAAAATAGTTCCAAATTAATTGGAATTTTATAAATAATTTAATTGAAGAAAATTAGGGTGTTTTGCTAATTAAAATGGAATTTATGAAAAACCTTTCAAAAACCCTAAATTAACCTAAAAAGAGATTTAAATATTATTATTTTTAAATATCCAAAATATCCTAATTAATTTAATCAACCTAACCCATTATTTTTCCTTTTTCCTTTTTCCTTCTCTTTCTTCCTTTTTCTTTCTTTTCTTTTCTTTTCTTCCTTACCCTTCCCTGACCAGGACCAACCCAACAGCCCAGTCCTCCCTCCCTCCGTCCTTTCCTTCGGCGCGGCCCAACCTACTCGATCGACCTCCTTCCCTTCCCCTCTTGTATGGCACTTTCCTTCATTTTCTATTGAAACACGGCGTTTGAATTAAAAAAAATTACCTGCCGCCCCCTCCTTTTTCCTTTCTTTCTTTTTCCCGGACTATCGATCCTCCCACCTTTCTTCCTTTCTTCTTCATCCATCGTTCGCACCTGCAACTTCTCCTCCAATCAGCTGAAATCCTGCCGCCGGCCACGCCCGATTTGACTGGCCACTTTCCTCTCTCTCCCTCACCGATTCAGCAGCCACATCAACCCAACCAACCCTTCCCTATTCTCGTGCGATTTTCCCCTCTCCCTAGCCTGCGCAACCATCCCTGCCATTTGAATTTTCGCCGGCCAATTGACGTTGGTTGATGCCATCTTCCCCTGCCCTATTTTTCCGGCACTCCCCTATGACCTTATCCCCTGCCTTAGCCTATAAATATCCCCAAACTAGCCTGAACTCGAACCTTTTCTCCCTGAAACCTAGAAATCATCCCTTTTCGCCGTTGCCCTTTCAGACGCCAGCCCCGCCGCCTTCGGCCAACCACGCCACCAACTCCGCCCACCTAAGCCTTCCCTGCATCGTCCTCTACCCAACCAGACCTCCCTTCTCCCTAGATTTTTCCTCCAAAAGCCACCCCGATCAGGCAAAGTCAACACCTCAATCAACCTATTCTTCCACCTCCACCGCCTTTCGCACCACCCTTAGCCACCACTTCTGCCGCTGCCACTGCTCTTTTCACCTTCCAATCTATTCTGCAGACCACCCTCTACCTTCCCCTACCTTTCTTTTCCTCTTCCTCCCTCTCATCCTCTCTTTTTCTTCTTCTTCCCTATTCAGCCACCACTACCGCCACCGTGCGCTGCCACCCTCATTCTACTCCTCTCCACCTAAGCAACTCTAAATACCCCAACTCCCACATCCATTTTGCCTCTCCTTTTCCCAACATCCAACTTTTCCCCTTTTCTTCTATTTTCCCTGCCACCGCCGTGCACCACCGCCAGTTCCACCCCTCACCACCAGCTTAAGGTTGAACCCTAAACCCTCTCAACCCTTTTTCACTATTTATACAAGCCTTAATTTATTTTATTTCATTTATTCAAAATATATTACTATTACTATTATTATTATTAATATTACTATTTTATTATTATTATTATTATTATTATTATTAATGTTTTTATTATTATTTATATTGAGGGCCGAAGCCCTATTATATTTTTATTTCAATTTTATTATTATTATTCTTATTGTTGCTATTATCTTTATTAATTAATATTAATATGTTATTATTATAATTATTATTATTACTATTAGGTTTAATATCATTAGTATTATTATTTCTTATTAGGGCTAACCCTATTTGGCTTATTAGATTATTAGTGTTAGTATTATTACTATTATTAGTATTATTATGAGTTTTTATTTATTTATTTATTTATTATTATTATTACTACTACTACTACTACTACTACTACTACTACTACTACTATTTCAAAATTATTATTATTATTTCATTATTATTATTACAACTATTTTACTATTAGGGTTGCTATTATTATTATTATTATTGTTGTTGTTATGCGATTACTATTACTATTATTATTATTATTATTATTATTATTATTATTATTTAATAAGTTTATCATTATTCAATGTAGGGTCGAAACCCTACTTCAATTTATCTTCAATTATTATCATTACTATTATTACCATTATTAATATTATTATTTTTGCAATATTATTATGGTTTTTTATCATTATTATTGTTATTACTAAATTTTGTTATTAGTATTATTTTGGTGAAGGGTTGAAGCCCTTATTCCACCTTTTATTTCAAATCATATTATTATTATTATTATTATTATTATTATTATTATTATTATTATTATTATTATTATTATTATCGTTATTATTATTATTATTATTATTATTACTATTATCATTATTATTATTATTTTAGTATCACTATTATTATTATTATGATAAAGTTTTCAAATCTTATATTATTAGTTTTTATAATATTACTATTATTTCCTATATCTTTAACAAAGTTAGTAATTAGTTAATGACATTTTTATTAATATGTTATTATTTTATCAAAAACCTAGTCTTAGAATAAGTTAGTATATAATAGTATTTTTAGTAGGAGGGAATCTAATTTTAGTTATTCCCTCATATAGGTGAGACCAGTCAAAGCCCTAAGAAGGCGTAGGAGCGTGCTCCAAGATCGGTGTCGTTTTAGGTAAGGGTGTTACTAAGGCTTTATGTGTGTTGATGTGCATTATATGCTTTGTATGTGTTGTATCTTGTACTTAACATTATAATTATTTCGTATGTGGTATGACGTAGAGTTGAAGTATGTTCTATGTTATTATATGGCAGGTGTACTATGTGTATGTGATGAATTATTGTGGTATGTGATAAAATGTGTTGTGACCCTTTAAGACATGCATGTGAGGATGTCTAATGCGGTAGTGTGTGAAGGAAAGGATGAAAAAGGAAAATGGGAGAGAAGTTGACCAAGGGGAGTGAGTTGACCAAAAGGAAAAAAGGTTGACCAAGAGGAGAAAAGTGATCAAAGGGGAATAAGTTGACCAAAGGGTGTGAGTTAACCTAGGTATTTTAATGATCAATGAGTATAAGAATAAAATGGGAAATTTATGGTTTTGTATGAGAGAATCTAATTTGTGATGTTATAGGGGAGGATCTAATCTATGGTTTTGTATGGGAGAATCTAATTTATGGTTTTGTATGGGAGAATCTAATCTATGATTTTGTGTGGGAGAATTTAATCTATGGTGTTATATGGGAGAATCTAATCTATGGAGTTATATGGGAGAATCTGATCTATGGTTTTGTATAGGAGAATTTAATCTATAGTTTTGTGTGGGAGAATTTAATCTATGGAGTTATATGAGAGAATCTAATCTATAGTGTCATGGGATAATCTAAACTAGGGTTTTGTATGGATGGACTTAAGGTTTATCATGGTAGATTTTATGGTGTTGCATGGAAAAATCTCAACTAGGGTTTTGTATAGATGGACTTACAGTTTTGCATGGCAGATTCTATGGTGTTGCATGGAAGGATCAAATCTAGGGTTTTATATGGAAGAATCTAGGGTTTACATGGTTGAATTTAGGATTTCACGTGGGATTTTTAGGGTTTCGCATGAAAGATTCGAATGGTTGCATGGGATGTGTAAAGTCGATATGGGCATGAAATCTACATATGGAAAGTTGATATAGGATGTGAAGAAGGTAATGTAAATGTTGTTTAGGTGTTTGAACACTTTGGATGAAAAATAGTACATTGAGCAATATAAGGGTACATAGGAGGCTAAGCTAGGGTTTGGGGGAAAACCCTAATTTGAGGAGGTGGTAAAAAGGAGACATAAATGATGGTAAGTGGAGTACAAGAGAATGATGAAAATGATCAAGTAATGATGATCATGATCGGCAAGGAAAAATAATAAGTGGAATATGAGAAATGGAAGTGTGATATGTGGATATAAGAAAGCTAGGGTTTGTTGTGGCTAGTTAGGGTTTGGTATAGTTACCTAGGGTTTTGTGACCACACATATGCTTGATGTGTAAGGCGTAATGATGAGAGTTGAATCTTAAAGTTATGATGGGTGGAGTGTTAAAATTGATTTGGGTCGTGTGAAATGGAGTGGGATGGACCACAAAAGTTAAAATTAGGGTTTCGGGATAAAACCCTAAAGTGAGATGTGGAGTGGACTTGGAGGTGTGTAGTAGTGGGCCTTGACCTAAATATTTCAGTGTTGGAGTTCTAGTGTGAGTTTGAGTATAGAGGAAAGGTTGTTGGACAAGTTAGGAGGCACAGTGTTCTCATGACATGATACGGGTCAGTTGGAGGATAAGTGTAAAGGGAGTGATTTATGCATGTCTAGGGTGAAAGCTTTTGAATAAGATACTTAAGACATTAATCATTTAAAGTGAAAGATTATTGAGACGGATCTAGCCGATCCACCGGTTAGGAATAGTGGTTTGGGTTTTTACCCTATGCATGATTGATCCACCGGTTATAATAGTGGTTAGGGTTTTTACCCTATGCGTGACCGGCCCACCGGTTATAATAGTGGGGGATCCCGAGTTTAATAAACACAAACCAGAGTTTTTGCTAAGGCACCTAAAAGATACTAATTACTTACAGTGGAATACTATGCGAGTAGGAACTAAACCAATCCACCCGTAAGGAATAGTGGTTAGGGTTTTTACCCTATGCGTGACCGATCCACTAGTTATAATAGTGGTTAGGGTTTTACCCTATATGTGATCGATCCACCGGTTAGAATAGTGGTTAGGGCATGATGCCCTATATGTGACCTAGCCACCAGTTAAAATAGTGGGAGGTTCCTGTACTCGCATGGATTTGATAAAAAAAACATGGTGTGAAATGAGTTCTGATTAGAGATTAATTAAATAATTAATCCGGACTATAAATGGGCATTTATGTATCTACCAGAATGATTGTATGATATTATGTTATCATGATAGATTATGCTCTGTTATTTCTTCTGCATTATTTGTGTGATTTTGTGTGTTGGCCTTAGTGCACGGTTACCTTGCTCAGTATGTAGCGTACTGATCACCCTTTTCATGAGTGCTGCTCATTCCCATGGGCAAAAGGCCCTTCTAACTTTGTGCAGGTGGGCGAGGCATCAGGCGGGGCTGAGTGTTAAGCTTGTGGTTAGCTCAAAGTTCTAGAGTGTCGTGGTCGTATTTACTCTTTATGTGATTTATTCCTTCTGTATTTCCTTTTTATCTTATTTACCCTTTTATGATTTATTAACTTGTATTAAGTATTTTAATTAAACCTTTTATCAATTGTAAGATTATTCCCTCTGAGGAATTTTGATTTCGTACTCTAATATTTGGTGTTATGATTTTTCTAGTTCTTTCATGAACTCTTGGTTTAAGTTTAATGTTAATCTCTTTTTAGCCTTAGCACTTGGTACTTAAACGGTCGGAGAGAACCGGTTTGGTACTAAGTGTGGCGGTAACATCCCCAGAATTCATAGGTTTTTACTTTTGAATAATTCCACTTTTTTAACAAAAAAATAGTAAATTTTGGGATGTTATAATAGACCAATTTTTGACTTACTACTTGGTTGGTGCTTGTGATTAAAGATGACTTAGAAATTATTTTTATGTTTCGACCTTATCTAATGTTGGATTTTAACTTCTTTAGTACATTCATTATATAGGTATTGATCCATATTTATTTTATGATTTTATTTAATTTTTATTATTTTATATTTCGAACCCTCGATAATTGTATCTTTATTATTTGTTTTGTGTGATTTAGTGTTTTTTATTTTATTATTTGTGAGATAGCTAAATTGAGGCAAGCCCTCTCAATCCCCAGCCTAGAACAATCCCCTTATGTATCAATATTACAATTAGCAAAAAGAAAATTTAAATTACATCCCAAATATGGCCACATCATAACCTCCATGCTACCATACACCACCTACATGTAGAACTCACATAGGATCACCTCTCCTTCACCAACCCTTCACACTTTTCCTAGAAGCCAACATGACCAATCTACGATACCTACTAGCTTGTTCCGTCGTCCACTCATGCTTTTCTAGCCATCGTGCATGTAAGTCCTATGTATCCCCTACAACATGTAGCCCTCACTCTGTCTAGACCATGCAACATGGGTCTTGTTTGATTTTCTTCCAGCTAATGCCTTTAGCTTTGGATAAGGTTGTTGGGTTAGCTTTATAAATTATTGGACGACTTTAGTTATTATTATTTTTTGTTTCTAATATATGTATTTTTTTTTGTTTAGGTCAAGGAGGAGGAATAGTGGAGGCTAGGGATTAATATTAGTTTTCATATATTTTTTTTATTTTTATTAGAATTAAGGTAACCCATATGCCTTACTAAAATGCTAAAAATTGCATGATGGCATATTAAGGTCTTGATGTGTATATTATATAAGCATGTCTTGTTATGCTATATTTATATTTCAAATCATGCTAGCAGGAAATTATTTATAAGATAGCATGTTAAGTTGTTTATAATATTAAGTGTACAGAAGCATATTATATTAGGTTAATGTCATAAATTTATCACGCATGATATATTTAGATATCAATGTATCATGATAGCATCAAGCATGTTAAGCTTATTTTCACATTATAATTATTTGTATGCCCAAGGGGTAAATTTATCTTTTTAAGTATGCCATGTTTATTTCATCCCAACATATATGCCTACCATATGGTATATGAGGTTAAGTATGGAAGTATGCAATTTATTATGAATTAGATATGCATATTGGGTTTTACATGCTTAATCATGTGCATGGGGAAATAGTCATTGTCATGCATTGTAATTTACTTATATGCTAAAATATTTTAAATTATTGTATTTTAGCCTTTCATGAAAATTATTGAATAAAAATAAATTAGCATTTAAAATGGATAATAACATGGTAATTATGGACTTAAGGGCATTTTGATCATTTAGGACCTACTATGCCTAAATGTGAATAATTGGGCCTAGGATGGCATTAGTAAATTTTGGGTATTAACCTTAGGGTTAACTTGAATGATTGGAAATAAAGAAATAAATATTAAGTAAGGAAATCGGAATTACTTATGTATTTTGTGATATTTGTGATCAATAGATAAAATATTAATATTTAAAGTGAAAAACCTTACGACTTGAGAATGGTTTACTCTCTAGGTTTAACTACTCTAGAAACAAGGTAGGAGTCTTCGATTCTTTTTTTATTTATTTTATCGATGTGTCTTAGTGTCCCACTAAAGCCCTAATCTTCTCTATAAGTGACCTATGGGCATTATAGAAGGTGACCTGCGTTAGATGGTATTATGTTGCCATTAGTGTACTAGTATGATCGGTTTAATTTATACGTCTTTGAGATATATGGTTGGAGGGTATTGTGTTACCTTAATGTGCTAGTATGATCGGTATACTTTATATATCTTTGGTTTGTCTTTTGTATCCCCTTAATTAATTAAAATGGAAGTCAATAATGATTGGTTATTGATGGTTTTGATTTGTGGCTCGGTATTTACCACTATACACTTCCCTTGGTTATATTTAGATGGAATATGTTGGTTAGTATGCTTAATAAAACATTAAATTTTAAAGTAAAAAATCATGTAAGTTGGGATTGATTTATACCTGTTCATTCTACTAGGCAAAAATAGTGGCTAGAAGCATTTGTTTTGTTAATTGTACTTACCTACTCCACTAAAATAGAATAGTGGTTAGGAGTGTTTTGCCTTGGAAGTTGTACCTATCCACTCCACTAGACAAGAATAGTGGAGTTTTCAAACTCAAAGTAACTAAATATTTGAAATGATCATAATCACTAATTTAATTTTTATATAGTTAAGAATAATCATATGTTGAGAACATAACCTTGGTGATGGTTATGATATGACATTTATTATCATTCTTGTTATCACATATGTTATTTAATATGTTTATGCCATGTTCCTCTTATGATACTTTCTATGTGTTTCATGTGACCTTTGCATGCTTAGTTTTGGATTGGGGATCATTCATTAGTGGTGTACTAATGGATTCCATTTCATGGTCACTTGTCTATTCAATGGGAAGTTGTGATATTGTAGGAATATTTTAATGATACTCATTGATTCAACACTTTTGTTGTGTTTCTTGTGGTGAATCTTATCAGGTTTGTTCTAGAGTATTGTTATCTAAAATCTCTCTCTTTAGACTTTTATATCTTCTATTTTCATTAAAAATATTCTTTTCTCTCTATTTTATATCCAATATCATGGTAAGATCAAGTGGTTTCCACACTTGATTTCTAAGTATGAGGTTAATTTTTCCTTACACCTGACAGATATTAGACATAAGAAATACCTCTTCTATATTTGATGCAATGTAACTGTAATACCCCAAAAATTTTCTTAGCCTAATCTCGCATTATTAATTCCCTAATTTGACTCTAATCTCAAGAAATCTTTTTTTAGACTTAACCTAATTTTTAATCCCAAAACTTTAACCAAAACCAAAACCTTCACTCGGATAAATCATAATTGGTAAACTAAAATCAAAACCCGCTAAAATTTCTACAAATCCTAATTAGTTATAGTTAATCTAAAAACACCCCTAAACTAATCCCCCAACCCTTCTTTTGTTTTCTTCTCTTTTCTTTCTTTCTCCTCTTCCTTCCGTCAAACCAAGTCGTAACATTTAAAACATGTTGCAACTTGCACCCCCACTTGCACCATCACCCATCACCTTTCTACACCCTCATCCCTCATCCATCACTTTTCTCCTTCTTCCATCTTTGCAGATCTGCACACCCATGTGCACATCCCACCACTCTTTTTCTTTCTATTCCTCTTATATTTATGCAATACTCACACACACAACCATCCCCATCACCTGCCATTGCCCCCAACACTCAACCATCTTTTCTTCTGCACCACTCTGCAACATCGATCGCATGTCTCCCCCTCCCCTGCCTTTCTTCCTTTCTTCCTCCCCCGATCTACACCATACACACACACATGTGTATATATATATATATATATACTACACACTCTTCTTCCCTTCTCTTTGATTTACCTCCATTTTGCCCATCTTTGTGTCCAAAACCACTATCCAAGCACTCCCTCTTCCTTCTCCTTTCTTCTTCTTCTTCCTCCTTCTTTCCCTATTTTTGGCATATGCACCACCCATTCCACCACTGTGCACCACCTTGGCCACCACTTATCACCCATTGGCTAGTGGACCGACCATCAAGGTCACCCAACCTTCCCTAACACCATCGCGGCCATCACCACGGGCAACCGCCTCATTTTCCTTCTTCTTTCTATCATCCATCACACTTTTACAGAGTGCATGGCCTGTGCATGGCCACAGCATAATGGTGCAACACCAAAAATTACCTATCGCACAGCCATGCAAACTTTGCACCGTTTGGCCGTGTGTGATATTTTTTCTTGGCCTGGGTGTGCATGCCTATAGCATAGCCATGCGTGATATTTTCTCTCGACCAAGGGCTGCACCACCTATAAAAGAGCCATGCAACTTCCCCTTTTTGGCCGTGCACCCCTATTTTCACCCCCAAACCTTGTCCAAATACCACCAAAATTTTATCATAGCTCCACCACACATTCCTCTACACATCCACATATCTCAAGCTCCCATTTGACTATGGTTATTTCTATTTTTACCCTATTTACCTTGATTTCTCCTTCGATTTAACTCTTTGAGCCTAACCATGAGTTTTATTAATTTTCATAAGTGGTATTCTAGTAGCTTCGGAGGAGGAAGTCTAGGACTAGCATGCTTAGATCCCAGTATCCTAGTTGGTAATGATACTATTCAATTTTTAGGGTTTTTGGTGTTCTTTGCTTGTATCGTTATATGTATTTTTTATGATATTGTTGATATATTATGTAATATGTGTTGATCATGATATTTTGTGATGATATGAATATTATGTTGAAAGGGAGTAAGAATAGGTGAAAGGTACCATTATGTTATAGTTTTTGTTGTGATAATGTCATAGTGTGGAAATATATCTTATGGTATGAAATAAGGGCTTAAGGATATTATGTTATTGAAAGAAAGTAAGAATGGGTAAGAGGTACCATTATTATTTTATTGTGATAATGTCATATTTGTGGAAATATATCTTATGGTATAAAATATGGGCTTAAGGATGTTATGTTATTGAAAGAAAGTAAGAATGGTAAGAGGTACCATTATTATTTTGTGGAGATATTATCATAATTGTGGACATATATCTTATGGTATGAAATATGGGTTAAATGAGTTTTGATAAATAGAATTAAGAATTCTCATGAGGTATGATGATAAATGGTGGACTTGAAAAATAATATGTGTGGAAGGTACAAGATTTTATAAAATAAAGATTTTTATTTGTGCTTAAGGGTAATTTGGTCATCATGGGATAATAAGAAAATTTTGGTATTTTATGTGTTAGGTGGATTAAAATATGATATTAATAGCATGAAGAATTCTATGAAGTATTATTATTGTTTGGGGTCCTTAAATGATTTAATGTATAATTTGGGGTAAACTATCTTATAATGATAATATCATTATTCAATGTATAAGATCTAGAGGTTATACGGATTTCTAAATACGTTGTTAATGTTTGATCTATGAGGTTATCTATCAAATTGGTAATCATGCAAATTTCATGAGAGGTGTTATGACAAATCTATGAAATTTAGGTTTTAGATATTTTTATGAGTAATATATCGGGATGAGATTATTAATGTATGTGTATGGGAATTAGATCGTGCATTTTGGGTATGATAATAATGATGGAATTTGGAGATGATATAATATAAGTTGTGTGGAATAATCAATATGGGAGAATGAATACTAAAGGGTGTGTAATTATGGTTTTAAAGGACTTAAGGACTTGGACCTATGCTATATGTATATCTATTTTAATGTGTTCTATGCCTGAGAATCAATTTTGAAAAAGATACTAATCACTTAAAGTGAAAGAGCACATGAGTAGGGCCAATGTGATTTATTTTTTGATATATATATATATGTATTTCCAATTCATCGGGGAGAATAATGGCTTGGGAGCATTTTGCCCTGAGAAGGTGCTTCAGTCCATTCCACCAGATTAAGAATAGTGGTGCCTTTACTCATCATGAAATAAAAATGTATCATTATAACTGAAATGCCCCAAAACCCTAATTTTAGAAATTTTGGCCAAATAAGGATTTAATAGGGAAATTAATTAAATTAATTATTTTTATTAAAATAAGAGGGAGTAAATAGGGCCAAATCAATAGGAAATTTATAAATAATTTAATGAGAGAAAATTAGAGAGATTTTCTAATTAAAATATAATTTAGGGAAAATCTTTTAAAAATCCTAAATTAGCCTAAAAAGGGAATTAAATATTATTTTATTAAAATATTATTATTTTTAAATATTCCAAAATACCAAAATATTCTAAATATCCTAACCCACCTATTTTTCTTTTTTTCCTTTTCTTTCTTTCTTTTCTTTTCGTTTTCTTTTTCTTCCTTTTTCCTTTTTCTTCTTCTTTTCCTTTTCTTCCTCCTTTCCCCGACCTGGGCCAGCCCAGCGGCCTATTTCCCCTTTTCTCTCCTTTTCTCCTTCGACGGCCGAGCATCAGAACGCTGCATTTTGTCTTATTTTATTTCCCCCGTCGCCGACTGGTTCTCCTTCTTTTCTTTCTTTTCTTTTCTTCTTGGACCGCAAGTTCACGCCCCCTCCTTCTTATTCCTTCTTCCTTCTTCTTCTTCACCCATCGACCTACAACTCTCTCCTAATCACCCTGAAAATCTCGCCACCGACCACTCCTACTGACTGACTGATCTCCCCTCTCTCTCCCCTGCTGACTTGCCTGTCGTTCGACCCAACCAACCCTCCCTCTCTTCTTGCACGAATTCCTTTCTTCCCTGGCCAATCACCCCCTGCCACGAGCAGACTTGCACCAGCCTACTATCGCCGGTCGGTGAACCCTAACCTACCTGCCCCGATTTTTCCATCCTCCTTTGACCTTATTGACCTCCAATTTGCCTATATATATACCCCTTAAGTAGCCAAAATCAAAACCTTTTTCATAGCCTATAATTTCCTGACCTTGCCACCACCGCCCAATCAAATGTTTGTTCCATCGTCGTCGACCAACTCTGCTGCCCACCTAAGCCTTTCCTACATCATCATCTACCCAACTGTACCTCCCTCCTCCCTCGATTTGCCTTACATGAGCCACCCCAATCGTGCAAAGTTTCCTTGTCAATTAGCCACTCCTCTGCCCATGTCACCTTTCGCACCGTCGCCCACCACCACTCCCGCCGCAACCACTACCCTTACACCTCCCAAAAGCAACTGCAGACTTTCCTCTACCTCCCCTACCCTTATTGTCCCCTTCCTCCCTCTCCTCCCTCTCCTCCTCATTTTCTCCATTTCCTCCACTTTCCGCCACCACAACCGCCTCCGTGCGCCGCCACCTTTGGTTGTGTCGTCACCTTCATTCCACCCCTCTCCACCTGGCAACCATCAACACCCCAACTTCCACCCTCTTTCTCTCTCTCCTTTTTCCAACACTAAACTATCTCTCTTTTCTTCTCTTTTTCCTACTACCGCCGTTGCCGATGCCACCAGTCACCACCAACCCAAGGTGGTACCCTAAACCCTCTCAACCCTTAAACTCTAATTATGCAAGCTTTATTTATTTAATTTTATTATATTAATATTATTCGATTATTATTATTATCATCATTAGTATTATTATTATTATTATTATTATTATTATTATTATTATTATTATTATTATTATTATTAGTATTAGTATTAGTATTATTATTAATTCAACGTAGGGTCAAAACCCTACTCTACATTATTTTTGATTAATACCATTATTATTATTATTATTATTATTATTATTATTATTATTATTGTTATTATTATTATTATTATTATTATTATTATTATTTATTATTATTATTATTATTTCGGTGAAGGGTCGAAGCCCTTATTTTATAGTTATTTCAAATTATACCATTATTATTATTGTTGTTGTTGTTGTTGTTGTTGTTATTAATATCGTTATTCTTATTATTATTATCATTTTTTTAGTACCATTATTATTATTAGGGTAAAATCTTCAAACCTTATATTATCACATTTTCCAATATTACTATTATTACTATTATCCTTAACAATATTAGTATTTAGTTAGTGTTACTATTGTTATATTATTATTTTATCTATAACCCTAATCTTAGAATAAATTAGGAAATAATAGTATTTTTGGTAGGAGGGAATCTAATCCTTAGTTTTTTTCCCTTATAGGTAAGACCAGTCAAAATTCTAAGGTGGCGTATGAGCGTGCTCAAAGACCGGTGTCGTATTAGGTAAGGGTGTAGATAAGGCCTTATGTGTGTAATGTTTTTTGTATGCCTTGTATTCCATGTGACATGATATGTTATATATCTTATGCTTATCGTTGTAATTATTTTATGTGTAGTGTAGCTTAAAGTTGAGGTATGTTCATGTGTATTTTATAGCATGTGTATAATATGTATGTGTGTGACTATGATGTGACGTGTTGTGGCCCTTTAGGGCATGCATGCTATGATGAATAATGGGATGTTATGGAGTGAAATGATGAAAAAGGAAAATGGGAAAATAAGTTGACCAAAGGGGAATAAGTTGACCAAGGGATGTAGGTTTGACCTAAATATTTCTTGATCCATGCATGGAGAATCTAGGGTTTTGCATGGAGTATCTAGGGTTTGCATGGAAGAATCTAGGGTTTTGTATGGAGTGTCTAGGGTTTTGCATGAAAGAATCTAGGGTTTTGTATGGAGTGTCTAGGGTTTTGCATGGAAGAATCTAAGGTTATGCATGGAAGAATCTAGGATTTTTATGTGGGAGTTTTAGGGTTTTGCATGAAGATCTTCGAGGGTTTGCATGAGATGTATAAAGTTTGCATGGGGATAAAATTTACGTATGAAAAGTTGACTTGGGGTGTAAGGAAGGTAATGGAAGAGTTGTTTGGGTGTTTGGAGGCTCTGGGTGAAAAATAGTACGTGAGACAGTATAAGGGTACATAGGAGACCGAGCTAGGGTTTGGGAGAAAACCCTAATTTGAGAAGGTGGTAAAAAGGAGAAATAAATGAGGGTGAGTGGAGTATGTGATGAGGATGGAAGTTATGATGTGAGGGATGAGCATGATTAGCATGGAAAAAAGAAGTGGAAGGTGAGAAATGGAGGGGCGACATGTGGAAATGAGGATGTTAGGGTTTAGTGAGGTCAGCTAGGGCTTGATGTGGTTACTTAGGGTTTCGTGATCACGTGTACTTAGGGAGTAAAGCGTAATGATGAGGGTTGAATCTAAGGGCTATGATGAGTAGGGTGTTAAAATAGTTTGGGTTGTATGAGGAGGAGTAGGATGGGTCACATAGGCCAAATTAGGGTTTTTGGAGAAAACCCTAGAGTAAGGTAGTGAGTGGACTTGGAGGTGTATGGTAGTGGGCCTTGACCCATACACGTAGGAGTTGGGTCTCTGGTGTGAGTTAGGGTAAGGAGGAAAGGATTTTGGGACAAGTTAGAAGGTGCATGCGTCTCATGATATAGGATGGGTCCTTTTAGAGGATAAGCATAGAGGGAGTTAGTCATGCATGTCCAGGGTGAAACTTCTGAATAAGATACTGTAAAACATTAATCATGTAAAGTGGAAGATTATTGAGCCGGGCCTAGACCGATCTACTAGCATATAATAGTGGTTAGGGCGTCATACCCTATAAGTGACCGATCCGCCGACTATAATAGTGGTTAGGTGCATTTTGCCTTATAAGTGACTGCTCCACCAGCTAAAATAATGGGGGATCCCGAGCTCAATAAACCAAACCCTAAGTTTGCTAAGACACATAAAAGATACTAAGCACTTACAATGGAACACCATGCGAGTAGGGGTCAAATTGATCCATCGGCATATAATAGTGGTTAGGGTGTTTCGCCTTATAAGTAACCAATCCATCGGCTATAATAGTGGTTAGGTGCATGTTGCCCTATAAGTGACCGATTCACCGGCTATAATAGTGGGGTTCCCGTACTCACATGGATTGATAAAAAGTATGGTGTGAAATGAGTACTGATCAGAAATTAAAATAATTAATTTTTTCGGATTATAATTGGACCTTTATTTACTCATTTATTTATTTGAATGATTGTAAGTTGTTATGTTATCATGTTTAAATCATGTGCTTTTATGTACTAGCCTTAGTGCATGGTTACCTTGCTCAGTACGTAGCGTGCTGACCACCCATTTCATGGGTGCTACTTATTTCCACGAGCATAAGGCCCTTGTGACTTTGTGCAGGTGGGTGATACTTATTTCGATGCCTTCGATGTTCATGAGGCATCAGGCGAGGCTGAGTGCTGAGTTCGGAATCGGCACGAAGATCAAGAGTGGCATGGCCGAATTTCCCTTATATGATTTTCTAATTATGTTTTGAGTTTCCTAGATTTATCTTTTACTGTTTGTAAACTTATTTCCTCTTAAGGAACTTTGACTATGTACGCTGAATTATAACTCTTTGACTTCGCACTCTGAATTCTATCTTATAAATTGTTTAATGCTATTTTAAGTCTTATTTAGATTTGATTATGATGATTATTAAATACCTTTTAGCCTTGTGTTTAGTACGGGAACGGCCGTGGGTTAGGATCGTGCTAATCACGGCGGTAACATTCCAGAAATTCACAAGTTCAAATTTATTTACTTTCGTTTTAAAAAAAATAGTGAATTTTGGGGTATTACAATAACCTATGGAAAAGATACTAATGATTTGAAGTGGAAGATTATGTGAGTACGGACCAAGGTGATCTATTTTTTCTATATATATATGTATATGTATTTCCATTCCATTGGGGAGAATAGTGGCTTAGGAGCATTTTGTCCAGAGAAGATGATCTTAATCTCTATTCCACCGGAAAGAATAGTGGCTCACGTATGTTGTCCCTGAGATAGTGATTTAGACTGTTCCACTAGTTTAAGAATAGTTTGGTTCCTACACTCAACGTATATAAAAGATTGAAAATGGATTATACTTAATAAAGAAATCTGGGTCATATTCTATCTTATAAGATGTTTCATTTATTTGGTTATTCACTTATTATCTAATGTGAAATTATGTGTTCTTTGTATCCCTGTTTCGATATTATTGCTCCCTTACTCAGTACATAGTGTATTGACCACTCATTTTATGTGTGCCGCTAATTCCTACAAGTAGGAGGCCCTGATTCTTATGTGCAAGTCTTAGAAGATCAGCTAGATGATTGTGTAGCATATGATGCCCTATGTGGGCATGAGTGACTTCATCTATGTTAGGGGTTGGGTGAAGAGTAATTGTTATCCGATTGATATATTTAATTGGATATCCTTTTTGGACTCTTGATCCATAGTATCCATTCTTTTGTATTTTGTATTGTTAACTCAGAGTTAGGCTCCAAATTCATTATTGTACTATAAATGTTCTTTTGTTTCTAATTTTCTTGTGTTACTTTAAATGTTTGAGCCTTGTGATTGACGTAAGGATGATTGCACAAGCCAGAATTATGTCGATCACGGTGGTAATCCCTAATATTTTACTTAATTACTTCCACTGTAAAATAAAGAAATTTAGTAGTAAAAATTGGGGTGTTACAATAAAATCCATATGTTTTATCTTTTTAGCTTCTACAAACTCATTTTAAGGAAAAACTTTAGTTCATAAATTTTAGTGGTGTTACTATATATATATAGGGCATATTTAAAGAGAATCGCAATTTATGGTGATAAATAAGGACCATTATAGTTTTGTGAGTTACTTACAATAGTTTCTTCTACCTATTGAGAGTAGGTTCAATCACCTACTGTTAATAGTTTTCAAATATGAAACATAAATATCTGATATTTATAAAAATGTCACTGTTTTTTTTTGTGGTTCTCAAATACTATAGTTTTTTAAGAAACTTACAATAGTTTCCATCACCCATTGAAGGTAGTTTCTACCATTTATTGTAGGTAGTTTTCTAACTGAAACATAAATATCTTATACTTATAAAAATGCCACTAATTTTTTGTAACATTGAAATATTATAATTTTCTGAGAGACTAATAGTAGTTTCCTTTACTCACTAAGAGTAGTTTCCACTACCCATTGTAGGTAGTTTTCAAATTTAAAAAATAAGTACACAATATTTACAAAAATATCACCACTTTATCTAATACTCATATATTATAGTTTTTTTGAGTTACTTATAGTAATTTTCTCTAGCCATTAAGAGTAGTTTGCACCACCTACTGTGGATAGTTTTTCAAATTGAGAGTACTAGGTCTCGGTTCTCAATGAAGGATCTTATTCTCATTAGACATCCCTCTTATGTATGTATATGTGTATGTATGTAGCGTTTATTCATTTTTTTTTATGAAAAATAATCTCAAACTATGTATATGTTATATATAAACTAGTCGAGTATGAATGAGATAAGAATATGATACATCTTATTAAAATATTATGTTAAATTAAAATTATTTGCATATATAAATTGAGATATTTAGCGATCTTCTAATAGAACGAAATACAATAACTTAAATTATTTATATTATTAGAGTTAATTCATGAGCTATCGTGGCTGTTAATAACCGATCATCTAATAAAATGAAATACAATAACTTGATCTATTTATATCATTAGAGTCAATTCATGAGCTATCTTGGCTCGACTAGTTTATAAATGAGTCAAACTTAAATATTAACATTTAGTGCTTGTCTAATAACAAGTCAGATCATCGACGCTCATTTAATAAATGAATCACGCTCAAATACCTAGGTGATTCAACTCATTAACAACCTTAACGATAATGAACGTAATCGCAGCTTTTATCACGTTCAATTTTAAAGACTAATGCCTCATAGTGAGGTAGTGTTGAAAGACTGTCCAAGGGCCTCTGTTGAGGATGTAGTCATATTCACTTTTCTTATGGAATTTGATTATGAAAATTATATTCCCTAATTCAGTTAGTTCATATGACCCATAAAGATTCCACAAGTCATGCAACTTACAGGAAATGATCTTGTAGCAAAGATTATTGCTAAGCAACTTGACAATAAGGCAACATTAGGAGGGTATCATTACCTCTTTTTTATTGGCTATCGTGAATCAAATCTATAATCACTTAGCATTGGGGATTGCCTCATCATTAACACACGGATAATCAAATTGGGCATCTAGATCCGCCCATTAAAGACCATCTAACTTTATATAATATATCTTGGCGACTTACCCTACCAAGGAAGTTAGAAAGTCCCATCCACTGATATATTATCAAACGAATCATTTGAAACCCCATAATATCATCAAAGCATTCGACAACGTCTAATCTATCCGTCTATTCAATATCCATCGTTGCAACACCAAGCCGCAATGGAGAATTCATGCATTATCGCCGTCTTTTATCAACATGACATCATTTGGGGAAAGATACAAAAGGACATAGGAGGAGGGTGCATGGGGAGGGAAGAGAATATTAAAATTGCATGGGAAATCATGCAAGAGATTCAAAAGCTTATTAGATAGGGGTGTGCAAATCCCTAAGGTTGGTGAAGGAGAGAATTTAGTATTTCTCTCTATGTTAATTACTCAAAAATTTTGTTCATAAATGCTAATATACACTAATGTTACAAATTCATTTGTTACTTAATGTAAGCACAATTTAAAATAATAACCTTTCGTTAGAGAATAATATTTATTAAATTTATGGCACTAAGGTAACAAACTCATGATTTGGTGCAACACATGGTGACGAGAAGCCGGATATACCTTGTTCAACTTTGTTTTGAGAGCTGAATTTGAGATGGACGCATGAAGCAACAGGAACAACATAATTCACAATACATAAACACTAACCATTTCCGAAATACCCACAATCCGGTGCAAGCCGATACCAAACTCCTGGTACGAGGACATTTGTTATAATTTAGCCGAATAACAAAATTTCATTGCCACTGGTTGCGTTTTATTTTGCTATGCGCTGCTGGCTCCACCACTGGGTTTCCTTCCACTTTCTTAAACAAACGTCTAGCTTATCTGTTAACAGAAAACGAGTCGAGAACGATATCACGAAAGCGGAAGTAGGTGATAGAATTGTTCTCTCCCGATTCCATCCGATTGATTTCTGTCATATTTTTCAATTGATTTCACTCAATTCTTATTCGTCGATCCACTGATCGTTTAAAGTGAATCAAACAATCGCCATAATTCTTACTGGTTCGATTCAAAGACTGAAAAAAATGGAAGTTCGTCGGGAATCTTCAGTCGATAATTCAGTGACACCTAGGCAATCGTCGCCGTCTAAGAAACCTAAGCCTTCTCCGACTGCCGTCGATACTACTTCCGTCGCTCAGAGGTCTTTCCTTTCTCTTTCTTTCTCGCTACGGCATAGTAGTTGTAAGTTCTTGCTGAGAGTTTCTCCGTTGATTTTGACGCGAGATTGTTTTCTTGTTCTGCAGGCTTCAGAAGGAATTGATGTCTTTAATGGTGCGTTCTCTGCTCTTTCTTTTTGTACTCCTCTGTGCCAGAGTCTTGATAAAAGCCTCTCGTTCTTGGCCTGGATGATTATCTTGGCTTTTGTTTCCGGGAAACTATTCTCCTCATCCTCCTTCTAGGCATAAATGGTAGAGAATTTGAATTTTTCGAACTTGATAAGGATAACTTGAATTTATATTTTATATCTGGAGCGAATGCCCCCCCCCCAAATCCTGCTACGCACCGAAACTTTCTGGTTAATAATAATCAGAAGAGCTGGGCAAGATTTACGAAGATGGTTGTATTTTGGGCCATGATCGGAACTGTATTGATGCAAAAATTAATTCCAACTGATGAATTTCTTTTTTATGTTCCATTGTTGACTCCCGGGGGGGGGCACTTTACTGCACTTCTTTTCCTGTTTGTTTACTTTGCAGTCCATGATATACTGAAATTTCCTGAGCTTAGAGGGCCTCTCTTGTCTACACATGCTGCTGTACTTGAAGAGATATGATTGATAGCAAACGCTAATGCCTAGATTAGGTAGTGAACAATGTTGTTCCACGGCCGAGGATAATAGTTAGTCTTATTATTTTCCATCGAGGCCTATTGTTGAGATAATTTAGTGCATGTGAACATCATGAGAAATGAACGTTCAGGGTTTTTTGTCCCTGTGAAGTTGAAGTTTGTTTTTCATATTTGTTGAAGTTTGTTAATTGTTTGTACTTACTGATACAGATGAGTGGGAGTGATCTTGGGGTATCTGCTTTCCCCGAAGGTGAGAGCATATTTATCTGGACTGGAACAATAGAAGGTGGACGGGGTACTGTGTACGAAGGTTTATCATATAAGCTTTCTTTACGTTTTCCCCTGGAATACCCTTTCAAGGCACCCCAAGTTAGGTTCGAAACTATGTGCTTCCATCCAAATGTTGATCAGTTTGGCAACATCTGTCTCGACATCCTTCAGGTAGCTTCCTGTCTGGTTTAGTGCTATTCCAACCTTCCCTTAACATTAAATAAAATAAAAATAAGGACAAGTTGGAGAATGTTCTTTTTTTTTGGTGGTTAGTTGTGAAGTCAGTTGAGGTAAATTCAAATGTTATTAACTTAGCCTTCCCGAATGAGTGCACTGTTCTTAGCGAATAAACCTCAGCCCTTTTTGATGTAGTGGGGTTGCCTGCTTCAACTTTTTCTTTCTAGTACCATTTATACTTCTGTTTTATGGTCATAGTCTTATCTCAGTGCTATATGAATTGAACCGCCTTTCACCATTTTTCAATCAATTACAGAAAGAGGAATGATACCCAAGATCTTGATCTACTGTTCTGGTCGTCAAAGCCATAATTCTTATAGAAAAATATTGATTTGATGACACATTTCATTGATTTCAAGTAGCAGAAATTCATGAAGCATGTATACTGTTCAAACAAAGTTAGGAAAAATAAGGAAGTTCAGAGCACGGTGTATTGTCCTTGAACTGTGTGTATAAGTATTTGCATTAGCAACTCTCTAGCTTCACGATCTTAGAGTGTATTGTTTTGCTTCATGCATTTTGTTGGAAAACTGAGCAGTTGTGTTTTGCAACAGGACAAGTGGTCCTCAGCATATGATGTTCGTACTATTCTTCTGTCTATCCAAAGCCTGTTGGGAGGTTAGCTTTACTCTCCAGTCATTTAGGGCCTTTATTTATATATATTTGATATAATCACTGTTGGTGAACCCATCATTAATACATTATCTAATAACATAGACGTTAGATCATTTATTTTACCTATTATTTTCACATACTTATCATCTTATTAGGAAAAACTTACACCTTATTATTACTTCATAATAGGTGGCATTGATTTCAACTAAATACCAAAAATACTTTGTACTAAAATACCTTCCATTAATTAAACCCCACCCTCATGCCTGAATTTTTTATTATACATCAATTCATATGATTTAAGATAAGTTAACCAAATGTCATTATTACTTTAGAAACAATATATGCAAATAATTTGTGTTTGCCAAATACTTTACCATATTATCACTTCATATATTATATCATATTAGGTTCAGATTATGAATTATTTTACCCAAACGATACCATAGTTGCTTTCATTTTCTGCTTATTACTTGGCCAACTGTTTCTTCCTTTTATTGTGCAGAGCCCAATACCGAGAGCCCTCTGAACAGTTATGCTGCTTCTCTTTGGAGCAATAAAGAAGGTGGGATTTCTTTTCCCATCCCTTCTTCTGCGATATTATTCCTTCTACTTTAGTATAGAAATACTGCTAGCCACAGCTAATGAACTACTCTCTATTTCTGTGAAACTTCTGGAAAGAAAATTTCATTTATTCACTCAGAGTTCAAGCTATCATATTCATATGACATCACTAACAACTTTTCTGGAATTCTCTGAATATCTATTGATGGTGCTTATAGCCGATGAAACATGATTTAGTTGTGTTATTGCCCAGCTCCATTTGTTGGGTTTTATTAAAAATTCACTTTCTTACACCCTCCCCCTCCCCCCTATCTGTTTTTATGTGTTTGTGTGTGTGTGTATGCAAGCTGGTTAATTTTAATTCAGAAAAATTATGTTGAATGAGTCCCAAAATTTTTAAACGCTCTCATTCTGAAGAAACCTTGGCAACTGTTTGAATTGTATATTCATATGCAGTGAGAAGGTTTTATTAAAAATTTACTTTCCTGCACCCTCACCCTCCCCCTCTCGGTTTTTCCATGTTTGTGTGTATGTATGCTAGCTGGTTAATTTTAATTAAGAAAAATTATGTTGAATGAATCCCAAATTTTTCAAACGTTCTCATTCTGAAGAAATCTTGGCAAGCGTTTGAGTGGTATATTCATATTCAGTGAGAAGGTATGCTATAGGCAAGAGCCACTTTGGATTTGTCAGGGAAATTTCGTGGATCAATCAGCTCTCCCCTACCCCCGCCCTCCCCTTTTTTCACGTTCATTTGTGAGTATTTTCTATCTTACATTTTTTTTTACTGTTGCTTAATTTTTCCTTACCGGCCTATGACCTAAAGATGAATATTATAGCAGTTCGTACGATATCTTGATGGCAAATTCAGGGACCCATTGAAATTACCATATCCTACTTGGCCTGTTATTAGCCCTATTTGGCAATATAATGTGCAACCACAATGTCATTTTAGTGCCAGCTCAATTTTGTTTAGAAAGTCCTGCATTTTAAGTGCTAAGTTTTTTACACGTTGAGGGATCTTATGCTGCTGGATATTGAATGAGAATGTTTAGTGTGAAATGTGCTTAACAAAAGTCTCTTCAGTCTAGCTGACCTTATCGTGGATGTAAAATCCATGCATGGGTATTTTGGATGGCGGCATAGAAGAAAAGAGAGGGAGAGAGAGAGAGGGCCTGGAAAGTTGAGGGAAGAGAGAAAAGGAAAAGAAAAAGGGATACTAAAGAAGGAAAGACAGAGGACGGTATATTATTAAAAGATGATTTTGGATTTCATGGTTGGAATTTGAGTTTTGAACCTGATAAACTATTTATCATACTATTTTCAGATAAATTGTGGGCGAATAATTTTTTTTCCAACATGCTAATTTGAGTTAAATTATGTGTAGCATTTCTGTGCATTACAAGTCTTCAAGTAAAAAGAGAAATAAGAGCGTGTGCCTTTACTAGATTGGACATTCCATGTGCTTAATATTTTGAATACTGCATGACAATAATAAGATCATGAAAGATGAGAGCATAAAGCAGTCAATAAACTGACCTCTGATCTTGTGCTACTGTAGGTCCGATAGTGTTCTCAGGCCGTCTCTGTTACTGGAATTTTATGTATGCACGGTGTAACTTTTAAGCACTAACAGTTATTTTGCTCACAGATTACAGAAAGATGGTCCAGAAACAGTATTTTACCAGAGCAGCACGCGACATTTGAACCGCTTTGAACCACAAAGAAACTCACTTAATTGCCCAGTACTGTAAAGCTTTCATAGGAAAGGTTGACGTCAGTTTGTATAGTTTCATTTTTTGGGAACCCTTCGATCGTGGCAGGTGCCTCTTAGCAATGTTCAAGCTCTATACCGAGCTAAGATGGTGCAGGGTATCCCTATGAGTCAAATAAGCTTACGCAGATACTGTGGTTTCAAATTTGGGTCTTTTACAAAGATGATGTATATTATCAGTATGTACGTTTTCTGATGACATTGGACACGAGAGCATGTACTTCGTCCTCTTCATATAGTCATATATGTGGCAGTGCCTTCTTGCCTTTAGTTATCTTTTTTGGACTTCAGGGGTAGATAATCTGTTAAACTCATGTGCTAAGTACAAGGCACCAATTCACATGGCTCACCGGTCCTATAACGCAGTACTGTATACCTGAAGATGACCGATGAACCTCCTTTTTATGCAGGAGGATTTTATGAAAATCGATTAGGTAAGCACACAAGAACCACTGAAAAGCATTTTTGCATCTTCTAGAAAGGATTGTAAAAGTTTATCATTCATTTGCAAAAATAATACATAATACAAGCTCCATAATCTATTTAGATAGTCGGAAACAATAGAATTTAGTAATTAAGACTGAAGTTTTATATACTTGTGGATTTAATTGAATAGTTATATAATTTAGAAGCCTAATCCACAACCCAAACTTGGATCAGTATAGGTAAAATTTAGAGGCAACACAGTTGACTTTGCCTCCACAGCTACAAGGTGACTGTTTGTGAACTTCGAGGTGTTGCACTTTCGGAAAATTAGGAGCACAAGAAAGGAAAGAGACAAAAAAGAATGTGAGGTAGAAACTCTAGCTGGCAGGGATTTTCTGGGGCAAAAACCATCAAATCTAGCATGCTAAGAGAGAGAAGAAGATGGAAGTAGAAAAAAGGGATTAAGTCATCCAAAATCCTTTTTTGAATCTTACCCTATAAATCCATTCAAGGTTGAAAAATGTTTGAATTAATGTTCACAAAACTCTTTAAAATGATTTAGCAACATTTAAGAGTTTAATTACCAAGTTTTAAAATCATTAAAAAAAATATTTGAATCAAATCAACCATGAAAGCTTCCAGGTGAAATGATTTAGCCGACTAATTTGACAAAACCAATCAACTAGTTTTACTAGAGGATTGGTATGTTAGAACCAATTGATTGGTTCTTCCAGACCCAAAATTCCTTAGGAATAGGCAAACTAGTCGACTTGTTTCCTTATAAACCAAGTGCCTTTGAAATTCAAATCTCAACCAAACCCTTTTAAAATCAAAACCAAAACTCAACTCCAAACCACCATTAAACACACTTACATCAAGATCAAATGCATGAATTAACAAACATCAATGGCCTAAATTTATGGGCTATTACAGCTTGTTAGGTGAATAACTTTTTATCATAAATTTAAATGCTACGTTTTTTGTATTCGAATAACTTGATAACCTTTTTTTTTTCCTTTCTTTCATAAAATAATCACTAACTTGATAGTCATCAAACTATTTAAATAGTGGTTAGAAATGTAACACCCTCATTTTTTACTATCGAAAATTTTCATTTAGAACAATGCGGAATATGAAATTATGCTAAAAAAATGAGGAGTTACCGCCGTACCTAATATAGGATAGACATCTGCTACTTATCCCATATTTGATACAAGGTTAAACCAAGTAACCAATTTAAAAATAGAGTGTGTGAAATTCAATTACATAAACATTTTAAAGATTTTTTATAATCAAGGACCTCATCGGTCCTCACACAAATCAAATATAGGAAAAAGATAATTTAAGACTACGAGGCTACATTAGTTAGAAAACAAGACTGGTCCATCACGGACTTCGCAAAAATCTCAGGATGTCCATACTCTCATATCCCTAACCCAAGCTGAGGTAAGCCCACTATTGGTTATCCTCAAAAACCTGCACATGACCCTCTGCTCGTGGGAATGAGCAAGTGATCAAGCAAACATGTACATTAGTACACTACGCATGAGTAGGTGATCAAGCAAACAGATACATCAGTACTCTACGTACTGAGTATCCAAGTTACTTTCTCAATGGAAACATAAGTATACAATACATAATCTATCATAACATAGATATCATATTTAACACATGTTATACTAATGCAATATATGTAAAGTAATAATGCATCATAATATGATATCAATCATAACTCAGGCAACACAGAATATATTATGTTTGTATTTATATTATAATGCTATAGGTATTCACACATGTACTAAATAGATTAATCTAAGCAACTACTAGGGTTTATTTTCCAATTTTCTCCACTGATTAGATTACACCATTTCCTTATCCATATATTGGAATAAGTCAACACCTAGTTAATTTTTTCAATTATTAACCAGTTGGTCATTTAAGCTAATTCCAAAGGTATAGACCAACTTTTACTCCTTTTAGTCATTCAGACCATTATCCCCATCCATATCCAATTATGTGTCATTCCACTTATTCATTAATTAGGTTTTATCATCCATTTACTTATCATTTAGATTTTATCATCGAGAGATGGACTGTGCACTGCCCCATGGTCTCACATACCATGGAATTCTATCCAAATAAAGAGACATAAATTCCAGGTCGAAGCTAATCACCGAAAAAGACATAAGTCCAAGTCGAACCCAACCACCTAGGTAATCAGACCCTTTAGTATCAATACCCCCCAGTACATCGTCAATGTCTGGAGTAGATAAGGCATCGAGACATCTAAGGATCCTGCTAAAAGGAAAATCTAGAAGGTAAACTAACCCTTGGTAGCTAATTCAGGATCAGGTAACCCAGACCCATACACAACTCAATTGTCTTTTTGATGGTACCAATTTGCAAGCGCACGGATTCGTTGTAGCACTTCAAGGTCGTATCCCATAGGGACTTTGTAATTGAGCACCTATGTTCATCATTTTAGCTATCTAGATCAATATGGAGTGAGAATATGCAGATGGGTAGTGGAAATAAATATAACGACTATCTGAATGTAAACTATAAAATGATAGATATGAAGCCTAGGATTGAACTTCGATCTCTAAATTAGTATTCGACGATGAAATAACGCTATGATGTAGTTTATTTAATGGTTGTGAAAAATCGGTCTAAATATACTCATTAGCCTCTTTCAAGGTCTAAGATCGTATTTAATCTAATTTACTGGCTACTTTCATGACTAACAAATTAAATTAAACCTATTAAGTTCCACCAATTTTATAGTCCCTGAGAACTAAACATCTACTTTCTTGATTATTTAAATTCCCATTTATATGCTAATTTTCGATAATGATTTCAATCTTGTAGTTGCAAACAATATCTAAAAAGATCAGATTTCGTCAAATCCAATTTACAATAATCAATCCTAACACATGAAACAAACATACGAACTAAACATACAACATAATAAATTAATTCATCATATTAATGCTAAAATGGACCTAGTTCAATCCTAGAAAAAAGGATTACTCACTCATGATTTCAAGGAATATAAATGAAGCAAATTGCATAACAAACATAATGATAGCATAAAAATTACAAAGAAGAGAAATTATATTTAAACCCGAGAAGAATAAAGTTAATTCCGAGTTGATCATACACGAACTTGCACTTGAATCCCAAAATATTAGAATAATGAAAACAAGGAAAATTAAATGAAGATTTTGCTTGGGAAAAGAGAGGAAAAGTGCTCTGAGATCTACCCAAAAACGTTCCCAAGAAGTCCCTAAAGAATGCCTTATAAACTAACCACAACACAGGCTACATCCCGCACGAATGATCTTGGGGTAATCGTAAAGGTCTGCACAACCTGGCCATGTAGCATTCTTGCTCTCAAAATAAGGGGAATTTGGCTTCCACACGATTGTGCAAGATGTGCACATCCTGGCCATGCTTTATCCTCAGCTTTGACTCATTCAATAAACTCTTGCACGATCGTGTAGGATATGCATAGCCTTGTCATGCGGTGTCTTCTGCTTTGAACAAACATGCATAACTGCTGCATAGTTGTGCAGTTGGGTGTGCAACTGGCTGTGCAACACCATCTTCTTGCTTCTTTTAGACTTCTTAGCTTATTTTTAGCTCTTTGATATTCTAGAATCCTCCATAAACATGCTAGGTTGATTTATCTTCCTTCAATGCCTTTTATACTAGGTCTTTTGCTTTGAAAACATGCACTACTTCCTTAGATTTGTGTGTTCTTGTGCAAGTCCCTGAAAACAAAAATCAAGAGATCAGTAGCACGAATGATATACTAGAACCACATTAAAATACATATTAGAGACTAAATGAAGTCTTAAAATGAAGGTAATGCAAGGAAAAAATAGAGAAAATATTCACTTTATCAACTCCCCCATGCTTATCCTTTGTAGTCCTCAATAAGATACACAAACAACAGAAAGAAATAATGGAGAAAAATGGAAGGAGATCAAAGCCTCGGGTGATAGGAAAAAATACATAAACAAGACATATGATTGCTAGGTTAACCTATACTATGAGCAGTAATAGTAGGAGAGCAAAATTAAAGCGTGAATACCCGTTAGTCCTTACTCACAAATCAGTATTATCATGACACTCTAAGATAGTTTAGAATATCTTAGATTCCATCCTTACAATATGGAGGCTAAACAAGGCCATAGACTTCCTCTCTTTATGAAAATGTGAACGCTATGCACTCTTGTGTTTTGAAGGTATAAATATTTCGCTTAAAATTCTCCGACCTGATAATGATTAACCATGTACTTGCACATACTTTCTTTCTCCACCACTCAAAGACATTATACAATAAAAAATCATAAGGTCTTAATAGGGTTGTAATGGGCTTGGGTTAAAGGTAGGATAATTCTAGGATTGTAGCTAATGGTCTAAGAGCTAGCGGAGCAGTAGCTAAATGTATATGTCAAAATTTGAGATCGATAACTCACTAGTCACTTCCCTATTAATAACCAAAGCTATATTCCAACAAATCTTTTCTACCTATAAAAAAAATTGATTTCTTACTTCCCCACATCAAAACTTTAATAAATTTATTCTTTTCTTCCTTTGAAAAAGATTTTATTTATTTATTTATTTTTACAAAGAAGAGAAATTAAGCTACAATTAGATCATTTTCTTTACACAAGCTCTACCAAACATCCTTTTTTTTCAAACCCCCATGCTTATATCTTGACATACCTACATCGAATGGGTTAAATAGTTAGCACTCCTTAGTTTCAGACCAAGGTAAGGTAATAACTCAAAAATATGACTATTAAGTAGGTTTATGATCAAATGAATAAGTCTTAGGCTCAAAGAGGTTTAAATAAAGGGGAACAAATTTCATTTGGTAGGATATTTGGCTAATATAGCTATAAAAAGAAAGCACATGCCTCAATCAAATTAATGCATGCATAAGTAGTATATGGTCTCGAAGAGAATGTATACAAGTTCTAGTTTCACATATTGAAGGAGAAAACACACAGTTAGAAATCTGTAAGACTGTATAAAAGATGAATAACCTATAAAGCTCAAGGTCTCACTAGCTCTTTGCTACTAACCCTATTTCCTAAGTCTTGGTCTAGATGGGAAAATCCACGAAGATAAACTGCTAGAGTGTTACAATAATAAGTGGATTGAGAGTCCATCAATTGGATAGTTCATGCTTAAAGCAATTTCAAAACATATTCATTATACTTGCTCACAATTCATAGGTCTTACCAGTGTATGATCAAGCATTATAGAAAATTATATCATATGCTCATTATAGGCCTATCATTTCTCAAAACAAACGCACTAACAAAAAGCTGAAAGCAAAAGTAAGCAAGAAAGAAAGGACACACCAAAAGAAAAAGGCACCAAGGAAAAGCAACAGAAATAGTAGAAAGCAAACACCTCCCCATGCTTAAAGAACATATTGACTGCAATATGTAAGTGGGGTACGAGGGGGTAAGCAAGCACAATCATTGTGGTGGTGGTGGGTAACCGTGCTCTAAATTCCATTGATACATTTATTATATCATAGTGTTCATTTGGTTAATAGGAGTGACGATGTCCCAAAGACTCATAATTTGAGCATCAAGCATATCGAAATGGTCATTAATATACTAGAAAGGGCATCCCAAGAAGTGTCAGAGGAAGAAGGGCCAGCGTTGGTGCCAAAAGAGGGAGGCGCTAGGAGAGGAAGCGGTGATAGATTGAGTGCCTCTTCAAGAAAGTCTGGATTATCGTCTATGTGGGGGAATAGATCGACCGAGGCAAGGTGTGGTGGGAGAAGGTAACCAGTTGGTGCTTATGTTACCTATAAGAGTGGTCAAAGGTTTGTTGGGCAACGGATACCACACCTCCTAATTAAATAATAAGCGAAAGTGAATCCTATCTTACACAATTAGTTTTATGTTTTTTGCAATTCACAGCCCTAGATAAGTTGTTTGGAAGTCAACAAGGATGTCATCTAAATTGTATCCAAGCAGGGTAGCAATGTGTCGATGATGATATCACCGGTGAGGTTGGTGCTAACCATACTTAGGTGATTGGTGAGATAATACCCTCCATCAAGGGCATCATCTAAGAGCATACATCGTAGAGCAAAGAGCTCTAGATTTTGTACATTCCCCTGGATTTCCCCCTACCAAAAAGTTTCTCGGCCAAAAGCCTTTGGACATATCACAAGGTCAGGATATAGATTAATGAGGCCTTAGTGTGGTGTTCGCAATACGGACTAGGAGTACAACCCCTCCTTGGCATGGAGATTTGAGTCCAAAACTCTTAAGGATCCCACAATTGTAGTTCATCGGTAAGTCTCCGACCAATAGGGGAAAGATGAAGCACATACAAACATCTTTAAAATGACATTTTTCTAGTCTCATTGAAGAGTCTAAAAAGAACGATGTTCCCTATCCAGTTAAAATAAAATGAATTGAAGAACTCATGGGTGAGTCCTTGACTCATGGGGTACACATGCATAAAGAAATGGGATAAACCTCCTCTAGTGAGAAAATACTCAACATCCTCTTTGATACCTAGTGCCTTGAGACATGCCCAATCATTTTATCGAGTGGGTGTAATGTTTTGAGAAACAAGCCCCTCTTAAAGGTCTTTATCATCGGAATCGATAAGCACAATGCTGTAGGGATTAGAGGGTTGGGTATTTGTGGCTTTACCTTTGCCTTTGGCTTGGTGTGGTTGTGTTCTAGAGGACTCATTTTCATGTTTCTCTTGGCTCCTTTTAGTTCGCTTCTTCAGTGACATATTTGCGTTCTACCTGCGAAAGTAATATTTTGTTAAATTTTGTTCAAAAGAAACACACCCTGTAGATGAGATTAGAAGCCATTACAATGGAAATCAAAGTTTATATGAATTGGGAAAAAATTATGAATTGCAAGAATAGCATGAAGAGGCAAGACACGAATGAGGAAAAGAATATTCAAACTATTAGGGACTACCAGTGAATCCTTGTCCTAACCTCATGCAAGAGGAAATTCAGGGTGATAAGAAGTGGTGGTGCGTGTGGTGGTGCTGGTGTAGGTTATGGTGATGATAGTGCAAGAATGGAGATGCTGGTGTAGTTATGGAGAGGCCATGAATAATTAGGGATAGATGTAATGGAGGAAGGAAGGGAGAAAAGGAGGTTGTGTGGATAGTGGTGTAGGTGATGTTGGTGCAGGCGTGCGGTGGTGCCCAGGCTAGTCATGCGGTGGTGCACGAGCTGGGGAGTGCAAGGGTGCAAGATGTGCATGGTTTCACATGCGATGGAAAAAAAGATAGGGGAGGTGCGGGCGGTGCAAGTAGTGCACAATTAGGAGGTGCAATGGTACAATTGATCGTGCGGTGGTTCAAATGGTGTGTGGTGGTGGCAACGGTGGTGCTCAAGAGTGCTTGGGGTGAAGAGAGATGGGAGCATAGGCTTTAGGGTTAAAATAAAGGAGATGACATAAAAGAAGAGGAATGGGGGTCACTGTCGTTCACAAGATTTTTTTTTGTGGAGAAAATGGAAGTGCACAATCGTGTATAGTCTACATGGCTGGACCATGCAAAGAAGGCTTTGGGAGTCCATAGGTGTACAAATTCAGCACGGGCAGGTCGTGCATGAAATTTGGTTTTGACTTGGTGCTTGGCATGGTCTGACCATGCAAAATCCCAAGCCTCAGCTTTTCTTCAAATTTCAGCATTAGGATTGTGCATGACCATGTGTTAGGCCATGCAGAGGCCTTGTAACCCTCTTTTCTTCATATTTTTGGTTCCTCTTCTTCAAATAGTGCATCTACTTTCTATTTCATCCATTGAATAGCTTATACTCTCAATGAGGCCTGTCAAAATGTTGCAAAAAAAAGGAAAACAAAGCCAAAGGGTGAGAGAAAAGAAACTACAAACAAACAAAAAAACAGAAAAAAACATGGGTTGCCTCCCATGGAGCGCTTGTTTAGGATCTTTAGCTCAACCATGATTTCTTTAATTCGATGGTAGGTCAGGAAGGGTGAAGGTGCCCAAATTCTCGATCGGAGATCCTGTGACATATGGTTTCAATCTTTTCCCATTCACCTTGAAAGTTTCCATGGACTCACTCCATATTTCAATTGCTCCAAATGGATACACCTTGACCACTTGGAACGATCCTGGTCATCTAGAACGTAGCTTACCTAAAAAGCGCTTTAGACGGGAGTTGAATAGGAGTATTAGCTCTCCTTCTCTAAACTCTTTACAGAGAATATGTTTATCATGCCATCTCTTTGTTCTTTCTTTGTATATCTTGGCATTTTCATAAGCATCTAACAGTAATTTATCAAGCTCATTGAGTTGAAGTTTCCTCCACTTTCCCGCTTCCTTCAAATCTAAATGAATACTCATAATAGCCCAATGTGCCTTATATTTCACCTCTATAGGAAAATGACATGACTTTCCATAAACTAATCAAAATGGTGTTTTGCTTATAAGAGTCTTATAAGCTGTCCAATAAGCCCAAAGAACATTATCTAGTTTTGAGGACCAATCTTTTCTTGATCTAGACACTGTCCTTTCTAGGATTCCTTTTATCTCCCTATTTTTGATCTCCACTTGACCACTCGTTTGAGGGTGATAAGGTGTAGCCATTTTGTGAGCCACACCATATTTCCTCAAGAGTGTGCTTAGAGCCTTATTGGAAAAGTGAGATCCCCATCACTAATCATAGCTCTCGGAACTCCAAAATGAGAAAAATTAACCTTTTGAAAAAGCTTGACTACTACCTTCACGTCATTGGTTAGAGATGCCAACGCCTCTGCCCATTTTGAGACATACTCCACTACAACTAAGATGTACGTATTATTGCGTGACGATGGAAAGGGTCCCATAAAATCAATCCCCCACACAACAAATAACTCAACTTCGAAGATGTTGTTTAATGGCATCTCATTTCTTCTTGATATATTTTTGGTTCATTGACAGCGATCATGTCCTAGCATATAACTCCTCACATCCTTGAAGAGCATAGGCTAATAAAATCCTACGAGAAGTACTTTTGTAGCTATCTTGGAGGTGCTTGCATGACCCCCATATACTGATGAATGATAATGGGTTATGACATCGAGTGCTTTATCCTCGGGTATGCATCTCCTAAAGATCCCATCTGCACATCCCTTGTAAATTTAAGGATCATCCTAGTAGTAGTGCTTGACATCTGAAAGGAATTTATAGCATTGTTGGTAAGACAGGTCTTTCGGTAGTACCCCGCAAATGATATATTTTACAAAATATGCAAACCACAGAACTTGGAGGCTCTCAATAGTGAATAGATTGTCATCGGGAAATAAGTCATCAAATGGGCTCTCTTCTCCTTCTTCTTTTCTCATCTCTTGCCTAAGTCTAGAAAGGTGATCTGCCACTACATTTTTAGCACCCTTCTTATCCTTTATCTCCATATCAAACTCTTGTAATAGAAAGATCCATCTAATCAACCTCAGTTTTGCATCCTTCTTGGCTAAGATATGCCTAAGAGATTCATGGTCAGTGAACACAATAACCTTTGATCCAAAAAGATAAGATTTGAATTTATCTAAGGAAAACACCACGGCTAGGAACTCCTTCTCGGTTGTGGCATAATTCATCTAATCATCATCCAAAGTTCTACTAGTATAGTATATGGTGTATACCTTCTCTTCTTTTCTTTGCCCAAGTACAAACCAAAGAGCATAATCACTGGTATTACACATTACCTCAAAAGGAAGGCTCTAATTAGGGGGCCTCATTATTGGAGCAATTGTCAAAGCTTCCTTCAACCTGTTAAAAACATCTAAACAAGACTGATCAAATATAAAAGGAAAATCTTTGATAAGTAAATGGGTTATGGGTTTAACAATTTTGGATGAATCATTAATGAAACGCCTCTAAATTACCCACAACATAGGCTACGTTGTGCCCAAAAGATAATGGGGTAATCGTTGATGCATGACCATGTAAGGTCTGCATAGCCTGGTTTTGCAGCATTCTTTCTCTCAAAACAAGGGATTCAGCTTACGCACGGCCATGAAAAATGTGCATAGCCTGGTCATGTGTTGTCCTTAGCCTTGATTCATTCGATAAACTCCCACACGATCATGTAGGATGTGCATGCTTGGCTATGCAGTGTCTTCTGCTTTGAACAGACATGCATAACTGATGCACAAGTGTGTAGTTGGGTGTGCAACTGGCTGTACAACACCATCTTCTTACTTCTTTTGTACTTCTTGGCTTATTTTTGGCTCTTTGATAATCTAGAATCCTCCACAAACATGCTAGGTTGATTTATCATCCTTCAATGCCTTTCATACTAGGTCTTTTGCTCTAAAAACATGCACTACTTCCTTAGATTTGTGTGTTCTTGTGCAAGTCCCTAAACACAACAATCAAGAGAGCAGTAGCGCGAACAATAGACTAGAACCATAGTAAGATACACATTAGAGACTAAATGAAGTCTTAAAATGAAGGCAAAGTAGGTGAAAATGGAGAAAATATTCACTTTATCACTTTTGCTTTACATGATTAAAACATTATTCTTGATGATATGTGATTACATAAGGCCCATACAAAGAACAAGCAAGGCATTAACATATTTCTTTCATATTAATCCTTTCCATTTTCCAACCATGTGGGGTTCACATTTATCCTTATCTAATATGATTCATGCCCATCATATTAATATATCCAAGCCCAAGCTATGCTTCATTACTCTTTTCTCAAGACCATCGCATGTCATAAGTGGTATACCCATTTAGCCTTTACAATACTCATTAAGTATGTTATAAATTATGATCCATTTAATCCATTCATTGGGTCATTAATCCATGATAATATATGTATTTTATCCTCTTAATAATCATAGAACAACCCCATGTGTAGCCTTAAAGCATAACCAAATCGAAAGGAAACAAATCACATGAACCATTCAAACTAGTCGATCGGTTTAACTCGACTAAACCCTACTTTTCCTCAAAGTGGTCAATTAGTTTGGGAAAATCAGTAGACTATTTATAGACCAATCGATTGGTTTTGCCCAACCAATATATGGGTTTAAGTTGAGAGTAAGACCAAGGTCTCTATAAGCTTACCAGTCAATGGGTTAGGTTAACAGTTGACTTTTCTAGGAACCAATGAATTAGTTTGAATAAATTAGTTAATTGATTTGCCCTATAATAGCATCAAACCATCACTTTCATGTATATCATGCTTATGTATTATCATTAAACTACATTCGAACATGTATTAACTTAGTATAACATATTTTAACCAAATTAACTTGCATGTCTGTAATACCTCATTTTTAAAAATCTTAATTATAAATTAATAATCATATGATTAGTTATAAATATTATTTTAGGAGGTTTAATATTAAAAGTATTATAATTATTCGTATTACTACGACGGTTTAAGTATAAATTTAATCAAGTTAAATTTTGATAGAAATTAGATTATTTAATTTAATCCTAGTTCATACTCATAAATCTTATCCTAAATTATTTTACTAATAATATTTTGATCCGTAACCCAAAAATAAGTTTTAAGAATTTATTTCCGATTATTTTACTATTTCCAACCCTTTTTAAACCTATCCTAATCTAGTTTATTTTTTTCAAATTATTTTTCTATCTGATACCCTATTCTACCCAAACTAAACCTAAAATAAAAATAAATCTATTTTTACTCTACCATTTTACCCTCTGTTATTACCCGTTGCTTGCCCCAATTACCTCCCCCAGTCACTCTCGATGTCTCCCTCATTTTCTCACTTCACTCAACCCACCCTCTTCCTTATATACATACACACGCCACACACTCACACGCTACTCCCATCCCAACCAAACAACCCTTCCCCCTCTATTCCTTTTGTCTAACCCTCTCCAAGTAGCTCACCAACCTCATGCAAAACCCAGCACCAAGCAAGCCCTCTGCATTATACATATACACACGCACACAACACCATACACCGCACCTCCTTTTCCCCGCAGCACCCAACCCATCGCAGCCCCTACCCCTTCCTTTCTCTGCCCCTTTAAGCCCTCTAACGACACTCAAAACCTAACCCTTTATCCCGTGCACCTTTCTTCTCAACCCTTCACAGCCACCACCAACTGAGCCCCTGCACCCCTGCTCCTCCGCCCCCTCTACTTGGCCCTTGCCCTTCCATTTTCAACCCTACACCCAGTAGCCCCCAACTCCTGCAACCCCTATCTCCCCTTCCATCTTGCCTTCAACCACAATCAACCAAACAACCCCCTACTTTAGCCCTTTGCACCACCACCTTCCTCCTCTACACTCCCCTTTCTTCGACCTATTTGTTTCCATCATCTAGTGCCTCCCCATCACAACCACACCACATGCACACATACTCCCAGCCTCCCCCAACCATTTCGTGAACCCTAGCCCCCTGAACCAGCAACCAACCAGCCACACTACACACACGCACCAACGTACCCCCCTCCCCAACATTCTCCATTTCCCTCTATATCTTCTCAGCATCCCTTCCCCCTCTCTGTTTTTCTCAAACTCCCCAACTTACCACCCTCATGCCTGCCTTGACCAACCAACCTCCCGCAACCCATCACCACCATTGACTACCAAGTCAACCCCCACTGAGCCAGCACCATCCACCAACCATTGCACCAACCACCATTCTCCTCCTCCTACGTCTCCCAGCACCTGAACACACCACCAGCCACCCTTTTCTACAGCTAGCTCCCAACTAGCATCATCCCAACCATCACCATCGACTGGCCTCTTTTCTCTCCTTCTTCCTCTTCTTCCTACCCCTCCACTACCATTGCCACCACCGCAACCAACCAGCACCACTGTCGCCAACATCCCTTCCCTTCTCCCCCTGCACTCCAACCGAGCCATCTTTGCCTTACCCTTGCAGCCCTCCCCTAGTTCGTGCACTGGTCATGTTGCGCGCATGCAGTGTGAGTGAGTGTGTTTGATTTTAATAATGTTTTGGTATATATACTAAATTTAAGGGTATTTTGGTAATTTTTAAAAAATAAATATTTTATTTTTATTATTATTATTTTACCTGATAGATATTAATTTGGTAATTTCTGTATTATTTTATGGTATAAAAGGTTGATTAGCATGATTTGATAACTTTAGTAGGATACTACCATTTTTGTATTTTTGTTGGAATTCAAGTGATTATTATACCCTACTAAAATTATAAATATTGCATGATAGCACATTAGGATTTTTGGTGTATGAAATATGTTAAGCATGATTCATTTTAATATAATTATGTGTTTATTATTATTATCATAAAAAACAATAATACGAGCATGTTATTTGATGTAAATTATGTCGAATACAAAATTATGATTAAAATGATTCTAACGACAAAAAAATAATTTGTGTGATAATTATGTATAAAATAATAGGTTGAGCATGTGTAGATATAATGATGGAATAAGTATTATGGATGTGTGCCTAAGGACAATTTATTCATTTTTGTATATTATGATATTTATCTTGAAAATTATGTCTAATATGTATTAGCTGTTGTTGAGCATGTGAGTATGTGTTTTGGATGGATTAAAGGTGCGAAAAAGGATTTTATGTTCAAAATTATATATAAGGGAAAAATGGTCATTTGGCATATATGACACTTTAAATCGTGTAAGGAATAATTTATTTATGGTGTTTTAGCCTTTTTATGGCAAATTAATAAATAAAATGGAATTAGTATTTAAATAGATGATAATCTAAAAATTTTGATCTTAGGGGTATTTTGGTCTTTTTCGGCCTAAAGGGTCCAGATGTGAATGATTGATACTAGGATGACCTTATTATATTTTAATGTTGGCCTCGATGTTGATCTTGATTATGGTTGTCTCGCATGATTAGAAATAAGGAAAAATGGTTAAGTATGGAAATTTGATTTATCTGTATTATATACGATTTTATTGTCACCTTAATAAAATACTAATACTTAAAGTGAAAGACCTCGATATCGGGAATGGTGGATCCTTAGGGTTCACTACCCTAAGAACGTGGTTTATCCCATGGTTGATATTATAGATTTTTGTTGGTGTACCTTAGTGCCCCAGTCAGGCCCTACATCTTACTCTAATATGTTCTACGGACTAATAGGGGGTATGCATACTTACGGATTAGGTGTCCTTGTCACTAGGGTACTATGTTACCTTCGTGTACCAGTGCTACTAGGGTACTTTTGCATCCTTGGGTTGATAGTTAGTAGCATATTGTGTTGCCTCGGTGCACCGGTATGACTAGAGTATCTTTGTGTCTTCATGTTGATTGATCTCCCCTCGAGAAAGTAAATAAAAATGGAAATGATATGATTTGATTGAAATAATGATTATTGGATTATTGGATTATTGGATTGTTTGGTAGCAGCCTTTGTATCTACCTGTGGTTTCGGTAGCATCATTTGTGCATACCTGCAGTTTCTTTTGGTTTCAGTAGTAGCCTTTGTGCCTACCTATGTTGGTATTATGTCTGTGAGCGTACCTATGATGTCATGGATTTTATTATGATGTACCTATGAGCATACCTATGATGTCATAGGATTTATTATGTTGTAACTGTAAATATACCTGAGATGATATGGATCTTAGTATATTATACTTGTGAACATACCTATAATGTATGTAATTGGTTGGGATTTATGTTGAGACATGAATTATGATGTGAAGGTTAAAATTATGGTGTAGAGTTAGGTTTTAATTATTGCTTCAGGAGTATCTCTGGGATATTTATTATTAAGTTCGGTTGTTTCATATGAATGAATATGAGTAGTACGTGACCTTGATGGAATTTGGTTATCTAAATGATTATTATATTTCAATCATCATATGTATATGTATATGTCTTATACCATGTTAGTTGTATGCCTTACATGTGTTCCATGTTGTTTTATCATATTAGTTTGGTATAAAGGGTTGCTCAGTACCGTAGTACTAAAAGGTTCATTCTCGTAGGCCCCTGCCTATTCAATGGGTAGTGGACTTTGCTGGTCAGCCTCCGAGTTCAGTCAAATGCTGGTAGTTTGGATTTGAGAGCATAAGGTTATCTGGTGTCTCTTTTTCTATCTTATTTCTGGTTGTATTTGGACCCTTATGTCCTCTTGTAATTTCTCTCTTGAGTTTGTAAACTGTTGATGTTGTTTTTAATTAGCACGGTATTTATCTAATGTTCTCTCTATTTTGATTTCTGTAATCATGTTATTAATTTAAGCAGAATAATAATTTTAGCCTTAGTACTCGGTATGAGAATAGTAGAGGAAATTAGACTTGTACCAAGTGTGGCGGTAACACCCTTTGTTTTTATTGTTTTAGCTTCCGCACTTAACTCTGCAAACGAAATTTTTCAGTAGTAAATCTTGGGGTGTTACAATATCTCAACATTTAGTTATCACCCCTCATTTTTCTCAAGTTTCATGCTTTTTACTCAAAATATACAATCTACCCACCCAAATCAATTTTGTAAGCTATATACATTCATGCTAACATACAAGATCAAACTAACGAAACTCATAATCCATTTTAGAAGCAAGAATCACGTACTTGATGTAGGAAAAACTCTCTTAAACCATAAATTACAACCTGTGAAAATCTTAACTTTTAAAACCTTAAAACAAAAATATTTAACTCATAAATTCGTACAAAGCCTTAATAAATTTGAATTTGAAATAGGAAGAAAGGACAAACATACCACACTTAAAGTAAAAAAATAGGGGATTCTTAGCTGAACCACTCAATCTTTTTTACAAATCTAACTTCTTCCTTACTTAATAATTAAAACAAGAGAGAATTAGAGGAAGGATTGGAAGAGTGAAAGGAATAAACTATAAGGTTCAAAGTGCAGAAAGAAGAAAGGTGAATATAGAGATTTAAAGATTTTCGGTAGCTGAAAGAAAGGTGAACAAAAAGGGTGACTAGGGCTATTTATAACTAACCAATCGAGGTGAATTACAAAGTAGGTAGGAATAATTTGAAATCCTAATTCTTACCATTTGAATTCAAGATAAAAGGATGGATTTCGTCCAAGATATGCTAACCTATTCTCTAAAGCTTAATTTATATTTTTGGAGAATGCAGGTCAATTAGGCCAGAATTAAAGTTCACAAGAATGGTAATAGAAGGTTAGTGTGGAAGGAATGTTTTAATTGATCAGAATAGTACCTGAGACCAAATCATTGATCTCAAAAATGTGTAAAGGGGAGAGGTGGAAGAAGACAAGGGTGAGGTCATCTCCCCTCCCCTCTCAATCATCCTATTCGATCTCCAGATTGATCTAAGGTAACATTTTAGTCCAAATGCATCACATAAAATGCTAAGAATCTCTTAGGAATAATTCGGCATGGGTTGACAAGGTTCTGTCTCAGTATAAGAAATTTTCTCAAAAAATTGAGTTTGAAAATATGCCTAGCTTTACAAACTTGTAGATCAATTTAGCCTACCAATTGGCTATTCTACAAATCAGTCAATCAGTTATCCAACCAATCAATTGGTTTAGTCGAGTAAAAATAATTTTGCTGAAATGATGAATTAGTTTATCAATTCATGGAACCATTTGATTGGTTTGCCTGAAAAACTCAATAAATCTTATTTTCCAACCTTATTTCAAATCCAACTTTGCCTTAAACCAAATCACAATATGAAATCAAAATCAAACATCCAAAATTGACATGATTCTAGTTCCAACATTTTCCAAAAAGTGCGGTATTACAAGAAACTTATGTAATATCCTAGTTTTTCCAACCCTAATTACTTTGAAATTAGCCTCATAACTCTATTATAACATTTTTAATATTAAATTATGTACCAGTTGTAGTAAATTCAAGCATTATGTAGTTCATTTTATTCATCTACGGAAAGTTGCATTTTTTATGATTTTTCTTATTTAGTCATTTCACATAATTTTAACTAGTTCAAAATTTATAACTAATTCTAAAATTATTTATAAGCTTTCCAACTAATTTTATTTCCATTTTAGTGCATTCATTATATAAAAATCATGAAATTGAAAGAAAGAAAAAATTATGTAGTTAGACATTTTTAGTCTTTGTATCTATATTATTTCATTTGGACTTCAAACGAGTTTCTAGATTAATTTTTTTTACATATTTTATTTTATAAAATCTTTCCTTATCAATCTATTGCCATTCAGACCTTTCATTATTTATTTTGTAAGTTTACGAAAAACGTGTTGTCGTGGATTATTCAATTTTGTTGTTTTCACTCATTTTCCATTCATTGAATTTCAAACCAACTCCAAAACCATTATATATATAATGGTTTTTTTAATCTATTTACAAATTACTACATATTTTTTTATTTTTCAAAATTATTTTGCTATTTTTTCATGTAAGTACCTATTTTTTATTTGTTTTTCCTTATTTACAATTCATTTCATTAAATCAATTATAACCAACATCCTAACTATCCATTATATATCAAATGTCACTCTAACTAAATCATATTATAAATGTAACTTAGTTTCATTCATTCAACCCAAAATATTGGCTAAGAGTACAATAACCATGATTTTTCTTATAAATACTCTTACACTCAACCTCTTACACAACTTTCCATGATTATGTCCCCTCATTTAAGTGTTGAACAAGAAACCAGCCCCCTATTCCTAGCTACTTGCATGGAACTTCCTTACAAACTTGTAGCACTATCCTCATCAGTTTTTCTTATTGGTTCACTTGTAAATTCCTTTCACACTTAACTTTAACTTCCTTTATAATTACCCTTCATTTAGTGTATGCTTGGTGTGGTTTTTGGGGCATTTTGTTTTGATTTCTTCCTCACTAAAACCAGAAGTCTCTTTCATATTCTTCTTCTTCTTTTGGTTCAATAACTTCCTAATTTACTTTTTTTCACTCCTTAACATTTAACATAAAAGTTGGGGCTAAATTTTAGTAAAGGGAAAAGGTTATTCTTGCTTATCTTTTCCTCAAAGTTGCATTTTTAAAAGACAAGGGTTTCTATATTTTCCTCTCTTTAATTATATTTATACTTCTATCCCTTTTCATTCTCCATTAATTATAATCGTTTAATTTTTTTTAAGGTGATATTAATATGGTAGAAGAATATGTTTAGGTGTATTTTATTAAGATATCAGTGTTAGCTAGGTAAGGCTATACACAGTTTTAGGTTAGGAAATTTGGTGACATGTGTTATTATTATGTTAAATACCATGTTATCATGCTTATTCTTGTAAATCATGATTTTATATTTTTGTGGCTTATGTTCATGTATTATGGCTTGATTTTATGGAAGATGTGTGATTTTATGAGTTTATATGAAAGATCATATTTTGGACATTCTAAGTTTTATTTTAATTTTACTAGCACTATGTTATAAATTTATAGTTTTATTAAGCATGTTGTTAAGTATATTCTCACTTGATTTAGTATTGTTGAATAGCTTAATATGTGGTTTGGATATTTTAGTGAATTTGGGATTTTTGAGTGAATCAACTTTTAGCCTTTTGGTTAAGTTAATAAAGACACTAGGTGCTTAATAATATGTGAGAGTTTGTGTGAAATTTTGGTGGAGTTTGGAGAATGTTGAATTTTGGGAGAAATTATACTCGAATCAGCCAAGGGATATAATAGGAATGTTAATTTTTTTTTTGTTAAAAATATCTAAGTATTCCATTGTATTTAATGTGGTTTTTTACTTAACATATAATACACAATATGCTGAGATTTGGTTAAGTATGGGTTAAGTTATGAATTTCGCAAGATTAGAGATGTTTAGGAGACATAAGGGCAATATGATCATATTAGCTAATTATGGAAAATTAATTTTTTTCCAGTTCTATTTTCGTTAAAATATGATAAGTGTCATATGTGTGTATTTTGAGTTAATTATGATGTCCACAAATGTTAATTCTATGCGAAAATGGCTTTAAATGAGTTAAGAAACCTTATGGGTTTAATCGGTATTTTATGTACAAACTATTAGAGATTAATTATAATTTTTAGTCGGTTGTGCTCATTATGATTTGGACAAGTGTTGTATGAAAGTTTTATGGGTTGGAGAGTCTTATGGATGAAGATGAGTAAATTGGGAAATATTGTTTTTTTAATTACATTATGGTCTTTTTCACTACTAGAATAGCTTATGTTGTCTTTGTTTGGATTCCCTCATGTTTTGATAATATTTTATGTGTTTTTTATGATTAATCTAATTAACCATATAGTAATCCCAAGTGTTTAATTTTTAAACAATTTTTGATAAGAATGAAATAAGTGATAATTTCATGTAACAAGGGATAAGTGGCTTTCTAACAAATAATTGGTACTACAAGAAAAGTGGTATAGTGTTAAAAGTGAAAAAGTGGTTCCTTGTTATGTATTGGTTAAGTGAACAATACTAAATTAACAATCAAAGTGAAAAATCATAAGAGTCTTGACCAAGATTTATCAATTTTTTTAGTACCGAGTTGTTATGATCCCGAGTTATTTTGGTTATTATAATAACCAGAGTGATCCTAGATATACTCCATATTGTCCATTCTACCAATTTATTATATACTTAAGTCTTAGGAATCTATGTTAGTGATCATCAGGAGTGTGTTTCCTTAGAATGAGCAATATATTTGTTCTATTTCACCATATATGAATAATAATCCCTAGGAATGTTATTCCCTAGAATGAGCTATGGGTCCTATTCCGTTCCACCAAATATTAACAAGAGTACGCAAGAGCATTATGCTCTAGAATGAACTATATGTCATGTTATCATTCCATTGGTTATGTAGGGACTTTGTTCTCAAGTGAGTAATATAATAGAATGTTGTGATCACCTAAGTATAAAATCTAATACAGTTTCCTTCTATGTCATCTTCTATTATAAGGACTACATGATTATCTAAATTGTTATATTATTTTTATGTGTTATGCATGGCTTAATTTATAGATGTGATTGTTATATTAGTCCGTATGTGTAACACTCCAATTTTCACCAACCAAACATTTTATCTTAAAACATGATTCATGAAAGCAAAATAAGAAATGGGGTTGAAATCGACACATTCAACATATATACAGACATTTCCAGTACCTAACTCATGTTGAATGTAAGGATAAGGCCACTCAAACTCAAATATAAGGGGTAGTTAACACCTAACCTAATGTTTAGGAAAACTAATAAAACCATTCAACAATAACAAAAGAGAGATCCATGATAAAATAAAGTAAGATAATGCTTTATAACACACTCAATATCCCAAATTAGCAACAATAAGAAGAGGGAAACATAAGTACAAATACCAACATGAGAGAAACACTACCCCAGATAGACCTAACTACTCTCTTACCCCAAACCTAAAGATTTTTCTAATGCCAATACAACATGCACACAACTCTATCATATACCCATTTGAATTGGGCAGTTGCCATGAAACAAACACATTAGTACTTGCATACTAGTAAGATTAAACAATTATACCAAAGTATAGATAGCGTGTAGCACAATATAGACCTAAAATTTCACATAACACACAAAATCTTGATAACATGCATAAAGGAATTTGATAACATGATTTTTAACAAATCATGCATACCGCATATTAATGCAAAGTCCTCATGTGTAATATCATGAACTAGCTCAAACACCTATATATCAACCATGTAACAAGGGTAGCACATAGCATTAACTACCAATATCTCATAAAAAGGGTAGTATATAGTGGTAACTACCAATGATGGCTTACAATGCTGACCATCCCAAACCAATAGTAGTACACAACATTAACCACTAAGTATGACACAATGGTGACTATCCTAAATCATTTTTTAGTTATTAAACCACCTTAAATGAGTAAATCAAATCATTCCATTCAACTTTGAGAGGGATTATCATCTCAACCATGGAAAATACCATAGCCATAAACTAAAGTAATTCACTCACTTCTAAGATAGCTAGTCAAAAAAGCACATGACTACAGATTGTAATACAGAAACTAGAGCACTAAATCTTTAAGTACACGTACCCTCATAGGGATAGCGATTTAAACTATAAATTAGGAATGAGCCCTTTAACCCTTAAAAACTTTAGCATTCTGGGGCCTTGTAATACCCAAAATTTAAGCTAACCCTAATACTAAGCAATTCATAGCTTAACATAATTCTATTCTAAAAAAAATTAATATTTTACCTTATCCTAATTCCTTGATCCTAAATCTTAACCTAATCTCAATCTATATTCTGGGTCTTTAATATTCTAACCTAAACCTAACCCCAGACGATTTATATTTTTATCTTACCAAAATTACCTAATCTAAATTTTAACCTAATTCTAATCTTAACCCTAAACTTCCTTTCTTTTTTTCCCGTTTCCCTTTTCTCCTCCTCTTTTCCTTTTCCTTTTTCTTTTCCTTTCCCCAAGATTCCTTCTTCTTCTCCACATTTTCCCTACATGAATCCTTCTCTTTATGACCAAATTCTCATTACTTAGCTTCCACCCCTACTACCTACCAACCTAAATTCATCATCACCCCCATCCATTCTCTCAACTCATGGGATATGGTTTGTTGAAAATGTTACCCTTAATCATGCCTCAATCATTACTTCTGCCTCTCTACCCTATCCTTAAACCTTTCGCACTCTCATCCCCATTTCACACTTCTCTCTTCCATTCCTCTATAAGCACTCACATCTACTCCTAGTTCACTTAGGAACTCACACAACTCTCCCTTAGACCCCCTCTTGCTTCCCTCAACTCATATATGTTTCATTCGTCGTTTGTCCCATAGATATTTTTGTAACTTATATAATATCAAACAAATATCCCTTACTAGCATCAAAATCTCACATTACTCACCCTTGGCAGCATCAAAATCTCACATTAACATCCCTAGTATTGTCACACTTCGACGTTACACACTCTAAGCAACAACACACTTCCACGCCACTCGACCACTACAAAATGACTAGCCCACACCATCCAAACCCTATTTGTGTCACTTATTGATGCATAAAGAACCTATTAAGGTCACCTAGTGACACTGCACCTTCTATAGCTGCATCAATTTCTATCGTAGCTAGTTCAACCCTTGTGCGTCTCGGTTTACTTTAATTTTGCTCCTTCCGACCTCTTTTAATTTATATTTTCCTTATTTGTATTATTAAGTTATAATTTTTTTTATTATCTTTTATTTCTTAGGTAATTTTGTAGAGGTATTAGAGGAGGTAGTATGAATTATATGTGCTTAGAGAATTTTTTCCTTTTTGATAAGGATACTAATTGTAGTCTAGGGTTTATGTGCTAAGTGTTATGTCTGAATATGTGTATTGTCATGTTTTTGTTGTTGTTTCTGCTATTGTTGTTGTTATTATTATTATGTTGATAAATTCCTTTTTTTTAATGTAATGATTTGATAATATGATGTTGTGTGATGAGAAATGAGTAAGTTGAGAAGCATACAATATCATTATGATAGTATTTTACATAAAACCCTAAGTGGATTGATGTAATATATGGATGTAATATATGATTGTAATATGGGATTAATAGAGTGTGATAAGTGAGAAAAGATTATTTAATATGTATGGTGATAAATGGAAGATTTGGAAATAAAGATATTGAAGCATATAAGGTTTTCCTAAAATAAGGGTTTTTAGTTGCTCGTAAGGGCATTTTCATTAATATGGGTTTAATATAGAAATGATAGTATTTTAATGTGGTATATGATTTAAAATACTCAAAGGATATAATATGAATTGTTTGGAGTAATCATGAATGGCGTAAGTCCCATGGAATAAAAAAATGTCTTAATTTGGGAATAGTAACCCTAAAACAGGGATGTGTTCATCACATGTGTGAAGAATTAGTTTAGACCAAAATTTTTGGATATTTGGTTAATATTTATATTTTATAAATTTATATTTAATTTGGTAGTTATACGAGCCTTATAGTAAAATTTATGAAGTGCTTGTTAAATTAAGGTATTGTAAGCATTATGAATAATAACTTTTGAGATAAGGATACTATCGTATATATAGTATAGTAGAGTTAGGCCTTGAGTTTGGTATGTTGATATTAATAATATTTAAGTAAGCAATACTAAATTAGGTGTATAAATGAGCAATATAGAAGAAATTATACCTAAAATGAAAATTTAGGGTTGTTAGGAAAATATAAGGATCTTAACCTTTGAGAACGACCTTGTTATCTATTTGATTGTACTTTACCTGATTGATTTGTGTTTTTTACCAATAAAATAAATAATTAATTAGATATTAATCATTTAAATTGAAATATCACATAAGTTGGACCGAGGTATTTTATGGGTTTGTTCTATCTAAGGCTGTTCACGGTTCAAATATCCGATATTTCAGATATTTAATTATTAGATATTTTAAATTTTGGACATCTAAAAATGATATTTGATATTTGATTTAAAACTTGGGATATTCGAAATATCGGATATTCAAATTTTTAGATCGGATATAAAATATAACCGATATTATCCAAATAAAATTTTAAATATAAAAAACCATCAAATCACAAATATATTTTATATTATCTGATCTGTTGGGAAAATATCAGATCTACTCAGCAAATATCTGACTTTTTCAACAAATATCTGATGTTAAAACTAAAATTAAAGCTACTACATCATAAGATTTAATTGGATTATACCACATCTAAAAAGGGATTATATCAAAAATATAATTTTAACTAAATTAAATGTTGCCTCAAATACTAAATCAAGTAAAAATTACACACACACACATCTAAATTTATTTATATATAATTATATATTAAATAAAAAATTATAAAAAATATATATAAATATTTTATTTTGAATAGGATATTATTTGTATTTATCGGATCTAATATCTAGTTTATTTGACTTTTCGTTGACTAGATCATATATTTGATTTGAAAATAAATTGGATCGGTTATTTGCTTTTTAGGATCATATCGCTTCGTATATCAGATCGTATCGGATAACATGAGCAACCCTAATTCTACCAAATGATAATAGTGGCTCGAGAGCGTTCTGTCTTAAGAGGTGTATTAGTCCATTCCACCAGATTAATACTAGAGGGTCCCTAAAATCAAAGTGAAGGATAATATGATTTGATATGAGTATTTAATGGATAATAGATTAACAATTTAAATTGGAATATTACGCCTGTCAAGACAGAGGTTTTGGGTTTGTTTCATCAAACAATAATAGTGGATCAGATGTTTTATCCCTAAGAGGTGCTTAAGACCATTCTACTAGTTTAAGAATAGTAGCTCAAGTGTTTTTTCCTTTACAGGTGTTGGATTCGTTCTAATAGATAATAATAGTGGCTCATGGTATTGGTCCACCAGTTGAAGAAAAGTAGGGTAAAAAGAATGAAATTGGTTATATCTAATAATGAGGCATTGATAAGTAATTATCATGTATTATTTTATTTATCTTGCATGTGAGCTTACTTTCTGCTATGAATGCATTTAATTGACAATATCCCTTACTTGAGTATATTATCACCGTGCTGAGTATGTAGCATACTAACCATCCTTTTCATGGGTGATGTTCATTCCCACAAGCAGATTCGCCCTGTTTTGTAAGTGAAATATTATTATTAGCTTGATGTGGTTGCCTTGGGTGAGTGTTAGCAAAATTGGTACAGGATATAGTTATCTGCATATCTCTATCTCTTTTTTTACTCTTAGTACTCTATTTTCACTATTTATTTCCTTCCATCTATTTTATATCGTTCCTCCCTTCTTAGGTATATGGTTACTTTTACCTTATACCTGACATGGAATAGGCATAAGGAGTACCTATTCTATGTTGGATGCCGTATGATACCCCTACGATTTGTGTTTTGGATTCCGCTATTAATTCTTAAAATGAAAATTTTTAGCTCCTAAATTTGGAGGTGTTATAGGCCTATTGTAACACCCCTAAAATTCGGAACTTTTAATTTTTTGTTTAAAAGAGTTAATAGCAGAAGCTAAAATATAAAACATAGGGGTGTCACGTCGCATCCAACATAGAAGAGGAACTCCCTATGCCCAATCTATGTCGGGTGCAAGGCAAAAGTAACATTATACCAAGAAATTAGGTGTGGGAAGCACTTGATTCCATCGCAATACAGGATACGAAATAGTGAGAAGGAAATAATTAGTAAAAATATAGGACTAAGAGTCCAAAGAGATAGAGATATCTGAAATAACCATACCCTTTACCAATTCATTAAGCGCTCACCCAAGGCAAGAACATTAAGCCAATAACCACCAATCACCTACAAAACAGAGTGGGTCTAGTCATTGGATTGAGCAACACCCATGAAATGGATGATCAGTACGCTACGTACTGAGTAAGGTAACAATATAGTCAAGCAAGGTTACACATAATACAAGAATTATTATAAGCAAATCATACATACACAAATGGAAGAAAGCCAGATAACTACTGATTCTAAGTCTTTCTTTAGATACGTCATATTCCAGTCTTTTATTTACGTTAAGTTCAGTAACCCCACTATTCTTAAACTGGTGAAACGGTCTGAAATACCTCTCAGGGACAAGACACCTAAGCCACTATTATTATCCGAAGGAATGGAGCCAACACCTTTTAGAGTAAAAATACTCCTGAGCCACTATTTATTAAACCGGTGGAACGGTCTGAAGCATCTCTTAGGGACAACATACCCGAGCCACTATTTTTATCCAGTGGAGCGGACTCAACACCTCGGTCCTGACTCACGTAGTCTTTCACTTTAAATGATTAGTATATTTTCATTTATAAATTTAACTCTTAATTATATTTTCATTCACATTGAGTATGGGGCCCCCATTATTTTTAATCCGATGGAACAGACTGGAGCACCTCTCAGGAATAACACACCCGAGCCACTATTATTATCTAGTGGAACGGAGCCATATAAATACCTCAACCCGACCCAAGTGATCTTTCACTTTACATGATTAATATCTTATTCAAAGTTGATTGTATATTATCATGCCAAACTCAAGACATATAATTAAGCACATGACCACATAATTATCTTCAAAAGACCATAATACCCTCAGAAAAATCAAGACAATCGTATTCTCCCAAAGCTTTATAAAACTCAAAGCATATACATTTCCACTTATTATAAGAAGTACATATCCTTAGTTTCCCATAGATATTGTGTAACCAATATTATACCCAAACATGTATTTACATAATTTCATTACTTCCAAGAACATCATCTCATAGCATTTCCATAATTAAATTATTCAATACAACATATTCAACACAAAAGTATACATCAATAATACAAGTATCATATAAATCCCTAGCTATGACATGTATCCTTACTTTTCCATGGGTATCTTGTATCCAATATTATACCCAAATACAAACTTGCATAATTTCATTACTCTCAAGAATATCATCTCATAGCATTTCCATAAATTATTCCATAAAACATACTCAATACAAAGCATATATATAAAGGAAATATGCGGAGCACATAACACCCTAGCTATGACATGTATCCTTACTTTCCCATAGGTATCTTGTATCCAATATTATACCCAAATAGGAACTTGCATAAGTTCATTACCCTTAAGAACATCATCTCATAGCATTTCCATAAATAAATTATTCCATACAACATACTCAACACAAAGCATATACAAACAAAATACACGGAGCACATAACATCCTAGATATGATATGTATCCTTACCGATAAGGACATCGGGCTCTATGCACGTAAATCCTATACGTCATCTAAGATCAACAAAAAAATCACCGAAATCAAATGGAAATTTGACTTGTATGGAAGTGTAGAAATATGTGTGGTGGAGCTATGGTTAAATTTTGGTGGTGTTTGGAAAAGATTTGGGGTGAAAATAGGGTTGCAGGTCGTGAACTCTGAAACTCTACAACGCACGAAGGGAGAAAGAAGGGCAAAGAGGCAGAGGTCGGAGGTAATGGCTGACAATGGCAAGGGGGAAGGTTGGGGTAACCTTGGTGGTCGGTCCACTGACCAAAGAGTAGCTAGTGGTGGCTTGGGTGGTGCTCGGTGGTGAATGGGGTGGTGCGGATGCTAAAAACAGGGAAGAAGGAGGAAGAAGAAGGAGAAAGGAGAAGAAAGAAGAGGAGAAGGTCGGGGAGTTGATGGATGGTAATAAAATGAAGGGTTGGGGGTATTTATACTAGTAGGTGGCGTGCTAAGGAGGAGAAAAAGTGCAGGAGTGACGACGGTGGTGATGATTTTTCTAAGAAGAAGAAGAAAGAAGAAAGAAAAGGATGGGGAGAGATGGTGGTGGTTGAGATGAATGGGAGTGAGGCAGAGGCACTAGGGGGAGTAATGATGGAGAAGAAAACATGCAAGGGAGGAGAAGGCAGGGAGAAGAAGAAAGATGAAGGAAGAAGAAGGGTGGCAGGGATGTAGGGATGCAAAAAATAGGGCGTGCATAGGGAGAAGAAGGAAGAAGAAGAAGAAGAAGAAGAAGAAGAGTAGCTCGAGGGATGGTAGGGCTGGTAGGTGATGGTGATGGCGCAAGGGAAGCAAGTGGAGGGGGTGCATGTGCAGGAGAAGCAAAGCTTCTTACGCCACAAAAGAAAAATTTTAGTGCAGAGAAGAATAAAAAGGAAAGAAAAGGAAAGAAAGAAAGAAAAGAAAAGAAAAGGAGAAAGAAAAGGAAAAAGAGGGAAGGTTAAGGAATTAGGATTAGATAAGGAATTTTGGGATTATCCAAATAATTTAGATTAACAAAATTTTAGTAGGTTTCAGTTTCGGTTTACAAATATTCGGTTTATCATAATTAAGGTTTCAATTTTCAGTTAAAGTTTTGGGATTAAGAAATTTGGTTAAGGCTAACAATAATATTTCTTGGGATTAGAGTCAAATTAGGACTAATGATGCAGGATTATGTTAAGTAAATTTTTTGGGTATTACACCTATCCAAGGGTCAATATGTCTGCCCAAATTGAATTATCTTTCACTTTAAATGACTAATATTTTAATTCAACTAAGGATCCAAGATTTGAACGTACTATTCACCTCAAGTCTTTATGACTTTGACTATAAGGGTCACAATCAACAACTAATTATAAAAGGCTAAGGTTTGCAACAAGCTATAACCTCACAACTCACAACAATCATAACCAAATTATTCTAATTTTTAGACCTTTTATTCTAACTATTTATAAGGTCAAATACCCATGATGTGGTCAATGGTCAAACCTAAAGTCAACTACAAGTCAACTAAGGTTAAACTACTCTCGTTTATCAAATACTTAAATAAAATAACCATCTAATGTCATAAAACAAACTAATGGCTTGACACTCAAACAAACCTAAGCCATAGTAGTTAATAAAAGCAAGAACAGTTACACTCAATGGTCAGAAGTTAAATTCCAAGTCGAGGTCAATGGTTAAGGTTTACTATTTAATGATCCAAAACTTCATTATGTTAAGGCGAATTTGGTCGGTGTATGCTTAATAGTGATTAAGATCGCTTAACTATAATAAATATGGTTAATTATTGATTAACCTATTAAACATGATGCATTAGTCACTAACCCTACTTATGGTGATTAGTGGATAATTAGTGAAGAGCATGAAGAACATGCATCCTCATTTTCACTAAACTTTCTCAAACTTTATCCGATCATAACTTAAGTTACATTAATCAAAATGATAACATATTATATATGAAACTTGTCCCAAAAACAACAAAACAAAAATGTAAAATTCCTACAGCATAAAATAAATAAATAAAAAATCAACTTTAACCCAAATATTAAACACCCCAAACCTGAGCTTAGTGCTCACGAGCTAGGTTTTGGCCATTTTGTGCACTTTAGTTGTTTTGATAATAACTTTATACATATAATTAGAAATCATAAAAAGAAAGTTGATTTGGAAATAGGAATCATAGAAAGTTAACTTGATAACAAATAGGACTCCTAACTCATAGCCAATTAAACACAGCTAAGCACAAAATTCAGCTTAGATTCAAAGGTGTCAAGCTACCATATTTTATGATATCCTTAATCATTTATATATAAAATCTTTCAAGATTCATATCATAATAATTTTTTAAAAAATTATAAAATTCTATATGGAATTTTCTAATAATAAATCACATCATTTTCATTCATGTTAAAAAGAAACTCTCAACGAGAGAGAGTGGTAAAAATAAAAACTTATAAAAATTGTTTATACAAGTTTGAGTGTGGTGAATTGAATCAAAGCTTCAAGGGAGATTCTATGGAGATTAAAATGAGGTTTATAGTTATCATGGAGATGAAGAAAGAAGAGAAAAAGAGAGTGGAATACTTGTTTAGGTGAAGAAAAGGTTTAGAAATCATGATGGCCACACATAGAAATCAAGAGAAAGTGAAGGGGTTAGCCTTAAGTGTAACCATTAGCTTACATTTATTACTTGGAAACATAAGGGTTTATGTGTTGATGATAGCCAATATGAAGATGGAAACACTTAGCGAAGAATAAGGTAAATTGGAAGGGGAGGTGTACATGGGTGAAGGAGGGTAATGGGAATGATTGGGTAGTTAGGGGATAAACTTAATCAATATAAGAATTTTAATGATGATGGAGCACATGGCATTAGCCCACGTGGATGATGTAGTTGTATAGTGGTGGTTAAGGCTAAGATGTAGGGATAAGATTAAATCTTGAGTGATATTGAGGGTCAAGGTCAAATCTTAGAAGATAAGGATATAATCTAAGTATAAAAGTTAAGTTTTAGTAACTTATTTTGTCTAAAAAAATAAAAATGTATTTTAAAATAATAAAAATAAAGATAATTTTTATATTATTTTTAACGTAAAAACATCAAAACACATTCACACATGAATTGTTTTTAGATGAAAAATGCTATAAAAATTAAATGAGACAAAATTGATGTTTTTTTAGACAAAAAATTCATTTTTTTATTTTTAAAAAATAGCTAGGAAACTTAGAAAAATTCAATGAATATGAATACTATCAATATATAATGATGCAGGAGAAGTTAGATAGATAAAAGTGGCTCAAAAAGTCTTATAGAACAAAGTTGTGAGCAAATATAGAAATAACATAATGAAACTTTTCTAAAATGCAAATAGGGTTAGTTTTTTTTCAAAAGATGTAATGAATCTTTAAACAAAATCTTTTTTTCTCAATTTTATATATTTTTTAAAGGTGGGTTATTATAGTATGCAAGTACCGGCATGTTTGTTTTACAAACACGTGTTCATTCCCATAAGCAGATACCTAATTTTACATGTAAGTGTTGATTCGATGCTTTGTTGTGCTCCATATAGTGAATGAATCAAGATTGGTTTAGTGTATGGTTATCAATATCCCTTATCCCCAAAAGTTTATCCCACTATTTTATATAGTTTTTATTCTCTTCTTTTCTATTTCATAATCTTGTATTATAATAGAATCAAGTGTTTTCCGTACCTAATCTCTAGATATGAGTTAATTTTATCCTTGGACTTAGCATAAATTAGATATGGAGAGTATAATATGCAGGAGCATCTCCATCTCATTCTTATCATGTTAGAGGTCAAGAGCTGGCATATTTGGAGATGATACCAATTGTTCTTTAAATTTTTAAACACCTTCATTATGACCCTAATAATGTATTATTAAGTTATTCTTACAGGTACGATATATTTTTGAAATAAGAATACTCCACCAAGTATAATAGTGTACAAGACAATGAAAATTCAAGGGTTAAAAAGTTGCATAGAAAACAAAGCTATAAGACATGAAGCTTGATTACTTGATTATTCAATGTATTATCACAATAAGGGTTTATGTAGCTTTAATAATTTATGTATACTTTGTAATATCTTGTCATTATAATTGTAAACCATTATGTATACCATATGGACATGTAATAATTTAGCCTTTTGTTAATTAGTCCAATTGATTTGGGCTTAATTAATAAAGGATAAGCTCGGTTGTGTGTGTGTGTGTGTGTGTGTGTGTGTGTGTGTGTGTGTGTGTGTGTGTGTGTGTATGGTGCTTGTACATTCGGTAGAGAGGATAAGACATGAATTAATGAATGAATGAATGATTAATTTGATTTCTTAAGAATATTTCAACCTCTCTTCCTTCCTCTTCAAGTGAGTTTATGATGCATATGAGATCCAACATAGGTCTTCCTAGGTGTTGGTATTCTAAAACCATAGAACCATTGAAAACGCAAGAGTGAAATGGGGGAGATTTGAGAGGATAAAAATTTATTATTGGTAACCTCTTGAATTAATACTTGTAAGACTCACCTAAGGTATAAACTCTTAGGATAAATCTTGTAATATTTTTGCAAGATCTCAAACTATTTCACTTAGAAAATGAAGGATAACTCTCGGTATCTAGAGAGAAAAATATGAAGTCAAAAGGTAAGTTGTTCTTCTTTCATTCTATCCTTGACACTTATAGAAGAAGTGTAGGATTAAATGTTACAGCTTAGCTAAATAATACTAGTTGTAGCCATAGTCGGCACGCAATTTAAACTCTCTTATAGTCAATTGTAGTATTAGTAAATGAGGGTATTGTTATATATCGAAGATTAAAAGATCTCACATTTATTTAACTAGCTCACAAATAATATAAATAAATAAATAAAAAATCTAAATCACACAAAACAAATAATAATAAAAACATAATTGTAGGGTTTTTAAATAGAAAATAATAAAAGTAATAAATAAAATAAAATATTAAAAATAATAGATAATTGTGAATATCATAAATCTGCTAGGAAAATCAAAATACACCACTAGACTAGGTCAAAATATAATAATAATAATAATAATTTCTAAGTCATTTTCTAATCATGAGAAGGAAATTGACCAAGTTTTAAGCCAAAAATAGGTCTATACACCTTATATTACTTCTCTAAAATAATTAATACAACAAAGTGCCAATATTAAATTTTATTAAATACTAGCATTATAGTAGCAACAAAGGGATCCTACATTTAACTAAATTTAAAGCATTAAGCATAATTGGAAGTATGTCAGTCTAAGTATCCATACTAATACAATAAGCATTTTTAGTTGTATTCCTCTCCTTTGATTCACACATATCTAAATGTTCGACTACTTTGGTTAGAATCACAAAACTATTAGGTGAATTATTATCTAACCTATCTACAATTTATACATATAAATTATAACATGTTCATACAGCCACCTAAAAAGCATACGATCCTATATATTGTCCCTATGAGGAAACTAGAATAAGGCATGTACCATATAAATCATACTTGATAGAATCATATATATAAATTATAGCAATTAATATAGACTCAAAGAGCAATCTCATGAAACAAAGAAAAAATAATATTATATCTCAAACCATAATCTAGAGTTTCAATCTATTCTCCAATAATAAATAATTAGACAGTCATAATAATCAAATTAATTATAAATAAAAGCTTAGCAATTTATTTAGATGAAAAAATAATTAATTTCATCTGAAATAACTTCTTCGGTCTCTTTTTCCCTTTCTCTGCCTAAAATTATGTGCATCTTCTCTCTCCTTCCTTTTATTTTTCCCTTCGGCAATGACCTACGCCATTTTTCTCTTCTTCTATGTGGTAGCTCCCTACTAATCTATTTTTCCTTTTCCTTTTCTTATTCTTTTCTCGGTGGTCGGTCCCTCTGCCTCATGCCATGAGCTTTTCTTTTGTGTTTTCTTCCTGTCTCCTCTTCTCTCTCTCTCTCTCTCTCTCTCTCTCTTCTTTTTATTTATTTCTTTCTTTTATTTTTTCTACAGCACACGTCCTTCTATCACCTACCTTGCGTCCTACCTCTGCTTGCTTCCTGTCTCTTTCTCTTTTTTCTATACATTGTTTTGCTACCCTCTATTTTCTATTTATTTTTCTTCTATTGTGCCAGGCTGTTCTCTCTTTTTTTTTCTTTGTGATGTTCCTCTACTCTTGTGACTTCTCCTTATGTTGCTTTACTGCGCTTCTCCATCTCTCTCTCTCTCTCTCTCTCTCTCTCTCTCTCTCTCTCTCTCTCTCTCTCTCTCTCTCTCTCTCTCTCTCTCTCTCTCTCTCTCTCTCTCTCTCTCTCTCTCTCTCCTTTTTTTACGATTGTCTTCTCTCCTTTTTTTTTCCATCTTCGTTTGCTGGCTCTTTGTTTTATAGACTTAGTTTGGTTGTTGCCGTAGCTCTCTTTTGGGCCTTTGGTCCAAAAGACCTAACTTTTATTTTATTTTATTTTACCTACAAAATAATATTATAAAAATTAATACATAATCTTATACTTTAAATTCAATTATTTTATACCCTATTAGCTTAAATAATAAAATATATAAGATTATTATCACTTAATAAAAAATTATAATTATTCTCATATAATATTCAAATAAAAGATTAAAAACTAATATTAAAGGGGTATAAAATATGTCAAAATATGAAATCACCAAATTCATATGATTTTAGCTTAAACAAAGGAGAAAATCTACCTAATTTCCACCCCATGTGTTTTGATCATGAGGGTGGAATTTGTGCAGATTTTTAAATCCCTCTCCCCCGTTAGCACATGATCTAATTCATATAACAACCATAATACACAAAAGGAAAGAGACAAAGGTCACTTTAATCTTGTAAGTAATAAAAATAAGTAAGAAATGTCTTCTACCATTCCTTGTTCTTCCCCAAATTTGCATTATTCTTCCGAAACATTGAAAATGAATTAGCATCCAAGATGAAAGGGACTTGTGACTAATTTGTGTGAATTACAAGGGGTGCAAATAGGTTGAATTTTTTTTTTATGGATGTTCAGGGTTAAAAAATATTAAGGAAATATGGGTAAAAAGATGAGTAAAATCTTAGGGGGAAATGTGGCCTTAGGTGCCTTATTTTTGGTTGGTTTGTGGACAACACAAGGAGGTGGTTGGCAAGGTTTACATGGCTTTCATGGTTGTATATTACTAGATAATTAAGTTATCAAAGCAAGGAGAGTTTTTTGGATCTCAAATTAGTAAAAATTAATGGTGAGATTATGATCATCAAATGGGGATATTCCCACATCAATTTATCTTGAGAGAGTTTAAGTATTGTTATCTAGAGAATATTTGAGGTATATCTTTAGAATTCATTTGATCTTGGTGAAGATCAAATTTTCAATCATGCGTGTGAGTTGAAGACGATTACATACTCTATTCTACCTCTACGTTGATCAACATTCTTCTTCAAAGAATAAGACAAAAAGATTTTTCATTGTGAATGATAATTCTTCCAGTATCTTCCACATCAATTTTGGTATCAAATCAAGGTTTTTGGTTTGATAAAGCTTAGACGAGAACATGTCTTCAAAGTGAAAACAAGATAACACATCAACACCGAATTTGGTTGAGGTTCTTGATCATTCTTGCTATGATCTTTGAATCTTGATTACTTTTCTTGGAATATTGCATACATGTTTAAAATCTTAGACAAATGAATGCGGGGTTCAATCATGTTATATAGTGATTTGAAATTAAATCTTGAATGTTTACATAGTAAGAAATGAACCAAATGATAGTAATTACATGTTAAAGTTTTGAGTGATGTAAGGAAGAAAACGTGCTTTTGTGTTACATGTATTTGGATTGATCTTGAAGAGGATTATTCTGTGTGATATTGCACGTGATTGGGATAATTTTTCATGTTGAATGAATACCTTTGATGATTGATTAAAGTTCATGATAATCGATTAGTTATTAACCCTAATCTCCATTTGTTGTTTAAGACTTGTGTTGTTTGTGTGTCTTTTGTTTCTTCAAACATAAGTTGTGTGTACTCCATTATTTAGACAGATTTTTTGTGACTTGCACACACATAATACATATAGGTTTGTGTTTTTACTTTACTTTAGTTATATTGCATGATAGAACATAGAAAAATATACATATTTTCTGGAAGGTGTTGATTGATTAGCTTTAGTTTTTGTTGAATTCTATATCAAAATTTTAACAAGAAAAGTGTAAGGTGACATAATTCATTTGTGTGTGAGGTACATTTGATTGTTGGATATGTTTTTGATTCATTAGATTCAAAATTTTCTACAAGAACGAAACTAAAAACCAAAGAGGAATCATTACTTGATTAGGGTTTCCAACCAATGTTGAGTGTGTTAGTAAGTCAATTACTTTAGAGGAAGAACCAATTTTTCAAGTCATTTTTTAGGTAATCTAAAATCTTTCAATCAATCTAGCTACAAATAATGCTTAACTTCAACAACTTCCTTCAATCCAAACTCATTTGCAAATGATGGAGTCTCAATTTGCCAAGCAATGCTCAGTCCAAAATATGCAAGAACAAAATGAGTTTTATGGATATTGAATGGGAAGTATAGCAAAGCCAATTAGCCCAGCAAGAGGGAGATATTTGAGCTCATGAGTCGACTATGAAGAAGAGTCACAAGGGAGTGGAAGTAATCAAAGGGTCTATGATCATGAACTGAAGCATCATAAAAATGAAGATGCAGGTATTAAACTTGATCTTCCTTATTTTGTTGGTAAACTTGATGTTGAGTTATTTCTTGAGTAGTTATGTGAGGTAGAGACCATTTTTGAATTCAAGGATTATCATGAGGAGAAAATGTATAAATTAGATACTCTTAGGTTTAAGAAGTTTGTTAGGATATGGTATGATATCTTGAAGAGAACTAGAGAAAAAGTAGGTAAATCTAAAATCAAATCTTGGGATAAGCTTGAGAAACATTTGAGAAAGAAATTTGTATCTAAAGAGTATGAGCAAGATAATTACAAGATATTAATTACTCTTAGACAAGGACTTCTAAGTGTTAAAGAATATGTTAGGGAATTTGAGAGGTTAGCACTTTTATGTGACATCTATGAGAAAAAGGAACAAATATGTGTTATATTTCTAGATGGCCTTAACATGATGATTCAAGAAAAGCTTGAAACTTGTTTATATGATTCTATTGATGATATGATTAATCTATCTTTTAGATTTGAAAAGAAAATCAAATTTACTAAGCCTCATGCCAAAAAACAAAGTTCTTCTACGAAGTACTACCCGAGTACACAAGATACCAAGTATGGGATAGGTACCTCAAGCTCTACAAATTTTGAAAATAAACAAGGAATTAATTGAGATTAAAAGTGCAAGGCCAAGATCAATGAGGTTCCTACAAAGCATTATCTTAAATTATGAGAATTTTAAAACTTTTCTAGAGAATATCTTAATCAAAGAGTATTATCCATACCATATATTGAAGCTATCGAGACTTGTGATGAAGACCCTGAGTTTGAGCCAAATGAAGTAATTTTAAGTGAGTCTGAGGATGAAGGCAATGCTTGTTATGTCCTGCAAATATTTCTTCAAATGAAAGGTAATGACAAACCTAACTAACTAGAGAAGACATTAAAGACTAAAGGAAGAGTGAGAGATACAGTTTGTCGGGTTATCATTGATAGGGGATCATATACAAATGTAGTTAACGAGAGGATGGTGAAGGAGTTAGGATCAAAGACAACACCATATATGAATCCTTATTCTAGTAAATGGCTTAAAAAGGATAATGGAGTCAAGGTAACTAAACAAACACTAATTATATTTTGAATTGGTAATTATCATGATGATGTGCTATGTGATGTTTTACCAATAGATGCACGTGAAATTTTATTAGGTACACCATGGAAATATGATAGATGTTCTATTCATAATAGTATTACTAATGAATATCTGGTTGAAATGGATAAGAAAAATCATAAAATTAAACCTTATAAGTATAATAATGATAAAATAGTCAAAAATAAAAAGAGCTTATTTTTGCACGTAAAGGCTATGGTAGAATGTATTAATGATGAAGGTAGTTGTTATGCTTTGATTTTCAAGGAATACCTACAAGGTGAGAAAAATGACAGTAATAATCAACTAGATGAGATTATTGATAAATATAAAGATTTATTTCCTAATGACTTACCATATGGATTACTAACTCAAAGAATATTAGAACATGTTATAGACTTAATGCCTGGTATGTCTTTACCTAATATATCTGCCTATAGATGTAATCCGGAATAAGCTAAGGAATTAGAGAGATAAATACAAGATCTCATAAACAAAGTATATGTGATATAAATCATGATTCCAAGTTGTTTACCTGTATTATTTCTTCCTAAAAAAGATGGTACGTGACACATGTGTATTAACTTTAGAGTTGTTAACAATATAACTATCAAATATAGATTTCCTACTCTTATGACATATTAGATGAATAATATGGAGGAAAATTATTCTCTAAAATTGATCTAAGGAGTGGATATCATCAAGTGAGAATAAGAGAAGGAGATGATTGGAAAATTACTTTTAAAATGAAGTATGGCTTTGTGAATGGACTATTATGCCTTTTAGATTGTGTAACACACCAAGTTTGTCTATGAGACTAATGAATGAAGTTTTTTTACCTTTTCTTGGAAAATTCATTGTGGTATAATTAGATGATATACTTATGTATAGTAAAAATAAATATGATCATCTTATTTATTTGAGGAGATTATTTGATAAGTTAAGGGAAACTAAACTCTATAGAAAAATGAAAAATGTGAATGTATGCTTTCTAGTGTTGTTTTCCTTAGTTATATTGTAAGCAGTGAAGGTATAAAAGTAAATCCTAAAAAGATTCAAGGTATTCAAGATTGGCATATACCTAAAGATATTCATTAGGGGAGGATTTTTTATAGCCTAGCAAGTTTTTATAGATGATTCATTAAGAACTTCTCAACTATTGTCTTACCAATTATCTGCCTTATGAAGAAAGGCAAATTCAAATGGGGAGAAGTTGCCACTAAGGCCTTCGAGAATTTAAAAGACAGGCTATGTAATGAACCAATATTATCCTTACCTAACTTTGATAAATTATTTGAAGTTACATGTGATGCTAGTGGGGTAGGGGTACGAGTTATACTCTCACAAGGAAAAAGGGTCACTACATTTTTTAGTGAAAAATTAAATGGTGCTTAATTTAATTACTCTACATATGATAAGGAATTATATGCCATCATAAGAAGTACAGAAAAATGGATTCATTATTTGAGACCTAAGTCATTTTCTTGCATTCAAATTGTGAAGGTCTAAAATATTTGCATAGGCAAAATAAAATTAGTCCTAAACATGTAAAATGGGTTAGTTTCTTATAATCCTTCGTGTTTTGTGTTAAACATTTTGATGTTAAAGAAAACATAATAGCAGATGCATTATCAAAGAGATATATGATACTTGTCATGTTGGATGCTAAAGAAAGGATTGACTTCTTTAAGAAACCAAATTAAGAATAGCATTGAGAAATATAATGCAAAATACCAAAAACAAGAGAATGAAATAGAATTACACAAGTGTTTTTACTAGAAAACTTGGTATGGTTAAGCTTAAGAAAAGATAGATTTCCAAAATTGAGAAAAAATAAACTAATGACAAGAGAATATGGACTGTTTAAAATCTTAAGAAAATTTAAAAATAATGCTTATGAATTAAAATTACCGAAATCCTATGTAGGAGTTTCTAGAACTTTCAACGTTGGTGGTTTATCTTGCTATTATAGTGATACTAATTTAAGGATAAATTATTCTTCACAAAGGGAGAATGGTGCAGATGCATCTCCTTCTTATTCTTCTCATGTTGGAGGTCAAGAGCTAGCATATTTGGATATGGTACTAATTGTTCGTGAAAATATTTAACACCTTCATAATGACGCTAAAAATATTTTATTGAGTAATTCTTATAGGTACTATATATGTTTACAAGAAGAAGACTTTACCAAGGATATATATTGTGTAAGGTAATGACAATGCAAGAGTTACAAAGTTGCATGGAAGGCAAAGCTCCAAGACATGAAGCTTGGTTACTTGATTATTAAATGTATTATTATGATTAGGGTTTATGTAGATTTTATATTTTATGTATACTTTGTAATTTTTTTCATTGTAATTGTAAATCATTATGTATACTATATGAATGTGTACTAGTTTTGCCTTTAGTTAATTAGGCCGATTGATTTAGGCTTGATTAATAACGGATAAGCTCAAGCTACATGTGTGTGTGTGTGGTGCTTGTACATTTGATAGAGAGGATAAGACATGAATTAATGAATTAATGAAATATTAAGTTGATTTCTTAAGAAGATTTCGACTTCCTTTCCTTCCTCTTCAAGTGAATTTATCTTGAGAGATTTTAGGTATTGTTCTCTAGAGAAATTTTGATATTTCTCTTTAGAATTCATTTGATCTTGGTGAAGATCAAATTTCAAATCACACGTTTGAATTGAAGAGGATTACATACTCGCTTCTACCTCTACTTAGATCAACATTCTTCTTCAAAGAAGATAAAAAGATTCTACATTGTGAAGTATAATTCTTCCATTATCTTCTACATCAATACATTTTCTATGTTCAATGTAGCATAAATATAACAATCTAAAATTTACTAATAAAATTTTTTATTTTGTGAAATCATAATAATAAAATAATTGGTGTTGTTACTATATTCTACATAAAATGGTACTTCCTATGCCTAATCTATGTTGGGTCATCTACTTGTGTGAGGATTACTTGATTTTCAGTTACATGACTACAAAATAGATGCAATAAATAAAGGATAAGTCAGAGAACCCATATACAATAAGTGAAATTAAGAGTTTAGGAAAATTGTTATCAAGGATGTATTTGGGTATGAGTCAAAGAAAAGTTTAGAGTCCCCATCCCCAAACGTACCCCAATATATATATAGCACATTAAGTTCGTATCCCGCAGGGACTTTGTTGTTGAGTATTTAAATATATATCTATTTTGACTGTCTAGATTAAATATTAGCGAAAAGATGGATATGAATTATGAAAATGAATGCAAATATAAATTCTAGAACAAGGATAATAAAGCCTAGGACTAAACTTTGGTTTCAACCTTGGTAAACATCAACAAATTAACATAACATTATTCTTTAGTTTAAACAGTTGTGAACAACTGGTCTAATGTGATTCGCTAGTCTCTTTAAAGGTGTGAAAATGTATTCAACCTATTCATTGACTACTTTCATGACTAATAAATTAATTGAACCCATTAAGTGTCACCAGTTTAATAGTCCCTAAGAAAAAAATGTCTACTTCTGTGATCACTTGTTTTTTCCATTCATATGTTAATTTTCAACATGGATTTCAATATTTCAGTTATATTAAACATGTAGGTGAGTCCAATTTCATCAAACCCAACTCATGACTGTGATTTCTAACATAAGAAACAATGCATAAGAACTAACATTTCTAGCAGAAGTAGACATACCAAGATGGACCTAATTCAACCCTAGAAAAGATATCTACTCACTCATGATGATAGTAAAATGAGAGAAATGAAATGTAGTAACATAAATAACATGAGACATAGTGAAAACCAAGAGAAAAATAGAAAGAGAGAATCATACATTAAGAACACTGAAATTCGCTATCAAAGGTACATATACTAATTGAAATAAAAACTAAAACTAAGATTAAATTGAGAGAATCCTAGGTACAAAGTTGGAGTTTTATTCTAGAGAAAAGGGAGAAAAGAAAAGGCCTAAAATTTTGTATTATGCAAATGAATTATAACATTGAAGAGAGGGGACGATCATGCGTTAAAATGGAATAATCACCTATTGCACAACCATGCCTAGCTTGCATAGCTGGACCATGTAGTTTTGTTGCTCTCGCTAGCAAGTAAATGCATGATGCATAGTCGTGCAAGTTCCTTCTTCTCGGCATTCAAGACTACATTTGGAAAAATGTTCATAACTTATTTTGCTAGAGTTGAAACGAAGTGATTTTGGATGTGTTGAAAAGATGAGAAAAAGATCTATAACTTTTGTTCTTTGCACTTATTCAGATTCATATTGTATCGAAGACATAATTATTTGCTTTTCCAATCAAATGCATTTGTCTCTAAAATTAATAAGGTCAAATGCATGCTAGGTTCTTTACAGTGCATGCTCGAAGCCTTTATATTGTATCATCTTAGCCTTATTTGCATCGATCAAGTGTACCTACCAAAAAAAAACAAAGACGAAGTATCCACGAATTTAACAAAAAATCTAATAATATGCATATAGAACCATGGAAACAAGCATATATCAAGGGTGAAAATCATTCTAATATTAGTCATTTTATCAATTTATCACATCCCTTGTTGTTTTATAAATAAAGGATGTATATTTACATAATATGTATTTTATTGGACAAAATATGCTTTTGTTAGATAAGATATGTATTATTATCAGGGATATATTACAAAGGTGTGTATTTTATTCGATAAGATTTGTATTTTTTTTAAAAAAAAAGTTTAATAAATTTATAAAAATACGATCATATCACATAATCTCATGAGAATACGCATTTTACCACAAAAAAAAATGTATATTCATCAACAAAAGATGTGTAAAATTTTATATTTACTAGTAGTAGCAGCAGAATGCTTCTTACTACAAGTAATAGGATGCAAATTGCATGTTGAGAATATCTCCCTAAGACCATCAGTCTCGATAAAATATTTGATTTTGCCTGCAATGACCATACTGAATCTGCTACTGTCTCTATCTTCCTCTTCAAGAACTCCATTCGTCTTAGCTAGGTAATAGATGATTAAAGTTCGATTCCGACTAGAATTCCGGGGAAATACAAACTGGACCGCATTGAAGAAATCTCCCTCCAAACCTCTTCCCTTGCGTTACCATCGCATGGCCCGTAAACATTAGCCATACTGCATCTAAGCCATCCTCCATACTTTTACCTACTTATGGGATTATCATTGCGGACTAAATGAGATACAAGCAGAAATTTTACGAAGGATGTAAATCGCCCAAACTGAGGAAAAATATTAAAGTACGGAGCACGGTACATCATCCATGAACATTGAACTGCATATTTAAGTATTTTGCATTAGCAATTCTTTATTTATTTATTTTTTGACAAAGTTGCTTTAAGCATAAGATGAATTTTAGACCTGGAATCTCTAATTCAGACCTCCGGAATAGTTTGCTTGTTGAGTTGAGAGATTGCTGTACTCCTATCTAACCATATATATCATAAACCGGAGCTGCAACATAACATCTCACGATACTCCGTTTGGCTCGTCACCTCTTTGTTTGTCCGATCAACCACAACATACCCTGATCACAGATATAATCCTCGCCAGCATCGAGTAGCCATAAACAAATGAGCAAGTTTTCCACTCTTTGTCCGCAAGCCCCAAAGCGTCTGTGGCTTCCCATCAACCTCTTTAGGTAAAGGTTGAGCTACACCTAATTGCAAGCCACAATTTATATAAAAAGAGAAGGGCAAAAAATTAATAATAATAATTAAAAAAAAACAAAACAAAACCAAACCAAACCTAAGGACACAGTCAGGAGGAAAATATTTTGTGATCCTTCGATCGATGAAGCCTTCAGCAGACGATAGTTACACACTGGTATCTAGAACCATGACGAAGGCGTCTTAACACCCACCAAGTTCATGAGAATGGAACTACGGCCCATAACGACGCCAATTTACATCCAGGTCTATGCCTATCTACATGTCTACGAGGAGATGCCCTATTTACAAGAATATACTAGTGTGGCGAAGTGATTTTAATCTAAATAATGGACTCCTTTCTAATCATCCAGAGCAGCAGCGGGCCCTTTGCAAATGGGGCAAAGGTTCTTCATTGACAACCACCTTTTAATGCAGCTCATATGGTAGTCATGTCTACAATTCTTCAGCCGTCCCACTTCTTCCATGTGCGCAAATTCTTCCTGGATAACATGCAAAGCAAATGTCACCTCTAAAAGGACCAACAGAGCTAGCAAATGAGAGACAATAAAAATGGTCAACTAAGGTTATCTCTCCATTACTACTATTTGACAATTCTCTGCCGAGTGTTATCATTCAAGTTAAAAGTACATGGACGAGAACGCTGAAGTCCTTCACCAAGATTCAAGTGTCCATATATCATGGCTCCAAAGCTTCTTCATATTTTCTAGTTCTTTTTCTTTTCCTCTTTTCTTCTGAAGGAGGGGAAGGGACTGCACCAACTATGAAATCGGACACTGGCCTTACAAGGCACATAGAATGGAATCCACAGCGGGGGGAATAATACTTACAAGGCATATAGCACAGCTTCCAGCAACCTCATTTCGTGCAGCAAGGCCATATGTAATCTTCACTAGGCTTTTTGACATTGCAGCTTCAGGTAGACCAGTGCTTACAGTTCCTATTCTTTCACCCAGAGCAAGCAGCTCCTGGAAAATCAAAAGGCACGCTTCAAGTTCCACCCAGCAACATATATAAAACTTAAATCTAAAGACGGACCACCTTTTGAAGCCACCAATACTGAAATATTAGAAGATAAAAATAATAATAAAAAGGATGGCTAGTTGGCTAAAAATACTTCGTAGCTCATATTGTCAACATCCAGCCTCATGTCTCCATATCGATCATACATGTCTCTTGAGCTATGGAAGTGGTCCACCACCATGCTAGTCTGCATTAAAGACAAACATCAGACTCTAATAGATTTTTTCATGACAGTAAACAAAGGATGAAAATTCAAGGTCAAGAATATAGGGACCAATATATTCTTTATGTATATCAGCGCATTCACTTTTAAAATGATCTACCCATCAAGTAAAAAACCCAACCAATTCAGCTGCTGTAAAACCAAGCAAATTTGAGGTATATCATATATGCTAAACGTCTGAGACAAATGTTGCCAAACAACTGAGCTTGTGCAATATAGGACTTATGGCCAATTTTCCTCAACTTAGTCAACAAAATTTTCATAATAACAAAAGAAACATAAAATTAATGCTATTGATTATAACAATTATACTAATAATGATAATGATAACAGTAACAGTAATAATATTAATACAAAATATATTAATTATGACAATAATAATATTAAAATAGTAATAATAATTCAATGAAAATTTTAATTGAGTTAAATAAAAATAAGCTGAGAACAGACCCTTAGTATGCCTTTGCCAAGGTTAATGTTTCCATTTGGCAACTAAATTATTCACATATTATTACTCGTTTAAATGATGTTATACATTATGTTTAGAAAATGTTAAAAATTATCCTTACATTTTATCACATTCTTTTATCAATCATTTCAAAAAAATATTTAAAATAAAATTCATATCTAATTTCCTTTTAATATAAATCATTTTATTTCATCTTTACTTAGGGATGTAAATGGGGCGGGTTCAGGACGGGTATACCCATACCCGTATCCGTACCCGATAAGAAAATCTATACCCGAATACGTACCCATACCCGAACGGATATCTGCTAACACATCCATATCCGTATCCGTTAGATATCCATTACCCGACGGATTATCCGTTTACCTGTTAATGGATATTATCCAACGGATAAATTCATTACCCAACGGATAAACCCATTTATAGTTAAGCCAAATGAAAATTTTAACCTTAATTTATACTATATTTATTTTAAAATTAAGGGTAAAAGGGTAATTATATATCGGGTAAACGGGTACGGGTATTGTTACGGGTACGGGTATGGATATCATACCCGTACCCGAACCCAACGGGTATTTTTTTCCATCCTCCATATCCGTTTAAATATCTATCGGATAAAATCCATCGGTTTTCGGGTAAAACCCGCCCTATTTACATCCCTATCTTTACTGAACCAATTAACTCCAGACAGACATATCTCAATGTTCATTTATTTTTTTCATGATGCTTCATGATGAACAGAAGATACGGAAATGTGGATGCAATCAATTTTCCTCAAGAAGAAATTTTGTAAATATATATACTTAATCTTGGTTCTTTTTGGACATAAAAATAGTTACATTACTCAGAGTAAGACTATCGTGTTTAAAACCATCACTCAAAGTCTATGATAGGCCCCTAATAGAACAAACCTACTTGTGGGGTAAGATATGAGAAGGCCAACTGTTATTGATGGTCCAACCCAGTTGCCTTCTCTTCTTTATATTTTGTCTATTAGCAAGTCAGAGTCTATTTTGTTGAATTAGGTTGAGTTTGTTATTTTGTTTGGGTTCTGTTTTGGTAGTTATGCTGAGTCAGAGGCTATGTAGTTATGCCTATCTCTATTAGTAGTAGGGGAAGGGAAGAAAGAGGCAGGTTGGAATTGATTGGAATAGGGAGGGCACCAAGACCTCAAATACCTGAGTGTAACTCTTTTCCTCTTTTATCAATATATCACCCAAATTTTTTCCTCTCTCAAATTTGATTTGTTATTTGCTCTCTAATTAGTGTGACATTTGCATTGCAAGAACCTAACAAATTGGTATTAAAGCTGTAAATAACTCAGGAATATAACTCAAAATAAAATGGAAGTGTTGGACGAGAAATTGGAGGTCATCCAGGAGGAATGGCAGAAGGAGATATAGACAAGTCAGGAGGATACCAGGAGATTACCATTGTTGGAGAAAGCCATGGAGAAAATTCAAAGATAGTTGGGGCAATTATTGGGACAAGGAACTGGGGAGGCTTGATCCAGGAGATAGGAGAACCACTGAGGCACGTGAACTAGACACAGATGCGCAAAGGGAATTTCAAGGAGCTCCTCCTGTGGACAACCGCTGCTTCGATTTCCATTCCACTAGGCAGCTGGAATTTTCCATATTCAATGGGGCTGATCCAGATGGGTTGCTGCTTCGAGCTGAATGATTCTTTAACCTAAATCAAATGACAAACGATGAGAAGCGAGAGGCAGTAGCAATCACCATGGAAGGCAAGGCTCTAGCATGGTTGCAGTATATGGAGGATGGGAGGAAACTAGCAACCTAGAGGCAATTCAAGGAGGTGTTTCTCATCAAGTTTCACCCAAAACAGGAGCCATCCCTGTGCAAGAAATTTTTTCCGATGCGGCAGAATTCATTAGTAGAAGATTATCGCCCAAAACATGAGGGATCCTTGTGCGAGAATTAATCTGGAATCTTTCGAGCTCTTCACTGCTCCATTGCAAGGTCAACTAACAAAGGCGGTACTGGAAAGGACCTTCCACAACGAGATGAAACCAGCAATCAAAGTTGAAGTCTGGATGATGAAGCCCAAAGGAGTGATGGAGATAAAGGTGGCAGCACAAATGGTGGGGAATAAGAATAAGGTGACCCAAACTAGGAGAAATGGGGACGAGACTGAGGGCCCAATAAATATGAGATCAACACACAAAAGTTGGCACCACAAAACAACACGTACTTCAAACCTAACATACTAGCAACCCAGTCTATTAAGGAAAACTAGGCCCCGGCGGGCAACCAGTCGAGTATAAAGGAGATCGCAAGGGGACGACGAACACCAAAAGCCAAGAGATTGACAGATTCCAAGATCAAGCACCGGTGTAAACAAGGCCTATTTTACAGGTGTGATGAGCAGTTTTTTCCAGGTCACGTATGTAAAAACTGAATGTTGTAGCTTCTCGTAGTGGACGACTCAGCCATACAATCAAATATCGGTACCGCAATTGCGTATTGGCCGCAATTTCGCGGTTTTCGGGTTAGCCTCGACGCGAAATTCCGAAATTGCGGCCGTTTCAGAAAATTACACATTTATTGCCCCGATATCGTCGAAATTTCGGATATCGGCCGATATTTTACCGATATTGGCCGATATTTACCGATATTTACCGATATTTGTTGTGTAAAATAATTAAAAAATCACGCTGCGACAACCGCGATATAGAAAATATCATTCGCGACACCGCGACTGCAACCGCAATCGCGACCGTAACCGCAGTTTTATTGTATGGACTCAGCTACAGTTCACACTGAAGAAGAGGAGACACCATGGAATGAAATCGCAGGTCCGATATTGCGTATCGGCCGCAATTTTGCGGAATCAGTGCCTGCCGCAACGCGAAACAACCGAAACGCAACGGAGGGAGAAATTCACGGCAATGTCGCCGATATTTCGGCGCAATATCGGATGTCGGAATATATCGCCGATATTGTCCGAAATATCGGTGACCCTACAGTAACTAGCAATTATTGATGGAAGAAAGGAAAAAAAACTAACCCTAATTCACAACAAACCCGCAACCCAGAACCGTAGAATCGGGCGGCGAGCGGCGGACGGCGAGTGGCGACTGGCGAGCGGCAGACGGCGAGTGGCGACTGGCGAGCGGCAGACGACTAGCGGCGGAAGTCTGCGAACAGGAAGACCGGAAGAGTCGAGCTGCTCGAGCACTCGAGGTCGAAGTCGAGCACTCCGGAAGAGTCGAGCTACTCGAGCACTCGAGGTCGAGAAGTCGAGCACTCTGGAGTCTGGATTCTGGAACCGTCGAAGGGCTGGGACTGACTAACTGAGTCTGAGAGTTTGACTTTGAGACTCCAGCACAGTAACTGTTATTAGCTTATAAGATACGTTACAGTAAACATTTGTTATTTAGTAATTTAGTATAAACATTTCTTATTTAGTAAATATAAAATATTTAAATAATTTATGTTAAATTATGCTACTAATATGCTATAATATTATTTCTTTTTTATTAATTAACTAACTAATTTACTTAACTTATGCTATCTAGTTTTTATTAATTAACTATTATTTATTAGTTAAATAATATATTAATATGTTACTAATTTTCATATGCTACATATATGAATTTTTTAAATAAAATATTAATACTTAGCCTAGTAATGATGTGATATTAATAATTAATTAAATTAATATATGGATAAATTAATACTTATAATTATTATAATTTAAATATATTGTTAATATATGCAGTTATGTACTATAATAAATTAATAACAGTTTATTATTAATAATTTTGTATGATTATTGAATACTAATTAGTTAAGTAATTTTAATATTAATTAAATTAGTATATGGTTAAAATTAATAGATGGATAATAAATAATTGTTATAGTGTTAATTTATTGTAAATTTGTATAAATATAATATAACGATAATTTATTACCGATAAATTTAATATTATAGATTAGGCATCTAAAAAATCAATTAATAATAATTTAAAATTGGGTAAGAGGAGAAGTAGTATTTATTTAATACCAAGAAGAGTTAGACACTTAAATACTTATATTTAGTGTATATATATTATTTTCTTTATTTAACATATTGTATATACATAATAATTTAAGTATGTTTGTGTTATATTAAAAACTCATTATCACCTATATAATTTTATAAATAATGACTTTTATAGTTCACTTACTAATTATAGGTACGCTATAATTTTATAGGGTAATTTAGTATTTAGTATTCCTTATTTAGTAGATATGAAATATTTAAATGATTTATGTTAAATTATGCTACTAATATGTGATAATATTATCTATGTTTTATTAATTAGCTAACTAATCTACTTAACTTATGCTATCTAGTTTTTATTAGTTAGCTATTATTTATTAGTTGAATAATATATTAATATGTTTCTAATTTTCATATGCTACATGAAAGTTCTATAATAAGTTATTTATAAATTTTCATATAATAAATTTATAACATATAATTTAACATATAATAACTTATTATTTATTAATTAGCAAAAGTAGTGTTGTTAGAATAATTTAACATATAATAAGTCATTTAAAGACTTCTAATATAACATATAATCTTTATGCATAGTTGTATAAGTAATTAAATGATGAATAAATAACATTTAATCCATATTGTGAAAAAAATTTCAGAAATCACGCCGCGACGGCCGCGACACATAATTTATTGACCGCGACACCGCGACCGCGGTTTTATTGTATGGGAGACACTGCTGGAGGAAGCAGACACATGTGGGGTTCCAATCGAGCAAGTAGAAGGTCACTCGAACTCTATGAATTCTATTGTTGGATTTACTTCACCCCTGACGATGAAGCTAAAGAGGACGATTGAAGTGGCACCAGTGGTGGTGTCGGTGGCATGCGAGGCAACTCATAACTTTGTTACACATAAGCTGGTTAGGAAAATGGGATTACCATTGTCCAAAATGACATATGAGGTGCTCATGAGGACAGGGAGATTGATACTAACAGAGGGCATTTGTAAGGGGGTAAATCATTACCAGAGGTGGAAATCATTGAGGATTTCCTGCCCTTGGATTTAGGAAGCACGGACGTAGTACTAGGAATGTAGTGGTTGGAAAAGTTGGGGCTTATGCAAATGAATTAAAAGGCTCTATGGATGATGTTTCACGTGGGCAATACACCAGTCACTCTAAAGGGGGATGCAGGATTGTGTAAATCCCTAATATTACTAAAGGCACTTATTCGCACCATATGAAAGACGGGACAGGGCATATTGCTGGAATTTCAGGCTCCGCAAGCTATGGAAAACACCAATTGATTCCACGGGAATTCATGCACCTATTCAAGCTGTGGTAAACCAATTTTCAAAGGTACTAAAAACACCAATAGGGTTACTGCCACCTGAAGCAATGGATCATAGAATACCCCTGCTGCCCGGAGCTACGGCGGTAAGCATACGTCCTTACCGATACCCCCAGAAGGATGAGATTAAACAACTACTAGAGGAAACATTGGTAGCCGGCGTGAATAGGCCAAGTCACAGTCCTTTTTCTGGCCCCGTACTGTTGGTGAAAAAAAGGGTGGTAGTTGGCATTTTTGTGTGGACTATCAAGCCTTAAATAAAGTTACAGTGTTTGAAAAATTCCCAATTCCAATGGTAGACGAGTTGCTGGATGAACTGCACAGGGCAACAATTTTTTCAAAATTAGATCACAAATTGGATGTCACCGGATCAAAGTACATACAGAAGATGTGCCTAAGATGACGTTATGTATGCATGAGGGGCATTATGAGTTCTTGATAATGCTGTTTGGACTGACAAATGCTTGGCCACTTTTCAAGGGTTGATGAACGAGGTATTTTGCCACTACCTCCATAGATTTGTGTTGGTTTTCTTTGATGATATGCTTAGTATATAACCCTTTTATGGAGGCTCATGCCCAACACCTTCGCTTAGTTTTTGTGGTCCTAAAGGCACATTCATTATCAGTAAAGATTAAGAAGTGTGTTTGGGCAATGGGAGCTTGACTATCTAGGGCATATCATCTCCTCAAAGGGAGTGGCTGTAGACCCCGCCAAGATTCAATGTATAAGGGACTAGCTAGAGCCTAAGAACTTGAAGCAATTGAGAGGGTTCTTGGTTTTAACAAGGTATTACCATAATTTTGTGCATCACTTTGGGCACATTGTTGCCCTGTTTACTGCTCAACTAAAGAAAGATTATTTTGGGTGGAATGCAGAAGCTTGGGAGGCTTTTGACAAGTTTAAGGGGGCGATGATGACAATATGTATTTTGGGTCTTCCATATTTTTATGAGCCCTTTATAGTGAAAACCGATGCTTCAGAAATTGGAATTGGGGCGGTTTTGATGCAACAACAGTGCCTAATCTCTTTTTTTAGACAAGCCTTGGGGCATAGGGCACACATGAAATCAGCATATGAGAAGGAAGTAATGGTTGCGGTGCTGGCGGTCCAATAATGGCAACATTACCTCATAGGCTAGAAGTTTACAGTAAGTTTGAAATTTCTATTTGAGCAGCAGGTAATTCTATAAGAGCAACTGAAATGGGTTATTAAGCTCTAGAGTTGCTAGTTTGACAATGAGCCTAGGGGAGAAAATAAGGCGACGGATGCCCTATCAAGAGTGGAAATGGCAACTACGTTAGCTACCATCCATACTGCTTGGATCAGGAAATAAAGCACCCTTCAATCCAAAATTGAGACAGACCCGGTCTATGGGCCTATCAAAACCAAACTGCTATAAGGGGAGCATATGGAGGGGTACCAGCTAACTCAGGGAAACCTCTTCTTCAAACAACGCCTAGTTCTGCCAGCAAGTTTGACATTATTCCCATAGTTTCTAGCTAAACTCCATGGTAGAGAAACGGGGGGACATTTTGGAGTATTGAAGACCTACACAGGCAGGTTAGAGAGGTATACTAGGCTAGTATGAAGAAGATAATACAAGAGTTTGTGGTTGGTTGTGCCGTTTGTCTGCAACTCAAATACCTCGCTATGAGCCCGGCAGGTTCGTTCCAACCGCCGCTCGTTCCACAACAGATTTGGGAGGATATATCACTTGATTTCGTGGAGGGACTACCGCGGTCGGAGAGCCATAGCTGCAACTTGGAGGTGGATAGATTGTCGAAGTATGTCCACTTCATACCACTAAAACATCCATTCACTGCATACACCATAGCAGAGGTGTTTATCAGGGAAATTGTCGGGCTGCATGGAATTCCCAACTCTATTCTATTTTATCAGGATAAGGTGTTTATCAGTATTTTTTAGAAAGAAATATTTACGATGTCCGGGACAGCACTCAAATTTAGATCAGCTTACCATCCACTGACAGATGGCCATACGAAGGTCATTAACCACAGTTTGAATACTTACAACAAGCTGAAACAATAGGTCAAGTAGGTTCCCTGAGCAGCATATTAGAATAATTCATCCTTTCATTTGACAATACACACCACACCTTTAATGTCATGTATGGGAGAGATCCTCCCCCATTGTTACGATATGAGATTGGAGGCGGTACCTTCGTTGTTGTGGACCAAGAGTTGCGGGATAGAGACACGGTTTTCAAGGAGTTAAAGCAGCATTGGTAGCGAGCTCAGATGAGAATGAAGGTTCAAGCTTATAAGAAGAGACGAGAGCAGAACTGTGAAGTCGGTAGCTTGGTGTTTGTTAAACTCAAGCCATACCGGCACAGATCATTAGCAAGGAGGTTGAATGAGAAGCTCTCTCCATGTTATTTTGGCCCATACCAAATTCTAGCCAAAGTAGGGCCAGTTGCCTATCATCTCAAGTTACCAGATTCATTCATCTGATGTTTCATGTGTCAATTCTTAACACTGTAGTAGGTGAAGGACAGCAGGTGCAGCCTTTTACTCCAGTCCTTACAACAAAACTGGAGTGGCAGGTGAAGCCAGAGTCGGTGCTCGACATTAGGTACAATGCCAAAGGACTAATAGAGGTCTTGATTAAATGGAACGGGTTACTTGAATTTGCGGCATCTTGGGAAGCCTTTGAGCTAATCAACAAGTAGTTCCTTCATTTTCACCTTGAGGGCAAGGTGAAGGACCGAAATGGGAGTAATGATAGGCCCCTAATCAAATATACCTACGTAAGGCGGGGCAAGATATGAGAAGGCCGACTATTATAGCTGGCCAGCCCGATTACCTTCTTTTCTTCTTTCCTTCTTTCCTTCTTTATATTTGGTCTATTCGCAAGTCAGAATCTATTTTGTTGAATTAGGCTGAGTTTTTTATTTTGTTGGGTTCTATTTTGGTATTTATGCTGAGTCAGAGGCTAGGGAGTTGTGCCTACCTCTCTTAGTAGTTGGGGAAGGGGAGGAAGAGGCAGGTTGGAATTGAGTGGAATAGAGAGGGCACAAGGACCTCAAATACCTGGGTGCAACTCCTTTCCTCTTTTATCAATCTATCATCTAGTTTTTTTTTTCTACTCTTTCAGATTTGATCTGTTAGATGCTTTCTCATCAGAGTGACATTTGCATTGCGAAAACCTAACAGTTTAGCATTTGATGGCCTAATGAATAACTGATGAAATTAGACAACTGATGGGTCAGTTTTTATCCTAGTATTCACATTTTCAATTCAATTTGTTTCCAAACATCTATGTGACCTTCACTTCAATTTATTTATAAACATCTATGTGCTCTCCACCACTCCATAGAAAAAAGTGGAAAGCAAAAGGAATTAGACATGAGAGAGAAAATAGGTTAGCACAGTTCCAGGATTTTAATGCGACTAAAGAAGACATTAAAACATACAGATAATTTTCCATAAAAATTGATAGGCAACTATTTAATATGAATGATAGGGGCTGATTGTCCTTTCCCTATGGGTTTGAGAGATCCAAGTAAATAAAAACTAAGAGAATTCTCAAAATCCAAGGGGTGGGTTCCATCTTAATTTCTGACAGTATTCATGAACCAAAAGTAGCTGGGCTTTCAGATGCAGATACACAGGATTTCAGATGTTTAACAGATTTCACAATATTCATTCCTCTTTTCACTATTCCACACCAAGGGAAGATTAATAAGTCAATAGGTGACATTAAAATAAATCTAGTTGTTAATCAATAAGTTGTAGAACCAAAGTTCCTTACTAGTAAAACGAATTCAAGTTTCAGCAGCCTTTCGCTAATTGATCACTTCTCAACTACTAAGAAGCCAAAGAACATAAGCAAATATAAAATCAACTGTAGGGTAAAAAGATATACACACCTCAATTTCCATTTGACTATCTATATCCATTGCAGTCATAAATGATGTAAGTCTATCATCAATAGTTGGTTCATTCCTGTAAATATTATTCTCCCCAACATAAGAAGACCTTGGGTAAATGGAATGGTGAGAACCATGAGTCTCAGCAAGTAACTGCAGACCACTGCGGGAAGATGCAGCTTCATAGCAAAAGCCAGGGAAGCTCAAAGTATTTCTATGCAGGGGCACAATTCTCTGATTATGGCTATTGTGACTGTCCCTTGCAAAGTCCGATAATGGAACAGGAAAACATTGTGAAGTTGGATTAGTGATATCGTTACGAACACAGTCATGGCTATGTTGACCAACCTCAGCTGCACATATTTGCAAAGGAAAATGATTATTTCCATTGAAAATACTGATATCTGCAGTTTCAACAAGCACCTCTAATAGATACAGAAACTGCCAGGAGGAGAAAATACACGAGACAATGGAACTAACTTGTAGTCAAATTCCTTCCAGGGAGGTGAGAAGGCACAGTGTTGTAACTCCACTCCTGTGCAGTTCCATTAGCAGTTATATTCGTCAGGTAGGCACTTTGAGAATGGTGTACCCTGAAGCTAGTTAAAGGGTAATTTAGAGGAGGAAAACCACGGTGGTTTCCCATTGGAGGTGGTCCCATATTGAGCTCAGATCGACATCTCACGTTCCTTGATTCATCAGCAGCTATGGAGAGGCTATTGCTCCTATATTGAGGTAATCCAATAGGGATCGGAGAGATATTATGATAATCTTGAAATAGCTTCTCAGGTGGCAATCCAGAACCAGAAGAACTACCTTCCAATAAATACCTATTTGTGCTACTTCCTTCAAATGCTTCTGGAACACCTGCACTTTTTCGCTTAAATGACCCTCTTCCCATGCCCATTGCAGGATCTGAGAGGTCATTCCCAACTCCGTTGATCCTTTGTCCATGGTAGCAGCTTGTATACTGAGGATCAGCCCCATTTTCAGGGAGTGGATGAAGGCTGACACCACCAGCTGATGCAGGATGACAATCATATAGTGGAGCTGAAACAGCCGATTGAAAATAAGGCAACTCCATACTAGTATTTAATTGAGGATACATATTCATTCTGTTTCCCATATTTGAGTAATTGGGGAAATCTACTTCATGCCTCATCAGGTTTTCTGTTCCATTAAGGGTGGCAATATTTTCTACAGCAACACTCCCTGATACATAAACATTGGAAAAATAATCAGCTGTAGGCATTACAACCAGTACAAACATTAGATGGTTGACATAGGGATGCTCATCTTTGCTTCATACTTAGGGTCGACCAATTGATTTTGACCAGGTAAAAACTACTCCAGCATAAATATCAGGGAACATATTAAGGCTTCAAAGTCCCATCAAGTAGGACAGAGTTTAATCAACAATAGTAGTTGCAGGTAGGGGAACATTGAACCAAATAATGATCCAACAACCCCCCACCCCACTCCCCAAAAAAAAGGAAGACAAAAACCAGCCTTTTGTTCAGCTAAGCAAGGCGGGCAGATATTATGTGGCCAGCATATGACTATTATATATGTTTCTATCCATCTTTATCAAGAATATTTAAGATAATAAAAAGTGATGGAAAGACTAGAGAAAATAGCACAAGCAACAAAATGAAAAGAGGACTCCAGTACCCGTATAAGGATGTTCTGGGGTAACATAGTTTGGATGCTGATGCTGGCGCATCTGGTAAGACTGGAAGGAATTTGGCAAGTGCCTATGCCCCATCGAAACTCAAAGCAGAAGACAATATGAGCTCTGGAAGATCAGCAACCTGCAATTAAGCATTATCTGAGTGCAGTGTACAGCCACAGTGCATAAAATAGGGCAAGATGTAGTAATTGGTGTATGGTACAGTCAAGCAACTGATACAGAAAAGCACTTATTCAATAGGATTAATCAGCCAACTCATCAGAAACATCCAATGCTTCCAGGGAATCTATGTATCAACTAATTTTGGGTTAGGCACACAGAACCCTATATATAAGTCCTTCAGGATGACAAATGGAGGCATTCCCTGAAACAATCGTGGGAAATTTATCATTTATTGACAGCTTTCAAACAAGTGAAACCAAATAAAAATAAATCTCATTAGCATAATTGCAGAAGATAGCATTTATCAGATACACCCTCAATCACCATATATGATTTTCCTACAGACCTGAACTTCCCAGTAATAACCCAAGATTATGAACACAAAAGTCTATCAGGAATTCAAACATAAAAAATGGAATGTACAAGAATAGGTGACAACCTTTGTACAAAATGATAATTCAGTTGAATTATTTTCGCTTATCTACCTAATAAAAGCAACCCAATAAGCTAACCAATATCTAAAATTCAATTTAATGATCATATCACCACATAGGAAATTGCTTGTTTGGCTTTAAAGGAATTTCTAAGCAAGCAATAAAAAATGCCCACACAGCAACAGTCCTCAAATGCAGAGATAAGCAGTGCAAAATATTAATGTGTATGCATCCACAAACCTGCATCATGTCATCACCATAAGACAAAAGGTAATAGGGTCATAATCTTGTCTTCAAAGTTCAAAACAATAACCAAAAAAGGGATGCCTAAACAAAAGGCACTTCAGAAACCAAAGAATAATCAGCACATAGATAAGCTCAATATAGCTCCATCCACTATGAATCTATGATTTGTGATCAGCGCAGTCTCCATATCCCAGCTATGTCCACTAAGACTTCGTGCTAACAGGAATAACAATGACAACAGCAACAAACTATTATGTAATAGATTTTGATTATCTGTCAAAAAGAAAGTAAATGCACTAGAATACAGGAAGAACAGGAAAATTAACCAAAACAAGCTCCAAGGATGAGGGTGTTGTATCTATACAACTAAACAGCGGTGCCATTATAGCGTATTGGTCACTATTTAGCAATTTTTGGGTCAACCACAACACAAAATTACCAATATGCTACGGTTTTAAAATTTCACATTTTGTCGACCAATAAATCAGGATTGATGATAAAACAAAAAATACCAGCAATAAATCCAGATAAATTGCCAATAAATCTGCGATTTATTGAGAACTCTTAAATCTATTAAGAAAAGCATCCATGATAATTTCTTATTATTTATATCTTGGAATAAATTAGTATTGAATTATAATAAAGTATTGTTATTTATTACCTTCACGTATACACTAAAAACACATGTATTTTTTCATTCTAAGGCAAATTTAGGGTTATTAGGACAATTTAACATATAATGACTCAATTAAATACTTCCAATATGATATAAAACATTAGTCTATTGAATATTTATATTCAAATAATCAACAAAAAATAATTAGAGTACACAGTGAAATAAGGATAAAAATTCACGCCGCGACAACAGCGACACATAATTTATCGTTTCCAACGCTTTGATACCGTGACACTGCGCAATTTTATTTCCTTATTGCACCAGGTGGTTACAAATGGCAGGGAACTCTAGATGCAGCTATATACCTCACACCAAGATGTAAGAATAGAAGATATGGAACTCTAGTATATGATTTAAATAACATGGAAGATGACTATACTGGCAAGACAAACCAACAAATCAGACAGGTGAAGATATTTGGCAAACACAGCCACAACAGCAGCTTTTAAGGTTAGTCTACTTGGTTATGCCAACATTAATCCATCTATGTCCGACAAGTATCCAGCCCCCAAGTCTGCCCTCATTTACAGATGAAGAACATAATATCTTATGCTAATACGAAATAGAAGCAAACTAATGGATTTAATTTATAATGCCTGAAGCTGCATCACTTTCATAACCAAATCTAGCATATGCAATTCATCTTGGATCCACCCCCATGAGTGCAGCCTATTTTCAGAAGCCACATGATACAGCCAGAACCAACCATCAGGCTAGAAAGAGCACAGATGCACACTTGGATTCTGGTGGGATTATGCCGAACATTTTGATCAGAGAACCACAGTTTTGATGTTAATCTGATAGGAAGGAGGCAGCAGCTTCACGAAGATGCAAGAAGGTAAAGAGAGATCGGTACATGTTCAATATTTGGCTTCACTGACATCAAACTTCCTGCAAAATCCAAACAATGAGACAGAAGCACCCAAACCAGTAGTGGCACTTTGTTATTGAAGTAGTACAAAAAAAATCATTAGTAGTCAATGCCATGCTATCATTCCAAATTGCACACCCCAATCGGAAACTTAAATTCTCTTCCAAGAATATAGCTGGTGTTCTCAATGAGAGAATCATTCGTTGTTTAAAAGGACATCAGCAACCTGTTCCAATCTCTTGGGCAAAACTCATTAGTTGCACTGTTACCACATAGACTACATTAACAGTACACGAACAAGGCTGGTTACATATAATGCCAGCCATCACAAAAGTTATAATTACTTGAATACTGAGGATCAAAGTCCATTCTTATTGCCAGTTAATAGGGATATCCAGAAAATTATAGGCAGAAAGAAGCCAACCATGAAAATTCTCGTACAAACAAATGCTGCAGCATGAAAGAAGCCAACTCCTCACAAGAAAATGTCTTCGCATAAACATGCTCTTATGTAGAGGCAAGCCAACAACAATTTGGGAATTGATTCAAGGACTTCTACAATACGTCAGAATACAGTAATCACCATGGTGCCAGCTTTTCCATTGATCATTTACCTAAGTAAAATGTGCATTTTCCTGCCAACGGCATCCATACAAGCACCTGAAGATACTGAACTTCCATCTTAATGGATGGGTGCATCTTTAATAAGATACTACCCCAAGCATACTTGTTAAGAATTGCAACACACGGTTAAAGTATCACTTCAACAGTTGCAGTGAGAATGAACAAGAAAGCTTAAAACTACAGTTCTCTTTCCAGTGAGGATTCATTGCCAGAGGACAGTCCAATAGAGTACATACTAAGTTATGATAGCAACCTGGAATTCCAAACAGAATCCTTATTCTTTCTGGCTCAGAAGAAAAATAAGCTTCCTGTATTACAATACCAGCTACAAGTTCATGAACATGTTACCAAACCAACCACCAAGAGCATCCTAACATTGTTAGCAATGATTTTGTAGCTACAAGTAAAAGCAGAGAATGTGAAAAACAGAAGTAACATACTGCTGATGATATCGACAAATCTTTACCACAATAGATGCCAGAGCACATTATCATACAGAAAACTATTCAAGGTATCATCTGTGTGTCCCTTCAGGAAGATTGAGAATCTTGCTAAGCATGTTATAGTGAAATAATCATAACCCTCTAGGACCAATCGCCAGAGAAAGAGACAAGTGACAAATCATATTGATACCCAGTGAAAAGACCATAACATTCATCCATCTAAGCAGATGTGACAGTGCATATGAACCTCAATTAAATAAGCAATCTAGCCAGATAAAAACATCAAATGCACCTACTAAGAAAAGGGAAAAAAAACTGGATGAACGGACAACTTGAGTTTACTTGTCCTTATAAGTCAGACCATAAGATATTTATGACTACTAGAATGTCAATGTTAGTAGAAATTCACGGTAACCTGTACAGAACTCAGCCCGCTGTCTGTCTTAAAATTCCACTGCTTGTATCATGTTCTTTCTCTATCCTTATCTAAGAAGCAACAGCCCATCAATTCCCGTGTACAAATTGAGATAAATATTATGCACATGTAATACATCAAGAAACCTCAACAAGGCAGATCAAAGCACATTGATTAATAAACCCAGTCTTTCATATATGAGCCTGTTCAGGAAGAAGTATAACAAGTTGTAATCTGTACATAAGATCAGCAAATAAAGTGACATTCCAAGTAGCAATTACAACCAAGAAACACATGGCATTGATGAATACATTAAGAAAAATAATACAAAGAGCTTAGCAGTTTTCTTTACTGACCATTCAAAATTCCTAAGCTGGTTGGCCAAGAAAATCATAAAACATTGCAAAATGAAGCTCTTGCAAAAGAGAGAAACTAAGGAAAATTTAGAAAGGCAGTAATATAGGGTTGGAAATTTAGCGAGGATTGAATAGAAAAACAGTCACTAATAGTCCACTCAGGATTTAATTCAATAACTCATTCAGTCTAAGGAATAGGATAAACACAAAGGCATACATACATACATGTATGTATGTCTGTGCGTGTGAAACTATTACCAGATAACACAATCAAATCAAATCATAACAATATGATATCCTAATGAATAATAATTAAACAAATAAAAATAATCACAGAATCTCCTATTTATGCCTATGGGAAAATTAATATTTCCAAATATCTTTTTCATTTCCTAAAACTGCATAAGGGATTAGGCCTTTAAAGTATATAATACAAGACAGCTTACTAAAAAAACTGCCAGATATATGCATGTTAAAATAGCTTGCTGAGAACAATCTGCTGAAGGTTATTAACAAATGAGGTCCTGTAGCCTCATTGTACATACCTCAATGGCATATATAAAAATAAATTATTCATGAAAACCATGCCAATTCCTTCCAGAGAAATGTCTTTCTAAAGGTAGGCCTTATTCATACCAATAAAAAAAAATACAAATGCTGCTACATGTACTAAGGTTACAATGGATTGCTGAGAACAATGCTAAGTTAAGTCACAGATAAGGTTCCATAGCCTTGTAGTAAATATCTAGCAGCAAGACTGAGTTCATTACAGAAGTATACAACCAAATCACTAAGTATGCCAATTGATATGCTTAATACAGTGCACATAAAATAAGCATCAAGCACAAGAAAATGAGTTCATTACATCAGAGGACAAACTACAATATCCCTTCACCTAGCATTGTTTAGCTGATGACGAGGAGTAGAAGTTTTTTTCACATGCTTCAAAACTGGAGTGACATATAACAGAAAACAAACAATACATCCCTATTATAAGTATTAACTAGTTAACTGTGACATTAATGTTCAAACTCTATACAAACACTTCTCCACATGACTTGGCTGTTGGTTTTCTCTCCTTATACATGGATGCTTGGCAGAACTGAATGAGAAATAAACTAGAAAATCCTTCAACATTTCTTCCATTAGTTAATATCTTCAACATTTCTTCCTTTAGTTAATTTCCACCCAGTAGCACATCATCCTTCAATTTACTTAGTCCACATAAAAAATAAGGTGATTATATTATGCCGATGATAGCACAGAAATGTATTTGAGCATTAATCACTTTCTTAAACAAATCACTTCCCTAGAAAAAAATCTTCTTGTCTTAACAGACAAACTCACTTCTTAAGCATTAATCAAACACCAACAACAAGGCATATATAGTAAGCAACCTTCCATACTTTCAGATTCCCACAATCAGTAAAATTTGACTAAAAGCAATAGCACATCATAATAAAGGAAGAACCAACATGCTAAGTAAGCAAAAAATGGATAGAAACTATACTGATGAGTGATGTCCATTCACAGGTTTGCTTCCGAGTCCTCAAACAAGCAGACAAAACTCAAAATGGGTTTTAAAAACAAAAAGGTTAACTTTTGAAGTAGTTTGTTCCCCAGACTCGTCTGAAAAGAATCCTTTGCTTCCTCCATCATATTTCTGAACTTCTACCAATAGGCACATCATTTGTGTGTCCCGCATTTTATCCTTTATGCCTTTCTTGTTTAAGCTTATTAGGTAAACCTCCAAAAGTAGCAATAATGCCATCTGTTCGGATTAGCCTTTATCATCCAACTTAATACACAAAGTAAGGTTGAGCAGACAAGTAGGGGGTCTTATGCAACAACAATGCACTCCTCTTACTCAGTGAGCAAGCACCATAACTAAAGCTTCATTTACAAATAGTAGGAGCAGAGTAGAAAACTAGAAATTGATTGCAATAATAAAAGAGTGTTGCACAGTGTGAATCATCATCACAGTCAATCATCATAAGAATGAACTTAAGAACCCCTTAAGAAATATAAATCATGCTGAATGCCAATCAGAGTCCCATGACCTAACAAGAGACAAGTATTCACTTCCAGACAAAATATCTTCAAGTTGTAGTTCAGTTTCATCAATAGAAACAGCCTCAAAATTAGAACCTATCACCTTTTAGAGATTAGCCCTTTCCCTAAGATCAAATTTGGTTGATAAAGTTCACATAACACCATGTGGAGAATATGACAGCTAGGCAGTACTCTCAGCCATTTCACCACTCTGGCAAGAATGGTAAACCAGATTGAACTTGAAATAATTAATCGATAACACCATAAGGCCACCAAAGATGTTGAAAATGAGCCTCTTCTTTTTTATTACAGTGATATTGTAATCTTTAGATCTAATATTCCCTAAAGTGAACAACAGGTAGCCTGAGTGTCACCTACTAAAACCTTTTATACAGCAGGAAGTATTATCACGAAGATACTGATAATTCTATAGAATTTTATCACATTACTAAAATTACAACCATCACATTACAAAGTGAGAAAAAACAAACACCCTCTAAATCTCAGTCCATAGTTAAGTGCAGAGCGTAGATGAGAAAATCATATGTTGTCATCCTTTTTCCTCTTCAACACTAATTACCAAATTTTAGATCATGGGAAAAGCATCAGGTAGGAAGTTACAAAATCCATTCCCGCCATTGGCATGGTCCAATATCATGCAAAATCCCATCCATGAGCTTTAGGCTAGAGGAAAACATCCTCAAGAGACCAGGAAAGGGGGCAAGGCCATGGCACTCTTACAATCTGAGATTCCCAAAATGCCTTCATCCGAAAAGAATCCTTGGCATAGAGTAAATTCAATCAAATTGATAAACAGGAAACTCATCTGAATAAAACAAATAAAAAGTAAATTAGACAAGAGGAATGAAAATTATCAATAGAGTACAACAAAGATGAAGTAAATGAATAGTATACCAGACTACATAACCAAAGTACACAGCAGTATTATTAAGATTTATTACACTCCGTGTTTTATAATCAAATTGAGAAAAATAAGCATCAATAGCGCTCCAGAATAAGGAAACAATGACAAAGACCTTGAGCAAAAGCACTGCACAAAATCTCAGGGCAATGTTCGGAATAAGGTAAGGAAGAATCCCTAACCTTGTAATTAAATACAAAAATTTTGTTTCAAGCGTGTAAAAATAATGCAGTGTGATAAGTTGAAAACTAAAATATTAGATGACAAAATAAATAAGAATAACTATATTCATCAACACTATACTTTATGATTCCTATTATTTCAATTTTTCCCCCGGGGGCAAGCATCATTCTCCACCAAAAATCTCCAACATATGAAGAACAACCAGCGTTTGAATCACATATCTAATGGAAAGGAATTTGGTTTTTTTCCACGAGGTCCCACATTTGAATCACACCGCTCCCGATGCATATCTTAGGTGTGAAAGACACGTGGGCCTCTTGAAATGAAATGGCTGCAGTAATCCGAACAACCGTAGTGTGGAAGTTTGATTCTTGCTAGTGACTAAAGTCGTTAGTTGGGAGTCAGCTCCTTATAGGCACCCGCAGTTGCAAACACGTATTCCCTACATTCCTAAGGGACACGTTGCCATTTACTTCCATTATGCTGGCCCAAGTCAAGATTAGCAGCGATGCCTAAGGCAAGTATATTACCTTTGGAGAGAATCCAACATAACATAGTGCAAGTTGCATAACAAGGATGAGTAATAGTGTGAAAATGTATAGTATAACCATGAGCTACAAAAAGTAACAACATAAAGGAGAAAGTTAAAGGGAAAAACCAAACATCTCAAAATTACAAAACCACGAACAATGTGTTTTTAAATGGAGGTTAAATGATGTTAATGAAGGTTAATTTTTAAATTAATTTGGTTTGGCAATTTTTTTCAACACTTAACCAAGGTTAGATTAAAAAATTAACCTTCTTTGACCACCGTTCAAATTGGTGGTTATTAAGGTTAATTTGTTATTAAAACTTCAATTCACCTCAACACATATAAGGATATGACTTATTCGACTAGGTTAACCTAATAAATATCCACCCTCATAACCTAGGTTCATTAACCAAATTTAACCTAATATAGATTCCCCTCAATCTAAACCTAATTATTGCTCCAACTTGTTGGTTGAGAATCCATTCATTCAAATAAACCGACATAGTTTATAACTCTAGACAAATTTGTTCTTTCTTTTAGCATAACAATCTATTACTATTAGACATCTAAAAATACAATTAACGAACAACAAAAGAATGAATAACCACCGCCCTGAAGCATCATACACTAATATGCCGATATCAGCGATTTTGAGAGAAAAAAAAAAACATAAAAATCACACCACATCAGGAGTCTACAATTATAATCAGGCGGTAAATTAAGGAACCACAACAGCAACAACAAATTTTCAACACAAGCAATAAAAAGTCGACAATATTGAACCGAAGGGGAGCGAAAAACCAAGATAAACAATTGACAAAGTGCATGAATAATTAACTTGATAATGATCAGAGAAACATGAAGTCGCCTCAGAAATGTGATCATACGATGAGGAAGAATACGGTGCGTGGTCGGCGGCAGGTGCGGTCAAGCGATCGACCAAGAACGATGATGTTTGAAAAGAGAAAAAATTGGAAAGATGTTTAAGTTCAAAAACCACTAGTACAGAACCGAAATCGGAAGAGAGAGAATGTAGAGGAGACCGGTACGCAAGTGTGTGCCAATTGCTAACCGCAGGCGCAGAGGCATGACGAGAGATCGATGGATGTATTTTTACATTATCCCACACACGATGTAATATGTCTCTACGGGCCCGGTGAAGAACGAGACGACAAATTTGACGTGACTAATGGGAGATTTTTAACGGCTGTGATCGCAATACCACGATGAATATGGTAGTGCAGGCATGTGGACGGAGGCAGATGAAATGTTGTACGGACAGTGAGTGGTAATAGATATGACTTGGCGTTCAACTCATTTTGCTTGTGCTTCGGACGGGGCGCGTGCTTGTTTTCTGGCCTGAGAGAGGATTCGTCCTCCACGACCAATATTTCCATTTTATATTTTTTAGCTAGACATGCTCGATATATTTTGATGGCTTATAAAATTAGATAATAAAAATAAATTTTTAATAGTAATAAAATATTTAAAATTAATTATAATAATTTTAATAATATTATTAAAATTAATAATTGTGATACTAGTAGTAGTAAACTACTACTACAACTACTAATAATAACAATAATAGCTTATTAAATTTTTAATTAAGATCATATCAAATCAAAAAATTAAATGAAACCAAGCTGAGGAGAACAAGTCTAAAATTTAAGCTTAATATATATTGTCACTGGATTAATCACTTTGCAAAAAAAATATAAATTATATTTATCAGGATAAACTAGTAAGATTTATAATAAATATTATCAAATAAATGCATATCTAAATGAATTTATATATGAATTATTTTATTTCAACATATTAGGTTATCAAAAAATAGTCATAATATCAATAGGGAGTTGTTTGGATTGTCCTTCAACATTTCAATTTTTTTCTTATTAAGTTTAAGAAGTCATATTGACTTGATATTCAGATTATATGTTATTTTTTAATCTAAATAAGGTGATCATGCATTCACTACAATTATATGTTTTTCACGAATCTCTTATTAGTTTTAGTGATACAGTGCCCTAATAGTTGAGATTGGCCCATGATTGGTTCCTATCAAGTGCATCAATATAATTAGTTGTTTTTTAGAATCGTTTTGATTTGCTTGAGGGTTTATATATTCATGATTTTGGTACACCTTTTATGTGGATATAGTTCAAGAATAATGAACTTAATTAATTACTTGATATCATGGTCGTAAATTACACAATTATTACTTATAACTGTTTGCACCATACGGATGGTGTATACCACTAGTGTCATCATGGTATTGTCGTTTTTTTAATTAAAATATTTTTTACTATAATTATATGTATATGTCTCATAATGTTCAATAAATTTTTCTCTACAAATAAATATCCATAGTGAAAAATAGTGATAAACTATAATATAGTAGTAGTAAAACATGAATGTAATTATGATAAAACATGTCAGGTATGTTTTCTTAGAAAAATTGCAACTAACCACTAGTACACAAATTAGATCAAACGGCAGTCAGTATAAAGCAGTTTAAAACTAAGTCGCCACATATTACATTACATTTTAGTATTTTAAGAGGAAAGTATACATGACCGTTTTATCCTAAAACCGCCATATATACCCTTAAGAAGAAAGGTAAATATCATACAAGGGTATACACGGTGGTTTTAACTTTTACCCATTGTGTATAACCTAAAAGTGTAGAAATGTTTACATCGCGGTTATAAGTCAAAATCATTATGTATATCCTTGTCTAATATTTATCTGTCACATTAAAGGTATACATGGTAGTTTTAACTTATAACCAACTTATATAATCTTTTGTACTTTTTGGGTATACAAAACAATTATAATTAAAGCAAAACTATTGTGTATACCCTTTTCCCCACATTTTGTTTAATCTATCATTCTTTAACCTAGAACCGCCTATAACTTTTCACTTTAACTCTCGATATCCAAATAGTGTCTTTCGAATCACAAAGCTCTACAATCGCCAGTGTCTTCTCTCTTCTCTTTGTAAAAGATCTTGTTCATTTGTCCTCCTCATTAGTTCACTGGTGTCAACCTTCTCTCTCTATTCTTACAGTATATTCATTATTTCTTTGTTCTTCTTTTCTTTGAAGTTTAAGCTTTTTGTATAAATTTCTCTATTTTTCTAATTTTTACTTATGTCTTGCATATTCGAACTCCTTCATATATATTTATACTATATATGATGTTGTTGTATATATCTATACACTATATTGGTATTTTTTTTAGTTGATATGTCTTATGAAGATATATTATCAAACTATTTCAAAAAAATAGAGTATATAAATGAAATCGATAGTATTGTAGAAATCATGATATTGTTACTAATACAAATGTTGTTGTGGTGTATATGTATTTTGCGTATGTTTGTGGTTTTGCTTAACTTGGCTAATAGTCTTAGATTTTCCATTTTTATCTTGTAATTTAGGGGCCGAACTTTTCTTATTTCTTATTATGGGTCCCAAGTGGATACATATAAGTAGGTTGTTTAGATAATATATAGATGATGTTAAATAATTTCTTAAGATAGTCTTTGAAAATTCAAAAGATCCTTTATGGATATCTTACCCATTTGTAGATTGTAGAAATATGATGAATAGGGGTAAATGAGATATGAAATCACTTCATTATTCTTGTAATTGATATGAGTTATGCTAGGTAGATATGACATGGAGAGTCACTTCTTAATGAACCTATTAAGGTTGACCATAATGATGTTGAAGTTGTAGATGATTTTGTTTACATGGAGGATCTAACTAACAATGTTGAAGAATATTTTAGAGACCATCTGTAAATATTTAAAAAGTTGGTTAATGATCCAGAGACATCTTTGTACAATAATTGTACTAAATTTACAAAACTATTCACCATTTTATGACTAAACAATTTAAAGGTGAGTAAAGGATAGAGCGATAAAAGCTTCACTTCTCTTTTTGAGCTTTAGGACAAAATGACGATGTGCTTCCTCCCCATACTTATGAAGATAAGAAGATTATGTGCTCTATGGGTTTGAATTATGAAGAAATTTATGCTTGTCCTAAAGACTGTATTTTTTTGTAATGAATATGCATCGTTAAATATTTGTTCTCAATGTCAAATTCTAGGATACAAGAGGGCTAAGGTTCCTTATAAGGTGTTGTGGTACTTTCCAATTATACCACAATTTCAGCACATGTTTCATAATGTGGAAAATGCATAGAACTTTATATGGCATATGAAATGAAGGATTTATGATGGCAAGCTTAGACATCCATCATGTTCTCCTCAATGGAAGATGATTAATTTTGTATACCCTAAATTTGGTAGTGAAGTTAGACACCTACATGTTGCACTTTGTTTCCAATGATATGAACCCTTTTAAATAGAAACACTAACTATACTTTATGGCCCATTATTCTAGTGATTTACAATATTCCCCCATCATTATGCATGAAGATGAAATGGAATATGTTATCCTTACTTATATTTACCCCAAATTAGTGAGGTAATGAAATATATGTTTATTTGGCTCCAATTATTGAGGATTTAAAGTACATGTGGGATCATAGAGTTGAAGTAGTAGTTGCACATATCCAAGAGTCTTTTAACTTGAAAGTGATGTTATTTTGTACCATAAATGATTTTCCTGCTTATGGTAATCTTTTTAGTTATAGTGTGCATGTACACTATGCATATCTTATTTGTGAAAATAACACAAACTTTTTGTAATACCCCAATTTGAGTAGTTTTATAAGGATTGATTTGACTACTTATATTAATATGGTATACCATCCTATTTGTGATTCCATCCTAAGAACTTTGCAGTTAAGCGTGATGTTGGTGCGACCGTAGCCGGCATGCAATTTAAACCCTCTTGTTGTCAATTGTAGCACTGGTAAATAAGGGTATCGTTCTAGCCGAGGATTGAGAGGGCTCACCTCTAATTAACTAGCTTGAAAATAAAAACTAAAACTAAAAATAAAAATCTTAAATAACCTAAAATAAATAAATAAGAAAAATACTAATGGGGGTTTATAAAAATAATAATAATAAAAGGAGTAAATAAAATAAAGTAAAATATACTAATAAAAATAATGAAAATAATAGGAAACCGCAGATATGAGAAATATGTTAGGGAAATAAAAATCCACCACTAGACTAGGTTGTAATATAATATTTATTTCTAAGTCATCTTTTAATCGTGAGAATGAGATCGACCAAGTTGCACACCAAAAGCAAGTCTATACACCTTATATTACTTCCCTTAATTAATTAATACGACAAAGCGCCGATATTAACCCTATTAAATACTAGCAGTATAGCAGCAACAAGCAACTCCTATATTTAACTAGATTTAATGCATTAAGTGTAAGTGGAAGGCTGTCAATCTAAGTATCCATACTAGTACAAAAAGCATGTCTAGCTGTATTTCCTTTCCTTGACCCACATGTATCGAAACGTTTTACCACTTCGGTTAGAATCACAAAACGATTAGGTGAATTGTTATCTAACCTAGCTGCAATTTATACATATAAATTCTAGTATATTTAGATGGCCACCTAGCAGGCAAATAATCCTACATACTGTCACTTATGAGCTACCAGAACAAGGCATGCACCAAATAAACTATACTTGACAGAATTATACATATAAATGATAGCAATTAATATAGAGTCAAGAAACAATCTCACGAAACAAAGAAAATAAAATTATAAGTCAAACCATAGTCTAGGGTTTCAATTCATTCCCTAACAATAAATAATCAGCCACTCATAATTAAAGAATTAATTACACAGAAATATTTATCTAAAATATAAATTAAAAATAAGAGAAAGAAATAACCGGAATTAATTTTGGATAAAAGATCAAGAATTTATTCAGATAAACATTAATTTTATCTGAAATAAATTCTACCGGTATAAATTTTCCTCTAATTTTCTTCCTTGTTTGCCTTTATTTCCGTGCAACAATTTCTTTTTCTTTTTTTCTTTTCCTTCGGCTGACACCGACGGCTGCTGTGTCGCTGCCTCAGACCCCGTGCGTCGTCCTCTTCCGTGCGTTGTCCGTGCCTCTGAAGGCCCATTCCTCTCACGGCTCCAGACGCGCCCTGTCTCTCTCTTCCCTCTGCCGCTCTACTTTTTCCCGTTTGACCGAGCCTTTTTAAGGCTCTGTCGCACTAGCCTCTCTGCCGCTCCACAGAGCCTCGGAAGGCTCTGCCTTCTTTTTCTTTCTCTACGGCTCTGTCACTCCTCTCGTTTTCCGTGCTACATCAGCCCTGACGGCTGACTGTCCTTCTCTACCGTCTCGTTCTCCTTCAATTAATACCGCGCACGCCCTTCTTTTTTTTTCTCTCGTCCATCCACGTCAGCCCTCGCTGACTCTTAGTCTGTGCCGTGTTTGTCTTGTTGTTCCAGGCCTTTGGGCCTTCGGCCTTCAGCCGTTGTTCCAAAGGTCTAATTCCCTTTTTTTTAATTTATTTTATTTAAAAATAAAACCTGCAAAATAAAATTCAATAAATATCAATAAATAATATTTTATTCTAAATTTACTTAATTTATATCATTTTAGCTCAAATAATAATATTTATGCAAATTTTACCACTTAAGCATAAAACAATAATTATTCCCCTATATTAATTAAATAAACTACCAAAATCTAAGATTATAAGGGTATAAAATGTGTCAAAATATGAACTTATCAGATGTCTGTGAAGCAATTCTAGGATGGGTGACTTGTATCACCCCAAAATTCACTACCTTTTTTTTTAAAACGGAATCACTTAAATTAAAACCCGTGAATTCTGGGAATGTTACCGCCACACTTAGTACCAAACTAATTTACTCTGATCGTTCTAGTACTAAGTGATAAGGCTAAAAGGAAAAAAATAATAATTTATAAATCAAACAATATAAACTTCAAATAAGCATTGAACGGTTGTAAAATAGAAATCAGAGTACGTGTAAAGAATTGTAATTTATATCTGAAAGAAAAATGAGTTTACAACTGATAAAAGGTTCATTTAAAATACTCAGTACGAAGTAATAAATCATAAAAGGATAAATCTAATACAAAAGAAATAACATAATGAAATAAATTCACATGAAGAGTGAATTTGACCACGATACTCTTGAACTTTGAGCCAACCACAAGCTCAACGCTCAGCCCCACCTGATGCCTCGTCCACCTGCACAAAGTCAGAAGGGTCTGCTACTCGTGGGAATGAGCATCACCCATAATAAGGGTGATCAGTACACTACGTATTGAGTAAGGTAACCGTGCACTAAGTCTGACATAGATAGTCATATAACCATGCAAAATAATAAAAAGAGTATAAAGTCCAACATAATAACATGCAAGCATATGAACATTTAGATGAATATAAAAAAGTCCAATTATGGTTCATATTAATTACTTAATTAATCTCTTGTCGGAATTCTTTTCACACCATACTCTTTATCAAGTCCACACGAGTACGGGAACCCCACTATTATAGCTGGTGGATCGGTCTCCAGGGCACTCTGGCGCTTGGCCACTATTCTAGCTAGTGGATCGGTCACTTAGGGTAACATACCCTACCACTATTTTTATATCGGTAGATCGGTCTGGCACTTACTGTTATGGTATTCTACTGTAAGTATTTGTATCTTTTACGTGTTTTAGCAAATTGTAGGGTTTGGTTTATTGAGCTCGGGATCCCCCACTATAATAGCCTGTGGATCGGTCACTTAGGGCAACATGCCCTACCACTATCATATGTCGGTGAATTGGTCTCTAGGATACCTCAGTACCTAGCCACTATTATGCCAGTGGATTGGTCTGGGTTTGGCTCAATACTCTTCCACTTTACATGATTAATGTTTTAAGTGTCTTATCTAGAGATTTTCACCGTAGACATGCATGACTCATTCTCCCTACGCCTATCCTCTAACAGATCCGATACATATCATCATACTCATGCACCTCCTAACTTACCTCATCATCCTTTCCTCCATATCCTTTATCACACTATAAGTCCAACTCTTAAGTATATGGGTCAAGGCCCACTACCTTACACTTCCAAGTCCGCTCCACATCTCACTCTAGGGTTTTATCCCAAAACCCTAATTTAGACCTTTGTGGTCCATCTTCACACGACCCAAATCATTCTTAACACTCCACACATCACAACCTTTAGATTCAACTCTCATCATTACGCCTTACTTCTCAAGCACACGTGTGGTCACAAAACCCTAAGTAACCACACCAAACCCTAACTGGCCACAACAAGCCCTAGCTTCCTCATGCCTACATGTCACCCTTCCATTTCTCACATTCCACTTATTATTTTTCCATGTCAACCATGCTCATCCTTACTTGATCATTTTCATCATTATCTCGTACTCCACTCACCCTCATTTATTTCTCCTTTTTACTACCTCCTCAAATTAGGGTTTTTACCTCAAACCCTAGCTCAACCTCCTATGTACTTTTATACTATCCTACATACTATTTTCCACCTAAACCTTCCAAACATCCAAATAACTCTTCCATTACCTTCCTTACATCCCAAGGCAACTTTTCATACGTAAACTTTACTCTCATGCATACGCTAACCTTTCCATGCAAACCTTCAAACTTTCTCATGTAAAACTCTAACCTCCCATGCAAGCCCTAGATTCACCCATGCAAACCCTAAATCCATCCATATAAAACTCTAGATTCCTCCATGCCAAAACCCAAGATTCCTCCATGCAAGCCCTAGATTCCTCCATGCAAGCCCTAGATTCCTCCATACAAAACCCTAGATTCTTCCATACAAAACCCAAGATTTCTCTATGTAAACCTAAGATTCGATTTTCTCATGCAACACCATAGATTAAATTCTCCCATACAAAGTGGTGCGACCGTAGCCGGCACACAATTTAAACCCTCTTGTTGTCAAATGTAGCACTGGTAAATAAGGGTATCGTTCTAAACCGGGGATTGAGAGGGCTCACCTCTAATTAACTAGCTTAAACTATAAATAAAATAAAAACACTAAATAACCTAAAATAAATAAATAAGAAAAATACTAATGGGGGTTTATCAAAATAATAATAAAATAATAAAAAGATTAAATAGAATAAAATAAACTAATAATGAAAATAATGGAAAATAATGGGAAACTAGCAGATAGGAGAAATATGTTAGGGAAATAAAAATCCACCACTAGATTAGATCGAGATATAATATTTATTTCTAAGTCATCTTTTAATCGTGAGAAAGAGATCGACCAAGTTGCACACCAAAAGCAGGTCTATACACCTTATATTACTTCCCTTAATTAAATTAATACGACAAAGCGCCAATATTAACCCTATTAAATACTAGCAGTATAGCAGCAACAAGCGGCTCCTATATTTAACTAGATTTAATGCATTAAGTGTAAGTGGAAGGCTGTCAATCTAAGTACCCAGACTAGTACAAAAAGCATGTCTAGCTGTATTTCCTATTCTTGACCCACACGTATCGAAACGTTTTACCACTTCGGTTAGAATCACAAAACGATTAGGTGAATTGTTATCTAACCTAGCTGCAATTTATACACATAAATTCTAGTATATTTAGATGGCCACCTCGCAGGCAAATAATCCTACATACTGTCACTTATGAGGAACCAGAACAAGGCATGCACCAAATAAATTATACTGGACAGAATCATACATATAAACGATAGCAATTAATATAGAGTCAAGAAACAATCTCACGAAACAAAGAAAATAAAATTATAATTCAAATCATAATCTAGGGTTTCAAATTATTCCCTAACAATAAATAATCAGCCACTCATAAGTAAAGAATTAATTACACAGAAATATATATCTAAAATATAAATTAAAAAATAAGAGAAAGAAATAACCGGAATTAATTTTGAATTAAAAATCAAGAATTTATTCAGATAAAAATTAATTTTATCTGAAATAAATTCTACCGGATATTAATTTCTTCCTTATTTTTTTCTCTCTCGGCACCTCAATTTCCGTGTCACTAATTCTTTTTCTTTTTTCTCTTTTTCGGCCGGCTGACAGGTGACTGCGCACGTAGGCGTTGCTGTGCCTCGAACTCCGTGCCCGACGACTGCCTCTTGTCGCGCGTCGTCCTTCTCTCCTGTTGGCCTCTGTCAGAGCCTGATGGCTCTGACTCCTCCCCTGCTCCCAGACGTCTCTACGCCCGCGCCTCTGCTCGTCTCTTCTTTCTGTCGCTCCTCTCCCTCTTTTTATAACTTTTTTTTTCTTTCCACCTCAGCCCTACGCTGACTTTTCTTCGTTGAGTCCGTGCGGCTCGTTTGGTTCGACGATGCTGCTTCGTTCCCTGGCCTTTGGGCCTTCGGCCTTCGGCCGTTGGTCCAAAGGTCTTATTTCTTTTTTTTTTCTTTTATTTAAAAACAAAACCTGCAAAATAAAATTCAATAAATATTAATAAATAATATTTATTCTAAATTTACTTAATTTATATCATTTTAGCTCAAATAATAATATTTATACAAATTTTACCACTTAAGCATAAAACAATAATTATTCCCTTATATTAGCTAAATAAACTATCAAAAACTAAGATTATAAGGGTATAAAATGTGTCAAAATATGAACTCATCACACCCCCACACTTAGCTTCTTGCTTGTCCTCAAGCAAGTTATTACTCTAAACAATTAAAATTAAATTAACTAGCCACTTTCGTAGGTCTCACGATTACACTTAGCATGTGCAACAAGCCCTTTAAACCCCTAGGTCACCCATCGAGGACGAGTAAGGTCTCGTGAGGGTTTCGCAGATGATACACCCACAAAATCACACACAAATAAAATAAAAATCACACCTAAATAAAAATAAAAAATAAATAAAAATAAAACCATATACCTAACACCCTTAACCATATTTGTCTCAGAATCTCTTACTTTCAAATGTCAAGATTAGCAATCAATCAAAATTCAGCATTGGGAGATTTAAAGAATCAATTTCAACATATGGTTCACACATAAACATGACAGGTATGAACAGATCAATATTATGGATGAAAATCTACCACGCCTTAGTCACATCGAGATTCATCCTCACTATGGATACCCTCTATATTTTCTCTCTCTCTTAGATTCATGGCTACAAATGTATAGAAACACTCATGTATGTGAGCTAAGATGATAAAAATAACAAACGACTCACATATATAAACAAAGAAGGCTCATGTTCTTGTGGATAAAACCTCATGAAAGATACCAAATATTTGCCAAATGGACCGAACCATATGCTTAACTCTTGTGACTAATCTCCAACAGATCAAAGGCTGCTCATCTCAAGAATCAATTAGGACTTACTTATTGGTTATAATGGGGTTTAAGGTAAAGAAGGGTATGGATTGTTTTAGGAGTGTGGTGCTAAAAAGATCAAGAGCTAGTGGAATCTAATAATTAGATGAAATGTAAGCATAACTCCACATCAATGATTAATGATACACCTCTCCAAATTAACACCAAAATAGAACATGAATAGACTTTCTCAACATAATCTCCATAACTCCTCTTCCTTATATCCTAACATTTTTTCTCATTTTCATTTTTTTTTTCATTTTTTTTTTGACAATTTTCATTTTTTTTTTCATTTTTTTCAACAAACATAACCAATCCCCTTTCTTATATATTTCTTTCACATACACACATAAACAACCACTCTTTATATCCATAATGATATGATTTCCTTCCACTAGCTTGAAGCAAGGGTAAAGATATTAAGGCCCAATGGTTATTTAATGTGGGTAATGAAAAAATGCATGTTCCACGTATAGGCTCAAAAGGGTTTCTATAGGATGTATATCATGGATACACAAATTAGGTTAAGCTATTTGGTCATGTGATGGAAAATTCCTAAGCTGCCTTTATCATTTTCTCAATCAGAGCATGTTTTGATTATAAGCTTCGACTAGCACAAGAGTAAGTTCTAGTAATCTCTATAGTCCATTACAAGATCTATGGCAAATAATTTGATCAAAACAATTAAGCGTATATGAGGTTTACAAAGAAAATTTTGAAGCCAAGAAAAATAGATGATTTTGTGTAAATTCGCTCAGAAAAAGAAGGTATATATGGTTCAAATGATCACTGAGGAATGTGATGAATCTCAACATGCCATGTCGGTGATTAGAAAATCATACATGTTCTTTCTCCATTCACATTTAGACACGTAGATATGTGTTCCCTATATCGAAATCAACACCAAAAATCTCCACTTACTTTATCTCGATTTCATGATCCTCTTTTCGTTAGATTTCAAAGATATTTTCCTCATTAACTAGTTAAGGCTCCTACGACTCTAAAAAAAAAATTAAACACTCTAAAAAAAATCAAAACATTTTTTTTTGACACGTACATAAAACACATGCACCCCCACACTTAAATCACACATTGTCCTCAATGTGTAAACAACTAAAGAAACATGTAATTTTAAGTATGGAGAAAACAAAATAAATAAATAAATAACTAAAGGATAGAAAAACTCCCTCATGACATTGGGTTGCCTCCCAAGTAGCGCTTGTTTTTATGTCTTCAGCCTGACATGATCTCGGTTTACTCGTTCAAGGTGGATACGTCCACTTGAGAGCTGCTTCACCAAATCCTTCCTTGTGATGATCATCTTTATCTTGCAAGGAAGAAAAAGACAATATGTTAGATTTAATGAAAGATTTGATCCAGCAAGAACGTAACTTACCTAGATTAGAGTTTAAACTGGTGTGTAAAGAGAGAATATTTTGTCCAATGTCCATGTATCTTGATCTCTCTATTGAAGGAACATATTTTTCCATCTCAAAATCTTTAAACACGTCCTTCCAACATAACCTCTCCTTTGGAGCATCACGCTTTTTATTAAATGTATCCAAGGTGATTTGATTACTCTCTTCACTCTTGGATCCATCTAACCTGCTAAAAGAGGAAAAATAAGGAGTGTGGTTAGCATAAGTAAAATCAACGTGGTTCAAAGGCTTACCTTGTGTCTCGTGGTTATCTCCAAGCAAAATTGGGGAATAAATGTTCAAAGATGGTATATGGTAGGTGAAAGTGTTAGTCTTGTCTACCATATACTTCTCTTTGTTCACTTGATCCTCATTTTGATGAGATTCTTCTTCTACTTTTATAAGCTCTTCTTCCACTTGATCTTGATCTTGCTCTTCAATGTTCTTCATGGAAGCCTCCTCAACTAGCTCATCCATACATTCGGTTATGCCATCATCATCCTCATAACTCTGACTTGAATTTGGAATTGAAGTACTAGAGAGCTCTTCTTGTGCTTGTGATTGATTCATCAAGTTGACCATATAACCTATTTTCTCCTCTATCACTGACACCCTTTCATTTTGCATAATCTGACGTTGCACCAGTTGATTTAGGTTGTTTGTCAATGCTTCAAAAATCTTATCCATTTTTTCTTCTGAACTTGAAGGCTCTAAAACTGGAGAAGATTCTTGTTGAGGATATTGATAATGTTTTGACGCTTCATAATCACATATGTAAGGCTCTTGATATGGCACTGAATAATGAGCATTCATTTGCATTAGTTGATTTTGGCTTTCTGCGAACTGGTTTTGACCATTCATCAGTTCTTCAAGAATCTTATCCATTTTTTCTGAACTTGAGGGTTCTGAAATTGGAGAAAATTCGTGTTGAGGATACTGATAATATTTTTAAGCTTCATATTCGTGCATGTATGGGTCTTGATATGGCATTTGATACTGATCATTCATCTCCCATCCAAAGTTGGGTTGATGCCTCATTCCCGAATAGTATGTGCTTGTATAGGGATCGTGTCCTTGAAAACCATTGAAAGATTGAGCACCAGATTGTGTCCATCCTCCTCCTCTCATAGCTTGTTCATGGTAGGCATATGGATTTCCTTGCGTATGACAAACTCTACTTGTATTAACAATTCTAGCTTCAGCTACCTGTAAAACAAGAGTAGTAAGTTTGTTAAGTTTATCTTCAAGACTACTTATACTTACCTCATTTACTCTTGCGTTAAGATTCGAGCAAAGTTGTCCATAACCAAAGGATCCTCTCATAGCCACCTGAAAATACTAACACTTCAAAGGAAAAGGTTACTATCAAAACACACCAAAAAAATCCTAAAAAAAAAATCTAAAACAAAACTAAAAAAAAAAAAAATGAAAACACACTAAAAATACTAGCAAAATAAAGGTGAAGTTATCAATCCCCGGCAACGACGCCAAAAATTGGTGCGACCGTAGCCGGCACACAATTTAAACCCTCTTGTTGTCAAATGTAGCACTGGTAAATAAGGGTATCGTTCTAAACCGGGGATTGAGAGGGCTCACCTCTAATTAACTAGCTTAAACTATAAATAAAATAAAAACACTAAATAACCTAAAATAAATAAATAAGAAAAATACTAATGGGGGTTTATCAAAATAATAATAAAATAATAAAAAGATTAAATAGAATAAAATAAACTAATAATGAAAATAATGGAAAATAATGGGAAACTAGCAGATAGGAGAAATATGTTAGGGAAATAAAAATCCACCACTAGATTAGATCGAGATATAATATTTATTTCTAAGTCATCTTTTAATCGTGAGAAAGAGATCGACCAAGTTGCACACCAAAAGCAGGTCTATACACCTTATATTACTTCCCTTAATTAAATTAATACGACAAAGCGCCAATATTAACCCTATTAAATACTAGCAGTATAGCAGCAACAAGCGGCTCCTATATTTAACTAGATTTAATGCATTAAGTGTAAGTGGAAGGCTGTCAATCTAAGTACCCAGACTAGTACAAAAAGCATGTCTAGCTGTATTTCCTATTCTTGACCCACACGTATCGAAACGTTTTACCACTTCGGTTAGAATCACAAAACGATTAGGTGAATTGTTATCTAACCTAGCTGCAATTTATACACATAAATTCTAGTATATTTAGATGGCCACCTCGCAGGCAAATAATCCTACATACTGTCACTTATGAGGAACCAGAACAAGGCATGCACCAAATAAATTATACTGGACAGAATCATACATATAAACGATAGCAATTAATATAGAGTCAAGAAACAATCTCACGAAACAAAGAAAATAAAATTATAATTCAAATCATAATCTAGGGTTTCAAATTATTCCCTAACAATAAATAATCAGCCACTCATAAGTAAAGAATTAATTACACAGAAATATATATCTAAAATATAAATTAAAAAATAAGAGAAAGAAATAACCGGAATTAATTTTGAATTAAAAATCAAGAATTTATTCAGATAAAAATTAATTTTATCTGAAATAAATTCTACCGGATATTAATTTCTTCCTTATTTTTTTCTCTCTCGGCACCTCAATTTCCGTGTCACTAATTCTTTTTCTTTTTTCTCTTTTTCGGCCGGCTGACAGGTGACTGCGCACGTAGGCGTTGCTGTGCCTCGAACTCCGTGCCCGACGACTGCCTCTTGTCGTGCGTCGTCCTTCTCTCCTGTTGGCCTCTGTCAGAGCCTGATGGCTCTGACTCCTCCCCTGCTCCCAGACGTCTCTACGCCCGCGCCTCTGCTCGTCTCTTCTTTCTGTCGCTCCTCTCCCTCTTTTTATAACTTTTTTTTTTCTTTCCACCTCAGCCCTACGCTGACTTTTCTTCGTTGAGTCCGTGCGGCTCGTTTGGTTCGACGATGCTGCTTCGTTCCCTGGCCTTTGGGCCTTCGGCCTTCGGCTGTTGGTCCAAAGGTCTTATTTCTTTTTTTTTATTTTCTTTTATTTAAAAACAAAACCTGCAAAATAAAATTCAATAAATATTAATAAATAATATTTATTCTAAATTTACTTAATTTATATCATTTTAGCTCAAATAATAATATTTATACAAATTTTACCACTTAAGCATAAAACAATAATTATTCCCTTATATTAGCTAAATAAACTATCAAAAACTAAGATTATAAGGGTATAAAATGTGTCAAAATATGAACTCATCACAAAGCCATAGATTAGATCCTCCTATATTACACCGTAGATTAGATTCTCCCATACGAAACCCTAAATTCTCTCATGCAAAACCATAGACTCTCCCATGTAGAATTGTAGATTCTCTCATACAAAACCCTAGATTCTCTCATGCAAAACCATAGACTCTCTTATGCAAAACCATAGATTCTCCCATACGAAACCCTAGATTCTCTCATGCAAAACAATAAACTCTCCTATGCAGAACTATAGATTCTCCTATACAAAACCCTAGATTCTCTCATGCAAAACCATAGACTCTCCTACACAGAACCATAGATTCTCCCATACGAAACCCTAGATTCTCTCGTGCAAAACCATAGACTCTTCCATTGCTTCATTTTACTTTCACCCCATATTCTTCTTCCATTAATGGATCATTAACATTTTTAGGTCAACTAACATCCCTTGGTTAACTCATTTCTTTTTGGTTAACTTACTCCCCTTTGGTTAACTTATTTCCCATTTTCCATTTTCAACCTTTTTTCCACACAATACCACTTTTATACATACTCACATGCTTGTCTAAAGGGTCACAAACCAATAATCACATACCACAATATTTCAACACATATACATAATACACATGCCATATAATAACATAGAAACATACTTCAACTCCACGCCATACCACACACAAAATAATTACAATGATAAAAATAGGATGCATAACATACAAAGCATATAATGCACATCAACACACATAAAGCCTTAGTAACACCCTTACCTAAAATGACACCGATCTTGAAGCACGCTCCTACGCCTCCCTAGGGCTTTGAATAGTCTCAACTATATAAGGGAAAAAGTATAAATAGATTCCATCCTACCAAAAATACTATTACTTATTAATTTATTCTAAGACTAGGTTTTTGATAAAATAATAACATATTAATAATAACGACATTAACTAATTACTAATTTTGCTAAAGATATAAGATTAGTAGTAATATTGTAAAAGTTGATAATATAAGGCTGAAGTTTTTTTTCCTAATAATAATAATAATGATACTAAAACTAATAATAATAAAGATACTAAAAATAATAACAATGATATTATTAATAATAGTAATAATAATAATAATAATAATAATAATAATAATAACAATAATAACAATAATAACAATCATACTAAAAATAGTAATAGTAATAGTAATAATAATAATAATAATAATATGATTCGAAATAAATGGTGGGATAAGGGCTTCGGCCCTTCACTAAAATGATGCTAATAATAACTTTAGAACATTATTAATAAAAATAGTAATAATATTAATGAAATAATAACATAAATTATAAAATAAAAACAACAACAACAACATAAACCTAGAGTAAAATAAAATAGGGTTTTTGACCCTACTACAAAATAGTAATAATAATAATAATAATAATAATAATAATAATAATAATAATAATAACACATATTACTTATAATAATAATGATAATGATAATGATAATGATAATAATAATAATAATAAAATAAAAACTAATAATAATACTAATAATATTAATAATACTAATACTAATAATCTAATAAGCCAAATAGGGTCGGCCTTAATAAGAAATAATAATACGAATAATATTAAACTTAATAATAATAATAATAATAATAATAATAATCGAATAATAGGTTAAAATTGAAATAAAATAAAATAAGCTTAATTAAATAGGCAAAAGGGTTGAGAGGATTCAGGGTTCAATCTTAGATTGGTGGTGACAAGTGGCACCGGCGATGGTGTATGACGGTGGCGGTGGTGGCCGAAAAAAGAGAAGAAAATGGGGGAAAGTTGAGGGCTGGAAAAAGGAGAGGGAGAATGAAGGTGGAAGTAGGGGTGTTTGAGACTGCCTAGAGGGAGAGGAGTTGAATGAGGGTAGAGGCACAACCAATGGTGGCGGCGCACGGTGGCAGTGGTGGTGGACGAATGGGGAAGAAGAAGAAGAGAAAGAGAGGAGGAGAGGGAGGAAGAGGAAAAGAAAGGTAGGGGTGCTCTGCAAAACAGATTGGGAGGTGAATGAAGCAATGGCAGTAGTGGTAGTGGTGGCGAACGGCGGCGTGAAGGGTGGCAGAGGTGGAAGAAAGGGTTGATCGGGGAGGAAACTTTGCACAACCGGGGCGGCTTATGCAAGGAAAATCGAGGGATATGGGTGGTTTAGTTAGTTAGAGGGAGGTGCAAGGATTAGTTGGGTGGGCAGAGAGGGTGATGACATTGACTGATGGCGGCAGAAGTGGTGTGTGAAGTGGTGACAGTGGCAAGGTCGAAAAATTGTGGGTAGGAATCAAAAGCTCGATATCGGGCTCATTATGGGGTATTTATAGAGCTTAGAGGAGAGGGTAAGTTCTGTGGGTCGGCGAGGGGGTAATGCAGTTAAGGTTTTGTCACCGGCGGCGATGGTTGGCCGGTGGAAGTTAAATTCATGGCTAGGGAATGCGTAGGAAAAGGATGAATTGCGCGAGAAGAGGGAGAAAATGGTTTGGGTCAGCGTGATCGGCAGAATGACAGGGAAAAGAAGGGGGAAATGTCCGGTCAAACGGGTGTGGCTGACAGCATGATTCTCAGACGGTTGTAGGTTAACAGAAATAGCAGGTGCGAATGGATGAGGAAGAAGAAGGAGTTGGGGGGGTGTGTGGACAGGGCGGTCTAAGACAAAAAGAAGGAAAAGAAAGGAAAGAAGAGCCGATTGGGCGATGACAGCTAAAAAAAATTGATCAAAACACAGCATTCTGAGGGTGGGTTATGCCATGAGAAAAGAAGAGAAGGGTGTGGGTCGACGGCTGACAGGCCCAATTCGGGGGGAAAAGAAAAGGAAAAAGGAAGAAAAAGAAAGAAAAGAAAGAAAAGAAAGAAAAGAAAGAAAAGAAAGAAAAGAAAGAAAAGAAAGAAAGAAAAAGTAGAAGGAAAAAGGAAAAAGAAAAATAGGTAGGTTAGAATATTTGGGATATTTGAATCATTTTGATAAATTGGGATATCTAAAAATATTAATATTTAAATAAAATAATATTAAATTCTATTTTTAGGCTAATTTAGGATTTTTGAAAGGTTTTTTTTATAAATTCTATTTTAATTAGCAAACCACTCCAATTTTCTCCAATTAAATTATTTATAACATTCCTATTTATGTGGCCCTATTTATTCCCTCTTATTTAAATAAAATAATTTATTTAATTAATTTCTAAAATAAAATCTTTAATTAGCTAAAATACCCAAAAATTTTCTAATTAAAATACTTATAAATTTCTTCTTGATTTACACTAATTAATTCCCCTTTATTTTTATAAAAATAATTTATTTAATTAATTTTCATAATAAAAATTTATTTAACTATAATTATTAAAATTAGAATTTTCGGGGCATTTCATGACCCTCTTGGGAAGTTTAAAAATTTTTCTAAAAAATTCTAAAAAAGCGCATGAGTGGAGAAAAAGTACGGTGAAAGGACTCGTGTTGATTTGTGAGACTAACCGATCAATCCAAAAGAGCTATAGGGTATCCCCCGTGTGGTCATATCGACTCGGGATGTTACAAATGGTATCAGAGCGAAATCGCGACCGTGTGCTAAACTTAAATGAGCCAGTAAGCCACCTAGCAAGCCGATTCTTGGGATAAACTATATTGAGACAGTTAGTGGTTGAGAAGCAATGAGGATTTTGAGTGGGGGTGAATGTAATACCCTAATTTGAGCTGAGTATTATAAGGATTGATCTGGTTACTTATATCAATATGGTATACCATCCTTTTGGTGATTTCATCCTATGAACTTTCAGTTAAGTGCACTAATTGTGGAGAAATTTTAGCATGGGTGACCCTCCTGAGAAGTTTTAGAATTTTTTTGAAAAATTCTCAAGAAGCACGTAAGTGGAGAAAAAGTATGTTGAATTGACTCATGTTGATTTGTGAGGCTAGCCAATCAATTCAAAAAATCTCTAGGGTATCCCCTGTATGGTCGTATATACTTGGAGTGTTACACTTTCTCCATCTATTGTAGAGTAGGAAGATTGCTTATCTTAGACATTGTAGATTCTTACCTACAAATCATCATTATAGTAGGAAAATAATCGCTTGTAATGGAAAAGTTTAAAAAGAAATATCTTTGAATCATATCATGGGACTTCAAGTATTTGATAAAGTAAATGACTTGAATGTTTCTTTTAGAAAACAAAAACAATAAGAAAATATCCCCTTCAAGCGGGTGGAAGAATATGTCAATCTTCTTTCCATATTAGAAGAACTTCCAAGTACGCTATTGAATTGATGTGATGCATATCAAGAAAAATGTATTTGATTATATAATTGACATGCTTCTAAATGTGCAAAAAAGACAAAGGATGGCATAAAAAATCGGTCAGACTTGGTCGGTATGAATAAAAGAATAAAACTACATTTGCAGAAGATGAAAAATAGAACTTTTTTTTTTTACTTTCTACATGTTATACCCTTTTCAAAAAAAATGAGAAGAGCTCTTTCTATGAGTGCTTGAAAGGAGTGTAGATTCTCAAAGGATATTCATCAAATATCAAGAAACTTATTTTGATGAAAGATTTGAAGTTAGTGGGTATAAAATCTCATTATTGTCATGTTCTTGTTCAAGACTTGTTATCGATCACTATATGTTCTATTATACCAAATCAGGTTCAAAGTGTCGTCACTATATTTTATTTCATTTTCAAGTAACTATGTAGTAAGATTATTGAACCTACAAAGTTGGAAAAATTGCATAGTGAGATTGTGACTATGTTATGCTAGCTTGAGATATATTTTCCTCCATCATTTTTTATGAATTCGTATTTCGACATAATTTATACCCTTTAATCTTAGTTTTTGGTATTTTATTTGAGTAATTTGTGAATAACTATGATTTTATGTTTAAGTGATAATAATTATATAAATTTTATTATTTAAGCTAAAATGACACAAATTAAATAAATTTAGAGTATAAGATTATTTATTAATTTTTTTCTAATATTATTTTGTAGGAAAAATAAAAAAATAAAAAAGAAAATAAAAATATTATTTGCCCTTTAGCTTGAAGGCCTAAAGGCATGGGAACAAGGGAAAAAATAAAAGAGGCTAACAATGAAGAGGGGACGAGGGAAACCAATAATAAAAGAAGCCAGAAGTTATTAGATGTGAGGGGGCGACACAAAAGCAGAGTACAAGTCAATAAAGAAAAAAAATGAAAAGAGAAGGAACAAGAGGCAAAGAGTGGAGCACCGTTAGATGAGAATAATGCAAAATGAGAAAGGTATAGAAAAAAAGGGAGCAAAGCAGTAGGGTAAAGCTGTGAAGCACGGGACACAAGAGGAGACACAAGAAATAAGGAGGGCTTACAAGAAATAACATTCCTATAACATTCCTATTTACAACATGGTCAATCTCTTTCTCATGATTAAAAGATGACTTAGAAATTATTATTATTATTATTATTATTATTATTATTATTATTATATTTTGACCTAATTTAGTGGCGGATTTTGATTTTCCTAACATATTTCTCATAATTACAATTATCCATTATTTTTATTATTTTATTTTATTTATTATTTTTATAGTTTTCTATTTTAAAAAATTCTCATTAGTGTTTTTCTTATTTATTTATTTTCTGTGATTTAGATTTTTATTTATTTTTGAGCTAGTTAAATATAGGTGAGCCATCTCAATCCCCAATATAGAATGATACTCTTATTTATTAGTACTACAATTGTCAACAAGAGGGTTTAAATTACGTGTCAGCTCAGGCTACTCTAATTTTTTGTAATCACGATTCATTTAACAGTTCAAATGGATAGGGAGGTTAGATTAGGTGGGTCAGTTCATTCGTATTGGATATATCCATTTGAAAGGTATATGAAATTCTTAAATGGATATGTAGGAAACCCGAACAAGCCTGAAGGTTGCATTGCTGAGAGTTTATTGTGAGTTCTTACCTAATATGATAGGTCTTCCTAAACTACAACATTTAGGTATGAAGGAATAAGGGAAAGGGTGCAAAGGATTTTCCATGGTCATCATTGATGATGAATAAATATTTTTGCAAGCTCACCTCTATGCCCTTCATAATAGAGATGATGTTTAGCCATATGTGGATCAATACATGGCTAATTTGAGGGCTTCAAATCCATCTAAGAGCGAGAAATAGATATTAGTTAGACACAATAGCTCCTTTCTGGAGTATTTGTCATCTTAATCGTTTGAATATAATATTGATTTATATTGGTTGTCATACTCTCCTCATAGGGAAGTGATTCCATGTGGCTCATATATGATCAATGGTTATACTTTCTACATAAATGAGCTGGATAATAAAAGTAATATGCAAAATAGTGATGTGGGTGTAATATCACAAGCTTTTCATATATCAAGTGACCAACACAAAACCCTATTTATTGCATCAATGATATACTATGGGGTGATAGAGCTCACATTTCTATTGGATTACACCGCTTTTAGAATTTATTTCTTCAAGTGCAAATGGGTTCGCAAATAAAATAGGGTTCATACTAACAAAGCTGGATTTACAAGGGTGGATCTTTTAAGACTTAGTCATAATCAAGACCCATTTATATTATTATCACATGCAAAACAGATATTCTATGTTATTAACGCATCTAATTAATGGTGGACCATTGTCTTGAATGCAAAAAATGGGAAGATGACATACAAGGGAAAAATATTTTGACTACTAACTTACCTTTTTCATCCAATCATGATGATGTTTCCAATGACCTTTTATGTGCGATATGATTACAAAAAAGGGTTCAATGTACTTGAATTAGAGTTTGTACACAGAAAGGGAACACACTGCAAATTAAAGTGATATAGGTGAAAGGTTTAATTACTTATTATGTGTTGTTTTGTTTTATTTTGTGCATAAAGATTTATTTTATATTTTGACTATATCACATCACATATTGTTTTAATTACTTCCTAATCTATAATTTGTGTTTGTTGTTTCAGGTATGGATCCATGTGATACACATACTCAAGAGGTTAGACAAACACAAAGAAGGAGGGACTTAGGTTGACACAACTTGCTAGGAAAAGAGAAAGGGGAATTGTGCTTAATGTAGATTTTGATGAATCATGGTATCCGATGGATGAGAATAGGAATTTGTTTATTAATTATTGTAACTTTAAGGTTCATGCACACATCCCCATCACTTATTGGACTTGGAGGGATTCCCCAAAATAGTTAAAGGATAGGGTATGGGATGACATTATGGTATGATTTGAATACTAAAAATAGATATGCATTTTTTATTATTATGATCATATGATAATTTAATTATATGAATATTAGTTATTTGATTTTTACTATTGTAGCAAGGATTTAATGTTGGATAACATAAGAAACTTGTTATGAGTCAAGCCACAAATTCTTTGATGGATTGAAAGTCATGGATGGCTAAAAACCATATCTATGTAGCTGATGGTATTATCATATCCACGACCCTAGGTATCTATAGCGATATGATCACCCTCAACTAATGGAGAGAGATTTGTTTACAGAGGACTTAAGAGGAATCTTAAGTACGTAAGAACATATTATTATTAACTTTTTAATATAACTATAGTATACTCAATTTACAATTAAAATTGATATAATATATCTATTCAATGTGATAGGAAAAGAGCATCAAGAATAGAACAAATGCAAGGAAAAATATTTATGCTCACAAAATAGGGCATAGAGGCAACAAGGTAGCTAGATAAGCCTTGATATGAATATATATATATATATATATATATATATATATACCTCTATGCCATTTTTCATTATCTAATATTTTTACTAAGCATTTTTATTTGATGTAATAGGAGAAACAAGTGATGGAGCAAGAAGAGACTTCGACCCCATGTGCAACCCCATCAAGTTTATTTTTGGATATACGCTAGGGTAAAAAAATAGAAAGCATGCCAATGAACCAATTCAACAGATGGTTGAGAAAACTGTAAGACACAAAATATTTATCTTTACTTGGTTTAATATGGTTATTTATCCCTAACTATTCTTCTTACTTTAAATAGGAGGGTTTGATAAAGGACCGTACGATGGGTTCTTTTGATAGAGAAGGTTTGAATGACCTTTTTACACATACATTGGGCCCTCAAGAGTATGGCGGTTGATGTGGAATATATAATTATGGGTTTAACCTATCTAAGGTATATGGATATCACACTAGTTTTTTTCTTTCAAAGGATAAATTTGAACAAATGGAGAAAGAAATGACTACATTGAGTGAATCACAAGAGGAAATCCTTAGGAGGTTGGATAGTATGCCATTATATTCACAATGTCTAGTTGAACCCTCCACATCTAGTATCCCTAGACCTTTTCCAAAAATTGATGAGACAATATACTAAACTACACTTGTAACACCCCCAAAATTCACTACTAAAAAATTTCGTTAATTAAAAGGAAATTAGCGGAACCAATTAATAAAATGTGAAGTTTGGAGATATTACTGCCATACTTGGTACCAGACCGGTTCACTCCTACCATTCCAGTACCAAGTGCTAAGGCTAAAAAGGTAAAATACAATTTTACGAGAAACTTAAGCATATATAAATCAGAGAAGCGTAGTAAATAATTTACGAGAGTAAAATCCACAACGGTGGTTACAAAATAACAAATACATTGAATTTAAGGAGACAAAATAAAATCCTAGAATTTACCGGATAGTACCTTATGCTCTTTCCCGAAATTCCACTTGAATAGCACTTGAACACGACCTGCAGGGGCACTGCCCATTGAATAGGTAGGGGCCCCACGAAGGGAACCCTTCAGTACTACAATACCGAGTAACCCTTTAAATACACACTTAAAAACAAGTCCGCATGTAACACATGAAATACTACTATATTTTTACATAATGACAGATGCAAACATAATATTCAAACCCACACATTTAGTACATAAAGTCATGAAGAAATTCTATCACATATAAATGATCAAGGCCACACATAAAGTATATATGTATTCCAAATTAATTATTTAATTAATATTTTTATCGAAAGTCGATGCACACCATGCCTTTTATCGAATCCATGTAAGTACAAGAACACCCCACTATTTTAGTTGGTGGGCTGGTCACTTACGGGAAAAAGTCCACACCACTATTATTCGTCGGTGGATCGGTTACTTATGCCTTTTATCGAATCCATGTAAGTATAAGAATACCCCACTATTTTAGTTGGTGGGCCGGTCACTTACGGGACAAAGTCCACACCACTATTATTTGCCGGTGGATCGGTTACTTATAGGGTAGAACGCACCTAACCACTATTACTAACCGGTGGATCGGCTGGACTCGGCTCAATAATCTTCCACTTTACATGATTAGTATTTTATCGTATCTTATTCAACAGATTCTGCCCTAGACATGCATGGCTAACTCCAGCTATAAGATAATAGCATGCAAAGCACGACATAAAATTGTACAAGGCATCCAAGGCAAGTAAAACGCGTAACACATAGGCGGCCTTAGCTATACCCATACTCGGTTTAGGTTACCGAGCTATCTTCTACCCTTATTAAGCCACTAATTACACTTTGTAATTGTTACACTTAATGTATTTCCCATTTGGTTAGTTAGATTACCAATTTACCCATTTCCTTTATTATAATTAACAAATTGATTTTTAGTTGGTTAAATTACCAAATTACCCCTCTAGTTGGTTAATTTACCGAATTGCCCCTCACATTTATCATGATTACCATTTTACCATTTTACCCTTTTTCCATTATTAAATTATCAAATTACCCTTTAGTTATTTAAATTATTATTTTACCCTTCTCAATTATTATAACTACTAAGTTACTCCTTTCCATTTTCCACTTTTATCCCTCTTATTTACAAAATTTCTATTTTACCCCTTTAATTCCAAATTTACCATTTTACCCCCTTAACTTTCAAAAATTACCATAACACCCCTTCCACTTATAAAATTATCATTTTATCCTAGATTACGAAATTACCATTTGACCTTTTTTAATTCCAAAATTTCCATTTGCCCTCTAATTACGAGATTACTATTTCACCCCTTTATTACAAGATTACCATTTTGCCCTTTTATTATAAAATCACCATTTTGTCCTTTTATTTGAGAATTACCATTTTGCCATTTTATTATATAACTACCATCTTGCTCTTTTATTATAAAATTACCATTTTGCCCCTTTATCACAAAATTACCAAATTGCCCTTTTTTTACACAATTACCAAATCGCCCTTTTATTACAAAATTACTAATTTACCCTTTATTACAAAATTACCAATTTGTCCTTTTTTTTTACAAAATTACAACTTTATCCTTTTATTATAAAATTACCATTTTCCCTCTTCTTACAAAATTACCAATTTACCATTTAATCACAAAATTACTATTTTACCCTTTATTCTCAAAATTACAATTTTACCCCTTTAATTATGAAATTACCATTTTACCCCCTTACTTCCAAAATGACCAATTTATCCCTTCCTTCCAAAATTACCATTTATCCTTTCATTAACAAATTTACTATTTTACCCTTGCCTCCAAAATAACCATAGTACCCTTTTTTAATTAAGAATTACCCTTTTGCCCTTAGTACACCATATATACTAAATTATTATTATTACTACATAAAATATTAATATTAACTCATCATCCACCACTCTTATAATTAATATAACCTTATTAGCACCCATGTATATATATATTAGGCCATATTCTTATACAAGATACATTACTAAAATACCCCTAAGGCCCACAAAACATTAATCATGTATTAAGATCACAATAGCATTAGCATGGATAATACTTAACATTTCCATTAATAACCAACTCCTACATTAAACAATATCTCCAAACATAGCACATAATCTATCATACATCCTTTTCATCAACCAACATAAGAAAACATATATAATATATTAACAACATATATCAAGCATAATACACATTAAAAATGCCTAATGTGCTAACATACGTTAATCCATGAGTTTGAGTGAGATTTAACGATTACCTTAATTCTCGCAAAAACGAACCTTAACGGTATTCCAGTTTAAGGTTCAATATTTGATTATCAAAACCAATACCTAAAATAATATTAAAAGTTGTTATGTTAGAAAATAATAAAAATCAAAGTATAAGGCTTTATAACACTTAATTAATCAAATACTTAAATTAAAATATTATTATACCTTAAATTTTTTACCCAAATTAACCAAGTAAAGTAGCACCTCATACTACTCATGCAACATGAGCTGCATGCAAGGAAATGAGGAGAAGGGGGCTCAAAGGTGGTGAAATGAGGAGGAATGGACTATTTTCGGGTTAGGGTTTTTAGGCTAGTAAAAGAGGCGTGCTAAAATAATAAAATATTTATTTTAATTTATTAAATATTTATATCCAAATTTATATACTCAAAAATACACAAAATAATTCAATTAAAAGATTTAAAGGCTAATTTATCCAAAATAAAATTTATTTATTAAAATATAGGCTTTTAAAAATTCGGGGTATAACAACACTCTATGTACTTGATTGAATTTTTTTAACTGTTAACTTGAATCTTTAACTATTAATTACAAGGTCACTATCCTTGTGACTTGCAAGTCATAGAGGATATGCCTATAATAGTAAATGCTACTGCATTTATTGAGTCAAATCAACCATTCATACTTGACCATTAGAGGTTGATAAATTTTGGGCCTCAATTCATAATGTCTTTAAGGCACACTTAATGGATTCAATGCCACTTGATGTGGCATATAATTATGAAGAAAAGGATATGCCCATATTGTGTTTACTAGCAGGGCAATTCGTTGGATGGCCAAGTAACCGTTTAATTATCAAGGACGAGGTAATCCAAAATTTTTCGATATTAGATTACATTCTTATTACTTAAATGATAATATACAATCTAATAATTATGTCATCCACTCTTTCTTACATACTTGGGGCATTCATATTATAGCAAAACTTATTAGTAAGAAGGAAATAAAAGATATGGAGTATGCATAAACCCAAAAGCCTTAGGAATAAAAACAATAATCAAGCATCATGACCTATCACCTCAATTTAGGTTATATTTGAACATGGGGCTGTTACTGGGTGACAATTCTATTAGGATTCATCTTCTAGTGGATTTACACATGAAATCAAATGATGTGAATATCTGGATTAGGGAAGAGGATATTCTACCTTTGTTAAAAGATGAAATGTTATAATGTTAACATATTACAATATATATGAGGTAATTTAAATACTTTCACATTTGATTTTATTTTGATTATTAGTGGGAAGCTATATTTTGATACTAAATATGTAATTTATTCTTTCATGGTCATAGGTTCTTGAATGAAAATTGGGTGGGTCTAATATATATATATATATATTTATGTGCTCAAACATGGTCTCCAATAAAATGATAATATTGAGCATGTTTCATATGTGGATAATGCAATGAAGATGGCTCCACAATTCCTCTTATTTGCTCTATTTTTCTTGGTCATGTATTAGGTAATAGTGATATTGCAACTATTTTTAGGATTCGATGGATTTAATTGATGGAAATCCTCATTCTGATCTAAAATTGCCCACTAAAAGGAAAATGTTTATCTATATAATGATATTAATTAGAATCACACACCCCCCAGCGACCTACCCACCCACCCACACTAATATATGGCTAATACATCAGTTAGGTCATTCAAGGCTTATTTTGGGCTATAAAAGAAGGGAAGGGTACTACCACCCTGTATATATTAGAAAAAATATAAGGTTTGTAGTTTTTTTCATTTAAGAACCATTATCATTTAATGTTAAGTATTTAGTATGAGAAAATAATAATATAATTTATATTTTATTATTATCCATGATAACTAGATGATATAAGTTATGGATACTATGTCATGATATTCATGAAAGAAATAATTTGCAAATATTAGACGGGACAAGGAGAAGTATATGTTTACTTTGTTTAGTTCATATTAATTATGATTAGTTATATACATTAGTGGCTTCGTTAGCATATTAGCCAGATTATCCAAAGTACCCACTTTCTCCAACACAACTTTGCCTGCAGTAACAATACCCTATATAAAATGATAACTGATGTCAATGTCCTTTGTTCGACAATGGAAAGTATTCTAATTCTTCGCTAAATATATAACACTCTGGCTATCGCCACAAAAAATTGGAGCACCATGATCAAATTTCAACTCTCATACTATACCACCAAGCCACAAAACTACCTGATCTATTATAGCTATATACTCTACCTCAGTAGTGGACATAGCTGTCACATCCTGCAAGGATGACCTCCAGCTAATATCTAAATCACCAATATAGAAAACATATCAACCAACGAATCTTCTTTTATCAAGTTCTCCACTATAATCAAAGTCCACGAACCCAACCAGAAAATTAGTTGATATTCCACACTCAATGCAAATTGATATCATTCCCTTCAAGTACCTAAGGATCCACTTCACTGCTTGCTAGTGATCCTTTCCCGAATTCACCATATATTGACGCACAATACCAATAGCTTGAATAATATCAAGTTGGGCACACACCATAACATACATGATACAACCAACATCATTCAAATATGAAATAGTTGCCACAAATTCCTCTTCCTCTTTGGATTTGAGACAATCCAAAACAGAAAATCCAAAGTAAGTAGCTAATACAATTTCGTTGTCTTAGCATCTATCATATGAAATATCTCTAGCACCTTGTTCACATAAGATTCTTGTGACAAGTACAAAAGCATTTGCCCACGGTTCCTAATGATCTCCATGCTAAGGATTATCCAACATCCTTCATCTCAAACTCATTCTTTAACATTTCCTTCACCTTATCAACATCAAAAATATTTTTTTCCACCACAAGAATGTCATCAACATATAGCAAAAGATACACAAAAGAGATACCCTCCATCTCCTTCAAGTACACACATCAATCATTCAGACTCCAGAAAAACCATGCTCAAGCATAAACTGATTAAATTGTTTATAACACTATTTAGGATATTGATTCATATCGTATAGTGACCTCTTTAATAGGAATGCATGATCAAGCATCCCCTTAAGTATAAACCCATCAGGTTGTCATATTTAAATCTCCTCCTTGAGCTCACCATGCAAAAAGGAAGGTTTGACATCTAACTACTCTAACTCAAAATCATGCATATCCACAAGGGCACGTAAGGTATGAATAAAAGTATGTCTAGCCATAGGAGAAAATACCTCATTATAGTCCATGTCTGGAATATAACTAAATATATGTTCAAATAAATGAGCCTTGGGTATCGGTCTCTCAACCCTTTAAGCTCCCTATTTGAACTTTTACACCCATTTGCAATAATTTTTTTTTCTTCTTTGGTGTCCTCACAAGTTCCCATGTTTGTTTCTTCAATAAGGACTCCATATCCTCCTCCATAGCAATGCCTCTTTGCTCCACTTGCTTCCTGGATCCACCCACTTTAGGAATAGTGGGTCTATCATAAAGGTCTCTACTAGCTAACTCAACCTTAGCCTCCACATGGCCTAAAGCACTCTCCTACTCCACCTCCTTAGTAACACCATCACAATACTCTATCTTCCAGAGGAACACAAACTCATTGAAGGTAACATCTCTGTTAGTTAAGAACTTGGATGCAATTGGATCCTATAACGTGTACTCCTTCACTCCATATGTAAAGCTAAGAAAGATATACTTATTGGCTCTAGGCTCAAGTTTACCATCATTCATATAAACATAAGTAGGGAAACCAAAGACATGTAAATCAGAGTAATCAGTTGGCTTATCAGACCATAAATCTTAAGGAGTCTTAAATCAATGGACTGATTTGATGACTAGTTTACTAGGTATGCTGCCATATGAACCACCTTAGCCTAAAAGTCTTTGCCTAGCCCTCTTTATGATAGAATACATCAATTATTCTCCAATAGGGTTCTGTTCATTCGCTCAAAAAATCCATTATGTTGTGGTCTCACAACATAGGTGTAGTGTCTTACTATCCCATGGTCTTGTCAGAAATGAGTGAAAATCTACTTAACAAACTCAATGCCATTATCTGTCTGTCTCGAGACACTTAACCTACTTCTCAATCTACATCTCTATCAAGGTCTTTCAGTATTTGAAAACACTAAACACACCATTTTTATGCTTTAATAAATAAACCCATACCTTCCTAGAGAAGTCATTAATGAATATGAGCAAGTATCGCAAACCACCTTTGGAAACCACTCTCGCTTGACCCTACAAACCTAAATGGATATACTCAAGAGACCCCTCTTGTACTAGGTTTAGTTATTAAGAAGCTAGCCATCTTCTACTTTCCAAACACATAGTACTCATAGAAGTCCATATTACCTATACTCTTTCCATCCAACAACCCCTCTTTAAGAGATCAATCAGACCCTTGACACTCATATGTCCTAGTATCATCTGCTAAAGTCACGTAACATCCAAGTTTGACAACCTCGGTGATGCCACAACAGTTGTCCACACAATAGTGGAACCTACCAACTCATACAATGTCACAACATGCTTCACCTTCATCGCCACTAAAGCCATTTTTGTAACTCTCAGGGTATCATCCTCAATAACATACCGGTACCCATTAAAATCCAAGGAACTCAAAGAGATGAGGTGCTTGGTCATCTCTAGGACATGTCTCACATTGGACAACGTTCTAACTATACCATCATACATCCTTACCTTCACCGTTCCAATTCCAGCAACTTTATAAGCATCATCATTGCCCATCAAGACTAGTCCACCCTAATTCACCTTGAACATTTGAAACCAACTCTGGTCGGAACATATGTGGTAAGAGCATCAAGAATCTAAGATCCATCTATAATTGCTCTTGTTCTGTCTATTGGTGTCCAGTAACACATCTATATCACTATCACCATGGACAAATACAACATCATCCTTTGTATCTGATGACTCACTAGATATAGCATTGGGCTTTTTATTAGGACAAAACTTCCTAACATGCCCTTTCTTGTGACACCCATAGCATGTCACATTCTTTTGCAACTTTTATGTTTAGATCTGGACTTCTTATGGTCACCAAACCCCTACTCTTGTGTCCTCCCCTTAGCTATCAATCCCTCACTATGTGAAACCCCCGAAAGTACCACTACCATTCAGCTGACTATCAATCAACTCCCATTGTAGTAGGATATATTTCACATCATTAAAGACTAACTCGTCCTTCCCATACAAAACAATCTTACAAAAAGTTTAAAACTTGCTGCCAAAGAACATAACAACATAATAGCTAAATCTTTATCATCTAATTTAACATCTATATTATGCAAATCCATAACTATAAAGTCAAATTCATCCAAATGACATTTTAGAGATTGAAACTCACAGAATTTCAGGTTATGAAGCCAACTCTTCAACAATAGCAATTTGCTACTGATTTTGTCATATACAATGACTTTAGCTTCAACCACAAGGTATATATTTTTTACTCCTTTGTTACTTCTCGCACATTTGACAAACACAATTGTATGGTAGAGAGGGTATTCAGATCTAATTTTTTGAATCTCTCATTCGTCATCGATTTTGACTTCTTCAAATGGCTGGATAAAGCTTTTTCCAACCCATTCCAATTTGGAATTGTCTGCATCTTCAATTTCCATAAATCAAAATTGATGGATCTATTAAATTTCTTATTATCGAATTTGCACCCATCTTGATAACCGAATCTCTCACACAAAATATCTTTGATACCAACTTATTGCAAAATTTACATGGATTCATAGAGATCCTAACCAAATTGGAGTTAACAAGATTATGAATAATTGAGGATTCAATCATAAAATAGAAAAATTGAGGAAAAAAATAGAGATCTTTATTCATACTCTTGTTTAATTACAGAATAATTAAACTAATTAATCAATTAATTATGAAAATCTACAATTCTCTTTGAATGGAGAAATGTATGAAGAAGAAGTAGAAGTTGGGATGTACAACTCTCGATGGCTAGGGTTTTAAAATGTCTCCTTTTATAGACGAAAAACCCTATGGGGGCAAAACAAGTGTTTTAGAAATAAGGAAAAATACAATCCATATTTAAGAAACACAAGACCCTCATGTTTATTTCCTTACTTTTAACTTTTGCCCCAAAACACATCAAAGATTCTAAATAAAAACATGGTTCATGTTTATTAACACGGAACCCTTGTGTTTCTCACATAAAACTCCGTACTACATTAAACTTGTTCAACACCTACACTAACCAATACAATGTTATGTTGTGCTCAAATGCCTAGTCAAAATTCACACGTCTATGCCAATCACCATCCAATATACCTCATACATCCCTATTTCCCTTAATTATTCCATGCCAAAACCATCCCCCGTTGCCTCAAGTATGATATATGCGTGTGTAATTGTAACAAACCCATTTTTTACTGCTTAAAAATTTCATTTTGCAGAAGGGTTGATTACCAAACTACTAGGTGTTACCACCACACTTAATATAAGTCTAGATCCCTCACCTTTCTTATACCAAGTGCTAAGGATAAAATGAACCACAACCAAAGTAAAATAGTGGAAATATGAGACATTACATATATAAAAAGTATAGATTATTGAATTCATACAAAAATGAAAAAAATCAAAGGGACATAAGTGTCTAAGGGAAAATTGATACAAACCAAAAAACCAATACTTGAAGGTACAACAATGGTTTGAATTAACTCTTAGGCCCAAAATTGCACTTAAAAAATGTAATCTCTTCCTTACCACTATTATATGCCTAGAGCCATTCCATACCCTTCACTTAGTCATCAAAAAATGTAATATTAGTACAAATTCCTTGTATTAAGTAAATAATAATGCCTCACAAGAGGTAACATACCCATATTGCACATAGTCACACAAAAATTGGAAATCATACTGAAGCACAAAGCATGTACCATAACTACATGCAATAATAATGGAATAATATATATACCATCAAGTCTTAAGCTCAAAAAAAAGCATACTAGTTTAATTCACATCATATGAAGGTATGATAGACTTATTCGATTAATCAAATATATTCCAAATATTAAAGTAGGGCACTGAGGTAATTACTGAACCAACAACTCCAAAACAATTCCAAATACCAAGGTAGGACACTAAGACAACTACCAAACCAACAAATTTAAAGCAATCCTTTTATTTTCTTTCATAATAGTTAATTTCATTATTAGTTACTTGAGGGGGATACCATTAACCTAGGGATACTAAGGTTCACCCAATCATATTGGCACCTAAAGATGACACAATATCCTTATTCTCGAGCCCAGGGATATAGTAATATGCATACTTATACCATCATATAAAGGAAATACAGTATCCTCCAACCTTGTTCATCTAATCCTTAAGTATTGATACCTCTTATAGGACTCGTAGGTCATGTATAGAGTAGAATAAGTCCTTATTAGGGCGCAACAACATGCTAGTGAACCAAATAAACTAGGGGTAAAACCTCATCTCTAGGATAACTAATCCTAGAGATTAGCCATTCCTAACTTGAGATCTATCACTTTAAGTATTAATATTTTGGCAAGTGATCATAGATGTCACATACTGCATAAAAATTTCCATTTCTATACTTAATCATTTTCCCTTTTATTTATAAATATTAAGGCAAACCCTAAGGCCTTTAGTTTATGCCAAGTCAAGTTAACACTAAGGTCAATCAGTCAAAGTCTAAGACCATTATAATATCCAGTATTCTCAAAGATATATTACATTAAAAATAACTAAAATGCCATAAAAAACCCTAGTTTTAACTTTTTATTCCTTTTTATACCAATATTTATTAATATGAAAAAATTGACATGAAAAGGATAAAAGAAAATAATTCAAATTATTTAGTATGTGGGTAATCTTTTTGATCTAGCAATTGACTGTATTTTCCACTTTTTATTCATTTAGTAAGTTGCACCCATAAACCCTAATCATGTGTTCCTCACGTATCACATATTCCATTTAGTAGGTCATACATATTTGATCCATAAAACAACATTTATTAGGGTAATTATCATCAAAATACATGTAAGAGAATATCTCTAACTCTAAAACATGTGAATATCAATAATAGTATTCTTACCCTAATCATGCGTGGATGTTTTTATGCTATGTATAAAAACCCTAGCTACCATCCAACATAAATCATGATATATTTATCATGGCATTTAAATCACAACTTGACATGAGCAAAAATCCTAACAAAACTATAGACATGCACACATAAATATTTTAATATATTACTCATGCATAAAACTTAACTTACGACAACTGTACATATCATTTATTTAGCAAGTTATCATTTCATCATGCATGTAATAATACTTGAAAAATATATAACCCTATTATGATTATAGGTTTTAAAGATCCTAGCATGCTCACACATAAATTCTACCATCTTATGAGTGATTGGATTTACCTAAATCCAAGCTTACACAAAAATAATAAAACCATCTTCTTGAAGATATTCAAGGATTACTTAGGAAATTAACACCCTATAATACATGTATTAGCATTTAATATAACAAAAAATTAACCCAAAATGCTAAAATAAATCAAAGATAACTAAAATATAGAAGAAAAGCAACAAGGAAACCAACCAAAACTCAATAAACAAAGGAAGGAGGAACAAAAGATTTTATCTAGAAAGAGGGGCTAGAAATGGTAGCCTTGGTCGGTGCTAGGGGAAAAATGACAATAATAGATGGTGTAGGGAGGGGAGATGTCATAGCAAAAGGTGTGGCAAGGTGGTGAGGATTGATAGTTTTGGTCGAAGGAGAAGGGAGAGGATTGGAACAATGGTTGAAGGTGGAGGAGAAGCTTTAGTGGGTTTAGACAAGGTACTTAGGGGGATTTTTGGTGAGGTTGTGCATTGTTTATGGGGTGGTTCTGGTAAGAGTTGCCAAAGGTGAGGATAAGGGATTAGTGGGAGTTGCCGAAGCTAAGGAAATGTGGTTAGTGGTGGAGTGCATTGTTATAAAAAATGGTAAAGGTGAGAGATGGTAATAAAGAATAAGTAGGCTTCTTTCTTACTTGAGGAATCTTGGGAGAAGGAGGAGGTAGTGTAGGTTTATTTTGGGGTGAATGCATGAAACAAAGGGAGAAGTAAAATGAGAGGAAGAAGGGTTTAAGAAGAATATGGCGTGTAGGGTGTCGTCGAGCAAAATAAGGGGAGGAAAACATAGGAGAGAGGGAGGTATGGTACAGGTGGATTTTATGCTAGGGGAGGAATGGGGGAAACAACCAAAGATAATCTATTAGGCTAAGGTGGAAGGTTAAGGTAATTACTTAGGTGAAGAATCGAGGTAGAAATATTCGGTTGCCGAAATTAAGCATACCCAACATAATGGATATCGATTAAGGTGTAACTTAGAATTTAATTTTAATAACCCAATCTCTAACAAATTTTAACCTAATTAAATTTTATATCTAATATACCATCATAATAATATATATATCAATAATATATTTAATACAAAACACCCTACAATAATTATTATGGCCAAACACATGATTACCAATTTATAATTAATGTTTAAAAAAATGGGGTATTATAACAATTATAAGCTCCAATAATTGTCTGTAACTTAATCATAAAGCAATCCAAGACACAACAACACACATGATCATCAAACACTTAGGCATTTTGGTGTGGAATTTGTATGACTTTACTTCCAATAATTGATCACCTTATATTTTTTTGGGTAAGTAAAGTGTATGTTGATTAAAATTGAAAATCATACAATTGGAATGGGTACATCATATCTTAAATCACTAAGAGAGAGAGAGAGAGAGAGAGCCAAATGACGAGTTTTCTCAAATAAGGGAATCAATATAGTTCATTATCTTCCTAAAAGACTTGTAATCTTGGAACTTGATCATTCTTCCTACCATATTAGCAATGATCTGCTTCTTTATGTGTCTTGTGCTATTAGTATCATTAGTAAAGACCCTTCTATTTCAGTCCTTCCATATGTGGTATAAAGTAGCAGCAAGTAGAGTTTGAACTAGAATCTTTCTAATTTGAGGACCTCCACCTTCATAATAGTCTAGTGGAGGATTAGGTTCCAATCTGATATGTTTTGGTTACATCTTAGCTTGTGGATCAATGTTAAAAATCTCCTTTGTGAAGTTGCACTCAAAGAAAAGATACCTATGAGTCTCTAGGTGTACATTACATAGTACACAAAGAGGTTTGAGTTGCATCCCAATAGATACAAGTCTCCTTTGTTTGCAGTCTTTCCATAACAGCAAGCAAAATTATAAAAGAGTGCCAAGGGAAGGTGTGTTTTTACCAAATTATAGGATACCAGGCGACAATGGAGGCATGAGATCTTATAATTTCATACATCTTGGATATGCTAAACTTACTTCCTTGAATAAAATATGATTGAGGCCCTGAGATGAAAGCATTTCTACATAACTCTCTAAGGTTCAATAATTTCTTCATAATCCACAAGGTCGTGGTTTTAATCCTCACCATCCAAATATCCTCTCTCTTGAGATAATAAGTATGGATATATCTTACCTATTACATATACTTCTTTGAAGTTAAATTCCAAAGGAGTTTACACATTGCTGTTTTACTCCACCATTCAATATTTATAATACCCAAGCCTCCTTCTCTCTTTAGCATGTAAATTTTATCCCATGAAACTAGTGAAGGCTTAGCTTGCCGTGCAGTCCTAAACCATAGAAATTTTCTATATATAGCATTAATTTCTAGTATAATATGTTTAGTTAGAGAGAAGACTAAACTCTAACAAACTTGAAGACTGAAGAGGATAGATTGTATGAGTTGCATTCGACCTACATAACTGAGTAGTGTGGTATGCCAGGATCTTAAACAAACTATGAACTTGTAAATCAGAGGTTTATAATGCTGTGTGGATAAAAATTTACCATCAAGTGGAACTCTTAGGTAAGTGAAAGGTAATGCACCCTCAAGTATGTGAAAGTGCTCGTAGATTTCATCTTTCAGTTGGTCAGAACAAGCGCCTCTAAAGTAGAAACTACTTTTAGAGGTATTTAAAGTCAATCTTGCGATAGTTGAGAAGATGTAGATCACTTCAAGGATTGCTTTAAATAAAGAAAATTAACCTTTGTAGAAGAAAAGAAAGTCATTTGTAAGCATCAAATTGACCAATTTCAACTCTTTGCATTTTGGGTGAGGGGAAAACTCTATATTATTCTAAAGGCTTGAGAGGGATCAATTTAATACTTCCATAGCCAAAACAGAGAGATAAGGAGATAAGAGTTAACCCTGTTTGAGCCCTCTTTTTACTTGGAAAGGAGGATGGAGAATCAAATTAAACTTGATAGAGTAACTAACTATTTTACCACAGGTCATGATAATCTTTACAAATTGAATGAATGGAGATGAGGATGTTTTTAAGGAAATCCCAATGTATGAAGTCATAAGCTTTTTTCATATAAAGTTTTTACATGATTTTGGGGGATTTTTTCTTTTGGATGTATCCTTGAATTATCTCAGTAGTAAGGAGGATACTATCATTAATGGCCCCTCCTTTCATAAATGTAGTTTGTGTTCCACCTACCAAGTCAGACACTGCCTTTTAGAGTCTAGAAGTGAGAATAGTTTCTATAATTTTGTACAAGGTGTTGCAACAAGAAATGGGGTGATAATCTCCTAGTTTTGTAGCATCAAGAACCTTTGGGATGAGATTTACAGTAGTAACATTTATAGCTTTTGGTAAGAATCCAGTAGTAAAGAATTCATAGATTGCCTTGTGTAGATCTTCACCTATGATGTTCCAATAATGTTTAAAGAAAAAGGAGTTATAACCATCTATTCCTATAGATTTGCTATTTGCTAGAGAGAACACTACCTTCTCAGTCTCTTAAATCCTAACAAGTGTTAAGAGGCTACATTGATGTTCAACTTTTAATGTGGGTCCTTTTGAGATTATAGTAGGATCAAAAGTGATCGAGGCCCCAGGAGATGAGTGTAGAAGTTATGGAAGATGTCATATATCCCTCTTTGATTTGTATGTTCATGTCCTCAATCATCAGTCAGTGAATTGATCTAATTTTCTTGTTTCCTTCCTTTTACCACTGCATGGAAATATTTATTATTGTCATCACCAATATTAAGCCACAATGTTCTTACTATTTGATGGTAGAAACTCTCCTCACATTTTGAGAGGTGCTTATAAGTCATAAGAAGATCAATCTCCTAAGAATGTAATAACTAATCTAAAGGGTCTACAATCATATTGTGCTAGAGATTTTCAGTGCACACTTTTCTTGGTTAACCCTATCACTAATGGCGCCAAACTTAAGCTTGTTAAACTGCTTTAGTGGATGTTTCAATTGCTTGAGTTTTTTGATAATAACATGCAGTTTCTTACTAAGGTGACAGTTACTCCAAATGGATTATACCAAAGGAAGGAAAGTTTTATCTTCAAGCCATATATTATAAAATTGAAAAGGAGTTCTTCCCTAAGCCACATTTCATTAGAATGAGAGGTACCCCAAAATGAGCATGAGCACCTACATAATAGTTAGACCACTTAGGATTGCATAAGACTCTGTTTAACTTACAACAACGTCTATCATGTCCCATCTGTTTATTAGACCAATTGTAGAAAGATCCTGTATATATTAAGTCGGTGAGGTGGAGATTATTGATACAGGTTATAAAATCTTCCATGTCAACTTCATTTACTTCTCCTTGACTCTCTTCAATTTTATTAGATACCACATAAAAATCTCCCAAAAGAAGCCATAGATTATCCCTAGGATAGTGCTAAATGAGCCATTTCTATAGATCTCTCCTTAAATGACCATGATTAGAAGCATAAATGATGGCGAGGAAGAAATGAAGGATGTTGTCTTTATAATTCATCTCACAATATACCCCTTGAGCATGAGTAGAGATCACCTGCACTTGCCATTGATTAGGATCCCATCCTAACCAAACTCTCCCATTATAGTGACAATCATAATTGTGCACCCATTTCTAGTTTTGCATCAAACCTCTAGTAACTTTATTTACGTCCTCAACCTTTTCTCTATTTTCTACAATGCCAACCAAGGAACTGATCACCTTATTCATTTTCTTTCTTTTGTGTTTATATCCATGTTCTTAATTATTTTTTATTCAATCCTTTGACCAATTCCACCCTTGAATACCACCTTGTAAGATTCCCATCATCATTAGCACAACATGAATTAGTTAAATCCTCTGTTATTCTCTATTTTGTTTCCTTTTCTTATCATTATTTGTATTATAATCTCATGTTTTATCTTAGTTTTCTAGGTGAACATCTTCATTAACTTATAATATAAGGCAAAATCTAGATTTATTTCATTAAAACATGATTTATGCTATAATTTCATTTTTCTATTTCAAAGATGGTGTTTTAAGCTTATTTGGTAGGCTAAACTTGTTATTTTTGTAACATAGATCAAATGATATTATTTATACTTTTAAAAAAAATTTAATATCATGATTATATCTTATTATGATTTTTAAAATTATTATAGAATGATTCTTTGGGCATGTATTTGAGCGTGTGTTTTTGTGATGAATAGGTTATAAGTTTTTTTATTGGTATATTTAGGATAAAAATGATATAAAATATAGTGTCACTTAGCACTAATATAATCAAAGTTATAAGTAATTAAAGTTTGAGTAAAACCTATGAATATATTCAACCTTTTATGGCACTATTTGTTAAAAGATATTAATGGAATATTAATCATTTTTAGATTTTAAATGAACAAATTATCCTAAAATGAAAAAAAGGATGAATGTGTGAATAGTAAAAGACAAACATTAACCATTAACTTTGAGTTTGAGCTAGACTTTGACTTCCCATGATTTTCTTGGTGGATAGTAAATTTTTACCAATAGTGGCAAATAACCTCATTTTTCAATTCCCAACTAAAATACACATAACATTTTGGCCCATTCGACTCTAATATGGTCATTTTGAATTAAAAAGTGTTTTTTTTGGAATGTATTAGTTAGTGTAATCATAAGATAAGTTTAGTATAACCTATAAATGCTTATGCATCAGTTTAGTGTAATCTAAAAACACTTATGTGAACATTTTGTGTAATTCATAAACAATGGTTGTGTGACATATGTAATTTGAGATGGGTGTTATATCTAAACACTGCAAATTTAAATATGTAAAACACTTGTTTTGTGTGATCGTGTGAGTACTTACAATTTTTAGAGGTAATCGTGTTAAAACCTTAGTTACATTAGAGGTAATCTCATTAAAACTTTAGCCTCATTAGCGGTAAGTGTGTTGAAGCCTCATTATTTGGACTTTGTGTGTTTTTCTTGGTTGTGATGGCTATGCATTTTATTGAATTATGATTTCTCTAGCCATGATGGTCACGCATTAATTCACATTGAATTTCTAAGCTGTGATAGCCCATGAGTTCATTTGCATTGAGTTTCCTAGTTGTGATGACCCATGAATTCATTTCCGTTAAGTTTCTTAGCTATGATAACAATGTGTTAAGAATGCCTTGATATTGTTTGGTGTAAAATAAATACCCATTTGATATTGCTTAGTGTTATTAATAAACACCCATTTGATATTTTCCAGGATTGTTCGTGGTTGAGCATTCCCCTTAAATCCTACTTGGTTTTGAACATCCCCTAAGATCCTGTTCACGGATGAACAAACCCATAGATTTGTTCAACTATTTTGATGGTTTCCTTGTTAATGACCTTGGTTAGTATTTGAGCATCCCTATTGTAAATTGTTTTCAAAACATTTATATGTGTGTAAAAACATCTTTGTGTGCTCCCTTAGGAGATTTCATGTCATTATCTACACTAGGCTTCTCAAAAGTCCAAGCATATATTAATTTGTTATGTGTTATCATGTAATTGATGTATTGTGTTTTAAGTACTTATAGAAGCTAGATTTTACTAAATACTTAACCATACTGATGTCTTTTGTGGTGCTATGATGAATGTGGAAAATACAAGGGAGTAGTTAGCCTTATTTTGCAATACATCCATCATTGTCGTAACACCCCAAAATTTACCATTGAAAAAATTTATTTTTTGGAAGCATTAATTATAAAATAATAAATATTACCTCCATACTTAGCATACACCTAGTTCCCTCACCTTACTTATGCTAAGTGCTAAGGTTCAAAATAAGTTAGATCCAAAACAAGGCAACAAAAAAAAGATACGATAATATAAATAAAGATTACGGATAAGCAAATTACATACAAAAATAATAATCAAAATACAATAAGGGACATATGAGTTTGAAGAAAAACCAACTATAAAAAACTTTATTACCCGAAAGTACGACACCATTTTACCCTAACTCTTAGACCCAAAATCTCATTCCAAAAATGGGTCTCCTCCTAAGGATCCCACTAATCCTCACAACACTTGTATGCCTCGTTCTACTCCTTCACTCGCACATAACCATCTATAAATATAATGCTAGTATGACTTCCTTGTATCAAATAAATCACATCACCTCACAAAAGGTAGCATGCTCACATTGTACATAACCACATAGAAACATTAAATATGCTTAAAATGTAAAATCACATACGATAACAAGAATATAATTACCATAAGATAGCATATAAAACATAAAATCTCATGATCCACAACCAATACACTTATCTGTTACTTATCCATCTCAAACACATAATAACCATATCATAATCCAAGACCAATAAGCTAGCACACTAAGGCTCCACTGACCAACCAACCAAGTCAATTCTAGTTAAGGCCAAAAGAACAACAATATCCTAAAGACATATAAAATACTCCAATTATACTTGCACATAAAACTACATAGTACCCTCCCAAACATTCTACCAAGTCAATGCATATAAACCACAGGTAGGCATAAGGGTAACTATAGAAACAACAATAAAGTACATTACCAATAACCATATACATTAGTTTCTTCCATTTTTATCACTCAAAGGGATACAAAAAATAACTCAAATATGTATAAAGTACATCAATCATACTAGATCACAAAGCAACACAATACCCTCCCAACCATACAACCCAGAGATGTATAAAGTACACCGGTCATATTTATACTCTCTAGAAACACAGTACTTTCCAATCTAGGTCACTTAATTATTAAGTATTGATACCCCCTATAGAGCCTATTGGTCACCTATAGAGTAAACTAGGGCCTTAATGCGTCAGTAAGACACACTAATAAAAATAAATCCAAAATAAGGACTCCTACCTTATCTCTAGAATAGTTAGGCTTAGAGAGTAAACCATTATCAATTTTGAGTTCTTCCACTTTAAATATTAGTACTTTATTTGGTGATCACAAATATCAAATAATATACAATAATTCCAATTCCTCAACCATTTTTACATTATTTCTAATTATTCAAGTCAACCCTAAGGTTAATTATCTAAGCCAAAGTCAAATTCAATACTAAGGTTTACCTATCAATATATGAAGGCTATCCTATATCTGATTATTTGCATTAGGTTCATTAAGTCAAAAATGTCCAAAATTCCTTAAAACCCTAATTACAACATTATTATCCAAGTTTGTACCAAAAATTATTATGATGATAATTTGTCATGAAAATGCTAAAAGATAAAAATTCACAACATTTTAGCATATCGGTAATTTTTAAGGTTTGGTGATTGACCATATTTTCCGTTATGCATGTATTCTACAACTTATGTGTACAAAACCTAAGAAATGTATTTCTAACATATCATATATTCTATGAAACACATGCATACATATTTATAAGATGATTTGACATTTAATGTAGCGACTAATATCATGTTTCATGCAAAAAAAAAACATTTCTAACCCTAGATCATGTAACTAGCAATTATCACAATTTAAACTTAATCATGCTTGCTTACAATCATGCTATATATCAACCCTAGCTACAATATGAAATGATAATCATGGAACATTAACCCTCTCTTCTTCTCCTCTTCATCTTCTTGCATCTTTTGAATTCTAAAATCTTAACTCTTTGGTGCTTATTTTAAGCAAAAGATAGTTAAATTCTTAGATTAGGGAATTCTTGATGAACTCGTTTCCAAATCTATATTTAGAGATTTTAGGGGTTTTATCCTATCTTATAATTTTTATCTTTTATTTTAAATGTGTCTATACTTCTTTTATCTAATTATTGTAATTTTTTAGGTGATCAAAGTATCGAATGGTGTCTTTAGGAGATGTTTGGTAAGAAAACATGTATCTAGTTTAGGGTGATTGTTGTTATGTGTTAATTTTATGAATTTCCATGATTATCATGTTTTGTGCTTGAAAACATTATTATGCACTACTTTTATTTATGTCCATGTATTGCATTTGTAATATCATGATTTTAGAAATTTTATGTTTTATGTAAAAGGTCTATTTTATTCTTTTTTAGGATTTACTATAAAATCTCAATCATGATGGCATATTATGTTTTATTGATTTGTCCTTCGATGAGTAAAATTAATTATGTGTAAATATTGCAATTGGTGTAATATGTTGAGGTTGCAAGATTTGAGATTTTAGGATGTGATGGTTTATGCCTTTAGGCCATTTGAAGTTTTGTGGGTTGTTTTAATTAAATATAATTACATTTTTGAGATAATAATAATGAAAGGGAAGTTGAATGTAATTTTGATTATTTTTTTAGAGCCTGTAGAATTTTGTTGGATAGTTGATATTTTCATCTTTGAGGGTAATATGGTCTATTACGAGCTTTTGGTGGAAAATGAGTATATCATCATATTCCTTGAGGTATATACATTAAATTTGATATATTATATATTAAGGATTGGATGAGTATGGCCTAATTTATGGAAATAATAAATTTGGAGGTATTTAGGTGAACTAAGGTCATTTTGATTTTTTGGGTTGAATATAGGATTTTGGTGTTGCATAAGTGTTGTATGGGATAATATATGATAAGTATGATATTTGAAGTGCTTTTATAAACAATGAATCATGTTGGTGTAATATTAGAATAAAATGACTTAAATTGGAAATAGTATTAAAAGGGTAATATTAATATTTTTGTTAAATGTTGGAGTTAGGTTATAATTTTTGGATATGAAATTATTGATAAAATATTGGGATAGTGTTAAATTTGGTGAATATAAGGTCCTATAGATGAAGTTATGGTGTGATTGTAAATTAGGGTTTTCTAAGGGTATTATGGTATTTTCCCTTGTAAAATATTCCTTTATGTACTTAGTATACGCTCTTATGTCTTATCGTTACTTCATGTGATCAAAAATGTCTAATATGTTGTAAGTATGACACACTTTCAAATGTTTCAGTATTATCAATTGTTGGAATGAATTTGGTGACATTTAATACTTCATATGACCAATATTAGAAATAATATTTTCTGAAAACCTTCTTCGGGTTTTAAATATTTTGATTTGATTATATAAGTAAGTATCAAAGTATTTCATAGAAATTTTGAAGGTTAAATGATTCTTATAAAGTTTTTTCCCTAATTCTCCCTTTTGTTGCAAAAACCGGATTAGTCATGAGAGTTGGGTATGGGTAGATTAAGTGACCTAGGTTTAGATCACCTAGCTTGAGAAAATAGCACCTTCCCTAACATACTTTTGTTTTATAGCTAACTCGACATGGACTGAGAGGGACGGATCGATAACCTAGAGAGGGCATTTGAGGTGCTCATGGGATTAGCTCAGCGTTCCCCGCTAACACAATCTCAAACTACTTTGCCTCTAGTGGGTATTGGAGAGGATTGGCTCGATAGAGTTTCACGTCATCGACCCCCGACCTACGACGGGAAAGAAGACCCCGTGGTCTTGGAGAATTGGCTACGAGATTCTGATAGGACATTTGAGGCACTCAACTGCCCTGAGGAACGAAGGACAAACATCGCGGCGTATTTCCTTCGAGGACCAGCCGATACTTGGTGGGAAGATCTTCAAACTCAAGGAGTACGACCAACATCATGGGAAGACTTCAAGACCGCTATCCGTACGCGTTTCTACATGAAAAGTCTCAAGAGGGCCAAACTCAAGGAATTTATGGAGCTGACACAAGGGAACCTATCGGTCCGAGAGTACTACGCACGATTTACAGAGTTGCTGAGGTTCGCCCCCGGAATAGCGGCTAGCCAGGCAACAACAATATTTCAATTCGAGCAAGGACTTCGATTCAACATCTGAAGTATGATGGGTGCTGACATTTTCCACAACCTGAGTACGATGTACGAGCGGGCATGTAACGCCGAAGCCTTGGTCCAAGAACAAGCCTCCATCCTAGGCAAGAGAAAGAGCGAAGAGACCGAGACCGAAGAAAAGAGTCATCGCCCCAGAAGCAAGGTTTTTCGAGACCATCCTCAACTCCGAACTAAAGCTTAGCGTAAGAAGAATCAGGGTACTCCTAGTGGTAAGGCTAGAAAGAGATCAACCCGACATTACCATTCCCGTCATTGCAAAAGAGATCATCCAGGCAAGGATTGCATGGGAAAGTTGATTCAGTGCCATGACTGTGGACAACTTGGGCATAAAAGCTTTGAATGCTATAGTGCGCCCCGTGAAAGAATCCAGAGGCTAGGGCAAACATCGGATCAATAGAATCAAGCGCTTGGAGTAATCTATTCAGCCTTGTTAACTGAAGAAGATGAGCAAGCATTTGATCATGATGTAACCTCTTCAAGCTATCCATTGGGTCCCGCGTGATTAATTGTATTATTAACTTTGTCTGTAGTTGTTTTTCCTTAGTTAAGTAAGTTTCCCTTTAAGGGGGTAGTTACCCCAAGTAATTTAGGATCCTCTTTTGTAACCCTAGTGCTAAGACCTAAACTTCGGGGACAAAGTTTTTCTTTAAGGGGGTAGTGATGTAATCCCCCAAAAATTTCGAAAACCTATATTTTAATAAATAACTTTTATTTAAAATAGTAGTTGCTTTTAAAATTATTTATTTTAATTATTTTATGGATTTTAGAGTATGTAAAATCGGGTAAGAGTATTTAATAGATTTAAAATAAATATTTTTCTATTTGCCATATTATTTTATTTAAATAATTTTCCAAACTAACATTTTACTAACCTTATCCTTCTGAAATTAATATATTAGATTATAATGAATTAAATTATTAAATTAAATAATTTATCAAGAATATTACATTTATGATTTTATAAATTAATTTATTTTATTTTTCCTATTTTCCATTCCCTTTTTGCCTTTTCCTCTCTCTTCTTTTCTTTTTCCTTTTTTTTTCTTCCCTCGGGCCGCCCAAGCCAGCCCTCCCCGCGCAGTGGGCCTCGGCCCAGCTCTCCCTCTCCTCCTCCCTCTCTCCCGCGCGCTCCACCCGGCCGACTTCCCCTTTTTTTCTTCTTTCCCCCTGGACCGGTCGGTCTGTCTTCTTTCCCTTCCCCAACCGGCCGCCCGCAGCCTCCCTTCTTCCTTCTTCTTCTCCCCAAGCGTCGACAGCAGCCCGACCACCTGCAGCTGCTGCCCGACCACCTGCAACTGTCGCTCAGCCACCCTGCCTTTCCCTCTCTCTCTTCTCCCTCTTCTTTTCTTCACATTTCCCTGCCCTATTATTTTTCAAAGCCCTTCTTCCCCGACCCTCTTCCCTCCATTTTCTCCCCTCCATATTCCCCCCTTTGTTTCGTGCGCCTCCGCCCTCCGCCACTCCGACCGCCGCACCCAGCCCCTAAACCGCCTCCTGCACCCTTCTACTACCACCTTGCACCAACCCAAATATCCATCCCGCAACCCCTTCCTCCCTTCTTCTTTTTCTCCCTGTTTTTCACTCATCTCGACAACCCACCTGTAACGCCGCCATTCGCCACCGTCCGGCCACCTCTGCCGCCACCCAACCCACCGTTCGACACCCTGCAACCCCCTCTACCACTCCCAATGCTCCTTTGGCCGAGAACACCACCTTCAAGCCCTCGTTTTTCCCCTTTCTTTTCCTTCGTCGCCAGCCTGCACCTCGACACCCCACTTCGACCGCCATCTTCGCCGCCGTGAAACCATCCTTAGCCACCACCAACACCCCCTCTTCACTCCTGCACCATTCCCTTGCCTTGAAACCTCCCCCAACTACCCTCTTTTCTAGCCCAAAGACCTCAACCCGAAAATGGCTCATTTTTCTTCCTTCACCCCTCTTCGAGCCTTTTCCCCTCTCATTTGTGCATGCAGCGTGAGCTCCCCCCTTGTGTTGTATCTTGTTTGAAATTTTTTTGAGGTATATTGATAATTAAATTAAAGTGTTCTGTTATTAAATAAATTTTGATAAAGTCTTATCCTTTTTAAATCCTTATTTCTAACATAATAATGATTGATATTATTTTAGGTGTTGAGTTGCTATTTAAGCTTGAATCCTTAATTGGGATATCGGTAAGGTTGAGTTTTGCAGGATTAAGGTAATCGTTAAACCTCCCTTAAATGCATGGAAATGTATGCTAGCACATTAGGAATTTTATTATGATTTTATGTATGTTTTGTGAGCCAAGCATAATATATAAATGGTTGTTTACATTTATTGAAAGAAAGAGGGAAATGCATGATAGCTTTATGCCATGTGGAGGTATGATAATTAAGGAAAAGGTTGATTATTGATGGAAATGTTAAATGCTTGTTTATGATGTATTATGTTGCTAAGGCATGAATGATATTATTGTATAAGGGTATTCTAGTAATTATGGTTATGAAGTATGTGATCTAATGTATGTAGTTGCTAATGAGTATTATGTTGATTAATAACAAGTTGGTGGACTTAGATGATAAGAATAATATCATTATTTTATGTAGTGATGGTAAATCCATAAAAATGGTGAATAAAGGGGTTGAGTGGAAATTTTATAAGTAAAAGGGTAATTTGGTAATTTAAAAAGAAAGGGGTTAAATGATAATTCATAAGTAAAAGGATAAAATTTTAAGTTGTGAGAAAGAAGGGTATTATGGTAATTTTGTGAGTAAAAGGTTAATATGGTAATTTTGGAAAAGAAGGGGAAAATGGTAATTTTGTAAGGGAAGATAAAGATGGTAATTTTTGGATGTAAAAGGGTAAACTAGTAATTTGTAAAGTAAAAAGGAGGATTATGGTAATTTTATAAGTAAAAGGGTATTGTGGTAATTTTGTAAATAAAAGGACAATATGTTAATTTGGGAGTAAGGGGTAACTTGGTAATTATGATAATGACTAAAGATAATTTAGTAATTAAATTATGATTACAGGTGGGTAATTGGGTAAGTGTGAATGTATGATACTAGAGAAGGGTAATTTGGTAAATTAACCAATAAAAGGGCATTATGGTAATTTTAATAAAGGAGAAGGGTAATATAGTAATTATAAATATGGAGAAGGGTAAATTAATAATTATGATTATGAAGAAGGGTAAATTAATATTGGTAATTATGAAGAAGGGTGATTTAGGATTCATGATAGTTAAAAAGGGTAAAATGGTAATTAAAATAATTGAGAGGGTAAAATGGTAATTATGATAAAGGAGAAGGGTAATTTAGTAATTTATCTAACTCAAGGGCAATTTAGTAATTATAACAAAGGAGAAGGGTGATTTGGTAATATAACCAACCAAATGGGAAATATGATAAGTGTAGCAATTATGAGGGATGAATGGTGATCTAAAAAGGGTATGAGATAATTTGGTAATCTAAATTGGACAAAGGGTAATTTGGTAATTATGTAACCTAAAGGGGTAATATGGTAATTTGGCGAGTAAGGAATGGATACTTAACAATTATATAAGTAAAGGGCAAATGAGTAATTTGCACCTAACATGTCTTTGAGATTGTGGAACATTATAATATGATTCAAGTAATGTTGATTAGCCAAGTAGGAGTATTAGTATGGCCTTAACGGTTTTCTCCGTGATATCCTGGATAATCATCTGAATAAGAAACGATTAATGTTATCGGAACTATTAAAAGTAAATAAGTATTTGATTGTCGTGCCTTTGTGATCACCTTTAATTAAGACACTAATACTTAAAGTGAAAGACCTCGATATTGGGAATGGTGACTCCTTAGGGGTCGCTACCCTAAGGACGTGGTTTAGTCCATGATTATTCTGGTATTTGCTGGTGTGCCTTTGTGCCCCAGCCAGGCCCTATATCTTACTCTTTCTAGCTCTACAGACCTAGTTAGGGGTTATGCATACTTATGGATTAGGTGTCCTTGTCGGTAGGGTACTAAGTTAGCTTTATGCACCAGTACGACCAGGGTACCTTTGCGTCCTTGGGTTCGTGGTTGAAGGGTACTGAGTAGCGGATATGCATCGGTACGACCGATGTACCTTTGTATCCCAGGTTATCGATCTCCCGTTCGAGGCAAATAAATATGATTGATGTGCTGATTAAAGAAAGGAAAGATACTATTATTGAAAGTGGAATATTAATGAGCTGGGCCCAGATGATTATGATATTGAGTACCGGTCCACCGGTTATAATAGTGGCCACGAGCGCTGTGCCCTAAGTGATGATTCTTTATATATCCCGGTCCACCGATTATAATAGTGGCCAGGAACGTTGTGCCCTGGATGATGAGTTATATGTATTCCGGTCCACCGGCAAAAATAGTGGGGGTCCCGAGCTCAATAAAACCAGTTATGTATGTGAATAAAATTATGGGAAAGTACAAATCATTTATAGTGGAACAATGGCTTAAGGCCTGATTGTATTGAGTTTGCATTGTGACACGGCTTAAGACCGTAAGTACCGATTGTTCGTAACGATATATTGATATGCTTTGTGAATGATAATTATGTGAATTATATATATATGTGTATGTAGCTTGTTTCATGTGTTGCATTACGGGCCTGATTTTAAGTGGGACTTTAAAGGGTTACTCAGTACCGTAGTACTGAAGGGTTCCATTCGTGGGGCCCCTGCCTATTCAATGGGCAGTGTCCCTTGCAGGTCTTTTCAAGTGCTACTCAAGTGGGCAACGGGAAAGAGAGTAAGGTCTCATCCGGAACTACTAGGGTTTTTCTCTCTCTTTGAAATCTCTGGTTTTAAATGTATATGTTGATACTGTGACCACCATGGGTGGATTTCATTCTTGTAAACGTTTGATACGCTACTCTGATTTACGTATGTTGAAATTCTTGCAAATTGTATTTCATTTTCCTTTAGCCTTAGCACTTAGTACTGGAACGGTATGAGTGAACCGGTCTGGTACTAAGTGTGGCGGTAATACTCCCAAAATTCACGGTTTATTAATTTGCTTCCGCTAATTTCCTTTTAATTAACGAAATTTTTCAGTAGTGAATTTTGGGGGTGTTACAAAGACACAATATCAAACATAGGTAGGCATAAAGGCTATTACTAAACCATAGGTAGGCAAGAAGGTTGCTACCGAACCATAGGTAGGTACAAAAGCTCTTACCAAACCACAGGTAGGCACAAAGGTTGCTACCGAGCCATAATGAGACACAGAGGCTACTATTGAACCATAGGTAAACATGAATGTACTACCGACCAACCTAATAATTATTTCAATCCAATAATAATCATTTTAATCCAATAATATTCATTTTTATTTTTTATTTACTTGAGGGGAGATCATATTGATCCTAAAGACACTAAAGTACTATGGTCATATTGATGTACCAAGGTAGAATAGTATCCTACCGACTATTAACATAAGGACACTAAGATACCCTAGTCGTATTATCACACGAACATAGCATGTCCTACTGATAAGGATACCTAATCCATAAGTATACATATAAATAAGGCACACCATCAAAAATTCATATTCAACCGTGGGTTAAATTACATATTTAGGGTAGTAACCTCTAAAGAGCTACCATTCTTGAACTTAAGGTTTTTCACTTTAAGTATTAGTATTTTATTAAGGTGACCATAAAATTTTATATTAATCGCAAAGATCTAATTTTTATTTTTAAACATTTTAACATGTTTCCAAAAATCAGAGACACCCATAATCAATGTCAATACCAAGATCAATCATTAAGAATATAATAAGCCTATCCTAGGCTCCATTATTTACACTTAAGCACTTTAGGCTAAAAATAGCCAAAATGCCCCTAAGGCTTAAATATCCGTATTATCATGCATTTTAAAAACTAACTCTGTTTTATGTATTAACTTGTCAAGAAAATAATTAAATCATTTAATATGCAAATAAATTACCAAATATGTCAAATGACCATTTTGCTATTATACATAATTTTGCATGTAAAATCCTATCATGTGTTTTAAAAAATTCCAAAACACATACTTCTATACTTATCAATAATTAAGGCATAATTACCATATTAAATATCATGATATTATTGAAATGAACAAATTTTCCCTAAGGCCCACAGTAATAATAATAATCATACTAAAAATATGCCTAGACATGCTCAACTTATCATATTGGATATACATACCATATATAATTCATTCTCAACATAAAGTCCATGTTAACATACTTTTGTATACATAATAGTTCATATAAAATTAAAAATGATCCATTTTACCTATTTTCATGCTAATACTCTTAAGAAAATAGTTATAATGTAACAAACATACTTAATAACATTTATGCATCAAAATCTCTAATATGATATCATGCGATATCTCATAGTTTAGTAGAGTATAATAATTACAATGTAATAAATATTCTTTACATGGTTTACACTTCAAAATCCTAATGGGCTATCATACGATATCTAAAAATTTTAGTGGAGTATAGGGATTACATGATGTCTAGCAAAAGCATACTTTTATTGGTAACCGACTAAAAACTATTAGGCTATGATAACCAAACTTCTGCACTTAAAAATAATACCACATTAATCATATTACTATTCAATCAATAACATAACAATATTTTTTTATTTATTAAATATTTTTAAAATAGGGAAATACCAAACTGCCCTTAATGAAAATGGGACAAAAATTTCATATTGGGATCTTCATACTACATGAGTAGCGTGAGTTGAGTAAGGCAAGAGGTGCTTTGGAGGAGAAAGGTTGGCTGGGTAGAGGTGTTGGTTGATGTGAATGGCTCTAGTAGAGGCAAGGTTGGCCGGTGGTGGTAAGGGAAGGCTATAACAAGGGAGGCCAAGGTAGGTGGTGCACGATGTGTCAGCGGCTAGCTCATTTGGGAAGGAGATGGGAATATTAGTTGGCTTTAGTTGCTAAGGAGATGAGAGGGAGATGTTGCAAGGTGGAGGAGATGATTGATGGTGTTGGGGCAATGATAAAGAGTTACAATAGAGGAGGTAGAGGTGGTTGGGTAGCGGTTGTGATGGTGAATAAAAACAAAGGTCGAGGAGATGGTTGAGGTAGGGTTGTAGGGAGGAGAAGGAAGAAGATAGGGATCAAGCGATGGTGAAGGATGGATGCTTATCTCGGTTGTAGGGAAGGGTGTGTGATGGTGAGACACGAAGGACTCAGTAGGGTCATGGTGTGGGAAAAAATAGAGGTAAGGGAATGTGGAAGAGAGAAGGGATCAATGGGAGGAGGGTAAGAAGGATGAGAAGGATATGGTATGTATCTATATATACATTCATATGGTTGGGGTGAAGGGGAGGGAAACCAATAGGAAGTTTAAGAGCTTAGGCATGTGAGGAGAAGAAAAATAGTAGGGTTATTGGAGTAGGGTTGTCGGGTAGGGAAGTTGCACAGTTTTAGGGGATGGTTGGTGCAAAAGCCATGAATGTAAAGAAAAGGTTTCATGTGAGGGAGTAAAGGTTTCATGTGAGGGGGGAAAGGCAGGGATAGTTTGGGCTTGAAGAGGAAAGGAGGACACGTGATGGATATGATGATAGAAGGAGCGTACAAGTTGGCAGGGATGGATGCAGGATGGTGTGTTTGGGGGTGTACATGGGCATGTGAAAGGGTGTAATGGGGGTTGTTTGGGTGTAGATGGGAGGGAGAAGAAAATAAAGAAAGGGGTGACAAGTTTGGCTAGGAATGTCGGGGAAGAAGAAAGAAATAAAAAAGAAGTGGGATGGCTAGGCCATATAGGGGGAGAAGAAGGAAAGGCAAATGTGGTTTGGGCACATGGAAGGAAAAAATAGAAAGGAGAAGGAAAAAAAGAAAAAGATAAAATAAATAAAAATGGAAAAGAAGGTTAATTTAGGGTTAGAATTAGTTTTAGATTAAATTAAGGTTTATGATAATATTAATTTATCTGAATTTAAAGCATTTGATTAGAAAAATAAATCAGATAAAATTTATCAACTTGGGGTTGATTAAAATAAAAATGAAAAAGATAAAAAAAGTTAGATAAATTATCAAAGATTTTATTTGGTCTATACTTACTTGTGGTGAGCATTTCATAGGCTAATTCAAGCATTTGATTATTCAGATATCTCTCTCTCTTAAATTTTAGTCCTCTATTTTCTATAATATTTATTATCTCCTCTATGTTTTGTAACCTTGGATTATTACGAGATAACATGCTTCTTATACCTAATCTCTAAATACAAATTACTTTTTAGCCTTACACTTAACATATATTGAGTATATAGGGTACATTTTCTATGTTAGATGTGATGTTACACTTAATATTTTATTATCCATACTATTGAAGGGAAAAACAATCAACATCAAAATTTATGGTGTTACATCAAGGTAGTAGAAAACACACATATGTTGGGGTCACACTTAAGAAACAAAATTATCAAACCTACTTTAAGTCCAAGCTTAACCCTAAATTTAAAGGGGCTCTAGAAAATAAAAATGCTTTATATATGTATATTATTATATATTTATGTATGATATATACATTTTTTAATCAAGAAGGGGATTACAAATCCAACAAAATGTCCACCTAACATGGGTTCATGGAAACTACGAGGAAGGGTACCTCCTAGCCTATCAAATATGAAGGCAAGGAAAACAAGCGGGGGGGGGGGGGTGTCATCATATAACTCACAACCAAAGTGCAAGGAGTGGCTATTATGTGAAAGCTTATTTGCTATAGCATTAGACTCTATAAAATCATGGTAAATAAAATAGCTATCAAAGAAACTCATTAGGGAGTGATAAGCCTCAACAACCAAAGTATGAGGATGGAGTTGGGAAATACTAGACAAGCATAAACAAATTACCATAGTGGAATCACTAATGATTTGCTCCCCATCGAAAACCATGATCACGAGCATGAACAAGCCCATAATAGATGGCCCAAAGCTCTACCATTAAGATACTACAAAATCCGACATGAACACCCCAAAATTCACTTTTTTTTGAAACGGAAGTAATTAAAATAGAAATACTTAAAACCTGTGAATTCTAGGGATGCTACCGCCACACTTAGTACCAAACCGGTTCTCTCCGACTGTTTCAGTACCAAGTGCTAAGGCTAAGAAAATATTAACAATCAATTATAAAATTAAGACAACTAAACTTCAAATAAGCATTAAAAGGTTATAAAACAAAATCAAAGTACACATAAAGAGTTATTATTCAAATTAAAAAGAGAAGTAGCTTATAACCAATAAAATATTAACAAAAGGAATTAGAATCACATAAAGACTGAAATATGGCCACAACTCTCTCGAACTTTGATCCAAAACAAGCTCAACACACAACGCCAACTGATGTCTCGCCCACCTACACAAAGTCAGAAGGGCATACTACTCATGGGAATGAGCAGCACCCATGAAACAGGTGATTAGTACGCTACGTACTGAGTAAGGTAACCGAGCACTAAGGCCAACACACAAGCACATAGAATCATACAAAACAATACTCAACTTACACTGTCAAACCCACACATATAGTACATAAGGTCATGAAGAAATTTTACCACTTATAACTAATCAAGGCCACACATAAAGTACATACTTATTCCAGATTAATTATTTAATTAATCTTTTTATCGGAAGTTGATGCATACCATGCCTTTCATCAAATCCATGTAAGTACAAGAGCACCCCACTATTTTAGCCGGTGGGCCGGTCACTTGCGGGACAAAGTCCACAACACTATTATTCGTCGGTGGATCGGTCACTTGTGGGACAATAGTCCACACCACTATTCCTTATTGGTGGATCCGCTGGTTCCTGCTCACATGGTGTTCCACTGTAAATAATTAGTATCTTTTAAGTCTTAGCAACTCTGGTTTGTGTTTATTAAGCTCGAGTCACCCCACTATTATTGCTAGTGGGTCGGTCACTTGCGGGACAAAGTCCACACCACTATTTTTCGCCGGTGGATTGGTCACTTATAAGGTAAAACCCTAACCACTATTCCTAATCGGTGGATCGGCTGGACCCGGCTCAATAATCTTTCACTTTAAATGATTAGTGTCTTAAGTATCTTATTCAAAATAATTCACCCTGGACATGCATGAATCGTTATCTTTACACTTCACACATCAAAAATCATAAAATTCCACAATCATAATTACATTTAATCAATAAATACATATGATAACACAAAAACTCTAAGCAACCATAACAACCCTAATTGTCCACACAAACCCTAGTTCGGTCTCCTACGGACCCTTATATAATCTCCACATATTATTTTTCATCTAAAATGTTCAAACACTCCAAATAACACTTACATTAATACCACCATACAAACCCTAATACCACCATACAAACCCTAATACCACTATACAACCATTAATACCACCATGCAAACCCTAAGATTCTGTCATACAAAGCCTTAAATTCATCCCACACAAAACCAATGATTCATCCATACCAAACCCTAGATTTAAACCATATAAAACCCAAGGTTCATCCATACCAAATCCTAAATTCAAACCATATAAAACCCAAAGATTCATCCATACAAAACCCTACATTAGATCCTTCCATACAAAACCATAAATTAAATTCTCCCTCACGAAACCATAAATTAGATTCTACCATAAGAAACCATAAGTTAGATTCTTCCATATAACATCATAAATTAGATTCTCCCATACAAAATTATAAATTAGATTTCCCCCATACAAACCATAAATCATATTCTCTCACACGAAACCCTAAATTTTCCATTTTATTCTCCCACTCATGAATCATTAAAATACTTAGGTCAACTCACATCCCTCGGTCAACTTCTTTCCCCTATTCTCCTTTTTCATCCTTTCTCCTATACAAACCACATCAATATCCTCACATGCATGTCTTATAGGGTCACAAAAAACTCACCACATATACATAATACACATGCCATGTAAATACATGAGAACATACTTCAAGTCCACATCATACCATATACGACATAATTAATAATGATAAACATATGATACATAGCATGTGAAGCACATAATGCATATAAGTACACAAAAGGCCTTAGCACCCCTTACCTAAAACGATATCGGTCTTGGAGCACGCTCCTACGCCTCCTTAGGGCTTTAAATAATTTTACCTATTATGAGGGAAAAGCTAAAATTAGACTCTCTCTTATCAAAAATACTATTAATCACTAACTTATATAAGACTAGGCTTTTGATACAATATTAAAATAATAGTAGAAAAATACCAAAAATAATATCAATATTAATATTAACAAGAATAATAAAAATGGTAACAATAATAATAAAAAGGACATTATTCAAAACAAAGTGAAATAAGGGCTTCAATCCCTTTACTAAAATGATACTAATAATAATATTATTATTAAGAGAAATAACCAAATTTATTAATAATAATAGTGATGAAATAATAATAATGATGATGATGATAAAAACCATAATAATAATAATAATATAATAATAATAATAATAATAATAACCATAATGGTAATAATAGTGAGGATAATATTTGAAGATAAAAAGAAGTAGGGTTTCCACCCTACATTGAGTAATAATAACTTAATAAACAATAATAATAACATTAATAAGAATAAATATCAATAATAATAAAAACACTAATAACCCTAATAATAATAAGATATGATATTTATAATACTACTACTAAAATTTAAAATAAGCACAATAGGGTTTTAGCCCTATATAAAATAATACTACTAACACTTGAAAATAATAATAATAATAACAATAATAACAATAATAATAGTAATAATAGTAATAATAGTTATAACAATAACAATAACAATAATAACATTATTAACAACACTAATGGTAAAATAGTTGTATTAATAATAATGGAATAAGAATAATAGAAATTTGAAATAGGAAATAATAATAATTATTATACTTATAACATATTAATATTAATAATAGTAATAGTAATAAAAGAAATAATAAGGGGAATAATAATAAAATTGAATTAAAATACAATAGGGCTTCATCCCTCAACATAAATAATAATAAAAACATTAATACTAATAATAATAATAGATATCAAAATAATAATAATAATAATAATAATAGCATTTATGTGTAAATAATTGAAATAAAATAATTTAAGGGTTATAAAAATAGGAAAAAAGGCTGAGAGGGTATAGGGTTCAACCTTAAGCTAGTGGAGATAGGCGGCATCGGCGGTGGTGTACGATGACGGCGGTGGTGGCCAAAAAAATGGAAGAAAGAGGGGAAAGTTAAATGCTGGGAAAAGTAGAGGTAGAAAGGAGGTGGGAGATGGGGTGTTTAAGAATGCCTAGAGGGAGAGGAACAGAATGGAGGTGGTGGTACAGCCAAAGGTGGCGGAGCACGACAGCGATGGTGGTGGCCGAAGGAGGAAGAAGAAGAGAAAGAGAGGAGGAGAGGGAGGGACAGGAAAAGAAAGGTATGGGGAGATAGATCAGGGTCTGTAGAACATTTTGGAAAGTGAAAGAAGCGGCTACAGTGGTGGAGGAGGTGTCTAAGGGTGGTTCGAAGGGCGGTGGCGGTAGAAAAATGTTTGGTTAAGAAGGGAAATTTGCACGGTCTGTGTGGATTGCGCAGGAAGAATCGAAGGGTATGGGTGGTCTGGTTAGCTAGAGGGAGGTGCAAGGAAGAGTTTGGTGGCCAGAGATGGCAGTAAAGTTGGTCGGAGGTGGCGTACGAGGCGTTTGAAGGGGTGGCAGCGATAAGGACGGGAAATTCTGGGTAGGAGACAAAAGTTTGATACAGAGCTATTATTGGGGGTATTTATAGGCTTAGAAGGGAGGTTAGGGTTTTTTGGGTCGGCGTGGGAGTAAGGAAAGTAGGGTTAGGGTCACCGGCGGCGATGGTTGGCCGGTGGCAGCAATTTTGGGGGGAGGGGGAATTGTGCGCATGAGAGAAAGAGAGAGGAAAACGTGCGAGGAGGGGAAGTTAGTTGGGTGAATGGGTTGCGAGTCAGAAAGGGAGAAGGAAAAGATTATCGGCTGGTCAACGGAGCAATTGGCGGTGAAAAATCAGGGACGTGGTGGCAGCAACGTTGTAGGTCGTCGAGGTTGGTAGGTGCGAGGGCTGGGGGAAGAACGAGAAGAAGATGGGGGGCTGGACCGAGCGTTTCGGCGTAGAAAAGAAGGAAAGAAAAGGATAGGAGACCGGGCGGTTAGGAGCTCATTAAAACGGGAGTGAAAGGCAACGTTTAGAGGGACGAAAAGGTTAAAACGCGGCACGACATTAAAAGAAGTAAGTCTGAGCCGCGCGGGTTGGACCACGCTAAAGAAGAAAGGAAGGAGGGAGGGAGGGGACTTGGGTCGTAAGCTGGCCCAAGTCGGGGAAGGTAAGGAAGAAAAAGAAAAGAAAAGAAAGAAAAAGAAAGGAAAATGGAAGAAAGAAAAGGGAAAAAAATAGAGGATTAGGTTAATTAAATAAATTGGGATATTTGGGATATTTAGAAATAGTAGTATTTAAATAAAATAATATTTAAATCCCTTTTTAGGCTAAATCGGGATTTTTGAAAGATTTTTCTTAAATTCCATTTTATTTAGCAAAACACCCTAATTTTCTTCAATTAAATTATTTATAAAATTAATATTAATTTGAAACTATTTACTCCTTCTTAATTTAAATAAAATAATTTATTTAATTAATTTCCAAATTAAAATCTTTAATTAGTTAAAATACCCAAATTTCTTCTAATTAAAATATTTTTAAAATTTCTTATTAATTTACCCTAATTAATTTCCTTTTATTTTAATAAAAAAATAAGTTATTTAATTAATTTTTATAATAAAATATTATTTAATAATAAATAATAAATTAGAATGTTTGGGGTATTTCATCTCTAGCCACATCCCGAGCTGAGATATGGCTCGGATTACAAGCCATCAACACTCACTTTCACAACCCCGATAGTAGGTACAAGCCACCCACTTCTTGGTAATCATAATCTCTCATTGCTTTGCATAATTTCCTCACCTTAAGCCAAGCTACAAAATACTATAAGGACAACCACTACATGGCATGCAAGAGCATCAAAGGTCATGTCAAAATCTTCAAATATGCACTTGTTATGATTTTGCTAAATCTTCAAAATTACTAAGGCAAAAGGACACATCCCATGGAGGGTGATCTAGTTAACTTTGCCTCTACTAGGAGATGTTAGCATTGATCCAGTCAGCAAGAGGCAACTTGAAGAAGTTAGAACCAAGCCGAATCTATGAAAAGTTATGCCAAAAGTCCCTACTTAGAGAACAATCCCGGAGGACATGGAGGAGAGGAGCTAATCCTCCTCTCCATAAACACTAAAAGAAGCTTTAGAAGAGAGATATCTATTCTTCATATTTTGATTTGTCAAAAGAAAATTATGAATAGTAGTCCAAACAAATGTATGGACTTTATGACAAATAGGGAGCCTCTAAACATTATTCCAATGGGATGAGGCTGGACCTAATTTACCTTTCTACATGCTATAAGCCTATTTGACAAAGAATAGGCCATCAATGCTCTCACCCTAAGAGGGAACATCAAATGCATCGTCACCAATGTGGATCCATATACTCACAATCTCTAGAAGAGAATGATTTGGTAAAAGGTGTTGTAACATCCTCTAATTCCATCATCCATCCACCAAATAGTCTACAATAGGTTTGTTGATATCATCGTGATCAAGGTGCCTAGTTACATGGTTTAACAGAGGTCCACTACCTATCCACCAATCTATCAAAAATCAGGTGTTACGGCCATTCCTCACGAACCAATGGATCTCCATTCTTAGAGTGTCTACCGTGATAGAAATTTTCCTCCATAAAGGAGAGAAACTAACCTTCCTTAGGGAATTAAGAATGCTCCTAAACTTTATATATTTTTCATGTAGTAGGCCTACCTAGAGGATTTCTTTTTTGCAGATGAAGTCCCATGCGAGTTTCAAGAATGTAGCCTTGTTCATAATGATTGCTTCCTATAAGCCAAGATCCCCATATTACTTTAAACAACAAACCTTCCCCCACCTAAGTAAATGAATCTTGAAAGGTTTTAGGTGATGATTTCCCAAAGGAACATTCTATTCAACTTATCTAACTGGTTAATGATAAAAACAAGGAGTAAATAGATTTGCATATTATAGAACAGAATCGTAGAGAGCACTCCTTGAATAAAAGTTTCTTGACCTATGAGAGAAACCATCTTTGGTCTATAAGAAAACATATTCTTTTGGACTTGATCAACGACGTGGTAAAATAACTTCTTGGAAATCCTCCCATCACATGTTTGGATTCCAAAATAGTGATCAATAGAAAGGAAAGTTTAATCCTTGCCTTCAAAGTAATGGTATGAGAAAGTCTACAAGGCACGTTACTTAAGAAATAGATGGAAGACTTTTCAAGGCTTGATTTTTAGCTTAGATCTTCATTAAAATTTTGTAGAACATCCATAATAACATCCACTTGTTTCATGAAATCTTGTGTAAAAAGAAATAGGTCATCTACAAAGAACAAGTGTGAGAGTTTTGTATCTCCTCTAGACACCGAGAAAGGTTTCCAAGTTATAGCATCAACTTTATCTTAGATAAGGTGGGAGAGATGCTCCTTGCAAGAAATGAAGAGATAAGTAGAAATGTGATCCCCTTGTTGAAGATCTCGAGAAGGGAAGAAAGCCTCACTAACTTTAGAGTTCCAAATAACCTAGATACTAGATGATGAGATACAACACATAATAAGGCAAATCATATCCTTAGGGATCCCAATCAAGTTGAGATTATCTTCCACAAAATGCCATAATAATCTATCAAAGGCCATTTTTAGGTCAACCTTGAGAGCCATAAAATATTTTGCTCATTTTTTCTTTTACATTTTATAAATAACCTCCTGGAAAACAATGATGTTTTCATGAGTCTGTCTCCCTAGTAGAAAATTATTCTGATGAACACTAATGAGATGGCTTAAGATTGGCTTCAAGTGGTGAGAAATGAATTTGGTGATAAGCTTATAGTCGACATTACACAACCTAATGGGTTTAAATTTCTTAATTAGTTATAGGTTTTCCACCTTTAGGATAAGGCACAATGAGGTCTCATTGAGGTGAGGGTTAAAACTCCTTGAATTAAAAGCTTGGGATACTTTCTAAAAAGGTCAACACCAACTATCCAAATCTTTTAGTAAAAGGCTTGTTGGAAATAATCAGGGCTGGGACTCTTATACAGACTCATGGAGAAGATAACATACTTCACTTATTTAATATTTATTAGGTGTGCTATGTACTAGAGCTCATCTCTTGTAAGTGAAAGAAAACATACATCTATATGATAATTACGTGACACATGTTGTTTAGAGGAATAAATCTCTTAAAAAAAATAAATATTTCAACCATATGATGTAAGTATTCCTCAATAATCCATTACCCATTTTCATTGCTTAAAAATAAACTATATTTTTGTTCCTTTGGCTAACAGCAGTGAGGTGGAAGAACCATGTATTATGGTCTTGGAGAGTCAGTGAGTTCATTTGTGATTTTTGAAACCACAACTCTTGTTCTTGTAGGAGAACATAATTATAAACACTAATTAAATCCTTTTCCATCTTCTTTAGGCCACGAGAGTGAGAAGAATATTGTGGTCATTGGATGCCATGAATTCTAATGCGCAATTGATTTTTCCTTTGTAAAATATTTCCAAACACATCTTGGTTCCACTTCCTAAGACCATTAGCACATCGTGTAAGCTTGAGAAGGAATCACCTTGTCCATCCCAAATTGATGCAATAAAAGGTTGAAAATAGGCATCTGTCAACTAATCAACCTCAAATTTAGAAGGCTTTCTTTGATGGAGAGTCGTGGGGTTCAAGATAAGTAAGATGGGGTGGTGATCTCCATGCATCTGCACAAGGTAAGAGACACATGTAGAAGGACACAAAATCTGCCAATGATTGGTGGCAGCAACCCACTCAATGTTAGAACCGATGGATCTTCATCTAGCCTTTCTATGCCAAGTGAATTTTGGTCCATGAAACCCCAAATTGGTAATCTAATAGTATCGCAAATGATAATTAAATAGAAAACACTTATTTAGGTGATGTACGTTATCACCAAGATTTTCATCCAAGGAAATAATATCATTGAAGTTCCCTCCTATGACCTATGGCAAAGAGGAAGTGTCCGCAATGGAGAACATATCATCCAAAGAGGATGAAGTAGTGAAACATACAGTCCTATAAAGTGAAAGGGAGGGAGATAATATAAATTGATCCATGCACGTAATAGTTGGCGAGTAGCACCAATAATGGTAATCTGAACCCTATTTTCTCCCTAGAGTAGCTAAACTCCTCCAACAAAAATTGTGGCTTCGGTTCTAGCATTGTGATGAAAGCCTAAACTATGAATTACCAAATCAGCTTGTGATCCACTGATGTGAGTCTCTACTAACACCATAATAATAGGATTAAATTGCTTGACTAAATAAAGAAACTATCTTAAGAAAGCTTTATTACCATCACCTTTCACATTCTAAAAAATAATATTGTTTTGCATGGCCAAAAAGACAAAAGAATTATATGCCAGGAGCCTTCACAGTGCTCCCATATAAACCATGCCCCATACCTTTGAGGTTAACTGTTCTGATTTTAGTCAAAACCACACATGAATGGAAATAAGCGTGTTTATTTCTACGTTGAGCTTTCGCATAAGAGGACTCCAAAGGGGTTGTCCCTTATCTAACAAACCTTTAGAGGACTGCATTCTTCCCTCTAATTTATTATTCTTTTCATCTAAGAAACACTCGATTGTGTTCTTCTCACTACCTTCACCAAACGAATATGTTTTAAGGGGGGCATTGTAACACCCCCAAATTTCACAATTGAAACTTTTCGATTAATCAAAACCATACACTAAGACAAGGGGGTGCTACAACCGTGATTAGCATAAGTCTGACCCCCGGTCAGTCTCGTACCAATCACAAGGTTAGAAAACCCACAAGACATAAAATTGATTAGGACATAAAACTATAAGGATGCGAATAATTTGTAATTAAAATAAAATTATAGTGTACTATTAAAGAGTTATTACATAAGCAAAAACTAGTATAGTGTCCGGCCCTTGAGGAGGAAAATAGTACAACCAGTAAAATATGATAAAAATTGGAAAAGATGGGTCCAGAAAACACTCACTCTTAGGCCCCATACTAGGTTTAATAGGTTATCAGTCAACCTTGATAATGTATTGAATGCGTCATATGCATCAAATATAGCATCTCTTACATGCACCAACTCAGAAGGCCCCACTATTCATGGGAATGAGTAGCACACATGAAACAGGTGATCAGTACACTACGTATTGAGTAAGGTAACCATGCAGCTAAGGCTAAATATAGAAGGTAGAGAATACAAACAGTGAATCAGTCTAGTTAAACATATTCATTATATCTCTAGCCATTATTTCCATTTTCACACCATTCTCGATTTAAGTCCATGCGAGTACAAGAATCTCACTATTATAGCCGGTGGATCAAAAATATCCAGGACAGAACGCTCCTGGCCACTAATATTCATCTGTGGATTGGTCTCTAGAGAAATATACTCCTAGCCACTATTATACCGATGGATCGGTTTGGCCTTGACTCCCATAGTTTTCCATTGTAAGTAATTAGTATCTTTTTCCATGGATTATAATCAATTAAGGTTTAGTTTATTGAGCTTGGAATCCCCCACTATTATAGCTGGTGGATTAGAAACATCCAAGGCAACATGCACCTAACCATTATTATTCGTCGGTGGATCGGTCTCCAAGGCACCCTGCACCTAGCCACTATTGTACCGGTGGATCTATCTGGGCCCGACTCAATAATCTTTCACTTTAAATGGTTAGTGTCTTATCCATGTCATATTCAATAAGTACTTTCATACTAGACATGCATGCCCCTTGGACTTCTCGCTCACACCTCATTCACACCTGCTCTCCTGAAAGGCCCAATCCCATATCTTGGGACGTCTACGCCTCCTAGAGCACCTATACATCCTATCCCCCTCTTCCTTACTATAAAATCCCAAACTCCTATGTATGTGGGTCGAGGCCTACTTTCCCCATATCTCCGATTTAACTCACCATCGCCCTCTAGGGTTCCCCCCCCAAATTCTAATATGGCCTATATGGCCTAACCTCTCCCTATTATACACAGGTCATGCTCCCCTTGTTCCTAACTCATCACCCTACTCGGTCCACACCCAACATCCCAACTTTACTTTCCATTCTACACGTGTGGCCATGAAAACCCTAGTTAGCCACCCTAAACCCTAGCACCTCTCCTTTCTTATATGTCATCCCTTCATCACCCTCACTCACCATTTCCCTTTCCACATGACACACATTTTCCTTTTCATATGACACCCTTCCACTCTCATCCCACACTTCAACCTCTTCCATTAACTCCCCCTTACACACACTTTCTCCACTAAGGTTTTTTCTTACAAACCCTAGCCAAGTCCCCCATGCACCCTTATACTAACCTATGTACTATTTTTCACATATGGACTCCAATCACCCCATCTACTCCTCACTCACCTTATTTAACCCTCAAGTCAAATTTTCCCACATAAAATTCATCCCCATGCAAAGATTAACCACCCCATACAAGTCTTAATTCCCCATGCATCATCTGTTCCATCCTCTTATTTTATTCATATTATCCTTTTATTTGTCCACCCTTAATTCATGAGATAATTGGGCCTTTCTCACTTCCCTATTATCACTCCACTCTCTTTACTTCTTTCATTTTCCCACAACCTCATCTTACTACTTAGGGACTCCAAGCATGCATGTCATATAGGACAACAATACATAAGCACACCACAAGTAAAAGTTACATTACCATATTACACATACCATAAAACATACACAACTTACCTTAGCTCCATGCTTAGCAAGTTGCACTACAAGTGCATAGTCCATAACCACATAAGATAAATATACATAACTACATATATAAATACATAATACACATATGGGGCCTTAACCACATCCTTACCTAAAATGACAACTGGCTTGGAGCACAACTCCTACGCCTCCTTAGGGGACAGACTTGGTTCACCTATAAGAGAAAAACACTAGTGTTAACTTCCCTCTTACTCCTTTCATTATCCCCTAACTGATTTTTAGTAAGGACTAATATTAGTGATGATAATAATAGTAGTCTTATTAATATTAATAAGGGTAATATTATTAAAGTGGCTAGTGGTAGCGTTAACCATAATAGGGTTAGTAGTAGTAGTGATGATAATCATCATAATAGTGGTATAATAATAATAATAGTAGGAGGAGGAGGAGGAGTAGTAGTAGGAGTAGTAGGAGGAGGAGGAGTAGTAGTAGGAGTAGTAGTAGTAGTAGTAGTAGTAGTAGTAGTAGTAGTAGTAGTAGTAGTAGTAGTAGTAGTAGTAGTAGTAGGAGTAGTAGGAGTAGGAGGAGGAGGAGGAGGAGGAGGCGGACAAGGAGGAGTAGCAGGAGTAGTAGTAGTAGTAGTAATAGTAGTAGTAGGAGGAGGAGGAGGAGGAGGAGTAAGAGTAGCAGGAGTAGGAGTAGCAGTAGCAGTAGTAGCAGTAGCAATAGTAGTAGCAGCAGCAGTAGTAGTAGTAGTGATAAAATAAAAATTATTTAAAGATAATCTATACTTAAGTGATAGTAAGGGTTAGGGAACAACCAAAAGTGGAGGTGGCAGGTAGGTTGGTGGCGGTGGTGCACGGTGAGGTAGCGGCGGCGGCGGAAGTGGGAGTGGTTGTTGTTGGGAAAAGTTGGGCTTAGGGGTTGGAAGAGAGAGGGGGAGGTGGTGGTTGTGAGGTGGTGGACTCCCTATACTAGGAGGGTTGCAGTGGTGGTGGTGGCGTAGTAGGGTGGCGACGCAAGTGGTGGTGGTTGTGGTGGCCGAGGGTGGTGGAGAAGGAGGGAGGAGGAAGGAGAGGGAGAAAGGGGTAAAGAAAGGTAGGGGAGGTAGTGGATGGTTTGTTGAGTTGAGAGGGAGGTAGTGGATGGTTTGTTGAGTTGAGAGGGAGGTAGTGGGGGTGGTGACTATGGCGGAGGAGGCGGTGCACGATAGCGAGAGGGCTGACAATGGGGTGTAAAGGACAGCTTGAGTTGCCCACTTTGCATAGTTGGGGTGAGCTACATAGAAGGATTTAGGGGCAGGGAGTGGTTTAGTTTGGTGGGGGTGATGTAGCGAAGGGGTTGGGTGGTGGTTTGGATGGTGGCATTATATGGCAATGCTGGAGTATTTATAGCCGTGGGGAGGGTAAGAGGACAAGGAAGGAAGAGGACAAGGGAGTAGGAGGGGCATAGGCCAGTACAAGCTTGTAAATGGTAAGGTCATAGGTTGTAGAGGGAGAGAAAGGGAAGGGGAATGGGCATGTGGGGGTAGGTTGGTCTCAAAATAGAAAGGAAAAGGATGGAGGAGAGAGAGGGGGAGTAGGTTGGGGCGGTACAGGCATAGGGAAGGACGACCGGGGTAAGTGCAAGCGCGATCTACAACACGAAGGAAGGAGAAGGGGAGGAGGAAGAAGAAGAAGGGGGCAGGCCGACCGATCAGGGGAAGATAAAGGAAAGAAAAGAAAAGGAAGGGCACACTGGTTAGGTGAGGGGAGAAAAAAGAGAGTCAGTTGGGCTTCACACGGGGGAAAAGAGGGAGATAAGTGCTAGGCTGCACTGGTGAGGCCCGATCAGAGGAGAAGGGAAGAAAGAAAAGAAAAGAAGAAAAGGAAGAAAGAAAAAAGGAAAAGGAGGAAAAGAGGGGGAAAAGGAAAAAAAAAAGAAAAAGGAAAATAAGGTGGATGGGGTTTTTAGGGTCTTTTTATGTTTTTAATTTTTTTTTAAAATAATAAAATTAGTAATTAAAATCCTTTTTATATTAATTTAGAAAATTTGGGTAAATCTTCCTCAATTTCATTTTAGTTAACAAATTACCCTAACATTCCCTAATTTAATCATATATTATTTCCCTCTTTTTTGTCTCAATTACTCCCAATATTTTATTAAAAATGTTATATTTAATTAATCTCACACATTAACCCCTATTTTATTATAAATTCTTAAATTAAGGTTTTGGGTAATTAATATTATAGACATATTTTACTTATAGGGGAAGGCTTCTCACCCAAAGAAGTTTTCATGTTGTATCTTTTTTCACCATGTGCTAATTCCCCATTTCTAAGAGGAGGCAGTCCTAGGGGACCATGTCCTTATTGATAGTATTGCCTTCTTCCAAATCTTGAAGGGTATAGAAAGAGGAGCCTTCAATTAGCTTACTCTTTTAGCTGTCAGGGTGAGATTTGTCATTTCTCTAATAGTTCTCCATGAGGTAAGCCATGGTAGACTAATCATCTCTATCTAGGGTTGTTGACAAACCAAGTCGACTCGTGTGCTTTTTGAGCTCGGCTCACTTATTAAACGAGCTTAAAAATTAGGCTCGATCTTAGCTCAATTATTAAACAAGCCAAGCTTAAGCATAATAAATTTGGGCTCGACTCGTTAACAGCCCTATCTGTATGATGTGACTTCTTGTCATTACCTTCTTGCTTCTTGTGAACATTCCCCATAACCATAATCCATGGTCTGTAAGGTACATCCACCTCCAGGGTCTGATTAGAAGAAGTATCTATATTTGTTTTATGTTGGGTTGCTGCCACTACCTCTGCTTTTTTAGCTAACACCAATATTTTTGGAGATTTCTGACCACACTATAATGAAATTATATAATGTAAAGTTCTTCATATTCAATAATGCATAGTTGTGAATCTAAGTAGAACTTTGGTAATAGCGTTTTACCAAAATCCACTTCGATGGCTAACCAAACGAACCATCCTTTGACAACATCTTGGGTATTTGTATTAATCCAAACAAAATGAACGTTCAAAACTCCAATTGCTTCAAGTTTTTCTTTTTTCCCAAAAAATTCTATAGGAGTTCTAAGTATACGTACCCACACATTGTGTATGTGATTGGAGCATTGGTCACGTCAAATTCTAGTGTCTAATGTCTTATAGTCAAATAGTACTGGTAAATAGTCTAAGTTCCTCCACTCAAAACAAAGTCATAATTGGATCATTTTTGGAATTTGATAAGGTAAAACCAGTAATCTCCATAATTTCATATTGTCTATTTAAAGCTCATAGGCCTATGAGTTTATGGGACATAGTCTCATATCTAAGGTTTTTGCCTAATAGTTTTACAATGAGGTGTCTCCAAAATGGCTTACATATTTTCCTTTATTCTTCTGCATTAAAGAGAATCTGAGGCCAAGAGGCATTTAGAATAGCAACACAATCTATGTAGGGTTCATCGAACGAGGTATTAAGGTTCACCTGTTTGAGGTTTTCCGTTTGTGAGTAAGTGACTTTTGAGACCTGTCCAACGATAACATCTCAAATATTCAAATCAAAAGTGGGAAAGCCATTCTCAATGGCCATATCTGCAACATGAATTTTACAGTTTTTATTGCTCACGTGGTGGTGGATTGTTTGTATCAACATCCACGGTGTACATTCCAGGCTCAAGAGGGGATGCTACAACATGACATGGCCACTTCTCTATAGGCCAACTATAATGTCCCATTTCTAAAAACTCTAATTATAACTGGTAATTATATGTATTAGTTGTAATAATTATTTTAGGATAAATGGTGATAAATATATTATTAATATGTGTAATATTATTAAGACTTATTAGATATAAAATTTAATTAGGTTAAAATTTACAAGAGAGTGTGTATTAAATTTTAAACCTAGGATGGATTGTAATCGGTATCCGTTTCATCTAGTAAACCTAACCTAATAATTCAATAAATCTGACCCAAATATTCTTATTCAGTTCATCATCTAGATATTTACCTTAACATATATCCTAATCAATGATAGAATTTCTTTACCTCGCCCTACTCTCTCCACCCTAGCACCTTACACCTGTGAGCCATCACCTTACACCATCTATGACATACCTCCCCTCTCCCTCATGTTTTCCTCTCCTTATTTTTCTCCTCATTTCCTTGTATGCTACCCTCTTCTTAATTCCTTCTCCTCTCCCTCTTGTGTTGTTCCAAAACCCTCGAGCAAACCTTCAACCTCCTCCTCCCGAGCTCCCTTTAACCCTCCCCTTTTATCCATCATTATTTTCTTCTTCCACCACCATTTTTTATTTGCTGCAATGCAACCCTCCACCGACCACCACCAGCTATCCCTCACCCCCTTCACTATCAGCCCCTGCCAAAACTACCCTAGTAACCACGCACAAACTCCCCAAAGCAAACCCTCTCCCTCATGCTACTTCTCTTCCCTTCCTTATCTTTGACCCTTTACACCAAAACAACCACCTTACCATCAACTAAACCCACCATTCCTCCCCCATATCCTTTAACCAAACTCCTTGTTCCACCCCTCCTCCCTTTGGCCAAATCCACCGAAGCCTACCCCATTTACCTTTGGCTAATTTGGCCGAAGTTGTCCCTTTGTTGCTGCACATTTTCCCACCAAAACCCTCTCCTCTTCTTTAACCGTTTGTGCTATCTTTTCTTCCTCCACTTGTTGCACTTTTTCTACCTGTTCTCCCCTCCCTAACACCACCCTTACCTGCCATTCTTAGTCCCCTAGCACTAGCTAACTCTACCATTTCCACCCTCTCCTTCTCAGCAACCTTAACCGATCCTTCTCCCTTTGGTTGTTCAAATTTTCTTTGGCTTTATCTTACTTTGTTTGACTTATTATTGATCTTTAAATGATTTTAGTGATTTTTGATTATTTTTTTGTAATATTACATGCTAATACATATGTATTTTGATGTTAAATTCCTGCTTAATTCTTGAGGACTTTGGAAAAGACTTCTTTTGTGTAAGTTTGGATTAGGTAAATCCTATCACTCACAAGATGGTAGATATTATGTGCAAGCATGATAGGATTTTTAGACCTAGAATCATGCTAGGGTTTTATGCTTTTCAAGTATTAAAGCATGTATGATAAAATGATGACATGTTAAAGGGATGATATGCATGATTATGAAAGTTAAGTTGTACGCATGGTAATATGTCAAATGTTTTACATCCGCATGTCTAGGATTTTGTTAGGTTTTAAATTCTTATCAAGTTATGATTCAAAATCCATGGTAAATTCCTCATGATTGATTATGCATGGTAGTTAGGGTTATAATGAATCACATGGAAGCATATGCGTATGGTTAGGGTTAGCTTATGATAAATTCTATTCGCTTGACCTAGGGTTAGAGATATTCCCATGTATATACTGTCATGATAATTTTCCTATTCAAATGTTGTATTATGCTTTAAGTGTGATAATTTTCCTATTCGAATGATGTATTATGATTTAAGTGTGTATGCACATGCAGCATGGAAGCTGTGATACGTGAAAGTTGCATGATTAAGGTTTTGTAGGCGCAACCTACTAAATGTATGAAAAGTGAAAAATACAGTTAATCGCCAAAATAAAAATATTACCTACATGCTAAAATAATGTGGAATATTTTCCTTTTTCCTTCCAATTATCTCATAATGATAATTTTTGGTACACAAATGAATAAAATGGTGAAACTAGGGTTTTGAAGAACATTTTGTTAACTTTGACCTAATGTATCCTTTACAAATAGTTAGATGCTAGGATTGGCTTAGAATCTTGATAGGTTGACCTTAGCTTTAACTTGGCTTGTCATAGACCTATGACCTTAGGGTTTACTTTAATAATTGTAAATAAAAAGGAAAATGGTTTAAGTATGGAAAGATTAAAGTTAAGTTGTGTGTGACTTATGTGATTACCTCATAAAATATTAATATTTAAATTAAAATACCTTGGGTTAGAAGTGGTTGCTCTTTGAAATTAGTTACCTTAGAGGTGAGGTATCAGCCATTATTTATTTTAGTTTGTTGGTGTGCCACCGTGCCCTTATTAAGGCATTACTTTACTCTATAGGTGACCTATGGGCCCTATAGGGGGGTTGATAATTAAGGATTAGGTGATTGAAGTTGGAGGATACTATGTTACATTTGTGTACAGGTAAACCAGGCGTACTGATGTGTCCTTGGGTTCAAGGTAAGGGTATTGTGTTGCTTTTGGGTGCCAATATGACCACGTGTTCCACTATGTCCCTAAGTTGATTGTATCCCCCTAGAATAAGTAAGTAAAAATGAAAATATTTGTTATATAATGAAATGAGAGAATGTAATTTGTTGGTTCAATAGTCACCTTAATGCCCTACCTTGATATGGTGTTGGATTTGTTGGTTCAGTAGGTGCCTTAGTGCCCTACCCTGGTATTGTTTTGGATTTTTTATTTTAGTAGTTGCCTTAGTGTCCTACCACTATGTTTGGAATGAATTTAACAAATGAGATATGACTTTGTACCTTGAAACTATGAGAAGTTGACTAGTATGCTTTACTGTTGAGTTTAAGATTGGATGTTTATATACATTGTTCTATGAATATTGTATGTGGTTATCATAAATAGTTTGTACACAAGTATGCCTTTTGGATTCTATGTAAATATATGAAATGTGGTTATACTACATCTTTTGAGGTATTGTGATTTACTTAGTATGAGGAATTTGTATTGATACTACTTTTGTAGACGATTACATAAGGGTCATGGAGTGGCATGAAGCGTATAAGAATGGGAAGGATAAGTAGAGCCCTTAGGAAGAAGTCCTTTATTTTAGAGTGGGCCTTCGAGTCTAAGAGTTAGGATAAATCGGTGTCGTACCTTCAGTACTAGTGTTGGGTCATGGTTGATTTTCTTTTGGACTCTTATATCCCTTACTGTATTTTAGTTATATTTTTGTACTAACAATATTTATTCGTAACTTTTATCTATATATGGTAATTTATGTAATCCCCCAAAAATTTCAAAAACCTATATTTTAATAAATAACTTTTATCTGGAACAATATTTGCTTTTAAAATTATTTATTTTAATTATTTTATAGATTTTAGAGTATGTAAGTTCGAATAAGAATATTTAATAAATTAAAAATCAATATTTTGCTATTTTCATATTATTTTATTTAAATAATTTCTCAAAACTAATATTTTACCAACCTTACCCTTTTTAAACTAATATTTTAGGTTTTAATGAATTAAATTATTAAATTAAATAATTTATCAAGAATATTACATTTTATGATTTTATAAATTAATTTATTTTATTTCCCCTATTTTCTCATTCTTCTTTTTCTTTTCCTTCTCCTTTTTCTCCTTTTTTTTTCTCATTTCTTCTCTTTTCTTTTTTTTCTCCTCCTTAGGCCGTCCGCCCGGCCTGATCAGCCCCCTCCCCTGTGCGCTTGGGTCAGGCCGTTCTCCCTTAGCCCCTCCTTCTCCCACAGACGCCCGCCCAGTAATCCCGCCGTCCCTCTTTTATTTCTTTCCTGGACTGGCCGGCTCTCTTCTTTCCTACGCTGGTCCGACCGCCCAATCGCACTCCCCTTCCCTTTCTCTCTTCTGCCACGCCCGACTGCCATTTCTGTCATGGTCGAGCACGCCGCCGCCTGCAACTGCCACCGGCCACCACCTACCTCCCTGCCCTCTCTCTCTTCCTCTCTCCCCCGTCATTTTCTTTCCCAATTCGAACCAAACCATCCCTGTACCATAGCCCGCGTACCCCTCTTCCTTTCCCTCTTCTCCCCTTCTCTTTCCCCTGCCAACTGACCACCACCTGCCACCCTTCGTCCTCTCGCCGGCCAGCCCCTACTTGTAACACCCCAAAATTCACTACTTTTTTTTTAAAGCGGAAGAAATTAAATTAGAAATACTTAAAACCCATGAATTCTGGAAATGTTACCGCCACACTTAGTACTAGACCAGTTCTCTCCGACCGTTCCAGTACCAAGTGCTAAGGCTAAAGAAGAGATTAACAATCAATTACAAAATTAATACAAACTAAACTCCAAATAATCATTAAACGGTTGTAAAACAAAATCAGAGTACGCATCAAAAAACGTAATTCATTTCCAAAAGAGAATCAAACTTACAACCGATAAAAGATTAACAAAAATAAATAGAATTAGTTAGAGACTGAAATATGGCCACAACTCTCTCGAACTTGAGCCAACCACAACTCAACACACAGTCCCACCGGATATCTCACCCACCTGCACAAATCAGAAGGGCATACTACTCGTGGGAATGAGCAGCACCCATGAAAAGGGTGATCAGTACCCTACGTACTGAGTAAGGTAACCGAGCACTAAGGCCGACATATAAGCACACAATCCATGCAGATTAATAACAGGCATAATCCAACATAGCAATATAAAGGTATATGAACAATTCAGGTAAAAGTACAAAGGCCCATATAATCTAGATTAACTGTTTAATTAATCTCTTAGTAGAATTCGATTCACACCATGCCTTTTATCAATCCATGTAAGTACAGGAACACCCCACTATTATTGCCGGTGGGCCGGTCACTTGCGGGACAAAGTCCACACCACTATTCCTGACCGGTGGATCAGTTTGGTTCCTGTTCACATGGTGTTCCACTTTAAGTAATTAGTATCTTTTAAATGTCTTAGCAAACTCTGGTTTGTATTTATTGAGCTCGAGTCACCCCACTATTATTACCGGTGGGCCGAAAACACACAGGTACAAAGCTCGACCACTATTATTACTGGTGGATCGGTTACACATAGGACATCATGTCCTAACCACTATTTCTAACCGGTGGATCGGTCTGGACCCGGCTCAATAATCTTCCACTTTAAATTATTAGTGTCTTAAGTATATTATTCAAAGGCTTTCACCATGGTCATGCATTAATCACTCCTTTAACACTTCACACATTGTAACTCATAAATTCCATCCTCATGACTCCACTTTAATCACCAAAAAAACCTGATACCGCAAAAACCCTAAGCAGTTGCACCAAACCCTAATTATCCACACGAACCCTAGCTCGGTTTCCTACGTACCCATATAATGCTCCACGCACTATTTTCCCTTCAAATGTTCAATCACCCAAACAACACTTACATTAATTTCCTCAAATCCCAAATCAGCGTTCCATACGTAAACTTCACTCTCATACAAACTTTACACATCCCATGCAATTATTAACTTCCATGCAAACCCTAATACCACCATACAACCATTAACCATTATGCAAAACCCAAAATCTCATCATACAAAACCCTAAATTCAATCCATATAACCCAAAGATTCATTCATACCAAACCCTAGATTCAAACCATATACAACCCAAAGATTCATTCACACAAAACCCTAAATTCAATCCATACCAACACAAAGATTCAAATCATATAAAACCCAAAGATTTTTCCACATAATACAATTGATTAGATTCTCCCCTTTCATAACCACAAATTAGATTCTCCCATACAAGACCATAAGTTAGATTCTTCCCCATAAAATCATAAATTAGAATCTCCCAAGCAAAACCATAAATTGGATTCTCCCAAACAAATCATAAATTATATTCTCCCAATCAAATCATGAATTAGGTTCTCCCATATAATATCATAATTTACATTCTCCCAAATAACGTCTTAAATTAGATTCTCCCTAACAAACCATAAATCTCCCATATAACGTCATAAATTGTATTGTCTCCCACAAAACCCTACATTTCCCATTTTATTCTTCCTCTCATAAATCATTAAAATACTTAGGTCAACTCATACCTCTTGATCAACTTCTTTCTCCATCCTTATTTTTCATCCTTTTTCCCCACACAACTACATCGACATTCTCACATGCATGTCTTACAGTATCACAACACATATCATCATACATAAATAATACACATGCCATGCAAAACATTCTTCAACTCCACGTTATATCACATACAGAATGATCATAATAATACATAGGATACATAGCATGTGAAGCACATAATGCCTATAAGCACATAAAAGGCCTTAGCACCCCTTACTTAAAAGGACACCGGTCTTGGAGCATGTTCCTACGCCTCCTTAGAGCTTTGATCAAATAATAACCTTAACAAAATTCTAACTTTGCTAAAGACATAAAAATAATAGAGATATTATAAACCTTGATAATATAGGGTTAAAGATTTTACCCTAATAATAATAATGATACTAATATAATAATATCAAGGATAATAAAACTAATATCAATGAGAATATAAATAATAATAATAATAATAATAATAATAATAATAATAATAATAATAATAATAATAATAATAATAATAATAATAACAATAACAATAACATATAAGTTTTCAATAACTAATGACTTACCATTTATTTAATATTAATAATAAAATTAATAACATATATAATAATATTAAAATAATAAAGATAATGATAATATCATTATTAATGGTTATAAGAACAGTAGAAATAATAATACTCAAATAAATAAGTGCAAATGTTAATACAAAATTAGGGCCTAAGATTTTCCAAAATAATTAATAAAACGTTAATAATAATTATTCTAATAATTATAATATTAATAATAATAATAATAAGAAGAATGATAATAATCCCATAATAATTCAATTAATAACTTAAAATTCGAAACTAAGAATAAAATTATTTTATTACCACTCTCCACCCTGCAAGTACAATTCAGCATAAATTTTACATCAAATAATAATAAAACATATTAAGAATATAAATATTAAGAATAATAATAATGGTATTTATATGCAAATAATTGAAATAAATTAAATCAAGGCTTATAATAATATGAAAAATGGTTGAGAGGGTCTAGTGTTCAACCTTAAGCTGGTGGGGATAGGCGGCACCGGCGGTGGTTCACGGAGGCGGCGGCGGTGGCCGGAAAAATAGAAGAAAAGAGGGAAAGATGGATGTTGGGAAAAAGATAGGGAGAATTGAGGTGATATAAGATGTGTTTATTGTTGCCCAGGAGGAGAGGGACAAAATGATGGTGTTGGTGCAGCCAAAGGTGGCGGCGCACGGCGGTGGAAGGCGGTTTAAGGCTTCGGGGTCAAAATTCCGGCGAAACGAGCATCCAACTTTGCATGATTATTGAGGCTCGTACAAGAAGAATCGAGAGGTGAAAATGGTTTAGTTAAATAGATGAACTTTCAGGGAAGAGAATGGAATGTTTCGGTGGCGCTCAGATTGGCTGACGGTGGCGGAAGAGGCGTCTGAAGTTGGGGTGGCGGCAGCTCGGGCCGAGGGTTTTCGGGGAAGGAAAACTCTAAAAACTCCTATAACAAGGCTATTTATAGATGTTGGAATGGATAATGGGGAGCTGGAGGTCGACATGGAAGTGTTAAATGCAAGAATTTGGGTGGCCGGTGGCAGAAAACGGTCGGGCATCAATTGGTTTGCTCGAAATTTCGCGAGGTTGGGGAGAAGGAACGGGTGAGAGATAACAGACGATAATTATGCCAATTTATTCCTGGAGTTAAGAGGAAGGCAATGAGACAAGAAACGGCCAGTATTATTCACCGTAGCCGGAGATGCCATTGACGGGGTCGGGAGCTTACATCGCAGCGACGGAGGAGGAAGGAGGAAGAAGGAAGGGAGGCGGACCGGTTGGCCGGGGAAAGAAAAGAAAAAGGGAAGAACCGGGCGGTTCGGCGCGGGGGAGAGTGCATTTAAGTGAGACGACGCATTTTGGAAAGAAAGAGACCGAAACGTAGCGCGTCGAGGGGCGGACGAAGGGCGACGGGCGCGGGCTGGGCCGTGCCGAAGAAAAGGAAGAGGAAAGGAAAAAAACCATTGGGCCGCAGGAGAGGGCAGCCCAAACGGGGAAAAGAAGAGGAAAAAGAAAAAGAAGAAAAAGAAAGAAAAAGAAAAGGAAAAAGGAAGAAAGAAAAAGAAAAAGGGAAAAAGGAAAGGAGAAAAATAATTAGATTAGGGCCAATTAAATTAATCTGAATAATTATGATATTTAAAAATGATAATATTTAAATAAAATAATATTTAAATCCCTTTTTAGGCTAAATTAGGATATTTAAAATATTTTTCATAAATTCCATTTTAATTATCAAAACACCCTAAATTCCTCCAATTAAATTATTTATAAAATTATTATTAAATTAAAACTATTTTCTCATTCTTATTTTAAATAAAATAATTTATTTAATTAATTTCCAAAATAACATATTTAATTATCCAAAATACCAAAATTTCTCTAATAAAAATACTTATAAAATTCTTCTTAATTTTTTCCTAATGAATTCCTTTTTATTTTAATAAAAGTAATTTATTTAAATAATTTTTCTAATAAAATATCATTTAAATATAATTTATAAAATTAGAAATTTTCGGGGCATTTCACTGCCCCTCTCTTCTCCCTCTTCTTTTTCTCCATCTCCCCAGCCTTTCATTCCCCTCATTTTCAAGCCTTCTCCTTCCCCCGAGGTTCCTTCTTCTCTCCTTCCTTCTCCCTCCATTTCTTCCCCGGTTTTTTATCGCCACCGCCCGTTGCCGTTTGAACCACCAAGCCCAACCCCTGCACCGCCTTCTGCCACCACCTACTACCACCCTACACCACCACGAGACCCCCAAGCCCCTTCGAGCCCTGCACTTTCCCCCTTATCCACCTCTTCCTTTTTCTCCCTAGTTTTCCCCCTTACCGCCGATCCACCTGCAACTGCCACTTCCACCGCCGTCCGGCCACCTCTGTCGCCACCTAACCCACCATTCGACACCCTACAACCCCCTCTACCACCGCCATGCCTTTGTTGGCCAAAAACAACCCTTGCACCCCTCCATTTTTCCCTCTCCTTTTCCTTCCTTCACAACCCCTCCACCTCGACCCATCTCGGCAGCCAACTTTGCCTCCTTGCCGCCGCCCTATGCCGCCGTGAAACCACCTTAGCCTCCACCTACACCCCCTCTTCACTTCTGCACCATTCCATTGCCTTGAAACCTCCCCCACCTACCCTCTTTTCTAGTCCAAAGACCCCAACCCGAAAATGGCTTATTTTCCTTCCTTCACCCTCTTCGAGCCCTTTTCTCCCCATGATTCTGCATGAGACTCACGTTGTTCATGCAGGGTGAGCTCCCCCTTTATTTTGGAAATTATTTAGCTAATTTTTAAGGTATAATAGTATTTTATTTTAAGTGTTTTATTAATTAAATTTTATAAAGTTTTATGCTTGGATTCTTATTTCTAACATAAATATGATGGATATTATTTTTAGGTGTTGAGTTGCTAATTAAAGCCTAAATCTTTAACCGGGGTACCGGTAAGATTTGATATTTTGCGGGATTAAGGTAACCGTTAATCCTCCCTTAAATATATGGAAAAACATATGCTGGCACATTAGGGATTTTGGTATGATTTTATGTATGTTTTGTGAGCCTAGCATGATATATAAATGGTTGCTTACATTGATTGAAAGAAAAAGGGAAATGCATGATACCTTTTGTGCCATGTGTAGGTATGATAATTAAGGAAGAGGTTTATTATTGATGGAAATGTTAAATGCGTGTTTATGATGTATTATGTTGCTAATGCATGAATGATATTATTTTCTAAGGGTATTTTAGTAATTATGCTTATGAAGTATATGATCTAATGTATGTAGTTACTAATGAGTATTATGTTGAATAATGACATGTTTTTGGACTTAGATGATAAGAATGAAGTACTAATATCATTATTTTATGTAGAGTTGGTAAATTCATAAAAATTGTGAATAAAGGGGTTGAGTGGAAATTTTATAAGCAAAAGGGGTATTTTGGTAATTTTGTAGGCAAAAAGGGTATTATGGTAATTTTGTAAGCAAAAAGGGTATTTTGGTGATTTTGTAAACAAAAGGGTATTTTGGTAATATCAAAGGGAAGGGGTGAAATGATAATTTTATAAGTAAATGGATAAAATTGTAAGTTGTGAGAACGAAGGGTATTATGGTAATTTTTGAGGTAAAAGAATAATATGGTAATTTTATGATTAAATGGAAAATTGATAATTTTATAAGTAAAGGGGTATCATGGTAAATTTTGGAGAAAAGGGTAAAGCGGTAATTTTGGAGTCAAGGGGCAATATAGTAATTTTATAAGTGGTAAGAATGGTAATTTTGGAAGTAGGGGTAAAATAGTAATTTTGGATGAAGGAGGGCATTGTGGTAATTTTTCAAGTAAAAGGGCAATATGGTAATTTTGAAGGTAGAGGGGTAAATAGTAATTTCATAATTAAATGGTGATATGGTAATGATATAAGTGAATGGCGAAATGGTAATTTATAAGTAAGGGGTAATATGGTAATTTTAGGAAAGAAGGGCAAAATGGTAATTTTGTAAGGAAGAATAAAAATAGTATTTTTGGATGTAAAAGGGTAAAATAGTAATTTGTAAAGTAAAAGGGGTGTTATGGTAATTTTCATAAATAAAAGGATATTATGGTAATTTGGAAGTAAGGGGTAGAAGGGTAATTTTGTAAATAAAAGGATATTATGGTAAACTTGGGAGTAAGGGGTAACTTGGTAATTATGATAATGACAAAAGATAATTTAGTAATTAAATTATGATTGTAGAAGGGTAATTGGATAAGTATGATACTAGAGAAGGGTAATTTGGTAAATTAACCAATTAAAGGGCATTACGGTAATTTTAATAATGGAGAAGGGTAAATTAATAATTATAATTATGAAGAAGGGTAAATTAATAATTATAATTATGAAGAAGGGTAAATTAATATTGGTAATTATGAAGAAGAGTGATTTGGGATTTATGATAATTAAAAAGGGTAAAATGGCAATTAAAATAATTGAGAGGGGTAAAATGGTGATTATGATAAAGGAGAAGGGCAATTTAGTAATTATCCAACTAAAGGGGCAATTTGGTGACTTAGCCAATTAAATGATAAAGTGATAATTATTTAACCAACTAAAGGGGCAAAATAGTAATCATGATAAGGAAGGAGGGTAATTTAGTAATTTATCCAACTCAAGGGCAATTTAGTAATTATAACAAAGGAGAAGGGTGATTTGGTAATCTAACCAATCAAATGGGAAATATGATAAGTGTAGCAACTATGAGGGGTGAATGGTGATCTAAAAAGTGTAGGAGATAACTTGGTAACCTAAACCGTATAAGGGGTAATTTGGTAATTATGTAACCCAAAGGGTAATATGGTAATTTGGCGAGGAAGGAATGAATACTTAACAATTATATAGGTAAAGGGAAAATGAGTAGTTTGTACCTAACATGTCTTGGAGATTATGGAACATTATAATATGATTCAAATAATGCTGATTAGCCAAGTAAGAGTATTTGATAATTAGTCTGGCCTTAATGATTTCTCTGTGATATCCTGGATAATCATCTGAATAAGAAACGATTAATGATATCAGAACGATTGAAATTGAATAAGTATCGGATTATCATGCTTTTCGTGATCACCTTAATTAAGACACTATTACTTAAAGTGAAAGACCTCGAGATCGGGAATGGTGACTCCTTAGGGGTCGCTACCCTAAGGACGTGGTTTAGTCCACAATTATTCTGGTATTTGCTGGTGTGCCTTTGTGCCCCAGCCAGGCCCTATATCTTACTCTTTCTAGCTCTACGGACCTAGTTAGGGGGTATACATACTTATGGATTAGGTGTTCTTGTCGATAGGGTACTGAGTTAGCTTTATGCACCAGTACGACTAGGGTACCTTTGCGTCCTTGGGTTCGTGGTTGAAGGGTACAGAGTAGCTGATATGCACCGGTACGACCAGTGTACCTTTGTGTCCCGGGTTATTGATCTCCCGTTCGAGGCAAATAAATATGATTGATGTGCTGATTAAAGAAAGGAAAGATACTATTATTGAAAGTGGAATATTAATGAGCCGGGCCCAGATGATTATGATATTGAGTACCGGTCCACCGGTTATAATAGTGGCCAGGAGCGTTGTGCCCTGAGTGATGATTCTTTATATATCCCGGTCCACCGATTATAATAGTGGCCAGGAGCGTTGTACCCTGGATGATGATTCTTTATATATCCTGGTCCACCGGTTATAATAGTGGCCAGGAGCGTTGTGCCCTAGATGATGAGTTTATATGTATTCCAGCCCACCGGCAATAATAGTGGGGGTCTCGAGCTAAATAAAATTAGTTATGTATGTGAATAAGATTATGGAAAAATACTAATCACTTATAGTGAAACACCATGTGAGTCGGGGCCAGACCGGTCCACCGGCAAATAATAGTGGTCAGGTACGTTCTGCCCTATGTGTTTACCTTCCGGTCTACCGGCAATAATAGTGGTCAGAGGCGTTATGCCCTATGTGTTTACTTCAAGTCCATCGGCTATAATAGTGGGGTTCTCGTACTCACATGGATATAAAATATGGGATTGATGGAATGATGACGGAATAATGGCTTAAGGCCCGATTGTATTGATCTTACACTATGACATGGCTTAAGGCCCAAAGTATCGATCGTGACTTATAAATTATTATGCATGTTATTGTTATGTATGCACCTCTTATTATTTATGTGTGTAGCTTGCATTATGTGCCGTATGCGGGCCTGTCTTTAAGTGTGGTATTAAAGGGTTACTCAGTACCGTAGTACTGAAGGGATTCTGTAACACCCCCAAATTTCACTCCTGAAAAAAAAATTGAAAGAATAAAGTGTAAGCTAGGAGCGAATTTGGAAAATGTTACCGCCACATCTAACACAAGATACATGTCAACCATCTATCTCATGTTAGATGCAAGGCTAAAACCTGTCAAACAATTAAATCCGAATTTTAAAAGCATGACAGCGTTACGAGAAATTAAAAGTCAATTACAAAATCCTTGGAAATTTAAATACAACACTTGTAACTTCCAAAGATGAATACAATTAAACAAAACAAATCCCAAAGGATAAATATCCGGACCGCCTACTCACTCAAGTCAAGCCTTCCACCCCAATTTAGTAACCGATCAAAACCTGCATCAAAGGTCTGCTCCCCACCATCGGTGGATCATCACAGGACCCATTCAACCAGTGTAGTATCAGTACGGGTCCAATACTGAGTAAGTCTCACTACCCTATCTTATGGGAGAGAGGTAAACTATAACATCAAATACATATTAAATTATGATACAATACGTTGATACAATATCATACATACTCACAACCCATAGCATGAGTCTTGCCATACACGTATAGTAACATATGAAACATATATAACATCCCATTTAAACATATAAGCGTAGTATAACCGAAATATAAAGTGGCTCATGCCCCTAAAGTAGGAATAATCCATATTATTGGAAACTCAACGCGTGACATACTCACGTAAGCAGCATGCAGTAATACAGATAATAAAAGCTGACCATAGTCCAATTAGACTTATTTCCTTTGAGTCTTTATTAAAAGTAGTCATTTCACTCCACCGTCTTTATTGATTCATGTGAGTGCGGGAACCCCACTATTATAGGCGGCGGACCGGAAATCATGAAGGGCAAAATGCGCTTGGCCTCTATTTTAGCCGGTGGACCGGTCATGCAGGGCGGAACGCTCCTAGCCACTATTATTCGTCGGTGGACCGGTCTGGCCCCGACTCACATGATGTTTCACTGTAATTACTTTGTGTCTTTCCCATGTCTTAACGTTATTACGTTCGGTTTGTTGAGCACGGAATCTCCCACTATTATAGCCGGCGGACCGGAAATCATGCAGGGCAAAACGTGCCTGGCCACTATTATAGCCGGTGGACCGGTCATGTAGGGCACCCGGCCCTAACCACTATTATTCGCCGGTGGACCGGTCTGGGTCCAACTCAACATCTTCCTCTTTAAGTAATTAGTGTCTTAACATATCTTATTTGAAAGTATTTTACCCTTGACATGCACGACTAACTATATCCACACTTATCTTCGCAGGAGAGCTCGTCCCATATCTTGGGACTCTTGCGCCCCTTATCACACCTCGATATCCATTCCCTTTTACGCTTACTCAAAATGAAAACCAATTCCTAAGGGTGTGGGTTAAGGCCCAACACCTCGTGACATCAAACTCCACCCGCTATTAGCCTCTAGGGTTCCCCTTGAAACCCTAATTAAACCTATGACCTAACTTCCTCTTACTTCACTATTATTAATTCGTTTATCGTCAAACACCTCATCTCATTTAGGTTCAATCCCAAATCATATCACTTTACTCATTGATTTCGTAGGTGATCGAAAAACCCTAGTTAGCCACTCCAAACCCTAGCACATTTCTTCCCCCACAAGTAATCTCTCTACTTTTCATCTAACATTACTTACTTCCCATGGCGCCCATACTCGTCCTTCGTGTATTAAATTTCCACTCTAAACCCATCACTCTACTCTTCCGTAATTGTTCTTACTTCCACATTCTCCCCCATTTCATCCTTTCACCACACATCATATTATTAATATCCTAACATGCATGTCCTAGAGGGTCACGTCATAAAATATCACAAACACAATAGAACAATCATTACACACATTTCGTAAGGAATACATATAAGCATACATTGGCTCCAAGTTGCGCTACAAGTAATTAGTCATTTAAAACATAAGGTACACCACATGGCATAACACATGGTACACAAGACACATAACACATACGCATAGTTGTTCTTAGTCACATTCTTACGAAACACCCATAAGTAGAGGTAAGTAGAAACTTACCTGGATCCGAAGCTAGCTAAGAGAGATAAGAGGGAGAGAGATCACTAGTTCGAGGATCCACAATAAAGCTTTCCTAGATTACATCGAAACTAAGTTAGAAACTATCCTATCGATCAATAATTTCAACTATTATAATTTAATCCATACAAGAGACACAAACTATTTTTCTTGGAAAACATGTCCAAAACTTAGGACTTAAAAGGACAGCTCTATTAAGATTTAAGATTAAATATCAATCAAAACGAATTAATACAATTACACTTATGACATTTCAAACTAGTTTGGAAAGCCCGAGGAAGATAATCGATCATAAGAAAATTTATCAAAGATAACTTATTCACTAAGTTTTACAACTAAATAGGTAAACCAACCATTTGCATAGAACCAAATCCAAGCCGATTAGTTTAAAACATAACTTAAATGACTTAAAACCCAAAGATAGAAATCGATTAGATAAAATACACATAGCAAAATCAATTTTATAAAATCATCCCCGAAAATTAGGGTTTTAGGCCCGAAAATATAATTTGTTGAAATTCTATAAATTTAATCAAATTGAATGTTTAGAAATGCAATTAAACACATTTTATAACATATCAAATAATCAATTGCTCAAAACCAATAAAAGAAATACGCAATTTAGCACAATTAGGGTTTTTGAGCCTGAAACGCAAATCCGATCAATCCTTGCCAAAACATATCAATTGACGGTTCGAAAATGTAATTAAACATATTATAATGTAAATTATATAGTCAATCGAATAAAATAAACCGATTACCCAAACCAATTTAAACTCGCGGGAGTTTTGACCTAAAAATCCAATTCCAATCAATTACGCACAATTTTCCCAAATCAACACTACCAATATAAAATTAAGTACATTTTAAACAATATTATAAAATCAATTGAGCGAAACGGCTCAATTATACGACCCAATTTCATTACACCCAAAATTTGACCTAGGAATCAAATTCCGATAAAACCTGCATAAATTTCTCAAATTGACGGTTCCAAAATGAAATTGGATACATTTTAAAACATATTGTATAATCAATTTATCCTAAATCGAAAAAACGGACGGATCCAAAAAAATTCGGGCATAACCTGGCCAAAAATCCAAATTTTCCAAAATTCCAACAAAACCACACAATTAACCTATCCAAATCAATCTTACAGCACATATGTACATAATCAAACAATCAATTTACCTTTTTATAAGCTAATTCATACCCAATTAATCAAAACAAGGGTTAGGGTTTTTCGGAAATTATACCAAACGAAACCTACACAAATCGGGACAAGAAAATGTCGGAAAAGCTTCGTCGGGGTACGGGGGTGGCTCACCGGTGGTCTGTGAGGCTCGCCGGTGACCGGGCGACGGCAGCGCAGCCTGCGTTGTTGCTGCTGATGTGCGCGGTGCTGTGCGCGACTGTTTCGGTCGCTGCTATAGCGGCTGTTGCCGCGGCTGCTGGTGTGCGGCTTCGACTGCTGCTGCTGCGTCGACAGGTGTTGGCGAATTTGGCCGGAGCGGGGAGGAGAAGCTGGGAGATGGAGAGGTGGCTAGGGCTTCTGCGCAGAGGGTAGGTCGGGAGTAGGGGTAGGGAAAGAGAAGAGAAAAAGAAAAGAAGAGGGGGGTTCGGTCGGGGCACCGGTTGGGTTTTTTTTTTTACGAAAACAAGTATCAAATAAAATATTAAAAGCTTAAAAATTAATATTGGAAGATTTTATCTAAAATTTATTAAATAAAAATTATTTCGAAACGATCCGAACACTTAAAATAAATAAAAGAACTATATACAGAATTTCAGAAACATTTTCAAAAGAATTAACTAACGAACATAAAAATTTATATTATTTACGGAAATACATTATAAGACCCCGAAAAATTATTTAAAACATATACTAAAATATTTAAGTCAAATTCGAATAACTGAGACTAATTTAAATAATTTCCGCAATCAGTTTTCCGTAAATCAAAAAGCATGAAACAGAAGAAAATTAATTTCGGAAAGAAATTCTTAAATAAATCTTTTAAATTTAAAACTTCCCAAAAATATTAACGATTTTTAAATGAATAAATTTAGAGTCAGAAATATTTTCTACGGATAAAATCATTAAATTAAATTTAACTATTTAAACAGAAATTCTATAACTTAAATAATATATTTCGTTAACGAAATATAACTTCAAAACAAAGCCGTAATCACATGACGAAGTTATAATTGAAAACAAATTTAAAATATTAAAAATCAAAATACGAGAAAGAACGGGAATATATATTTTTAACCGAGACTCGAACTCATAAGAATATAATAAAATCATTGTCGTTAACGAATTTATCTAGAATGGTTCGCAACGACAACGATTAATTACATTCAAATATGAATTCGAATCGTCGATAAACCCATAAAACGAATCAAAATTAAAATAATTAAATATTTGCATCAAATTACGTTAATCAAATCATTAAACTTTATAATTTGGATTTTAAAAATACGGGGTATTACATATTCCCTTTTGGGGCCCCTGCCTATTCAATGGGCAGTGCCCTTGCAGGTCTTTCAGGTGCTACTCAAGTGGGCAACGAGAAAGAGAGTAAGGAATTATCCGGTACCATTAGGGTTTTCCTCTTTCTTCATTTAATTTCCTGGTTTTTGATGTTATGTTGTTACTTTAACCACCATTGGTGGATTTTATTCTGGTAAACAATTTGATGCGCTACTCTGATTTCAGTATGTTGAATTTCTTGCAAATTATATTTCATTTTCCTTTAGCCTTAGCACTTAGTACTAGAACGGTATGAGTGAACCGGTATGGTACTAAGTGTGGCGGTAATACTTCAAAAGTTCACGTTTTATTTATCCCCTTCTGCTAATTTCCTTTTAATTAATGAAATTTTTCAGTAGTGAATTTTGGGGGTGTTATAATTTATTTTCGCTAATTTAATTTGGTCATAGTTTGTTTTAGCCTTAGAACTTAGCGTAAAAAAAGTGAGGGAGCTAGACTTATGTTAAGTGTGGTGGTAACATCCAGTAATTTGGTAATCAATGCTTTCGCAAAACAAAAATTTTAAGTTGTAAAATTAGGGGTATTACATTGACATTCCAGAGAAGAGGGGAGTTTCTGTGAGGGGGGTCAATGGGAAAAACTCGGTTCATGTGAGATCTCATCACAAAGTGAGGAAGAATTTGAGGGGAACATTGTCTATCAGCTATTGTCTAGGGTAAATTTGACACATATGCAACACTACGTCTTTATGATATATACATTATATATAATGCACAATAAAATTTTGGGTTCCTATCTTTTTGGGGCATTAGGCATCTGACTAGTTCATTTACAAGCCTTATTTAGTTAGGCTATCTACAAGACAATTAAATTCCCTTCTCATATACTCCAACTCAACATTATTTTTGTGCGTCTTTTTTCCTTCATAATGTTAAAAAATAAAGGAATCTCCCATGGTCCCATTAAAGAAACCACTTAATGACATTTATAGAATCAAATTCAATATTTAACTGACATGGGAAATTGACTCCTTACTACACAACAATTTAAAAGTGAAAAAATTAACATACATTTCGGCAAAATCATCTTGGTACATCTTTTTGTCTCTTAGCTCAAAGCTTACATTACTACATATTTTTATCTTATATGTGTAGCTTATACTACTATTCATTTTATTTTTCAACTGCATGTGTAGCCTATATTACTACACATTTTTTATCAACGATATTCTTATTCTTATTATTTTTACTCATATTACTTATAGTTTCATTTACACTAAAAATATTTTACTAGAAAATACTACTTTGCAATATTTATAAAAGAAAAATAATCGATATATTTAAATGAGCCCAACTAGCATTGAATTAGTTGGAACAAGACTAGGTACATTACGACCTCCCCAAACCAATTCACAGAACAAGTTATGCTAAGTAGTTGTTATACCTATGCTATTTCACTCAATTTTATGTTTTGTTGTCCATTTGAAAGGATGTAAGAGGCAAGGAAGGGAAAAAAACTAAAGGAGTAAAATAAGGACATAGTTTTACTTATAATTAATAATTGGGCTTGAAAATTTTTTCTGACAAAACCATAAAATCCATTTTTTTTCATTCTATTCATTTTTACTACTCTCGTGGCTCCCCCCAATGACAAATGATTTTACCTTTTTTTTTAATTTAAAAGAGTACATGTAAGGTCAATTTATTATTATCGTGATTGAACTCATGAATAGATTGTATTTACAATTGGGTTTGGTACGACTAGTGAAAAATATTCATTATTAGGATTGATCAATTTTTCTCTTATTTAAAAAGTAAAGATACAAAAAAAACTATAAAAATGAGTATAAATGGTATGACACTATAGTTGAGTAATTGCTATATAATGTAACTGGTTGGGTGGGGTGTGTGTGTATATATATATATAATTTATTTAAGTTAATTTATCTTCAATTAGGGTCATTAAAAAGATAAATTTTTTCTATAATTAGAGACTAATATTGATATACTTTTAACTTGAAAATATTATTAGATAAAAGATAGTTATATGTTTCACCATGATTTTAGTTATGTTTTATCATTATCATAATATTTTTATTATGAAACTAATTTCACCATCGTTATATTTATGTTTAACCCTTGTTATGTTATGAATCACCACTATTATACTTGTATTACACCATTATTGTATTTATATTTCACCATTTTCACCTCTATATTTTATCATAGTTATTATTTTTCTTATTGATGTTAATTGTCACCATCTTTATAACTATCGACTATTACTATTATTACACCAACCTATCACCATTTTTTTCCATTACTATTATTGACTTATATTTCAACACTTTTTTCCTAATGTTTTACTATTGTTGTGTATATTTCACTCTATCTATACTAATTTTTAACCATTTTTATACATACATTTTTCCATTTTAGTGTTGATGTTTATCGTACTCACATTTCACCATCCTTATACTTATATAATGCGACAATATTTTTCATGAATTATCATAATCAATTTATTAATTTCCTAATGTTAGAAGAAATTAAAAACTCTTATAATTGGGGAAAAATTAATTAATTAAGTAATGCAACCCATGCCAATTATGTTTTAAGCCATCAACTTTTCACACATATGATAGCTCAAATATGGCTTGGAAGATAGCCATGTAGTTAGCGTAAGCATCCATTAACAACCTCAACTTTAGATCTATTTTCAAAAAATGGATGCTTAAGAATATTGATTTTGGGAAATAGCAAATTAGGTCTTGGGCAGAGGCTTAAGACCTTAAATTAAACTTAATTTAAGAATCAATCAAGTCTCCCATTAGTCATCAATATTGGTAGCAAGCAAGCATGGTAGAATGTGTTGTTTTTCCTCTCTTGGTTAAGCATAGTTAAAGTTTATTGTCTAATTGATCTAGTTAGTAATTTACTTTTCCTAAGCAACTAGTTTATCTTAGTTTACTTGTGAGACAACCCAAATCAAATATCAACACCTTGGGAAGACTATTTTGCTTCCTCCCTTGGTTGATGAAATTCATGAGATGATTGATGTACCTAGCTTGTATTTTGTGATTTATTACCCACTAGTATTAGCTTATTACTTGTAACCTCTCAAAGTTAAATCAAGGTGTCTTGGGAAGGTCTCAATGTTTTTTAATTTCAAAAATTCAGCCCTAGTAACCATAAGTAGCTGAATTGAATTTAGCTAGTTCCAAACTAGCTAGTTTAGCTTATTAAACAACTAGTTAGAATCCAACCAAATCAGGTATGTAAAGGTTTGACATGTCTTTTGTAGCTTAAATGAGGCTAACATACTCTATATGAGTGTTTGGCTAGTACATAAATGGGAGATTATGTATTGGTTGCAAGGTTGTGTTCGACACACCCACACCCACATTCAATACTTGAGTAAAGAGTATTGTCTTAATTTCTTCCAAATCTATAAAATGTTATATCTACTTGGTGAATCATAAAGTGATGTTTGTGACTATTTGATTTTCAAGAGTTATTGAAGATCAAATGATTCTCTTATTTTTCACTCTCTCTTTCATTTTCGATGTCAACCAATCATCTCTACCATCATTCCTTAAGTCTTCATTTCACTTTCAATAAATCATTGCATTTCACCATAATTTATTTATCAAAAAAAAATATAAATAATGGTCTTTATTTATAAAAAAAAATTCTCATAAATATTTTGATATAGTTATTTTATTATTTTAATATTTCTAACTAAAGATACTATATTTTTTTAAAATGAAACAAAATTTTAAAAAATTTTGATTAATTAAAAGAATTATCACCATATTCTACCTTACTCCATTTCTCCTATTTGTGTAAACCACTTGCACCATCTTGGTGCAAACGGTGACAGGGTAGAAATTTCGGTAGTTGAAACTAAATAATTTTCCTTTTCAAGTCTAAGAGAATGCTTGGCAAAGTATTTCGACCTCTATCAACTGTTTCTCAAATATAATTTTTGAAAATTCATATAAAATTTAAAAGTTTATTTTCTATTGAGTCAAAAAAAAAAAATCAACCGCTAGTTATAGCCTACTCAAATATACACTTAATTTCCCCCCTGATTTTGTTCATCAATGTAAACCTTTATGGCTGACTTCATCTCTTCTTAGAAAAGAATGGCGTTTGTAGAGAAGAAATGCGCCTTTCTAAGTTATTATTTAGCATAAGAGTAAAAAGGGATGAATATTTATTTTTTTCTATTTTGTATTTTTTATAGCAATTATTCAAGAATAATAAGAATTTTAATTATATATTTATTTAAGATTAAATTAAGATATAAAATAAACAATTGTTAAATTTTTTTTATTTCAATTACATTATACAGAATATATAAAATACGATCATACTTTTTTCACCTCTGTCACCTTGTATATCAAATCATGTTTATTAAACCAAATAAGAATTATATTTGTTCCGAAAAACAATGCCCTTTAATAAGCCAGAGCAGAACAGTCAACTGTTGACTGTCATGATAATACATTTAGAACGATGGCTCAACCCACGGCAGAACGGTTAACACAGTTCTATGAATTTGTCTGCAATATTATGTGAAGCTTAGTAGAGAACACAGAACTCTCTTTTTCATTTTCATACTATTAAAACCCCTACATACAATGCAAAGAAAAGAAACTAATCACAGGATAACGCCAAAAACGGTCCCGCCTTCTGAATATCATCGATTCCACGCAACAGAAACCCATTACAGATATGTCCACACTACTGGGCACGGACATTTCCAGTTAATGTACGACCAGCTTTTTCCTTGCTAAATTGTGACATTTTCTTCAGCTATTCAGATGGAATCCACAAGAATTTCTCAAACTTTTTCCGATGCATCACTCCCTGACTCATCTGCTTTCCTAAGAGCAGCCAATCGCTCTGTTGCCAATCTTTCCTCCAGTGCTCGAGCCCCACGCTCTCTGAAAGAGAATACAAGTGTTAATGCATCATCATCGTCAAGGTACTTCCAACGTAAAATAATAAAAAGTAGAAAAACAAAGAAGACTGAAAGGAAAAGAATAATTTAATAACACATGAAATCTGCAACATTTCACACAAAGGCGTTCAGTCAAAGCTAACTGCAAGAAGGGATAAAGATAATGAGTTTAAGGTAATGTTGGTGGCAGAGATTTTCCTATGGCCTTGTCCACGTTACTAACAAAAGGGGGCCTGCAAATAATGGATAAGGCAGGAGAAGGGTATCATAATTAGGGCCACAAATTAAGCTGGCTCGCGAGCTTTTTAAACTTTGCTCGCTTGTTTAGCTAAACAAGCTTAAAATTAGGTTTGAACTCAGCTTGATTATTAAACAAGCCAAGCTTGAGCATAATAAATTTAGGCTCGAGTTCATTTATAGTATAAAAGCTCGTGAGCTCGGCTCGTTTAAAACAAAAGCTTGCGAGTTGGCTCGTTAAAAGTTCGACTCGACTCGTTAAAAGCTCGATTCGTTTATAAACAAGCCAAGCTCAAGTTTCATTTTTAGGTTTATTTATTAAATAAGCTGAACCTAAGCCTACCTTGACTCGGCTCGACTCGACTGATTAACAGCCCTAATCATAATACACCGGTTCAGACATCAAATTGCAGTACAAATGGGGTATAAGGCTCTCTTGTTGACATCTAAAAGCAGGTGAATAACTGAATACTTCATAATTACACCTTGTGGATTAGGTGTAGTAAATTTCATCCGATTATACTCTCATCCCATGCACTATTTTCTATTCTTTTCTCTCTTCCGTTTCTTTTTCTGGGCAGGTAGGTGGGGTTTTCCTTTTGTAAGGTTTGTTTTTTGTTTTGGGGGAGGGGTCCTTTTATACCTGGTAAATCCCATCATCCACTACCTCTCATTCTCATTTCACTATATCATCACATACTCATGTGACTAAGTGAGGCAAACCTCGCTATAAAAAAATCCATAGTGCTAGCGGTCCTAGAGCACACAGCACACATACAGATTCTGACCTACTATCAAACAAGAAATTTCAACATTGACATGTAAATAGTTAACCAATATAGTGCAAAGAGAATAATGCACAGTACCTCCTCCTCGATGCCTCAATCGGGTCAGAACCTGGCAATGGTGTGCTTCCCAGAGCATAATCTTTAGACTCGTTAGAAATCTCAGATCGTCCACAGAGCATCCGGTGGAAAATAGAAGCAATAGGATCAATAATTGGCCTATGTGTAGACAGCAAAGAAAGAGACCAGCGGTGAGGTTAGGAAATTTTATTATTATTCATTTCCTATTTTTTTTTGGGGGGGGGTATTTTTTTTTTTGGGGTGCTTGTAAAGAGAGCAGAACGAGCAGTATTTCAAACAAATAATCAGAAAGATTTATTTATTTTTTTTTTAATAAGTAGAAAGAAAGAAAGAAGACTTATTACCTCAGGAACCCAGGGAAAAAGGAAGAAAAGGCAAACTCATCACTTGGATCACCCTTAAAATTAGCTTCTGGCTTCCTTTGTAGGTATCTCAGGTATACCCAGCTCATATACGTACCAAAAATTAACATTAAGAGGTATGCTACTGATTCCTCAATGAAAAAGCTCATCGCTATAGCCACCAACACTGTGATAGATGGCAGCCACTGTCATTACAGACATAATTGATTAGCAACTTTTAGCCGAAGTCATACCTCACATGCTAAAGCACCACTGAGCTTAACATTCATAAGTTGTTCCATACCTTTGCTTTGATTTTCAACACGGAAAATAAAGCCAGTTCTTGATCTGGCATAAGTTGCTTAATCCCAACCAGGAACCCCAACAGTGTTCCATGAAACCCACAAACAGGCATGTAGCTACAACATGAATAACAATAAGCATCAGTCATGCAACTAGTCATAACAAAACCCAACATAGCTGTCCTCCACTAGGAGCAAGACAGCACACACAGAGCAAGGGGAGACGCCGAGACGCTGGCAGTACATAAAGACACTTCACTTACTGGATAATTATAAGTCATGTACTTCAAATCGAATTTCCAGATTCAGAAACTTCAGAACACATATTCCATGAAGATTTAAAATATTGGAAATAAAATTTCAAGATTTCCTCCTTCAACCTTTAATTGAATCCATATTCCCCAAATATGATCCCAACATCATTTAATTGCAAACTAATGACTTGTCAGAATTTAAACTGGCTTCTAAATTTCTGCAGCTACAGAGGCACAGAACAAACCAAGCTCGGGGCATAATTGGAAAAAGACAAGTATATCATTAGCAAATGGTGGTACCAGACCCAAACCAATAGAATGACCGTTAACTCTTGCCCATAAAAAAAAATCATATATTCATCATTTTTCCACTTGTTGAACTAAATTAGCAGAAAGAGTGGCTAGTTAGTGAAGTCAGTGACTCATCATTTGATGAAAATCATATGATAAAATTCTCTCAATCCATTTGTAACAGTTTACCAACATAAAAAAAGTTTATTACATGTTGGATACCCAACAACCATTTCTTGCAAGATTTTACTCATCTAAAAGTTAGGCTTAACATACACAGCCATTTCTTGCAAGCTTTTGCTCATGACAGTTGGAAAACAATGACTGATAAGGGTTTGTCATGATCATTGATAAAATGATATGAGTAACTTCATGAAATCATTTAGATGGTTTGTGGGTATGCAAAGGTATGAAGGTGGATAAACATTCACAGTGGTTCAAAAAATTAGAACCCTTTCAAACTAGGAAAGTAGCACACAGCCTATTCATTCAGCTTCAAAGCACTGAAAACGCAAGTACCATTTCTCTTTGGAAAGTTCTTGTGAAGGAGTTTTCTTCTTTTCTCAAAGCAGTGGTTCAAAATGAGAACATGAATGACTACTTTTAAGCAATTCCTCCGCTAACGTTTGGCATGGAAGTAAAGGATTATGGTTTATGTGAGAATAGTCAGATTGCCAGCATAAATTATGAAAGAGAAAATAAGTCAGGCTCAATGCTCTATAATCAACAGACAAAATACATGTGGAAGGTGCACAATAACTTTGTAGAACTTAGCCACTTACAGATAAGATTCTTGCATCGTTGCATAGTACAAGCCAATAGCAGTGACAAAGACACAGAGAGACGTAAGAAAGTTAACCACGAAGATAAACTTCAAGAACTCCTTGGAACCCCAGACAGGCTCAAGCACCCTTCCAATGAAAAGGAGACATAATACGCTGATGGCTGCCTGTAGATAAGAACACAACTCAAAAGTGCTAGGACCGACAAACTGAGAAACAACCACAAATATGCCATTTGATATTATACACATATAGATATTAAAGCATACCCCATATACTGTCTTCTCAACGTAGGCTGCTGTTAAAAGGTTCCAGGCAAAAGGTATTGTCCTAAAAATCAAGCAATCAAAAATAATAACCATATTAGGCAGATCAATTATATATCTATATTCAGTTAAAAACTCCCTCTGTTTCATTCATAACATAAGAAATATTAGGTTTTTATGTGCGTATTGAAAATCATAAAAAAACCATCCACTTTTTCTAATATAACCTGATATTAAATTTAATACCATTTACTCATTTGATTAAAAGAAGAATACCATAAGCTTAGATTTGGAAACAGAAAATTAATTGTTGATGCTTTTCATAAAATGTATCACACTATCAAATAAAATTAGAAACTTAATATCCCTTGTATTATAAAACAGAGGGAGTTATTTAATTGGAATATGTAGCCGATACTAACTAGATATAAATCACCTTGCAGGAATAAGGGCAAGATAACTAAAAGCCGGAGCGAAGAACAGAGTGACAATGTGCAAACCGATCAATATGACGGCAATCCCCTTGCAAAGAGGGGTAATACCTGTAAAAACACCGCCACCCTGATCGAAATTTGAGAGCGAAACATGAGTCCTCTGCAGGTAACAAATAATCGGGAACAAGAATGCTCTATAGTACCGAAAAGGAAATTATCGTTCAATAGTCCCGATGAATAGTTCAATTATACAGCTTAGATTACTTGCGCGTACTTCTGAAAAGGATCAGTTAAATAAACAAACTCTAGGTAGACATGCAAAATCTACCAACCTAATTAGAGCAATTCAAATGTCACCTCCAGATTAATTAAAATTAAGATGACGGAAATGCAGATCTGAATCATGATGGCAACTGATAAAAAGAACAGGGACGAGACTTACTCCCGAAGTACTCATGACCAGATGAAGGAGTTGCTGCGTTCGCGCACGGTAGTCGGAGATGGATTAGGAAGTTAACGCAGTTAGGGCTTTGGGAGTCCGCGTGTGTTCAGGTACGTTCTAGCGACCGTCGAGTCGCCGTCGGTCAGACGAGACGAGGATGAAGGTGTGACCCGATCAGATGCGACAAATATTGGGGTTGGATTTAGATCTGGATAGGTTAATAGGTTCCCACTTACCCAAGTCACGCCTCATGTCATGAAGGTAAGGACCAAAATGGAAATAACGAAAAATAAAGGCTCAGGTACGTAATTTACCAATTTCTCCATATGAGTTAAGGTATAACATTAAAATTTAGATCGGGTCGACCCGTAGCCTAATGAACTTATGACCGGAATGATTAGATTAATAAATTAAAGGAAAAATCGATAGAAATCTGGTCGGCGGTCGGCCGGCTTTATCAAAATCCGAGAATCGATTGGTTAATGTAGGAATCGGACTAGGTTTGTAAGAAATTTTGAACTTCTATTTCTACTCTTAAATTTAAAACTAAATCAACTAATACTAAAAGGCATTACTATAATTTAGATGCTGGCTAGGTTTGGGGTTTGTGTTTGTTGCTGACGTTTTTATTTTGTTTTCATCCTTCCTCTTCGTTGCTAGCACAACTTTGCATTTGTCAGTTTATTCATCGAGTAATAGATACCTAATGAATATGGATATAGATGTGTAAATAGATACCCGTTCGGGTATGGGTACTATAACACCCCTAAATTTTGGAACTTAAAAATTTCATTTTAAAAAGTTAATAGCGAAAGTCAAAACACAAAATGTGGGGATGTCACGCCACATCCAACATACAAGAGGCACTCCCTATACTCGGTCCATGTCGGGTGTAAGGAAAAAGTAACCTCATACCTAGGAATTAGGTGTGCGAAGCACTTGAGTCCACAAACGATACATGATATGAAAAAGAGAGAAAGGAATAAATAGTAAAAATAGAGGACTAGGAGTCCAAAGAGAGAGATAGAGATATCTGGATAACCATACTTTTTACCAATACATTTAGTGCTCATCCAAGGCAAGCACACTAAACTAACAACCATCAATCACTTGCAAAACAGAGCAGATCTGCTCGTAGGAATGAGTAGTACCCATAAAACGGGTGGTTAGCACGCTACATACTGAGTAAGGGAACAATACTATCAAAATAGGAATACAAATAGCACATGCTTCCACATTATATAATAAACGAATATAACCAAGTAAATGAACATCTCATAAGGAATATTATGATCTAGATCCTTTTATTAAGTATAGTCCATTCTCATTCTTTTATATACGTTGAGTGCAGGAGCCCCACTATTCTTAAAATGGTGGAATTGTCTGAAATTCTTAGGAACAACACACCCGAGCCACTATTATTTTCGGTGGAACGGAGATTAAAAATAACATCTCGACGCATCACGCTCCCAAGCCACTATTCTTTCAAGCGGAATGGAGGTTAAAAACATATCCTTGGGGCAAAACACTCCCGATCCACTATTCTACCCAGTAGAACAAGAATATATCACTATGGTCCTGACTCACGTATTCTTCCACTGTAAATCATTAGTATCTTTCCCATAGGTTATGAAGATACATTTTATTTCACAATGAGTAGGGACCCCACTATTCTTAACCGGTGGAACGGTTTGGAACTTCTTAGGACAACACACCCGAGCCACTGTTCTTTCCGATGAAATGAAGATTAAAAATATCATCTTGGGCCATAACGCTCTTGAGCCACTATTCTACCTAGTGGAATGGGATTACATATATATATATAGGTTTAGGAAAATAATCACCATGACCCTACTCACATGCTCTTTCACTTTAAGTGATTAGTATCTTATTTAAGATTGATTCTCAGGCATAGGACACAGTCAAACAGATATGCATATAATATAGGTGCAAATCATTAAGTCCTGTCAAACCCTAATTACACTTCCTTTAGTGTTTATTCTCCCATATTGGTTGTTCCACTCACATTATATTATGACATCTCCCAAATCCCTTCATTAATATCATACCCCAAAAAGCACAACCTAATTCCCATGAGTTTACTTTAGCAATCTTATCCCGATATATATATATATATATATATATATATATATATATATATATATATATATATATATATATGAATCTCCAAAGTATCCAAGTCCAAATCCCATAGAATTGTCATAACACTTCACATGAAATTTTTATTATTTCTAATTCCAATAAATTACCTCTAAACCTTAAACATAGAATAATAATATTAACATTTCAAGATAGCTTACCCCAAATTTACTATTAACATTTATGAACCCAAAATAACGATAATACTTCCATGAATTACTTAAATTATTATTGTCATAACTTAAGCCTCCCAACACATAAATTACCAAAACTTCCTTAACATCCCATAATGACCAAGTTACTCTTTAAGCACAATTAACACCTTTATTTTATAAAATCTTATATCTTCTATACATATTATTTTTTCAAGTCCTTATTAATCATCATACCTCATGAGGGACCTTAAGCCCATTTACCACAACCCATTCAACCCATATTTTATACCTTGAGATTTAATTTCACAAATATGACATTGTCATTATTCAACCCACATTTCATACCTTAAGATATAATTTCACAAATGTGACATTATCCTTATTCAACCCATATTTCATACCGTAAGTTATATTTTCACAACTATGACATTCTCATCATTCAACCCATAATTCATAACTTAAGATATAGTTTCACAAGTATGACATTATTCTCATTCAACCCATATTTCATACCATGGATATATTTCCACAAGTGTGGTGTTACATCGTTCAACCCATATTTTATGCTATAACATGTATTCTCACAAATATGATATTATCATCACAAATTATAACATAATGATATCTCTTACCAATTCTTATTTTGTTTCAACATAACATTCATACCATCACCAATTATCAATATCAACATATGTTACATAATATAGCCACAATATCATGAAAAACACATTTAACCATACAAGCAATTATCATCAAAAGTCCTAAGCATCGAATAGTATCCTTACCAATTAGGAAACCAGGCTCTAAGCACGCAAATCCTAGACTTCCTCCTCCAAAGCTACTGAAAAACCACCGTAGTCAAATGGGAGCTTGAAATGTGTGGATGCGTAGAGGAATATGTGGTGGAGCTATAGTTAAATTTTGGTGGTGTTTGGTTGAGGTTTGGGGGTGAAAATAGGGATGCATGGCCAAAGGAATGAGGTTGTACGATAGTGTAGTAGGCAGTGCAGCTTCTAATTGAGAGAAAATAAGATGTATGGCCAGGTGGTGCAAATTTTGCATGGTCGTGCAGAATTAGGCTAAGAGGAAAAATTATGCACGGCAAGATGGTGCAGGGGTTGCACGGCTGTGCAGCAGGAAATTTAAGCATTGCACGACCGTGCAACCGGCTGTGCACCGGCCATACATACTATGATGTTGCAACACACGAGAGGAAGAAGGAGGGAAAAGAGGTGGTGGTCGGCAGCGATGGCCAGCGATAGTGAGGGGGAAGGTTGGGGTGACCTTGGTAGTCCGTCCACCAGCCAAAGGGATGTGAGTGGTTTCCGAGGTGGTGCATGGTGGGGGAGACGGTGGTGCGAAAGCCAAAATAGGGAAAGGAAGGAGAAGAAGAAGAAGAAGAAGAAGAAAGGGAGAAGGAGGAAAGGAGAAGGAAGAGGGAGCTCAATAATGGCTCTTTAGCACAAATATTAGTAGAGTGAGGCAAAACTAAAGAGAAATAGGGAGAGTGTGAGGTATACATATACGTTCATGTGTGTGTGTGGTATGATTTGGGGGAGGAAGAAAAAGAACAAGGGGTGGCGTGTGATGGGGATGATGGTGATGGTGTAGTTCCAAGTTGATGATGATGGTGATGGTTGTAGAGGATGGCTAGGGTAGGGTAGTAGCTACAAGGTGAGGGTGGTGATGGTTGATGGAGGTGTTATGTAAAGATGAAAAGGATAAAAAGGATGCCGGGAGATAGGGTGGTGCGCATGGGAGTGTGTAGGTCTGCAAAGATGGGATGTAGAAGGAGAAAAAGGAAAGAAGAAAGGAGGTGAGGTGATGGTGCAAGTGGGCAGATTCAAGAGTTATAGCTTGAGGTTAGTGGGAGAAGGAGAAGAAGGAAAGAAAATAAAAGGAAAAAGGAAAATGGAAAAGAATAGGAAAAGAGAAAGGGTTGGGGGCATTAGTTTAGGGTGATTTCAGATTAGTCAAAGGTAATTAGGATTAGTGGAAATTTTAGTAGTTTTGATTTTAGTTTACAAATTTTGGTTTGTCAAAGTTAAGGTTTTGGAATCAGTTAAAATTTTAGGATGAATGATAGGTTAAGGCTAATATAGGATTTATTAGGATTAGGATCAAATTAGAGCGCTAATGACACAAGATTAGATTAACCAAATTTTTGGGGTATTATAGGTACAAATTTGGGTACGGGTATGGATACAGGCATGGGTGTACTTGCCCTAAACCTGCCCATTTATATCCCTATCGGGTTAGGATTGGGCCGAGAAAATTCATATTATAGTAATTTCGTGTTAGAATTAATTTAATAGGTCAAGTTTATGTTAACATGATGAATCATATCTTTTTAGGTTTTGACGGGTCAGTTTGAGCTCATAATGGGCTAATATTCGATCGAATCACTTTAGATTTGGGTTGAATTAGACATTAACCACCAAAATTAATCTAAATCATTAACCTTGTAAGCATGCATTAAGTTTAACTTCATGTAAGCATGTAATTAATTATGTGTTATTAATTGCTATTTGTTTATTATTATATCTTTATAATGTTGTGTTTTTACGCAAAAAAAGGGCAAAATTGGAATATATTAAATAAATAATAAGACATGTATATATATATATATATATATATATATATATATTATTATAATTGATTAATATTGAATTTTGTTTTGTCGATTTGGGTTAGGTCATGTTGATAGCAAGTCGGGTTGGTGGTGGGTTACATTGATAAAGGGTCTAGTTGATGTCGGGTTATGGGTTGGAGTTAGTTTGGATTAGATTAGGTTTATTATATTCGGGTCAAGTCTGTTTCCAGTTTAGTTTGGGTTGGGCCAGGTTGATGGATTTATCAGGTTATGTTGGGTTAGGTTTTGTATGGGTTGGGTCGGATGGGTTAGGTAAACTTTTACCAGCTCTGGGAGGTAGCAATGGTAGTTTATGCCGTTTCTAAGGGGTGATCAATGGTGGTAAGGGATGAAGGTGGTGGGGTTAGGATGGGTGGAAGTGGATGAAAGAGTTGGGGCTGGTTTGGCCGGTTCTGTTGAAGGGGAGTGGAGGTTTTAGTTGTTTTGGCTAAAGGGTGGTGTGGTGTGGCAATTTTAGCCATTGGTAGGGGCTATGGAACAATGTGAGTGACCAATAGTTGGGCGTGGGAACAACATTGATCACTGGTTCACAAGGGGATAAAGAAAATGGAGAGAATTGCTGAGTTTGGGTAAGGGAAACAAGGAGGACTTTAATGGTGATGGACAGAGGTAAGGGTGTGTTTTTGGTGGCTTTTTCTGAAGCTATGGGGTGTGAAAATGGTGGTCTTGGCCGATGAAAATGGCCAAGGAACAAAAAGGGCTTCCCATGGTGGTTTTTGTGATGTGTTTGGTGACAAAGAGAAGGATGAAGGGAAGGAGAGGAAGGTGCATTCGGTGGTTCTATTTTTGATAGAAATTTAAAAGACAAAAAAGGTGGTATGGGGCATTTATTATGGTATATATATGTATATATATGCACAAAGTAGAGAGGGGAGGACATAGGTGAGGTGATCGGGGAAACATTTTCAAAGCAACCTATATGGACGGGGCATGGGTGATGATGAGGGTAGGGTATAGGTGATGGAGCCATGACAATGGCATTATCCGGGGGAATGTTTCATGAAGGAAGAAGGGGAGAAGAAAGGAAAGAAAATTGACCAGGTAAGGGAAAAGAATGAGAAAAGAAAAGGAGAGGAAAATAAGGAAAAAGAAAAAGGAGGGAGGAAGATAATGTGGGAGTAGAATAAAATAATTTATATAAGGGTATTAGGATAATTTAATTATTGAATATCTGGGATTAGGTTTAGGTTAAAAATATTAATGACCCACAATATATATTAGGGTTAGGTTAAGAATTAAGATTAAGGAATTTGGGTAAGGAAAAAATATTAATTTTTTGATATTAGGATTAGGTTAAGAGATGAATTACTCGGAAGTATGATTAACTAAAGTTTGGGGTATTACACTTGTATTCCATTTAATGCTGCAAATTCTATTTATTATTAGCATGTGATTCATGGTATTGTTAACTTGGGCCATGGCTTTAAGTGTCTAAATGTTCATGCTCTTTAAAATTATTTGTTGATGAAAAATGTTGAAGAGGTGAAGAATTATATTGAGGGTTTTCTTTTGATATGGGAATAAATAGGTTGAACTATTATGATAGATGGATGGACTAATCAACATAATCAAACATTGATTAATTTATTGGTTTATTGTACAAAAGGGATTATTTTTGTTAAGTTTGTTGATGCACTCTAAAGCTTCTAAAACTCTTGAGTTGGTACATAAGCTATTTAGAGAGCTTGTATTGTATATCAGTGCTGAAAATGTTGTACATATAGTGCCTAATAATGTTGATAATTATGTTATCACAGATAGATTATTAGATCATGAGTTTAAGACATTTGATTGGTCACATTGTGCTACACATTGTATAAATTTGATGCTTAAAGATATGGGTAAGTTAGATTAGGTTGAAGATGTTGTAAAAGATGCTTCTAAAATCACCAAGTACATTTATAATCATTGTCAAACTTTACATTTGATGAGGAACCATACATAAGGAGGGAAATCATTCATCTAACTCCAACTAGATTTTCAACTAATATCATTTATTTGCAAATTATATTATCGCAAAAGAATTCTGTTAGGAAAATGGTTGTTTCTAGAGAATAGATATCTTGTGCATAAGCAAATAAAAGTGAAAGAAAGAAATTTGTATAGAATGTGTCTAGTTATATCTTTTGAAAGGAGTGTGTTGTTATTGCACAACTTACAAAACCTCTTGTGCGTGTTCTACGGATGGTGGATACACAAGAGAAGTTGTTTATGGTTATTTGTATCAAGCCTTTTGTGAGCTTGTGACTTGTGTTTGGTGTGTAGAATAGCTTGGATTGGTGTATGAAGTGTTTCAGAGAAATTTGGAGTAGAACTGTGAGCTATTCTGAAAAGATGTGAATAGTTTACCTTGAAGAAATTATAATTTAGAAATGTACTGAACATGAAAGTTGTAGATATTTCTGTTATATTTCTAACGCATCAAGAATCAACTCAATTGGAGGTCATATGAAGATGTTGTGGCCGAAATACTAAAGGTTTTCAAAGCTGGAAAGAAACACGGGGGGACCATGTTCGTGAAACACGGTCCGTGTTTTTATTAGGAAAATGTGTTATGTTTCTGTGAGAGGCTGATAGATAGAAAATAAACACGGGGGTACCGTGTTTATTAACATGGTCCGTGTTTTTATCAGGAAAATGTGTTATGTTTCCGTGAGAGGCCGATAGATAGAAAATAAACACGGGGGTATCGTGTTTATTAACACGATCCGTGTTGTTTGGTTTTTTTGCTCTGCCTCGGTTTTTACTAATGATAGTTTCGTATAGTATAAATACCATGCTATTAGAACCCTAATCGAAGAGCGAACGCCGTCTTCTTCTCCTATTGAGTTCTCTTGTAATTCCTTGATGAATTGAGTGATTTATGTGAGAATTTCTTTGATTCTCTTTGTAATCACAATTACTTCACATCAATAAGATCATATGTTTCCCCAATCTGTGTTCTCGAGTGTTCTTCTCTTCTCAATTCTTGTATAAATACCATGCGATTAGAACTCTAATTAAAGAGCGAACGCCGTCTTCTTCTCCTATTGAGTTCTCTTGTAATTCCTTGATGAATTGAGTGATTTATGTGAGAATTTCTTTGATTCTCTTTGTAATCACAATTACTTCACATCAATAAGATCATTTGTTTCCCCAATCTGTGTTCTTGAGTGTTCTTCTCTTCTCAATTCTTTTGTGTTCTAATTGATTCTAATTAGATCTTTTTTTCTGAATTGGTATCGATCCACAACAAATTGGTATCAGAGCGTAGGGTTCGTATTCGGGATGTCTACAAGATTTGATATAGAGAAGTTTGATCGTTCTGTGAACTTCAGCTTATGGAAGTTGAAGATGAAGGCGATCCTGATTCATAATGGATTGGAGAAGGCGTTACTCGGGATATCAAAGAAGCCCGATTCGATGACAGATGAGAAATTCGAGGAGATAGATCAAAAGGCCCTTTTCCACCATACAGTTGTGTTTGTTTAATGAGGTCTTGCATGAGGTGGCTAAAGAAACAACAACGTCATCCCTATGGCTCAAGCTGGAGTCTCTATACATGACGAAGTCGGTGACGAATCGTCTGTTATTGAAGAGCAAGTTGCATAAGTTAAAATTAGGTAAGGGAATATCCCTAAAATCTCATCTTGATGAATTTGACTCTATAATTATGGATTTGAGGAATATAGATCTTAAATTGGAGGATGAAGATCTTGCTATTACATTGTTGTGTTCTTTGCTTATTGATTACAAACATTTTCGTGAGACCATACTGTATGGGAAGGATGATGAGTTGGTTCTTGATGATGTCAAGACTGCCCTACTACAATGGGAATTGATTGAGAATCAGTTGACTAGAGGTGGTTCTAGTGACTCACATAGTGAGGGACTTGTAGCTAGGGGCAGAACTCAGGAACGGGGTTATAGTGACAAGAAGAAGAAGTATAGGTCAAAGTCGAAGAATAACATATCCAAGAATGCCATGTGCTATGGATGTCACAAGAAGGGTCATATCAAGAATTTTTTTCCTAATATGATATCTGGAGATAAATCTGGTGAATCATCTAGTACAAAGGATGATGTTGCTATAACTCAATATGATAGTGATGGTGATGTGTTAATTGTCACTGATAGTCAGACCAAGATTATGGATAGGTGGATCTTGGACTCTGGATTCTCTTATCATATTTGTCCCAATAGGAACTGGTTCCAGAATTATGAGACGGTGGAGTAGTTCTGATGGGTAATGATGCTGCATACAAAGTTGTTGGGATTGGGACAGTGAAGGTGAAGATGCATGATGGTGTGGTCAAAACACTGTCTAATGTTTGACATGTCCCTGAGATGACCAAGAACTTGATTTCATTAAGTTATTTGGATTGTAATGGATATTGTTGTGTGATTGAGGATAGCACGATGAGGATTACTAGAGGGGCTCTTGTTGCAATGAAAGGCAAGAGGATCGGGACACTGTATGAGCTTGATGGTTCCACTGTTGAGGGAGCAGCTGCGGTAACATCATCAAGTATGTCTGGCTCGGATGTTACTAGACTTTGGCATATGCAACTTGGACACATGAGTGTCAAAGGCTTGACTGAATTCTCCAAGAGAGGGTTTTTGGATGGGAAGAGTACAGGTACTATGGATTTCTATGAGTACTGTGTGTTTGGCAAGCAGAAGCGGGTTAGTTTTTTAAAGGCTACACATAGTACAAAGGGGCCTCTGGATTATGTTCACTCTGATTTGTGGGGTCCTGCAAGGGTGGTTTCCAAGGGTGGTTCGCGATACCTACTAACATTTATTGATGACTTCTCTAGGAAGGTATGGACTTATTTTATTAAAAATAAGAATGATGTCTTTGAAGTTTTCAAGCGTTGGAAGACTTTGATAGAGAAGCAAACTAGGAGACAAGTGAGGTGTCTCAGGACAGATAATGGCCTTGAGTTTGTGGAACGTAGTTTCACTGAGTACTATGAGGACCATGGTATTGCTAGGCATTGCACTTGTGTTGGAAGACCATATCAGAATGGGGTTGGTGAGAGGATGAATAGAACCCTATTAGAGAAGGCTCGATGTATGTTGTCACAAGCTAGATTAGGCAAGGAGTTTTGGGCTGAGGTAGTTCACATGGCGGCATTCCTAGTGAACATGTCACCCAATCTTTCCATTGATTTGAAGACACCTGAGGAGGTATGGTCTGGCAAACCAGCTAATTATTCTGATTTGCATGTTTTTGGATGTCCTGCCTATGCTTATGTGAATGATGGGAAGCTCGAGCCTAGAGCTAAGAAGTGTATCTTTCTTGGATATACATCCGGTGTGAAGGGGTATAGGTTATGGGACCCATCTGCATCCAAGTTTTTGACTAGCAGGGATGTTACCTTCAATGAGTCCTTATTCCTCCAAAAGACTGAGTCTTCTTCTGATAGATTGTCTAAAGAGGTGGAGCAGAAGAATCTGTATGGTGTTACGGATAAGGTGGAGGTAGAGGTTGATTTGGATCAGTCAGACTCTTCTAGTATGAGACCCATTATTCCTGAAGTGGCTGGATCCAGGTAGCAGGTGGAGCAAAGGGTTGTTGCTCCCGGTAGACCACGGAGGGTTGTGAAGCCTCCTATGAGGTATGGCTTTGAGGAGTTAGCAGGTTATGCTTTGGCTAGTGCTGAGACTGTAGTTGATGTACAGGAGCTAATGTCATACTTAGATGACATTGTTAGTGCTGATTCTGCTCAGTGGTGTGCTACTATAGAGGAGGAGATGTAATCTCTATGGAAGAATCAGACATGGGAACTTGTGAAGGCACCCAAGAAGAAGAAAATAGTTGATTGCAAGTGGGTGTACAAGTTCAAACAGGGAATTATAGGTGTTGAGGGACCGAGGTACAAGGCTCGTTTAGTTGCACGCAGGTTTAGTCAGATACCTGGTATAGACTATAATGAGGCATTTTTTCCTGTTGTCAGGCATACTTTTATTTGTACTTTGCTTGTACTTGTGGCTATGCAGGATATGGAGTTAGAGTAATTGGATGTTAAAACAGCTTTTCTGCATGGTGAGCTCGAGGAGGAGATCTAATATGCGCTAACCAGATGGCTTTGTTGTTGAAGGCAAGTAGGATCATGTGTGCTTATTGAAGAAGTCACTATATGGTCTAAAGCAGTCGCCTAGACAATGGTACAAGAGGTTTGATCAGTTTATGATTGAGCATGGGTTCTCCAGGAGTGGCTACGATGGATGTGTATACTTGAAGCAGGTTGGTGATGGTTCTCTGGTGTATCTTTTGTTATATGTCGATGACATGATTGTTGCTGCAAAAGATCTGTCTGAAGTTAACAAGGTGAAAACAATGCTGAATACTGAGTTTGAGATGAAGGATATGGGAGCTGCGAAGAAGATCCTTGGCATGGAGATCATTCTAGACCGCAGACAGAAGCATCTTTACTTGTCACAAGAGCAATATGTGAACAAGGTGTTGGAGATGTTTCATATGATTGATGCCAAGCTGGTTAGTACTCCCTTGGCTACTCACTTTAGATTGTCTACTTTGGATTGCCCCAAATCTAAAGATGAGGAGGATTTTATGGCCACATTTCCCTACTCTAATGTTGTGGGATGCATGATGTACGCTATGGTTTGTACCAGGGCAGATATTGCTCAAGCTGTGAGTGTTGTGAGCAGATATATGGCGAATCCTGGAAAGGCTTACTGGCAAGTGGTGAAGTGGATTCTGAGGTACTTGAAGGGTACTGCATCATCGTGTTTGGAGTATGGGAGGTCGACTGATGTGTTAACAAGGTTCGTTAACTCTGATTATGGTGGAGATCTTGATAATAGGAGATCCATTGGAGGTTATATGTTTTGTCTTGGTGGTTCAGCAATTAGCTGGAGGTCATCTTTGCAAGATGTGACTGCATTGTCCACTACTGAGGTTGAATATATGGCTATGACTGAGGCTTTTCAAGAAGCTTTGTGGCTTGGTGGTTTCGTTCGTGAGCTTGGATTTGGTCATGGTGCTCCTGTTGTGCGTAGCAATAGTCAAAGTGCTATCTGTTTGGCAAAGAATCATAATTCTTTCCATCGTCGGACGAAGCACATTGATATTAGGTACCACTTCATTCGAGGTACTATTGCTGCAGGTAAGGTTGTGTTGGAGAAGGTGGCTACTGCTGAGAATCCAGCGGATATGCTAACGAAGCCATTGACGGTGAGCAAGTTCGAGCATTGCTCGGATTTGGTTGGTGTTTGTGTACTATGAGGGCCTTTTGGGGCCCAGGGGTTTTTACAGACGATCTTTTGTGTTTTTGGTGCTAGCTACTTTAAATATGTCGTCAAGGTGGAGAATTGTGAGCTTGTGACTCGTATTTGGTGTGTAGAATAGCTTTGATTGGTGTATAAAGTGTTTTGGAGGAATTTGGAGTAGAACTGTGAGCTATTCTGGAAATATGTGAATAGTTTACCTTGAAGAAATTATAATTTGGAAATGTGCTGAACATGAAAGTTGTATATCTTTCTGTTATATTTCCAACGCATCAAGAATCAGCTCGATCAGAGGTCATATGAAGAAGTTGTGGTCGAAATACTAAAGATTGTCAAAGCTGGAAAGAAACACGGGGGGCCCATGTTCGTGAAACACGGTCCGTATTTTTCATGAGGAAAATGTGTTATGTTTCCGTGAGAGGCCGAGAGATAGAAAATAAACACGAGGGTATCATGTGTTATTAACATGGTCCGTGTTGTTTGGTTTTTTCACTCCGCCTCGGTTTTCGCTAATGACAGTTTCGTATAGTATAAATACCATGCAATTAGAACCCTAATCGAAGAGCGAACGCCGTCTTCTTCTCCTATTGAGTTCTCTTGTAATTCCTTGATGAATTGAGTGATTTATGTGAGAATTTCTTAGATTCTCTTTGTAATCACAATTAATTCACATCAATAAGATCATCTGTTTTCCCAATCTGTGTTCTTGAGTGTTCTTCTCTTCTCAATTCTTGTGTGTTCTAATTGATTCTAATTAGATCTTATTTTCCAAATTGGTATCGATCCACAACACATTTCATAAGGCTATAGATGATATGGTTGCTAGATTTCAAAGAAGAAATAAAAGGGTGGATTCTTACCTTCATATCATTACTTCTCATTGGGATACTCAACTTTTAAAGAATTAACATGTAGCTAGTTTTTGATTTAACCCTCGCTTTTAGTATTCACCTGATATTAACAACCATCAAAATACTATGTACATTGTTATTGATGTCATTGACATGTATGCTAATGGAAATTTCCAATTGAGATAAAAAATTGAAAATTTAAATGAGTTCTTTTAGAAAAGAATATGATACTTTTGGAAGATGGTCTGTTGTGTAAGATAGCTCCATTCTTACTCCTAGTATGAATTTTGATTTTTTTTTACATCTTCAATATTTTCTTCCTATTGAAATTGTTGTTTAATTTTTTGGTATATTGGTATATTAATATTTAGGGATGTAAACAAGGCGGGTTTTACCTGTTACCTGACGGATTTTATCCGATGGATACTTAAACGGATATGGATACGGATATGGAGGATGGATTAAAATACCCGTCGGGTTCGGGTACGGATACGGGTATGTGATATCCATACTCGTACCCATAACCATACCCGTATCCATATCCGTATCCGTTTACCCGATATATAATTACTTTTTTACCCTTAATTTTAAGATAAATATAGTATAAATTAAGGTTAAAATTGTCATTTGGCTTAACTATAAATGAGTTTATCCATCGGGTAATGGATTTATCCGTTGGATAATATCCATTAACGGGTAAATGGATAATCCGTCGGGTAATGGATATCCAACGGATACGGATATGGATGTGTTAGCGGATACCCGTTCGGGTACGGGTACGGATTTTCTTGCCGGATACGGATACGGATATAGTATACACGCCCCGAACCCGCCCCATTTACATCCCTATTAATATTTACATTTTGTAGATGAATGGTGGATATTGTATGGATATTGATTCATATGCTAAATAAGTTAGCACATGCCTAATGGAAGATGGTGGCTTATGGGATAATTGACAACCGAAAGTTAAAAAAGAGAAGGGATGAGAAGTAGGATAGTATTTAATCTAAGGTAGAGCCAAATATCAAGCACCCACAACTAGCACTCAAGGTTTCAATACTTGAGATAAAAATTGTGAGATTTTATACTCAAATTAAAGTTTTCACTCAATTTTGAAGAGAGGGAATATGGGAGCTTAAAAAATATGATTTTGATTCAAGGGAGAGTGTGTCCCATTGTGTTGAGGCTATCCATATTTATAGTGGTAGACATTTGTACAAAAACTCCATTCTATCCTTCCCTTTACCTACTTAGTTCCAATCTAACCAATCTAGTTACCTAATACAAGTTAACAGGACTTGAACTGTAACTAGATTAGGTTCATGTAATACCCCAAAAAAATTTCTTAGCCTAATCCCACATTATTAAAGCCCTAATTTGATTCTAATATCAAGAAATCTTATTTTAGCCTTAATCTAATTTCTTAATCCCAAAACTTTAACCAAATATGAAACCTTGACTTGGATAAATTGTAATTCGTAAACCAAAAATCAAAACCCGCTAAAATTATCACTAATCTTAACCATTTTAGCTAATCAAAAATCACTAAAACTAACCCTTAATTATTTTTCTCTTTTCCCTTTTCTTTCTCCTTTTCTTTTCTTTCTTCTCCCTTCTCCAGTCAATCCAAGCCGCAACAATTGAAATTATTGCAACTTGCACATGCAACTTGCCTTAGCTTCCCCACTTGCACTATCACCTCTTGCAGACATCCATCACCCATCACCTCGTTTCCTTTCTTATTTTTCTTCTTCTCCTTCTAATCCCTTATCTCTACCCGACCTTCACACTCTATTTCCCCTGCAGCTTTACTTCTTATGCAACACACCTATATACAACCATCACCACCCTCACACTACGGTTACTATCTTACTCTTCACCATCCTCTACAATTGTTATCATCATCATCACCTTACAACTGCACCATCATCACCATCATCATCGCCACCTATCCCCCTAAATTTTTCCGTTTACGCACTCATGACCACACACACACACACACACTACACACTCTTCTTCCATTCTCTTTGGTCTGCCTCCATTCTGCCTATTTTTGTGTCCAAAATACTGCTCGAGCACCCCCTCTTCCTTCTCCTTTCTTCCATCTCTTTTCTCCTTCTTCATCCTCATTCTTTCCCCTATTTTTGGCCTACTCACCACCCATTCCACTATCATGCACCACCTCGGCCACCACTCACCGCCCATTAGCCAATGGACTGACCACCAAGGTCACCCCAACCTTCCGCAACACTGTCTTCGGCCATTGCCGCCGACCACCGCCTATTTTTCCTTCTTCTTTCTCTCATCCGTCACATTTTTATAGAGCGCACAACCTATACACAGCCTCAAGCATGGTCGTCCAACACTAAAATTTTCCTATCCTACAATTGTGCAACTTAGCACCGCCTAGTCGTGCATGATCTTTTCTTTAGATTAGGGATGCACCGCCTACAGCATAGCCGTGCAACTTTTATTTTCAACCATGCACCCCTATTTTTACCCCCAAAGCTTGTCCAAACACCACCAAAATTTTACCATAGCTTCACCACACATTCCTCTACACATCCACACATCTCAAGCTCCCATTTAACTACAGTTATTTCTATATGTGTCCTCTTTATCTTGATTTCTCCTTTGATTTAACTCTTCGAGCCTAACCAAGATTTTTTTTTATTTTTTATAGGTGGTATTCCAATAGCTTTAGAGGAGGAAGTCTAGGATTTGTATGCTTAGAGGCCGATTTCCTAGTCGGTAAGGATACTATACAATGTTTAGGGTTTTTTGTGTTATTTGCTTGTATGGTTATATGTGTTTTTCATGATATTATTGATATATGATGTAACATGTGTTGATCATGATATTTTGTGATGATGTGAATATGTAGTTGAAAGGAAGTAAGAATGGGTGAGAGGTACTATTATGTTATGATTTCATTATGATAATGTCCTATTTGTGGAAATATATCTTATGGTATAAAATATGGGCTTAAAGATATTATGTTATTGAAAGAAATTAAGAATGGGTAAGAGGTACCGTTATCATTTTGTTGTGATAATGTCATATTTGTGGAAATATATCTTATGGTATGAAATATGGGTTAAATGACTTTTGATAAATGAACTTAGGAATTCTCATGAGGTATGATGATAAATTGTGGACTTGGAAACTAATATGTGTGGAAGGTACAAGATTCTATAAAATAAATATTACTATTTGTGCTTAAGGGTAATTTGGTAATTATGGGGTAATAAGGAAATTTTAATATTTTATTTGTTAGGTGGATTAAAATATGATAATAATAGCATAAGGGATTCTTGGAAGCATTATCATCATTTGGAGTCCTTAAATGATTTAATGGATAAATTGGGGCAACTATCTTATAATGATAATATCATTATTCTATGTATAAGATCTAGAGGTTATATGAATTTCTGAATACGTTGTTAATGTTTGACCTTATGAGGTTATCTACGGGAATTGGTAACCATGTAAATTTCATGGGAAGTGTTATGACAAATCTGTGGAATTCGAGTTTTGGATATTTCTGTGAGTAATATATTAGGATGAGATTATTAATGTTTGTGTATAGGAATTAGATCATACATTTTGGGTATGATAATAATGATGGGATTTGGGGATAATATAAATATAATTTGTGTGGAATAATCAATATGGAAGAATGAATACTAAAGGGTGTGTAATTAGGGTTTGAAAGGACTTAAGGGCTTGGACCTATACTACATGTATATTTATTTTAATGTGTTCTATGCTTGAGAATCGATCTTGAATAATATAATAATCACTTGAAGTGAAAGAGCATATGAGTAGGGTCAATGTGATCTATTTTTCTATATATATATGTATGTATGTATGTATGTATGTCTTCCCATTCCAACGAGGAGAATAGTGGCTCCGGAGTGTTTTTCTCTGAGAAGATATTTTTAATCTCTATTTCACCGAAAAAAATAGTGGCTCAAGAATGTTTTGCCCTGAGAAGGTACTTTAGTCTGTTCCATTGAATTAATAGTAGTGGAGCCCCTACTCATCATGAAATAAAAATGTATCATTATAACCTATGGAAAAGATACTAATGATTTAAAGTAGAAGAATACGTGAGTTAGGACCAAGGTAATCTATTTATATATATATATATATATATATATATATATATATATATATATATATATGTATGTATGTATGTATGTATGTATTCCCATTCCACCGGGGAGAATAGTGGCTCAAGAGTGTGTTGCCCCAAGAAGGTGATGTTTTCATATCCATTCCACCAAATAATAATAGTGGCTTAAGTTTGTTGACCTTGAGAAAGTGTTTTAGACCTTTCCATCGGTTTAAGAATAGTGGGGCTCCTGCATTCAATGTATATAAAAGAATGAAAATGAATTATATTTTATAAAGGAAGTTGGGTCATATTCTATCTTATGAGATGTTTCATTTATTTGGTTTTTCACTTATTATCTAATATAAAAGCATGTGCTATTTATATTCCTATTTCAATAGTATTATTCTCTTGCTCAGTACGTTGTGTACTAACCATTTGTTTTATGGGTACTTCTCATTTCCACGAGTAGGAGGCCCTGAATCTTATGTGTAGGTCTCAAAAGATCAGCTAGATGATTATGTTGCCTATGATGCCCTATATGGGGATGGTTGACTTCATCTATGTTAAGGGTTGGGTGAAGAGTTAGTGTTATCCGGTTGATGCATTAAACTGGATACCCTTTTTAGACTCCTGATCCATGGTATCCCTTCTTTTATATTTTGTATTGTTAACTTAGAATTAAGCTCCAAACTCATTATTGTACTATAAATGTTGTTTTGTGTCTACTTTTCTTGTGTTACTTTAAATGTTTTATCCTTATGATTGATGTAAGGATAGTTGCATAAGCCAGAATTATGTCGATCACGGCGGTAACCCCCAATATTTTACTTAATTACGTCCACTGCAAAACAAAAATTTTTAGTAGTAAAAATTGGGTGTTATAGTTCAGCACATGGAGGGTGTTATGACCTGATTTTAGACACCCATACGTCCATAAGGCTGACCATACAAGTTGATTTATCAAAGTACAATCAATCATTCCCTTCCCGTACTTAGTCAATCATTCATCATGCTTTAGTCAATGGGAATAACCCGATTTATGGGGCTAAACATTTTTCCCAGCATATAGGGTATTAGCTTGAGATGGTTATTACCCAAACTTAACTTGGCTGACTTTCCTCATCTACCTCATAGTCCACTTGTCTTGATTTTTTTTTTGAAATTAGCCTGGTAACAAGGCTAATTTGGAACATTTTGATTGGTAACTCTGGTTCCTCTCAATTGCTTGGTTCCTTCTTCCTGCCCTAGCTCCTCTTGGCGGAATTCATGATGGTTTTATGGCCAGGAATAAGAGATCGTCGGCTGGGTCTGGCAAATTTGGGTAATGGTGAGTTTTGAGAAGTTCAAAAAATTGGGAGTAGTTCTTTAGATGTAGTGAAGGTTCAGACCAATGATGATTTTGTTGCAGGGGAAGACAAGCCTTTAGCATCACCCTTAACTGATTCAATAGTGGATTCAGGAGGGTGTAATTTATATGGAATTATAAATACTAATGTGAATTTTGATGGTGCTTCTTCGGCCAAGGCTGAATTCAATGATCAATGTCCAAACCCTAATTTTGATGATCATAATTTGAATGGCCAATTGACTCATAAAGTTCCTGAGGCATCTTTACTTAAGGAATTAGGATATTGTTTGATTGATTTAGAAGGAGCACCAATAGGTTCCTTTTCATCTCTAAGCCAAAATCATGCATTGGCTGGAAGGGCTGGTAGTGAGGTAGTTAAGGATGATTTTGAAAAAAAGATGAATCAGCAACGGTCTGGAACTTCTATTGGATTTTCTTGGAGGGACAAAGTTGCTTATAATCGTAGCCCTAACTAATGTATGCCCCTTAATTATGTTCCTCCACATATTGAAGAGGGACAAATTGTGGTTAATTTGGAAAAGGATGAAGTTGATAAGGAAATGAAGGAATAACAACACACATTGATAGGATATGTTTATGGACATGATCTTTCATTCAATCAAATGTTAGGTTTTGTTAAAACTCAATAGAATCATGCGGCTACTCCTAAAGTTATCTGCCATGATGATGGATTCTTTTTATTTAAATTTGCATCAGTTGCAGATTGTGAGTGGATTTTGAATCAATACTGGACTTATTACAACAAACCAGTATTTCTGAAAAGATGGAAAAGGAAATTAAAGCTTACAAAGACTGGACTATAATTTGTTCCTTTGTGGGTTAAGTTACCTCAGCTGCCATTAGAGTAATAGTCTTCTAAATCTCTGAGTATGATTGCCAGCTCAATTAGTTCTCCTATCTACACTGATGCTATCACCTTGAGGAAAGATAGGATTGCTTATCCTAGAGTGTTAGTTGAATTTAACATTAAAAAACTTTTGTGTGAGTCCATACTAATCAGAGACCCTGATGGATCAATTATTAATCAAGCAGTCCAGTTTGAATGGAAACCTTATTTCTGTCATAAATGTCTTGATCCTTCCCATAATGATCAAACATGCTTGAAACTGCAGAAGAAGTATCATAATGCAGAGTCTCAAATTCATCACGAATGGAAGGTGGTCAGGGATAGAAGGCAAGCTTCAACTCATAAGGAAGGTTCTAAAGATGAAGGAGTACCAAAGTCTAAGAATAGGGAGTCTGCATTCCCTGTATCTATTTAAGAACATAAGAATCATTTATCTATTCCCTCAAAGACCTATGACAAGTTCTCAAGATGTTCTTAGCAGGGGTAGTAGTGAAAATCATTTTCATGCTCTCTAAGACTCTAGTATTCTTCTTATCCTGGGTCAGATTCATGAACTAATAGGGCACCCTCATGATCCAGGTGCCTATGTTTGCTAGTTGGAATGTGAGAGGCATTAATGATCCATCCAAACAAAGGGAGGTTCGTGGATGGATCAAGCAAAGCAAGTGCTCCCTTATTGGTTTACTAGAGACTAGAGTAAAGGCAAATAAGGCTGATAATATTAAAACAGCCTTAGCAAGGAATTAGATGTGGCTAAATAATTATCAAAGTCATGACAATAGTTGAGTGTGGGTGCTTTGGGATCCTTTGACTTGGAATGTGAATCGTATTTCTTCCTATGCTTAGGGCTTTCTATGTGATGTCAAGACGTTAGATGGTAAGTTTCAGTGTGTTGTGGGTTTTATCTATGCATTCAATACTGGTTCAGCTAAGAAAAGCTTGTGGAGCTGGTTAGACTTGAATAAAAGGAACTCTGATCCTATGATTTTAGTGGGAGACTTCAACATAATCCTTCACCCCTATAAAAATTAGGGAGGGGACATACCTCCTATACATGACATGCTTAATTTATCTCACTGCCTTAATCTTTTGGGTCTGAGAGATCTTAAGGGCTATGGTTGCTTCTTTACCTGGGTGAATAAAAGGAGTGGGGATGATGCAATTGCTTGTAAGCTAGATAGGTCTATAGTGGATGTGCCTTGGCTTAAAGTGTTCACAAATTCTTTTTCTGACTTTAAGACCCCCATGTTATCTGATCATTGCCTTGTCCAAGTTCATATAGGGGTGCATACTATCAGAAAGAAGCCTTTTAGATTTAATAATTTTTAGACTGAAGATGCTCAATTCTTGGACATCATAAGGGATCATTGGGAAGGGCCTTCAAGTAGCAACCCTCTTCTGCATATATACAATACACTTAAAAAACTAAGGCCTATCTTTAAGGACTTTAATAGGGTTAAATATGGATCATTGGAGCATAAAATGGAGAAGGCAAGGAAGGCCCTATCCGAGTCTCAAAAGAATCTACTGTAGGATATTAGTAACAAAGATCTTAGAGCTGTAGTGTATGATTGTGAGGACCACCTCAACAAAATATCAAGATGCTATGAAAGTTTTCTCAAACAGAAATAAAAAATTCACTGGTTAAATTAGGGGATGCAAACCATAAATACTTCTTTGTTAGGTTGAAGGGCAATCAAAACCTGGACTCCATTCAGCATATTGAGATGGATACAGGGGCTGTCACCTCTAATCCTACCTGCATCTCGGATTCTTTTCTTAATTTTTACAAAGAGCTACTAGGATCTAAAGGGAGTGGCTTAGGATTGGTGAATTTTGTAGTTATTTCACAGGGTTCAATTCTTCAAGATACTCATAAGTATCAAATTTTTCCCCAATTTCATCCCAAGACGTTAAGGAGGTTGTCTTTGCTATTAGAGATTATAAATCCCCTGGTGTTGATGGATTTATTGTTGCTTTCTTTAAGAAATCATAGGATATTATAGGGGCTGATATCACATTTGTAGTGTAAAATTTCTTCACCACTAGGTATCTTCCTCCTGGACTCAACATCACTTCTCTAACTCTCATTCCAAAAAGAGGTAATGATACCAGGGTAAGTGATTATAGACCTATTGCTTCCTGTGGAGTTTTATACAATATCATTTCTAAAATTCTAACTGTCAGACTGCAGACCTTAATGCCTCATCTTATTGATCAAGCTCAATTTGGTTTTGTAAAAGGCAGGCATATTGGAGAAAATGTATTGTTAATTGCTGAATTGGTTAGGAAATATTCTCAAAAGCATATTTCTCCTAGATGCATGATAAAAGTTGTTATTAAGAAAGCTTACGACTCAGTTCACTGGGGTTTTTTGTAGTAAGTCCTTCATGCTTATGGTTTTCCCCTCCTATTTGTTAGATGGATAATGGCCTGTGTAACCACTATCTTGTACTCTCTTTATTTAAATGGTGAGCTAGCTAAACCTATCAATGGTCAGCAAGGGTTGAGGCAAAGGGATCCCCTTTCCCTTTATTTGTTTGTGTTGGTGGCTGAATACTTAACTAGATCTCTCAAGTTTTTATGGAATGACAAAGACTTTAAAGGACATCCTAAATGTAAATGTTTGAAGATTATTAACTTGCCTTTTGCAGATGATATGACTCTATTCCATAGGGGTGATTTTAAGTCGGTTAATAGCCTTATCAATGTGATAAAAGACTTTTATGATAGAACCGATCTTATCATCCATCCTCAAAAGAGCAGCATATTTTTTGGGGGTGTGGATGATGTAAAAAGACTTCATATCCTGCATCACACTCATTTCTTTGAAGGTATCTTTCCCTACATATATTTAGGAGTTCCTTTATCCTCTGCAAGATTAACAACTTCCTAACTCCAAGGTTTGGTGTAGAAAATTGCAAAGAAGTTTACAAGCTGGCACTCCCACCTTCTGTCCTATGTAGGTCAAACACAGCTTCTGAAGTCTGTTATTTTTAGCTTCCAACTCTATTGGTCTTAGGCCTTCATTCTCTGAGGAATTTGATTCATTAAATAGAATGTATGTGCTTAAAGTTTCTTTGGACTGAAAAGATAAATTCTTCAAGGAAAGCCTTGGTAGCTTGGAAGCAAGTTTGCTTACCAAAGAGGGAGGGTGGTCTGGGCTTAATTGATGCGCATCAATGGAATAAAGTGGTAGTGGGAAAAATTCTTTGGAACTTATGATGCAAAAATGACTCTCTTTAGGTTAAATGTGTTCATTCTATTTATCTAAACACTCAATTTTTGTGGTCTTTCACTTTAGTTCATAAGTGCTATTGGTAGTTGCAGTAAATCTTCAATCTCAGACAATAGTTTTAAGGTTTCTTCTCTGATTCTCAGTATTTGAAAAAAATCTTAAAGAATGATGGATCTTAAAGTATAAAGGAAATTTATGATCTAGCTAGACACAAAGGTAAAGAAGTTTGGTGGTGGTCTATTCGGTGGTGTGGTTTGGTTGATCCCAAGCACCAATTTATTACATGGGTTGCCATTCAAAAAAAATTGATGACCAAGGTGAGACTGAAGTATCTAAACCTTCTTGAGGATAGGGAGTGTAACCTATGCACTACAAGGAAAGAGGAGGACATCAAGCACCTTATGTTTGACTGCCCATATAGTTAGTAGATTTGGAAGATGATTAGAAAATCTTTTAACAAGAGAGATCATATCCAATCATGGAAGACAGAACTGAAGATCTTGGCTAAAAATGAAAAGCAATGCAAGATGAATAAGGACATACTCAGAACCCTATTTATCACATTCATAGGGTCTATTTGGCAGGAAAGAAATTCTAGAATTTTTAGTAATAAATCTCGACACTCTCATCTACTTCTTAAAGATATATGCTTTGTTGTGTCAAGTAGGATTTTTCCCCTCACCGAGTCAATAAATATGACCAATGGAAGGATTATATAGATGATTTGGTGGTCTAATTTAGTTTGTACATATCTTCATTTTTAGTAGTAATAAAATCTACTTACTTACAAAAAAAAAGGCTGATTTGGCTTCTTAGGTGGCATAATACTTGTAAATAACAATAAAATAGTTGGTTGGACTTAGGCTTGATGTGCCACCAGAGTTGGATGGGCTTGGGCTTGACATTATATCATAATTGGTTTTACTTGGGCTGGACGTGCCACCGTGCATGCATGGTTAGTGCATGGGCTCCTATGTCCACTTTTTTTTTTCATATTTAGCTAATTAATTTTATTCAAGTTAAGAGTATTTTGTGATCCCTTAAATTAGGAAAATTAATTAGTAAAATATTATTATGGGATACTTCTACATCATCCTCCTCGTCTTAGGAGAGTCCTCCTTATCAGAGTCTGGCTTATTACGAAGGTAAGGGAGTAGATCACCCACATTAAATATGTTTGATATCTTTTTCATGTCTGGTGGTATCTCAAGCCAATAAGCATTAATTCCAATCTTCTCAAGAACCTTGAACTCTCCATCACTTCTTGGCATAAGCCTGTTTTTTTTCTTCTTTTGGTGGGAAACCTTTCATTTCTCTAAGATGTAGCCACATGAGATCTCCTAGTTAAAAAATTTGGTTCTCTTCAATATTGGTTGGTCTTCCTTTTATTTATTTCATTGACCTTATCTATTCTTACTCTGACTTGCTCATGTAATTTCTTGAAGGCTTGAATTCTATCTTTGGATTCAAATTTTGTTTGGATCCTGATAGGAAGCATAATGAGTTTGATGGGAGTGACAGGGTTGACACCATACACAATTTCAAAAGGCGTATGGTCAGTGGATTATGTGGGGGATCTATTGTATGGGAATTTGATACAAGGAAGCTTAAGGTCCCAATCCTTGAGTGATTTGTGTACCTAGCGACGCACGATATTATTTAAGGTCTAGTTGATGACTTTGGTTTAGCCATCCGTTTGTGGGTGGTAGGTAGTACTAAATAGAGCTTAGTACCAACCAACCTCCACAAAGTTTTTCATAAATAGATAAGGAACTTGGTATCTTTATCCAATAAAATGGACTTGGGAATATCATACAACCTTACTATTTCTTTAAAGAATATATCAGCTATATAAGAGGTATCATTTGTTTTATGACAAGGGATGAAGTAAGCCATATTAGAAAACTAAGCCACCACTACCATAATGGTGTCATTTTGCCTTTGAGTTTTAGGAAAAACCACTATGAAGTCCATACTCACATGGTCCCAAAGTTGACAAGGGACATGAAATGGAGCATAGAGTCCTTGGTGAAGTTACTCTTGGACTTTTGATAGGTAGAACGTCTAGATATGATTCTATGTACATCACTTATCATCTTAGGCTAATAAGAGTGTTCATAAAGTACATCATAGGTCTTGTTGATCCTAAAATGTCTGACTAGCCCACCTCCATGTGCTTTTCATATCAACAACTCTCGAATGGGACTATTCTGGATTCAAAGCTTAGTATTCTTGGAGAGGAATCCATCTTGTATGACATAGGGACTTCAAATCTTGTCTCGGTCTTCAAGGTAGCTTGGAAAGTCTTCATCCTCCTTATGTATCTCCTTCAAGCATCCAAACTTTAGGACTTGAGCATCTAATAAGGAAAATATATAATGCATTATAAAGAGGGCATCAACTACTACATTGGTTTTTCCACTCATATGTTGTGCTCTAAAAGATAAGGATTATAAAAACTCTATCCACCTAGCATGCCTAGGGTTGATCTTATGTTGCCTATTTGTATACTTTAGAGAATCATGATTGGTATGTGATATAAATTATGTGGGCCTTAGATAATGAGACCAATGATCTAGAGTCATAATATTAGCATAAAACTCCTTATCATACGTGCTATATTTAGATCTTGATCCATTGAGCTTCTCACTAAAATAGGTTATTGGCTTGTGTACTTGTAGTAGGACTGCTCTAATCCTAACTCTGATTGCATCAAATTTAACTTAAAAAACTTTAGTGAAATATAGTAGCCTCAAGATGGGGGCCTCACTTAGCTTTCCCTTGATCACTTCAAATGCTTCTTGGGTTGTAGGTGTCCAATTGAATTCTTCCTTCTTAAGGCACCCAGTGATAGGGACCAAATGAGTGCTAAATTCTTTTATGAACCTCCTATAAAATGAGGTAAGTCCATGAAAGTATTGAACGTGGGTAATGGATGTGGGTGTAGTCCATGACCTTATTACCTCCACCTTTGACTCATCCATTGAAATACCATCCTGAGATACAACAAACCCAAGGAAGGTGACTTTTGGTACAAAAAAGTTACACTTCTCTAACTTTCCATACATCTTGTTGTTCCTAAGGGTTGAAAGTACAAGCCTTAAATGCTTTACATGGTCTTCACTACTAGAGGAGTACACAAGTATATCATTAAAGTACACTACAACAAATTTAGAGATAAGGGGCCTAAGAACTTCATCTATGAGCCTTATGAAGGTGCCGGGAGTATTTGAGAGACTAAAAAGCATCACCATCCATTCATATAATCCTCCCTTAGTCTTAAAAACACTCTTCCATTCATCTCCCTCCTTTACCCTAATTTTGTAGTATCCGCTCATCAAATCAATCTTTGAGAATGCATAAGCCTCATGTAAGAAATCCAACATGTCATCAAGTCTAGGTATAGGATACCTATACTTGATGGTGATATTGTTGATAGCTCTACTATTAACACACATCCTTATACTCCCATCCTTCTTTGGTACCAAAAAAGGGGTTGGTACCACACAAGGACTAAGAGATTCTCTAATGAAACCTTTTTGAAACAAATTGTCAACTTCCTTTTGTAACTCCTTAGACTCCTTAGGATTACACCTATAGGCATACTTGTTTGGGAGTGTAGCACCAGGAACCAAGTCAATTTGGTGCTCAATTCCCCTTAAGGGGTATCTCACTAAGTAGATAATTTGAGAGGGAATCCCCAAACTCCCTTAGCAAAGGTTTAACCCATGGGTCACTTCCTCCACTTCCTTCATTATCTTCAAGCAATGATAAAAAAAATACATGACCTTCGCCTTAGCTAACACCTTTTTCTATCCCCTTGCTATCTAAAAATAAGGCTTTTTTTTTGGGTTCCTCCCTAACAAATGAGGAATGGGGGTTAAGGGGTGTGAGTAAAATGTTCTTTTGGGCAAAATTTAAACAATAAATGTTCCTTCTACCATCATGTTGGACATACCTAACATATTGCCAAGGCCTTCCTAGCAATATATGGTAAGAGTCCATTGGGACTACATCACATACCACATTGTCTTGGTAGGTTTTTCGAATGGAAATATGAACTAAAACTTACCTTTTCACTTCAACCATGCTTCTATTATTAAGTCATTATAGCTTATATGGTTTGTCATGTTGAGTGGGAGGAAAGTTAAGTTTCTCCACAAGTGTGTGTAAAAGGTTACACTATCACAACTACCTCCATCAATAATAAGGAAACATACCTTACCAAGGATCATGCACTTGGCTTGAAAAATGTTCTCCTGTTGCATCTCCTCCTTCATGAACTCATTGGTGTGCAATACCCTTCTCACCATTAGGGCTTCTCCTACATTTGGGCTGCCTTTTCTTGCTTTTCCTCTTCCTTGTGGACTGATTTGGTCTCTTCTATTTCCTCCTCATGGGATGCCTCCTTCAAGTCCAAAAGATTCATAAATATTTTGTTAGGACACTCGTTTTGATAGTGCCCTAGGCCTTGACACTTGAAGCACCTCATGACCTTTGGTTTGTTAGGTTCAAACCTCCCCTTTCCTGCACTTCAACATTTTAAATAGGAGGGGATGTCTTTGATGATGGGGGGCCTCTTTGGAAGTGTTGGCCATGAACCTTCCTTGAGTAAACTTTGATCCTCTCTTCTCCTTCTTTTGTTTCTCCATCTTGGTGGCTTGATGAAAAATCTCATCTGAGGTGTAGTTCTTGTGCATATCTACCTTGCATGTAATTTCACTCATTAATCCTCCAAGGAAACATGATATTATGTGATCCTCTACTTTGTCCAAATCTAACCTCATCTTCAACCACTCAAAACCCTTGATATATTCTCGAATACTCATTGACCTTTGCCTCAAGGAGGCCATCTTGTTGTAGAGGTCTTGAGTGTATAATGAGGGTAAAAACCTTTCCCTCAAAAGCTTCTTCATCTTCAACCAATATTTCACCTTAGACTTCCCCTTATTTATCCTTTGGTGAATAAAGCTTTCCCACCATAAGGAGGCATGCTCTTTGAGATTAAGGATTGCAATTCTAAAGCTCTTCTCATCATCATAGCCTTTTCTTCAAACATCTTAGAGCACCTCAAATCCCACTCTAGGAAATCTTATGGATTAAGTAATCTATCAAACTCGGGCACTTTGACTTTAGTTTCATGAAAATGATCCATCCTTTTATGTCTCCTTATTCTATCACATGGGGAATCACTTGGTGAGGAGTTGGAATCACTAGCATCATCACTTGTGCGAGAACCAACCACCTCATGTTGGTGAAAATGGGGTCTTCTTCTCAGTTTTGGGGGAAGTATTTGGTTGTGGGGTGTTAGGGTTTTGGATAAGATTCTCCAAAATGCTAAGAACTCTTCTCATTTAGTTTTGGAGGCTTTCAATAGATCGATATCTTATTAAGTTTTGCACCTCTTCAAGGCTCAAGCCTCTTGGGATTTGTTCATCACCCATAGTTTCTTGAGTTTGAAGAAGAAAACAATAGAGAAAGATGAAGTGTTTGGTTAGGAGAGGTTAAGAGGGGTTCAAAAAATTATGGTGGGTGGCTAGAATTTTTTGTGTGAAGTGTTTGGGTTTAGATGGGGCAAATAAAGAGACAAGAAGATGAAAATGATCTAAATTCCCAACCTTAAGCTCTAATACCAATTTGATGTATATGCTAAATAAGTTCGCACATGCTTAATGGAAGATTGTGGCTTATGGGATAATTGACCAACAAAAGTTAAAAGAGAGAAGGGATGAGATGTAGGATAGTATTTGATCTATGGTAGAGCCAAAGATCAAACACTCATGACTATCACTTAAGGTTTCAATACTTGAGATAAAAATTGTGAGATTTTATACTCAAAATAAAGTTTTCACTCAACTTTAAAGAGAGGGAACAGGAGAGCTTCAAAATTTTGATTTTAATTCAAGGTGTTAGTGTGTCCCATTGTGTTGAGGATACCCATATTTATAGTGGCATACCTTTGGTCAAAAATCCCATTCTACCCTTCCCTTTACCTACTTAGTTGCATTCCAATCAATCTAGTTACCTAATACATGTTAACAAGGAGTTCAATTGTAACTAGATTAAGTTCAGCACATGGAGGGTGTTATGGCCTGATTTTAGACACCCATACCTCCATATTGATAACCAAACAAGTTAATTTATTAAAGTACAATCAATAAATCACTTCCCATACTTAATCAATCAACCATCCTACTTTAGTCAATAAACACTCCCCGATTTGTGGGGTTAAACCTTTTGTCCAAGAGATAGGGTTGACTTGGGTTGGTTATTAGCTTGAGATGGTTATTACCTAAAGTTGACTTGGTTGACTTTCCTCACTTACTTCACCATCCACTTGTCTTGCTTCTTTTTTTCTTTTCTTTTTTTAAATAGGCTTGGTAACAAGGCTGATTTCGCTTCTTAGGTGGCATAATACTTGGCAATGACAATAAAATAGGTGGTTGGACTTGGGCTTGATGTGCCACCATAATTGGTTGGGCTTGGGATGGACATGCTACCATAATTGGTTATGCTTGGGCTGGACATGTCACCATACATGCATGGTTGGTGCATGGGTTGGTATATCCACTTATTTTCTCATATTTAGCTAATTAATTTTATGCAAGTTAGGAGTATTTTGTGATTCCCTAGCTTAGAAAAATTAATTAGTGAAATATTATTATGGGATGTTCTTGCATCAGATATGGTGCTCGAGATCAACAATAACTTGTCATTCTTATTTTGAGCCAAACTACTAGTGCTTCGGGCTACAAACAAAATTAAAGCATATTCATTTGAAGAAAAGAAATAGACTAGAGCATCAAAGGATCAATGGTTGTTCTTTGTTCATTCTAACTTGAGGTTGAAACAAAGGTATGTTGTTAATGTATCTTTCAAATTTTAATTATCATCTTCATGTCTAATATTTAAAGTTATTGCTTCACATAACCATATTGCTAAATAATGTAGTTGTGTTGTCTTTTATGTAGAATCTGAATTAAAATAATTTATGATCAAATTAATTTTGATGAGTTTGATGTAAATGGCACTTGAATTCTTTTGGATGAGCCTTCTAGCTTAAATTATGAGGAGATAGAATTGTTGATAAATGGATTGGCTTCTTATATTATTTAAGATTTCAAAGCAATGAAAAATGATGGTATGAAATATGAAGATCATAACCTTATATTATTTTTATAAGATCATATGGCATTTTTTATCCATTTAATTAACAACATATTAATGGTGCTTGTGCAAATATATTGGAAGCTATTGATAACAGTGAAGATGAAATTGGATAACAACATGATGCAAATAATCACAAGCCTGAAAATGTCACTCCTATATTTTCTATTATGTTTGAAATTATGCATAAACCATATAGTTTAGATGAGTAGTTATATAAATAGATTAATTAATTTCAATTTCATTTGTGTCTTAATTGGATTTTACTATGTTCTATTATATATGTCTTAAATATGTATGGACTTGATGTTAACTTTTGTTATTTTATGATTTGTATGAATGTTTTGAGTTGATTATGTGTATGATGGTGTAATATGCTATTTTGAGGTTTATGGCAGTTAATGTTGAGGATTAGATAATAGTGTCAAATAGATTCATACATGTTTTACATATTTTTAGTGAATCATTTGAACTACTTGTTCGACCTATTTAAACTATTGGTCCGACTAGGAAACCATTAAACTAATATCAAGATCGGTTTAATGCCCAATCTAACTATAAATTAAGTTTGGTCCTTGCGTAATGACTTTCCTAGTGTAGGGGAAATAATTCACCACATGCGAAAGCCCAACACCTAATCTAACAAGCAATCAGAAAATTCTAAGTTCTAATTGAGATAAAAATAAGAATATAATAACAATTGGGAAAATAAATATAATCTTTACTATATACAAAACCATTGATTATAAGGAGAATTAGACAATTCTCACAATAACACTTATTACAAAATTCTCTCACAATCACAATAGAATATAAGAGGAGAGGGTTTGGATAGGGTTTGACATCGTGCCACTTATTGCTAAGGTTTCATATACATCTATTTATAAAAGTAAGTGACTAACACAAGAGAACGGTAGAAAATAGGAAAAAATACGGTCCATGTTCATAAACACGAGCCCCCTTATTTTTTCTAGAACTCTTGACTTTTGCCAAAATAATGCAGGATTAAGTATACTAAGAAAACATAGGTCAGTTCACAAACATTGTGCCTTCATGTTTTTTACCATAATCTTCTTTTGGCTCCAAACTTCTCTAAACACATGTATGCATCAATCCATGCTAGATTACACACAAAAATACAAGTTATGATCTCACAATCTCTACCTTGACATTATATTTGTAATAGTAATCAATGAGATAACAAAATATCATCATAAAACCCTTAGGTCTAAAAAAACCCTTATAGCAAATGATCAGAAGCAAGCAATGACTCCGTTATCACACACACTGGATCAACATCATAAGCAAATCTCTATATCATCCTAGCCTCACAAGCTAACACTCCAAACCAAATTACATTATTAGCTCCACTCATAACCAACCACATAACCTTAGAACCTCTAAGGCCAAACATTAACACACTAGTGTACCTTTGATCATCAAGACCACACACAAGATCAAAGTAAGTTGTCAACAAAACAATTAATAACACATACTCAATACAAGCCACTACTGTACGCACCAAGTACCTCATAATATGCACCACACCTAACCAAGGTTTCTTCAAGGGACTCACCACACACATGCTCACAACATGAGCAATACAATGGTTGGTACTAATCACATCATACATCAAGCATCTCACATCTATAGAGTATGAACAAGTGAATAAGTAAGCCACCACAACTACTTTAGATTTGAGCACTTCCAAAGTCTTTAGTTTGTTCTCCTTAGAGATTTATTTTGCTGGAACAAGCATAACATAGACACACAATAAAAGAATAACTACTGAAGCATCACATACCAATGTATGAGTCCACCAAATAGACCACATCTCTTTAGCAACAATAGTAGAATACTATAATGCAAAATCAACACAAAAAATAACATCTGAGTCTAACACTTGCTTCAACTCACCAATACTACTACCCATAGTATACAAGGTATAACTAGCTCTGCCTAAAGCAATACCCACTTGCTTTGCCTACTTCCTGGATTCCTCATCACTAGAAGAATATGTACCATCTAGGTCACCAAAAACTTCTACCCCATTTGAAGGGCCTAAAAAACTCTCTTGCTCCATCTTTTTATCAAGAAGGAATTCAGACTCATAGAAGGTAACAGATCTAGATGTAATCGAGTCACAAATAAGGACCCCCTAGTCATTCTAATGACACTCATATGTACCAATTTTATCGACCCAAGACCACAAAAATATGAGTCATACACTTTTAATATTGCCCCAACTTCACGCTTGATAGTCGTGCCAACAAGCTCATCCAATGTTCTGACCTACTTTCTAATAATTGCCACCACAACTCATTTAGTAACCTTCAATGTGACACCTCCATCACTATGTTCAATTTGCCAGCACCCTACAATTGTCTCTACCCATGCTGAAAAACAACCCCACCTCCATCACTATGTCTAAAATCTTTCCAAACGATATTCGTTTTTCCTTTATCTTGCACTTCTTAGAAGGCTTAACATAAGCGACCAACTTTCCTACCTTAATGGGTCAGTGTCCTATATTTTTTTGTAGATCTGATGTTGAAAATCATGATCATTCATTTTTTTACTTAACCAATCATTAGAAGATTCTGGGATGATGTTCCTTCTTGGTTGGGCATTTTCTAGAGGTTATTTGACTTTTTTCAGCTCAACACGAGCCCTATGGTGAAGGAGGAAGGAAAAGGCCTATACCACAAAGGTTCATAAGCTTGCATTAGTAGCTATACTTTAACTTTTGGGGCAAGCTTAGAATGCAACCATTTTTGAGTCAAAGGGAACTTGTTGCTCCTAGAATAGTAGTGCAAATTAAGACCTATGTATATAGATCCTTACTTTTTGAGAAACCGTCATGGATGCCCTCATTTTATTTGTTTTGGTTGTTTTGGTTGGTTTACATGATCAAACCATTTTTGAATTGATAGAACTACCAAATATGAGGTAAGCCTATCTTTATCCTAGGTATGCCCAGTGTAGTTATAAATCAACAAGTTCATTATATTTATTCATTTACCTAACTAAGTTCACAATCTTCTAAATACTCTAGCCATCCACAACTCTCTCCACTCTATTCTCTCCTTTAATCTGAACCCTATTCTGCCTCTCAAAGAACAATGGGCAAGAGAAAAACCAAATAGGATCCAACCAAGGCCAAAAAATCCACTACCACCACAATAAACTCGGCACCACTTAAATTTATAGCTTTTGAACTAATCAAACGAAAAAAATATTGATCTACAAGACATTCACATAGAGATGGGTCCCATAAAGGAAATTCTACAAAAATGATATCGAGAAAAAGTAGAAACTCTTGAGCAAGAAAAGAGGGATGAGGGTGTTGTTAATGTTAGCATTCAATAAAAAAAAGTTGTGAGAGCACACTTTATTGAACTAGAAGTTGAGCCACTAACAAAAAAAGTGTCAATGGGGGAAATTATTGTTAGCAAGAAGGAGAAACCTAAGGATGTTTAGATTTCTAATCATGAAAAGAATCAAATAAGAAGGAGTAAAAATCAAAGAAAAGTAAAAGAAAGGGAGATCCAAAGAAGTTTGTGACTAAAAATAATGAACATAAAATTCAAGATGAGGAACAAGTTCCCGAGTCAGACTAAAGACCGGATAGAGGAGAAAGTGATGGAATTGGAAAAAACTAGTAAGATGGAACATGTCTAGTGCTTAAATTAGTGTAATTGCAAAACTAACATTGGTCTTTAGTGCTTAAATTGCACATAATATTGAATATGCGTTGTGTTATCTTAATTAAGTTCCCATAAAGCATGTCTTTACTTGAATTTTTGTGGGAAATAACTTGAGTTGTTTATCATAATCAATAAGGGGGAATTTGTTGGTTCCCTTAGATTTTTTATGATTTCAAACAAGTGAGTATGATTAAATATGTATTGGACCATATATTTGTATGTTGCTTGTACAAAACCAATGAGAATAGGTTATAGCACAAGATCAAAGAACATTGTTAAGAATAGGTCATGTGTAAGTTGAATAAGATAATAGTCGTGTTTGAGAGGTACAGAATGTTAAAGTGGAATTAAGAAGACTTTTAGAAAACTATAGTACCATAAACAATGTCGTCACTCTCTAAAAAGACTAACTATGCGACTTAAGGAAAGAATGATCAAACCTTATATTTAACCTAGAACCAAGTACAATACTAAATGATGTGTAAGATAATAGATGAATATTTTTCACAAATGTAGGATCTTTGTGTTTCGTTTGTAGAACAACAAAGTCTACCAAATAAATATGAAACTTGATGGTTTGGACGATTCAAATGTAACTTTTAGTTGGAAGGTTATGATCTTCTCCAAGATAAAAAAGAATTATAAAAATAAACCTCTAATTTTTCTATAGAATAACTCCTAAAATTCACTCGAGATTATTCTCACTTGAAGAGAAAATAAGAAGATATATTCATTAAGAGGTTTATACTTTATTTATCTCTTTATTCATTAAGTGCTCAGTTGTATGGTTATTCACCACCACTGAATCTACAAGGCATACACACACACACATATAACATATGTAGCTAAGCCTAACTCTAATTAATTAAGCCCAAATCAATCAGCTTAATTGAATAAGAGTTAAACCAACACAAATGAGTTACAGTTACAATGAAAAGATATGATAAATTTTACATAAAATATCAAAGCTACATAAAACCTAATCATGATAATACACAAAATAATCAAATAATCAAGCTTTATGTCTCATAACTTTGTCTTCCATGTAACTTTATAATCCTTGCATTGTCAATATATTGTACATTAGATATCATTGGTGAAGCTCTCTTCTTACAAACATATGTAATACCTACAAGAATCACTTAATGAGACATTATTGAGATTATTATGAAGGTGTTCAAGATTGTCAAGAACAGTTGGTAGTATCTCTTAATATGTTATGTCTTTCTCTTAAACATTAAAAGAATGCGATGGAAATGCTCCTACATCATTAAACCCCAAAAATGAAGTAGGATAAATTATTATACTATGTTGGGAAATTAGTGGTTTACTAACACAAACTTAGAAAATTCAATAAATTGTGTGAACTAATTAATATTTCATAAGATTTATTAGATGTATAAATAAAAAATTATGTAAGTAAGATTTCTTAGTGTAAGAAAGGAAGGAAGAAGTCAAGGAGATATTCTCTTGCCAAAATCCAAGATTAGATTCCAAACCTACAAATCAAGGAAGAAGTGAAGATATACCAAGATCAGATGGTAAAATAAGGATTAATATGCAGATTCTAAAAGAACTATGAATGAAAAACTTTTATAAATCAAGGGGTGTAAATTTGAGATAGAATATTATGGAAATACCTAAGAAATTTATGGAGAGAATTATTACATGACACAATAAAAGGAATATGTTGAAATAAAGTTGTATAAGGAAGTGTGTGAAGATAAGAGCTAACAAAAGAGATGAAGACACACAAGAGCATTCATGAAATGAGAAGAGCTATCAAGAGTTAAGAATATAGTAGAATGCCAACTTTATACTATCAATCACTAATCAAACCATGGACCAGTTTACATATCAGAACTCCCCACAAGTTCTATGATAAAAAGATCACTAAGGTTTAAATTTTTACAAAAAAATAAATAAAAAATAATCGATCTTACACACTCAATTTACCCCTATTAAGTGTGTTGCAAAAATAACAAATATAGTTGTAAGATAATAACCAGCCTTGTAGAGAATGGATTTATGAGAAAATTATTATGGTTTTAGACAACATAATCTAATGGGGATCTTTAAATAAGCTTTCATAAATAAATATTAAAGTTACAATGTTTTGATAAAATATTATAACACAAATCAAACACTAAAACATCACAGTAAAAATATTAGAACACAAAACTAAGTCCACAACAATATAACTCCTTACTTAAAAGTAAAAACATAACAGTACAACATCTCATTATGGATTAGCATGCATCCTCTTCATAGTTGTTACATATAAGAACCAATAGTAATCTAGTTCCTGCTTAGTCATCTTTGAACTATCTCAATATATGATAACAAGATCTAACTCTTTCAACATTTGAATTCTCATTTATTTTATTTCTTTTAACTTTGCAAATTTTTGTGTTGTTGCTTCAGCAATTGGATTAATCTAGGCATTTTTTTTCTATGCATCATCAAGGATCTTTAATTTATTGGTGTTGCTTTCATGGGGCTGGCAAATTTTATTGTAGCGCGCAATCCACTGATTTACATCTTTATTGAGTTAATGATATTTCATCTTTAATTGTTATGGAGTTCTATTGGGTTCACTATTTTCCATTTGTCTAAGAATTCCACACATGTCCATAAATAATCTCTTTTTTTTTCTTGCTAATGGGTATTATGAAATTCCTAAGTACCCAATTATGAGTAATTCTTCTTCCTTTTCAAACCATTTGTCATATGATTGGCTTGGAACAACATTTGTTTTTTCATTAATATTGATGTTTTTGATCCAATTTTGTGTAGAAAATTTTGGATATTAAAATTCAACCATGGAAGATGATTTTTGGGGAGATGGATGGTTTATGGAAGGTAGAGGAGTATAGGTGTATTATTCTAACTCCTCAAAATGATGACCATTTAATTTTTGAAAATTTTGATTGAATTGAAGTGGTATCTCTCTATATTGAGAAAATTGAGTGTTTGGAATAAACAAGTTTGAATAACTTAAATTTTAGGATATTTATATATTTAGAATATGTATGTTGGAGTAATTTAGTTCTAAATATTTCAATAATTTAAATTTGTCGCTAATTTGGATTCGTAGGAGATGGAGTTCCAAATAAATTTCAAAAATTGAACTCATTTGGATTTATTTGAAAATGGTAAATAAGATGGATGAATAATAAGAATATTTTATATTGGAATATATTGACATGTAGAGAAATATATAAAATTAATATGAAAATTAAATAATATGATACTTAATATTTATAGAGGGAAAAATATATAATCGTTGATGAAGAAACCAACTTTAAAAAAATTAAGATGGTTTAATTTTTAGTCTTTAATAAAGAAAGAAAAAACTCAATTGTTGCTACTATAAAAAGAGAAGAGAAGAGAAGAGAAGAGAGAGAGAGAGAGAGAGAGAAAGAGAGAGAGAGAGAGAGAGAGAGAGAGAGAGAGAGAGAGAGAGAGAGAGAGAGAGAGAGAGAGAGAGAGAGAGAGAGAGAGAGAGAGTCTAACATTTCCATTACCTTGCCTATCTTTACCTAGTAAAAGAAAATTACACTATTGTGGGACCTACCCAACCCATACAAAAATACACATATTTTTGAGCCCACACTTAGCCAACAATTTTTTTTTATATTGGGAGGGCCCATGGTCAAATTTACATTGTGTTTTTCCTTTGAAACTCCTACCTTTTCCTTATAATTAAATATTCAATAAACTAATCTGATGTTTAAATTAATTTGATTTAAAATTTTAAATAACTTAGTTAATATTTTGTTTCTATATCAAATAACTGATCTGATCAACAAAAAGATAAATAAATTAAATATCTCCAATAAATTATATACATATGTGCATATATATATATATATATATATATATATATATTCTAAAAGTTAGTTTGTTAGTAAATTTTATATTCGTTACTTAATATTTTTATTTAATATTTAAATCTATAATTATATAATTTTATATTCATCTTAAACTATACCCATTATTGCTAGTTACTAATTATCACCATCAACTCATTGGTTAATTACTCCGTCTTCTACTTATTGCTTCGATCCTCATCCCTTTATCAAGTTTGCACTTCTTCATCTCCATTTGTTAATATCATAATTGAATAACATTGGAACACGAAATAGAACACTGAAATTAAAAATCCCATGTAATACCTACATCATATGTACTTCCTTTATCAGTGATAAATGCATATTAATTGAGTAATATAGAAAAGTCAAATAATTGCTCCATTCCCATCCTCTCTTTATCAGCAACATTATTGAATCTCATAATAGTTAACCTAGATCAATAAATAATTTACTTACCTAACTTAATCTTATTTGATATATTGTTTGAATCTCATACGTCTTCTCTTCACACATGCTTTTATTCAATTTGGTTATAACTGTTACAGAAATACTTTTTCAATATCATTAGCAACATATGTATAATAGTAAAACTAAAAAATTAATCAATTGGGAATGGTGACCCTTTTAAAAAAAATGAATGATAGTAGAAAAATGTCTCTAAACAAATTGTTGTTATTACTTTCAATTGTAGATGACAACAACGACGTTGATATAATATTCCTCACATAATCAAGTATACTACTTTTATTCATTTAAATGTATATGTTACATAAAATGTTTTCCCATTATTTAAAGTAATTGAAAATCTTAATCAATCTTACATTACCCAAATAAACCTATTTTTAATAATACTAACTGTTATTTCAAAATAGATGATTATTATCTTTTTTCGGTGAAATTGAAACTTATGCAACAATTCATTTTATGTTTGACGGTTCAAAATTGACCTTTTTAAGACTTTTATTTACATTGATTATTTTTACTAATATTTTTAATTAAGTAATTAATGGCTATAATAAATGAAACATAGTCATTAGTTATTTTAAACATAGCCAAATAAATTATTAATTATATATCCCAAGCTTTGAAATTTAACAGAAAGCTTGAGTAGTCACAACAAATGAATTGTTCTTCATATCCCCCTCTTAATATGATAAATACATATTAATTAAATTACATAGAAACACATGTCAAAGCTAAATATCAATTAATTAGCTATGGGCTTTCTAATTCCCATGCCTCATTTCAGTACTATTCAGCTTCCCGTCTTAATATGATAGGTGCATATTAATTGAAGAGCATTAAAACACCAAATGAATTGAACATGATTTAATTAGCTAGGCACCTTCTACTTTCTATGTTCTCCCTTCATTGTATATGACTTAATGAATTAATTAGACACAACATTTTTACTTTCCATGTTCTTCCTTATGACACTTCTACTTCCCACTTCCTCCCTTCATTAGTATGGATTTTGTCTCTGGTTATATAACTAAAACCACTCTAAATATTGGATGGTTTGCTATCAATAGTTACTCAAATTCTTATATTATAACAAATTACAACAAATTAACCACGAGAATGCTTACAAAATCCACTAGGATAACTGGAAAGTGTATTAGAGATGACAATGTACGAAATATTAAGTAATTTATTAATTATATACTATATGTAATATTCATGTATAAAAATAACTTATCTTTATTTTAAGTTTTGCTACTTGCTTAAATTAATATGCATTTCTCTATTATCTATCATATTAACATGTAATTTTGATTAATGTAAAAACAATATAATATATTCAATAACAAATAAAACTATTTATCTTTATTTCCTTTGCATGTGGGACCTTGAAATCTACGGTTGTGACAAGAAAATTAGAAGAGTCACATATTAATTAAAGTACTAATAAAATGATGGAGTGATAAACTTAATTATTTGATTCAAAAACAAGAAATATATTATTGAAGTCTTTCTCCCAATATTTTATCCTTTATATTAACTATGTTGTCTTCTTATAATTCCATTCCTTCTTATATTGTTTCCCGTAGTTACTAGTTTAAATTCATTATCACAATATGTAAAAGTCTACATGTACATCGCACAGAAAAATGTTACCAGTATTATTAAAAATGTGGATTTACTAAGTCAATATAAGTTATTTGAGATTAAAATCGAACCATTAGATCATATTAGTTCAAATTAGATTAGTTTAATATCTTTTGATCGAATAATTTTTAATATGTTTGAAAGTTTCCTATATTTGACTATCTTTTTATGATCCGATCTGAAATTTTGGATATCTGAAGTGTTGGATATCCAAATTTCTTTTCCAAATTTATGATCTTCCGTATATTTAAAGTTTTTAATTGTATATTTGAATCCGATCTATGCACACTCATACCTTTTACTGGTATGTGTTTTAGTTTTTGTGTACCCTAAAATTATGGCCCACTAGAGATGCTCTTATACACTTCCCGAGTCCCAACAATTAAAATCCAATTATTGTATCATGTTCTTGATAGCATATAACATCTTATATGTGATGGCCTTATAAGCCATAAAGCACCCTATATGGTAGTAAATGGTAAAAATTAACATAATTGATAAAGCGTACAAGCTAAATGGATAAGAGACCCCATATTCAAATCACAGGTATTATAATTTTATATCATGTATCTTTCTTAGTCCTACCTAAAAGAAATTGTGTATTTTCTTCAAATATAATGTGTATTTTTTATTTTGAAATATGTGTATTATTGTAATTGAAGATTTGTATGTGCATTTATATATATATATATATATATATATATATATATATATATATATATATATATATATATCTTACTATGTATAAAAGAAGAATATATTCTAGTTACTTTTCCTACCAAAAAGTTACTACATAATAAAACAATATTTTTTTAGAGTATCTTTATCTGATTCAATAGACATTAAGTTCACAGTAAAATTTGTCTGTTGTCATCATTCAATTGGTTAATATACTTTGGTAATTGGTTAGCTTTTTTCACATGTCATCAATCCTCGATTTTAATCTGATGGCCAGTATTCCAGTTTGTTTTTATATTAAAAAATGATAATACATAGATATAACCAAATATGTTCTATAAATATACAACTGTTTCACACACATCTCATTTGAAATCCAAAAGCAACCAGCATTTGTAAGATTGAATTTTCTACTTTAATAATTATTAAAATCTCATCTAACATAATTTATATATTTGCTATTGTCATTCTATTTCTTTTCAAGAATCAACGAGATATTAAATAGATCTCTTCAGTAATGATTGATTTCATATATTAATGCACACGCATTTGATATCTCCTTTGGTATGCAATAAGAAAATTAGTGCAAACTCATTATTGATACAATATTTAAAAATTTCATAATTGAAAAAATGACAATGTGGAATGCCCTCAATGATATACACCCGTCAAAAATTACATGGGCATTGAAGTTTGGTTAATAAAGCTTTACGAAAACCCTTCTTATGGAAACAAACAAGAAGCATTAAGCCTAGAATGTATCTTTCATGATAGAGAAGTAAGTTTTAGTTACACATCTATAATGTTAGTGGTTATTAACATTATTCTTAATGTGGAATCACGTTTTTATACTTTAATAAAACATTTAAATCAATTACAGGGCATAAGGATTCATGCCACTATAAGAAAATCATAGATATAGAAGTACAAGGTAATTTTAAAGGAAGGGCACCTCTATCAAGTGAAAAACTTCATAGTAGCAAATAATCAATTAAAATTAAAAACTATAGACTTAAGTATATAATGTACTTCAATAATTTCACACATTTTATTATGCAATCAGATATTGAAGCATTCCTAGTTGAATTGTTCAAGTTCACACAATTTCATCAGTTAGCCTTAGTAGCAAGATCAGCATTGATAGGTAAGACAATAACAAAAAAAAAACCATATACACTATTTCATCAAACACCACCTTTAATTATATTATGTTAAACAAACTCACATGTTTCAATATTATAGATATCATTGGAAGATTGTCCGTTATACACTCATCCAAAGAGAAGGAAGTATTTGGACATGTGACTAGCTACTTGGACTTTGTCTTCAAAGATCCAATGCATCACTTATTTTAATAAAAAAATTACTTTTGTAAGGATTTTATAAGGATAATAGAGTTCAATGCACACTATGATGAGATTACGCAATAGAACTAAGTGATTATTTTAGAATTATTAATCCTAATGTAGTCATTATTGTTCTCTAATTTTGTAGAGTCAACTCATTTGGAGGTATATTTATTTTTTTCACTTTCTTAAATAGAGTGGAATTAAGAAGTTGCCTTATATTCCTGACTATTATTAATTTAGAATTTTTTCCATATCAAATCAAGATGTCAAATACATAGAATATGACCAAACTCATAATTAACCTTGCCAAGCAAGGGATAAATACTTTGAGAAAAGGTATTTCCTTTTTTACCATTTAATTAATCAACTATTTTATTGGATATATTTCTACTACAAAAAAAAATCTTTATCTATCATTTCACCCAAAGGAAAATTTACAACTATTACAAATTTTGAAGCAAAATCACTCTCAAGTTCCCAAACAATAACATAAAAAATATCATCGGGAAAAGCAATATTCAAAACTATGGAACAACTTCAATAAAACAAGGTTTTAATTTAAATAAAACATATATCTATTTTTATATTGTCTTCAATATCTAACCCCTATATTTGCAAGTTGGAAAATTTTGGATCAATGTTAGAGTTGTTGGGACAGAAGCTATAGGGGAGTGGTTTTATGTTGCATGCAAAATATGTTTAAATAAACTCAAGCCCATTGGCCAAAGATTCATGTGTGAGAAGTGAAACACATATGATACTTAAGGAAATCAAAGGTACAAACTGTAGATTAGAATTATTGATGAAATAGGTAACATTCTACTACTACTTTGAGATAGGGAGTATACACAAGTGATTGGAAAATCAGCACTATAGCTTAAGGAATAAAATGAGGTAGTTCTTCATAAATTAATGTTAAGCAATAGTCAATAATGCAGTATCATATAAATTATAGTTTACAATGTAGGTAAAATTAGATAATCAATGTTTACCTTCAGATATGGAGAAATTAATCAATCTAGAAGCCCTTTTCTTAGTCCAAGTGAGGGATTCTCAAATAGAAGCTTACTCAATCATTAAATTAACTATGGATGAAGGTTTGGTGTGCAAGTATAATGGTCTCTATTACTTTAACAACCATGTTTGATTTTTGGAACCATTTCCCATTTATTTTTCTATTTAACGATGAATTTCCTAAAATAAACATAATATCAAAAGTTATTATTTGTAATGCTACACTTCATATTTCATTACATATTTTAATTTACCCATTAATTTTTCTATTTTAGGACTCATATTTACTTTTGAAACTAGATAAAACAACAAATGAGTAGGTTATTTTTAAACAATGCAAATTGTAATTAAGTTAAAAAGTTTCTTGATAATCATATTAATCTCCTAACTGATATCAATTTTTTTTACATTGATGAAGGTCGAATCAAAAGTAGATGTGGTGACAACTCTATTCAAGATTGTGATGAAAAAATAAAAAATACAATGTATGAGGTAACAAAAGGAAGTGCTAATGTCCATCTTTCCTCATCAACTTCTCAGAAGAAGAAGGCTAGAGTGAATGTGAAGAAGGAACGTGCTTAATATGAAACTTATTAGATTGTTACTAGGATGTATTCTACTACCAAATTAGTATTAAGTTAGAAGTTGTAGGCTATTTTGAACCTTTAAAATAAAACATGGGGTTGATTGTCCAATCTTTTGACTAGGTGTTTAATTTTACTGAGTTTAACATAGGAAAATTTGTACCTCTAATTTCCTATGTTATGGCTATTATCATTTTAATGTCAGTACTACTACTGCCACTTCTATTTAGATTTGAGGATAATACTTTGCTGCTATGTTTACCTACTTATGACCATTATTAAAATATTGATATAACAAATATTATTACAAAGTAAACATAAAATCAAACTTAGAAGTAATATTTTCTACGAATTATTTTCTACTAACAGACTGATACCATTTTTAAATGACTAAATTTATTGCTCATTCAATTTGGTTGAGGCTCAAGAAGTTTATTTTTAGATGGTGACATATAAAAAATTATTCCTTCAAATAATTTTGGAACATAATCAATTATATATCATCCATTATAAATTTTTTCCCCCAAATATCATCATTGCCTCATTTTATTCTAAGTTATAATAGAAAGATCCCCTACATCACTATAAAATAGAGCATAAGAAAATTAATAATCACAATTACTTGGCTCATCATCAATTCTTGATTATTATTATGTAAGGGGCTCAAAATTTCTATAAAAAAAGTGCAACAACTACCCTTGGCTTTTTGGAATATTAAATCTTAGAAGATCTTAATAGTACAGAAAAAACACAAGTGTAAATTTGTTTAGTTGTGTTACAATTTAATGTTTTTCATCATTACTCTTTCCTTATGTTCATTTTTATGGAAGACAGAGATCTTTTCAGTAAATAACTTAAAATAAAGTTTTATTCAACAGTAAAATATAATCATATATAAGTAATGAAAATGTAATTATATATTAACAATCTTTAATATGTTAAATAGATTGTATATTATTCATGATGTTTAATAGATAAACTGGCAGGTATAGTTTGGAAAATAAGAATAACAATCTTAAATAATCTTGCAAAATTTTTATCAACATTTAAAATCAGGCACAACATAAAACTAAACTTTGTAACATAAGAATACAATTCTTTTCCATGAACTAAGCTACAAGGTTAGCACACATTTGGAAGGCATCACAGATGAGAGTATATAATAGTATTATACCTCAAAAAAATATTATTCGTCGCAAGTTTACAAAATCAAAATCTATAAGAAATGTATGTTTTCGTACCTACATGCAATTTTTTTTAATATAATACCTTATTTATATTTTTCAATGCCAACAGATTTAGTGTAGAACATTTAATATTATACGTCAGTCACCATGAATTTAGTTCTACATTTGTATATACGACGAATAGGAACAAGAAGACCAAAACTCATATTAATGCATAAAATTACCATTTATATACTTAAAAAGACAAAGGAAATAGTTTAACAATAGAAAGGAAATTAGTACTTAAAATCTACAAACTGATAATTAATCGATTGTTAGTATATGTATATAATTGTCATTATTACCTAAAGGATGTACGTCAATTTTCTGAGTGGGTTATTTCAACTGGATGGTTTACCTTCATTTTTAAATTCAACAGTCTTGATTTATCATCTATGTTGGTAGATTTGACATGACAATAATTGTAATTTTAGCTGGCAACAATGACCAAGATTTAAGTTGTACAATATCAGCCGCTGATATTTCCACGATATGAATTTGTCCGACAAGAGAGAGGGTAAGAAGACGAATTGTGGATCATGGCTGAATGCATATTATTCAACAATCAATGATCATAGGACAACATTTATCATATTTAAATATTGTTGAGGATCAAGAATTTTATTTACAAACGAATGATCATTGGCCAAGGCCTAACATACTTTTAATTTATAAATGGTGATATATAACTGATTATTCCCTTCATAATTTGGTTTGAATACTTATTGTTTTAAGGGATAAAAAATGATATGTTCATCATTTTTTGCTTAATAATCAATTACACATCATCCACGATAAATGTTTCCCCCCAAATACCATCATTGCCTCAATATTATTACTAAGTCATAATTGAAAGATCCCCTGCTTCACTATCAAATAGACCATAAGAAAATAAATAATCAATCACAATTACTTGGCTCATCATAAACTATTCATTATGATTATGTATAGGGCTCAAAATATCTGTAACAAATAGTACATCATCTACCCATGGCTTTTTGGAACATTAAAATAATAGAAGATCTTAATATTATAGGAAAAAGACAAGTGTAAATTTTTTTTAGTTGTGTTACAATGTAATGTTTTTCTTCATTGCCCCTTCCTGATAGTCGTGTTTGATGGAAGACGGGGATCTTTCCAATAAATAACATAGAATAATATTTTAGTAACCTATAAAATCAATACTAATTAATTGACTAAAATATTATATGTGTGGTCTAAATTTTTATCTACAATTATCAATATTTTAATTGTAAAGCTCACCTTACATATTTCCCTCTTTAATTTCAATTCAAATTTTTTTAGTTGTTAAAAAGAGACAAACAATATACATTTAATTGAAGCCACATGAGCAACAAAAATATGAAGTAGAGTAAAATCCATAACATATCAGTTTGACATTGACTTTCTATCTAAGTCACTGTTTATTATATGCTAACAATTTATTTACATTAATATCATATTATTGTTTAATTTACTATTTATCTAACATGCTTTTCCATTGGGTAGATAGAGAAAATTTTGTACAATAGAGTTGAAGATGAAGATATTGAAATCATCAACCACAATTGGAGGAAAAAGATCAAGAGAAGACATATCAACTGGTATGTAACTACAATTATCAATAGTTTATTGTAAATACTTTTGTTTATATTCAAATATTTGGCATTTATGATAGGATTATTATAGAACATTATCATCATGAGAAATTTATTGTAGGCTTTGTTCTATTACAGACATATATTATGTGATAGCCAATATCATATTTGGAATATAAGTGTATGTACTCCAATTTGCTATGTTAACACAGTAGTTTACAACAAATGGCATAGAAAATTTTTTATCAAGTTTTTAGGGTCCATATCAGTTTGATACCAATGATCAATAAATAATTTCTTTCTTCTTCTGTCATATCTTTATCACTGCATTTTATGATGTATAAGTATTAGGTTTAGTTTGTTATTAATCATAAACGGTCATACATTATTGAAAAGTAAAAAAACTAAGTAATATGCAATCGGTTTCTCAATTAAATTCCAATTCCAATTCAAATTTTAATTTTAAAATTTTCATTAAAGTACTATATTCGTTTTACTTATTGCAAATTAGAGAACCATAAATATACACAAATTTAGTATTAATTAATATCATACTGATAAATACTTAACAAGATTTATGTTGAATATATTGTATTGTTGCAGAAATATAATAAAATAAATTATGTCTTTGATTTGTGGTTTAAAATAACTATTATAAAATTTTAATATACTATTGAGTATTACCTCAATAACAAGAAATTACTTATATTAAATTGATACTTAAACAAGTTTTATAATCTTTAGTACATCTGAGTAATAATAATAAAAAATTGACACGGGCAAAATTTTATCAACTTATTACCATTATAGATAATAGATAAGGATCTATCTTCAAACAACATCCATTTACTAACATATACAATAAAAGTTGAAATTATGACTAATACGATAAAATAAGAGACAAAAATTTTTACCATTTAGAATACACAAAGTATTATCACATTTATAAATGTAGAAAAAATTGAACTGTCAAATATTACACATATAGTAAATTTGACAGAGCAAAAACAAATAAATTGCAACTCAAAGTTAGTTTTAAAGTTTTCCTAATATCTTAATTTAAAACATTACCTTCCCCTTTTGAAATTTCATTTCAACACATTTGGCCATGAATTTAAGTTGACATACTTTTAACCAACATGTTTGATAGTTTATTGGGCAATCATAGTTGAACAGCTCATAACAACAACCCTTAATAATATTTTAAAACTATTTTCAACATTTAAAATCTAACACAACTCTAAATAAAGTATGTAATCTAATAATACAATAAATTTCCTAGGAAGAAATAATTAGCATACATTTGATATGTTATCACATAAAATGATAGTATTAAACCTCAAGCGCTACCAGTTTTCAAGACCACAATCTGTAGATAAGAAATGTATGTTTTCGTACCTACATCCAAAATAAACCACTATTAATTAATATAGTATCTTAGTTATAGCAAATCATAAGACACAAAATTATGTTCAGAAAATATAAAATGATACCTCGGGCAACATGCATTAAGGTTGTCATTTCTATATACCACCCATAGTCACCTAAAAACCAAAGACTGTATTAATTCATAATATTTCTACATCCATATTGTAATAAATAAAGTAACTTGTTAAACGACAAAGTGGAAATTAGTATTCAAAATATGGAAACTATTAACTATTCAATTTTTGGTAGATGTATAAAAGTGTTATCAATATGTAAAGTTAATAGGTAGATTTATGCAAATAAGTCATTACAATAGGCATTTCTTAACTACAATAACCAAATTAATTACTAATAAAAACCTATTCGTTAAAATTTAAACATGCTACTAATTATTTCGTATGATTTTCTACAGAGATATCAGAAATGGATTAAAAGAAATATGAGTTGACACCAAAAATATGTATGCAGATTTTCAAAAGATATTCTAAATAAATAGATCTTACCTACACAATAGAATATTTTGTATGTTGGTGTCTTCTTTACAAAAAAACTAAATACATGTACATGCATTTGAAGTCTGACATCATGTCAAAAATCAAAATTCTAAACGACAGATTTTATGTGAAAATGAACACACTTCTGGTAACATAATTTCGAAACCATCACAAGTTCACACAACCAAACTACGGACGGAATTTGTCTAAAATTTTTGTATCTACATATCATAAAATCAAATGAAAAGAATCAATTAGTAAAAATAAAATGGAAACAAAATCTTTTGAAAGTCAAAAAAGAAACACATTGCATGTGAGAATAAAAGAAACAAAACAGAACAAAGTATACCTATTTAGTGAATTATAATCTTCAGAAAACTGAAATTGTACACTACTAATAACGTATAGTTGTAATCCCCTGAAATTTTAAAAACCAATAATTTAATAAATAGCTTTTATTTGGGATAAATTAGCTTTTAAATTAATTTAATTTAATTATTTTATGGATTTTGAGTAAATAAAACTGGATAGGAATATTTAATAAATTAAAATAAATATTTTAATATTTTATCATACTCACTTTATTTGAATAAATTTCCAAACCAATATTTTCCTAAAATTAACCTTTTTAAACCCATATATTTAATTATATTAAATTAAATTATTAAATAAATTTATTTTACAAAAATATTACATCCTATTTTTCCATAAATTATTTTATCTATTTTTCCTTTTTCCTTTTCTTTCTCCTTTTCTCTCCTTTTCCTCCTTTCTTCCTTTTTCCTTTTTCCTTCTCTTTAGGCTGCCAGACCGGCCTGCTCCCTCGCCTCCCTGCGTGCTTGGGCCGCCGGCCCACTCCCCTCCCCTCCTCTCCTTCTCCCGTGCACGTCTTAGCCCCCCGCCTTTCTTTTCTTTTCCTTCCTCCCCCAGCGACCGAGCCAGCCCAACTCTTATTTCCTTTCCCACGCCTGGGCTACTGCTCCTACTCTCCCTTTATTTCTTCTTCTACCTCTAGCCCCGACCAAGCACGCCTCTCGACGCCACACCCGGCCATCGCCCTGCAGCCTCTCCCTGCCACCACCTACCACCACAACCGTCCCTCTCTCCCTCTCCGTTCCTTATTTTTTTTCCATTTCAGACCAAAACAGCCCTGCACTCCCTAACCACGCATGACCTTTCTTTCCCCTTCTTCCCTTCCCTCTCCCTACCACCCTACCACCTCCCTGCCATATGATTGGCTGCTTGCTACCCTCTCCTTTTTCTTCTCCTCACCAGCCTCTCTCTTGCCCCATTTTTCGAGCCATTTCCCCTGATCTCCTTCTCTCCATTTTCTTCTCCTTCATCCTCTTCCCCCCATTTTTGCACCACCACCCAACTCCGCCGATTCCACCACCACACCCCACACCAACCACCTGTGTTGCCTCTTGTCGCCTTCTACTTCATCCTTGAACCACCACACCACCTCTCGAGCCACCTTGTAGCCCACCTCCTTCCTCCCCTCTTCTTTTTCTCTTCTTTTTCTCCCTTCTCGGCAACCGCTCTGCACCTCCTCCTTCCTCCACCGTCTCGCAGCCTATGCCGCCACTTGAGCCACCAAACCACTCCCTAAAACCTTCTCGACCACCCCCACACCTCCTTTGGCCGAAACCAAACCTTGCATCCCCTCATTTTCCCCTCCCTTTTCCTTCCTTCTCAGCCCCTCCACCTCGGCAGCCACCTTTGTAGACTTGCTGCCACCGTCGATGCCGCCCTTGGCCGCCAACAACCTATCCCTGACCACCACCTACACCCCTGTCCACCTCTACACCTTTTCCTTTCCTTAAATCCTCCCCTACCTGCCCTCTTTCTTAGCCCCAAAACCCCAACCCGAAAATAGCCATTCCTCCTTCTTTTCCACCCTCCTTCGACACCCCCTTATTCTACATGCAACTCACGCTGCATGAGCAGCGTGAGTCTTGCCTAAAATTTACCCTAATCTTTACTTAATCTTAAGATATATTAAGGGTTAAATAAAGTATATCATTAATTAAGTTTTGATAAAGTTTTATGTTTTTGGTTTTTGCTACTTCTAATATAATAATTATTGATATTATTTTTAGGTGTTGGTTTTGCTAATTAAAGCTTGAATCTTTAATGATGATAAAGGTAAGGTTTGAGTTTTGCGGAAATTAAGGTAATCGTTAAACCCCACTTAAACGCATGGATAAACGTATGCTAGCACATTAGGGTTTTAATATGTTATTCTGCATGATATATATTGTTTAATATATTATATGTAGTTACTTATATTGATTGATAAAAAGGAAAGCATGATATTTTATATGCTATGTGCGGATATATTGCTTAAGGAAAGAGTTTGGTTATTAATGAAAAATGTTAAGTACTTATCCATGATGTGTGATGTTATTGTGACTATTAATGCATAAACAATATTATTGTAAGCCCTAGGGGAATTTTAGTAATATGTCTTGTGCAAGAATATGGCCTAATATGTGTGGGTGCTAATAAGTATTATATTAAACTGTAATAGTTGGCGGAGTTGGATAATGAGAATGGAGTATTAATATTACTATTTTATGTAGTGATGGTAATTTAATAAAAGTGGTGTAATAAGGGGGCAAAATGGTAATTTTGTAAGTAAACGGGTATCATGGTAATTTTGGAAGTGAAGGGTAAAATGGTAATTTTGGAAGTAAAGGGTAAAATGGTAATCTCGAAAGTAAAGGGTAAAATGGTAATTTGGAAGTTAAGGGTATTATGGTAATTTTGGAAGTAAAGGGTAAAATGGTAAATTATAAGTAAAAGGGTAGTATAGTAATTTTGGAAGTAAAGGGGTAAAATGGTAATTTTGTAAGTAAAAGGATAAGATGGTAATTTGTAAGTAGAAGGGGAAAATGATAATTATAGCAATGGAGAAGGGTAAAATGGTAATTATAATAATGTAGAATGATAAAATGGTAATTATGATAACGAAGAAGGGTAATATGGTAATTATGATCATGGAGAAAGGTAATTTGGTAATTTAACTAACTAAAGGGTAATTTGGTAATTAGGATAATGGAGAAGGGCAATTTGGTAATTATAATAATGAAGAAGGGCAACTTGGTAATTTGACCAACTAAAGGGTAATTTGGTAATTATAACAAAGGAGAAGGGTAATGTGGTAATCTAACTAACCAAATGGGAATTATGATAAGTGTAACAATTATGAAGGATGATTGATGACCTAATAAGTATGGGAAATAACTTGGTAACCTAAATCGAGTAAGGGGTAATTTAGTAATTATGCAATATAAAGGGTAATATGGTAAATTGGCAAATAGAGAAGGGATGACTTAATAAATATTCAAGTAAGGGATAAATCAGTAACTTGTATCAAATATGTCGTTGTGATAACGATTTTTGGTAATAAGACTCAAGTAACACTAAATAGTAAGATAATGGTATTTGACAATTAGTAAGTATCATAAGAACGGATCCTAAATTGGAATTGGATAAGATTATGATGACCTTAATGGTTCCTTTGTGTTATCTTGGATAACCTTATGAATAAGAGATATCTAATGATATCAAAACGATTAAAAGTGAATACGTATCTAATTGTTGTGCTTTTCATGATCATCTTAATTAAGACACTAATACTTAAAGTGAAAGACCTCGAGATTGGGAATGGTGGCTCTTTAGGGGTTGCTACCCTAAAGATGTGGTTTAGCCCATGATTATTCTGGTATTTGCTGGTGTGCCTTTGTGCCCCAATCAAGCCCTATATCTTACTCTATCTAGCTCTACAGACCTATTTAGAGGGTATGCATATTTATGGATTAGGTGTCCTTGTTAGTAGGGTACTGAGTAGCTTTATGCACCAGTATAACTAGGGTACCTTTGCGTCCCTAGGTTGATAGTTGAAGGATACTGAGTAGCTTATATGCACCAGTGCGACAGGTATACCTTTGTGTCCTAGGATTTTAATCTCCCTATCGAGGCAAATAAATGGAATTGTTATGCCGATTAAAAAGGAAAAACACTAATCATGAAAGAGAAAGATTAATGAGTTAGGCCTAGTTGAATTATGATTATGAGTACCAGTCCACTAGGTATAATAGTGGCCCAGGAGCGTTTTGCCTTGGATGATGTTTATGAGTACCGGTTCACCGGATATAATAGTGGTCAAGGAGCGTTTTTTCCTGGATAATGTTTATGAGTACCGGTCTACCGGATATAATAGTGGCCTAGGAGCGTGTTGCCCTAGATGATGTATATATATATTACAGTCCACCGACTATAATAATGTCGATCCCGAGCTCAATAAATTTGATTTGGTTGTGAATAAATCATGAAAAATACTAATCCCTTATAGAGGAACACCATGTAAGTTGGGGTCAGACCGGTCCATCGGCGAATAATAGTGGCCAGGAGCGTTTTGCCCTGGAGACTAGTCCACCGATAAATAATAGTGGTCAGCAGCATTCTACCCTGTATGTATTCCGGTCCACCGGCTATAATAGTGGGGTTCCCACACTTGCATGGATATATAATCCGAGATGATTGAATAATGATGGACAAATGCCTTAAGGCCCAAAAGTATTGATTTCATGTTTTGACCTATAATATTTGACGGACTTGTTATGTATGCGATTGTTATGTATGATCTCTCATTATATATGTTTATAGTTTTGTATCATGTGTTGCATTGCGGGCTTGTTTTTAAGTGTATTTTAAAGGGTTACTCAGTCCCATAGTACTAAAGGGTTCCATTTGTGGGGCCCCTGCCTATTCAATGGGCAGTGTCCCTTGCAGGTTTTTTTTCAGGTGCTACTCAAGTGAGCAATAGGAAAGAGCGTAAGAAAGTTATCTAGACTTTTAGGGTTTCCTTCTTTCTCTTTAAATTCCTAGTTTAAATGTAATATTTTTTCTTGTAACCACCATTGGTAGATTCCATTCTTGTGAAATGTTATTTGCGCTACTCTATTTTCAATATGGTTTGAATTTCCAGCAATCTCTATTTCATTCTTTTAGCTTTAGCACTTGGTAATGGAACGGTATGAGTGAACCGGTCTGGTACTAAGTGTGACAGTAATATCCCCATAATTTACAATTTTATTATTTTGCTTCCGCTAATCCTTTTTAAATAAAACAAAATTTTTCAGGAGTGAATTTTGGGGGTATTACAATAGTAGCGGAGAAAACTGAACTAATCTACTAGTTCTTGAAAGGAAATTTTTGTTTCAAAGCATAAAATATGAACAAAATTGTTTGGAAGGAAAGGGATAAAATGGTAAACGAAATAACAAATTTTTCTCGACTGTTGTGGAGGAATCGATAGTCAAGAGATTTTTTTCTCTTTAGTGTCGCTAGAGAAAGCTTCACTTGGGTAATCGCAAATGATCCAAATAACATATCGTGCAAGATATGTGTAGGGTTGGCTGATTGAACAGCTTAAATGTTACTTCATTTCAAAATCAACGGCCTAGATATAGCGTCAGTGTCAGCAAATGTGACACGACATTGTGTGGTGTGGATCAAAGGGAGGGAAATGTAGGATCGAATCAGCTCTTTGATTCTTCCTCTAGCAAGTTGAGTTGATGAAGACTAAGCTCGTCTTAAGTGGAATTAAGCTACGAAAATATGTAGGTTTCAATGATATGAAATGATTTGAATGTCGATGCACATTCAAAGGATCTAAAGAGGAAAAATATGCCTCGGGAACTCCTAGTTAGATGGATCTCCAAAATAGAGAAAATCCAAGTTTTTAAACTTGAGATTTTATTCAAATGATCTTCACATTAACATAACATGTTATGCATGTACAAGCTTAAGTATATATATAGGAAATAAGCCGATTTAAAGGGCCTAAACCAGGCGGTTATCTTCCTTAATTCAAGTTAGTTTTAACTCACTTGAATTAATCCTATATAATACCTAATCCCAGCCATAATATCATCATTTAAATGATATTAATGACTAACATTACAAAGCTCTACAATCAACTATGGTACATACATGAAATTACAACAAAACCCTAGCTTACATGAAATATACTTTAGGGTTTACAACAAGTTTAATATAACTAATGATATCACCAACTATATCTTGTTGTAGTGTCATCCCATGTATGCCATAGCCTTGCATGCTTTGAATGCATTGGACACTTTAAATATCTTCTCGTATGTTGACTTCTTCACCTTGCAAATATGTAACATACCTACAAGAATATCTTAAAGTATTTTCAATATCAAGTATAGAAATATTATCAAGAACATTTAAGCTGATTGGATCCATTATTAAGAATGCTAATTCTTCATTACCTTGAGAATCATTAGAATCACTAGATGCACTTGCATCATTGTGTCCATTATCTACATTAATTGACGACTTTGATTTACATTGTACAATATCAAAGAGTGTTATTTCCTCGATTTGTGTTAGGCATATTGGACAGATGGTAAGGAAATGGACCATCAATCTCTGCCTATTATATCTAATGGTCAAAAGTCCCTACATTTGTGTTTCTTTTCTTGAGTTATGGCAAACAAATCATACAGATAAAATTAGTTAATGGTGATGACAAAGGGCTTCGATTTTCCAATTGGTTTGACACGGATTAGAGCCAGACAAACGGTCCAGATCTGTGTCATACCAATGATCAACATCTGATATGTTTTCTTTTAATTCCTTATCGATAGCATTTTATGTTAGCAATTTATCAAATTAGCATATATTTTTAGCTTAATTTTGTTCTTAATCATAATTAGTTATATAATATGATAAAATAACAAGCTAATCAAGATGTATTTGAAATGTAAACTAAATTTTGAATTAAAATTTAATTTTAGAATGTATAACTAATTACATAATTGATATTAGTAATTTGAAGTTAGAGAATCATAAGTACACATAAGTTTAGCACTTTTAAAAAACAAATTATTTTATTTTTACTAGATATATGTTGAATATATTTTCATGTTGTAGAAATTTAATAAAATAAAATATGAATATGTTGTATGGTATAAAATATATATTATAATAATTTAATATACTAAAAAAATTTACATCACTATTAAAAAATATATAATTTTATTACATTCATACTTAAACTATATTTATAACTTTTTGTACATTTGACTAATAATATAAAATTTAATTAGATAATATCTTTCAAAACATTATGAAAACGAACTAGATATGGTAACATATTGGAAAATATTTTCTTTTCAATTTTACATTAAATCGACAAGTATCATACCCTCATTATTAAGAAATGTATTCTTAATTACATTTTTGTTCAATTACATTTTATTTGTAGGAATTTATTAAATTTAACTATCATCATTATGTGTGTTTTATACTATAAAATTGTTAATAATTTCTTATTACATTGATACTAAATTGAAATTTTATTTTTGGTAAGTACATTTAATTATTTAATTTTTTTTACATATTGTAAATTAGTGAGTCTTAATTAAACCTCAAGGTTATCACGTATTAATTTAATATGAATTTTAATTAACTAAACTTATGTTGAATATCATTTTATGTTGGTTAAATTTAATAAAATTAAATATGGCTATGGTGTGTGGTATAAAATTTACAAATTCTAATATTTTTTAAATGTATACAAATTTATGGGAATATTATGGGAAATGCAATTTTATAATAATGATTCTTAAATAATATTTGTAAAGATTAGTACATTAATTCAATAATATATAATTAAAAAATTAATTTGAGAAGATTATTGGAAATATTATATTTTCAATTTTTCATTATATTTACAATATATCATACCTTTATTTATAAGAAATGTATTATTAATTACATTTTTCTTTTAGTTCTTTTCATTTTGCGGGAAATTATCAAAATAAACTATCATCAAGATGTATATTATATACTATAAAAATATTAATCATTTTTTATTATATTCATACCCAAATAAAATTTTAATTGAAGAATATAAATTAAATTACTTAATTAGTTTTTCTTATTGCACGTGAAAGTACATTAAGTAAACCATAAACTTAGTACTTATTAATTACATTTTAATTTGACTTTAACACATTTATGTTCAATATTTTTTCATGTTGTGGGAATTTAGTAAAATAAAATAAAATATAACTCTGATTTGTGGTATAGAGAAATTAATATAAAATATATTTATACAATTTTTTTTGCCAAACTATTAAAAACTAATGTAATTTTATTACATTTATATTAAAGTCTATTACATTTAATCACTAATAGAAAAATATAAGTGTATAGGGATGTAATGATTAAAACGTAGTTTCACATTGTATGGTATTATATATGATTAATTTTAATATTATATAGTATAAAACATATTGAAAGCTTCCGTTTTACATTAGTTTATAATAGTTCAGTGTGTTCCAAAAACCATTGTCATATATTTCTTTCTACAATATATATATATTACATTTATTCATGTCTGCAGGTAATATGAATATGATTATTAAGAAAACAAGCATTGAAAAAGATATAGATAAAAAATGTGTATTCACTCCCTTTCAATCTCAACGATTTTTATCTCCTCTTAGTAACACTACAAATGGTAATTTATTTTTCTCATTTATTGAACTCATTTTTCAAATATTGTCTAAATTATTAAAGTTGATCAACTATTCTAAACTATATTTTATATAGATTGCACTTCTAAAAGTTGTACTTACAAGTTAGAGTTTATCAACGGTCAAATACATTATGCATCAAGTATCCAAAGTTCAAACACATATAACTATAAGATACCTACATCTCATGGGTCAAATGCAAGCGGTATTGACAATTTATCAAAATTCAACAATGTGGCAGTATATTCTGAGAAATATTTTCATACCCCTATCATAGGTGAACAACTACAATTTAATGAAGTTTAGCATTTTCATTTTTAATAATCATTATTTAGTCACAATATACATTATCAATAATGTAGAAAGAAATATATGACAATGATACATTATTTAATGGGTGATTTTTAATTGTCATAGATGATGAATTAGAACACGATAATATAATACCACCATTTGGTACGTACGAAGATAATTATTTAATTCTGCTTTTTGAAAATTATAATTTATAAAAAGTGATATGCAAATGAAATTTATTGGTATTTAACATTACTTTTATTGTATGTGTTGATTATTTGGATATTGGAGATCCGACATATACATGTAATTTTTGTAAATCCTTTTTTTGGTATGGAGAATGAATGTCCAAAATTTGATTGTCTCAAAATCCAAAAATACTCTTTATGTTGTATGCAATAAAAATTTCAACTATCGACAATGAGAAATCCTCTAAAATTATAGCATGACCTATTATATTTACGTAATGATAGAAACAAACAATACCTCCAAAATATCTAGTCCTACAATAATATGTTTTGTTTTACATCCATAGGAGAAAAAGTTGATAGAAGTTTGAACGATGGAAACTCTTCTCTAATATTTAGATTACATGGATAAAATTATGATCTTATGGGAAGCTTATTTCTACCTGATAGTTCTGCGCCTAAATTTGCACAAATTTACATTTTATGTCACAAAAAATGAAGTTCAAAATAGAGTAAATTCTATTAGGTGAGTTTTATAACAACCATTTCTAATCGATTATTTATTATCCATCTTTGAATTAAATTCTTATAATAATATGTTACAATTATCTTTGGTATAGGGAAAATCAAACCTTGTAGAACCTTCATATATCTATTGTGTATGACCTGAAGAATATGCTTGATGAGAATAATGTGGTGGTCAAATCGTTTAGAATGGTTAGAGAAAAAATTGAGAAAGAGGGTTGTTCTGATATAAAGTTGAAGCTGATCGAAAGAAGGACTAGTGATGGAAGAAGGTATAATCTACCTACTACTTTAGAAGTTGCGGGATTAATTGTTGGAAACTTTGATGCATCATTAGGTGATAGAGATATCTTGGTAGAACCTAAAACTGATTTGCTAAAATGCATTAACCAACTTCATGTTTCATATCTTGGGCTACAATATCCTCTACTATTTCTACATGTTAAAGATGGTTATAGAGAAGACATCCCATTAACATGTCATGGGGGAATTAAGCAGAGTGGTCAATTGAATATAAATACAACAGAGTATTTTTTTTATCGTTTGCATGAAAGACAGTTTGAGTTATCGGTTATATTGTCCTTCTATGAGACTTCTCCAACAATTTATTTTCAACGTATATACTATGGTTGAGACTTCTATATTCCATACTGTAACATTGATCTTTCATATTACAAAGTATTTCAAGAGTATATGGTACATGGACCATATGGTGCTACTAGAAGGAACTCTCCTTACATGTCGAATGGTCATTATACTAAGCATTTTCCCAAAAAATTCATCGAATCAACAACTGTTGATGATTATGGGTATCTAGTGTATATGCGAAGAGATAATGGGATAACAATGGAGAAGAATGGAGCTCTTATTGATAATAGATTTATTGTTCCTTACAATCGTTATTTGTTGCTCAAGTATAGTGCTTATCTTAATGTTGAGTGGTGCAATCAATCGTGCTCTATCAAGTATTTATTTAAATATGTCAACAAAGGCCATGACCATGTTACTGCCTCCTTTTATGAAAGTACAATATATGATGAAGCGAAAAAAAATAGAGATGAAGTTTAGATGTACTACAATTGTAGATATATATTATCGTACGAGGCATCAAGGAGGATATTCAAATATGAGATTCAATTCAGGGATCTGTTGGTTGAAAGGTTAGGCTTTCATCTTCCAAATCAACAAATTGTTATTTTTGTTTACTCTAATCCAATTGATGATGTTTTGGATGGATTATTAGTTAAAGAAAGAATGTTTATGGCTTGGATGAAGGCAAACAAACACTATCCGGAATCAAGGGAATTAACTTATGCAAAATTTCCAAAAAAATTTATTTGGGATAAGTATAATAGAGAGTGGAGACTAAGGAAAAAGAGGATCTCCATTGGATGTATTTGCTATGTCCCTCCTGGTACTGGTGAGTTGTACTACTTAAGATGTCTTCTTAATATTATTCGTGGACCTACAAGTTATGATGAAATAAAATGTATTAATGGTGAACAGCATTCATCATATCATGATGCTTTCTATGCCCTAGGTTTGTTAGACGATGATAAAGAATACATTGATGGTAATATTGAGGAAATTCATTGGGCTTCTACATCTTTTTTAAGAAAATTATTTACCATATTATTGGCATTAGAGTCTCTAATAAGACCAGAAGTTGTTTGGGATAATTGTTGGATTTACTTTACTAATGACATTTCATACAAACAAAGTTTAAGGTTACATCACAAAGGTAACTTCACTTCTTAATCAATTTTATAATATATTCGATTCAATATTATCAATTTACAATACAATTCATAAGTATTTATAATAATTTACATTGTTTTGTAGAACTTCATTTGGAAGTTGATGACATAAAAAAAGTATGGGTTGGTAGAGGTTGATTTTATTTTTTTTTTGCAAAATGTGGTAAAAGCTTACGTGATTTTAAATCAATGTCATTCCCACCCAAAAAGTTTTTTGAAACTATAGGAAATACATTGATGCTTGAGGAAATGTGTTACGATCAATCTACATTGAAGAAGAACTCAGCAAACATTTATCTCATATGACCTCGGAAAAATGACACGTGTATGACACAATATGAAGGCAACTAAGTTTGATGAAGGTGGATTGTTCTTTGTTTATGGATACAGAGGTATAGGAAAGATATTTATATGGAGGACTTTATCAGCAACTATAAGATCAGAAGGAGATATTGTGTTAAATGTGGCATCAAGTAGAATTACTTCTATTTTATTACTAGGCAGAAGGTTGCCTCATTCTTGATTCAAGATACCTATAAATCCCAATGAAGATTCAACATGTAACATCAAACAAGGTAGTCCACTGGCTAAGTTAATCATAAGGTGGAAATTCATTATATGGGACAAAGCACCAATGATGCACAGGTATTGCTTTAAAGATTTGGATAAAATAATGAGAGATATTTTACGATTCACCAATGTGTTCAGCCTTCAAAATTCATTCGGAGGTAAGACAGTTGTTCTTGGCGGAGATGTTAGAAAAATATTACCTATCATTCCTAAAGGTAGTAGACAAGAAATTATTCATGCAATTGTTAACTCTTCGTACTTATAGAGATTTTGTAAGGTGTTACGATTAAGAAAGATTATGAGGTTACAAAAACTAAGCTCAGTTGATGAATGTCTTGAGTTGAAGTAGTTTTTAGAATGGATTGCAAGCATAAGAGATGGAATGATTGGAGGCAGTAATGATGATCATGCAACAATAAAAATTTCAGATGATCTTCTAATAAAAAATTTTGAAGACCCTATTCTAGCTATTGTGGAAAGCACGTATCCAGATTTCAATGGAGTTATCACTAATAATGCTTATTTTGAAATAAGATCTATACTAGCACTAACTCTTAATATTATTGAGTCTATCAATGAATACATGTTGTCAATTAACTCTCCTAAAGTAAAAACCTATTTTAGTTTTGATACCACATGTAAATCCGATGCAAATAATGATTTATTACAAGATCTACACACTCCAAAATTTCTAAATAGAATTAAGTGCTCCGGTGTACCAAATCATGTGTTGAATTTGAAGATTAGTACACCTATTATGTTGTTGAGGAATATTGATCATTCACTTGGCTTGTGTAATGGTACTAGGATGATCATCACAAGACTTGTATCTCATGTCTTAGAAGCAAGGATCTTAGGTGGAAGTAATGCTTGTCATTGAGTATTATTACCAGGAATGTCTTTAATACCATCTGACTCAAGACTGCCTTTTAAGTTCAATCGAAGACAATTTACTGATTGTATCATATGCTATGACAATCAACAAAATTCAAGGTCAATCTCTTAGAAATGTTGGTCTGTTCTTTAAAATATCAATATTTTATCATGGTTAATTATATGTCATTATTTCTCAAGTCACAAATCGTAGAGGTTTAAAAATTTTGATATGCGATGATGAGGTTCGTGAAAGTAATTCAACAATAAATGTTGTATTTAAAGAAGTGTTTGAAGATATTTTGATCATGTAATTTTAACACAAATGTACAAAATCTTTATTTATAATTTTTTAAAATTCATATCTGCTGATCAACTAATTACAGATTATTAGTTTATATTTTAATTTTCAATTTTAAACAAGGTTAAATATACCTCATTCATTATTATCTCCATACATCACACAGGTGGAAATCTAGTATGTGTGTGTGTGTGTGTGTGTGTGTATGTATGTATGTATTATTACATTTTACATAAATAAAAAAAGATACACATTCCTCTTCTACAATGTATGTATTACTGTCGAGTATGGTGTGTCTTTGTATATTTCTCCTTTGCATTTATAGAAACAATGAATGCATTTTCTTGTATTAGAAGAATGCACATCTATAGAAAAGTTGTATTCTTCAACTAAAAATATTCATTTATATTTTGGAAGATTTATGTTCTTATTTTGAAAAAATGCACATCCATAAAAATATATGTATTATAGTACTAAAAGATGTGTATTATTATGTATTTTTCTGTTAGAATAATGCACATCTATAAATAATATGTATTGTAATACCAAAAGATGTGTATTCTTATCTTAAAATATGTATATTTATATTTTGAATGATATATATTCTTATGTTGGAAAAATAAACATCCATGGAAAATATGTATTATACTATTGAACGATGTGTATTACTATCCTAAATTATATGTATTATAATACTAAGATATGTATATTTCATGCTCAAGCATGCATATTTTTCCTTACAACTATATTAGTGAAAAAAGGTGTGTTTATATTTTGGAAAATGAGTATTTTTTTCATATATATATATAGCTGTAGTTAAAAAAATGTGTATTTATTTCAAACATAGTGTTTATTTTTATTCCAAAACATGTGTATTCTTGTAATGAAAGATGTGTATGTGTGTTTAAATATGTATATGTTCCATTATATTTACATAAACAAAAAGATTGTTTGTGCATCCCTATTCTAAAAGATGTGTATTATGGTCGTATATAATGTGTATAATTATGATTAAAATATTGTATTTGTTTAAAATATATGTGTATTTCTCTTTTACACTTGCAAAAACAATAATTATATTCTTGTGTTGGAAGAATGCACATTTTTAATTAAAATTGTATTCTTAACCTTAAAGATATTTTTGAGTTGGAGAAGTGCACACAGGTACATACATACGTACGTACGTGTATATATATATAGTAAAGATATGTATTAATATCCTAAAAGATATGTATTTCTGTATTAAAATATGTGTATTATTGGGTTGGTAGAGTGTGCATTTATTAAAAATGTGTATTATAATATCAAAAGATGTATAATTTTATTCTGAAAGATATATATTATTATGCTATAATAATAAATACTATAAAAAATGTGAATTATAATACTAAAAGATGTATCTTATAGAATTAAACTATTTTTATTTTGTTAGACGTGCATAATTTTTCTTAAAAAATGTTTTTTTTTATTTCATGAAAAATGTATATTATTATAAGATGTGTATACTTTTCACATACATGTGTAATTTTTTTTATGCATTTGAAATATATCAATATAAAGGTTCATTTATAAATACCCTTTTTTATATAATTTTTTTACTTTTTTAAAACTCAAATTAAAGATAATTAGTTTCAAACATTTATAAAAGTCATGACATTATCATAACCTCATTAAGTACTAGTAGTAGACTGCAAAATACAAATTGCCCTTTAAACCTATGATCACGGTTGCCATCATTTTTCTCTAGGTTTAGCGTGAGATATCATCTTTTTATCTAAAGTTAAAATAAAATCATACATATGTTAATAGGTTTTAGCTCAGAAATATGTTAAAATTAGTGATACATTAAAATAATAACTTGTAAATAATTAAGCTAATAGATGAAGTCTAAATATTAACATGACAACTAACCTACTTTTTCTATTGTTTATATCAGATTAGGTTTCATTCAAAAATAAAATTTACGTTACTAATGTCACGTGTCAACCCAATGTACGATTTCCTTCTTCCGAACGGTTTACATAAAAAAGTCTATTGGTTTTCAAGTAGCATGTCCCATTTTGCTTGGTAAAAGAAAACAATATAAAATGTTACATATCTATCCTATAAATGAATCTACTCCTCGACTTAAGTAATGGCCACCACCCCTTTTCTATATATTTCCTATTAGAGGACAAACAAACGAAAATAAAATAAAATCACTCTCCAAATTCATCGCATATATATTTTCTTGGAGATTATTTATTGAAAAAGTAACGATTGAAAGCCATTGTATGCGCAAAAATGAAAGGAGCTTCTGAAATAACATTAAAAATAAGTAAAAAAAATAAACCAATAAAATTACTTATTAAAAAATAACACTTCCTCCGTACAAAAATAATTATTCTATTATTTTACATACTTTTAAAAAATATATTAAACTTAATGTTAAAATTACAATAACATCTTTAATTAAAGAATAATAGAACATTTAATATATACATAATTTAAAAAAAGTAAAAAAAAAATTTACTCCTTTAAAGTAATTTTTTTATATAAAAATAACTTCCTTTTTAACGACACTAGCCACATTTCAAGGACCCAGCGGCGGACACAATGTTACTTTGATGAAATACCCAGCACAAATGTGCACCTGGGCCCGCCAGATTTACAACGGTGAACCCTTCCGCTATCTGCAGCAGCAGCCAGCAGACTTTAAGTTATACCTATCACATCATATCATTGAAGTGCAGAATCAGAAAACATGAATAGGCAAAAAGCTCGTACACAGGCACTTAGCCAACCTGCATAGAAAACCAGCACATTGGCCTTTATTGCTCACTGACTAATACAACTGTCCCAAGACTGTTAGCCCACCACATGCATCTTTTGAAGATGGCTCCTAGCATCTCCATTCATAGACCCCTCAAGAAAAAGTAGCAGAAACAGATAAATACTCCAACCCTCAACGGGGACTGCATTGATACAGATTAAGGCTCAAAGCCGCTCAGTACCTCGGCAAACTTAAGACCCTACTTCACGGCTGAAGTTTTGATGGGTGATCGCACTTCTATATCCAAGTCTTGGAAACATTTAGGATCAGCTTGATTAGTGATCCTTTTCTAGTAACCGGCTAAAGCTGCAGCTCTAAGCGTCATTTCACGAAGAAACATCCGGTGCTGAAAGCAACCCGCAAGGGAGCGAATGTTGCAGGACCAATACAAGCGTCGGTCAGAGAGACCACAGCACGGTGAAATGCCATAGCGGCTGCAGTAATGACCATAACAAAAGCAGCCAGGTAAAACCTCAGCATTAGTACAGGATCTCTTCTCGTATCATCTAACACCTTATGGAAAACCACTTTGAGTCGTCGATCCTTCAGGATGAACTGATAATCACAGCTTGGTATGGTTCTTGCCTGGTTGTTATATACGGATACTACAATGCCTTTTAAAAGGGTTGAAGACATCCAGTTGTACAGTACCTCTGCAATAACCTCGCAAAGCTGCCGACGGACTGAGACTGCCTCCACAGATAGAAATGCTCTAACCAATGAAACGCCATTCTGCCCATTGGGAAAAACAATATAAGTTCCAACCAGAAGATTAAATGACGTAAGTTGATAAACATCAGAAGATACGTTCATGGAATGTGCTAAAAAAGGCTGACATCATGCATGTGGGCAGCCAACCATCATGGGAGTGACAAAGCTAGGATTTTGATATCATGCTGTCACCATATACTTTAAGAATTACGAATACGACTACTACCAGTAACAGAAATAATAATAAATATTAGTAGTAGTAGTAGTAATAAAAAGAAACATAAGTACTCACTAAGATACAATACATTAATCAGTTAGATATTATATAATTTTATAAAATTGTCAATGTTTCATACTGTAGAACAAGCAATGATAGCTTGCTTGCTAACGGAACCAAATACATCTCTTTTGTATATATTATTTGTCACCAAATGATCATTCAAATATTGATTACATATTCCATTTCACAACATATTCTAAACAAGATCATAAATTCAAAAGGCTTGCTCTGCGGCTGCAGTTGTGACCAGAAAAATTGGAAGAGTAATGGGACTTCTCTTTCATTTTACCAAAATCATGATACTTCTTCCGTTTTATAATATAAGACAATAAGTTTTTTATTTTATTTTATAATAAAAGTCACTTTACAAAAAGTATAACAATTAAATATTCTATTTCCAAATATAATGTTATGTTATTCTCTTTTAAATAAATGAATAAGGGGTATTAAATTTAGTATAAGGATGTATCAGTAAAAGCACACAACTTTTTATCTAGAATTTATAATTCTTTTTATTGTGCGTAAAGGGAGTATTAATATTAGGTTTATGACCTTATAAACATAATATGGTCTGCTAGCCAAAAGACCCAAACAGGAAACGCAGTTTTCTATGCAAGATGGCTTGGATGTCAAATCAATTGGCAAAGAAAACCTACAGCAACCACGTGCATTAGAGATCAAATTCTAGACTTCTTGTTTGTTAGAGGATTGGTGCACCACTATGCCATTTGACGTGTTTGTATAATAATTCTAGAAATTAATTTATAAGCTATCACAGTTCTGTGGTGTCAATTGATACCATCGGACCCAATAAAGTACAAAGGATTGTGGTTGAGTGAAGAAGTCTATTACCATGGCCATCTTGGAGATAAGGTCCCAATAAAGTACAAAGGATTGTGGTTCGGACAACCATAACAATCTAAAAGACTTTTAGTTTATCAAGGGCAGAATGACGATTTGTAAATCAGAAGGCCAAATCATGCACAAGAATGTTCTCTCAAAGGCTGCAATTTGGATGCCTGACTTGTGAAATCAGACGCCAAATAAAATTGAGCAACCGATATTATTAGCAAATTCAGTAAAATTGAGCTTACATAGAGCAATTCGAGCTGCTGGCTTTGGCCCTTCAAGGTCGACTAACCCCGGAGGTGTTGGAGAGTACCTTCCTCAGTGGATTGTAGCCCCTAATCCAGTTGGAGGTGAGGATGATGAGACCAAAAAGGCTGGAGGAGCTGATGGAGGTAGCATAGATGGTGGAAGATAAAAACAGAGTATTCTTAGACTAAAACTGAGGAGGACTTGGGGGAGGAGGAAGTCAGGCGAGGTCAGGCAATAGCCCTGGGCCTCAGGCGTGGACTACTTTAGGAGGAAGTAGGCCTACTGGGACCCCGATTACTGGACGTAGCCCAAGCAGGGCAGGCTATGCATTCGCCACTGCTAGGCACAGCCCAAACTGGGCTGGTTTTGGGAAAAGCAGCAGTGAACCGTTGGGGAGCAAACCGGTCACTACTCGATGGTTGAGTGAAGAAGAGTTGCAGCGAAGGCGCGAGAAGAGCCTGTGTTTCAGGTGCGAAGAGAGATTCGCACCAGGCCATGTGTGCAGAAAACGTTCCCTACAAGTATTATTGATAGGCAATGAAGATGAAGGGGAGCTGGGTGAAACTCCGGGGGAGGAGCTAGCTGCCATGGACGAGGAGCCCCAAGAAGTAGAAGGATCAGTGGAGCTTTCACTGAACTCGGTGGTGAGGATCAGCATTCAGCACACCTCACACCATGAAATTGCATGGCTAGATTCAAGAGGAGAAGGTGGTGGTCCTGATAGACTGTAGGGCCACGCACAATTTCATATCTAAGGAAATAGTAAGTTATCTATCATTGTGTCCCCTACAGCTTTGTATGGTGTTTTGTTGGGCACAGGAAAAACTATCACGACCAACGGGGTGTGCAGGGGGGTTCGAATTATGCTCCCAAAGGTTGAGGTAGTAGAAGACTTCCTGCCCCTTAAACTGGGCAGCACGGAGGTGATACTCGGAATGCAATGGTTGGAAAAGCCAGGAATGATACAAGTGATCTGTCATGAAATTCACTCTGGGATCAACTTAAGTGAGTGTAAGAGGGGAGCCCAGTCTCTGTTGTGCCCAGGTTTCCCTACAGTCCCTGTTGCGTTCCCTGACTAGGGAGAGGCAGGGGGTTCTTTTAGAATGCTGCAGAATTGAGACCTTAGAGGAAACAGAGGAGAAACCAACAATACTCAAAGGAATCAGGGACCTAGTGGAGGACTATGCAGATATACTCACCAAGCCCAGAGGCCTCCCACCCCCCAGGGAGCTGGACATCAGATAAAATTACAGCCGGGCACTGTCCCAGTGGGTGTGCGGCCCTACAAGTATCCCCACAATCAATGTATAAATGAAAGTTTTAAATGAAAAAAATTAAAATCAAAATACTTTCTTTTAAACTTCTCTCAAAGAAAATTAAATAACTAATCTTTAACAACTTTATTCCTTAATCTTTTTCTTTCTCATTATCTTATGTAAAACAAAAACAAAAACAAAAAGTTATTTTCCTCATCTTCTTTTTTTCTTTACAACTTTCCAAGAACCAAATGGATCCCTAATGATCATCAATCACTTTGAAAATAAGATCAAAGCTTTCATCTCGCAATCAATACAGTCCGAAATCATTTGAAAATTAAATTATTTATGAATTATTACCTAGTGACCCATTATTATATCATTTTATCATAAGTTACAATAAAGTAATCTTTAACAGGAAAAAAATAAGTGTAAGAACATATCCCAAAATGTCAACAAACAACTTTCACTTCCTTACAGCAGCTTATTTTCACAAACGATCCTATCTTAGTGATCACATTGTTACAATTGCTAGTCAATCCTGCACTTGTGATTCATATACTGTAGCAATTAGAATTCTTACTCATTAGCTTTTTCTATGCACATAAAGTGAGCTTTGATCTTATAATCACACCCATCTAAATCTTATAATCTTGTAAGGGTTAAAAAGAGTGTTTATCTTCTAAGAGAAGTTCAAGAGTAAAGAAGACACTTGAAGATGAAAGAGTTTGATTGGTTACATGTGTAGGCCTTTTTAGGAGAAGTTCAATGAGTACTTGACTCTAGAACTTAAACAAGTGAAGCATACTAATGCAAGAGCATCTAATCAACCACAAGAAGGTGAAGAATTAGCATTCTTTGTGATGGAACCGGTCATTCTTGAAGTTCTTGAAAAACTTCCACAAAACCCTAATGTTTCTAATGCTTTCATGAGTAATTCTTGCAGGATTGTGACATGTTTGCAAGAAGGATGAAAAACGTGAAGCAACATTACAATACAAGTGTTACAAGACAATGCAGGTTATTGTGTATGTGGATGACAAAGCAAACAAATGTCCACTCAAGAAGTAGTTATCATTTTATGTAATTAGAGTTTTGTTAGCTTTGTCATTTTATGAGTAACAATTGGTTGTAGTGTATTAATTTCAGTCATTAATTACATTTTTATTGATCTATGTATACACGGTTAAGGGCTTGTTAGGCAAGTTGAGGTTGTTCACAACTAAACTAAGTTGCTTCGGGCTGGTTGTTTGTCAAATGGCTATGGTTGTTACAACCAACGTTACTTTTAGTTATTAGCTAGCTTCAGTTGGTTAGTAACAGCCATAATTAGTTAGAGTTAGTTGTAACAAACTTCTACTTGTTGCCTATATAAGGCCTAAATGATACAGGCCAGTAAGAGACGAATGAAAAGTTAGCATAAGCAACCACACGGAAGAGACGCACTGGATTGTAGTCTGTACTTAACTGATCATTGCCATTCAATTATGTTTTCCCATTTTGTTCTATATGCCTAGCTATACTAACTGAATTTGATTCCATTGGAGAGAAGGAAGTTAGTTATTGTCTATTTACCATTGGTTGTAATTCAGCAAAGGACATGAATGAAAATCACAAATTCCTGGCTAACTCTCTCTACGTCTGTTGGTTTGGTGCTTAGCTTTAGTCCTTGAAATTCATTCTTCCCCTGAATTCCTTGGATTCTAGCTCTTCATTTCTGACTCATAACATTGGTATTAAAGCATAGTCCTAGCAATGGCAAAAGGAACTAGAGTGGTGGAGTTACGACGAGAGGTGGAACATATAAAAAATTCCATGGAGTGGAAGTCATCAATGCAACTAGAAATGAGGCAGTTGTTATTGGAGTCTCAACGAGAAACAGTCTCAACTTAGCAGACATTGATTTTTCAAGGTCCAGCCATGGCATCTGCGAACTAGGTAAATTTCAACCCATCTTCATCCTTAACCACTCAACCTCTGCTTGATGTACCTCAAAATATTCCATCCACCTTGATTCCCCAACATTCACTTGACAATGCAAATGGCCAATCACCCTACTCGATACCCAATAGACTCACTCGAGAGGAGTTCCCCAAAGTTTGATGGTAATGATGTTCACGGGTGGCTATTCAGGGTGGAACAATTTTTCAAAATGGACAATACCCCTAATAATGTTAAGGTTAGATTGGCAGCCATTCACATGGAGGGTAAGGCATTGCAGAGGCATTAGGCCTTTAGAAGAACCAAACACCACCCTGCGTATTTGGAATGGAATGAATATGTTGAGGCCAATTCAGCTAGGTTTGGTTCTTCACCATATGATGATCTGATAGCTGATATTACCCATCTAAAATAGGGGAATAATCTGATGGAGTTTCAATCTAAGTTTGACTTCTTGATGAATAGAGTCAACTTACCGGAGGAGTATGCAGTCAGTTGCTATCTAGGAGGATTGAATTTGACAGCACAACACCAAGTTCGAATGTTTAAACCTAACACCTTAGCTCATGCCTATGGCCTCTCTAAACTCCAAAAAACAAAGATACAAATACAGTCACGAGAACCTAAAACACCATCTGGATTACCTCCCTTACTCCCCACCCCAAAGTTGTCACACACCAATCCAAATGTAACCACTTATAACCTTATCCAGAATAAATCAACCATCCTAAGGAGGTTGAGAAACTTGACTTGGGAAGAAATATATGCTAAAAAGGCCAGAAGTGAATGCTTTTGATGCATCGAGAGGTTTTTCCCTGGGCACAGATATACTCAAAAACAGATTTATAGCATTTAAGTTGTGAAGGAGGATGTGGAGGGAGAAACAATGGTAGTAGAAGTAGAATCAACCAAAATGGTTGATACTCCACATATATTGGTACACACTTTAAGTGCTATTACCACTTATCATACTATGAGGATCACGGGTTTTATAAAAAAGAAATCAATCAATGTACTTATTGACAGTGGAAGTACACATAACTTTCTGGACCTGCATATGGCTAAACATGTGGGGTGCAAACTAGACTCAATTCAGCCTCTAATTGTCGCGATGGTAAGCGGATATGGCCTTGCCTCTAGGAGGATGTGAGAAGGTGCTGAGAGTGCAATGGCTAAGCACACTAAGGGCTATCACCTAGGATTTCCAAAATTTAAGTATGAAATTCCAGGTGAATGGGAGAAGAGTGGTATTGAGAGGAACACAAGATCTTAAGACCAAAAGTGTGAAGGGGAAGCATCTGGAAAAGGCATTGAGCAACAACTAAGCAAACTCTAATGCAGCTATGTGCCTTACAATTATCTGGAAATGGTAAGAAGTACCTCCCACACCACATAATGCCAAGTGCTAACAGTATCACAGAGGGATAAAACGAGTTGCAAGCCCTTCTGGATAAATACTTAGGGATATTTGCACTACTTGAAGGGTTACCACCCCCAAGTCACATGATCATCAGATAGTCCTCAAGCAGCAAAGATCAAACCCCATTAATCCAAGACCCTACCGCTATGCATCAACACAGAAAGATGTGATTGAACAGATGATACAGGAGATGTTACAATCAGGGATCATACAACCGAGTACCTGCCCTTACACTTCCCTGGTGGTGTTAGCTAAAAAAAAAGAGAGACAACAGTTGATAGTTGCATGTGGATTATAGGGAACTAAATAAGTAAACAGTGGAAACAAATTTCTTATTCCCATTATTGAAGAAATGATGGAGGAACTACATGGAGCCCAATATTTTTCTAAGATAGACCTCAGATCAGGTTATTACCAAATAAGAATGTATGCCGGCGATTCCTACAAAGCTACATTCAAGACCCACGAGGGACACTATGAGTATTTGGTCATGCCCTTCGGCCTAACCAATGCTCCCTACACATTCCAAGCTCTTATGAATGAGGTATTTAAACCTCACCTTAGACAGTTCATTTTGGCATTCTTTGATGATATACTGATCTATACTCGCAGATGGAAAACCTATATGAATCATTTAGAACTCACCTTTGAGTTGTTGAACTTCCATCAGTTGTTTGCCAAAGAAAGTAAGTGCACGTTTAGGGCCTCATACCTAGAATATTTGGGGCATATCATCTCTAGCCAAGGCATGGCTACTAAACCAGAGAAGATCAAGGCAGTCCAAACTTGGCCGTTACCTACCAACTTGACTTAGCTCGGGAGTTTTTTAGAGTTGGCAGGTTACTATAGGTGATTTGTTAAGTATTATGGGGTCATTTGCAAGCCACTGAAAATATGCTCAAGAAGAATAATTTCTAGTGGTCAGAGCTAGCAAGAACTACCTTTCAGAAGCTGAAGTTGGCACTTACTTCAGCTCTAGTTCTGGCTCTGCCGGATTTCTCAAAGGACTTTACTATGAAAACAGATGCTTCCAGCTTGGGAATGGGGGTGGTACTGCAGCAAGGACACCCTTTGGCCTACATTAGTAAATTGTTCTCTCCCAGGCACCAGGACTATTTGTGTATGAAAAGGAGCTAATGGCCATATTATTTGCAGTAGACAAACGGCTTCATTATTTAATCGGAAGACATATTTAGATCAAGATTGATTATCAAACCCTCAAATACCTCCAGAGGGTTAACACTACATTTCAGATGTGGCTGGCATGATTAATGCCCTATGACTATGAGATTGTATACAAGAAGAGGAAGAAGAATTTAGCAAATGCCCTTTCAAGGATATATGGGTTGACTCTATTGACTATAGCGGTCTCCACCCCTCAATCTGATCTCAATGCTTAAATCCAAGCTAGCAGGACAACGGATAACCACTTACAAGACATCATTGCCAAACTAAGCTAGAGCCCAGGTTCTATACGAGATTATAAATATTCTCAAGGCTTGTTAAGGAGGGGCAAGTTAGTAGTAGGGCAAGAGGCAGCGTTACAACAACAATTGATAAAATTATACATAATGATCCTATAGGAGGCACTCAGGCGTACAAGCCACCTCCAAAAGGCTAGCGGTGTTATTTTATTGGAAGGGGTTGAAGAAGGCAGTCAAGGAGTATGTCAGGAGCTATGATACATGCCAAAGGAATAAATATGAAGCCATGCCCACACCGGTGTTGTTACAACCTCTGCCCATACCTAGCACTGTATGGTCCAAAATTAACATGAACTTTGTGGAGGATCAACCCAAGTCACAAGGTAAGGATGTGATATTGGTAGCCATTGATTGACTGAGCAAGTATGCTCATTTTATTGCCCACAATCACCCTTACACTACTATAACCGTATCGGAAAGATTCATTGACATGGTTTATAGGCTCCATGGGCTGCCACAAAGTATAATCAATGATAGGGATCCTATCTTCATTAGCACCTTTTGGCAGGAATTATTCAAGCAACAGGAGGTCCAGATGCATCTTTCATAAGCTTACCATCCTCAAACCGATGGACAAGTTGAGGTGTTGAACAGATGCCTAGAGACGTATTTAAGATGTATAACCGGAGAGACTCCTTCTGAATGGTGTAAATGGTTGCCACTAGCTGAATTTTGGTACAAAACCACCTACCATTCTGCCACCCAAACCACTCCCTACAAAGTACTCTATGGTTAGCCACATCCCATACATTTACCATACTTCCTGGGAGACTCATTGGTGCAAAAATTGGATCGCACTCTCATAGCCAGGGAGAATGCAATACAGTTGTTAAAAGCCTATCCCACCCAGCTTAGAATGAAGAGATTAACAGACCAATACAGAATAGAGAGGGTGTTGAATGTGGAAGATTGGATATATGTCAAGCTAGAATATACAAAAAGAAGTCACTAATCACTAGCTCAAAGGACAGTACACAAGCTCTCTCCAAGGTACTATGGTCCCTTATCAAATCATGGATAAAGTGGGGACAGTGGCATACAAACTATTCATATCAGCCAACTCATCGATTCATCCAACATTCATGTCTCTTTACTTAAGAAGAAGCATGGGAGGCATCAAGTTCATCCTCAAATGCCTCCCTACACCACCACTTCTGAGCTGATATACAAACCGGAAGCTATCTTGGATACGGTGTAAGAGGGAAAAAAGGGCTTCTACCTAGGTCCTTGTAAAGTGATCGAATGGGTTAGTAGAGGATGCCACCTGGGAGTTTTATTATCATCTTATGGAGAAATTCCCTGATTTTGACTCTTAGGTCTCCTGGGGGGGGGGGCAGTACTGATATAAGCCAATAACAGATGAAGGACAGGCCAGCATAAGCAACCACACGGAAGAGATGCACTGGATTGTCGGTAGTCTGTACTTAGTTGATCATTGCCATTTTCAATTCTGTTTTCCCATTTTGTTCTATATACCTAGCTATACTAACTGAACTTGATTCTGTTGGAGAGAGGGAAGTTATTTAATGTCTATTTAGCACTGGTTGTAATTCAACAAAGGACATAAATGAAAATCACAAATTCCTAGTTAACTCTCTCTACATCTGTTGGTTTGGTGCTTAGCTTCAATCCTTGAAATTCACCCTTGAATTCCCTGGATTCCAGCTCTTCATTTCTGACTCATAACACTAAACATGTATATGCTTGTAACAATTAAATAATTTTGAAATCAAAGCAAGAACTTGGCTAAATTCTCTCCTTGCGAGTAAATTCTCAATCAACCAATCGACCGGCTCCTAGGAAAGTCGATTGATTGACCCAACCCATCAACTGGTAAACCTACAAAGACCTTGGTCTTGTTCTCTGCTGAAACCCATCAACTGGTTTGGTAGAATCGATTGATTGGTCTATGAACAGTCGACTGGTTTGCCCAAACCGATCGACCGATTTGAGGAAAAGCAGGGTTTGATCAAGTCAAACCAATCGACCGGTCGACCCAAACAGATCGACTGGTTGGTACAATCGATCAACTAGTTGGGCTAGACCGATCGACTAGTTCGACTGATCTATGTGATTTGTTTTCTTTCGGTTTGATTATGCTTTGAGGCTATGTTTGAGCCTGTTCTATGATTTTTAATGGGATAAAATACAAATTTTATCATGATTAATGACCTAATAAAAGGATTAAATAGATCATAAGTTATTACCTATTTTATGAGTATTGTAAAGGCTAAATGGGTATTCCACTTATGAAACGTGATGGTTTTGAGAAATAAGTAATGAAGTACAACTTGGGATTGAATAAAATAACATGATGGGCCTGAATAATATTGGACAAGGATAAATGGAAACCCCACATGGTTGGGAAATGGAAAGGATTAATATGGAAGGAATATGTTAATGCCTTGCTTGTTCTTGTATGGACCTTGTGTGATCACTTATCCTTATGAATAATATACTAATCATGTAAAGTAGAAGACAATTGAGTTGTGTATGTATCTAGGTTACCCAATCCTTGATTAGCTACAAGGGGTTAGTCTGTCTTCGGGCGGGGTCCTTAGAGGTTCTAGTGTCTTACCTACTCTAAATACTGATGATGTACTAGGAGGTACTGATACTAAAGGGTTTGGTTACTTAGGTGATTGGCTTCAACCTAAACTTATGTCCATATTGGTTGGCTTCAGCCTAGACTTATGTTCATACTAGTCATTGGCTTCGGCTTGGACTTATGTCCGCTTTGGTGATTGGCTTCGGCCTGAACTTCATGTCTCTTATTTGGATAGGCTTCCATGGTATGTAAGGCCATGGGGTGGTGCACAATCCTACCTTTATGTATATGATATTAACATGACGCATGTTAAATATTATATCCATATACAATAGATTTCACATACTTGTGTTACCATTGAAGGAGAAAATTGGCTTACTCAGTACATAGCGTACTGATGTGCCTGTTTACTCGATCACTTGCTCATTCCCACGAACAGAGGACCATGTGCAGGTTTTCGGGGATGGCCAGTAGTGGGCCTACCACAGTTGTGGTTTGGAGTTAGAGAGCATGGACATTCAAAGATTTTGTGGGGTCCGTAACGGACCGTGGTTTTGATTTTGGGGTCACACTTTAATCTCGATTTAAATGTAGCCCCGTACTCTTATCTATTTATATTTCTGTAATGATTTGGTCAGGGACCGTCAAGGTCCTTCAATGTAAACAATCTTTTAAAATATTTATGTAATTTATGTTTGCGCACTCTGTTTTAAATGTATTGGTTGGTTTTAGTCTTATATCTGATATGAAGTAGGCGGGGGACGTCTATCCTGTGTCAAGTACAGCAGTAACACCCCGTTTTTTCTAGGTGTATTCTTAGCTTCCACACTATTTTAAATGAAAATTTTCAATAGTTAAAAATAGGGATGTTACACAAGATGATTTCTTTTTTAAGCTTAATAAATTATGTGTACCAAGATGTGCGTGATTTACTTGTTAAAGAAATGCATGAAGGAGGCATAGCAGATTATTTTGGTGTACATAAGAGTATGGAATTACTACAAGAACATTTCTATTGGCCACAAATGATAAAAGGAATACAAGCTATTGTTGGAAGATGTGAAACTTGTTAAAAGAGTAAGAGTTTATTCCACAAAGATTTTGATACATCTTTATCGGTTCCAAGTTACCCTTGGAAAGAAGTTAGCATGGATTCTTGAAGATGTTACATTTCATCCCATGCCATAAAATTAATGATGCAACTCATGTGGAAGATTTATATTTCAAAGAGATAGTGTGACTACATGGAGTTTCCAAGAGTATAGTTTCAGATCGAGACATCAAGTTTCTAAGTTATTTTTGTAAGACACTTTGGCATATGTTGGGTATCAAGTTACTCTTTGGTACTTCTCATCATCCTCAAACGGATTGTCAAACTAAAGTGACGAATATAACTCTTAGAGCTTTGCTATGTGGATTAGTAAATAAGAGTACTAAGAACCGGAGTATAAAGCTAGCACATGCTGAGTTTGCATACAAACGGAGTCCTTCAAGTACAACTCATGTGAGTCCATTCAAGATAGTAGATGGTGTTAATCCATATTTACCAATCAGCATGGTAACTTTGAAGAAAGGAGATATCAAGAGTTACAAAGCCAAGGAGAGAGTGGATTTCTTTCAAAAGTATTATCAACAAATCAAGAGCAACACAGAGAGATCCAATGCAGGATATCAAGCTCAAGCCAACAAACATCGAGTTCAATAAGTATTTTCTCCAAATGATTTGGTATGGTTACATCTAAGAAAGAAAAAATTTCCAAACTTATGAAAGAATAAATTAATGACAAAAGAGCTGATGGACCATTTAAAATCTTAAGAAAATTTAGAGATAATGCTTATGAATTGGAACTAACTGATTCTTATGGAGGAGTTTCAAGAACCTTTAATATTGGCGAATTATTTCCTTACTACAGTAAAGCTAATTTGAGGATATAATAAACCTCAAGAAGTTGAAGAATTAGCATTCTTGTTGATAGAACCGATCATTCTTGAATTTCTTGAAAAGCTTCACAAAAACCTAATGTTCCTATGCATTATGGAGTAATTCTTGCACGATTGTGGCATGTTTGCAAGAAGGATGAAAAACGTGAAGCAACATTAAAATACAAGTGTTACTAGAAAAATAAAGACAATGTAAGTTATTGTGCACGTGGATGACAAAGCAAAAAAAGTTTCAAATCAAGATCTAGTTATCATTTTAAGTAATTAAAGTTTGGTTAGCTTTGTTATTTCAGTCATTAATTACATTTTTAATGATCTATGTATACACAATTAAAGGTTTGTTAGGCAAGCTGTAGTTGTTAGCAACTAAACTAAGTTGGTTAAGGCTGGTTGTTAGTCAAATGGTTATGGTTGTTCCAACCAACATTACTTTTAGTTATTAGTTAGCCTAAGTTCGTCAGTAGCAGCCGTAATTAGTTAGAGTTAGTTATGACAAACTTCTTGTTGCCTATAATGCCTAAACATGTATATGATTGTAACAATTCAGAATTTTTGAAATCAAAGCAAGTAAGAACGTGGCTAAATTCTCTCTTTGTGAGTGAATTCTCAATCAACTTGGTGAGGTTAAGTTTCTATTAGTAGGTTTACTTTGTGTGTTCTCATTATGACCCTTGAATATCATCTATGTGAGACATTCAAAGTTACCATTTTTGTTCACATCTTCATCTCATTTGAATCATCATCCTTCGGCATTTCAATTCAACCATTTGAATCTTCAAACTAAACCTTCTCATTCTTTTCCCATCATCATCAATATCACATTCACACTAATAAAAGTAGAGTTTAAGGTAGTGGGGTAGAGTGGCTTGTAGTCCATTAAAACAATTATACATCTTGGTGAATTGTGTCATGCCTTCTCATCTCTTCCACAAATATTTCATTTGTCAAATTTTCTAAGATTACTGTATTCACTCTTCCAGTAATCCATAATCCCTTTCAAATGTCACAATCATAGAGTTTATAACTCAAACAAGAAAAGATATTCATTTATCAACAACTACCAGTCAAGAAAAATCCCTAATAAGATTAATGCTCCCCAACAAATCTTTTGCCTCCCCTGATACAGAAGAAGTTAGCTCAAGATGCCTAACTCAATGAAAAGAAAATAATGTCTCTTTCATGTGTAGCGAGTCCATGTCTTATTACATATGATAAAATCAAGCATAAAATATATCTTCCTTAAATATCTGCTTTGACAAAATGTTATGAACCGATCCCTTGGATCTAGTTATGGGTTTTTGAACAATATAATCTGGTTGTAGTTCACCAGATTTTTGAGTCTGTCTACCTTTTCTTCCTATTTTGAATGCAAGTTTTGGGCTCGTTAGAGAGAACCCAACGATCTCCAAGAGTTTAAGTCTCAAGAACTTTTAAGATAAATTCTACACACTTCCTTCCATTTCATAAACCAGTACATAAACTTCATGAAAATAACTGCTTTCAAACTGCCCTCCTAATCCTAAGGAGTTTGAATTATTCAAATTAGAAATAACTACCCAACCCAACGAAATGAAACACACCATATTATTCTGCCTTCACACATGTGGCAGTAACTAAATTATCCTACAGACTAACACACCAGATAAAGACTAACACACAACTAAATTAATCCTGCTTTGACCTCCGCTGATAAACCTTAGGAAATGGTATCACTTTAGTCTGAAGCTGTTCTTGATTCATAACTCAAAACCACATGAAATTGATAAACCCCTGATTAAATACAAATATGCTAGAAGAAAAGGAAAAAAATTAGAGAGGAAAGGAAGGCACATGGGGGGGGGGAAGTAGGGGTTGAGGTAGCCTCACGTCTAGCTTGGCAGCCTGGCAAAGTGGTCACTGATTTCGATTAAGGGCAGGGGGAATGTCGGCTCGGCTGATACTTCTAAGACTCCCTCCTATTTCTTCTATTTTTATTTTCTTTTATTTTTTTTAACGGCTGGTATTTACTGAGTAATTATAAATAGAGAATGAGGCTGGGAGGGGGGAGGCATCAATTAATTTGGAAAAAATCCACACTAGGAGGTTCCAAGCCCTCATATGGTCTTAAAAAGTTGAGTAAAAACCTTACCAATCCATTGATCTCAGCTTTATCTTATCAATCTGGTATCAAAGCTCCTTGTGATTCCACCACCCACCATGGCGCCTAGTAAAATCGATGTGTTGGAAGAGAGGTTCATGCAGCTGTAGGAGGAACTGGTAAAGGAGTGAAAACTTGAAGTTAGGGGAGAGGATTGGATCTATTCAGAAATGGATGGCCGAGTTAGCAAGATGATTGGATCAGTATTTTAAGCCAGGAGTATCAAGCTCATCAGTCAAGGACACAGGCAAGTAAAAGGAGATGGAGGCTACCATTCTAGCAGACTTGAAAATGGACATTAGGCCACCTCGACAACTGAAGGTTCCGTTGTTCGATGGAGTTGACCCAGATGGCTGGATTTTTAAAGTGGAAAGGTATTTTGCCTTGAACCAGACGGGGGATGAAGAGAAGATGGAAACAGTGGCTATGCTGATGGAAGGAAAGACACTGGCATGGTTCTAGTATGTAGGGAACGGTAAGAGGTTCAACTCCTAGCTAGGCTTCAAGGACGCCCTCCTAGCCAAGTTCAGGTTAAGGCATGAAGGATCACTGTGCGAAAAATTTGTGGCAGTGAGGCAGACGGACTCATTAGAAGCTTAAATAGAGCAATTCGAGCAACTAGCTTTGACCCTTCAAGGTCGACTAACCCCAAAGGTGTTGGAGAGTACCTTCCTCAATGGATTGCAGCCCCAAATATGGGTGGAGGTGAGGATGATGAGACCAAAGGGGTTGGAGGAGCTGATGAAGGTAGCACAGATGGTGGAAGATAAAAACAGGGTATTCTCATACCAAAACCGAGGAGGACTTGGGGGAGGAGGAAGTCGGGTGAGATCAAGCAATAGCTCTCGGCCTCAGGCGAGGACTACTTTTGGAGGAAGTAGGCCTACTAAAACCCCGATTGCTAGGCGTAACCCAAGCGGGGCAAGCTATGCATCCACTACTTCTAGGGCGCAGCCCAAATGGGGTCGGTTTTAGGAAAAGTAGCAGTGAACCGTTGCGGAGCAAACCAGTCACTACTCGACGGCTGAGTGAAGAAGAGTTGCAGCGAAGGTGCAAGAAGGGCCTGTGTTTCAGGTGCGAAGAGAGATTTACACTAGGCCATCTGTGTAGAAAACGTTCCCTGCAAGTATTATTGGTAGGCAATGAAGATGAAGGGGAGCTGGGTAAAACTCCCGGGGAGGAGCTAGATGCCATGGACGAGGAGCCCCGAGAGGTAGAAGGATAAGTGGAGCTTTAATTGAACTCGGTGGTGGGGATCAGCACACCCCACACCATGAAATTGCACGAACAGACTCAAGAGAAGGTGGTGGTCCTGATCGACTATGGGGCCACGCATAATTTTGTATCTAAGGAGATAGTAAGTTGTAATATCCCGAGTTGATACAATCATGTGGGGGCTACATTAAAGTGCTTTCGAATTGATCGGCTGACCTAACAAATCAACACGACTCCTTTCAGCGTACTTTGTCCTCACGCACTTCCTAAGAAATTTTCAAAAAATTTCTAAAACTTCCCAAAAGGATCATCCATCCTAAAAATTGCTCCGCAGCCAGCACGCTTAACTGTGAAGTTCTTAGTACGAAATCAACAAAAAGATGGTATACCATATTGATATAAGTAGCTAGATCAATCCTTATAACACTCCGCTCAAATTGGGGTATTACATTCACCCTCACTCAACTAATGCAACGTCCTTGTTGCGCATCAACCACTAACTGCCTCAATACAGTTTATCCCAATAATCTTCCCACTAGATGGCTGACTAGCTCATCCAAATTTAGCTCACGGTCGCGGTTTCACTATGATACTATTTGTAACACCCCAAGTCGATATAACTATGCAGGGGCTACCTTAAAGTGCTTTCAGATTGATCGACTGACCCCACAAATCAATGCGAGTCATTTCAGCATGTTTTGTCCTCACTCACACACTTACCGAGAAATTTTCAAAAAATTTTCTGAAACTCCTCAGGAGGGTCACCCATCCTAAAAATTGTTCCACCGCCAACATGCTTAACTGTGAGGTTTTTAGGATAGAATCACCAAAAGGATGGTATACCATGTTGATATAAGTAGTCAGATCAATCCTTATACTACTTCGCTCAAATTGGGGTATCACATTCACCCCCACTTAAAGAATGCAACATCCTCATTGCGCATTAACCACTAACTGTCTTAATACAGTTTATTCCAAGAATCGTCTTGCTAGGCGGCTGACTGGCTAATCCAAGCTCAGCTCATGGTCACGGTTTCACTTTGATACCATTTGTAACACCAAGAGTCGATACGACCATGCAAGGGCTACCTTAAAGTGCTTTCGAATTGATCGGCTAACCCTACAAATCAACACGACTCCTTTCAGCGCGCTTTGTCCTCACTCACGCACTTCTTGAGAAATTTTTAGAAAGTTTTTGAAACTTACCAGAAGGATCACCCATCCTAAAAATTGCTCCATAGCTAGCACGATTAACTATAAAGTTCTTAGGACGAAATCACCAAAATAATAGTATACCATGTTGATATAAGTAGCCAGATCAATTCTTATAATACTCCGCTCAAATTGGGGTATTACATAAGTTATCTATCCTTGTGTCCCCTACAGCTTTGTATGGTGTTTTGTTGGGAACAGGAAAAACTATCACAGCTAAGGGGTTGTGCAGAGGGGTTTGAGATTGAGATAGTAGAAGACTTCCTACCCCTTGAATTGGGCAGCGTAGAGGTGATACTCGAAATGCAGTGGTTGGAAAAGCTGAGAATGATGCAAGTGAACTGGAAGAAGTTAGTAATGAAATTCACTCTAGGATCAACTCAAGTGAGTGTGAGAGGGAAGCCCAGTCTCTGTTGTGCCTAGGTTTCCCTATAATCCCTGTTGTGTACCCTGACCAAGGAGAGGCAGGGGGTTCTCTTAGAATGCTACAGAATCGAGACCCTAGATGAAACAAAGGAGAAACCAACAATGCCCAAAGGAATTAGGGACCTAGTGGAGGCGATGCAGATATACTCGCCAAGCCCAGTGGCCTCCCACCCTCTAGGGAGCTGGATCATTAGATAAATTTACAACCGGGCACTGTCCCAGTGTGCGTCTCGCCCTACAGGTATCCCCACAATCAAAAGAATGAAATTGAAAGGCTGGTAAAGGACATGCTGGAGGCTGGGATTATACAACCCAACAGGAGTCTTTTTTCGAGTCCTGTGTTGTTGGTGAGAAAAAAAGATGGGGGATGACGTTTCTATGTGGATTATAGGGCCCTAAACAAGGCCACCATCCTTGAAAAATTCCCCATTCCGGTAATTGATGAGTTGTTAGATGAACTCAATGGGGTTGTCATATTTTCCAAGCTGGACCTCCGTTCAGGATATCACCATATTAGAGTAAACCCCAGGGACAGCCACAAAACAGCCTTTCAGACTCATGAGGGTCATTATGAGTTCCTGGTTATGCCCTTTCAACTGACCAATGCACCAACAACTTTCCAGGCTTTAATGAACCAGGTATTCAAACCTTACCTGAGAAAATTTGTCTTGGTATTCTTTGATGACATACTGGTGTTCAGCCCCTCTGAGATTGAACACAGGCAACACTTGCAACAAGTGTTTGAAGTCTTAAGGCAACATCAGCTATTTGTGAATGGGAAGAAGTGCGTATGGGGGAAGTATGAATTGGAATACCTAGGACATATAATCTCAGGTGATGGGGTAGCCACGTATGCAGGAAAGATCCAAGTGATGAAAGAATGGCAGGTCCCCAAGAACATCAAGGAGTTGAGGGGCTTTTTGGGGCTGACAGGGTACTATAGGAAGTTTGTGAGGGGGTATGGACAGATTGATGTCCTTCTGATTAACCAACTTAAGAAGGATAATTTTGGATGGAGCTTAAGGGCTTAACAAGCCTTTGAGGCATTGAAGGAGGCAATGGTGGTAGCACCAGTCTTGGCTCTCCTACATTTCTCCAAGCAATTTGTCATAGAGGTTGATGCTTCGGGAGTAGGGATGGGGGTTGTGTTGATGCAAGAACAACGGCCCATTGCATTCTACAGTCAAGTGTTGGGACCCAGGGCACACCTCAAGTCAGTATACGAAAGAGAACTAATGGCCATAGTTCTCTCAATCCAAAAGTGGAGGCACTACCTAGTAGGGAGGAAGTTCCTAATAAGAACATATCAAAGAAGTTTAAAATACTTGTTGGAGCAGAGACAACTGCCAAAGGAACACCAAAAGTGGGTGGCCAAACTTTGGAGTTACCAATTTGCTATTTAACACTAGCAGGGAACCACAAACAAGGCAGTCAATGTCCTGTCAAGGGTGGAGGGGGCAGTAAATTGGTCGTAGTGGCGGTATCCTCGGTAGGTCAGTGGGATGGGTTGATGGAGGAAATTGAGCAGGATCCTTACTTTGGTCCGATGAAGGAGTTACTTAAAATCTTAGGAAGGAAAGGAGGATTCAATGTTCTTCAAGGGCACATGTAACAGAAGGGCAAGTTGGTCTTACCCTTGGGATCCAGGTATATTCCATTGGTACTAGCAGAATTCCATGGAGGAAAGGTAGGAGGGCATTCAGGGGTACTAAAAACATATCAACGGATAGCAAGAGTGGTTTATTAGCCAGGAATGAGGAAGCAAATTAAGCAATATGTAGCTGAATGTCAAGTGTGCCAACAAAATAAGAAATCAACACTCTCCCTTATAGGATTACTACATCCCCTTCCTATACCCGAGAGAATTTGGGAGGATATAGCCATAGATATCATTTAAGGGCTACCCAAATCAGAAGGCTACACTTGTTTACTGGTAGTAGTAGATTGGCTGAGCAAGTATGGGCATTTCATCCCAATCAGGCACCCTTTTTCAACACCCACCATTGCTACCATCTTTATAAAAGTAGTTCGCCTACACAGGATGCCTAGGTCAATTGTTTCTGATAGAGATAAGGTTTTCATCAGCCATTTTTGGGCAGAGTTGTTTCGGTTACAGGGCACAAGTCTAAAGAAGAGCTCGGCCTACCACCCCCAAACTGATGGGCAATCAGAAGTGGTGAAACGCACCCTAGAGTCCTATCTCAGATGTTTTGTAGGGGAGCAGCCCAGGTAATGGGTCAGGTGGATCCCATGGGCAGAGTATTGGTAAAATACCTCATACCATACTGCTACCCACACCCCACCATTTATAGCCATCTACAATCGAGAACCCCCAACCCTGCTCGGGTATGAATGGGGGGTGGCCTCAGTGGCAGTTGTGGATGAGGAATTAAGGGCAAGGGATTTGATATTGGAAGAGCTCAAGAGCCACTTGGAGAAATCACAACAAAGGATGAAGACTATAGCAGATAAAAGAAGAAGAGACATCGAGTTGGCAGTGGGAGACTGGGTCTATGTAAAGCTTAAGCCATACAAGCAGAAATCCCTAGCTAGGAGGGACAATGAGAAATTAGCCCCAAGATACTTTGGGCCTTACCGAGTGAAGGCTTGAGTGGGGAGGGTCGCTTACTGCCTGGACCTGCCCCCTTCCAGCACCATACACCCGGTTTTTCACATATCCATGTTGAAGCAGACTCTGGGAGATGGTCATCAAGCCCAGCCTATACCTAAAGTTCTCACAGAATATTTGGAATGGAAAGTTCGGCCAGAGGTAGTTCAAGGGCTGAGATACAACTCCAAGGGACAATTGGAAGTCATGATTTAATGGCAGGGATTACCTTCCTTCGAGTCTTCTTGGGAAAGTTTTGAGTCACTCAACAAATAGTTCCCCGAATTCCACCTTGAGGACAAGGTGAAACTTTGGGAAGGGAGTAGTGATAAACCCCTGATTAAATACACATATGCTAGAAGAAAAGGAAAAAATCAAGGAGGAAAGGAAGGCACATGGGGGGGAGTAGGGGGTTGAGGTAGCCTCACGTCTGGCCTGGCAGACTAGTAGGGTGATCACTAATTTTGGTTAAGGGCAGGGGGGAATGTCGGCTAGGCTGATACTTTTCAGGTTCCCTCCTATTTCTTCTATTTGTATTTTATTTTATTTTATTTTTTTAATGGCTGGTAGTTACTGAGTAATTATAAATAGAGAATGAGGCTGGGAGGGGGGAGGCATTGATTAATTTGTAAAAAATCCACACTGGGAGGTTCGAGGTCCTCATATGGTCTGAAAAAGTTAAGTAAAAACCTTACCAATTCATTGATCTCAGCTCTTATCAGATATATAGATATAAGTTTCAAGCAGTATTTGAAAAGGCCTAAGTTATAACTAGGCGATAGGGGTCTAAGATGTTAAGCGCTAGGCATAAGGCAAAAGCGGGTGCCTAGGCAAAGTGAGGTGCCAAAATTACTTTAAAAAAAGCCATATTTACATCCCAAATCACTTTTACCATCATCAAAACCCTCCATGTTTTTGACTGAATAAGAAAATGGCCTGACTGCCTAATGTGCAGCACAAAGAAAATAAAAATAAGACCAGAAACAGAAGTGAAAAGGGAACAAATCAGAAATATTACAAAGGGTCAGAGGAGAAGAAGAAAAAGATATGACAGAGGGTTTTTTTATTATATTTTTTTAGGGAAAAAAAAACACTGTAAACAGAGAAAATAGGCATGATAATGTAAGATAACAGAGGTAATATATATATATATATATATATATATATAACAACATATACAAAGAGAAAAACAGAAACATAAGAGAAAATCGAGAAGAAAAGAGAATGAAGAAATAAAGAATCGTAACAGCATATAACAGAGGTAAATGGGAGAGAAAAATGAAACAGAAAATATGAAAACAAATTTAAAGGAGAGAGAAGATAGAAGAAGGATAATTTTCTAAATATTTAAAAACAAATATAACAGCGTAAAATTTGATATTTCTTTCCTACTAAATATTTTCTTTTCCCAAATATGTATATTCGTCTTCCCATAATCATTTTTCCCTCCTCCCTTTCCTTGCCAACCTAAGCGCCTTCCTATTGTTGCTTCACCAAGGATAAAAGAAGAGCCCAACCCGCCATCACCCTGTGCGACATGTGCCTTGCACCTAAGGTGCGCCTTTTCAAACAGTGGTACAAAGAAATAGGATGTCCTGAGGAGATCGCTCATACCAAACAAAGACAACTTCTGCTTGATCTTCAATTTAACACATTGTTAAAAAATTCAACATATAACAATGCAACCTCATGTACAAGCATTGGCAATCATCAGTGATACTACCACATCACAAACTGGTACGAGCAGATATAACAATATCAGGTCAAAATAAGTTGATTTGAGAAGTTAGCAAGTAAGCCACCCATAAAGCACTTACTGCAGTCATCAAGAGCCTTCTGAGCACAACACCATCTTTAGATGGCAATAGCCTCAATACAAAATCAGCAACATCAAAATCACGACGAGGAGCCTGTGTAGAAGAGCTGGAAGATGGATAAACATTTGATGTTGAAACTTTTTGAAAGCCTTTCCTGAAACCAAGCCAACAGAAATGAACAGAAACAAAATAAAGGAGTAGATATGCGACATGCGATATTCGTAACAGAAACAGAGATAAGAAGATGAAGCCACTCCGGCAATCAGCTGCTGAGCCAGGGATCAACTAAATAAATAAAATAAGTTTTTAATACAGGACTCGTGCTTCTCCAGTTTAATCTTCACATGCATGACTTCTGATTTGCCATTTTCGTCTCACTGCTCTTGTTAGATTAAATATGCTTAAATTAGTATTCTCTTTCATAATCTCAGGTATTTTGAGCAGTATTTGCTCTTCACACCTACTTGTCACTTTTATTTGATCAAAGAACGATCCAGAAACCACACTGTTAATCCAGGGTTTTGATGGAAAGATAGATATACCCGAAACTAAGTGAAAGAAAGGTAAAATATAAAAGGTAAAGTACAGCTCTTATTTTGTAATAACTCAGACCAGCCACCACAAACTCAATGCTTTATGGTTTTTTTGAAAAAATAGTCAATTCAACCAGTTTGCACCAGTTCACTTAAGTGGTCTTATTTATTATTCAAGCCAGCCAGGTGCAAGGTTCACTGGTCGAACTGGTTGGTCTAACTCAGGTCTTTGAACTATCTCCAGCAATTATTCGTCATCATTTAAACCTAAACACCAGGAAGAAATTCAAAGAAACTCACTCGTATTCCGCAAAGAAAGGTCGGTCAAATAGAACACCATATTTGATCACGTGAATGGTCAGAGTGAATAAATGATTGCCACATAGCCTCTTCTATACAGTTCATGGATCTTAGTTAGCAACAAGCTAAAATTTTACAAAACCAGATTGCATACCTCGTTGCACCTACTCTTAAGAAAAGAGCCAGCTTCTGCCACTGGAATTCCTTTCTTTTGTTCAAAACCACCTAAAAATGAAGATGAAAAACAATTCAAAATAAAAACAGAAATGCAAATGAAACAGCGCAGAGAAAAAAACATACAGATAACTAGCTGGAATGCCAGAAAGGATTTAAAGGTTGAGAAGTAGATGGCAATGCAATGAACCTCTTTCACAGTGCTTAAGCAACTCTTATTCTTATCTTCATATAGGGCACTAGACACCAAAAAAATGCACGTTCCCTATACACTATTCTTCTTTGTTCTTTTTGTGGGAGGGAAAGAGTCCAGGGCCAGGAAAAAGAAAACCAGGTTTCTAGTAATGCAGCATATAAAGGAGTTAAATGTGATTAGTTTCATTAGAATGGCCCCTGTAAACCTTTTTTTCCAAATTAGTCATTCTAGACCATTTTTTAAATGCTCTAACTGGTAGAAACAAGACAAATCCACCCATATCATCCCCTAATCATCTACATGTTCCCTTGATTGCTCTCTTTTTACCCTTAATTACTCTTTTAAATAAAATTTCTACGACCTTTTTCTCTCTTTTCACATGCTTAAAATGGTAGAGAGTGATTCAGAGAGGATATTTCTAGAGGGAAAACCTTTATTCTAGCGGGACCAAAATGACATTCAATTCGTCAATATATACTGCCTAGTACACTGTTAATATGCTCATAACTCACCAATCAGTACTGTATCATCCTTCTATTTCAAGGTATTCGAGATAAAAAATAAACAAATAAAAAAAGAAAGAAAGAAAGAATAGCAATTCCAAAGCACGAAGGTAATTTGGATACAGAAAGCAAACAATTATTAAAAAAGATTAAATAAAGGTCATTTAGTATTCTTACAGAATGGAGAATTCTCCTTGAATCATCTGAATTATCTGTCAACAGCTTGCGAACCACATATGGATATGCAGCTTCAAATGTTTTGAAATTCTCATCAGCAGCTACTGCCAGTCCTGGGGGCACGTGAAAAGTAATATATATAATCAGGTGAACTATGAATTGATGCTGTTAATTTTGCAACAACTAACTGGAATCAGACTGAAAACATTTGATATGCAAAGCCAGTGTATCCTTGACAGAACTCAAGCACCCACCCACTTCCTCTGAAGAGAGACAGACAAAATCTAAATAAGTTTTCAAAGATGTCAATAATTGCTTCTCTTTTCCGTTTCAATTTCCTGTCTTTTTCGTTGGGTTGTGAAGGAAAGGCAAGAAAAGGGGTCTCTGCTTTCTTTTCCTCATCGACTTGCATGTAATTAAATATAAGACGGCACTAATCTAGCATAAAATCCATCATTTTTCATGAGTTTTCATATATTGTGATTGGAAAATATAGAAAGGAACACCCTTCAACAAGGAACAATATAAACTAGACAAGATGTTCAAAAATGATGGATCAGAGCACAATCACATATGCCCACAACTCCTGACAAAACAAAGCTTATGAATCTTCTTAACAAAGTAAGTAAATCAAGCAAAGCAAGATGTTATTTGCATTCAGGGTATGAAGTACCTTCCAAGGAAGCCAGAGAGCGTAGAACGAGTGTGTAGTATGGAGGCATCCGGAAATGATACTTAAGGGCCAAGTACCATATTTTCCCAAGAACCTTCAGTAAAGAAGAATTTTAGGAGATACAGAATCAACAGACAAGTCACAAGTGTAAACTCAGAAACAACAGTTAGGACAGCATAACATCAGACACCGGTCCAAAATACAGAGACTCTATAAGCTAAATACAAACAAGAAATCAACAAAGAAAAATATTTTAAGCCAGCAGGACATCTCTCTGTCACAAAAAAAAAAAAAAAAAAAAAAAAAACATACGTAGAACATTACAACCACATCCACTTCAGGATAAGTAAAGAGGAAACGGGAAGAAAGTATCAAAAGAGAATTCAAGATATCTCAGCTTCTCACCCGACTAAATTTTACATTGGGAATGCCATCTCTATATTCAACCTCACCTAAGGAATTTTCCAGCTCCTGCATCATTTATTAAAATATTGATTACGACCAAGTATGTCAGATAATCAGAAGAAGAGACACATTTGAAATTTGACACCACAAAAGACTACCAGTGTAACACGGCGCATATTGGAATCGGGCCTCACTATGTCCATGTCGGAAAGAGATTGGACAAGGGAGGCCCAGTCTGCATTAACGATATGCACTATGGAAGCAAGCATTGCTAACTGATGTTTCCGTTCCATCCGGCACATCAAACCAAAATCAAGAAACCTAGCGGAAAAAAGAAACAAGGTAAGCACATAATACAGACCATAAAAGAATAATAATTTTCTCCATCAGTTAAAAAGGTAAAGGTAACACCCAATATGGTTTGGGGAGGTCAAAATGCAAGCAACCTCACTTCTGCTAGCCTGTGTGCTCATAGTGGACTGTTAGATAAAGAGTGGCAGAGAATACGTACAGGGAAAGATTCAAACATTGAACTTTTAGGTACCCAGACCCCTAGTTCTTAACCATTAGACTAACTTTTTGGTTCTCATAACAGCTAAGAAGGATGCAAAATTACCCTATCTGTCCAGATGTCGTGTAACGTAAGTTGCCAGGATGTGGATCAGCATGAAGAAAGCCTGTCTCAAGCAGTTGGATGAGGGAAGCTTCTACTCCTTTACTCACCTGCAGTGGCAGACCATAAAGCACAGGTGAAAATTTTCACCATCGAATTAGTAACTGAATAATGTATTCACAATCTGAAAGCCTTCGGACACAGAAAACAGTCACCCTTTTCAAATATTTCAGCTGAATTCTCCAACCTAAACTGCATTATCCAATCTAACTATAGCAGAGATGTGAGATGTAATCCTTAATTATTCCCCCGCAGATTTACAGTTATAAGGATACAGAGGTGTTGAATCTTGTGAAGCCTAAAAGGTACAATAATAAAAACTAGCAATAATCTCATACATGGAACAAAAACACAAATGAAAGGGAAAAAACCAAAGAAAAAGTAAAAAATGTTACTATCCAACCAAAAGAATGCTGAAGAATAGGAGTCCTAACAAAAACCAGATCCAGCAGCTAGTATCACACACCATATCCAGAAGATGCTGCTTTGCCTCAAACTTCTGCATCTTCGAATATCCAGATCGCTGTGCAGTAGAAGCTCCCTTAGATGCCAAGAGCAAGTCATTAGGGTTCTCACCAACCATCCATTCCATAGTCAAAACTCTTTTCTGTGTTAAATGCTCAAAAACTTTTGGAACCCGTATAAATGAAAATTGTGAATGAGCCTCCTGAAAGAAAATTTGGGGTTAGGAAAAGTATACCCAGACAAATATATAACCAACACTTATGAACAGAAATTTTGAAGGAGAAAAAACTATCATTCCACTTCCCTTGTCCCAAAGACTAGTAATCTGTAAAATCAGTGGAGAATCACCAAACATCTTGTATGTAAGCATTATTAATCCATCAACAAACCAATGTTTACAGATAATAAGTTTCTTCTTCATAAATCTCTAACAATACAAATAACCAAATAAACTGGAATTCTTTACCTTTTGAGAAAAACAAGGCAACCTAATTAATTATCTGCATGGAATGTCTCATAGGGGAATACTGGAGAAGAAGGGATGATTGTTTGGTCTTTAGTGCTGGTTTGGGTTGGTTATGGTTATAAATAAATAATTGAGTATGTTTAGGGAGGGATCTAAGTCTGTTAGTAGAATGCCGAGTCACCATTTTATTCGGTTATTTGATTAGTTCTGTTAGATGATTGGATGAGTCATAGTATGTTGCAGGGGAGAAATTGCTATATAGCAAAGTCAGTTAGCAGAAAGGGGGGCAGAGGAAGATTGAGAAGAGTTAGGGAGAGTCCGTTGTCACGCACCGACTTCTTCATCGAGCCTAAATACGGGTGAATTTAGTCTTTTCTCACTTCTTGAGAGACTAAGTCAGCCTTCCTACTTCAAGTGTAGTCAACACTTAGGCAAAATATGCCTTCAAGAATACAACTCCAAACACTTTACAAGAGAACTCAAAAGAGAACTTCTAGAGAAAGAAAGAAGTCTGTATTATAGACAGAGAAGCTCTGAATAAAACTCTTGTTGGATGATCCCTCAAATGCCTCTACCCCCCTATATTTATAAGCGAAGCTCCACCCCCTCCCCTCTCCAAAAATATTCTAGAGACGGGGATCCCTCTAGAGTGGCCCAATAATCCTTTTAGGATTTCTAAAATAGTTCATTAGGGTTTCTAGAGTACTCCTTTATGGTTTCTAGAATGTTCTATACTTATCTATACAAGTGTAAAAGAATCTAGAGACATACCCCTTTAGAACCATCTAGAAGAATGTAGAATTCTATACATCTCTCTACACTTATCTAAACCATACTAGGACATTTTAGATTATTCCGGGGCTAGTGGAACCTCATCGCAAGTCTTTCGATGCAGCCCGTGACATCCTCCCCAACCGAAACCATTATTGTCCTTGATGATAACAGAAGACAAGTAACTCTGGATAGCCTCCTTGAATTGCCACAAATCTTCTTCTTTTTCCCAATTGTTCTGACTCTTTGGTAGTCCCTTCCATCTGACGAGGTACTCCTTAAAGTTTAACAACCCCCTTCTCTTGATTACCTGATCAGCCAAAATCTCTTCAACTTCATAGTTAAAAGATGTTACATTCGTAGGCGGTGCACACTTGCTTTCTCCTCTTGTCCAATCTTCCTTGTCTTCATGGTAAAACTTGAGCAAACTCACATAGAAGACCGAACGAATCTTCAAGTTCATTGGCAACTCTACCCGGTAGGACTTCCCTACTTTCTTCAACAATAGGTATGGCCCTTCATATCTTCTCACCAAGCCTTTGTATACTTGGTGGTAAGCCTTGAATATTTGAGGCAACAACTTAACCATAACCAAGTCCCCTTTATTGAACTCCAAAGGTCTTCGGTTTGCATCTGCCCATTTCTTCATCTTCTTTGAAACTTTTTGTAGATGCGCCTTGGCTAAGTCAAGTTGCTCCTACCATCCTTAAGCAAATGAATGTGCGTAGGACTACTCCCTTTATAGCCTTGTTGCACTATGTGTGGATTGAGGGCTTGTTGTCCCATGATGAGCTCAAAAGCACTATACCCTATGGGTTGTGGCTTCACTTCGTTGCAAGTTGTAGGAAAATTAAGCCACAACCATCAACTTTGCCTGGCCTCTTTGATTTGCACACATAAAGTGCCTCAAATACATCTCCACCAAGGCATTCACTTTCTCTGTCTATCCATCTATCTATAGGTAAAAGTTGGTGGAGAAGTGCAGCTCAGACCCCATCAACTTGAATAACTACCTCTAAAATTTTGTAGTGAAGAGGGGATCTCTGTCATTAACGATGCTCATCGGTAATCCCTAATACTTCATTACATTCTTGAAGAACAATTGAGCACACTAATCTATTATACAATCTCTTGGGGTAGGGATGAACTTCCCATACTTGCTCAGCCTATCCACCACCACCATTATCCATCTTTTTCCCTCAGACGATGGGAGTGCTGAGATAAAGTCCATAAAGACACTCTCCAAAGGTCTTTCAAGAATCGACAATGGTTCCAGCAAAGCTGCAAGACTCTTTTGCTCATTCTTATCTTGTTGGCATACAAGACAAGTTCACACATATCCTTCAACGTCGTCCCGCATCTATGGCCAATAGTAAGCATCTTCAATGAGACCAAAGGATCCATCTCATACTTGGGTGTCCAGCCCCTTTAGAATCATAGCACTACTTCATTATGTCCCTCCGCAAGTTCCCCCATCTGGGTATGTAAAGACGGTCCTCCACAGTGTAGAGTACTCTCTCTTGTTCCCAGAATCTTCGAGTATTTCGTTCCTATGCCATCTCAATCAAGTTCTTAGCAAAGACGTCATGCATCATTCCTTCCTTGACTCATTCTAGGACATCTCCTGTAGGACCACTCATGCTAGCAAGCATTGCCTTGCCACTTAGTGCATCAACAACGACGTTAGCGCTCCCAAGCTTCCACTCCATCTTGTAGTCAAACTCTACTAGGAAGTCTTTGCTTAGGACTCAACTTCTTCTGATTCTAGAAGTAATTCGTTGCAACATTATCAGTCTTGATTATGAACCTACTTCCAAGAAGATAATGCCTCCATACTCGCAAACAATGGATGATGGTGGTCATCTCTTTATCATGTACCAAATACCACCTCTCTGTCTCGTTTACCTTGCGACTCTCAAAGGCAATGGGAGTCCTGTCTTGCATAATTGCCCCTCCAATGGCATAATCGGAAGCATCCAAGTGAACTTCAAACTCTTTTTAGTAGTCGGGTAAGCATAGAACTATCTCTTCCATCACGGCCTTCTTCAAATCTTCAAAGGCCTTGACAAATTCCTCATCCCAACTCCATGGGACCTTCTTCTTCAATCTGTTTGTGAGGGGTGTGGCCCTTCCCGAATACCCTGGGATGATTATGCAGTAATAGTTAACCAATCCAAGGAAACTCCGTAGCTCCGACACACTCTTTGGGGCTTTCCATTCTTGAATAGTTCGAACCTTGGTTGTATCCATCCCAATCTTTCCTTCTCTAATGAAGTGACCCAAGAACTTCACTTATGTGATAGCAAATGAACATTTTTCCTTCTTCGCATAGAGCTTGTTTTCCTAAAGTAATTGGAAAACAACCTTCAGATGCTCTACATGCTCTTCCAAGGACTTCCTATAGACCACAATGTCATCTACATAGACCACCACAAACTTTTCTAAGTAGGAATGGAATATCTTATTCATCAAAGTACAAAATATTGGTGGGGCATTTGTAAGACCAAGAGGCATGACAAGAAACTAGTAAGAACCGTACCTTGTTACACAAGCGGTCTTAGATTCATCTCCTTCAACAATCCTCACTTGCCAATACCCTGATTGTAGATCTATCTTTGTGCAATATATTGCCTTCCTGAGCTAATCGAACAAGTCATCTATCAAAGGCAATGGATATTTGTTCTTCGTCGTGATCTTGCTAATTGCCCGATAGTCCACATATATTCAAAGAAAGCCGTCTTGCTTCTTCTGGAATAACACAGGGGCACCATAGGGAGCTTTTGAAGGACAAACAAACCCAACATCAAGTAGATCCTTCAACTACTTCCTTAATTCCTCCAACTCTGATGGGCTGATTCGATAAGGACTCCTTGAGGGCGAATTGACTCCTGGCTCTAACTCAATAGCATGATCCACCTCCCTCCTAGGTGGAAGCTTCTTGGATAGCTCTGCGGGCATCATGTCCTTGAACTCATGAAGGACCTGGTGTATCTCTCCAGGCACCTCCATGGGTTTTGAGGACTCCTCAATAACCGAAGCCAATTAGTAGACTTCACCTTTCTTGAATCCTTTAGGAAACCGCATGGCTGAGAGTAAACGAGACTCCACCTCCATGGGTTCTGAGGACTCCTCAATAATCGAAGCCAATTAGCAGACTTCACCTTTCTTGAATCCTTTAGAAAACCACATGGCTGAGAGTAAACGGGACTCCACCTTCGCTCATGCTAAAAAGACAACATGACATTGTTGTCCCTTCCCCAGACGCATGGTGCTATCTCCCGGAAAGGTGAGTGGAGTTGCCACATCCATGAACTCCATACCAAGCACCATGTCGTAGTCAATTATTTCAGTCACCGTGAAATTCATCCTTCCTTGCCATAAGCCAAGGATGATCAGGACTCCATAAGCTACCTCGAGGATGGTTCTAGCATTGGAGTTAACTACCTTCATTCTTCCTGCCTCTTTGGTAACTCTCAATTCCATCCTTTGGGCCTCCTTAGGACTATGAAATTGTGAGAGGCACCAGCGTCCACCAATGCCTAGCTGACAATGCTCTTAACTTGGACCTCAGCATACATCAAGCCCATAGCTTGCTCCTTGGACTTGGAGTTGATGGAGTTGAGCAAAGTTAAGGACCCCATCTGGGTTTTATTTGTGGCCTCCTTCTCAGCTTGGCTCACCATCATAGCACTCGAAGCCTTCTTCTAGGAACAATCTCGAAGGAAATGATTGCCTCCACACATGATGCATTCTCGCTTGAACTTCAAGAAATCTTTGCCACCATGTTCTTTCTCTTTCGTCTTGCCCTCATAGTGAATCTGACTAGGCTTCTGGGGCTTTCCTCCCCCACCTTTGTTTGAGCTCTCCTTCCGATTCTTGTCCTTCTTCTCGAGCATGTACTCTACCAAGGATTCAACTTCTTGGTATACTGTAGGGAGATCTTGGACATTCTGCCTTCAGAGTTCTTGTTCTGCTCAAGATTGTAGCCCATCAAGGAAGTACAGCAATCTCTCCTTTTTTGGCATATCAAAAATATTGAGCATAAGGAAACTATAAGCCTTGATGTACTCCTTCACGGTTTCAGTATGCTTCAGTTTCCTTAGTCTTCTCATGGCCTTCAACTAGACATTTGCAGGGTAGGATTACCCTTCAACTCCTCTTTGAAATCTTCCCATGTGTTTATTACACATGTCCCCCATTCGATCTCCCAATAACGAGCACGCCACCATAACATGCCATCTTCCTCTAGATACAATGTGGCCTGCGTAATACGAAGATTATCATCAAGTAAATGAGTGGTTGCAAAATACCTCTCCATGCCATATAGGAAGTTGTCGATCTCTTTCGCATTCTGAACTCCCTTGAGCTTATACGACTGGGGTGTGTCCAACATTAGCATGAGACCCCTTGACCTTCTGACTCCAAGTGATACTACTTCCTTGCATCAAGCACAATCGGACTCAATATTGGTAAGCCGATCCTTGAGCACAACATTCTCTGCCATGAATTGATCCATTCAGGCCATCACATCCTCCTTGAGCTTTTGATGAGCCTCCATCATCTTCTAGCGGATTTAGGTGGCTAGGGCATTGACTAACCTATGCACCTCCTCCTAGCTAGCGGAGGCTTCCGCGTCCTTCTCCAACCTGTCCGCCTTCCCCTCTAAGGTGGCAACATCCTCCTGACACATGGACATGGAGCGATCCATCCTCTCAATAACTTCCTCCAAACTCAGAGCATGAGACTTGGAGGTAGACTTTGATCTCTTCATCTTATCAACATCAACTCCTTGAATGATCTGTGATACTTTGGGATTTTGTGTTATCGTGAACCGAGCTCTGACACCACCTGTCACGCACCGACTTCTTTACTGAGCCTAAATACGTGTGGCCTTAGTCTTTTCTCACTTCTTAAGAGACTAAGTCAGCCTCCCTCCTTCAAGTGTATTCAACACTTAGGCAAAAGATGCCTTCGAGAACATAGCTCCGAGCACTTCACAAGAAAACTCAAGAGAGAACTTATAGAGAGAGAAAGAAGTTTATATTATAGAGGAAGAAGCTCTAAATACAACCCTTGTTGGATGATCCCTCAGATATCTCTACCCCCTCTATTTATAAGTGAAGCTTCACCCCCTCCCCCTCCAGGAAGATTCTAGAAACAAGCCTAATGGATCCTTCTACAATGGCCCAATAAGCCTTTTAGGGTTTCTAAAATAGTGCATTAGGGTTTCTACAGTACTCCTTTAGGGTTTCTAGAATGTTTCATAATTATGTATACAAGTGTAAAAGGATCTAGAAACATAGCCCTTTAGAACCATCTAAAATCATTTAGGAGAGTGTAGAATCCTATACATCTCTCTACACTTATCTAGACCATACTAGGACATTCTAGATTATTCCGAAGCCCTCGAACCTCATCGCAAGTCACTCAATGCGGCCCGTGACACCAAGATCTCAGATTCCTGGGATTTAGGAGAGACAATCTTGAACATCTTAGATTATCACTATAATTTCCAATATTTCAGCCATTACATTTATAGATTGCTTCTTCATTTGAATATGTTACCTATCATCCTATAAGGCAAATTGCGTTGATCAAATGATTTCAAGCTTGGATCAGATGTTTGGCATGATGGAACAAATTAATCAACTGCTAGATAAGTATACATCATCAAGAGACATTGCATTACAACCAATGACCGATGAAATGGAAGAGCAGAGACGGAAAGTTTGTGAAGTGGAACAACAACCTCCAATGGAGACATTCCACATCATTGTTGAGGAGGGAGAAATAGACCATCAGATTCAACAGCCCATCAAATTCCTGAAAACAAAGAATGGGGCATTAAATCCAAAAAGTAAGAAGCAACATCTGCTCAATGGCTTCATGGAAGAAAGGAAGGTAGGGATGCTAGGTCAAGGAGCATGTTACATCAAATAGGATCGACCTACTCTCCATCCAGACTCATGATGCCTGATTTCAAGAATTTGCACCCAACTCATGTCGCCCCTAGAGTCTCAACAATAGCCAATATACCCTACTTCGACCATGCGCACATACCACTATGGGGTTCAAAGAGACACTACAGCCCCTCCCATTACCTGGATACAAGCAATTGATCAGCGCCGAATTCCAGAAAAGGCACAGGAAGGGGCTTTTTGTTTGCTGGGATGTAGAGTTCACCCCCGGTCACCGTAAAGTTGGGTTTGATGAGATATCAAGGTATACATTTGCTGTTCATCTGATCTTTTCCCTCCTAAAATTTTTTTAAGAGTTTAAAATCTCCAAATTGCTGAGGACTATGTTTGAGGAATGTGCATGGAAGGTGTTTGATTAAATGCTTAAGAGAAATATGGCTGTACAGAAAATAATTTCAGTAAATATGTCAGTTGCTTGTGCCGTGAGGAAGCTGTAGTGCTGTTTAGCCAAGTGAGTCCTTATATAGTGAGGCTGATTTTGATGACACTCACTACCAATATATTTTACTCTCTATATATTATGAGTGCTGGGAACTGTGATAATTGCATCCTGGTGGAGTAATGCTGCCCAGCTGATTTGGTCATTAGAAGTTTTAGCAATGTTGCAAATTGGGCAAGGGCGGAGACACCGGAAGATCATTCAGCAACAAGGCCTATTAGTTTTAGGACGTTTGATGCAAACTGGGCAAGGGCGGTGACACTGGAAGATCATTCAGCAACAAGGCAAATTTGTTTTAGGACATTTGATGTCCATCGTATGGGACCTATAGGGAATGAGAAGACGTGTGGAGTGGCTATTTTGCCAGATAAAGATGGTGACACTGGTTTTGCTGGACAGTTATATATGGTGATAATGGTAAAGCTATGCTCCATCTCTGTTGAGCTGCCGCATCAGGAAAATTGGTATCAACAGCCTCTTCCTGATTCACCATGTGGAACCCTTCCTAGCAGAGGCCCCGTAAACCTTCAGTCCATTTCAGATAACCAAGTTCACAGACTTTCTTAATGTGGATTGGTTCATAACTGCTGAACCAACTTTAAGCATGTCCATATCCACTGGGATAATATATGAACTACTTGGGAATATTTTTCCTCAAAGTACACCAACAACCTGCAGTGATGAGATGCATAGATCTGATGTTCCATATCATGGCGCATAACACATGGCACCATTATTTTGATGAATAGAGCCAACTCTCACACTTATGAAGTCAAATATTTTGAGGTGCAAACTCACGACTGGACAATTTCTTTCTCTTCACCTTGAAGACAAGGTGATTCTTTGGATGGCCAGTAATATTAGGAACATCTCATTGGGGAATATCAAAGAAGAGGTGCCGATTGTTTGGTCCTTAAGTGTTGGTTTGGGTTGGTCCTGGTTATGGTTATAAATAAATAATAGTGTTCAGGGAGGGAATCTAAGTCTGTTAGTAGAATGCTGAGTCACCATTTTATTTTGTTATTTGATTGGTTCTGTTAGTTGATTGGCAGCGTCATAGAGTCTATTACACGGGAGAAATTGCTATATAGCAGAGAGGGGGCAGATGAAGATTGAGAAGAGTTAGGGAGAGTCCAGGCTCTCGAATTTCAGGGATTTAGGAGGACAAGCTCTCAAGCATCTTGGATTACCACTGTAATTTCCAATATTTCAGCCATTGCATTTTAATTTCTTCTTCACTTGAATATGTTGCCTATCATATTCATAATGGAATTATGAGAATTCAAATTAAGGCATCTATCACCAATTTTCACGAATAGTGAAAGAGGCCCAAGCACAATTACTCGTGACTTCAAACCACATAGGCCATTGTCATTCGTGAGTCCATATATGCAATTAGAGGTGGCAATAATGCAGATTGCCTTGGTGACTTTTGGGATGGGGCGACTTGGGTACGGTGACTTTATGAAATGGTTAATTTTGTGTTCCAGGTCAGATCAGTGTCAGGTTGGTCTCAGTTCGGGTTCTGATTCTGATGTGTTCAGGTTTGATCTAGGTCATTTTGGCTTCAAGTTTAGACGAATAGAGTATAATTTGGTTAAGGTTAGATTTGGGTCTAGGTCATTTTGATTTTTATTCTTATTGGGTCGGATTCAACCGGGTTTGGGTTAATTTGGATTTTGCTCATTTTAGTCCAGGGATCATGTCAGAACAGGTTTAATATGACCAGGTTGGATCCATTAGGGTTTCAGGCCAGGTTTAATGAGGTTCAGTCCTCAAGGTCCCTTTAATTTTTCAGAAATGCGTATGCCCAGCTGAGCTCAGTTGGGTCAGATTTGATTTAATTTTATGTAACCAGTCATTACTACAAGGACTAATTATAATGGTAAGTAAATAAACTAAACTATCCAAAATATCATCTTCCTGAGCTAGCTTAGCCATAAGAAATGCCATCCTTGATCCTTGTCAAGAAACTTGACTTGCCTAAGTAAACAAATTGATCTCAAACAAAGTGGCTTAGCTTAAATCATTATGCTCTTCATTATGGCTTGGCTAGGCTCATTTGGAATAGAAGAAATTAGAAAAGTAGGAAGAAAAAAAATTGCCAAAATATTATGTGTTATCAGATATATTCAAAAAGTGCAGCATTTTGTTTCGATATTACTACAAACCATTACGAACCCATTTGTGAGTATATAAAACAAGCCAAATTTGAGTTAGCTTATGAATAAACAAGTCAAACCCTAATGGAACTTGGCTCAATTATTAAATGATTCTAAATGTAAAACATGAGATCAGCTCATTTATTAAGGAAAAAGCCTGATTGAACCCAACGAGCTTGAATCTCTTCTTGAATGACTCTTGGTTTTCAGCCCTAGTGAAAAATATCCAAAAGCTTGTCTGCCTAAGAATAAGAGTCTAAATTCAGATACATGGAAAATCACAACCATATAGAAGAACCACAACTTCACAGATCATACACCAAGAAATTTCACAAATATTGCAGTTAATCTATTCCAGAATCACTTCTCAGTCCACTGTAATTATCCAACATTAAAAGACATTACGTTTGCTTATCTAAGAGAGGATAAAAAGGCCAGGAATAATAAGAAGCATCAGGATTAACTTCATAAAGGGCTTAAAGAATATAAAAGAAACTGGAACAGAAACATACCAAGAACTGAGAAGCATTTGCAGCTTCTAATCTGTAGTCCAATTCCCCGACAAAGCCTTTCCCAAGTTCATCAGCATACAAGCGAGGATCATTTTTTCTCTTTGCTATCTTCTGAAGAAGCCCCAGCTGAAATAACCTAAAATTGATGAACTTAGATTCAATCAAGGAAAGCACAGAGCAGACAGTGATACAAGCAACACTAACCCCAAGACGAAGAATATAGATGTCTCGAACAACTACATGATGTAAATTAGGACGTTGTACTTTGATTGCAACAACACAACCATCCAAGGTAGTTCCTCGATAAACCTACAAATTTTCACAAAAACAATGTAACAGAAAACAAAGAGATATTCCTCTACAACCACCTTTTTTCTGACAAGTGATATCGAAGCCCGACATATTCAACAATCCAAAATAAAAAATATCATACATTTCAAAGTAAATTGAATACAAAAGGAATGTAGAACACATGAAGAAATCTCATTGAGAAGTTCATTCAGCTTTTGTGCAAATTCTGGTGGGCCATATTACAGCCTATAAAACCTGGCACAGTACAAACTTAGGCCATAGGATCATATGAAATATTAATGCCAGTAAATTGATAAAACTGCAATATATTTGAAATTATTCCCATATCACTTCTTTTATGTAAGGCATTACATCACTTCTTAAAATAGTAGCTTAAGTTGACAGACAAGATCACCTGACCAAAAGAAGCTGCAGCCACTGGATCCTCAGAGATGTAACTAAAGCTTTTCTGTACAGGTGCACCTATTTCCTCCTCAATGATTTCCATGGCCAGACTTCGTGGGAAAGGAGGAATTTGATCATGTAGTCCAGATAGTGCCTGTTACATTAGGTAGAAAAAGTCAATTTAATACCATGCAGAAAAACAGGGGAAATATTACAAAAGTGAACTACACAGTTCAAAGCGAAAAAAGATAGTTGGGGTGACGGCACATCCATAACCACCTAAAAGGAGCCATGCGTCAAGCCCATACAGAAACTATTCTGAAAGCTTTCCATCAGATAGTGAAACATCATCATTGACTTTCATTATCCCCACTACCTCCGACCATTTGGAATAATAACAGGATAAAAAAATTACATAAGTTTCATCATAATGTTCTTATAAGTAGCAAAACAAGGGTAACTGATATCTGTTTTTTGTTTGGGGGGGGGGGTAAGACTAAGGTGATTGATCTCCAGTTGAAGATTGAGTTGTTTGCACCAGAAATTTTATCAACCCTCTCAAAGAAAGAGATGGGAGAGGACCAACACTATCAGGAACTGAAATAACAATCTCATATCGTAGAAAAGAACACAGATGAATCAGAGACACTGCAGCAAAAATCATAAAACAACTACAAATGTACCTGAGTAATTTCAGAACCAATAATATCTGGCCTTGTTGATAGAGACTGGCCAACTGCATAAAATAGAGTCACATAAAATTGGTTATCTTTAAAGGTAAAAGATGGAAAAAATAAATAATAATGAAAAAACAGAGGATATCCAAAGCAGCAACCACAATTCTCACCTTTGATAAATGTAGGCCCCAGGTTTAGCATTGTTTCCTTAAGCACAATGCCAAATGCATACTGTGATATAGTGTCATTGATGTCCTCCTCTGCACTGGATTTAAGGAACCTTTTGATTCTTGAAATTCGAATTTTGAGCACAGCAGCAGAAAATGCAAAAATCACCTTGAAGCATATAAAATAAACAAACTTATTAAAATTACACTAATGACTGGCTTGGCAATAGAAATACTATGATTATGCAAACAAAATTTCAAGAACCCACGAAACATATTTTAAATCAGCAATCTAGGTCTTGCTTAGAAAAAAAAAGAGGAGGAAATGATCTAACCTAGGTATTTATACACCCCTCTTACAGCAACCAAAAATATAACATTACAATCTCTGCCCTACCCCCCAAATCCCCACTCCAAAAAAAACCGTGTATATTTCTGATGTCAAAATTTTAGGAAGGCTGAGTTCTAAGTATAGAAATGTTAGTTACATTCTAAAATTTTGTTAATCAGTTAATATTGTCGTTGAATAGATAATTAGACATACTAATCCCTTGCACTATAAGTACAATGTAGATAATGTAGAAAATTATTGATTTAGTAAAATTTCACTTATTTTTACGCTATAATCATAGTTGATCATTAGATTGTGGAGTTGATGGAGATAATCAAGATTATTATCAAACAAGGAACAAAATTAGGAGTTTATTACAATTGAGGAAAAAACATTTTTAGTTTACAATAAAGCATAAACGCTTGACTTATTCCACTTAAGGAAGTTCTAAATTGAACTAATATGATTTATGTATAAATACGGTACTTTATAGATTATATACACATATATATGATTACACCTATTAATTTTCACCAAACACACTAATTAGTTATATATTAATGTATTACATAATTACTTTATTATTATTAATTTATTATTTATTTAATATTACTTTTAATAAATAAATAGATAAATAAATAACAATCGACCCATTGACCGTTATCCCTCATTTGGGTCACCATCTCCGGCAAAATTGAAGACCATCTTCGGCAAAGTCCATAACCATATCTAGCAAAGCTATCTACCACAGCTACCATCTCCGGTGAAATCAAAGTAGTAAATTCAAACTATATTAAGCAAAAACAAACCACAAAAATTCTAATCATCATCTCCAATTGCCAGCAAAAGAAAGTCAAACAAATTTACCAGTAAAATGGAAGCCACGATTGAAGTTGAACAAGCTAGAGCATCATCATTCAATTACCAGCAATTATTGATGATTTGTGACAATTATTGTCATTGCACAAATCAAAGCAAACAGATCTACCAACAAAGTCAATTAGTTTACCAGACACTACCAGTCACTGTCGCCGAATGAATTGAAGTAGAACAAATCAAAGCACCATGCTTTTGATTACAAGCAATCATTGATGATAATTTGATAGATGAATGATTATTGTCACAAATTAACTCCAAGTCAAACAGATCAGAAGTAACTATAGCCGAATGATGACAACATTTCCCCGGTTGTGGTGGTGAGCTAGCAAGGAGCAAGGAGGAGACGATCTGGGAGGGGTGACAGGAGAGGAAAGAGAAGGAAGGTTATCATTCTTTAGTTTTAGATTTCTATGTTTTACGTCACTAAAAATAAAATCACAATGCAAAGAAAATAAAGTGATAAAAAAATTTTGAGAAATATAAATTGGTTAATATTTGTCAAGATATTAGTTGAAGAATAAAATAATAGTTTATTATATTAATTTCCAGTTAATTAGTCTACTAGGCAATATTAACAAATGTAATTGTATATGCATGTATACAATCTATAAAATACTGTACTTTTACTAAAATAATATTATTTTAATAACAAGCTTCCTTAATTAAAACAAATCTCCAATGTGTATGCCTTTACTGTAAATTAGAAAGAAAAAAAACACTTGATTAATTAGAACAAACCCCAACGTTTGTCCCTTATTTAACAATTATCTCGGAAATTATCTAATAGGTTATGAAAAGAAAAGAAGTTGATCATTGGAGCCGGGGAAATTTCAATATCATTTGTAGATAATAATTTTAGTTGACCATTAGATTATGGAGATGGTGAAAAATTTATGAATCAACAAAACATATTTTAAATCAAAATTATAGATCTTGCTTAGGCAAAAAGAAGACGAGAGAATTACTTAACCTAGATATTTAACACACCCCTCTTACTACAACAGAAAGTATAACACTACAATCTCCCCCTCCCCCAGGTGTGTAGTTCTAATGGCAAAACATTTTGGAGGCTAAGTTCGAAGTATAGATATTTGAATTATATTCCAAAATGTTGTTATTAAGTTAATGAATATTTTCATTGAATGGATTATTAAACATATTGATCCCTTAAAAACTATAATTACAGCGTTAATAGTTTAGAAAATTATTGGTTTAATGAAATTTCAATCTTATTTGTAGGATACAATATTAGTTGATCATTTGATGCAAGGTTGAGAAAGTTAAGAAAGAGATTGAAAATTTAGAAAGGAGACCGAGAAGAGACTTGGAGGGATTGAGAAAAATTCTCTCATAATTTATTCATTCAAAGATACCAAAAATAATGGCAAGCTTAAGGCTCTATATATAGCATAAGGATCTTAAAAGATAAACAATATCTGAATATGATGAAACATACCATATCTAAGATAAACGTATCTAACTAATAAGATAAAAGATGGAAAGAATTTATTTTTTTATTCCTATGAATATGCTTCTTCCTATAAAAATATTTCCTATCTACATCATTCTTCCCAACCAAAAAAGAGCTCGACTCCAGTGAGTAAGATCAAAGAATATCCTCAAGTAATGCTAGAGCTATGTCACAAAGATTGTCTTCATGAACCCAAGTAGCATCCCAAGGTGATTCTTCCAAATCACCCAAAAATGATAAAAACCTCCTAGGAAAGGATTAGCATACTCAACATCGACAATGGAAACAACTATTCCTTAAGCAACTGAACAGATGAAAATATAAACTCCCTCAGACCTAGACCTACAGGCACACTAGATGGCAAGATGGCAAGACAAGAGGCTCAAAGTTGCCTATGTAGGGTGACACATCACTCACATTGAAAACAGGAATAATATCCAAAGAATCTAGTAAATTAAGCACATAAGCATTCAGTTCTTGTTTTTTTCAAAATCTCATACGGCCCCATGGCCCGTGCATGTAACTTTTCAAAACAACCTTTTAGAAAACATACAAGACACACATACCATGACAAAGTCGCCTTCATTAAAATCCTTATCTTTGCCATGCACATCAACAAGAAGTTTATAATCCACATTACTCAACATAATCTTACGTCTAATCTCATTATGCAAGAAATGAATATGATTAGCAAAAGACTCAGTAAACGCAAAAGCATGTGAATGTGGGGATAAGGGACCCCGAGGGATATAACCCAGTCAATAAAATCACAGATATTTTCAGATTTATCGGCGATACCAATTTATCGACCAATAAATTGAAATTTTAAAACTCTAACGTATCAGTAATCACACCGCGGCTGACCCAAAAACTGCTAATTAATGGCCACTACACTATAATAGAACCACTATTTAATTGGATGTAACCATAAACAATTTCAAAATGACTTTTTACCCTAAACCCTAAATCCTAAAGCCTGAACCCTAAACCCCTCTCACCTATCAAAGTTCTATTCAAAAATCCGCAAAGATGGGTTCTTTTAATCCTGCCAGAAGGGGACGTTTTAGGCTTAGAAGGTTGTGAAGTTTAGAGAATTACTGAAAATTCTCTAAATTTGGGAGGGAGGAGGTGAAGCAGAGGATTTTTTTTAGGGACAAAGGAGCCTCAGTCCCCTGGCATCAAATTTTTGTGTTTGGGTATAGCAGGACTTGAGCTTGCAACCATTAGGTTAAAAGCCCAATGCTCTACCAACTGAGCTATACACCTCTTTTAGATGCATGGTTATAAGCAGACTCGGTTGTGGTAACACTAAATCCCGAGTACTAAGTCGATTTCCGACAAGACAACAACGAAGGTTACCTAAACCTCGATTTACTATCTCTGTCTGGCCTTTAGTATACAAATGATGGACGATAGAAAACTACGATTGGGTCTCACTAAGGGCTCAAAGTAATAGACAAATCTAGAATCTCTATCAGACACTATGAAAGTAGGAAGATCATGTAACCTAACTACCTCATAAAAAATAAATCTAGCAACAAGAGTGGCATAGAAAATCTTACTACACTGTATGAAATGACCCATCTTAGAGAACCTATCAACCATGACAAGAATCGAATCACGAGCTCTAAATGTCTTACAGATACCTAGAATAAAGTCCATGCTAAGATCCTTCCATAGTTCAGAGAGAACAAGTACAACGACATGCAATATGCCCTCTCAAATGACAATTATGACACTCGATAGAATTAAAAGTCCATCAAACAATATTGGATCGACTACTTGAAGCAAAACTAGATGTATTAAATTGGAAAGCACTCTTAGAGTTAACCTTAGAGGATGTAAGAACTTAGTTTGACAAGAATCATTCGAAAAAAAGGATGGATATCAAGCGGAGGAGCGTTTAAGCTGCTTCTCAAATTCAAGAGCTAGCTTGAAAGCTTCTTCTACACAAATAAGGCCATTCCCTAATAGACTCCTTAAGCCCATTAATATACCAAAATAGGGTAACGTCTGTGGGTTTAGGTAGTCACACCATACGGAATAATCATCGAAATTTTGGGTATACTCAGAGACACTAGAGGAAGAATGTTTAATATTATACATTTACTCTAGGAGTTGAATTATATGAAAGATAAGAAGATATTTTTCTTTCATGACGATCCATTGGTGGATAAGTGGCCCTCCTAAATGATCCATTTGGGTTTGGACCACTTTCCAGTACCGCTTAGCAATTCTAGAGAGCTTCATCTTAGTGAAATGAAATCTCTCTATGTCACTCATGTTATTGAATTCAAAGTAATCCTCCATTTCTTCTAACTAATCGGTGAAAATGTTTGGGTCAAGAGTTCCATCATAAGAGTTTACATCAACTTTGACCTTTCTAGTAATATCATCCTTTTATCTAGGATAAGACTACCTATCATAACAATTGGGTTGTCTACGATTCCTATGGTGCAGCAATTCTTTGTCATCCTCGAAGGTTTTATCATCTGAATCATTGAAATTAGGTGGGTCTAAGTGACCTTGAGATGTGAGAGTCTTAAGATGCAAAGGAACATTACTAGAAGCTTGCTTATGAGAGCCAAGGATGTTGTAGATTGTGTCGGGTAAATTGGATGGAGGCACTATGTGTTGCCTAACTGATTGAAGGCCAAGTTCATCTATGGGACGCTTTTCCATCATCTTTTTAACATTTTTAGCTAACCTCAACACCAATTATTCTAGTTGATCAAACGAGAAGGGTCAAAATGTTCAATTGACTTGAGACTTTTAGGTGACAATTTTTTTTTCTCTTGAAATCTTTGCAAACTTTGGTGGGAGCTACAAGGAATCACTACACATGTACGACAACATTTGTGTGGTGACCCACGATTCCTCTTTTACTATGTAGTCTTCCACCTAAGAAGGTGGAATAGAGGTTTGCTTAAATAACCTTGACCCATTTGGCAGTTTAGACCCTCATGACAGACTTTCATAGGATAGCGACTGCTCCGATTATGATAAAGGATTTTTTTCCCCTTTCTAAAAGATACAACACAAAAAAGAAAAGATAAACACTAACGGAGAAAAAATAAAAATAACATAGCTAATAAATTATACCAAATAATAAAAAAGATAAATCTATCCTACGCACGTCACAAAGATAATAGTAGTAGTAGTAGTAGTACCAAAAAAAATATTATTATTATTATTTTTTTTATTTAAGATAAGGACCTAACCAAATATGCTAAATAAACCAAATAATTCAAGCAAAATTCAAGTACCAAGTAAGGACGTAACCTTCCAAAAGCTTAAAAGCTCCAGCTAAACCTCTGAGTTTGATGCAAGACCAATATTACCAAAGTTGACCACTTAAAAATGCAACTTCTTTTTAAGTAGTAGTGGCGATCAAAAAAAAAAAAGAAAAGGGAAACTCATTCAGTCTCCCGCTCAACCAAATAGATAGGGTACACAACATTTCCTACTGTAACAAACAACATGCACCAAAGCACAAGATCCTCCAGCAAAGGTCGATGACAATCGGTGAGGACTTGCTATAACCAGTGCGTGGCAGAGAAGGAAAACGATGGTGGCATTTTACACACTCGATTCATAACTTAGCTCGCAATTTTCTTAACCATTTCGCACTAATCTCCTAATCTATTATTTTTAACTCTCTCACACACACTTATATCTCTCTCACACAATTGATTTCGACAGAAATCAATGTATGTTCCACTCTATTGTCTCTAATTCCTTTAATTTTTTGTGATTAACAAATATAGGGTTAGGGTTCTTGCAATTACAGTTAAATTGAGACTAAAATCAATGATTTGGCTTCGATTAGGGTTTGTGGGGGTTCAATTGAAGAAATTATGCTTTGAATTAATCGATTTTGAGATCTATAGAAAAGATTTGGGACGAATTGAAGGATTTGGGGATTATGAGTGGCAGCTAGGGTGGTGCAATATTGGTTGTGTGGTGGTGGATGTGTATGGTTGTAGAATTATTATCATTCTGTAACAGTGTTTAGATTTTGAAAGGGGACGTGAGGAATGAATTTGGACTTTGATACCAAACTAATGCAACGCTGAGCGAATTGCGAAGGAGATTGAGAATTTAGAAAGGAAACTGGGAAGAAATTTGAGGAACTAAGAGAAAAATTACTCATAATTTATTCATTCAACGATACTACAAATAATGTCAAGCCTACCTTCATATAGCCTAAGGGTCTTAAAAGATAAAGAATATATAAATAAGATGAAGCATATCATATATAACCAATAAGATAAACGTCTCTAACTAATAAGATAGGAAAAGATAAAAGATAAAATATAGGAAGAATTTATTTTTTATTCCTATAAAAATACTTCTTCCCATAAAAATCTCTCCTATCTACATCATCATTAGATTCTAGAGTTGGTGAAAATTAAGTAAGAGGCTATGAGAAGTGAGGAAAAGATTTGATTGTTGTGGAGTTGGCGAAATTTCAATCTTATTTGCAAGCTTTAATCTTTGGTACCATTTAGTAAATGAATATCTCATCAGAATCTGATCTAAAGTGATGTATATTGACATTTTTGGGTATATATTTTAATATTAATTTATTTGTTTAAAGTTATTTCATAGAAAGTTGTGATAAAAAGTAGGGTTAATTTTGAAATTTTATATATATAAAGTAAATAAGTTGAAGATAAGTTGGTTATCAAATAATAGCTTAGTTGATCATTAGATTGTGGAGATGGTGACAACTTCATGGACCAACAAAACATATTTTAGATCAAAAATTTAGATCCTGCTAAGAAAAGAAGAAGAGAAAATAATCAAAGCTAGATATTATGGCAGCAAAATATATAAGACTATAATTTCCCCCCAATCCCCCACCCTAGCCCAACATGTGCATTTCTCATGCACGCAATAAAATCGCGGTCGCAGTCGCATTTGCAGTATCGTCGTATTGGAGCATCACAAACAATAAATTATGTGTCGCAGTCATTGTAGCGTGATTTTTTATTTTTATTTCACTATATACTGTAATAATTATTTATTGATCATTTGAATATAAGTATTCATAAAACTAATGTTCTATATTATATTAAAAGTATTTAAGTAAGTAACTATATTACATTGTCCTAATAACCCTAAATTTAAATACATATTATTTAGTGGTACATGTGAAGGTAATAAATAACAATACTTTATTATAATACAATACTAACTTGTTCTAAGAAAATAATATCGTAAATGAATAAGAAAAAAATTCCATGCTTGCTCTTTTCAAAAGATTTAAAAATTATCAATAGATCCGCGATTTATCCAATTTATTGCCGATATTTTTTATTTATCAACAATATCGATTTATCAACCAATAAAATGTAATATTTTAAAACCGTAGCGTATCAGTAATTTCACGTAGCAAATGACCCAAAAACAACTAGATAGCGACCAATACGCCAAAGCGGCACGGTTATTTAATTGTATGTTCTCATGTCAAAACATTAGGAAGGCTAAGTTCAAAGTATAAAAATTTAAGTTGTATTCTAAAATTTTGTTATTTAGTTAATTAATATTCTCAAGGAATAGATATAATCAAACATATTGATCCCTTACATTATTATTATGGTGTAAATAATTTAGAAAATTACTGATTCAGTGAAAACTCAACCTTATTTGTAGGCTATAATCTTAGTTGATTGTTATGTTGTGGAGTTAGTGAAAATTGTCTAAGAGGTTGTGAGATTTAGCGAAGGATGTTAGTCATTAAGTGGAAAGGTTAATGGGTAGCAAAAAAAAAAAATAGACAGGCCCTTGTATAATGTTGGGGGGGGGGGAGGATTGACATTTTGGAAGGTGAGAGAAAATGTGTTCTGTAATTTGATAATATAGACTAAGGTAGCTCGCTCTATAAACATAGGTTCAATAACCTCTATATATATAGAAATAAAGAATAAAAAAGCAGGTCTGTCTTACTGAGATCTATCTTCTCTCCTCTAGAAGGGTAGAATACCACAACAAATGTCTCAAGGTAACTTCATCTTTCATATATCTTGCCTAAGAAAAGAATGCTAAGAGTTCAGGACAGCAGGATCTGTGACACCTGCATAAGTCTGGATACTCGGTTATTCTCACAAAGACCTCTCTTCTCTTTTCAGCCTCTTTCAACCAAATCATGAAACCTAACCAAATCTCACCATAGTATCTGAAATATAACTCGCTTCCAATGGCATGATGCTCAAGGCTGATGCAAGAGTTCATCACAGCATGAGGAGGCTATAAGGAGTAAAGTCAACCTCACTGGAAATAAGAGGCATGACTAGTTGCAGTTTCAGCAGTTGGAAAAACACTCAAGAGTATTGTTCAGGTAAACAATAGAACCAATGACACACCTCAAGAATTCGAAAAGCCACGATATGAGGCCTGCAGTTGAAGTAGTCAGCAACTTCCTGTGGATCATAGTTCTCAGGAAGTGGCCTAGACCATATCTTTGACATAGAGTAAAAGTACATAGAATATGCTTCCAAAGCTTTAAGATCTGCCACAAATAAATCCAATCCAGAGAGAGCTGCACAGAGGTTATGTCCAAGTAAACAAGTAGTCAGTTGATAGAAAAATATATAGACATCCACACAACAAAATTACCAACTTTTAGGCTAACACTGCATCCAGTAACAAGAGGACTTCCAAGAGTATAAAGTCATCAAATTGCTGATGGTGTTATTATACAATAATTAGTAAACAATCGAATAACTAGTGTTTGAAAAGGCCTATAAAGGTCCTAGAGCCTAGGCGCTAAGCACAAGCGAAGGCGTGCACCTAGGCACAGTGAGGTGCCACTATTACTAATCTAATACTGCTTTTGATCTTCCTGAAATGTATAATCTTTTTATCATGTCTATTGGTCGTCTCATAACCTTTTCTCCCCTCCCTTTCCTCCTGAGCAAGAAATTTAGTTATTGCATTTATAAAAATAAAGTCTAAAAACAGCTAATTAGAATATGTTTTCTCTACACTAATTACATTTCTTTCCTTTCTCATTCAAAATTATGTTTAATGATCTACCTATGACCCTTTTTTTTCCTCCTAAATTACGTTTATTAGTCCTCTCTTACCTCCATTTCCTTCCCAATTGATTTAAGGTTTTTTTAAATGAAATTAAAACCTAAAAGTGACTTATTATTAGTAAGGCATGCGCCTTAGAACCTTGTGTGCCTCAGTGCCTTAGATGCACCTTCCCAATGTCGCCTTGTGTTTGGAACAACTTAAAAAAGGTGATTATGCATAATAATTACCTGTTTTGGGGAGACTTTAACCTAAAATGTTCCAGAAAAAAATATTTATAATAATAAGTATTTAAGATAATCACTGTTTTTAAGTAGTTACAAACAATGGCAGAGGGAACCACAAAAAGTGATTCTTATGTCTGGCAAAAGGTTTTGCATAACTGGGTAGAGTTCTATATAGAAATCAAGAGACAGATAAAAAGTGCAAGGGAGTGGAGATATTGTTTCCTCTTGAAATCCCTCAAGCCTAATTTCTACTTCCCAGATAATCTGATCCTTCGTTAAGTGAAATAAGGTCATTTCACTTGGCCTGGTCATTTATGGTTTCTCATATACTAGCCAACAAAATCCAGCCAAGCTGTCATTTCATTAACTACATTCGTCTTAATCTGTGCTTCCCTGTAGGAGGAAATTCAATTGTCCACTATAGACCTCACAGCTACAAGTTTCACACTGCAAAGTAAAAAACTGCAGTGAAGGAATCAACCATGGTTTGCTTATACCAATTGAATTTCTTCATCGTGTGAAAATCATAGAGCTCAGCTGCACGTAAGAGGTAATATACTCAATAATTCTCAAAAAACTATAGGATGCCAAGAGGCGTCCTCCATTCCAATCAGCCCAAACCAGCACAAAATGACATGGAGCATAAAACTGAATATTCATATGGCCCAAGAGCTCATGATAAAGTAGGCCATTTTAGTAAAGTTGCAATTCATATCAAATTGATGGAGAGAATTTCATATCAATTACTTCCAAATACAACTCAATTAAAATATATATGAAAAAAATTGATGCAGATATACAAATCAAAGTCAGTCCAGTATCAATAACTATCGAACAAAATCCAATTTCAAGGTATTCCATAGATTAATCCGGGAAACCCTTGCAAAAGAAAGCAGTTCAATTAAAAGAGAAAAAAAGGGGGGGGGGGAATTCGTATACCTGGATAATAAGGCTGGGGCCAAGAAGGAAGCACAAACCCTTGAGCATTAGGGTCTTCCAAATTTCTCAGCCACAAAGCGTCTTCAACCTTTTCGGCGATTTTCGGGACCTGTAAGGTCTCGTTTGCCCATTGAACCCCTTTCCTAATCCCATTCTTCATAAATTGAAAATCCTTCTTCACCACTCCAAGAAAATGCTCGAAATTCCCGATAACTCGACTTCGTCTCTTTTGTTTGTTCACCGTCGTACTTAAATGAGTTGTGTATGAACTCCGTACTACCGGAAATGGCGATGAAGATTTTGTGATCGGCGATAGAGTGATCGCCATTGTTGGTGGATAGAGTGTAGCAGCTGATAGTTAATTTAACTGTGCCTTCTTCAGTCAAACTCTTCTCGCCTTTTCTGCTCCTTTTTTCATTTCTGAAATGGGGAAAATGTTATTCATGTGAAGTGTTCGAGGCTTCGAGCTTACTCCTTTTTCGTTGGCGAGGAAGAGGGACGTTAATGAGTGGCGGGTAACGCCGCAGCGTGTTTGACCGTCCCTATTCGGCGGGCAATTTGCATCGTATTAGTTTTAATTTATAATTTAATTGAAGTTTACTTTAAACGTAATATAAAATTATACGTTTTTTTATTCATAAATATATATCTTTTATGCTAAAACATATATACTCCTAAAAAATAATAGATAAGGTAATAATTTTGTAAATGTATTAAACTTTCTTTTACAATAATACATATTTTATCTAATAAAATACATATCTTCATACTATATCCCTAATAAAAATATATATCATATCCAACAAAATAAACATTTTATCCAATAAAATATACATTTTTGGGATATAAATACACATATTTTATTTATAAAATAACAATGGATATAAAATATGATTTACATTACACACTCTATTTTATCTTATGCGTTGTATTTTGAATACTATAGTCTTTATGTTTAACATGGGACAGAAAGTAGTACATTTATATCATGTTAGATACAAAACTAGGACCTAATTTTTCATAGGATGATTTTCATATTTTTGTGTCCACAAATATTTTAAGAATAAAAAAAATGGTAGTAAAAAAGGTAGGCATTACAAAAGGCATCTATCAAAGAATATAAATACAATTTGCCCCAAATATATTAGTTTCTTGCCAACTTACCTCAAATGGAAGATTATCAATTTATCTCCTACTTGGGCAAGTTATGTGATTCCTCACACCTATTCCATTAGATAAATCTTCTTAAAAAAAATGAAAGTGATATTACATTTTTTTTTTTGCAACATCCATCCCTTCTTTAGAGAAATTGAAGGCGTTATACCCCCATTTGTTTGTTATGTAATATTTTTCTTCAATAGACCCTTGATTTTATTTTGAGTAGGAAAACCCTAGATCAAATGTCGATGGGTCCTTTTTTTTCCAGTAACAAGTTTTTCCCTTGTCAAATTATCCCAAAAATGTTAATTTTGTTAGCCAATGTTTTGTGAGCAATGTATATTCATTTATTAAAAAAAAGCATAACAATTGTTGTTTTACAAAAATTCCATCATAGATTCATTTTCTATAATATTAAAGGATTAAGGGATATTATTTTTTTGACTAGTTATTCTTAAATTTCTATAAATTAAAACACAGGCAGGTTTTTTAATCACCATGATGTGTTTTTAACCATGGTTAGCTACCTTCATTTCTATTTAATTTTAAAGGATTTTTTATTTTGAATGGACATTTTTGAATTTTTAATAATGAACATTCATCATTACAAACTTATTTTGCCCGAAAAAATTTGGAGATACAGTTGAGGTTTTGTTTCTAGATTTGCCTAGTTAGGTTTACTACAATGGTTTTATGTCTACATTCAGCGTAATATTCTATGAAATATTAAATTTATATTTTACTTGTTCCATTTTGTGTCACCATCTTTGCTTTTGCTTTTGCTCATACCATCTCTCATGACATCCTCTCTCTACCTACGATGATATTCACTTCCTATTTCTCATTTTCCTATGATCATTCCTTTCAAGTTATTCCATTGTCTTGCATTTTTATCTTCATTTAATTTATGAGTTTATCTCCTTGTGAATTTTTTATGATGTGTGAGTTGCTCCCTTCTTCTCTCTCCAATAGAAGTTGTTGGTGATTGAGCTTATTATTACGTGAGCTATAGAAGTGTAAGTCTTTGCTAGTTCATTGTGAGTTATTAAATTTATCCTTATCTACTTCTCTTATTTATTTTGTAGAAGTTGAATTATTTTAGATGCATGTGCACATTTGTACATTGTGTGAATTTGGATAGTCTTCATTATTAGATATCATGATATAATTGTTCTTATTTATGCTTATTGTTTTAATGCATGTTGCATTACATTGGTTTTTATTATTAAGCTTAGTTGAGATATTTATGTGGATTATAGTATATAAACATGGATAGAAAGTGGATATTGTATGAGTAAAGAATATGTTGATGGAGTAGAGTATTTCATCTCGTTTGTTGTTATTAATTGTAAATAACCTAACCTAGTAAAGTATCTATTCACTAAGTGTTACCATTTGATGAAGATGATGTTGCATGAAATTAGGAATCATCTACTAATGTATGGTATAGACAAGGGGTACACTTGATGGATATGGAATGTGTAGACAATTAGTGGATCATTTAAGAGGACAAATGATGATAACAATGAATACATTTGGGGTTGAACCATTTGAAAACATGGCAGATAGAGTGGGAGACAACTTTATGGATTATCCTAATATATTTGATAAGCTAGTTGTCGATGCAAAGACATATCTATATGATGAGTGTGAATTTTACATAGTTGTTGGTTATGCTAAGATTATACAACTTAAGAGTACATGGGGGTGGAGTGACTTGGGTTTTTCTTCATTACTTGAATTGTTGAGAGAAATACTTCTTGAGGACAATGTTCTTCCTAGCTGCACTTATGAGGCAAAGAAGGTTCTCTATTCCATGGGATTAAATTATGAAAAAAAATTATGCTTGCCTTAATGATTGCATCTTTTATTGAAATAAAAAGTTTTCACTAGACTATTATCCTAAATGCTAAGCACCGAAGTATAAGAAAGCTAGTGTTCCATCAAAGGCCTTGCAGTATTTTTCAATCTTACCTAGATTCTAACATTTGTTTAATAACCCTTAAGAATAAAATAACTTTGACACGACATGTGACTGAGAGGATATGATATGAAAAGCTTAGACATCGAGTGTATTCTCCTCACTAGAAGGTCTTTAACCATACGTTCTTTGATTTTGGTCATGAACCAAGGAATCTATGTCTTGCACTATATGTTGATGGAATGAATCTTTTTAGTGGGGATCGGAAGTATAGTTTGTGGCTAATGATCTTGGCAATATATAATCTTCCTCTATCTTTATGCATGAAATATAAGTACTTTATATCTTCCTTAATAATTTCTAAGCCTAATAAAATGGGCCATAATTTAGATATTAATCTAGCATCTCTTGTTGATGATTTAATGGTTATGGGGTCTGTACATTTGATTCACATTACCAAGCATAATTTAACTTAAGGACAATGATCTTTTGTATGATAAATTATTTTCCAACATATAGTAAATTCCTTGGACATAATATTCATGGGCATTATGCATACCCTATATGTGAGGAGAACACAAATTATTTCCAGTTGAAATATAGCAAGAAGACTACGTATCTCAGATATCGTAGATTTTTGCCTACTAACCACAACTATTGTAGGTAGCAAAAGGCCTTTAATTGGTATTTAGAAGAGTTATTACCTTATAGGCTTGTAAGAGGTAGCCAAGTGTTTGAAACAGTGTAGGGCTTGAATTTACCTTTTCATAAAATAATACCAAAGTTGTTCCTTCAAGTGCTTGGAAGAAGATGTCCAAAATTTTCTCCCTGTCGTATTAGAAAATTTTTTCTATTTGGAATTTCCTTGATGTCATAAGTATTGAAAAGAACATATTTGATATTCTTACTGGCACACATCTAAATTTTCTTTTCAAGACAAAGGATCAACACAATGCTAGAAAAGATTTGGTTCACATAGGCACTAGAAAAGAATTACAACTAGAACATGTTAGAGACCAAATTTTTTTTTACCTCCATCGTGTTATACTTTGTCCAAAAAGGAGAGAGTTTCAATTTAACACTCATTATGTGTAGTTAAAGTTCCAAATGGGTATTTATCAAATATCTCAAGCTTTATGTCCATGAAAGACTTGAAATAGGTAGGAATGAAATCTCACGATCATCATATTCCCCTAAAAAAATTTCTATATGTTGCTATGCATTCTATTATGCTTCGACCAAGTTTTTAATGCCATATCTATGTTTTTTTTCTGTAAGGATGTGTAAAATAATTCTATTGATCCTAATTGGCTAGACTTGGTGCAGCAATAACTTGTTATTACATTATGTTGACTTGAGATGTATTTTTCACCATCATTCTTGATGTATGTGGGAATGTGAAATTATCAATTATGTAAATCCAATGCTTTATTATTTTGGAATTAGGAAGAGGATGATTCAAAAGTGGTGAATTAATGATGTAAGTATTTGAAGAGGGTAGAATAATGGTGATGATGATTTAATGATGGTGCTGATGATTCAATGGTGTTGATGATTCAAATTTGATGGATAATTGATGAATATGATTCGACAATGATGATATGGTGATGAGGTTGATTCGATGATTAGGTTTTGATGATGGATAGTTTCGTGGGTCAGGGTTTCGAATGGTAAATTAGGGTTAGGGTTTTTCAAATTAGGGCTTCGATTTTAGGATATGTTTAGATGATGAATATGGCTAGAAGGGCGTGGGTTATGAAGATTAGAAAAGATAGTACTCAATCTCTAACTTACACGGATGAAGATATTAAGGGTTTCAAAATTAATCATTCACACATATCTGATTAAAATTGAGATGAACTCGCACAGAATTCAATACTTGCAATTTGCATTCAATTTCAATTCAATCAATGATCTCCAATTATGGTTTCTATGGCTTTATATAGCCAAGCTACCGATTACAAGATACTATCTAAAAGGTATAATTCTTCAAAAGATACCTAACTAAAATATACTATAATATAGAATATGCTAAAAGATACTAGAATATAGAATATTCTTGAAAAATGTATATTTATGCTACTTCATTCTCTACCTAATCTCTAACTCTACTAATTAATTAATTAACTAACTAAATCAACTAATATGCACATCCAAGCTGCATATTATTTCCCCCATGCACGTAGTCATGCACTCCATGTATGCCATGCACGTATATGCCTAGTAGCTTGTATGGTACGTTTCATCTATTACTAGCAACTTAACCATCTGCCTGTCTTCAATTTTGTGGGATATCCTTTCTAAATGAAGATTAATTGGTTCCATAATTATGAATTTCAATCCTTGAGTGTTTGCTTCTACATCAATTCTTCATTATCATGGCTCATATGATAGTTCATTTGGTTAGGGATGTCAAATCATGTGGCTCACTGGATGTATCCCTTCAAGCGTACGATGATGTACATAAAAGGGTGTGAGTAATCATAATAAATCTGAAAGTTGTATTGCTAAAGCTTACCTTGTAGAGGAGGCAACTAAATTCTATTATGAATTTTTGCCTAAAGTGCATGTCATAACCCATAGGTGCTCCAAGACTAAATAATAACAAGATCTATGAAGGCATGGGGTAAAGGATATCATGTGGTCACCGTTCAAGATTCTAACATGCTTGTGAACACTAATTTGTATGTCCTTCATAACAAGGATAATGTGGAACCCTATATAAAGGAACATATGGATATGTTGAGGTATTTACATCCATCTAAAAGCAAAAAATAGATATTAGACCAACATAATGGTTCATTAAAGCATTGTTTTAGGGATGAGATACTAAGGAATGATACTATATCATCATCTAACACATTTTTCTATTTATAAAGAGGTCATTTACCTCAATTTTGTGTTATGAGTCCTTTTTAATCAATGGGTATTGTAACACCCCGAGTGGATATGACCACGCAGGCGTTATCCTGAAACGCTTTTGAATTGATCAACTGACCTCATAGATCAATGCAAGTCCTTTCAGTACACTTTGTCCTCTCTTACACGCTTTCTAAAAAAAATATTAAAATTTTCTAAAACTTTTCAAGGGTTCACCCATCCTAAAATTTACTTCATATCTAGCACACTTAACTGTGAAGTTTTTAGGATGGAATCACCAAAAGGATGGTATACCAGATTGATATAAGTAGTCAGATCAATCCTTATAACACTTTACTTAATTTGAAGTATTACATTCACCCCCACTCAAAGAATGCAACATCACCTCAAACACTAACTGTCTTAATACAATTTATCACAAAAATTCAACCGCTAGGTGGCTGACAGGCTCATCCAAGTTAAACTCACAGTCGCGATTTTGGTCTAATAACATTTGTAATACTCCAAGTAGATATGACCATGTAGGGGCTATCTTGGATCGCTTTTGGATTAATCGGCTAGCCCCATAAATCAACACAAGTCCTTTCAATGTGCTTTTTTCCCACTCACGTACTTTTCGAGAAATTTTTAAAAAGTTTTTAAAACTTTTTAAGAGGGTCACCCATCTTAAGAATTGCTCCATAGCCAACACACTTAACTATGGAGTTCTTAGGACGGAATCACCAAAATAATAGTATATCATGTTGATATAAGTAGTCATCTCAATCCTTATAATACTCCACTTAATTTAGGGTATTATAGGTACATTTTCCATATAAAAGGTCCATGATAATAAAAGTGGTATGCAAAATAGCAGTGTGTCATTGGTATGGGAAGTGTTGGGTGTTTCTAGTTCTAGAGAAAAAAAATAGCATATTATGGGGTCATTAAAGATATATGGGAATTAACTCATTCCATTTTTAGGGTTCCTTTTTTGGTGCAAGTGGGTTAACAATTAGTAGGGTGTATCATCTAAACATATAGGGTTCGTCCAGGTTAATCTTAATAGGATTGGACATAACCAAGATTCATTCATACTTATATCACAAGCAAAATAAGTGTTTTATGTTACTAATTCTTTAGATAACCACTGGTTTATTGTATTACCTTCAAAAAGGTAGAGTTATGAAGACAAACAAGATAATGTTGTAGAGGGGGGATATGTTTTGCCCCTTGATTGATGAGCTGTTTCCAACCATGATGATCATTAAACTCATGATATTTACCCATATGATGATCATGATGATTTTTTTCCTTTTTTGTGGCTAAAACCAATTTAATACATAAAGAGGGTAAATGGTAATCTTCAAAGAAAAGTAAACAAAAAGGTGCATACTACATTTATGAGTACTACTTAATAATTAATTTATTTTCTCAATTGCAATTTTTTTATCTTTTTCTTAGAAACTAATAATCGTTGTTTTTTGCTAAGTAAATAATAAAGATTATAATATACCTTATATGGATGCATCAACAAAGCAAATGAAGATTGTTTGGAATATAATTTTAAGCTAAACAAGAATATTTATTTTCTAATCATCTTCAACAAATATATGTAAATTAGAATAGACATGCCAATAAATGGATATTGATTGTACACTATTAACTTGTATTGAACATAATATAATGTAAATAATTTGCAGGCCTTTTTAAGAATAGACAAGCATCTTCTACAACAATTTTGGGGAGAGCACAGTTGGAAATTCATAGTTTGATTTTTGTTTTTTTCACAAGGTTTTGCTACTAAATATTAGTACTTAGGATTGTTAGTTATGCTTACGTAAATGTTGAAGTTGAATGCACCAAGCATTGATGCTTACACTTTTTGGTAATTTATGTAATATAAATGTGCTTTGAAGCATTTGAAGCTCGTGTATTTGTAAATAATAGATGTATACAATGTCTAAAAAGAATATAATAACACCTTTTTTTTTTAGAAAAAAAAAGGAAGCTAAAGTTTTTTATGGCAATTGTTGTTATGAAACATCTCTCAAATTATAATACCCCATAATCTAACCTAACCCTTATTTTGGATAATTAATATTTCAACCTAACCCTAATCTTAGATGATTAATATTTTAATGTTACCCTAACTCTCTAATCCTAAATTTAAACCTAATTCTAATATTAACCCTAAACTCATTTTCCCTTATCTTTTTCCTTTTATTTTCCCCTTTTTTCATGTCTTTCACTAGGGTTTTCTTCTTTCTCTTATCCCAGCGTGATTCCCTCTTCTTCTAACCAAAATTAAAATTGCTTAGCCTCCACCATACATCCCTCCTAGTTAAGCTCATTATCACCAACATCCCCTCCCCAAACCTTTAGAATATGTTGTTGATTTTTTTCCCAAAACCCTAACCTCTCCCATGCCCTTGCATGCATCACTCTCTATGTTGTCCCTCACCATTTACACTAACCTCTCTATATATACCCCTTCAATCTCTCTCCTTACCTCATTTAATGCTTTACCAAACCTTTCCTATACTTCATATACTTCCTCTTCTTTCCCTTAACATCTCTGTATGTCGTTTCATTGGTGTTCGCCATATTTTTCCAGCAAAAATATGCTTAACTTACCTCACCTCACACTATAAACTAGCCACAATGTGAGCAAATCATGTTATTCAAGCCTAACTATGTAAAATACTCAAGCAACCCCTCCCGCTGGTGCATCACCTTCCCACAAAAGACACCTCCATTTGCGCTACAACCTCACACCACTACTCTCCACCAATGCGAGAACTTCACGTAGCATCCTCTCACTATGTGAGTCACTCATGCAACCCTCTTATTGTGTCACTTCCTCAGACATCCACCTCTATTTGTGCTACACTTTTTCCTGCACCTCTATTTGCTTAAATTTTTCCTCTTTTCCATCCTCCTTTAACTTAATTCTTCCTTAGGTTTTTTCTTACATTCTAACCATATGTTATTCTTGGTTTTTAGGTGATTTTTTTTTGGTTTAGGATGAGGAGTCTTAGGTTTTATACGTACTTAAAGACCAGTGTCATTTGATAATGACACATGTCCTAGTCAGGATTTTCGAATGATATACATATCACATAGTTGGCATTATTATGATTATAATTTCATTTTGATAATGTTATTATATGATAATGTGGTATCAAATTATGGAAGGTGAGTAATATATAAAGAGCATGCCCTTATATGTTATTGTTACAATAAGTCTAGTTTTAAAACCCTAAGTTTGTTAGTATGACCTATGGTATTTTAATGTGGTTTGATTGAGTGTGGAAAGTGTGTAATGAATGTGTTCAAGTGGTGTCATGATAATATATATTGAAAGTTGGGAACCAATAATATCAAATATATAGGGTTTTTATAGAAATTATGGTATCATGGCCATATTAAGGGTGTTTTGGTTATTTCATGATAATGTGAAAAATAATTATGGCATGATAATATTTTAGATTTTTATAAATTATTTCATAATTATTATGATCAAATGATTATTGAGTAGGGCATGAGTTATATAAAGCAAGATTTTGAGGCTTTTTGTAAGATAAAAGCGGTCTAGTAAATATGGGCTAAATATGGAATTTTGGTGTTTTTAACTTAGAAATGAGTTTAGATATGCTAATTATGTTACATGAAAATTTCAAGTTAATTACGAGTTACATCATTCTAATAAAATGAGGAAAATGCCTAAATTATGAATAGAAACCTTAGAGGCAGAATTATTATCACATGTGTAAGACATTGGAATTAGACCTTATTTTTGGATATGTCGTTGTTGTTGTTGTGATGATGATGATGATGATGATGATGATGATGATGATGATGATGATAATAATAGTAATAATAATAATAGTAATAATAATAATACTATTATTATTATTATTATTATTATTATTTTAGGATGGTGTACTAAATTTGGTGATCAAATGATTCATATGGGAGAAGTTATGCTTGACTTATGAAATTAGGGTTTATTAAGGGAATAGTAGACTTCTTAATTGGGTGATGTCTCAACCATCATATGGTTTTGTCTTATGTGTTTTATATAATTATGTTAAGTCTAGGTTATGTGCAATGCATATTTATATTGATATCTGCATTTTGATGGTGAGATAAAAAAAGGTCTAATAATGTATTAATCATTTAAAGTGAAAGATTACATGAGTTAGGACTGAGGTGTTGAGTCTATTTCATCGAACGATAATAGTGGCTAGGCGTATTTTTCCTTAGGAGGTACATTAAATTATTCCACTAGTTTAAGAATATTGGTTAGGAGCACGTTACTTTGGGAGGTGTTCTATTTGTTCCACCAAACTATAAAAATGGCCAAACACATTTTTCCATAGGAGGTGATTCCATTTGGTCCACTGTATTAAGAATAGTGGGGTCTTTGAACTTAAAGTGAATAAGAAAAGTAATCTATGCTTATATCTAATGAAGAGAATATGTATTGATTATTCTCTTGTATTATATCATGTGTAATAAATGTAAATGTTTATTCTTCCATGTGACCTTATGTAATTTGTGTAACCTTGATATGATAGTGTTGCTCCTTTACTCGATATATAACATACTAACCATCCTTTTTATGGATGTTGCTTATTCCCATGAGCAAATGTCCTAGATGATTTTTTATAGGTCGATGAGGACCACTTGGATGACCTCACTGCTTGCAGTTCTTAGCTTGGGAAGGAGTGATCATATTATTTTTGGAGTTGGGCATAGAGTCATGTTATCCGGTTACTGGCTTTTGGCATGCATACCTTCTTGGAATCTTAGTTTTAATGGGGTCTCTTTTGGTTGTATTTTATTTATGATTTACTTGGAGTTAATTTTGAGCTTATTATCTAAGTTTACAAAATTTCTCATAGTCCTTGTTTATCATGTTTTATGTTTCAATGCCTTATATTCAATGTAAAGATGGTATAGTAAGTCAGAATTACGTCAAGTGTGACGATAACATCCAAATATATTATTATTACACTTCTGCTAAAACAAAAAAAAAATCAATAGTAAATTTTGGGGTGTTACATAATTACTAATTATAAAAGGCAAGAAATAGAAAAATATTTTCCATCTTAAAAACTACTACCATAGTGGTTAAAAAAGTCATTGTAGAAGACTTCTAATAGTGATAATAAACACTATTGTGTCATTTTTTATTATCATTTAGCATTGATTTTTTTTAAAAAAAAAGAACCTAAGGAGAATAAATATAAAACAATGGTGATACTAACATAGTTGAAGGATTTTATGATAGAGGATATGACAAAATTGAAATTGTTAGTGATTACTTTTTTTAACCACTGTAATTTTTTTTTAGCATTAGAGTTCATAGGTTAACTCACATACCCTACAGGCGTACACATAATTAAGGATTTGGATAATAACGATCCATCGTGCACTTCCTGGACTATAAGTCTTGGAAGAAAGTGAATTACTTTGTTTTCCATGTTTGAGATGATAATCTCTCTCAACTTTAAATGAAATGGTTTGGTTTGATCACCCATATATGGCATAATAATTAGAGATGAGTTTTGTGTTAGATGTTATCATTTAAAACATTAATAGCCTAGGTATATTAGTATCAAAAGTTGTGTGTGTGTTAAATGTGATCACTTAAAGCATCATTGTTTTGGGTATCTTAGTATCCCAATTTGCATGTTAGATGTTATCTCTTATAACATAAGTAGCTTAGGTATCTCAGTATCCCAACTTGTGTGTTAGATTTCATCACTCAAAACATAAATAGTGCATTAGTTTGTACATTGGTTGTGGATGATATGATTTGATGGTATAATTTATGCATTATGAGACATTGGTAGTTATTGTTGTGTACTGACCTTGTTACATGGTATATTAGTCGGTTGATAAATAGTTGCTTAAGATGGTTGTGGATATTTCATGTGAGTACTTTGTGCTAACACGAGTCATGCGTAACTTATTAAGACCATGTGATTTTATGTCTTTATGCATGATCTTAAGCTTTTGTGGGATATGTGTGATTTCAAGCCTATGTTGCATTCCATGCTACCTATATTTTTATATAATAGCTTAATATAGAAAATTAGATTATGTATCAAGAGAGTAGTATGAGATTAAAAGATATTTCTTATTTCATTTATCGGGAGTTTGTTTCAATGTCATAAACTTTTGTTTTCATACCAAAAGGCTCTTCATTTTTAATTTACGTTTGAAAGATTCAAACAAAAAGCTTTTCTTCTTCTTTTTTCAATCGAAAATAAAATTTAGGATTGGTAAATTACATATGAGATTAATATAGAAAGTAACGAAGCCATCATAGTATTTTTTTTATATAAAAAAATATGCGGTAATTGTATAATTTACTTAATATAGATCTAATAAATCCTACTTTTTCTTACTTCAATAGAAGAGAAAAGTAAATTCCATTGTAAAGCCATATGTTCTGTGGAAAATATGATACGCATATATGGTTGTTCAATAACATTATTTGTTCATTTGCTTTTCTTTCATATGCATAATGAAGTGAAGAGAAAATAATCATTTTTATGTTCTATACATTTGGCTAATGATTCACCAATCTACTAGTTATTTTTATGAGGCACAAATAAGATAATTTTTCTTAGAAGTGAAAGAACTATTAAAGTTGTGTGAAACCCCCACAAGGGTTATTGTACAAAGAACATGTAAACCCTTATGGGTTGTATATGAAGATATATAAATGGATAGTTTCTATGTCAGTAATATCAGCTAAATCTCATGGGATTGTTGATCTTGAAGTGGTTGAATAACAATAAAAATGGTTAAATCCTCTATTTGAGTTTAGAACTTCTTTTCCTGTACTGGGTTTCACATTCTATTGAATGAATTCGATATAATTCATAATCATCTAGCTAGGATTGATCTAGTTAATAATGTAATAAATGATTCAACATGCCAACTATAAAATAACTTATTAGAAACACAGGACAACCAATTAAAAATGGCATGAAATCCCCTCAACAAGAGTGTCGTGAATGTTAAGGAACATTGACTAGGATGTATGTGTGACTCATTCAAATAATGAGCTAGAATTAAAAAAAAGAAGAAGAACTTTTCAGTATCAATAATCAATACCCAATGAATGAGACAAAATGCAAGAAGTCCAATCACTAACTAAAAAACTACTATCTATTGGCTATTAGGTTTGTAATTTATGCTTTCTCTTGCTGTAAATTGAATCAACTTCATTTAAGATAAGAAGAAATATCCCATTGGTAGCAAAGGTTATCGATTAAGTAGGATAAATCTTATTTCTTTGTCAAGCAAAAATATTATGCTACTATTCTTGCAAAACAAAATAGACTAACAGTGCTAGCTATCTAAAGCTAACCTTTAAAGTGAAATACCATTACTTTATAGGGAGATCTCTTTGTGAAAGACCTATTACTTGATAATTCATGGTTAGAGCCAAAGAGTTTGAAGTGAACAGGTTACTAATAAAATGAACTAAACAAAGTAAAGAGCTCTAGTGTATAGAGAGGACTTCACCATTTAATAAATAATCATATGAACGAAGGAGCCCACTATTTCTTTATTCATATAATACCCAATATCAGCGTTTTTTTTATGTGAGGCTAGAAAAAGAAAACAATTGTGGTCAAGAAGTTTATAGTAGCTAAAGCCATTGGAATTTTTTTATATACTGGAAAAATAATTATTGTTATTCATCTATTAGAAATATAGAAAAAATAACTCATAAAAAATGATTAGTTATTCATAAAAGTTTAATTTATTCAATGACCAGAGTTAAACTTGGACATATAGCTCGAAGACTTAGATTTTTTTGTTTAATTTTTGTAAGCTTTCAAGGGGCTCATTTAAGACTAACTCAAACTATTGGTCAAAAAAAAGTAAAAACTTTAGTTTTGGCTTGACAAGATAGAAATGGGAAAAAGAGAGATTTACGTCATTTGTGGATCACTTAGATAAACATAGTAAGTTTGTAGAAGAACGTATAATGATAGGCATGACTTATGTCAATCATATGGACATTAACATGAAGATTTAATGTGATGATATCATGATTTTTTTCATAATTTAGTCCACTTGTTCTTCTTTACTGCTCTTGATCATATTTTGTAGGTATTTCAAGAATATGGGATCAAAATGAGCTAAAATGCAATAGCTGGAACAAAATAGAAGCAAACGTGAGTGCTCAAAGTATGAAAAGGAATAAAGACTTAAAAATCCAAACATGATGTGATATAAATTTGGAAAAGTGTTGAACATAAAATTGTATATATTTTTGTCAGCTTTCCAATGCATCAAAAATCATCTCAATCCAAAGTCAAATGAAGAAGTTATTGCTGGAGTACAAAACATGCGCAAAGCTAAAGAATTGAAACGACACTACCGTGTTGGTTTGCACGGCACTATTGATGGACAGTTACATCTATATAAACATATTTTTCATTCATTTTAGAAGAGGAATGAATGGGACACATGGTGGCTTTGAGAGCACTAAAGAGAGATCTAGGGTTACTTATTTGGCATCATCTAATCCAATCCCACCTCCAATTCATCCACAATCTTTCATCTCTTGATCTTAATTTCTTGTTCCTGGTCGAATGGATATAACTGTATATTTATTATCTTGAATAAATAGGTTATTGTATTTTTCCTTTAGATTTTATCTATTTTTTCAATTGATACAATTATCTATGTTTAAGATGTTGAGCTTAATGAAAAACATGAATAGCTAATTGATCTATGCTGAGGTGAAGGGAAATCCTCTGATCCGGATGTGTTGAGAATCTGAACCCTGCCCAATCTAATTCCTTATCATATGTGTTGTGCTAATGATTCAATCAGAATAATATAGAAAATTGATCACTTTTCTATTATTATTTAGAGAAACCTGGCGAGATTCGAGAGATGAGTTAGAGTACGCTCTATTATCATGACTAGAAATCAAACCACAAAGTTGAGAGACGTTGGTTGACTTCTACAACTAAAAAAAAGGGAATATGATACATAATAATACATTACCTATTTTTTCATTCATACTAGAGATAGATGAGTCTTAATAGACAATAGGGTGTAGTGGCTCGAGAGAGAATTACACTATATACTTTGGTTGGCATTCATGACAAAGTATTTTGATTTGGTATTTGGGGGTAAATATTTAATCACATTGGGGTTGAGGGGATTGACTGGAACCTTAACATTTTTTCTAACTGAATTCACTTATTATATTATAGTTGGATTTAGTTTGCACATAGTAGATCTTTTCACTATCCTGTTGCTCACTTCTTAGTCTCTATGGGATTGACCTTACATGCTACTTCAACACTGTGCACTTGTGGTTAGAAGTCATCAAGTTTTTGGCTCCGTTGCCGGGGACAAGGCAACAAGTGACCTTAGGATCTGAGAAATTTTCTTTGCTTTAGACATTTGTGTTTCTACTTATTTTCATTTTTATTTTATTTTATTTTTGATCCTTCTAAAGTTTGTTTGAGTGTTTTTTTTTACTTTGTACAAGATCTCTAGTGCATGACCCACTTTTGTGGGAGCGAGCTAGAGCCATTTGATCCAAAGATTGAGAGGAATTTCCATAGGTTGTACAGATTGGATAGATGTGCTGAAGGCATGGAAAACACTAGGAACCAATAAGCTCTTAATCCATAAGACATGCGTCCTCCATAAGTGTTGAATCCAAATTTACAACACAATCCGGCTCTTTCACAGACACCACTTTAGGTGCAAGTACAAGCTCTAGTGGGTAGATCTCTTAAAGACAACCTATATGGTATAGGTTCTAGCATCAAACGACCAACCATGCAAGCACACAACTTTGAAATTAAACCGGCCATTATTCAAATGATTCAAACAACAGTTCAATTTGGAGGATTGCCAAACGATGACCCAAATGCTCATATTGCTAATTTCCTTGAGATTTGTGACACTTTTAGGCAGAATGGGGTTTCTAATGACGCCATAAGGCTTAGGATTTTCCCCTTCTATCTTAGGGATAAAGCTAAGAGTTGGTTACATTCTTTTTTGATGGGATCAATTACTACGTGGGATGATATAGCTCAGTAATTTCTTACTAAATTTTTTCCACCATCCAAAATTGCTGAGATGAGAAATGATATTACTACTTTTGTGCAGTATGATCAGGAATTGTTATATAAAGCATGGAAACGATTCAAAGAATTGCTGAGAAAATGTCCCCACCTTGGTCTACCTATTTGGTTATAGGTTCAGACTTTTTATAACGGTTTATTTTCTACTAATCGTTCCATGCTTGACGCAGCTATAGGTGAGACAATCATAAATAAGACACCATAATATGCCTATGATTTTATTGAGGAGTTAGAAACTAATAGTCATTAGTGACATGCTAAGAGATTACCTAGTAGAAGTGTAGGCATCCATTCTTTTGATGTCGTCACTACTCTTTCGGCTCAATTAGATGCTTTGACTAAACAAGTGGCTAACTTGAGTGCTTCTGCTGTGTAGGTCACGATTGTGAGATATGACTTATATGGTGGACCTTACACTAGCACTGAGTGCTAGGTGGGTAACCTTTTTGTACAATCGTCTGAGTAGGTTAATTTTGTTTCAAATTTTGGTAGGTCCAACAACAATCCTTATTCAAACACCTACAATCTTGGGTGGAAGAATCGCCCAAATTTTTCTTGAAGAAAACAAAATCCAACTCAGGCTCCAAGTCAAGTAAGACCACCTCTAGGATACCAAACCACGACCCCTGAACCAAAACCAAGTTTGGAAGAATTTCTTACTAAGTTCATAAACCAAAGCAAGTCTAGATTCCAAAATTAAGAAACTTGAATGCAAAATCAGAAGGCTTCTTTGAAGAACTTGGATGTGAAAGTAGGACAGTTGGCAAATATGATCTCCAAAAGAGACTAGGGAACCTTACCTATCAATACAGAAAGGAATCCATGAGAGGATGCAAAGGAAATCACTTTGAGGAGTGGTAAAGAGTTATCTGATATACCATTTCTGAGCTTGGAAGAAAAGGGTAAGAAAAAGACAGTTGATGAGCAGCCCATAGAAAAAAGGAGGTAAGAGATGACCCCACACTTGGTGAGGGTTCACATCATGAGGTAAAACCTTATCAACCTCGCATCTCATTTTCCCAAAGGTTGAAACAACATAAATTGGATAAACAATTTTCTAAGTTTCTTGAAACTTTTAAGAAATTATATATAAATATTCCATTTGCTTATGCTTTAACCCAAATGCTTAGTTATGCTAAATTTTTAAAGGAAATTTTAGCTACCAAAAGGAAACTGGAGGATTACGAGATGGTTAGACTTAAGGATGAGTGTTCTGCTGTGCTCCAAAACAAACTACCACCTAAGCTAAAAGATCTAGGGAGTTTTACTATTCCTTACAATATCGGTAGTTTACATTTTGATAAGGTTCTTTATGATCTTGGTGCAAGCATTAACCTCATGCCCTTTTCCATTTTTAGGAAGCTTGGATTAGGTGAACCAATGGGCATAACCATATCTCTCCAACTGGCGGATTGATCAATCAAGTATATGTGTGGTATTATTGAAGATGTGCTGGTAAAAGTTTGACAAGTTCATCTATCCTATGGACTTTGTCATTCTGGAGATTGAAGAGTACCAAGAGGTACCTCTAATTCTAGGGAGACCATTTTTGGCCACAGGTAGAACTCTTATTGATGTTCATGAGGGTAAACTAATTTTAAGGATTAATGATGAACAAATTATTTTTATTGTATTTGATGGCATGAAACACCCTCATGAAGAAGATATTTGCTTACACATTGATTTTCTTGATGAGTGTAGTAGTGAGTATTTTCAGGTGAACAGATTAGATGACCCATTAGAAGCATGTCTCACGAATGGACTTGGTGAGCATACGGAAGATGAGAGCCTTACAAAAGTAATCCACTATTTGGAGGCATCTCCTTCATATCCTAGATTTTTAAGGCTGCCACTTAGAGGCTTAGAGCGTGATAAGATAAAAAAAAAATTAAAACCCTCCATCAAAGAGCCTCCTCAGCTTGAGCTCAAACCTCTCCCCTCTTATTTGAAATATGTGTTTTTAGATGGTTCTACTTCTCTTCCAGTGATGATTTCCTCTTATTTGAGCAAGTTGATGGAAGAGAAGCTAGTGAGGGTGTTGAAGGAGCACAAAAGAGTTTTTGGGTGGGCCATTGCAGACTTAAAAGGAATCAATCTATCTATATGCATGCATAAAATTCTGATGGAGGAGGGTTGTAAGCTAGTGGTGCAACCTCAATGATGACTTAATCCCACGATGCAAGAAGTGGTGAAAAAAGAGGTGATAAAATTACTCTATGCAGGCTTAATTTATCCCATATCTGATAGTATGTGGGTCAGTCCAATGCAGATGGTACCTAAAAAAAGGGGGTATTAATGTTGTGGCTAATGACAATAATGAATTGATCCCTACACGTACCATAATAGGCTGGCGTGTTTGTATGGATTATAGACGAGTAAATGATACCACTAGAAAAGACCATTACCCTCTTCCCTTCATTTGATTAGATAATAGAGAGACTAGCAGGCCACAAATTCTACTGTTTCTTGGATGGGTATTCAGGTTACATACAAATCCATATTATACCTAAGGATTAAGAAAAAATAACATTCATATGTCCTTAAGGTATGCTTGCATATAGGAGAATGCCTTTCGGATTGTGCAATGCTCTAACTACTTTTCAGAGATGTCTGATGGCAATTTTTTATAATATGGTAGAGGATTTCATGGAAATTTTCACAGATGATTTTTCTATGTTTGGATGTTCTTTTGATGTATGCCTGAATAATTTGGATAATGTGTTTAAAAGATGTGAAGACACAAATTTAGTCCTTAACTAGAAGAAATGTCGTTTTATGGTCTAAGAGGGAATTATTCTGGGTCACAAAATCTCTAACAAAGGGATTGATGTTGATAAGGCGAAAATTGAAGTTATAGAAAAACTTCCCCCTCCCTCTATTGTTAAAGGTGTCAAGAGTTTTTTAGGGCATGCTACCTTTTTTCAAAGGTTCATTAAAGACTTCTAGAAAATAGCTAAGCCCGTATGTGAGCTACTTGTTAAAGTTGCTACTTTTATTTTTTCTGATGAGTGTTTGTATGCGTTCAATACATTGAAAGAAAAGTTGATTAGTGCACCTATTATGGCATTTCCTGATTGGAATTTTCCCTTTAAATTAATGTGTGATGCAATTGATTTTTCTGTTCGTGTTGTGTTGGGTCAAAGGAAAGATAAACTTTTTCGAATCATTTACTATGCTAGTAGAATTCTGAATTCTACACAACAAAAGTATGCTACTATTGAAAAAGAATTGTTAGCCATAGTATTTGCGTTTGATAAGTTTCATTCTTACTTGTTGTTGAATAAAGTCATTATTTACACTGACCACTCTGCATTAAAGTACTTGTTTGCTAAGAGGGATTGTAAGGCTAGGATAATAAGATGGATTTTACTGCTCCAAGAGTTCGACTTGGTGATCAAAGATAGAAAGGGGAGCGAAAATAGTGATGTAGATCATCTCTCATGACTTCCCTAATTTGTCATAAAAAAGCCAATCAATTCCATAAATGAAGAATTTCTAGATGAGCGTCTTTACAATGTTCAAATTACACCTACTCCATGGTATGTTGATATAGCCAATTTCTTAGCAGGTAACATCTTACCCACTCATCTTTCATATCACTAAAGAAGGAAGTTTCTTTCTGAGGTAAAGTATTATTTTTGGGATTATTTGTACCTGTTTAGAATTTATGCTGATCAAGTAATTTAGAGGTGTGTGAATGATGAAGAGATTTATTCCATCCTTGAACATTGTCATAGCAAGGAGGTTGGAGGTCACTTTGGACCAACTAGGACCGCAGCTAAGATTTTACAATGTGGTTTTTATTGGCTTAATATTTTTAAGGATGCTCACACCTTTGTTTCTACTTGTGATATGTGTTAAAGGACTAGGAATATATCGCAAAAACATGAATTACCCTTAAATAATATCATGGTTTTTGAGTTGTTTGACGTTTGGGGTATATACTTCATGGGACCATTCCCTTGTTCTTTTGGTAATGAGTATATCCTTGTGGCTATGGACTATGTGTCCAAGTGGGTAGAAGCTATGGTACTTTCCAAGAATGACGCCAAGGTGGTTGTTAAATTGTTGAAACAAAATATTTTCACGCGATTTGGCATACCTAGAGCTATCATTAGCGATGGAGGGAAGCATTTTTGCAAACAACAATTTTAATCCCTCCTAGCTAAGTATGGAGTCAAGAATAAAGTAGAAACTCCCTACCATCCTCAATCAAGTGGTTAAGTCGAAGTAACTAATAGGGAGATTAAACGGATTTAGGAGAAAACCGCAAGTGTAACACAAAAAGATTAGTCTATCAAATTAGATGACATGCTTTGGGCTTATAGAACATCATACAAAACTCCATTTGGCATGTCTCCCTACTATTTGGTGTATGGGAAGGCATGCCATCTTCTGGTCAAACTTGAACATAAAGTATATTGGGTATTAAAATTTCTAAATTTTAATTTGAGTGGTGCAGGTAAGCATAGGAAACTTCAGTTGAACGAAATGAATGAGTTTCGTTTTAACGCGTATGAGAATGTAAAGCTTTACAAAGAACGAACCAAGAAGTTACATGATAATCATATTTCAAAGCGTGATTTTTCAAGGGACAACAGGTGCTTCTCTTTAATTCTAAGTTGAGGCTTTTCCTTGGAAAGTTGGAATCCCAATGGTTTGGCCCATTATCGCTCGTTAACTTCTATCCCTCTGGTGCGGTGGAAATTTCGAATTCTAAAAAAGGAACGTTCATGGTTAATGGTCAACGGTTAAAACCATATACTGGTAGTGGTGTTGACCAACTCAAGACCATTATTCTCTTGACAAACAAAAATTAGACATGAGGGAGTCGAGCTAATGACTTTAAACAAGCGCTTCTTGGAGGCAACCCAAGTTTATGTTTTCATTTACCTAGTTTTTTTTTTCACTTTTGATTTTTGTAGCTCGTACTAACTCACAGATATTATGTGTTTATATTGGTCTAGGTGATGAAGTCTCAAAGAGGATGATGCGGGTTCCAAAAAATAACAACAAAAGGAAGGAGAAAAATGAAGAAACAAAAAAAAATCTGACGAGGATGCAGGCAACCAGTATCTAAGAATCGGCAAGGGACATTCTTCCATTACTGCACCACCACCCACCGAGAAAACATGGTTTGTGAGTTCCTCTCTTCCCTTTTACCTATCATCATATTGGGGACAATATGAATTATAAGCATGAGGGAGATATTGTAGGGCTACATTTTCATTTGCTTGTGTTTCTTACATTATATTTATAATTATGCATTTCTTATGTTTCTTTTAAAAAAATTAAAATTTTGAAATTAGAAACAAAAAAAAGGAATAAAAGTGGAAAATGATCTTTTAATGATGATAATAGATGGTTGTTTAACATGAGGTTGAAATAATTTGAGTTGACTTATTGAGACCCCTTAACATTTTCTTGAAAATGATTTTGATTTTTTGAGCTTAAATGTTTTGGTTGCATTCTTAAAGGATGAGTGTAATTATGTTGGTGAAATTGAGGGTCATATATGCATTGAGACTTTTCTATGGTTCATTGCAGTATAACTAATGTGGTGACTTGTTCTATGATGTAAATGATTAGAACTGTCATTTTTCTTTTAATCTCGTGAGATTTTGAGCCTAAAAGATTGATTCATCACAAAGTAGTTTTAATATTTTTCTTATGTGTGATGTCCTGTCATGGCTTGTGAAACTAGAATTTGCAATGATTTTCTTCAAAATTAAGTATGACTTATGATACGCATTAAGATGATAGAGGCACACTTTCTTTTCTTATAAAAACTACATTAACCAAATAGCCTAACCTTGACATATTATCCTTTGCTAACCTTTTTGAGCTTTTGGCTTATTTTATTGATCTAACCACATTTGTATCCTTTATCTATGTATCCCTACCTTAGTCTAGAGCTAGTGGGGTGATGAGTATATTGAAAACAAAGGTATAAGTATGGTGTATCTTAAGCATGGGGGGAGGTATGAAAAGGTAAATGATTATGGTGGAAAAAAAAGAATAAGAAATTTGGGTTTGTTTTTTCATGTTGAAGACATTGAGGCTATTGAAAAAAAGTGGAAGAAAAAAAATATTGAAAAAGGTGAAAGAGAATTGTATAACTATTATTAATCACACCTCACTGATTCTAGACTTGTAGCCCAAAAAGAAAAAAAGATGTCTTAACCTTTTTACCTTTGACCCTATTACAACCTTTATAGGACTACTTGATTATTATGTGTTCTAAGTCTTTATAGTGGTAGAAAATTGAGAAGCATTGCAAGCATATGGGTGATCATGTTCATGAGTGCAAGGACTTGAGGGAAACTTAAAAAATAATTCATATAAATAAACACAAGAAAGGAGTCTCCCAATACCTGAAGTGAGGTTGCTAGTTTAAAACTTGAGTATTGTACAAGTTTAGCTCACGGCGACCTGCAACCTACGCAACATGTTATCCTTGCATGATCCGCTTTGCATGATTTTGAATTGAGAACTCAACAATATATTTCCACTTTTTTTCCTAAGTATGCAACAAGAATAATATTTTTGAAAATTGTGTTTTTACATTTTGATGAATTTTGAGTTTTTGATGAGTTGATTTGGTTTGGTGTGATGTGAGTGTTTGAACAATCTTTACTAAAAAAGGGATCTCATTTTTACCTATCACTTCTACTATATGCTTTTATATGTATTGGTTGTTTGAGGATAAACAATAAGTTAAGTATGGGGGAGTTGATAGGCATGAATTATGTCAATCATATGGACTTTAACATAAATATTTAATGTGATTATATCATGATTTTTTTCATAATTTAGTCCACTTGTTCTTGTTTACTGCTATTGATCATATTTTTTAGGTATTTCAAGAATATTGGATCAAAAGGAGCTAAAATACAATAGCTAGAACTAAACAGAAGCAAACGCGAGTGGTCAAATTATGAAAAGGATTAAAGACTTCAAAATCCAAACATGATTAGATCTGAATTTGGAAAAGTGTTGAACATAAAAATTTTATATAATTTTGTTAGCTTTCCAACACATCAAAACTTAGCTCAATCTAAATTCAAACAAATAAGTTATGGCTGGTATACAAAACATGCGCAAAGTTGAAGAATCAAAATGACACTGCCGTATTAGTTTGCATGACCGTATTGATGGACAATTCCGTCTATATAAACTTGGATTAGGCGTTGACTGCCCATAATGTGTAATTCTGAGTGGTTTTAGCCTTATATCTAATTTGGGTTAGGTATTGGTTATACCTCTTTTGTGTTGGATGTGGCAGTACCATTTCAAATTTTCTTTTTTAAGCTTCCATATATCTTTGTTTAAACAAAATTTTAAAGTTGATAAAAATAGAAGTGTTACAACAACTGTTGATGATGATTCACCATTCAACCCTTTGATGCTTTCTAATAATACACGTTGTAATTTGGGGCGTAGATCTCGTCTAAATGCAAATAGAGAATCTTCGAGCTTAAGGAGATATTTAATGAATATGGTTCACGTGCCTTGTATTCCTAAAGATGGAGTTTCCTCTTATTTTAATGCTCTAAAAATATTAAGAGGTAACATAGGTAATGTTAAATCCATCTCTCGATTTGAATTATTATAGGACCTGCAAGAGAATAAGTATTTAATTCCTATTGATTTACCAAAATAGCTAATTAATGTTCCTTCACCAAATCCTAGTAACTCAAAAATTATTCACAAAAGTAAAGTTGCACATATGGCCCTACATTCAACATAGGATATTCCCCATGCATTAAAAATCTATTTACCATTAAGTTTATCGCAACCATTGCACTTTCCAAACCTAAATCTACAATCTCCAAAAATCTTCTTACATACATTTTGAAGCAAAACTCTAAACAAAAATTGTTCATTTAGCTCCCACTTCATTTATCAGCCTATCAAAATACTCATATGATCCTGTTTTTAATAGTGTTGTTGTGTCACCACAATTGCTTTACCAAAAAAAAACTTGCTAATGATGGGATTCCACATGACTATGATTAATCCCATTATATTCCTAGAGTGCATGGATCTACCTAATTCCAAATTCTCTTTTGATGTTAGATGCCATAATATTTATCTCTTAGAACATCCAAGATTTTGGTGGCCTAGCATTCCTAAAAAATATTAAAGATTTGATGTAACAACCCATTTTCATGAACTAAAACTTTCTTTTTAATATGGTTTTGTGGAAGCCAAAAATGAAAATACAAGGTATTATGCTATATCCAACATATAGAGACTACCCCTATAGTCAATCAATGTCAAGTGTAAGAATAAAAGCAACTTATATCTAGATATCAATTATAGGAGCACTTGATCATATAACCATACATGATTATGAAATAGAAGAGAAGAGACATAGTTAAGGAAAGCAAAGGACACATAAGTTCAGAGAAGAAATCCAGATGATCATACACTAATACCCACCTAGATAAACTATAATACCCTAACATTATAAAACTCTATTTGATAATAAATATATAAGAAAATTAATTTAAAGTTGGAATAATCAGATCCCTTTAAGATTTTGTAATTCTTGTTACATTATTCAAATATTTCATTGCATGTTATTTACCCTTTTTAAGTTTTTCAGTCCTATAATACTTTTGAGTCACTTTTGGCCATTGAAATTCTTATAGATAACTCTAATTTGGATTTATTGAATTTTTATAAATTTCCAATGCCTCTTCAAAATTTTAAATATATTTTTGAGGAAAAATGACTACTCATAGGCCCTTAATCATGATTTATGCCCCAAAACTAGCATTTTAGCCAACAAAAGTTTATGAATCTTTAGGGATTTATATTTTTTACAAATGTGAGTTAAATATAAATTAAAAATTATTTTTCTATTCTTTAGATAAATTCTACCAATTTTAGACATAATTAACTCACGAAACTGAACTTTATCTACATTAAACCTATTTTAATTATTTAAAACATATTTTTATTCATCTAAAATATCTAAGATAAAGTTATACCACCCATTTTGACCGTAAGGGCCCGACATAACAGGCTTGGTCTATTCTCTTTATTGTTTTTTATTTCCACCACTTTATCATCATTCTAGCCTTGTTAAAGCCCTTTATATCTAAAGTTACCCCAAAACTTTATCCCATCTGATTTCGCCGCCTAATTTTTTCCTTTATAATCTCCTAATAATATTTCTTCAACCCCTTCTCCTTCCTCCATTGTTTTCCTTTAATTTTGTTTGACTCTTAATAGCTTTGCTTCTTCTTCTTTTGTGTAAGGATTTCAAAGAGAGCTTTTTTTTCCCTTAGAGGTGTAAGATTTATAGTTTGCTTAGTATCTTAGGTAAACATAATTATACTAAAAGTAGATATATCTTTGTTGTGGTTGAATTAATCATGGTTAATTTGAGAACTTTTGTGGTGATTGAGACTTTTGGCCAAATAAATGTCTTATTTTTGTTTTAATGACATTTTCATGATTCTAATTGATTAATTAGGTTATTTAGAATTAACTTTATAGATTAAAAGTCTTGATTTGGGTTTGTATAATTAAAGTTATGATTTAATGAACTTTTGACATGTTTAGGGAGAATGGAACATTTACACAAGGGTTGCTAATTCTGGGTTTTCTATATTCCTAAAATTTTCATCATCTATTTAATAAATATTATGCAAATTTTCATGTGTTATATCCTTGTATGTTATGAGTTCTGTTATTTTAAGTGTTTTTTTGGGTTTAGGGGCATATTAGTCATTATATAACTATTATGATTAATATTTATCTAGGATCCTTAGTATTTAATTTCATGATTTTATGAATTATTTTAATATTTTATTCTTAATTATTAAGTTTATGTCATATTAGGATTAAAATGGTAATTTAATATGCAAAGGTTTTTAGTGAGATATTTAGGGTTAATGGTTAATCTTAACCATCGATTTGACATTCGATATAATAATTTGACGTGAATAGTGAATTAACTTGAATAGTATATTCCAATAGTAAATACTTTTGGTTTAAATATAATTTTCTTGAAAATTTTCAACAAATCTCATCAAACTAAAAAGTAAATTCTTATGAATAGTTATTTTCCCAAGAAAGGTGTATGGGTTTGTTTTTAGATGGTGATTGATAATATATATATATACATGATATTTTCCGTGAGTTATACAGTAAGTGAAATACAAGGGTTTAAGGGTAATGTATGCTAACAATGGATTAGTTGGAATTTTTATTCCACTTATGGGAGTTGTGATAACTAGCTATATTAAATCAACTAGTGATTATATATAATCCATCTCAAGTAGTCTTAGAATGACCTCCGAGATAGGGTTGTGAAGTAGGCACCTTCCATATTATTTCATATGTGTTACATCAGTGGTGAATCAATAAGGTCACTCTCTACTCTATAGGTGACCTATGGGCCTTATAAGGGTATTTATACTTATGGTTAGGGTGTCCTAGTGGGTTCATGGTTGCCATAGCTTGTAGTTCTATAGGAATTTTGATTTCCTTAGCCATTGTGCTTTAAGTGTGGTTTCCTTAGCCATTAAGATTTAAATGTGGTTTCTTTAGCTAGTGGTTGTATTTAATCTACCTCGAATAGCCTTAGGATGGCCTATGAGGTAGGGTCAAGTGGTAGATGCCTTCCTTGTTATTTTTTATTTGTTATAATGTTAGGGCATCAATAAAGCTCCTCTATACTCTATAGATGACCTATGAACTCTATATGGGGTATCAATACTTAAGGTTAGGGTGCCCTTAGTGGGTCCGTGGTTACCATAGCTGGTAGTGCTATAGGTGTTATGCCTTCCTTAGTCGTTATGCTTCGAATATGGTTTCCTTATCTGTTGTGCTTTAGATGTGGGTTCCTTGGTCTCCATACACTAGATGCCAATAATATTATTATTTGGGGAATGGATAATTGAATCATAATGTCATGAAATATTAGTGGAATAAGTGAGATAACTAGATTATTATACCTAGTATAAGAAAATGTGGAAGTATGTAAATGATTGGTGTGATAATGTAAATAGGGAATATAATAAATAATGGATCCTGTATAGGTGTGAAGTTCATTATTTTATATGTTAGGTATTATTTTGTAGTGTTTCTATTATTTTTAGTATTTTATGGGATTTTTAGAGTTTTAATAAATAATATGAATAGTATGAGTAATGGTGGAGTTGATGAATTTAAGGATAAATCACCCATTAGCATGTTTTATTTTATTTTTTCTTGTTTCAACGTGATTATATGTGTCTAATGTGATTTCATGCTATCAATTTTAGTAGATTATGTTTACTTAGTATATTTATCATACGAATACTATTCTTTTCTCTATGTATTTGTATACACAATTAGGTATGGAAATCTACATCGGGAGGTATATTGCAACTATGGTTTTGGAGTAGGGCTTATATTATACTTATTATGTTACTATTTTCTCAATTTCTGTTTATACCCAAGTCTAAATTTGTTTACATGTATAAATAAATATTTCCTTATGTTACTTGTTTCTATTATGCTTAACCTTGTTATTCATTTCTGTATTGTTTTGTAATCCTATATCATATCGGGATCAGGTGTCTTCTACAACTAATCGCGGGATACGAGTTACTTTTTAGCCTAACATTTGACATAGATTGAGTATTGGAAGTACATTATCTATGTTAGATGTAGTGGTAATACATTTTTTTTTCTTGTTTGGCTTTCACAAAACTTTTTTAAACAAAAATTGTATTTAGGAAAAACTGGGGTGTTATAAAAACACTCTCCACATGAATCGTATTATATGCATCAATATCACTATATACTTGCAAAACAGGGCGACATCTGCTAGTGGGAATGAGTAGGTGCCGATAAAAAATATACATAGGTACTTGTGTTTTGAGTAAGATGATAATATACATCAATAAAATAAGGCATGCCTAACACATAGGAATCATATTACAATGTAAATAATATACACAAACTACTCATGACATAATAAGATTTATGAGGAAGACACATTAGAATTCATAACTAGGTGATCACACAATTTCAATCAATTAGTTATTTGAGTTTAGAGACTCGACTATTCCTCACCAGTGGAGTAATATCACGGCATAAACACCCTTTTAAGGTCCAACACACCCGAGAATCAGTATTACTATTCAACATAATGGAATATGGCATAACGACCCTTCTAGGGCAATACACACCCAGGAACTACAGACTAAACACTTAATCCTTAAGTATGCATATCCCATATAATCTAGTAAAACAAAAAATATAGAATAGATCTAGGGCCACTCTAGTTATTCTAATAACCAAGAATCATGAGCACCGCAACAATTGGGAAAGAATAAACAAATATAAATGGTACAATGGTCTTGACTCACGTAATCTTTGACTTTAATTATTGTTATCTTACTAACTAATAAGACTAACACTCCACACTTAATGAATAACACTTGATTACTATCATTAATAACTCCTCTACATATCATTTATTAGTTACTACTAAATCCATACCAACAATTGTGTATTACTAAAATAATCATGCCATAAATACATATGACAATAATAATAAGGCACAAGGAAAACAAAAAAGGACAATTGAAGATATACATTAGAAAAAAATACCATGATGCCCTTATAAAACCTTAATTTATATTCAATCTATAACTTTACAAATAAAACTCACTAACTCGCCAAACTTAACACAACACTCCAACACAACATATAAAATACCCTACCTTACAATTAGGTTTTAACTCCAAAATTTTGCATATAAAATATTAATTCTACCTCTAAGGTTACCAATCCCATTTTAAGTTAATTTTGTATAATATAAAAACTTATACTACTCACATATGACCCAAGCATTTCATATTCCATATTTATCATATTTAGACCCAAATAGCACTTACTCAATACCCAGTTTCCATAATTTACACGTTATGACCAAAGTGCCCCCATTTCACTTAAACACCTCAAAACTTCTTACTAGCATAACTTAATTCATACTCAACCAAACCCTATCATATTATATATAGAATTTTATGGAATAACCTTAAAAAAATACAATGACAAACTTATGCTCACAAAAAAACTCATGAATATGACCAAAATAACTCTGACAACAAATAACACAAATTTACCTGAATTTCAACTTTCACCAAACATAAACAAACTCACACATAATTTCCCATATATTATTATACACTCAAATATGTAATTATCCTTAATTAAATTAGTCCAAAATATCATAAATAGGCCTAAGGTCGAACCACCAAAAACACCCAGCAAAAATTCTAACCTCACATATTTTTCAACACAAATATATAATCACATTTTCATACACTTAAAAATTTATTAAAAATAATAAAATACACCATCATGATTGAAAGTTAAGTGCAGAGCCTAGCATGCTCTTACATGTATATTTCACATAAAATTATAAAATTACATATCTCATATACAATTTTTTATAACGCATGAATACCAACCATAAGATCTAAAATCATGCTTATATAATATACAACTTCCTATCATGATATTTAGTTTAAAATATATAAACATAGCAAAAAAAATCTCTAAGATAGAGATGTGTATCCTTATCAAAGACAACATTAGTGTCTAAGAAAAAAAATCTTCTAAACTGCGACTTGAAAAATCCTAAACATAATCACCTTAAAAAATGTAAGAAGTTAGGAAAAAACATGAGCAACGAACTAAAGGAAAGGAAGGAGGATGAACCAAGGTATAGGTTAGAAGGAACTAAGTTGAGGATCATCCATTAATAGTAGCATACACAAACAATCACCAATACCATTAAATCACCCTAAAAAAAGGCAGCCTCCTAGTTAGGAAAGATAGAAAGGGAGGAGGTTGTAGAGTTTGTTGTTTAAGAGGGTGGTAAAAGATAGCACCAAAGTTGGAACAATAAACAATAGAACTATTGTAATGGAGGGGAGTTATGTAAGAAGGTAACATACAAAGAGGGTGTTACATGAGCAAGAAACACATAGGATAAGGGGTTGCATGGAGAAGTTGTGGAGGAGGAGGATGGGGATGCATGAAAGGATGGCACAAATGCTAGGAGTTTTCTATAATATGCTTGGAAAATGAAAAAATGCAATAAAAAAAGACAAACCAACAATACAAGGAAAATGAGGGAGTTAGGGGCTATTTTGGTAAGAAAAAATCTCAAGAAAGCTATAAAGAGGGATCCCATCCATTTCTATTTTGGATTGGTATAGAACTAATGAAATGAGGGTTACACACACATGAGTTTATGCGTGTTCCATGAAATGAAAAGGTGGACGGTTGCAAGAAATATTAAGTCATTTTTATGGGGGTATATAGAGCTACTAGGATAGATATAAATGAAAGGGGAAAGGGGGTGAGTAAACTTGCTCAACATTGGACTCAAACATGAATGAAAGTTTGGTTAATGTACGGTGATATGAGTAGTTATTATCATATAATATGGCTAGTATACCTTTGGTTAATTTTGTTGTTTAATGAAGGCAACTAAACTCTAATATGATTTGGTTTGGATATAATTTATAGTTGGCATCAAAATAATTAGTTAGGAGTTTGATTATAATTAATTTATTAAATTCAATTTCAAAGAAGAGAAAAAATATGTATTATGAAGAAATAATAGGAAAAAACTCTAAAACTTTATGGAAGGTACAAAATAATTTTAATAACTTAAATGTATTAAAAAGCTGGGTATTAAGGTTGGTTTGAAGCTTGAAGGATGGAAAACAAGTTATAATGGCAAATTTGGATGATAAGTGGAAATATATTTTGATAAGTACATTTTGTCCTGTTTTTTATAGTCTTAATCAACATAGTTTATGTTAATTTTCCTTTAACAATGCCAATTTAACATCTCTTTAACCATAGATACTCATTTTGGATTAATTATAAAGAAAAGAAGTAAAAACGATTTATTTTGAAGAGTTTTATAATTAAAAATGTCAACCAAAACTTTCACATGAAATAAAAATAACTACCATAAATATTTTAAGCATATATTTTTTTAATCCAAGCTCTTAATGAGTTGATTCAAATTTAATTAGAAAGATAATATCAAGATCTATAACTTTCAGGCCTATTATGTTTTCTGAATCAGACTTAAGAATGGTCAAAATTGGGTTGGAAGTTAAAGTTGTCAATCAAAAAATGGTGAAAGATCTTCAGGGAGGTGTGGTCAGCTACCCATCGAACATGGGTCATCTAGAGAACTTCAAACTAATGTGGTTCTCTCAACCTTGACACTGGAAATTTACAAATCTTCTTCAACTTCTATCTTATATTTCCACCAACCTAATACACAATATTTTGGTATTTTTACACATATATATGCGTCCTTAACTCAAATATCATAAAAATAAAAAAATTTCAAACCTCTAGTTTGAGATTCATAATTGGAGTTTTATCTTCAACTTTAACCTCTACCTTAGTTGCTTCTTCATTAATTCCTCAAATTCATGCTTCCATTCATTGAATTTGCCCTCAATTCATTCAATTCAATCATAATCTACCTCTAATTCATAGTTATCTTCCATCAATTTAACTTTCATCATTGGATTTTCAATTTAGGGTTACATATCTATTCAAATTCACAACTATTCCAATTTGTGGATAAATTTCTTCAATTTATCCATGAAAACATCAGTTCCATCTTTATAAGGCCTTAATTTATGATTCATGAGCTTTAATTTACACAAAGGAGCATATAATTCAAGGAAAAATTCAAGTGAAGGATAATGGATGATTGTGCAAGGAAAAAGGCTGAGTCATTTACCGGTGGTTGATTGGACCTTAATTGAGGGTTGTTCGCCCACCTAGTGTCACTTATTTTCACTTACATATTTAGTCTTTTCTTTTCCTCCTTTATTATATGCCTTGTGCAAATAATGTATACATCATGAGTGGATAAATTCTTATTGTTAGGGATGAGATTGAAATTATAGACCCAAGCTTGAGCTTTTAACAATATTTTCTATGTTTTCATAATTATCATGTGATTATCCTTTGACTCTACTTTAATTGTTATCATTTATATGTGTAATACTTAAAAGTATGATTGATATGATGTATGCCTCATTCTAGCTTACTCATAGTGATAACATGTAGGACAATATGCTTGCTAGGTGGCTATATGAACATTCTATAATTCATGCGTATAAATTGTAAATAAGGTAAATAACAATTCACCTAATTGTTTTATAATTCTAATTGAAGTAGTAGAATATTTAGATATGTATGGGTCAAAGATTGGGAATACAACTATACACACATGAGGTACTTGTTTGGTTACTTAGAATGGCATTCTTACACTTATTTTTAATGCATTAAGACTAGTTAAATATAGGATACACGGATGTAAATATATTGCTACAACTCAATAGGATTTAGTATTGGCATTAGTTTGTTTAAATCACTTTAGGAAATTAATATAGGGTGTATTAACTGCTAGTGGCTTGCAACTTGGTTGATCTCTTTCTTATGGAAAATAGGTGACATAAGAATTATTTTCTTTATCTTGACCTAATTTAGTAGTGGAAATGGATTTCCTAGCACATTTGACATATTCGTATCTGCCTATATTTGTTTTCTTCATTGATTTGATTTGATTTTTAATTATTTTATAATTTAATTCTCCTATAATTGTGTTTTTCTTATTATTTATTTTTGCATGTTTATAAATATTTAATTTTTATTATTTATATTCTATTCATACTTAAGCAAGCCTTATCGATCCCCATTTTTGAATGATACCCTTATTCACCAGTGCTATAATTGTATAAAGAAAGGTTTTAAATTGTATGCCGGCTAAAATCACTCTATATTTTTATGTAAATGGGTGAAATTAATAATGAAAGGTTTAAATGGGTATAGACTGATGCAAAAGGATTTAACAAAATAAAATATATACAAATATTTGAACTTGAAATTGGTTTAGATCCTAAATGGATACAAATGTCTGTAGTTGTCGAATAGCATAAACATTTTTTTTACAATTTAATAATTTAGAATTAATGGGTGAACTAAAATGGTATGAAAGGAGTTAATAAACTTAGAAATAATTGTAGGATGATCCATGTAACACCCCCAAATTTTGGAAGTTAAAAATTTTATTTTAAAAAGTTAATAGCAGAAGCTAAAACACAAAACGTAGGAGTGTTACGCCTCATCCAACATAGAAGAGGCACTCCCTATGTCCAGTCTGTGTTTGGTGTAAGGAAAAAGTAACCTTATACCTAAGAATTAGGTATGGGAAGCACTTGATTCCACCGCGATACAGGATACAAAGTAGAAAGAAGGGAATAAGTAGTGAAAATAGAGGACTAAGAGTCCAAAGAGAGATAGATATCTAGATAACCATACCCTTTACCAATTCATTTAGCACTCACCCAATACAAGCACATCAAGCTAATAATCATCAATCACCTGCAAAACATGGCAGATATGCTCTTGGGAATGAGTAGCATCCATGAAAAGGATGATTAGTACGCTACATACTGAGTAAGGTAATAATACAATCAAAGTCGGGAAAATATATCATTACACACATTCACAGTGGAAAGTAGTATACATACAAGATACAAGAATCAACACAAAGTAATTACTGCCTGGTTTCATAATATTTGAAGATGATATAACCCATTATTTTATTTATGTTGAGTTCAGGGATCCCACTATTCTTAAACTAGTGAAAAGGTTTGAAACATCTCCCAACGCAAAACACTCCTGGCCACTATTATTAAGCTTGTGGAACAGACTTTACACCTCTAAGGGAAAAACACTCCTGACCACTATTCTTAAACTTGTGGAATGGTCTGTAGCACCTCCTCGGGCATAACGCACCTAGCTACTATTATTAAGCCGATAGAATAGACTCCTACAACTAGGTCCTGACTCACGTAATCTTTTACTATAAGTGATTAGTGTCTTAATCATTAGTTAATTATCTCAGAATCATATTATCATTCACCTTGAGATTAGGCCCCACTATTCTTAAATCGGTGGAATGATCTAATGCACCTCCCAGTACAAAATGAGTCTAGCCACTATTGTTAAGCCGGTGGAACTAATTCATAAAACACCTCAGCCTGGCTCACGTGATCTTTCATTTTAAATGATTAGTATTATTCATGATTATTTTATGATTAAGAAACATAATTAATGCAAGCGAGATATCAATAATAAGACTATTCTCAAAGATTAAGATGCTTATTTTCCCCAAAAACCCTAAATTCACAATTTAAGTATAACTTCCCCCATATTGATCATTTATCCACCAAATTTAGTATAAGTTCCTCAAATAATATTATCATTAACATAAAATTTTTTTAGGTATAACTCCCATATCTTACACATGCGATAATAGCCCTATCTCAAAAGTTACTACTTATAAGGCTTCCAAAACCCTAATTTCACAGGTAAGTCATAAATTCTCCCATAGGGCTCATATAATTACCATATAAAATATGCATCCTTAAAATTTCCATATTAACAACATATCTAAAATTCATGGCCTAACTCTAACATTTTACAAATGTGATAATAACATTACCGTTTTAAGGCTATTATTCCCAAATTAGGCTATTTTCTCATCTGAAGAACTTTTGACCTTCATAATCACTCCTAAGCACTTCACATGATATTATTATCATATTTTTATCCATATAATATGTTAAAATACCAAAATCCCCATATTAACCTGTATTGATAAAAATGCCCTTAAAAATACCCAATAACCTTTATTTTACAAAAATCCCATATCCTCAATATCATTTTTTTTCCAAATCCTCCTTTTATTAACATACATATTAATTATAATTATTTTCCACTTATAATAATTTATTAGGCCCCTACTACTCTCTCACAATTTATACTCATCCATAAAAATACATTCTAGCATAATATCCTCGTATCAGCTTATCTTTCTTTATTCTCACATCCTTCCTATCAAATAGTTCATACTAATATATCATATCATCATAAACATGAATTTTAATAATATAATAACAATAACATGATAACACACATAATCATACAAGCATTTAACACAAAACCCAAAACATCGACTAGTATCCTTACTAATAAAAGCTTCGGTCTTTAAGCATGCTTATCCTAATCCGCTTCTTTAGAAACTTCTAGAATATATCCTAAGAAAAATTAAAAAAAATTAATGAGAATTAATGATATAATAAATGAAGGGTCAAGGAAATCTAAAGGAAAAGAATGGGGGGGGGGGAAACCAAACCGAGGTTCGAAGGAGGTGTCGGCTAAAATTATGTAACAAAGGGGGATCGGTTGGGGTTACCGAGCAAGGGAGGGCTAGAAATGGCACAACCTGCCATTTATAGGAGGTTATAGTAGCAAAGAAGGCCTAAGGAAGGGGGTGGGATTGGTGGAGTTGGGTGAAGGGAGGGGGTGAGCAACGGTGGGAAAATGGTGTAGCACAAGGGGAGTTTCGATTGTTATAGCCAAAGGTGGGTGTGTTGGGCTTCAATGGATGTTGCTAAAGGTTGGGGAGGGATTGTAGCAGCTAGGGGTAGGAACAATAGCTCTTGCTGTAGCAAAGATAGGGGCTTTGGTGAGGGTTGATGTAGCTAAGAGGAAAGGTTTAGTGGAAGTTGCCAGTAATTGATTTTGTGTGTAGCTTGGGGATGGTTATGGGGAATTTTACTATAGTTAGGGGAAGGGTTTCAACAGATCTTTCTATAGCTAGGGGGAGTTCTAACAGCTCTTGCTGCAGCTATGGTGGAGGTAAAAGTTGCCAAGAAAATGTGGCTGGTGGAGGAGTGCGTTGCCGTGAAAAATGGTGAAGTTAAGGGTGATAATGGGGGCTTCTTTCTTGCATGAGGAAGCTTAGGAGAAGGAGGGAGATTAGGGCGAGGCAAGAAAATAGAATAGGGAAAGGGTAATTTATTTAAGTACAGAACCGAGTAAAGTATCCGGGTAAAAATTATCTGGTTATCAGAATAGGTTTATTTAGCGAAACGGATATCCGTTACGACCCAACTCTAGGTTTAAATTTTAATACGAACGCTCTAACATATTTTAGCCTAATTAAATTTTATAACTAATAAGTAATAATATATTACAAATATTAATGATATTTTTAGTACAAACCCCTTACAATAATTATTATAACTAATACACATAATTAGCATTTATAATTATTCAGGTATTCTGAAAACGGTGTATTACAATCTATCTATCTATCTATCTATTTGTCTGTCTGTCTGTCTATCTATCTATCTATCTATCTATCTATCTGTCTGTCTGTCTTTCTGTCTGTCTGTCTGTCTGTCTGTCTATCTATCTATCTATCTATCTATCTTCTCTTCCATTTTTCATTCAATTAACAATTAGGTTTAGGTTTTATATATTTGTAATTACTCCATTTTATAGAATGCATGCGCAATACTTGTACTCTAACATCATAGTCTCGTATTATTTATTTCGTTCTATATTTTAATTGTGTTCTAATATTATTATTATGTATTTTGGTTCAATCATATGTGATTATATGTTCATTTTATGATTGAATTTAAGTTCGTTTTTAGCATTGGCTTAATGTATTAATCTAATTGCTTTTAGAAACTTCTTAGTTGCATTATACAATTTCTTAGAGTTAATTTAGTTGGCCACTGATTTGACTAAATAAGGTTGTAAATGGAGGAACTAAAAAGTGAAGATTAATTTTAGAAATTGTAATTGAATATGGATTGATTGATCTCAAAAGTAGGTTAGTGATCCTTAATAATTTATTGGACTAACGTGAACATAACAGGTTTAATTTAGTTTAACACCATGAAAATATGTTGTTAGAATGAGTTAGATATGGCTTTTATTCATTGAAAGAAGCTAATAGTTATCATAAGTTAGTTGTTCCTAGTACATAGAATTATATGAGATGCAATTCATTGATTTTTTAATTTACGTTGGAATTATAACTTAGATTCTATCCCAGGCTTGTTATTAACTAGTTTAACTCATTGTAAGTAGTTTATGTTGTTTTGGTTATTATTATTCTCTACCATTATCATAAACCCTTTTAATATATTCATTTAGATAGTTTAAAATAATGGAAATTAGTAGTTAGCAATGAACTCCCTAATAATACAACATTATCTCTTTACAATGATATATGTGTGCTTGGGCCAAAAATTTGTGGAAAATTTGAATTTTTGCAAATGAATAAATGAACTATGCGAGGCTCATATTTAATATTAATGACTTGGAAATCCATATTATAAAGTTTAGAAATAGATTACAAGCCTAATTATATCATAGTTATGGTTAGAAAAAAATAGGATATTACACTTATTTGATCTTACAAGCCTTTTGTCATTGTTTTTGTGGGACCACACGTTAGTGATGATGCTCTTATGAAAGTTATTTTCAAATTGGACTGTTTTGGTAATGCACAAGTTGAGGCTTGTGGCTTCTTACATGAAATTTGGCTTCCTTGGGATTCTAATGGCATTCGTTTAAATATTTATGGGGCCTCAAATTATCTTATCCATTCTAAAACTTGGCTATGTAATTCCAATTATTCTCCTTTGTATTAACAAGCATTTATGCCCAACAAATTGCAATAATTGTACAAAAAATTTGGGAAGATCTAATCAATCTCTATGCTTTTATATCATCTCCATGTCTTTTGGTAGGTGATTTCATTTATGTCTTATTCTCATATGAAAGTAGGGTCGACTAAACTAGGGGCTTACATTTATAATCTTTAATTCTCTTACACAATAGTGATCTCTCGTGAACATAAGCTTCTCTTGTTCTAAGTTCCCTTGGCATTTGAAGGTCTAAGGTAGACATATTAGTTATAAAGTCGATGGAACTTTTGTAAATGGTTCTTTTTGAGTTGCTTATCTAGATATATATGTTAGACATCTCCCAAGTATGCATTTATATCATTATTTTATCCTTCTCTTGGTTCACTCTCAACCTATGTTAAAAGTTCACAGATTCAAAGATGTTGCGCTCAAAAGTGATGAAATTGAAAATTTTAGATGATAATAAGGACTTTTGTAAAATAGTTGTTCATTGCACTGTTGCCATTGGTGCATAAAATAAATCCTCATTCGTCATTAATTTTTTAGTAATTAGTTTGGAAATATACTTCATAGGAAGAAAAGACTCTTATCCAGGACTTTTAGCATCTATGTTGCTATTATTCATGGTCCCTCCCATGATTTTATTAAATGAGAAAAGAAGCTTATTCAAGAGTTGAATGACACTCTTCTTCAGGGAAAATTATTGTGGTTCTATAAATCACTCATAAATAACATGTTCCTCTAGGATTGTAATAATAACATTTTCCACCTCTCCACCATTATTAAAAAGTTCAAATCACACATCATTTCTTTGAAAAATGATGTTGGGCATTATATAGAGGAACTCAACTCATTGAAGAGATATATAATCTCTTTTTTTAAATATTTGTTTATGACAAAGAGCTTCTAAGACCACAATCAAGGTCTTTTGCAAGGTTAATTTAGTATGTACTATATCTTATGATGAGTTAAACATGCTATTTTTTCCCTATTAGACCTTACAAGTGTCCTAAACTATATTGAATGTATTTAGTATCGTTCTAAAATTTTTAGTCAACTGTAGGTAATTGTCTAGGCTATTTAGCATTTATCATTGGAATATTCTTGGAGGCTCTAAAATATTCCTTCATTCATTTTATATTCAAAAAGGATTATTCTTCCACCATCGAAAAAATAACTTTAATAGGTCTATGCAATGTTGCTTACAAAATAATTACTAAGGTCATATCTACAACAATGAAGCTTGTGCTTATGAATATTATTAGCCCTAATCAAAGCATCTTCCTCTTAGGACATCATACTAAGGACATCGTGATTGTTGCTTAAGAAGTTGTTCACACTATGTGACACATGTGTGGTAAAACTAGCTCTATATGATGATAGGAAGATACTTAGAGAAGGCCTTTGATATGCTTTTTTGGGATTTTATCCCCGAGACCCCCATTTATGTTAATTTTCCTCATCATATGGTTCACCTCATTATGTTTGGTTTGTTTACACCTTCTATTAGGCTTATATGGAATGGATAATTGAATGACCTTTTTGGCTAAGACATGGGATTCGATAGGGCGATCTTATTTTATTGTACTGCTATATTCTCTACATGGAGTTCCTAGATCTTATTATTCAAGAGAAAGTTGATGAAGGAATTTGGAATCCTATCTAAGTGCTGTGCAATGATCCCAAACTTTCTCACATCTTCTTTGCATATGATATTCTTTTGTTTAGGAAAGCAACCACATCTCATATGCACATTATCCTAGATTGTCTAAATAATTTATTTACTGCCTCCGACCTTCAAATTAGCTCCCTAAAGTCCTCTATTCATTTTTTAGAAATACTTACAAGAGGATGGTCCATGAAATATCTTCGTTAGCAAACATAAGGGTGAGGGACACGATTGGTACTTATCTTTGTTTTAATCTCACTCAAGGATGAGTGAAACATGACTCTTTCTCTCATCTAGTTATTTTAATACCAAATGATACCAATCCTGCTAGCCGCAAATGATAATAAGAACTCTCAGATATATATACCTTCTATAGGGCCCATAACACATATAGAGTAGATATAGGGTCTCTTTAACCCCCTTAAAGAATCTAAGCAAAGTTTAAAAATATATATATATATATATATATAGGAATGGCATGAAGACCAAATATAGCTCTAAAGCCCCAACACTATTTATATCCATACTCTTTTTATTAGGATGAATTCATACAAACTCATGAATTTCTTTAAGATAATTAAAATAATTACTAAGGTTTGATAAAATATAATCAAGCACACACTTGGAAAAGACCAAAATTCCCCTCAAAACCCCTCATCCCAAAAATATCCACCATAATTAAGAACACACTTTAAGACATCATTTGGGTTAACTTAAAGCAAAAACCAAGCCTAGAAAAGCCTACCTAACACATGAAATAAAAATAATACCCTCAAGACTACTAATCCCATTTTAAACCATTTTATTCACCCATGCCTAAATTATTTTATAAATTAATGTATTAAATATTGATATCATATTCTAATAAAACCCATATTTTACAATACACCGAAAAATGCCCTCCACACTTGAAATTAGTTAATTACACTTTAAACACTAAGTTCTACTCATTGCTTATGACCTTAAGAACCCACTAGATATACTTCACTTATTTTCTCATCAATTCACACTTATCTTAGTAAAAATTATAGAATTAAAGTGAATGCACAAAAATACCCTTAAACACTGAAAAACTTATATAATTCATAACACACATTAAACATACTCAAATCTTAATATATTATGCATCAAACTTTAAGTAAAACACCTAAGAAATCTAATGAAATAATCAAAATAGTAAAAAAGATATTCAATAGGACAAATGTGCTTCTATATGAGTGCACTCTAAAATCCCTATAAATTAATTTTTGTACTTTTAACACCAAGTGGATACAAAGGTTTATATACTCTAATATTCATCTATTAACACGCTTAAAGACAATTAAATCAACCATAAACACATGATTATTATCGAATCCATAATCATATATGTGTTTGTGTATAACATATTATTTTTCAATCATTTTCACATATAACTCATAGATCCTAAAAATGCATAGCTTAGCATGCTAAAGGAAAATCTAATAAACATAAAGCATAAAGCATAAAGGGTTTGAAACCTTCAAATAGACCTGAAATGCCCTAAAATTATTTATTTTTAATAAATATAATTAAGTAAGGATTTATTGGGGAATTAATTTAATTATTTATTTTATTTGGAATAGAAAGGATTTATTTAGGGCAAATTAATAAGAATTTATAAATATTTTTTTATAAAGGAAAAATTGGGCTTTTTGCTAATTAAAAAGGACTTTAGAAAAAATATTTTAAAAGCCCTAAATTAGCCTAAAAAGGAAATTTGATATTATTTTATTTAAATATTTTATTCTAAATACCCAAAATATTCGAATTAATTTATTTAAACCCAAGCCACTTAAATTTTCCTTTTTCTTTTTCTTCCCTTCTTTTTCTTTCTTTTCTTTCTTTTTTTATTTTTCCTTTTCTCTTCTCCCAATTGGGCCTAAAGCGCGGCCCAATCCTTCTTCTTTTCCTTCCTTCTCCCGCGGCCCAACGCCATTCTTCTTTCTTCGGCAGCTGAATAACTGCGTTTTGTGCTTTATTTCCCTGAAGCGCCGCATCTCAATTATGAACCTTATAACCAGTGTCAACCGGCCGGTTCTTTCCCTTTTTCTTTCTTTTCCCTGGCCGCCCGGTTCACCCTTCCTTCTTCCTCCTTCAGCGCCCACCGTCGACCTGCATCTTTTAGGTCTAAAAATGGCGCCGCCGGGCACACAGGTTTTGACTGGCCGTTTCTCCCCTCTTTATCTTCCTCTTGACTCGTAGATCAGCTTGGTATAATCGATTTCCATCATCTCTCGCTCGTTTTCTCCCTTTTCCTTTGTGAAAGTTCAGCCCAACCAAAACTTTTGCCGACCGATTACCGCTACCGGCTACCCCAAATCGTACATAAAATACCCTCCTACCGACCCCCAAAACCCTACCATTCCCTCTAAACTCTATAAATAGCCTTGGTTTGTGTGATTTTGAGATTTCTTCTTCCCGAAACCCTAAGAGCTAATAGTGTGCCGTCGTGACTTCAAACGAGCCTTCCGCCGCCATTAGCCAACTTTGCCGCCACCTCTGCCTCCCAAATTCATCCCCGCACCGCACTCTAGCTAACTAAGCTCTCCACCTCGTTCGATTCTTCTCGCATGAGCCACCATAACCGTGAGAAGTTCCCTATCCATCTCGCAAAATTTTTTTACCCCGCAACCTTCAAGCCGCCATCTGCCACTTCTATTGCCTTATGCACCACCCAAAAGCTTCTACTAATTCTCCTCCACTGAACCATAACCTTCTTTTCCTTTTTCTCCTTCTCCTCCCCTCTTTTTCTTCATCTTTTTCCCTTTTAGCCCTCTTTTCTAGCCGCCGCCGCCGTCGCCGTGCACCATCGCCGGTGCCGCCCATCTCCGCGACTCAAGGTGAAACCCTATACCCTCTCAGCCCTTCTTTCCTATTTATTATAATTTATTCTATTTTTATTCCAATTTTCAATATTTATTCAATTATAATAATAATTATTATCATCATCATCATCATCATCATCATCATCATCATCATCATCATCATCATCATCATCATTATTATTATTATTATTATTATTATTATTATTATTATTAGATGTAATATTATTGATAAATTTTGTTGGCAGGGTTCAGATTATTCTTGAGTTAATTAGATTGTTAGTTTTGAATTTTAGGAATTTATTTGAATTATTATAAGATTATTATCATTATTAATAATATTAATAATAATATTATTATTAGTATAATTATTTTATTATTATTGTAATTATTTAAGGAGGGCCGAGACCTAAAATTTTAATTAGGATTCACGCCCTTGTATTTTTATTAATATTATTACTATTTTTACTATTATTATTATTATTATTATCTTTATTATTTTTAATATTATAAGTAATATATGTTATTAATATTATTATTACTAGTATTGAATAGTACTTTCATTATTTGGAGGCAGAGTCGAAAACCCCAACTTGTAATTTTAAGCTTATATTATTATTATTATTACTAATATTTTGTTATTATTAAAATTATTATTATTAAAATTATTATTATTATTATTATTATTATTATTATTATTATTATCATCATTAGTAGTATTATTTTGGTGAAGGGTAGAAACCCTTATATCACCATTCGTTTTAAATTACATTAGTATTATTATTAAATTTTAGTAGTATTTTGTATAGTGATTTTAGTATAGTATAATTTTAATTAAAAACCAAGTCTTAGGATAAGTTAGTAAATAATAGTATTTTTAGGAGGGAACCTAATTCTAGTATTTTTCCCATAATAGGTGAGCCCAGTTAAAGTCTTCAAGTAGTATAGGAACGTGCTCCAAGACCGGTAATATTTTTAGGTAAGGGGTGCTAAGGCCATTTGTGTAATATGTGATTTATATGCCATACATGCCATGTGATATGATTTAATGTGTATTTTACGTGTATATTGTATAATTGTTATAAATGCAGCATGATATAGAGGTGAGGTATGTTTGTGTAAATAATTGTGGCATAAGAATTATGTGTATGGGTGTGTTATTATTATGGTATGATGTGGCCCTAAGACATGCATGATAGGGTTGTAAAATAATGATGGGGAGTGTAACAATGTGGTGTTAAGGTTTTGCATGGAGTGGTGGAATGCATGGTATTAGGGTTTGCATGGGGTTGAACTTTGCATGGAGTTAATGCTTGCATGGTGTTAGGGTTTTGCATGGAGTTAATGCTTGCATGGTGTTAGGGTTTTGCACGGAGTTGCATGGTGTAAGGGTTTTACAGGGAGTTGCATGGTGTTAGGGTTTTGCATGGAAATGCATGGTATTAGGGTTTGCATAGTGGTATTGCAAGATGGAGTTAGGGTTTACGTGGAAGTTAGGGTTTAATATGGTTACCATGGTTCGGTGTGGTCAACTAGGGTTTAGAGGATAAGAATATTAGGTGTTAGTCATGCATGTCTGGGCAAAGTTTTGAATAAGATACTTAAGACACTAATTATGTAAAGTGGAAGAGTATCAATCCGGGTCCCACCGGTTATAAATAGTGGTTAGGACGCGTAGTCCTATGTGTCTCTGATCCGCCGGCTATAATAGTGGTGGACTCCGAGCTCAATAAACCAAACAACTCAGTTGCTAAGACACTTAAAAGACACTAAGTACTTACAGTGGAATACCATGTGATCTAGGGCCAACCGATCCATCGGTAAGAAATAGTTATTAGGGTATGATACCCTATGTGTGATCGATCCACGAACTAATAATAGTGGGTAGGAGCATTGCGCCCTACTTATCTCCGATCCACCGGCTATAATAGCGGGGGCTTCCGTACTCACATAGTTTGATAAAAAGTATGGTGTGAATCGATTTCTAATCAGTGATTAATTAAATAATTAATCTAGACTATAAATGGGCCTTTATGTATGTACCCGAATGATTGATCGATATTATGATATCATGATGGTCTTTATGTTATTTTATTCTTATGCATGGTTTATGTAATTTTATGTGTTGGCTTTAGTGCTCGGTTACCTTACTCACTACGTAACGTACTGATCGCCCTTTTAATGGGTGCTGCTCATTTCCATGGGCAAAAGGCATGTCTCACATGTTTCAGGTAGGCGACCCTTATTTCGATGCTATTGATGTCTATGGGACATTAGGTGGGGCCGAGTGATGATTGGGCTAGATCGGTTCCCAGAGTGGCGTGGCCGGCTTTCCATTTGAGATTATTATTCCTATTTCTTTAATTATGTTTACACTTCAGAAACATTTTTATTATTGTAGTTATCTCTTTTCTCTGAAAAACTAACTCTCGTATTTTGGATTGTGTAAAGGCTTATGTGCACTTGATTTCTGTACTTATGAATTTGGATTATTTAATAATGTTATGAGATGTTTTCTTAGCCTTAGCACTTGGTACTAGAATGGTATGAGTGAACTGGTTTGGTACTAAGTGTGGCGGTAGCATCCCCAGAATTTACGGTTTTATTTATAAGTCTTGTGTAAAGAAAAATAAAATATGTGTAAATTTTGGGGGTGTTACAAGACCATACATGGATAAAATAGACAATCACGATTAGGGATGGCTATGAGATGGGTTTTACCCAAAATCTGGTGGGTTTTATCTGTTGGATGTGTAAATGGATATGGAGGAATGGTAGAAATATCTGTCGGGTTTGAACATGGATATGGGTAAGGGATCCTCAAATATGTACTCATACCTGCATCAATTTATCTGACATAAAATTATATTTTTACCCTCATTTTTATAACCTTAATTATATTTTCTAAGGCTAATAGTGAAGATATAATTAAAATTTAACAATCTAAATATATAATTCTAACATTAAATAATTTTTGCTTTAACTTTGATGGGTTTTACTTGAAACCAAATGGGTTTTACCTGATAGATATATAAACGGATATTGATAAATGGATATGGATATGGAGGAGGAAAAAAAATACCCACCAAGTTTGGATGCACATATGGGTATAGGTTTTCTTATCAGGCTTGGATAACAGATAGGGGGTACCTGATCCATACCCAATCCGTTGCCATCCGTAATTATTATAAAAATCACAAAAGACATGTTCAACAGGAATTCATGACAATAATATATCATGTTTATAATCACATAAAATAAATACTCATACTTTAATAAAATAAATGTAACATGCTTAGAATTTAAATAACAAAACACTTAGCACAAATTATTCTATTTCTAAAGGTTTATCTCTATTCTATTCCAAGATCCTAAGTAAAATAAGAAAAAAAACCTTAGCTTTAAGCATCACTGCCTATGGTATCTTGGTTACCTTCACAAAAATATTTAAAAAGCTTAGAAAAAATCATAACTACGTAAAAAATAAAGGAAGAAAAGAAGAGAAAAGATAATCCTTCATTTTAGAGGATGAAGAGCTTAGGCAAGGATAATGGAGATTCCACTTTCATCTTTCTCTAAACCTGATCACTTAAACACTTAAGGTAAATGTTAAGGAACTATGCTTAAGGAAATTAGGACGGAAATGAACAAAACAAGAAGAAAAAGAGAACATGAAAAACTTAGGTAGTAGTTAGCAAGGATAGAAGAGTGAGAAAATATTTGAAAGCTTTAATGAAAAATGAAGGAAACTTAGGGAAGTATATGAATAAAGTGGATAATTAAGCAAACACTCCTCCCCACACTCAAGGGGTCGAAAATCTGATGGGGGAAACATATAAGATAATTCAAGTGACTTTTGAGTGATGGGAGATAAAGATAGACTCTAGAGGAAAATAGTATGGTGGTGTAAGAGAAGGTAGGTTTTTCTAAGTGTATTTAAATAAGATTTTAGCTAAGATTTTGGTTTAATGAAGGATTAAAAACCATAAAAAAAATGTTAATAACGTTGAGAATAGTGTCAAACAAGTTTTATGGTTAATCATATACATTTTTTTAGATAATTTAGTTAGGTAGAAAGTTAATTTAGGATGAATTTATTGGAAACCATATCAACTCAAATTCAATTAATAAGAAAATAGGAAATATTTGTGGAATAATATTAGGAACATAAATCTATAAAAATATTTGTTTGATGAATTTCTTAGGAGCCTAATGAATAAACAATAATTACAATTGGGTAAAATGCCCAATAGTTGGTTGGCCATCAGTCATGGAATTAGAACATTGCTTATTTCTAATGGGAGATCAGTCACCAGCTAAGAAAGTTTAACTTCTAGTTTTAAATAGTTGAATGATGAAAATTTTGAATATTAGAAAATGATGAGATGATTATGGATATAATACTAGTTTATATAGATGAGGTATTACACATCACCATTAACATAATTTAGATCTTAAAATAACTTAAAATAGGATTAGTAACCCTAGGGTAATTCTTACCATTTCATGTGTTAAATAGGATTTTCTAGTCTTGGCTTTCGCTTTCAATTAATGTGAATGATATTCTAAATGTTTTATTAATTTTGGTGGATTATGGAGATTAAATGGAGCTTTTATAAAATGTTTAGGAATTAAGATTTTTAAGGGTGTTTTGATCATTATAAGTGATGGCTTGTATATATTTAATCAAAACTTGTTATTAATTCTAATTCTATGAATTTAACTCATTTTTTGACATGAACTCATTTCCTTGATATTGGGCTTCTCTGTTTACATGGATAGTGTTGAGACTTTGTATCATATGAATAGTATTAGACATTAATCCATCTACGTATGGATTTGATGAGAATGGATTCTAAAATAAGAAAATGGTTAAGTATGATTGTGATGGTTGTAAGAATTTTATGTGTCTTTTTTTACATGTTAGTTATGATTTACCAAATAAAGAATTAAATACTTAAAGTAAAAGAATACTTGAATTGAGCGTTGTTTGTATCATTCGGGATGGCCTCCAAGTTAGGTTTGGTCTTTGTGCCATTTTGATGCTTTCCACTTTGCCTTAGTTTTCTTTTAAGCGTTGGAGAGACCTTACATTTATTATAGAGGTGTTATGGGCCCTATAGGGGGTGTGCATCCTAGGGATTTATATGTTCTAGTTACTATTTACATGATAGAAGGACTAGCACCATTTTTATACTAGAGTAGTATCTTTATAGGACCCTTAAGCTATACCTAGCATGTCTAGTGTCATCCATATACTAACTAGGTTAGTTGAGTCTCCTTCCTCAAGTTGAATAGCAATAGGATTTGTGAGCACCTTTAAAGGATATGCCTTCGTTGGTTATCATGTGTTATCGTATGCTTCATAGGTATTTTGAGATCATATGATCTATGATTATTATTATCAATGTTGTGAATCATGTACTCACATGTTTTTATCTCATGATTTCATGGTGTCCTTATTTATTGCATGTTGCCTCTTTAGGTTAGATTATATTACCCAATATGATTATGTACCAATAGTAGACTACTTTAGATGATGTATCATAGGTCTTTGATGGTAATCTTACCAAATTTGATCTTGTGCTTGTGAAGGAGTAATGACATTCAGTTTGGACAAAGAATTACAATTTATCAACGTTGACACATGTTATGTTTCTAGAATTTTGGACATCTCTTTTGATCTCTTAGTTCCATTGTATCTTTCTTTTTCTCTCTCCTTTTTGTTATTTTTATTTATGGAGTTAATATTTGTACTATAAGTTATTATATTATATTACAACTTTTTTTTATTGTTTTATGTATATTTTTTTATTTTATATTTGAGGCCATAAATATTTTATCCTTGCATTTGGTATGAGAAAGATAAGGTACTAATATTAAGTGTAGCGATAACAGCTACTATATTTTATTAATGATTACGCTAAAAATACTTTTTTATTAGTAAATTTAGGGCACTACACTAAGTGTGCATCAACTTCCTTTCTCCTCTTCCTCCCTCCATTTTTATAAGCTTCTATCTTCCTTCCTCCATTTTTGTGTTTTATTCTACCTTCTAAAAAGCTTTAATCTCACTCTGCTATATTTTTTTTGAAATAAAGGAGGGTTAGGCATTAGTAATATTGAAGGATTATTTATTTTCTCTTCTCTTAAATTCATCCATTCTAGAGGAAATGATTGCACATCTTCTTTTTATTGTTATGTTTTATTAAAGAAAAATTATATTAAAGCTTGTTACTATTTTTGAAAAGGTGATCGAGAGTCCAAGGAGGAGGCTTTTCATTTGATCTAGGGTTATTTTCTTTTCTTTAATTTTTATTTTAGCTATGGAAGATGGGAATAATCATCCTACTCTTTAGATGATAGAACTTATGTAAAATATGTGTTTAGTGAAATCATCACTACAAGCTAATGAGCTTTCAATGACAACATTTCCATAAGTGCATTTTTTCCTATATTTTTATGTTGTTAATCCTCTTCACTTTGTAATACTTTTCCTTTTAAAAAAATACAAGTTAATATATTCTAAATCATAGCTACTCATTAAGGATAAATCATGAATAATAAAAAACAAGGTGCTTTAAAAGAGAAATACGAGCAACAATGGGTTAAATGTGCATGGTTCGATAAGAAAAAAAATGTATGCCTATGAATAATCAAATTTTTAGCCTTGATACAATACTAATTTAGAAACATTTAAAAGATAAAATTTGTATATTTTTTGGTTATGTTTCCATAAGAACTAATTTAGCCTTGAATCATATCATTATGAAGTTAGACTAGAAAGTTATGATCAAAATATTGAAAGGTGTTAGAGTGGAAAAAAATATGATAAAATCGAGATGAACATGGCAAGGCCATATTGCTTAACACTGACGTGCCAACCCTACATCTCTCTAACACATAATATCTTTAGTCCTAATATTTTCCAAATAAAAATCCCATATTATGGATGATATATAACAAAGTTTAAAGGCCTCTAGCTCTTCTCAAACACCTATAAATATATCATAAACTAAAGAACACGATATACACACCCAATTAGTCTCCATCATAAAAATCACATATGGAGAGTTCTTCATCTTCAACATTTATTCAAAATCATTACTAAATTCAATCCTTCATCAATATTCAACCTTTATTTCATAAATACATCAATACATCATCCATCCTTCCTCTATATTAATTATTATATGTCCCATAATACATAAAATACCACTAAGATTCATGTTTTCACTGGAGGGGTTCGCGCTAGAGAAGATATTTGTTTTCTTTATCATCTATTTATTTTCTTATATATATATATATATATATAGTGAAAATTTTCCATGATGTGTGTCTAAATTCCTTGTTGTTAGGGATGAGATTAAAACTCTAGACTATGATTTGAGATATTAATAATATTTTGTATGTTTTCCTAATTGTGATGAGATTATCCTATAAATGTGTTTTAATTATTATTTTTTATATGTGTGATTATGTCAAGTGTGATTTATATGGTGAATACCTTTTTTTGGCTTCATTATAATGACAATATGTGGGATTATATGTTTGTTACATGACTATATAAATATTCTAACTGGAATAGTTGAATGTGTATATGCGTATGGGTCAAATGAGAGGAATATAGTTAGAAACATTTAAGGTAATAGTTAGGGTATTTAGATTAAAATCCTCCCATTTATGATTAATGTTTTGGATTTAATTAAATATAGGAGCTGCTTGTTGTCACCATACTACTAGAATATGATATGATTTAATATTTACACTTTATTATATTAAATTGATCTAGGTAAGTAATATAAAATATATAGACTTATTCTTACCTTATGTTGACTTTCTAGGTCAATCAATGTATTAAACCTTATTTTGATGGTAAAAAATGGGTTTAAAGGAATTAAAATATATTTTTTTAACTGTGCATGAACTATGTTGATCACATTGATGTCAAAAAACACTTATATAAATCAATTCTCAAATGCATCAATTAAAATGGCGATCAAGTTTTAAAACACAAGATAATAGTATATCAAGACTACCAATACCCAAGACCTCAATGTGTATATGCCAAATCATAGGTTATATTGTGAATTTGATCGAGCATAAAACTTTTGGCTTTAATCTCGGGATATTTTTAAATCCTCCTAAAATTTTGTTTGATATAAATGATCTAGTGGTTGTAAAACTGATTGACTAGTTACTATATGCTTTTAGTACTGAGAAAAATTGGTTTTGCCCCTTGTAGAATACTTTAACTAGTTTCATCAAACCAATTAACTAGTTTGACTAACTAAGCCACAAGCTTAATTCCCAAATAATCCCAATTTGCCTTTGGTTGAACATTTTGATTGGTTTCATAAAATTGATTGATTGGTTTAATCAAATAGGCCATGGGTTTTATTCTTGTATAAACCTATTTTTCCTTTTTTTTTAACACTTTGGGTGATTTCATCAAACTGATAGATTGGTTTAACTAATCGAGTTATGTATATTTATTTCTATAGTGTGACGCCTCAAATCAGTACTTATAATTTTTATTTTGTGGAAGTGATAATTACAAAATAATGGGTGTTACTCCTATACTTAGTGTAAGTTTGGTTTCCTCACATTTCTCATGCAAGTGTTAAGGCTCAGAACAAGTTAGATCAAAACAAATAGAGGAAGGAAATGACAATGCATAAATAAAGGTTTATAGATAACACATTCTCCGTACAATGATAATATCTAAAATAAATTATGGACATACGAGTTCAAAGGAAACACTGATCACAAGAGAGCACGCAATAATGTGACATCGATTTTCCATTAGACTCATCCCTTCCAAAGAAATATTACAAATAAGGGTTATAGAATTAGGGACCTTCACTCCCTTAATCTACATAAGTGTCTGAATGATGCTCCTCAAAATCCTCTAGCCATTGCATGCAATGTTAATATATTTTAGTTTTATAAAATTATTGTTATTATTTTTTATAAATTAAGTGTATTATATTATATATATATATATATATACATTAACCCTTGAACTGGTCCATATTAAATCAAATATAAAAACTTTGACCATAAAGTTTATATTATATGATAATATTTTAGTAACTAAGCCTAAGCTTAATCTCTCTATCTAATTCTTAATGGTAGAATTAGAGTTAAGTAAGTATGGATGACAACATGTGTATATTATGTGATAAGGAAATAAATGATGTAATAAATTCATTGTTTAATTTATTTATCTCAAATTTTAACTTTTGTAATTAGCATGGAAAGTAAAGAGTTGGTTAAAATAACCAACTCCCCACCTTTTGCACATAAGATATAAGTGCACCAAGTGTTGTGCACTATTATGTGAAATAGTTATTGTTCAAAACACACACACACTACTCATATGTACATAAGAAGAGAGAAACAGGGATAGGCTTCTTCTTCCATCATTTTTTATGTGATTTCTAGGTGAAAAAAAGACAAAGAAGAAAACTAAAGAAGGTCTGATATGAATCTCCAAAATTTATATTTAAATAATTCTATTTATTGTTATAAATCACTTTGTGCTTATAATTGTTTTTCTTATTATGTGCTTGAGTAGGTAAATTAATGCAGAACATGGGGAATGGAATCAAAGATTGCTGTAGCTGCTGAGGAATTGTTGCAGAAATTTTATTTTAGGATTAGAAAATCCCATGTGATGCATTCGCCGGCAAAATTGGCTAATGGGGATTAAGTTGGCTGTATGACCCGCCACCCGACCCATAATTAATTGGGTTAGTTGGACTGTGGGTAATTCATCCCTTGGTAACCATGATTAACTAAATTAATTTCTAGCTGATGGGAATTATCTGTATCATTCTTTTATTGTATTATTAAGGCATGTAAAAGTTGTATTTGGGCTGTTATTATTTGGTCCAGCCGTCGATCCCTTGCTGTTGTACTGGCTGATTCTTGGGCTGGATTTTGGGCTGACTCGTGTATGTTGATTGAAGGCCTGCGATATGTATTTTTGTACGCTCCCTTTTGTATTTTGTACGCCATATAAATATGGCCTCCACCGTATGTCCTGAGACACTTTTCGGTCGAATGAAATATTGAGTTTCTGGAATTTTCTCTGTTCTCTGCTCTCTCTCTCAACTCTCTCTCTCACTCTCTCTCGCGATCTCCTCATTCGCATTCTTCTTGATTCTTCTCTTCGATCTATTCTTGATCTTCTTTACTTCTCAACTTCAGCAACCGTTTTATCAACCGCGCTCTGAGTTTTTGATCTTCCTTTGGAGAAATCCTTAGGCTGATTATCGGCGAATCGAACCCTGCGCTCGATTTCAACTACAATCCATGAAATTTTTGAGAAACCCTTACTGGTTTTCATCAAGGTCCCTATTTGTGTTCCTTAGAAGAAACACACACCATTGGGTTTAAGGAAAGAGGGAGTGAAACTACAAAATTATGTTTGATACAAATTCAATTTTTTGATGTAATTAATTCCATCGATGGCTAGAGTTACATCTCTAATAATCCTAAAAAATCATTATATAGTTAAATTCCACATAATTTAAGGCATGTACAATGTGTTAGGGTTTTGCATTTGACTCATTGGATTGTGCATGAATTGTATGCATTAATATATGAATAGAATTCATATTGTAAATTTTGTCTAACATTTAGTATCAAAGCCTTAATGTCCTCTATTTTGATATATTTGATTTAGTGTAATTATCATTTTTTATATCTATATCTTTATATGGTCAAGTTTTGGAAAATAGAAAAATTGTTCTTCTCTGAAAGGAAACATAGTCCATGTTTCTTAACACTGGACGCCCATGTTTTATTTCTAACTCTTGACCTTATTGCTTCATAATGAAACACCTTCCATGTTTATAAACATGAGGGGTCATGTTTTTTTTCCCAAAATCTCAACAATATTTAGAATTCAGAAAAATACAGGTGTGTTTTATAAACACAGGTGCCTTATGTTTTTCAACACGATATTCTTCTCCAATATGGGCAACTCGTGATGATAGAGTTTCTATTTGATTGTGATTCTTTCTCTTATGATTATGTTCTTATGCATATTAAGGCCATTTTTAGATAAGTTCTAATTACATAAAGCATGCATCATGTGTGATTAGCATGATTAAAATGATTAGGACTTAGCCACAACAATTTTAATCATGGACAATAATGCATTTATCTGTTTCCTTGATCACATCTAGACTATATGATGCTAGTTGCAATGTATTCCTCACATATAATAAGTGTAGTCCTACATGACCATTTATTAACATATGAAAAGTACATTAGATTAGAATAATAAGTTATATTATCAATTTGTCCACAGGGATTGAGGGTTATGTGACAACTGAATAGTTTTAATATTGATATGCATGAGTCTATTTGAATTTAATGCTTAGCCCACAGATAGTTTTAATTTCTATTGATTCATGCTAGTTACGTTTTGACATGTTATACATCGGTAGATCATGTATATAAACTCTTTGGCTTCAAATTGATCATAATAATGTATGTATGTTTACATTTAGCAGTAAATCGTCCTGATTTATATTCGATGTTTGATTTTAGCGTTGAGGTCTCTGAGTTGAAAGGGGACAACTATAATGTTGTGACATGAATGAGGCTATTAAGTATCCAAATCCTGTGATATTGGAGGTAGCATTGATGAGGAAATGGCTACACATGAGTGATGGGCGAAAGCCAATTGCATAAGCTATATATACATAAAGACTAATAAGTCTTCCTCCATCATAGGCTTAGTTGATCATCATCAATATGCCATGGCTTGCTAAAGGCCATTGATGAAAAATTCATCCATTCAGCCAAGGCCTTAGCTAGTACATTAATAATGAAGTTTTCATCCATAAAGCTCACTACTATCAAAGGGTACGTGAGCACATCATGAAAATGAGGGAATTAGTAAAACAACTGAATTTTCTAAAGGTTGAAATATTTGATACCTTCATATTTCACTTCATCTTGAATACATTCCCAAATAAATACACACCATTCAAAGTCACCTACCACACACAAAGGGAGAAATGGTCAATCAATAAATTAATGACCATGTGTGTGCAAGAGGAGAAACAATTTTTTATGGATGTTATGATGCTAATTAAGGATAAGGAATGTAAGAAGAAAATAGGTCAAAAGTATGAAGGAAAATTAGCACCCCAAGGTGAGATAAATAAGTAATCTAGGTGTTTATTTTATAAAAAGAATGGATACATGAATAAGGACTGTGCTAAGTATAAAGCCTCGCTTCTAGAAAGGTGATGTTTCCTCTTTGGTATGTTTTGAGTCTCATACAATAGATACAAATCATAATACTTGGTGGATTGATTTTAGTTCTACCATCCATATTTGCAATTCCTTGCAGGTTATGGCAAGAATTAGGAAACCAGTTGGCAATGAACCAAGTATCTTTACCGGTAGTAAGATATGCTCAATGATTTATGAAATAGGCTCATGTAGGTTAGTTCTCTCTAGTGGTCATGCATTAATGTTAGAAAATAATTTTTATGTTCCAAGTTTCAGTAGAAACTTGATTTTTTTTTTCAAGACTTATTCTGTTTGGATACTCATTTGTTTTCAAATAAAATTCAATTAATTTGTTTTATGAAACAAATCGTATTGGGTATGTTGCATTTTCTGAAGGTCTTTATTCTATTGATTTAATGCACGATGATTTGAATATTGCAATGAATTTATATATTGGTTCAAAAATATGTGTTATGAATGATGACTTATCAATGCTTTGGCCCAACATATTATATCACATCTCTATTGAGAAAATAAGGAGATTGGTAAATGATGCTATAGTTGGTACTTTAGATTTTGCTGACTTTAGCACTTGTATAAATTGTATAGAGGTAAAACAAACAAACAAGTCTAATAAAGGTGCCAGTAGGAGTTATCAACTACTTGAGATTATATATATCGCCATATGTAGTCCTGATAAGGATTCACATAGTCAAACATACTTCATTTCATTCATTGATGACTACTCATGATATATGTCTCTTTACTTGATTAATAATAAGCATGAAGCATTAGATAATTTTATAGTATTCGAATCTAAGTTAGAGAGTCAATTTGATAAGAAAATTAAAATTGTGAGGTCTAATAGAGGTGGAGAGTACTATGGGAGGTACACTGAGGATGGACAAGCACCCGATCTATTTGCAAAGTTTCTGTAAGAGAGTGAGATAGTTGCCCAATATACTATGCTTGGTTCACCTTACCAAAATGGCTTATCTAAAATAAAATAATAAAATTTGTTATATATGGTATGGAGTACTCTTAGCAACTCCAATCTTCCAAGATATTTGTGGAATAAAGCACTTAAGACATTGGTATATATTTTAAATTGAGTTCCAACCAAAGTGGTGTCTAAGACACCATTTAAGCTTTTTAACGGCTAAAAGCCAAGTTTAAAATATATTCAAGTTTGGGGGTGTTTTTCTAAAAGAATAATTTATAATCCATAGGAAATAAAGGCTAACCCATGGACTATTAGTAGGTATTTCACTGGATATACTGAAAGGTCTAAGGGTTATATGTTATATCGCCTGCCATATAGCACTAGATTTGTGAAGTTAATAAATGCTAATTTTTTTGAACACTGCTTAATAAGTGGGAGCGATCAGATCATGATTCTAGTTCTTGAGATATGTTCAGTAAAGGAAGCTTCCACTTCATGTTCTGTACACTTCTAGTTCCAATTGTGGTTGAACAACAAGTCAATGAGGCTCCACAGAATGCTAATATAAATACGATAGATCAGGTTGTTTAAGAACTTATTGAAGTTTTTGAACAAATAGCTATTGAGTAAGCTACTCTAGAGTATTGTAGGCCAACTTTAAGAAGATCTACTAGGGAAAGAATAAAAACTATACCTAGTGACTATTATGTGTACTTATAAGAGTTTAACTATGATATTTGTGCTATTGATGATCACGAAATCTTTCTATATTCCATGAGTAGTTTAAAATTTGAGCTATAGTATGATGCCATGAAGTAAGAGATGAATTCCATAAAGGCCAATGATGTTTGGGACCTTGTATCATTACCTAATGAATCTAAGCCTATTGTTGTAAGTGGATCTTTAAGACTAAGAGAGATTCATCAGGGAACATTAACAGGTATAAGGCTAGACTAGCTACTAAAGGGTTTACTCAAAGAGAGGGAGAGGAATACATGGAGACTTTCTCTCCTGCTTCCACTAAGGATTCCCTACACATAGTTATGGCATTAGTAGCTCATTTTAATTTTAAGCTGCAATAGATAGATGTGAAAATGATGTTTTTAAATGGCGAGATTGAGGAAGAGGTACACATGAAACAACCTAAAGGGTTTTCCTATCATGCATACAATAATCTGGTGTGTAAATTTAATAAAGCCATATATGGATTAAAATGAGCTTTCCAACAATGGTATCTGAAGTTCCATGGTGTCATTTCTTCATTTGGATTTGAAGAGAATGCCATAGATCAGTGTACATATATCAAGGTCAATAGAAGTAAGGCCTTTTTCTTGGTTTTATATGTAGATGAAATTATACTTGCATGCAATGATAAATGGATGCTATATGAGGTAAAATAATTTATTTTGAACAAATTTGATATGAATGATATAGGTGATGCATCTTATATCATTACCATTAAGATTCACTGAGATGGATCCCAAAGGATATTAGGACCATCTGAAGAAGAATATATCAATAAGGTGTTAGAAAGATACATGATGGTAGATTGTACACCAAGTGTGGTTGTCTAGGGTGAAAAACTGTATTTAAGTCAGATTTCTATGAATGAATTAGAGAGAGATCGTATAAAGAACATCACATATGCTTCTGCAGTTGGAAACCTTATATATGCTTAGGTTTGTACTAGACCTGACATTACATATGTTGTTGGAGTATTAGGATGTTACTAGAGTAATATAAGAATTGACCACTAGAAAGCTATGAAGAAATTTATAAGGTATCAGAAGAAAGCTAAGGACTATATGCTTATATATCATCATTTTGAGTATTTGGAGGTAGTAGGCTTTACGGATGCATACTTTTTTGGCTGTGTAGATTCATGTAAATATTCTACTTTTGAATTCATTTTCATACTAGCCGGTGGAATAATATCATGAAAAAGAAAAACATAGGATTGCATAGCCATTCTAAAATGAAAGCAAAACCCATCTTATCATTTAAATCCAAAAAACATGGTGTGTGATTAAGAAATTTCATATTGGGTCTTAGAATAGTGGATTCTATTTCTAGATCTTTGATGCGTAAGTATGACAATTTAGCTATTATCTTTATATCAAGAAAAAAAACCAAAGTGGTAGTCATGCCAGGGGAATAAAAATCAAGTATTTGGAGATAAAAAAACGTGTTTCAAAAAGAGAAGTGATCTTGGAACACACATGTATTTATTGTAAGTTAGTTGATCCTTTAACTAAGGCCATGCCACCAAGAAAGTTTAAGGATCACATGTATAATATGAGTGTTGAACCCTCTATATGATTATATTGTTATGATACATAATGATGTTTTTAAACAAAGATGTGTTTGATTGTCATTTAGCTTGCATACATATGATTTATTGAGAAATAACACATTAATTAAAGGGCCTTGAATAAACATTAGGTTTATTCATAAATTTAAATTTATGGATGGAATTAGTTCATTGTGATACGCGGAAGATATCTTTCAAAATGTCAAAATCTTGTTTCCATGATTTGTTTATCAGTTTTATCATTTATTTTGTACTAACATAAGGAGGCCATATTGAGAATCTAATTTATATGGACGAATTGGGAGAATGTTAATATATTTTAGTTTTATAAAATTATTGTTATTATTTTTTATAAATAAAGTGTTTTATAATATATATATATACATTGACCCTTGGACTGGTCCATATTAAATCAGATATAAAGACTTTGGCCATAAAATTTACGTTATATGATAATATGTTAGTAATTAAGCCTAACATTAATCTCCCTATCTAATTCTTAATAGTAGAATTATAATTAAGTATGGATACAAGCATATGCATGTAATGTGAAAAGGAAATAATGAAGATAATAAATTAAATATTTAATTTATTTATCTCAAATTTTAACTTTTATAATTAGCAGGGAAAGTAAAGATTTGGTTAAAATAAAAAAATCCACACCTTTTGCACGTAAGAGATAAGTGCACTAATCTATGAAATAGTTGTAGTTTAAAAACACGCACACATTCATACGTACATAGGAAAAGAGAAATAGGGATTTGATTCTTCTTCCATTTTTTTATGTGATTTCTATGTGAAATCAAAGATGAAGAATAAAACCAAAGAATGTCCATATTCTTGTTTCTTAGAAGAAACATACATCATCAGGTTTAAGGAAAGAGGGATTAGAACTGCAAAATTATGTTTGATTTCTCTACGAATTGTGTTTCTAGTGTAATTAGTTCAATTGATGGCTAGAGGTACTTCCTTAATGATCCTCAACAAGCATTATATATTTAAATTCCACACAATTGAAGGCTTATATAATGTGTTAGGGTTTTGCACTTAATTCAATGGATTGTGCATGGATCATATTTATTACTAGATGATTATAATTCATGCTGTAAATTCTATCTGACATGCAATGCACGTACTCCTTTGAAAAGTGATAGTATTAGCATGAATTCCTCATACTGAGTAATGACTATACCTCTAAAGAGGCAGTAAGCCCATACTACATTTAACATACAAATAATAAGAGTTATCTAAAACCATACATCGACATGTAATACCAACATCTAAATAACATGATCCCACTTTTCAATAAAAAATATTAATCTAATCAAAAACTTGGAAAGGGCACAATAAAGGAATGCTCCGAATTATACAACAATCACAAGATATCAAAAAATCTTATTATGTACATAACGTGGTATTTGTTTGATGTCACCAAACAGTCCAACCTTTATAAAGACAATCCTAATCCAATTATTGCAGATGTATTATGATGGGTGTCTAATCCAATTATATTAATCAATAATCTAATTTTGATTAGAGCACAATCCCATATCTAAGACAGTAATTGTCAAGGTGGTGTTAACAAATCAAATTATTTAATTCTAGGGCAAAGATCATTAAGGAAGCCACAAAAAATATTAGTCACCTAAGCTAAACCTTAATACCTAAGTCCTTAAGTATACGTACCCCTATAGGGTGTATAAAATACCTATAGAGTAGAAGTGGGCCCTTTGACCCAAAGGGTTAACTATGCACCTAGGGGCCTATTCTAAGACATGAGATCCCTTTCCAAACTTAAGCCCTTCTCTTTAAGTGATTTGTGTCTTATCTAATTCAATATTTTTTATCTCAAGGATACTAAGGTCCACAATAGTAATAATTTAGCCATCAATCAATCAAATCAAGGGCCTCCATAAAGAAACAATCAACAAATTCCAATCAAAAGGACCACAAGGATTGTAACATCACTAAGCCAACACGACCTGGGGTTAGGCATCACACCATAGCCTAAATAATTATCCTATTCCAAACAATTCAATATGTTCTTCCAATTATTTCCAAAATTATTCTGAGGTCAATACTTAAGTCAACTAGTCTAATTATTCACCTTGAGACACATTTTTATCATAATAACCAAAATACCCTCCAAATTCTAATCACCACATTTTTAACCACTTTATTACCATATTTATTTTTATAAGATATTTGTCATGAAAATACTAAAATATAATAATTAAAAATAATTTATCATACAAGAAAATTTCACATCATGATAGAAGATAATATTATCCCTAATCACAAACATAACATAATACACATAACCCAAGCATGAAATTCTAGCATATTATGATATTCACACTAATTCCATATAAAATGTTAGGTACAAGCATAGTACATATAAGTTTATATTTCTATCCTTAGAATATGTGATACAAAATAATCACAATTTAATCCTATTTATGCTCTAAAACCAGCATACCATTCATCCAAATCTATATAAAACATGTAAGGAATATTTTAAACTCATTTGTATGTCCAACATAAGGGAAGGCACAAATTCCAATTAAACACTAACTCTAGACATGCGTATTAGTTCTAGCCACAACTTATTGACACAAGCATATATCCTAATTTTTAAAATAATACCAAGTCGTACATGAATTCTTAAATATTAAAATGGTAACATATATTATTTCATACATCACAAAATTTAAACAGCAGTGTAATATTGCATGTTTTAATTTTTTGGCAAAAATATAAAATTTCTAATACATTAACTTAACATAATTTTTATTCTAGAAAATAAACCTATCATATTTACGCAAAAATTCTAATATCTATGGAGTAGTTGGATTTACCTCTAAGCTGCAGAAACTGTACTGCATAAATGCCTCTTCAAGGCCCCTTTAAGTAGGATTGGGATTACCTAACACCAACAACAAATCCCCCATAAATATGAATATATTAGTATCTATACAAAGATAAAATAATTAAACTACAATTAATAAGAATTAAGGCTAAAATATATTTGAGAATTTAAACAAGGGGTCATGGATGCATGGTACAACCATGCACCACACACATAGGGCAACCAACTGGGGCTTATGCTCGATGCAAGGGAAGACTGGAAGGATCAATGGTGGATGGCTATATGGGATGGTGCTTACTGGTGGAGTTTAGTTGGGGTGGTTGGCAAGGCAAGTGGGACAACCAAGGGGAAAGAATATGGGAGGTTGATGGGACTAGCTCAAATGGGTGTAGACAATGCACAATGTTGGTAGTGATGCTAGAGTTTGAGTAGAAAGGCTTGCAAGAGAAGATAAACAAGGCGGGGCAAGACCAAGGCAGAGGTAGTGAAGATGGTTGGTGAGGCAATCAATGCTGGTGGTTTATCAATGAGGGATGACATGATGGGGGGAAGAAGTAGGGATGATCGCAAAGGTTGAATGGCTGACAACAACCAAAGAGCTTGATGAGGAGAGGCTCGACTACTGGGTTGATGGCACCAATAAGGGATAGTGGCACAAAAGGAGTTTGGTGATGGAAAAGGAAAATTAATTAGGAGGAAGGAAAAAGAAGGAGCAGATGATTGGTTAGGGCAAGAGTCAAGATGACCAGGAAGAAATGAAAAAAAATGAAGGAGGAAGCTAGGTACTACATGAGAGAAAGAAAAGGAGGGTGGTCAGTGGTTGTAGTGTGCTTAGAGAAAGTGATGGATAAGGTAACAAAAATAGAGGGAGGAGAGTATAGAAGAAGGGTCAAATAGGTTAAGAGAAAAAAAAGGATTGGGTTGGCTATGGTGATCGAATAGGGAAGGGAGAGAAAGAAAAAGATGGAAGCTGGTAGATTGGTGTGGTTGAGTGGATGGGAGTAGGCAGAGAAGAGAAAAAAAAATAAGAATAAAGAAGACCTAGCAGAGTTGAAGGTAGGAAGAAGGAAGCCAAAAAGAAGGCGTGTTTGATGAAGAGTTAGTCTGATGGAGGGAGTAGTGTTAGGTTATGTTTGGTAGGGGCAAAGTTAATACATGGGGAATGGAAGAGATGCAACACGAGGGTGGTGTTTGGTTGGGGGTTTAGTTACATTTAGGTTGGGTTTGGGGATAAAATAGTAGAAAAAGGTTTAAGTTTAAATTAATTAATTAACAAGAAAATAAATAATAAATACTAAAAAGAAAAGTCCTCCCTAATTACTACCACCACGACCACTACTATTATTATTTTTATTAATATTATTATGACTATTGTTATTACTATTATTTGATTTTTATTAACAATATTCTTATCATTATTTTTTTATAATCATCATCATTATATTTCCTCTAAATATTAATATACATGTCCAAATTACTAACACAAATATCATAAATATATTATTAAACACAATAACAAGACATTCAAGCCTATAATTAATTACACATAATAATCAAAATTTAAATTAGTTCATCTAAATTAGGAATTACATAATGGGGGTATTTCATGTACAAACCCATTTTGTCTCTATTTGAACACTTTGACTAATTTCATAAAATTGATCGATTGGTTATAGAAACTAATCATCTGGTTTACCAACTAGGCTACGGATTGAGATAAAATGCAAACTATTGTTTTTCCTTAGGACTAAACTGACTGGTCCCTATAACTAATTGAATAGTTTATGCAAAGGTAACATATTCTCATAAGGTTTAAACATCATCCTTTGTCTTGTTTGACCAATCTATTGACTAGTTAGGGCAACCGATCGACTAGTGTCATGAACCCATGAACCGATCGGTTGGTCGGCACTAAATCCTAAAAAATATGCTCATTGCTCGAATAATAGATATATGCTTTCTACTCAAACAAATACATTGTTGGGCATAAGTATAGCTACAATACCCCATCTTTTTATGAAGTTTGTGGAATAAGAATTTATTATATTTATTAATATTTGATAATGTTTGATTTTGATTTGGAACTATAATTGAGTTTGATGAAAATTTGGATTTAAATAAGTTTTAAAAATGGAATAGAATGAGTTTTCAAGTGGACCGATCAATGGGTTCCATGAACCGATCAACTGGTTCATTGTTTTAGCTAAGGGGTTTTTCTCAACTAAGTGGTTTGGGAAAGCAATCGATTGATTAATAGAATAGTTAACAGGCAGGCCAAACCGATCAACTAGTTTTTGTATAGTTGAGTACATTTTCAAAACTCAATTTTTCTGGGAAACTTTCTTATACCAAAATGGAAACTTAATAACCCAATTCCAAGTTGTCCTTTAAAGATTCTTAACCTTTATTATCATGCATTCGGCTAGAGCTTTTGCCTCAAATTGATTCGAGGGTTCGATTTGGATAATTGAAGAAGAGGGTGACCTCATCTTTGTCTTCTACCACCTCTCTTCTCTACACACTCTCAAAATTTTTGCTTCGATTCCTATACCAATCTCTACTTAGCTAGGAGATTCCTTTCACGCTGATTGCTCATTTCCTCTCTTGTGTTTGACATTTCTAGGCAAATTCAACCTAATTTTTTTTCTTCAGAAATCACCATTTTAGCTCTAGAAGGGAGGTCATCCTATCCTTGAAAAAATCCACCCATTTAGCTCAAATTTAAAGAGTATAAATTAAGGTTTTTTTATATTTGATCCTAACCACACTCATTCCATTACCAATCTGCTGGCTGTAAATAGCCCCAATCACCCATTCCATTCACTTTTCTTTTAGCCACCAAAATATTCCAACTCTCTCTAACCTTGTGTTCTTTTCTCTCCAATTCAAGATTAGTTTTGGTTCTTTTCCACCCTTATGATCCTTTTCTCTATCTCCTTCTTGTTAATCTTTAAGTAAGGGAGGTTAGATTTAGAAGGAATTTGAGTCTCTCTTTCAACATAAATTTTCTTTGTTTTCTCTTAGGTTTGGTAAGTCATTTTTTTTGCTAATTAGAATTCTAACTTATGAAATTATTCTTTGAGTTTTTACAGCTTTAACCTATGTTTTCTTTAAGGTTTGGAAATTGAAAATCTTCTAAGTTGAGTTTTCATATTTGTAGAAGAGTTTTTCTTTCACCAAGTAAGTCATTCTTACTTCTAAAATGTGGCTTGGCTAAGCATGTGTTGTGCCAAATTCTTTAAAGCCCCAATTTTATAAGGCGGCTTGAGAATTTGATTTTAGATTGATACATGTTGATTAACTCATGAACTCTAAGAAAAATGCATGATTTTAGGAAAATTGGATTGATTTGATTAATTGTGAAGAATGTCTCAGTTATGAGCTGAAAAGGTGTTGGTATGATGCTAGGATATGTTTTCGTTTGGATGTGGTAGGAATTTTGAGGATGATTTGCATGAAAATTTTATTTTCTATGCTATTTGAGGGCAAACTGATCGACTTGTTAGGTAAAACTGGTTGATTAGTGTAATACCCCAAGCCTTTTATTTTAGGAATAAAGAGTAAAATAATGAATTATTGAATAAAATTTAACTATATATACCCCTTCATAAGAAAATAATAATAATAATAATAATAATAATAATAATAATAATAATAATAATAATAATTATAATAATAATGACAATGAAATTGACACAATGACATAATTATTGAAAACTATTTTAATTAACTAACCAAAAATAAATTATAACACTTCCCAAACTAATAAAAATTATTATTATTATTATTATTATTAATTATTACCCATAGAATTTCCAAAAACCCAAAACACCCTACCACCCCCTTTTTCTTTTCCTTTCCTCTTTTCTTGGGCTACACCTAGCAGGCCTAATGGTGGCCCGTTTTCCCTCTCCTTCCTTTCCTCTCTTTCTCTTCTTTTCTTTCCCCCCGACCAACCCAAACGTCTATTCTTTTTTACTCTCCCAAGCGGCATCCCAATATACGCCCCTCCCCCGCTTTTCCTTTTCTCTCCATCTCCTTTTCTCCCTGTTCCTTTTTTGCCCTCACCGTCAACCTCCCACCTGCATGCCTACACATGCTGCCATTTTTGCAACTTCCGCCTCCCTTCTCCCCTCTTCCTTTCCTCTTTCGACTATACAGGGTGTGCATTTGGCACGTCCCCTGTACGACCCCCTCCCCTATATGTCCCTCTCCCTTACCTACCCCTAGCCCTATACAATTCTGCCCCTTGCACAGTAGTACCACCCTGCCATTACCGGCTGGCAACCACCTACTCTCCTCCATTATCCACTTTCGTACCTTGTCCTCTTCGCCCTTCCCTGCACCTATAAAATCCCTCCCCCACACTCTTCTTTCCCTCTCATTTCTGCCCCGATTTCCCCTATCTCCCATTATCTTGTCGCCACTTGAGACACCGTCACCGCTACCGCCACCAGGCCCTGCCATTATCCCAACTCCCTCCCAACCTCTTCCCTACATCTATTGAGTCCCTTCTCTTCCCTTCATTCCCCTTCCTTTCCTCTCCCTAGCATTGCAAAGTGGGTAGCTCGAGCTACCCTTTTGCACCCCTGCACACCACTAGGGCCACCCCACGCTAACACCGCAGCTTGCCACACCCCCTTCCTACCTCCCTTCCTGCACAAGAATACCTCTCCTACCACACTAAACTCTCCACCAACCTTTCTTCTCTTTCCTTCTTCCATCTCTTTTTCCCTTCCTCTTGAGTGCCGCTGTGAGCACCACCGCAAGACCACCGCCACCACTAGCCACCTAAGCCAACAACTTCACCACCCTAAGAGACCCTACCTTCCTTCCTCCTTTCAACCCTAAAAATTCCTTCTTTAAATCACCACCACCACTTCCGCGCCGCCGTCGCCTCCACCCTCACCTACCTGGTCCATTCTGGTTACACCTTCCCTTCCTTTACTTATTTTGAGTATTTTATTTTAATAAATCATTATTATTAACATTATTACCATCATTATCATCATCATCATCATCATCATCAACATCATCATCATCATCATCATCATCATCATCATCATCATCATCATCATTATTATTATTATTATTATTATTATTATTATTATTAGCATCATTAGTATTTTTTGTTAAGAAAATAAGGAAAAAAGTGAAATGACCTAGTTGATGCTCTTATTATAGGTACCAAATCAATAATTCCCCGCAAGGAGGTGTATGATCTCTTGATTCAAGCCTAGAGCCAACTAGGTAAGGATATAGTTAAGGTTTGGGTTGTGTTATGAGTCTTCTTTGTGAAATGGGTGTATTTGTGTGTTATGTGTAAATATATATATGTGAACTAAGTGTGCGTGGTGCAGCTTGACTTGAAAAGATCTAAGATAATGGTATGCATGATTCTCATTGCTTGTTGTATGTATGGATAAGTCTTGCTATGGGTGGATATAGTCTTGTGCATGGTTGAATAATAATGTGTTTATGCCTATATGTCTTAGGTGGGACTTGAGTGGCCAAGGAAAGTGAAATAAAATGAAGAGGGTGGAGTGAGTGAAGTGTTATTTGGATAGAGTCTCAGTTATCTCATGAAATATTGTGGAGTAATAAAAAAGATAAATGATAATGTGAGGTGTTAGGGAAAAAACTTACATGGGGAGTGTGAGCTTTGCATGGGGGGTGTGAACTTTGCATGGGGGAAAGATTTACATAGGAAAACCTTGTACGGAGGTTGACTATAGGGAGGAAAGTGTGTTTTGGGTGGTTAGTGTACTTGGGGAAGTTTTGGTACATAGGAAGATGGAAAGGTGCATGAGAGCATAAACTAGGGTGTTAGGGGATCAACCTTAAGGATAGGGTGTATTGTGAGGAAAGTTTGAGGAAGTTGGTTGTACGTTGGATTTGGGATGATGAATATACCACATAGAGGATGTGGGTCAGGCCAAATGGAGGGTAGAGGTGTGTAAGAAAGGGGTAAGAAAGTAAAAGGGGGAATATTAGGGTTTTTAGAGGTGACTAGCTAGGATGTCATTATCACATGTGTGAGTTGAGTAGTTGGGCTATAAGGTTTAGTGTTGGGGTGATTATAGTGATGGTAATTGAATCAAGGGAGATGTAGGCTAAGTAAGGAGGGGAGAGATAAGGGCCACATAGGCCAAATGAGGGTTTCAAGGGGAAACCCTAGTGGGCGATGGAGATCATAGGAGGAGAAAAAAAGGACAACGGGCCTTAACCCATGATTACGAGGCTTCTAGGGTCCTCATAGGTTGATGGAAAAATGTTGGGGGTTCCAGGAGTTATTGGAGGGTGTGGATGTTCTAGGGTTGAGGGATTAGGGTTTTCATATAGTCTGGGTTAGTCAAGTGGTAGCAAGTTAGGAGTGTCACTTGGGTTGTGCATGGGTTGGTGTGTGTTACCTGGAAAATAAGATACGAATAAAACACTAATCACTTAAAGTAGAAGATCATTGAGTTAGGCCCAAAAGTAGGATATTATCGGTTCATCAGTTATAATAGTGGTTAGGAGAATTTTGTCCTAGGTAGTATATTTACTGGTCCACCGGTTATAATAGTGGTTAAATGCATTTTTTCCTAGAGTTATATTCCCAGTCCATCGGTTATAATAATGGGGGTCTTGATCTCAATAAGTTAAACCTTTGGATAATAATAATTTATGAAAAAGATACTATTCACTTATAGTGGAACACTATATGGGTCGAGATCGAATTTACAGGTCCACCGGTTATAATAGTGGTCAGATGCATTTTGTCTTGGGTAGTATATTTACCGGTCCACTAAGTTTAATAGTAGTTAGGTGCGTTCTTCCCTAGAGTTAGTATATATTTACCAGTCCACCATTTATAGTAGTGGTTAAGTGCGTTCTACCTTGGAGTTAATATCTATTTACCGGTACTAGTTATAATAATAGTTAGGTGTGTTTTGCATTGGAGTAGATATTCCCTATCCATCGATCATAATAGTGGGGTCCCGAACCCATGTGGATATAATTCGAGAGATGTGTTAATATAGTACTAATGACTTAAAATTCGACAAGGGTTAGTGATTTAACAAATTCTACTATATGCATTATATTTGTATTCAGTGTTGTTGTGCCCTATCTTGAGTATGTTGTTACTTTACTTAGTACGTAGTGTACTGATCACCCTTATTATGGGGGCTGCTAATTTTCACGAGTAGTTGCCCCTCTTTAGTCTATATAGGTAGGTGATAAGGCCTTAGAAGACTATGCTGCATACGATGATCCGGTCGGGGCAGAGTGATGCCTTGGTATCCTAATTATTGTTTTTGGTAGTTTATTTAGCTAATATAGGGGAATAATTATTGTTTTATGCTTAAGTGGTAAAAATTGCATAAATTTTATTATTTGAGCTAAAATGATATAAATTAAGTAAATTTAGAATAAAATATTATTTATTAATATTTATTGAATTTTATTTTGCAGGTTTTATTTTTAAATAAAAGAAAATTAAAAAAAAGAAAAAAAAAGATTTCGACCTTTGGACCAACGGCCAAAGGCCGAAGGCCCAAAGGCCAAGGAACGAAACAGCGGTCGAACCAAACGAGCCGCAAGGTAGCCAGGAAAGAAACATGCGAAGTCAGCAGGGCTGACGTGGAAAGGTGTCGCACGCACCACAATAAAAAGAGAAGGCAGGGAGAGAAGTAATTAGTGTGGCAGGAGGACGGGGACGTAGAGAGAGCCTTCAAGGCTCGACGCTGAGGAGAAGTGATAGAGAGTAGGGCGCGTCTGGAGGAGAGCCTTCACAGGCTCTGAGTCTCTGACGCGAGGCACAGGGAGCAACTCGGACGACGAGGGAACACGCCGCACGGAAACCAAAAAACCAAGGACGAACAGCAGCAAGGCAGCACACGTCGAAGTCAGCCGAGAAAGAAGAAAAAAAAATTGTTGCACAGAAATCAAGGCCGAGAAGGAAGAAAAATTGGGGGAATAATTTAATACCGGAAGAATTTATTTAAGATAAAATTAATTTTTATCTGAATAAATTCTTGATCTTTTATCCAAAATTAATTCCGGTTATTTCTTTCTCTTATTTTTAATTTATATTTTAGATATATATATTTCTGTGTAATTAATTCTTTAATTATGAGTGGCTGATTATTTATTGTTAGGGAATGAATTGAAACCCTAGACTATGGTTTGACTTATAATTTTATTTTCTTTGTTTCGTGAGATTGTTTCTTGACTCTATGTTAATTGCTATCGTTTATATGTATAATTCTGTCAAGTATAGTTTATTTGGTGCATGCTTTGTTCTGGTACCTCATAAGTGACAGTATGTAGGATTAATTGCTTACTAGGTGGCCATCTAAATATACTATAATTTATATGTATAAATTGCAGCTAGGTTAGATAACAATTCACCTAATCGTTTTGTGATTCTAACCGAAGTGGTAAAACGTTTCGATACGTGTGGGTCAAGGAAAGGAAATACAGCTAGACATGCTTTTTGTACTAGTTTGGGTACTTAGATTGACAGCCTTCCACTTACACTTAATGCATTAAATCTAGTTAAATATAGGAGCCGCTTGTTGCTGCTATACTGCTAGTATTTAATAGGGTTAATATTGGCACTTTGTCGTATTAATTTAATTAAGGGAAGTAATATAAGGTGTATAGACCTGCTTTTGGTGTGCAACTTGGTCGATCTCATTCTCACGATTAAAAGATGAATTAGAAATAAATATTATATTACAACCTAGTCTAGTGGTGGATTTTTATTTCCCTAACATATTTCTCATATCTGCGGTTTCTCATTATTTTCATTATTAGTTTATTTTATTTATTTCTTTTATTATTATTATGTTTATAACCCCCATTAATATTTTTCTTATTTATTTATTCTGCGTTATTTAGGATTTTTATTTTTCGTTTTAATTATTTTTAAGCTAGTTAGATAGAGGTGAGCCCTCTCAATCCCCGGCTAGAACGATACCCTATTTACCAGTGCTACAATTGACAACAAGAGGGTTTAAATTACGTGCCGGCTACGGTCACAACACAATCACATTTAACTCTTACTTGTTCTAGCATTTTCTGTATTTCAATGTTAGACTCTTTCACATTTTAATCGTTTTCTATTATAGTTTCATATTGTTATTGATCTTTTAGTCTTGTGATTAGTATGAGGCTGGCTAGGGGTCAGACTTATACTAATATTAGTAATAGTACTCCCTTCTATTTGGTGTGTGATTTTCTTAAAACAAATAAAATTTTCCAATGGTGATTTTTGGGGGTGTTACAACTATCCATAGAATAATTGATTAATCGACCCAATTCATTAATCAATAGGTTTGTGGTGACCTTGGTTTGCTCTCTACTTAAACCCATCAACTGATTTCAAAAAACTAATCAAATGGTCCTAAAATAGTGGACTGATTTGGCCAAACCGATTGAATAATTTGAGAAAACCTTGGTTTTGGTTGAGCCAAAATAATTTAATGGTTGGCCCAAATTGAATGAATGATAGGAAAAATCAATCAACTAATTAGGACAAATCATTTGACTGGTTCATCCACATTGTATGATTTTGATATTTTGACTTAGATATGCCTTGAGACCATGCCTAATGAATCTTTATGATTGATTAATGAAAGAAATATCTTTATTGACATGAATGGACAACCTAATGGATGGATTAAATGGATCATAATTTATTGCATACTCCATGTGGGGTTATGCAATTTGATGGCTTTTAAGGGGTTATGCAATTTGAAAATTGGCTTAAACTAGATTAATCTAATGGATGTGGTTAATATTGAGTAAGTGTTAATGGAAATCCCACACATGGTTGGGGAATGGTAATGGTTAAGATTGAATAAGTATGTGAATGTCTTATTTACATATTGTAGGAGCCTTATGTAATTATGTAACCTCAAGAATAATATACTAATCACTTAAAGCAAAAGATGATCGAGTCATGTATGGGTTCGGGTTACCCGATCATCAATTAGCTACTAGGGGTTAGTTTGCCTTTGGGAATTAATTGGTGCCTTCAAACATTGCCATCAGGGGGACACTAGTAGATCCCGATGCCTTACTTATTTTAGACACTGATGATGTACTAAGGGGTATCGATACTAAAGGATTGGGTTACTTAGGTGGTCTTAGCTTCAGCTCAGACTTATGTGCATTAGTGGCTACTTGGCTTCGACCCAGACTTTATGACTTTTGGATTAGATGGACTTCTATAGTATGTAAGACCATGGGGATGGTGCACAATCCATCACTTGATAATAACTTAGACAAATATTTGTATAATAATTTGAGTGAGTAATTGGATAAGAAGTTAGAATAAGAATGTGACTAAATAGAAAGGTAAACGTAAAGAGGAAAGAACGGTAAAGGAGATAATGGCTTAGATATGTATAAATGACCTAATAAATTAGGGACGTAGAAATGGCCTATCGTATAATTATGTGTCTAGATGAATGATGCTTTACTATTAGCTAGACATTTTACTTGTAGCTTGTATATTATCGTCTATGATGTAATGCTATACTGTCCAGAATGATGATTCATGTATGGTATGAGCTTCCTATGCTTGATGTGATCATGATAGAGCATATATCCTTTTTATATGAAATGTGCATGGAATATGTTAATATGACCTTCATATTATGTTGGGATTTTGTGTGTCGATGACTCCATTGAAGATGCAACTTGGCTTATTCAGAATGAAGCGTACTAATTTGCCCATTTTCTTAGCCACATGCTCATTACTACGAGTAGAGGGTCATGTGGAGGTTTTTTGGGATATTCATTAGTTGGCCAACCTCATGTGGGGCATGGGTTATGAAAGCATGGAAATCTAGAGACTTTTGAGTGGTCCTTGATGGACCTAAGTTTAGGGCTATGCCCTACTTTTGTTTCTATAATCCGAGACCATGTACTTGATATAAATCCCTTGTGTATTTGAACATGGTGGAACATCAAGGACTTATACTATATAATATACTTTCTTTCAGTATTTATATAACATATTTTAGCACACTATACATTAACTTTGGTTGGTTTGGTTCTCAGCTTTGTATCTAACATGGGATGGGTGGCTAGCACGTATCTCATGTTAGGTGTGGTGGTAACACCTCATTTTTCTAAGTTTTTATTAGTCTTCCACTTCCTTAAGGTTTCAAAATGAATTTTTTTAGTATTGAAAAATGGGGGTGTTACAATAACTAACATTTATGAGGTAGAATCAATTTTTTGAGCTCTCATTAATTACACAACTTAATTATTTACTCCTACTTGTAATTAAATCTTAACAAATCACTTTCATATTCACCTCAAGCTGAGAAATTTTCAAAAGTGTTCGTGCTGACTCTACTTAGATAGAATTTGTTCTCTAATTATAAAATCTATTCTTCCTAGCTATATTATACTAACAAACTGTTCCTTACATTTTGTATATGTATTATTTGTGAGATACTTTGTAATTAAACACAACTCTCTTCAAAACTCATTATATTGAGGTTGTATGTTTCCTAGCATTCTTGAGAGATGTCACTAAATTTGTAGATCTATAAACCTAGAGAGGATAACTAGGCTAAACTATAGATAAGCTCTTAGAAGGTCATTGAGATAGTAAACTCATAAACCAAAAGAGGAGTAATCATCAATAAAATATATGAAAGATTCAAAATCCAAAAGGCAAACTCTTTTTGGTAGTGGATGCAGAGAAATTATATTCTCAAACAACTTTATATTTTGTGTTAATGTTTCTAATTTTTCATGAAAATTCTTAATAACCATATTCACCCCTCTAGGGTTCCATTAGCTTATAACTTGGTCGATCTTTTTGTCATGGCTTATAGGTAATATAAGAACTATATGCTTTATCTTGATCTAATTTAGTGGTGCAAGTTGATTCCCTGTTACATTTGTCATATTTTCATTAACCCATATTTATTTTCTTATTTGATTTTCTTTTTATTATTTTCTATTTTTAAATCCTCATGATTGTGTAATTATTATTATTTGTGTGATTTAGAGTATTTTATTTTATTATTTGTGTTAGATATATTTAGGTAAGCTCCCTCAATCTTTGGGCTAGAATGACAACTTTTTTTTACCAATACTATAATTGGTGACAAAAGGGTTTAAATTGTGTGTCTGCAATGACTACACCATATTTGTCGTGGTGCCCTAAAAGGGAATGTAGATGGGCCGATTAATGGGTATTCTCAAAAGGTAACAATCATAGGCATACTGAGAGATTGGAAAGGATCCTTCAAATGTTTGTTCTCCAGCCCTACTAATTACATATAGATCAATACAGTAGAGATTGAAGCCATTTGTTATGTTTTCAAATTAGTTTCCTCAAAGGAATGGTTAAAGAATATGGACTTTATAGTCGAGACTAACTCCGAAAATGTTGAAACCTAGTACAACTCAAAATTTAGGGGACCTTAGGACAGTCAGAAACACCATAACTTCATTAGACATGCAAGATGGTCATAGACTAGGTGAAACGAACTCCAAGTGGAGTTCAGCAAAATTACAAAAAAAATCGCAAGAACAACCGAACAGGAATAGGGATAGGGTAATCGGGACTGCCCGATTTAAATCCTCGAAATCGAGAATAACAAAAATGCCGGAAACCGACAATAAACGACGCAAGATCGTAAGAAAATTAGCTTTATTTCATATGCTGAAATCGATTCGAACCAAGTTGTCCTTCTTACATAAAGATAGAAGCTTTATATAGGGCAGCAACTAGCTAGGGTAGATGGAAATCGAACGTTGGGCAACGGTCGAAAAGGTGGAGCGGGTAGAGTGAATTAAAGGTGGGTAATCCCCATTAATGGTGGTCGACGAAGAAGGCGAGATTAGAGGAAGGAGACGACTCGGGAAGGGCTGCGTGAGGAGTGAAGGTTGTTTTGACCGAACGGGAGTGAAGGTGATGGACCGAACGGTTTGATAAAGAAGGCATGGAGTAAAGGCTGTGGACCGGGGAGACGGGGTTGTGAACCGGGGAAATGGGGTGGGACGCGTGTGTGCGTTTTTGGTTTTGGGCTTTTGTTTTTTTTTTGGTTGAGAAATAGTGGGCTTTGGGGTGTGGTAGGATTAAGGAAGATGTGGGGAATTTGAAGGTGGTTTAATGATGGATTAGGCAAATCCCACTTAACTAGCTGCTTAATACCCTTATTACAAGATAAAACTAAATAAACAAAACAACGATAATAATAATAGTAGAATTTTGCTAATTGGCGATAATGTCATTATTCTTGCTAATAATTTAAAACTTGAGTATGTCTTCTCAGCAACAGGATCCCATTTTTGATAGCACCGTCTTGAATCCTTTTCCCCGCTTGCTTGGTTTAGATTGTCAATTTTCTTGATTATCCTGCAAGACAATAATATAAATATAATTAATTATTTTTAAAGGATAATTGGTGCTTTTCTTATTAAGGGTACTAAGGGTATTTGGGTTATCATCATCCTCCCCTTCTTGAAAAGGTTTCGTCACCGAAACCGAACCTGCATCATAAAAGGGGGATAGGTCAGAAACATTAAAAGTATCACTGATATTGCCATATTTTCCTGGAAGATCAATCTTATAAGCATTATCATTAATGCGTTCCAAGATGGTAAAGGGACCGTCGCCTCTTTGTGCGAGTTTGGATTTCCTTTGGGTAGGAAAGCTTTCTTTTCATAAATGGACCCACACAAGATCTCCTGGAGCGAATATAATCTTCTTGCGGTGTTTGTTTGCTGCGCTTGCTATCTGATGATTGCGTAGGTTTATCTGTTTCTCCACTGACTCATGTAATGATTTTATGGATTGCGCCCTTTTTTCTGCATCAAAGTTAGCATAATCGGTTATGGGTAAAGGAATAAGATCAAGGGGTGAAAGAGGATTAAACCCGTAGACAATTTCAAAGGGAGTCTTTTTGGTGGTGGAGTGGATGGTTCAATTGTATGCGAACTCCACATGTGGTAGGTGGGATTCCCAATGCTTAATGTTATTATCCAGGATAGCTCGAAGCATGTTACCAAGAGTGCGATTTACTACTTCAATTTGGCCGTCAGTCTGGGGATGGCATGTAGTAGAAAATAGCAACTTTGTCCCCAATTTTCCCCATAAGACCCGCCAGAAGTGGCTGAGAAATTTGACATCCTTGTCGGATACAATGGTACGTGGCACACCATGTAAGCGCACAATATTTTGGAAGAAATAATCAGCTATTGTGGTAGCATCATTGGTACGGTGGCAAGCAACAAAATGTGCCATTTTAGAGAATCGGTCGACAACTACCATGATGCTATCTTTCCCTCTGTTAGACCTGGGTAGTCCAAGTACAAAATCCATGGAAATGTCAACCCAAGGTTGCTTGGGGACGGGAAGAGGTGTGTATAATCCATGTGGCTTAGAAGTGGATTTAGCATGTTTACAGGTCACGCACTGATCACAAAATCTTTGCACATCTCGTTTGAGGTGGGGCCAATAGAAATGCTCTTTGATGATACTTAAAGTTTTGAGATGGCCGAAGTGTCCCATCAGTCCTCCACTATGGGCTTCTTGTACAAGCAATTCACGCATAGAGCATCTGGGTATGCATAACCTATTGTCACGAAAAAGTAAGCCCTCATGACGATAGTATTTTCCGACGGTAGTATTTTCGCATGCTTTGAACAATTCAAAAAAGTCATCATCAGTTGCATATAGATTTTTAATATAGGTAAACCCTAATAAATGAGCATCCAAAGTAGCAACCAATGTATATCTCCTGCTTAGGGCATCAGCAACAATATTATCACCACCTTTTTTGTACTTAACCGTGTATGGGAAGGACTCAAGGAATTCAATCCACTTGGCTTGTCTCCGATTTAGCTTATGCTGAGATTTTAGGTATTTGAGTGCTTGGTGGTCGGAATGAATGATGAATTCTTTGGACCATAGGTAGTGTTGCCAAGTTTCCAAAGCCCTAATTAGGGAAAATAATTCTTTCTCGTAGGTGGAGTAATTAAGGGTAGCACCGCTCAATTTTTCACTGAAGTAGGCAATAGGTTTTCCTTCTTGAGACAAGACAGCTCCAATACCTATTCCTGATGCGTCACAGTCAATTTCAAAAGCCTTATCGAAATCAGGTAGCGATAATATGGGGGCATTAGTCAGCTTTTCTTTTAATAAGTCAAAGGCATTCTGCTGTTCTTTCTCCCATTTAAACCCAACTTCCTTTTTTATAACAGAGGTGAGGGGAGCGGCTATAGTGCTGAAGTTACGCACAAATCTCCGGTAGAAGCTACATAAGCCATGGAAGCTTCTTACTTCTGTAATAGACTGGGGCACGGGCCAGTCTCGTATGGCCTTCACCTTTTCATCATCAACGGATATTCCATCCTTGCCTATTAAAAATCCCAGAAACACAACACTTTCTAAACAGAATCTGCTCTTGGAGAGGTTGGCATATAATTTCTCGATCTTAAACACCTCAAGGACAGATCGTAGATGATCAAAGTGTTCCTCATAAGACTTGCTATATATAAGGATGTCGTCAAAGTATACGACGACGAATTTACCAATAAAGTATCTGAGCACATAATTCATTAGTCGCATGAAAGTACTAGGTGCATTAGACAGGCCAAAGGGCATCACCAGCCACTCATAGAGTCCAAATTTGGTTTTAAAGGCCGTTTTCCATTCATCGCCAGCCTTCATGCGAATCTGATGGTATCCACTTTTTAAATCAATTTTTGAAAATATAATAGACCCATGCAATTGGTCAAGCATTTCATCTAACCGAGGGATGGGGTATCGGTATTTGACGGTAATTTTATTAACAGCCCTACTGTCAATACACATGCGCCAACTTCCGTCTTTTTTTGGAACTAGTAACACCGGAACAGCACAAGGACTCATGGACTCTCGAATGTGCCCCTTTTCAAGTAATTCAGTTATCTGCTTCTTTAGTTCTTTTACTTCCTCAGGGTTAGCTTGATATGCAAGTCTATTGGGAATGGTGGCTCCAGGTACGAAATCAATCTGATGTTCGATTCCTCTAGTTGGAGGTAACCCTTGTGGAATTTCTTCAGGAAAGAGCTCAGAGTATTCATTGAGTAAGGTGCGTATGTCATCAGGAACAGAATCAAGTAGAGTGAAATAACTATGATAACATTCTTTACGCATGAGCATATAGATGGGTAACTTAGCAGAGAAGGCATAAGATATGTCTCTTTTTCGGGCGAAAAAGTTACGTAGTGGTTTATTCTGGCCTTCCATGTTGGATTTTGAGGTCTTACTTATCTCCTCACTCATGCTCTTGAATTTGGCTTGAAGCTTGAGTTGATCATCATGGACTTGCTGGGGTGATAGCGGCATTAGAGTGATCTTTTTGTCATCCTTGATAAGGGAGTAGCTATTTTTATACCCATCATGGGTTACTTTCCTATCAAATTGCCATGGTCTCCCAAGTAGAACGTGACTAGCGTGCATGGGAATGACATCACATAATACTTCATCCGTATATTTCCCAATTTGGATTGCAAGTAATACTTGCTTGTAGACCTTGACCTCACCCGTGTCGTTGAGCCATTGTAGTTTATAGGGTCGAGGGTGCTTCGTGGCTTTCAACCCTAATTTGGTAATTAGGCTAGCACTTGCGGCGTTAACACAGCTACCGCTATCAATGATCAAACTACACAACTTGTCACTGATTCGACATCTGGTATGGAAGATATTCTCACGTTGTATTCGCTCGTCATCAACTTTTGCATGTACGTTCAGGGCACGTCGTACGACGAGTAGTTCTCCCTCGGAAGCATATACCTCATCATGGCCAGGGTCACTATCATAGGGGTCAATAGGAGTAGGGGAGTGGTCAACACACTCATCATCCTCGGACTCAACCTCTCCTGTGGGCCGAACCACCATCACCTTCCTATTGGGACATTCGGACGCGATATGACCATGCCCCAAGCATTTGAAGCATTTGATGTTTCTTGAACGTCCATTGCTAGAATTACCACTTGTATGTTCCTTACCCTTTTCCTTAAGAGGGCTTGCCTTATTGTCGAATTGAACTCTTGACCTTTCTTCACTTCTAGGAGGCTGCTTCCAGTTATGATTTTTTGAATGGCCGGCTTGGAAGTTGGGTTGGGGTTTAAAGGTCCTGACCCTTTTGATCTGTTTTTCAATCTTGATGGCTAAGCTAACCATTTCCTCGATATCCACATAGTGTTGGAGTTCAAGTTTATCAGCTATTTCCTTGTTAAGTCCACTAAGGAATCTAGCCATGGTCGCCTCTCTATCTTCGATTATGTTGGCCCGAATCATTGCGATCTCCATTTCCTTATAATATTCATCAACTCTTCTAGGGCCTTGGATAAGGTTTTGTAGTTTCTGGTAGAGTTCTCGATAGTAATAGCTAGGTACAAACCTACGTCGTAATAATCCTTTGAACTCGTTCCAATCTCTTACCGGTCTCTCGTGGTTTCGGCGTCGGTTAGTAACAAGCTGATCCCACCAATTGATGGCATAATCGGTGAACTCAACAATGGCGAGTTTAATCTTTTTTTCATCTGAATAATTGTAGCAGTCAAAGACCAACTCTATTTTTCTTTCCCAATCCAAGTATGCGTCAGGGTCGTTTTTTCCACTAAATGCTGGGATCGTTAATTTGATATTATTTAGATTCCGGTCCTCCCGATCGTACTGTCTTGGATGTCGGCGAGGTCGATGTCCCATCCTAGCATGTTCTTGGGCTGATGAGCCGTCGGATGAGAAAATATCTGGCTCAGGGTGGAAGTTCCTTGGATGTCTGTTTGGCTGGGGTGACTGGATAGGTTCGGTTGTATTATTAATTGTTTGTTCAATCCGATCCAGTCTTTCTATTAGGGTACGTAGTTGTGCGGAAATAGGGTTTGAGTTACTATCGGATCCTTCCGACACGTGTCCTGACATTGCATGTCCGGTTCGGGAATTCATTTCAATCCGTTTATCTGTATTAAATTGTCACACGATCGATTGGTATTACCTACGTAGTAGGTGATTAGAGTGTTGGGCTTTTAGCCCGTGACTGTTCGATAGGGCGGTTTTCCGAGCTGGTGGCTTAAACGATATGGAATATCGAATCGCCGCCTAATACCCGATATCCTGCCCCATTTCTGGATACCAAATTAATTTTGGTATCAAGTTCGGATTACTAGGTGATATCAAAAATATTTTTTTAAAATAATAATAAAATAAAATAAAATTAACACGGCAAAATTATGAAAATACGAAACAAGGTCGACACCAGACAATCCAAACAGGGTGCTGTTTGGACAGAAGAAAACACCAATCTTTCGAACTTAACACGGCAGGAAAATCAAACACATACAATTGATATTGGAAATGCACGATTAATTCGTCCGACTCAAATCAGGAATAGAATTGAAACACAGAAATTGCGACTCGAATTCAAGACAGAATTTAAACAAAATATGACATCGACACTGGAATTAAAGACAGAACTTAAAGACACGAGCTTGATGCTGCAATGAAAACATTCAAACAAAAAAAAATCGACGCTAAACATACCCAGATCCGAACGATTTTCGAATATAAAAAAAAAAGAAAAAAAATTGTAATCCAGAGATGAGCGAAGCAGATCGATGCTCTGATACCAGCTGAAACGAACTCCAAGTGGAGTTCAGTAAAATTACAAAAAAATTGCAAGAACAACCGAACAGGAATAGGGATAGGGTAATCGGGACTGCCCGATTTAAATCCTCGAAATCGAGAATAACAAAAATGCCGGAAACCGACAATAAACGACGCAAGATCGTAAGAAAATTAGCTTTATTTCATATGCTGAAATCGATTCGAACCAAGTTGTCCTTCTTACATAAAGATAGAAGCTTTATATAGGGAAGCAACTAGCTAGGGTAGATGGAAATCGAACGTTGGGCAACAGTCGAAAAGGTGGAGCGGGTAGAGTGAATTAAAGGTGGGTAATCCCCATTAATGGTGGTCGACGAAGAAGGCGAGATTAGAGGAAGGAGACGACTCGGGAAGGGCTGCGTGAGGAGTGAAGGTTGTTTTGACCGAACGGGAGTGAAGGTGATGGACCGAACGGTTTGATAAAGAAGGCAGGGCGTAAAGGCTGTGGACTGGGGAGACGGGGTTGTGGACCGGGGAAACGGGGTGGGACGCGTGTGTGCGTTTTTGGTTTTGGGCTTCTGTTTTTTTTTGGTTGAGAAATAGTAGGCTTTGGGGTGTGGTAGGATTAAGGAAGATGTGGGGAATTTGAAGGTGGTTTAATGATGGATTAGGCAAATCCCACTTAACTAGCTGCTTAATACCCTTATTACAAGCTAAAACTAAATAAACAAAACAACGATAATAATAATAGTAGAATTTTGCTAATTGGCGATAATGCCATTATTCTTGCTAATAATTTAAAACTTGAGTATGTCTTCTCAGCAACAGGATCCCGTTTTTGATAGCACCGTCTTGAATCCTTTTCCCCGCTTGCTTGGTTTAGATTGTCAATTTTCTTGATTATCCTGCAAGACAATAATACAAATATAATTAATTATTTTTAAAGGATAATTGGTGCTTTTCTTAGTAAGGGTACTAAGGGTATTTGGGCTTTCATCACTAGGCTTTTAATCATTCATAAATCATGGATTTCTAATAGATTAGCGGACACATTAGCTAAGTAAGGTCTACATAGACATGTGGAATTTGGTGTATGGTTATAGTCACATCGTATGTAAGAGTTTCACTTCTTTTTTGCTCTATGAGCCATAATATCAATGGAAAATCATGCATGGATTTGGTTACAGTTCTCGTATGGGGTTGAACCTCAACCCGGGAGCCATCTTGCACTTTGATTTTTTTTTCTTTCCTAAAATTTCGAGGTGATATGTTTCCTTTAATGAATGTAATGGATGAGGTTTGCTATATGGTTCAAATATTTTAGTTGCCTTGTTTGGTTGCTCACTTAGGCAAATGGAGTCTTGTAGTTGGTCACATTTCTTACTTGAGGGTGCCAACCCCTATGTTAAGAGAGTTCCATATTGTAAATGTGTCCTTTTAGTAGGGAGCGGAGCAATGGGAGTATAATGACTATGAATCGTGGTTTTTCCTAGATAAAGGATTAATAAGTACTTCCAAAACCTTCTTAAAAGTTGGGGGTGGTGTTCCCCATGTTGTATGTGTCAACTCCTTTTGCCCAAATGGATTTATAAAATTCTAATTATAAAAAACCTGTATATCATAGTTAGACAATTATTGCAATAATATATTCTCGCTCCTATAAATTCATACCAAGAAATATTTTTAGCAATGAAAAAAATGATTATCGCGATAAAACTTATAAAGACAACTCAATGTGTTTTATTACCTTGACATATTTTAAAATTTATTTAAATTTAAAAAATTAAATTAATAGTGATGTCATCACTAGAAATATCTTTTACAATGATGAATTTTGAAATTTGGTAGACTTTATAAAATCGATATAAAATCTTATAGGCAGATACTTTCTAAACTTTTTTTTTATTTAAAAAAAATAAATATCTATTGTGAAATGTCATCACTATAAAGGCTTATAGAATCAACACTTTCTAAATATTTTAAGATCAATTTTTTTTAAGTGTTCTAATTGTCATCACATAAAACACTTAACATGTTGAATGTTTTATTTTATTTTTTATAAAAAAAATTGAAATTAATAATGATTGTAAAACTCGAATACTATCAACATGTTAATCATTTATTACCCCAATTTGCTTGTTCTTTGGTGTGAGTTCCTTATACTTTAGCCTAGTTTAGCTCCTTGGTTTGGGTTACTACTCTCTATATGAGTTATGTAAGAAATGTTGGAGTTAAGAAAGAAATTGGAGCAAAGTGGGAGTCAAGAGGAGCATAGGAAGAAGTCATATGACCTCTTAGTGTCTTATAACAGAGGAGTGTTGAAGTACAAATGAAATTGTGGTGAAAATGAAGTTTCTAGACCTATCACATCTTGCTAGTGTTGAGCAACATGGTTGTGTAGATTTTCTGTGTGAACACTCAGTCTCTAACCCCAACACAGCCTAACCATGTTGACCTACAATGTCATGTTGGGTGTTAGTTTTTAATTTATCCACATGATTTTATAGAGATAAATGATTACATTAGCAGTGAAAGTTTTTAGAACTAGTAGAGCATGACCTAAAAAAATCCTTAGGGGTTGTAGCTCATCCTTTGGGCTCTTTTTTTCATCTTGATTCTAAAGGTAGATTGAATTTTAAAGTTTTGTAATCATTCGATTTCGGTGATCGATTCTTCATATCATCAACACATTGGTTTTATCTTCTAACCTATTACTCTATTTATTTCATCTATGTCTAATTTCTCTATTATGTTTATTGATTTAACTATGAGTAAGTAGATTCTTTTTCTAGGGTTGGATCTAATCTAATTTGTTAATTAATGATAAATTAGTTTAGTTTTCTTTCCATTGCTTGAATTCTTGATTTCAATTGTTAGTTCTTTATTTATAGTTGAGTTCATGATCATCAATTTGACTATATATAGATATTTAATCGAATAAGTAAAAGGTGCAGATTAATAGTCAAAAATATAACAAGTAAATAGGAGAATCGAACCACAAAATTGGGCTAGAATCTCTTGGGAATTTTAATCTAGCATAAAATGTAATGAATTTAATTTGATTCACCACCATAAAAATAGGCTATTAAATTGGATTATGTACGACTTTTAGACCTTGAAAAAGGCTATTAGTTAATTTTGGTTATTTCACCCTCTTGGATTTAAGAAACTATTTGAAAATTAAATTGATCATTCATTAACTACCGATTTATGATGACAATCCAATCCTAGGCTTTTAAATAGATTTTTTTTACTACCATCAACATTACCAATTGATTTTATTTTATTAGTCATTTTCCACTCTCTGACCTTAATTCACCTAGATAGTTAAAATAGTAAAGATTCATTACTTGATAATGAAGTCTCTATGGAATACAACATCGACATGATATAATGAATTGGTCCTCTTATGGATTTAGCTCATCAATGATAATATGTCATCATTGATTGTCTATATAGTGATGCCATTTTCAAAAACAAATGTAGCGTTTATTAACTACAAGAATCTTATGTTAATTTTATTTCCACAGATATAAACATATGATTATAAAAATAATTAGTAAACATAAATACAATATATAGCCATAGTTCATACAAATTCGATGTCTATAAAATATTTTAAATATTTAAAAGCAATCTAATTTAATCAAATGTATAATATAAGTCTTCATTTCTAGGTTACTGATGAGATTGCCCTAAATAATCACAAGATATCTGTAGACACCATTTCCTAATTGTTTCTTGGCAACTACACCTCTAGATCAAAGTATTGCTACACAATAAAACATAACATTAGTATTTGCTAATACTAAATCAATATTATTACTCATTAATATTAAAGTAACTACATATGTATTAAGAATCAATTATTTTATACGTGCTTATGAAAAATTTATTTAGTAATATAATAATGCATTACTTTAATTAATATTCTTAGCACTTAATTACTAAAATTAACCTAATACAATATATTCACAACATAACAAATATCCACAAAATGAAGGACACCTTCATGAATAAAATTATGGAGACTAATATAACAAAATTATATCACTAATAATTTATAACTATTTGGCCACAATAACATGCTCATCATCCAAAAATATTGATACAAATAATATGTATAAACATAACATTATATTGTGCCCATCATAAATCCACAAAAATTATATATATCTTAATAATTTTATAATACACTCAAAATCAACAAAAAATAACATCCTCATAATCCAAAAAAATAATCTATTAACACACATGAATAACTAAAATCAATTGAATGAAACAACTCAATTATGCAATTCAATTTCGTTACACACAAATTTTGACCTAGAAATCTAATTTCGATGAATTCGTTATAAATTTATCAAATTGACAGTTTTAATATAAAAGTTTACTGCATATTGTATAATTAATTTATCAAAATTAGCTTATTCATATGAATCTGCGAAATTCAAACATAATTGGGTTAAAATTTTGATTTTTATAAATAAACTACATACACTATAATTAAGCATTCAAAACTAATCATACAACATATATATACATAATTAAATAGCCAATTTAGCTTATCATATGTCAATTCATTCAAAATTACTCAAAAAAAAAGTTAGGGTTTGGATAAAAATATATTAAACAAAATCTGTTGATACAAGCTGAATGGAGCTCATCTATGGTAAGGGAAATTTCGTCCAATGTTTGCCATGGCTTGCATGATACTATATGGGGTTGTCGAGCTCGAGTTGGTTAGTGTCTCAACTCCTATGCTGCCTGCTGCTCATTTTCATTGCTATTTCTTTGAGCGGCTGTTGTGTTGGAGGTTGGGAACGATGAAGATGGGGGCAGAAGTAAGGTGGAGTTGTAGTTGTGGCCGATGGTTAAAGTAAAGGGAAAAGGATAATGGATTCAGGGTTGGGGCCTTAGGTTTGGTTTTGTAGAGAAAAAAAAGCATAAAGGAAGGAGAGAAAGAGAGAGAGAGAGAGAGAGAGAGAGAGAGAGAAGAAAATGGAAAAGGTGGGACCGATCGGGGTTTTGAATTTTTTTTATTACAAATACACATATACATAAGTGGGTATAAAATACCTGAAAATATTTACAAATAAATTGTATTTGAAACTCATTGAAGGAAAACTCTTTCGTGAAGAACCAAAGGTATAAAAGCAATATAAAAGCTATTTAAATAGATTTAAAAAAGCTTTCGAAATAAAATACTAATAAATGCAATTTTTCATATTATTTACAAAAATAAATATTAAGACCTTAAAAAATATTTAAAATCAAATAATAAAATATTTAAATCAAACTCTAAGAGACTGTGATTCATTCAAATAATTTTTAAAAATGGTCCTCCATAAACCAATAAGGGTAAAAACAAAGAATATTAATTTGGAAAAAAAATCATAAATAAGTTACAAAAATATTTTTAATTTAAAACTTTCCAAAGATCTTAACAACCTCTAAAAAATAGATAAACTCAAGGTCAAAAATATTATTAATAAATCAAATCATTAAAATAATTTTACTATTTTAAATGGAATTTTAGAATTTAAATTATTTATTTCATAAATGAAATATAACTCTAAATAGAGTTGTAATCACACAATGAAGTTATAATAGAAAATGAATATAAAATATTAAAAATTAAAACATGAGAAAGAATGAAAATATATATTTTTAAATGAAAATTAAAATCATATGATTATAATAATATCAACAAAATTATCTAAATTGACCTGCAATAAAAATGATTAATTTAATTATAATAATAATTCGAAATCGTTGATAAAGCCATAAAATGAATTGAAATTAAAATAATTAAATATTTTCATCAAATTATGCTGATAAAATTATTACGCTTAATAAAATTGAATTTTAAAAAATATGGAGTATTACATTTTCACCCTTTTTTGGTAGTGACCACCACCTTTTATTTGTTTTTTATTATATACTTTTGAATTTTTTGAATTATTTTTACTTATTTCCATTTATTTTAGCCAAATTAAGACTAATTTTTGTAGGTAAGCATTGGACCCCATTGGCGCTGCCTAACATCCTGTTCACCACCATCTTTTCTCTTTTTGCTTGAAGATTCATGTTCTGTAGGTATATTTTTGTTTTCTTTATAATATTTTTTTATGTTACATTGGGTATTTCTTTTATTATTTTTTTATCAATTGATCATGTAACATGTTATGAAATATGTCTAATTGCTTTTCTAAACATTCAATTTAAATAAATTAATAAAATGTAATCAAATTGTAATTTTGTGACTAAAACCCTTGATTTTAAATAAAATGATAAAACTGGTTATTTATAAAGTTGCTTTTATGAAATTGAATTTATATAAATAGTTGAAATGAGTTTAATTGTGTTATAACACCTTTAATTGAGATTAATTGATTTAAATTGTTTGAATTTGTGTTTCAGGCTTTAAAACCCTAATTTTTGGAAAACGATTATCTTAAATTGGCTACTCGTAAGATCATTTTGTTGAAATTGATTATCTAGATTTATATAAAGTTATTTTAATTATATTTTCAAGCTATCAATTTGAGGTAATCATAGTTAATTAGTTGGTTTGCAGTTCGGGCTTGGAAACCCTAATTTTTAGAGATAGTTATATGAAAATGATTTGCTTATGCTTCTTTCACCTAGCAAATTACCAGCTATGATTTAAAATCATTTGAATTTTATTTTTATTTTTCATTTCTTTGAAATATGTTGGTTTGTCTTTTTAGTTTTAATACTAGACTAGTAAGTCATTTCAAGAAAATTAACTTAACATCTACTATTATTTCCTGGTTTTCCAAACCAATTTGAAATGTCCTTAGTGATATTTATTGAAATCAATTTGGTTAATACTTAATTTTAAATCTTAATGGATCTATGCTCTTGAGCCTAAGTTTTTGGACACGTTTTCTAAGAAAGACTATATGTGTCTCTCTATGTTGATTAAATTATAATACTTGAATTGTTTATCAATAATGTAGTTTCTAATCTTGTCTTACAAGTTCTATTAGTGATCTATGAAAACATTATCATAGATTGTCAAGCTCTGGATATCTCTCTCTCGTTCTCAATTTGTTTAGCTAGCTTCGAATTTAGGTAAGTCATTACTTACCTTTGCTTATGGAAAAATCATGGAATGTATGTTTTCTTGAAGTCGAAGGTGATGAGTATGCTTTATGTTATTTATGTCAAGAGCATACTATGCTTTTGTGTGGCAATTCTATGTATCTATGAGTTTATAACTTCATTGTGAACACATGTTAGTATGCCTCTTGATTATTTTATTTGTTTGAGTATGTGAAGGGTTGAGCATGATTATGTGGTTAACATGTTCATCTAATTATAAAATGTTTGGTGATTTTAGAGTATGCTCTAATGTATCAAAATTATAATCGGTGTGGAAAATCATATCACTGGTTGAGTATGGATTGAAATTGTATGATACCTTATGTTATATTTTATACCACATGGATTGATAAGCTTTAATGCTACTTGAATTGGATGAAATTTATTACCACATGAAATTTATCGGCTTTAATGCCACTTGACATTGATCGGCTTAAATACCACTTGGACTGGATCAACTTTAATGTCCCTTAAAATTAATCATCTTTAATGCCACTTGAAATGGTTATAATAGTGGAATTTCATTGTGTTGATGGAAGTGATTTAAGTGCTATTATGTGGGCATGATTTATGCTTCGTTAAATCTAAATTATCACTTAAAGTGAAAGATCTTGAGTTGGGACTTCTACCACTCTTGGTATTCACTTGGTACCATTCTGGTATTTTTCTCTTAAGTGATCTCACGTGCCTTATGAGGTCCGAAGAGACCCTTTTATACTCTATAGGTATCTTGATATATTTCGTCCCTATAAGAGGTATACATACTTAAGTGATTAGTTGTTATGATTTTTTTGAGTCTCTACCCTCAAGATAAAATAATCAAATGGATGTGATCACAAAAATTGAATACAATAATTGATTATTATCGTCCTTTCATAGGCTTTATATTTTATTATCCTATGCATGTTTTGGTTGTCTTCCTTATAATATTGTTACCATATGATACCTATTCGTACCTAAATGTCACATGATCTATTATATAAATCATATGTGGGCCTTATTTATAGAATACTATATTATAAAGTAGTTGTATTACTTAGCTTGCATTCATGATTCATTATATGCTTGTACCTTATGTGTTGCCATGTCTAGTCATGTATTTATAACCATAAACCCATGACCCCACATTTTATCATATGTCAGCACATGTCTCATAAGTTCTATGCTACTACCACATGTACCCTTGATAATTATGACTAAAATATTCCATATGCACATGCCTTACTTTAGCTACTACATATGTATTTTGCTCTTGTCATTTTATGTATAACTTTTCTTCATAACTATTGAGCAGGAAATTAATAATATGTTATATACTTTGTGAAACCATATGAGTGGAATGGTGTATATATCACATGTATACTTGAGCATGAGTATTGTAAGTTAAAGATTACCATGTTGTATGCACTTCACGTTTCCTTCCATAAGTTGGGTAGTTGTGATTTACTCTGTACTGGACCCGTACTGATACTACTTTGGTTAAATGGGTACTGCAATGATCCACTAATGTTGGGGAGTATACTTCTTATGTAGGCTTGAGATCGATTATTACTGATGGATTGAAGACTTGGCTTTGAGAGAGTAGGCAACCTAGAATTTTATCCCTCTAGGATTTTTCTTTATTCATATATACCTACTTTTGGAAAATTTCAAGTGATGTATTAAAACTTTAATGGTGTTGTAATCAAAATTTAATTTCTCATTACTTTGCTAAGATTATAAAATCTATGGTTATTTCATAAGTTTTTCACTGATTTGATCAATGATGATTTTATTTAGTGAAATTATTCACTTGCCATATGCCATTGGATGTCTCATTATGGGAGTTTATCCTCATGGCAGAGATGTTGTTTGAATTTTAGTTAGATAGGTTTTAGTTTTGCATCTAGCATGAGATAGATGATGGACATTTATCTTGTATTAGATGTGGCGGTAACATTCCCCATTTTCTATTTTAGCTTCTGCATTATTCCTTTGAACTAAATTTTTCAAGAGTAAATTTTGGGTATGTTATAGAAAACAAGTGGTAAATGAGGTGGTGCAATCCACATTATAATACCCCATATTTTTTTTATAAAATGTTTAATAAGAATAATGCCAATTTTTAGGCATTTGTTTTTAATTTAATGTTATGATTGTGTTTGAGATAAAGTTGGAAAAATGGAGTTTATTGAGTTTTTCAAGCGAACCGATTGACTGGTTCCATGAACAAATCAACTGGTTCGTCACTTTAGCAAAATGTATTTTTTCAACTAAACCAATCAATTGGTTGGGGGAATTGATTGATTGGTTTGTAGAACAGTTAACTAGTAGGCCTAAACTGATCGACTAGTTTGTTGAGCTGGGTATATTTTTGAACTTGATTTTCTAAAAAAATTCTTATACTAAAATAAAACCTTACCAACCCCTGCCAAATTGCCCCTAAGAGATTCTTAACTATTTTTTATGATGCATTTAGCCCAAAATATTGCTTTAGATCGATTTAGAGGTCGATTAGGACAATTGACAGGAAGAAATGACCTCAATCTTGTATTCTTCCACCTCTGTCCTATGCATGTTTTTGAGATCAATGCTTTGATCTCACACATGATTTTTAGTAGCTGGAAGATTCCTTCCATGCTGACCTTCCATTACCACTCTTGTAAATCTCAATTCTGGCCTAATTTACCTACATTCTCCAAAAATACCATTTGAGTTTTGGAGAATAGGTTATTATATCTTGGACTAAATCCATCTATTTAGCTCAAATTCAAATGGTAATTTCTAGGGTTTTCGAATTGTTCTTGAACCCTCTATTATTCCTCTCAATTGGTTGGCTATAAATATCCCCAATCACCCCTTTGGTGCACCTTTCTTTCAGTCACTAAAATCTTTAAGTCTCTATATTCACCTTTCTCCTCTCTACACTTGAACCTTGTAATCAATTTCCTTGCACTATTTTGATTCCATCTCTAGCTCTCTCTTGTTTTAATTGTTAAGCAAGGAATAGTTTGATTTGGGAAAAAGATTGAGTGGTTCAGCCGAGCATTGCCCTATTTTACTTTAGGTGTGGTATTTCTTTCTTTCCCTTCTATTTTAAGTTTGAAAACTAATAAGGTTTTGCGTGAAATTTTGAGTTTAAAATTTTAAAAGTTGAGATTTTCACTTATTGAAATTTCTGGTTTAAGGAGAATTTTGCCTGTTTCAAGTAAGTGATTCTTTCTTCTAAAATGATTTTTGAGTATTTCTGCATGATATGAGTTTCTTTAAATTAATCTTGTTTGTTGAATGAATGTATATGCCTTGTAGAATTGATTTGGATGGGTAGATTGTATAGTTTGAGTAAGAAGCATGAATCATGAGAAAAACAGGATGTGATGATTAAATGTTAATTTGTGCTAGTTAAGTTGGTTGGAAATGTGTTATACTATGTTATTATATGTTCCAATGTGTTTAATGATGATTTATGAGCATAAATTTACATGAAAATAATGGTTGGATGCTATTATAGAGCAAATCGATTGACTGGTTAGGTCGAATCGATCGACTAGTTCTTAGAAAAATTGACTGTTTGACCTAACCCATCGACTAGTAAGCCTATAGAGATCTTGTTCTTACTATCTGTTTAAACCCATTAATTGGTTTGATAGAACCGATTGGCTGGTCTATGAATAGTAGGCTGGTTTACCTAAACTAATTAATCGGTTTGAGGAAAATTAGGGCTTGGTAGAGTTAAACTGATCGACCTAAACTGATCGGCTAGTTGGTGCAATCAATTGATTGGTTGGGCCAAACCAATCGACTGGCTTGTGTGATTTTTTCCGCTTTGTTTGGTTATGCTTTGAGGCTATGTTTGGGGCTATCCTATGATTATTAATGAGATAAAATATAGATTTTATCACCAATTAATGGCCTAACGAAAAGGTTAAATGGATCATAGATTGTGATATACTCTATGAGTATAGTAAAGGCTAAATGGGTATTCCATGTATGGAATGTGATGGTTTTGAGAAAAGGGTAATGAAATATAACTTGGGATTGAATAAAATAACAAGATGGACCTATATAATATTGGAAAAGGATAAATGGAAACCCCATGTGGTCGGGAAGATGAAAAAAAAGAGGATTTATATTGAATAAACATGGAAAATGCTTTTTCTTGCGTTTATATAGGCCTTGTGTGATCACTTATCTTATGAATAACATACTAATTATGTAAAGCGAAAGACAATCGAGTTTTGTATGGGTCTGGGTTACCCAATCTTTGATTAGCTACCCAGGGTTAGTCTACCTTTGAGCGTTTATTGGTGCCTTTAGGTGGGATCTTGAGAGGTTTCGATGCCTTGCCTACTATAAGCACTGATGATATATTAAAAGGTATCGATACTAAAGGGTCTGATTACCTAGGATGTTGGCTTTAGCCTAGAGTTATATCCATTCTGGTGATTGGCTTCGGCTTGGATGTATACTCGCTTTGGTGATTGGCTTTAGCTTGGACTTTATGTCCCTTGTTTGGATAAGCTTTCATGGTATGTGAGAATATGGGGTGGTGTATAGTCCATGTCTCAATAATAAAAAGTGGGATGATGAGTAATTGGATGATAAAATACAAATGGTGACCAAGTAAATGATTAATAATTGGATAAGGATGGAAATAATGGTATGAATAACCAAAAAGAACAAAAGCTGATATGTACACTTAGACAATGACTTAACTGACTAAGTGGTTATTGATTGAAATGTTGGTTGGATGTTGACCTGTGTCAATATATGAATAAGGAAATGGTATAATCTAATGATTGAGCAATTAGAAATAAACCCTAGTGGTTACTTGGAATATTCTATTTAGTACATGTGTGAGCACCTACATGATTATAACATGAAATCAAGCATGATATATTTTGTGTTGTCTAAGTTAAGCATGAGAGCATGTTTTGGTGAATTCCTACCTTTTATGTATATTACGTTAGCATGACACATGTTAAGTATTTTAACCATGTACGATATAATTCATAAAATGATTCAAAAATTTCTAATTTTAAAAATTATAGTTAAATAAGATTTTATTAGGAAAAATATTTAAATAAATTATTTTTATTATAATAAAAGGAAATTAATTAGGGCAAATCAAGAAAAAATTTATAAGTATTTTAATTAGGAGAAATTTGGGTATTTTAGCTAATTAAGGATTTTATTACGGAAATTAAATAATAAATTATTTTATTTAAAAAAGAAAGAGAAAATAGTTCTAAATTAATATGAATTTTATAAATAACTTAATTGAAGAAATTTAGGGTGTTTTTCTAATTAAAATGGAATTTATGAAAAATCTTTCAAAAATCCTAATTTAGCCTAAAAAGGGATTTAAATATTATTATCTTTAAATATTGCAATTAATTTAATTAACCTAATCCATTATTTTTTCCTTTTTCCCTTTCTTTCTTCCTTTTTCTTTCTTCTTCCTTTCTTTTTCTTCCTCCCCTCCCCCGAGTTGGGCCTGGCTGCGACCCATTTTCTTTCTTCTTCCCACGACCCTCTCCCATTCTTTCTTTTCTTCCTTCAGCGCAACCCAATCAAAACGCTGCTCCTCCTCTATTATTTCCACCAAAACACCGCGTTTAAATTAAATCCTTCCCCCTTACCGCTCCAGATCGGTTGACTCCCTTTCTTTTCCTTTCTTTCTTTCTTCCCTGAATTGCCTGGTCCATCCTTTTCTTTCTTCCCTCCTACCCCCATCGTCGACAACCTGCCATTTCCGTTGACCTGCACCTCCAAGATTAACGCCACCGATCTCACCCATTTGACCGGTCGTTTCTCCCTTCTTTTCCCCGTCGTTTCGCCGGTCACGCTGACTCAAAACACTTTCTCCCTCTTCTCCCGCAGTTCCTTCTTTTCCTGGGCATTCCCCTACCCCGAAGTCTGCTTCCACTAGCCAACCATCGCCGCGGGCGACCAAAACCCTACCTACCTTACCCCCTAGTCGACCTATAGAACCCTACCCTCTCTTACTTTCTCTATAAATACCCCCTACCGAGTCTGCAATCGAGCTTTCCCCTGAAACCCAACTTTTCTTGACATGGCCACAGTCGCTCCTTCAGACGCCATTTCCACCGCCTCTGGCCAACATTGCCGCCTGTTCTGGCCATCTGAGTACTCCTTGCACCACCCTCTAACTACCTAAATCTCTCTTATCCCTCTATTCTTCCTGCACAAGACACCCCGGCTGTGCGAAGTAGCCTTCCCGATCAACCCATTCTTCCACCTCCACCACCCTTCGAACCACTCTTAGCCACCATTTCCGCTGCCGCCGCCACTTCTTTCACCTCCAATTCTGTTTTGCAGACCCTCCTCTATCTCTCCTACCTTTCTTTTCCTCTTCCTCCCTCTCCTCCTCTCTTTCTCTCCTTCTTCCTCTTTCGGCCACCGCTGCCACCGCCGTGCGCCGCCACCTTCATTCTACTCCTCTCCCTCTAGGCAGTCTCAAACATACCAACCCCCACCTTCATTCTCCCTATTTTGTTCCCAGCCTTCAACTCTTCCCCGTTTCTTCTCTTTTTTCGGTCGCCGCCGACGCAGCCGTGCACCACCGCTGGTGCCGCCTGTCACCACCAGCCTAAGGTTGAACCCTAAACCCTCTCAACCCTTTTTCACTATTTATACAAGATTTAATTTATTTCATTTCATTTATTTGAATATATATACTATTATTATTATTTATTTTACTATTATTAATATTATTATTATTTTTATTATTATTTCTATTGAGGGTCGAAGCCTTATTATATTTTAAATTTGGTTTTACTATTATTATTTTTGTTGTTATTATCTTTATTATTAATATTAATATCTTATTATTATTATTATTATTATTATTTTTACTATTTCGAAATTATTATTTCATTATTATTATTACAAATATTTTAGTAATATTTTTTCTATTATTATTATTATTATTTTATATGATTATTATTATTATTATTACAAATATTTTTGCTATTATTATTATTATTTTATGAGATTATGATTATTATTATTATTATTGTTGTTGTTGTTGTTGTTGTTGTTGTTATTGTTGTTGTTGTTGTTGGTATTATTATTCTATATAGGGCTGAAACCCTATTGTGCCTATTTTGAATTGTAGTAGTGGTATTATAAATATCAAGTCTTATTATTAGTAATATTATCATTATTTTTATCATTAGCATTTATTATTATTATGAGTGTTGTTGTTGTTGTTAGTATTATTTAATAAGTTTATTATTTTTCAATGTAGGGTGGAAACCTTACTTCTTTTTATCTTCAAATATTATCTTTACTATTATTACCATTATGATTATTATCATTTTTGCAGTATTATTATGGTTTTTATCATTATTATCATTATTACTATTTAATTATTAGTATTATTACTAAATTTTGTTATTTATTTTACTAATGCTATTATTAGTATTATTTTGGTAAAGGGGCCGAAGCCCTTATTTCACTTTGTTTTTGAATAATGCCCTTTTTATTATTATTGTCATTATTATCATTATTCTTATTTATATTCTCATTGATATTATTTTTAGTATCTTTGCTATTATTATTTTAGTATCATTATTATTATTAGGGTAAAGTCCTTAACCCTATATTATCAACTTTTATAATATTTCTATTATTTCTTATATCTTTAGTAAAGTTAGAAATTTGTTAAATGTTTTTTTTATTAATATGTTATTATTTTATCAAAACCCTAAGGAGGCATAGGAGCGTGCTCCAAGACCGGTGTCGTTTTAGGTAAGGGTGTTACTAAGGCCTTGTGTGTTGATGTGCATTAAATGCCTTGTATGTTATACATCCTATGTTTATTATTGTAATTATTTCGTATATGGTATGACGTGGAGTTCAAGCATGTTCTTGTGTTGTTATATGGCATGTGTATCATGTATATGTGATGATATGTGTTGTGACCCTGTAAGACACGCATGTGAGGATATTGATGTGGTTTGTGTGGAAGAAAGGATGAAAATGGAGAATGGGGGAAATAAGTTGACCAAGGGATGTGAGTTGACCTAAGTATTTTAATGATCCATGAGTGGAGGAATAAAATGGGAAATTTAGGGTATCATGTGGGAGAATCTAATTTATGGTTTTATATGGGAGAATCTAATTTATGGTTTTATATGGGAGTATATAATTTGTAGTTTTATATGATGGTGTAACATAGGATAATCTAATATATGGTTTGTGTGGATTGAATTTAGGGTTTTGAATGGAGAAACCTTGGATTTTGTGTGGATTGAACATAGGGTTTTGTATAAAGGAATATTGGGTTTTTGTATGTATGAATCTAGGGTCTGCATGGTTGATTCTAGGGTTTTTACGTGGGGGCTTAGGGTTTGCATGAAAAGTTTGAAAGGTTGCATGGGATGTGTAAAGTCTGCATAGGAGTGAAATTTACATATGGAACGTTGATTTGGGATGTGAGGAAGGTAATGTAAGTATTGTTTGGGTGTTTGAACACTTGGGATGAAAAATAGTACGTGGAGCAATATAAGGGTACGTAGGAGACCGAGCTAGGGTTGTGTGGACAATTAGGGTTTAGTGTGGCTACTTAAGGTTTTTGTGGTATCATGTGTATTTGGTGATTAAAGTGTAATTATGAGGGTGGAATTTATGAGTTGTGGTATGTGGAGTGTTAAAATGATTTGGGTTGTGTGAAGTGGACCAAGATGGGCCACTGAGGCTAAATTAGGGTTTTTGGGGAAAAACTTTAGAGTAAAGAAATAAGTGGACTTGAAGGTGTGTAGTAGTGGGCATTGACCCACATATTTCGGTGTTGGAGTTCTAGTGTGAGTTTGAGTATAGAGGAGAGGATGTTGGGGAAAGTTGGAGGTACATGATTATCATGATGTGGAAAGAGTCTGTTGGAAGATAGGTGTGGGGAGAGTGAGTCATGCATGTCTAGGGTGAAAGCTTTTGACTAAGATACTTAAGATATTAATCATTTAAAGTGGAAGATTGTTGAGTCGGGTCCAGACCGGTCCAGTGGCAAATAATAGTGGTTAGGGCATGCTATTCTATGTGTAACTGGTGCACCGGTAATAATAGTGGTCAGGCTTTGTACTTGTACATTTTTGGTCCACCGGCTATAATAGTGGGGGATTCTGTGCTCAACAGAACCGAACATATTTGTGCCAAGACATAGGAAAGACACTAAGTACTTACAGTGGAACACCGTGCGAGAAGGGGCCAGACCGGTCCACTGGCGAATAATAGTGGTCAGGAGCTTTATGCCCTGTGCGTTTCCGGTCCACCGGCTATAATAGTTGTCAGGAGCTTTATGCCTTCTGTGTTTCTGGTCCATTAGCTATAATAGTGGGGTTCCCGTACTTGTATGGATTTGATAAAAAAGTATGGTGTGAAATGAGTTCTAATCAAAGATTAATTGAATAATTAATCCAGACTATAAATGGGCCTTTATGTATCTTTCCCAAATGATTGTACGTTATTATGTTATCATAAAGGATTATTCTTTTTTAGTTTTTTTACATTATTTATGTGATGTTATGTGTTGGCCTTAGTGCACGGTTACCTTGCTCAGTACGTAGCGTACTGATCACCCTTTTCATGGGTGCTGCTCATTCCCACGAGTAGTAGGCCCTTCTGACTTTGTGCAGGTGGGCGAGACATCAGTCGAAGTTGTGTGTTGAGCATTTTTGGCTCCAAGTTCGAGAGTGTCATGGCCATATTCATTCTTTATGCGATTTATGTCTGTGTGGTATTTCTTTTGTATCGGACTTACCCTTTTTTATTTATTTCTTGTATGGAGTATTTTAAATGAACATTTTATTGGTTGTAAGATTATTTCTCTTTTGGAAATGAATTATATTTCTTTACGCATACACTGATCTTTGGTGTTATGATATTTCTAGTTCTTTCATGAACTCTTGATTTAAGTTTAATGTTACTCTTTTCTTAGCCTTAGCACTTGGTACTGAAACAGTCGGAGAGAACCGGTTTAATACTAAGTGTGGCGGTAACATCCCCATAATTCACCAGTTTTTATATTTTAAATTCTCCCACTTTAAAAAAAAGTAGTGAATTTTGGGGTGTTACAATTCAAGTACTTGAGTTTTCATTCAAGGAGAAACTTTGCTTACTCAATACATAGCATACTGATGTGCCAATTTGCTTGGTCACCTACTCAATCCCATAAGCAGAGGGCTATGTGTAGGCCTTTGGGAATAGCTAGTAGAGGACTTACCTCAGTTTGGGTCGGGGCTTGAGAAAAAGGATATGTAGAGGTTTTTTAGGATCCTTGGCGGACCATGATTTTGTTTTAGGGGTCACACCCTAATCTCATTTTAATGTAGCCCTAAACATTTAACTATTTTCATTTCTATATGGATTTGGTCGGGACCATTGAAGTCCTTGATGTAAATAATCTATCAAATATTTATGTAATTTATGTTTGCACACTCTATTGTTTTTAAATTGGTTGGATGGTTTTAGCCTTGTATCTAATATAGGGTAGGTGGCAGATGTCCATTCTGTGTCAAGTACAGCGACAATACCCCATTTTTCCTAGGAGTAATTTTAGATTCTGCATTATTTTATATGAAATTTAGAAACCCTCTATACCTTTCCTATGTGGATTTTATGAGGCTTTTAAAATTGGTTTGAAGAATTACTTTGTGTGATCCTTCATTCATATCCTTAATTTAGAATTCATCCTTTATTTATCATTAAAGTTATTTTAAAAAAATTAGGGTATTTTTGAAACCACTCGTTTCACTACTTATCAAATTAGTATCAAAACTCAATTTTGAAGATCTTCCAAGAACTTCTATGACCCAAGAGGTCAATTGATTCAAGATTCAAGTTTTAATTCAAGGTTTAATAAGATTGATTCAAGAGTAAATTTGAGGACAAATTTTTCTCTACAAGGAGAGAATGATGTAAAAAATATTCTAATATTTTGAAGATTGACTAATGAATTACAATAGAAGGAAGCAAGAGTGAAATTTTCAAATAACTATTTACCCTACAATATGTATATCATTGGAAAGATTATTAAATCAGGAGTTCAACACATCTTTCAGAACTCAAATTTGAGTTTTCTACACAAATTTATGACTATTTTTACCATATTTGTGTCAAGCTAAATTTTTACACTCGAGTAGATAAATTGTCATAGTTAGCATTATGGATGCCATTATCTTCTTATATTTATTAGATAGGTTGTTATTGAATTATTTGATAATTATGTTTGGATATTAGTTAGTTAATTTATTTCCTTAATTATTAAGAAATTAGAGAGGGTTTTTCTTTTATCTTATGATATATCTTATCTTTTTAAAATTTGTTTAGGATTTAATTATTATTATCATAGGAGATTTCTATTCATATGAATAGTATTGTAAATAGTGATTTAATTAGTGTTTCTATTATTTAGATTTAGTTTATCTTATTATTGAGGAGGTTACATGAGGAGGTGAATATTATCCTATCAATATCCCATGTAAATTCATTATTTGAGGGGAACAATTGAATAGAGTAATAAAATTGAGTTTTCTCTCGTTGAAACCTTGTGTGAGTTTCTTTTTTCTATTTGTACGTTATGTTTATGACTCATAAACTAGATCTCTCTATAAATTATCTTATTTGTGTGAGTGATAATTTAGAAACCCTTTTTACCTAAGTCTCCCTTCTTCATTTTCTAGGTTTCTTTAGCCTCTACCTCCCTCCTTTCTTTCATTCCTTTCTCATCATTTGTTTCCCTAACTGGGACAACCATGGTCGTTGCCTTATAGCTACCTAGTGTTTTCTTTTTGTATGCAAAGTGTCATCACCTAGCTTTGTCACTAGTAACCACCATTATAGCACCCTTGAGCTTTCTTCTAGCGCAACACTAACCCCTTCTCCTAGCTTATCCTTTCCCTTCGCCCTATGTTTTTACTCGCCAACCACGTCGATAACTGAGCCACTAGTATAAAACCTTCCCTAATTCTCACCTTATCTAGTTCTCCTTTCACAAATCTCCAACCCTACATATTTTTCCAAACCATCCTTCTCAGAGGAGTAGCTCCATGCGTGAGAGCTCAATGTTGCAACGTTGCCCTCCAATCATGCTACGTGTTGATCTATTGGTTGTCAACCCCATCGTGATTTTCCAACTTTACTTTAATGCATGGCATGGGTTTTGGATGTGCCACTCTTGTCCCTGCGTGAAGACATCATATTGTTGAGCAATTGTAGAGTGATATTAGCTACACACCTAAAATACTAAGTTGACACCCCTCAAAAGGGATTTAATTTCATTTTTGACCATTTCCCTTTTTCATTTCTGCACTTCACCAAAGTATAAAACCAAATTCTCTCTCTTTTTTTTGTGTTCTCCTCAAATAATTACACAAAATTTAATTTTTACAACATTGAATACAATGATTATGGATGAAGATTATGATTCCAACGAATTTTTTAGTGAAAATGAACTCGATGAAATAATGGTAAGCTGATTTTTTTTTTCAAAAATTTTGCTTCTGACAGGTAAATGACCCATCAGATTTCACACATGATGGGAAAAACATTGGCCAAATAATTTCTCTGACAGGCAAATCACCTATCACAAGTTAATTTATATAGGCAATTCACTTGTTAGAAATGTTCTGTGATGGGCAACTCACCCGTTAACTTATAGTTTTTCATAAATTTTTATTATTTATTTTTATATTTATGTATTCCTAAGAATTTCATATTTTGAATACTATTTATATAATCCAGAGTCAATTAATACTTATTGGAGTGGATTATTTGCAACGAATGAGTTTTTAATGATCATGAGTCATTAATTGGTTGGGTTAAAGAAATTAGAAGGCCACATAATATGGTTTTGATATTCATAGGCCAAAAAAAGGTAGGGTATGGATTTGTTGTGAAAGAGGAGGTACTTATAGTAGACAACCTTTAGTAAATCCAAAAAGTGTTCTATCTACTAGGACAAAAAAAGTGTGGTTGTGAATTCAAGATTCGTGGATGGGAAGATGCTTGTGGTGGCTAGAGACTAGCGGTAAAATGTAGAATGCATAATCATAGATTGGGCAAGCATTTGTAGGGGCATTCATTTGCTTGTCGATTATCTTTTTAGGTTAGAGGATGAGCTAACACAAATAAATATCAAATCATGGGAGATTATCGATAGGTTGAAACAAGGTGATGGTGATAATACTGCAATGCTTAGGACAATCTACAATGCTAGATATAAGTTCAAGGTATAGAGCTTAATGGGGGCATATAGTCATACAACAATTATTGCAGTTCATGGAAACAAACGAATATTATTCATGTCATCATCGGTTGCCCAACTATGATGTGGTTAGTGATATTATATTTGTGTACCCAAATTCTATTGTTTTGTTGCATGTGTTTCCATATGTCATTTGTTTGGATTTCACATACAAAACCAATAAATAAAACCTTCTTTTCTTAGAGGTCATTGGTTGTGTGTCTGGCAATAAGAATTTTACCATTACCTTGGCATTTATGATGAAGGAAAAGGAAGATAACTACGAATAGGTGCTTGAAAAGGTAAGGAGATTGATGGAGCCCCATGAACCAAATATGATGATCACTCAATGAATTGGAACGAACATAAACAGTGCTAAAAGTCTTTTTTAGTGCAGCACCCTTCTTGTATAGATGACACATTAGTAAGAATGTTTTGTCACATGCTATAAAAAAGTTGGGAAGTATAGTAGGGAGACAAAGTTTTCTAGGAGGTTAGAGGAGATGACATGTTGTTCAAAGAGATCATGTCTGTTGTATGTCGTAGAGCATTGGACATGATTAAAGAGGAGAGTAAGAGGTCCAATATGGTTGGTCCCGAATCCTTATGATGTGGGAGTTACTTGAGGCTGATACATGGTCTACCGTGTGCACACGAGATATTTCATTATAAACAAGACCATCAACTCATTCAAATATTGGCAGTGCATAAATTCTGAAAGACTTTCATTTTTGTCAGACCACAAAAAGAAAGGTTTGTATTTGATAATTCAATTGCTGATTGATCCGTACGTCCATTTTCTTCTAACATTATGTCTAAGGTACAAATAATGCATAACTAATCGTCATCACGTCTATGCTACTATTATAATCTTATTGATGAGATTCTCAATCCCATCCAGACAAGTATGGTATAACTAAATGTTCAACAAAGCAAAGGACACCCTAGTAATACCACATAGAGGGAACTATCAGAGTGGAAGCACACAAAGCATACTTTTTTGAAATCACCAATAGGACAAAGTCGATTGGGTTGAGGAAGTGGCAGAGGTCACTCATCCCCTATTCAATTAGAACGTGCATCTCATGGTAGAGTTCGCTCTTCCCATGCTTGATCGGATCAAGGAAAAATTAGTAGTGGGAGGCATAGTACTGGGAGGACTTGTAGAATCATCCATGATTTCCCATGGTATTTTGATATTGATCTACTTATGCTCCAGTGGGTGGAATCTTGGCATGATGTTTTGGGCGATGGAAACTGTGGATTTAGAGCGGTTTCACTATAACTCTTTGGTAGAGGATTTGAATGGTCAAATGTTATAGCTGCAATGTATAGGGAATTAGTGATGCTTCAAGAGTTATATGCTCTTGCCTTTATAGATCCTATTGCTGAAAATATGCAATGCTTGGTACATTGGGAGGGATTGGCTCCAATGGAGAAATGGTGGCATCAACCTGACTTTGGCTTCCTTTTTGTGACAACAGATAATGTCATATTTGTTTACTTGAGGATTTTATGGATCGATTACTTGTTTACCACATAGAGCTCCACCTAATGGCGAACAACCTAATTAGATCATCACTCTCTTAAGTGTGAATAATTTATCGCACTATGTATTGTTTGTCTTTTACTCACTCTAAATTTTGTATACTGTATATATGTTTGACACTCATGTCATGATACTTTATATGCTTATAGTTAACCTTGATGGAAAGCGCAATATTACCACATATATCTAATTGATAGTATAGACATGTTGCTTCAAGCGTATCTGGATGGGATAAGCCACGTCGTGATTGTATTTAATTGTATTGGAATTCAATGAGTATGGGTGTCGACCAAGAAGGAGACTTTGTTTAACTTATTGTACATTAGTTTATTAAATTATCTTAAGTATTTTGTAACATAGTGTAAAGAGAGTCATAGTGTAAAGTGAAATTAAAATTAACATACATCAATTCATGGGAAAGTAAAATTAAAGTTTAACACTAAAATTGTTCTAATAACACAGTCCTAACAAATAAAATAAAAGTGTAAAGAAAAAATTTTATTACATATCATCACTAGGATTTTGTTTAACCTACACCTCTTCACTAGAGGACAGTCTGAGCTCACTCATGTCAAGTTATACTTCCTGAAGCCTATCTAAACCTTCAGCCTTACCATTTCTACCCTTTTTTCTTCTTTGACTCAGTAGCGGAATCCACCCTGCAATTCATTATCTCCGCATCTATCCTAATGTATGGGGTATCACTAGACCCTTCATCTAAAGATACAGGATGGAATATTGGATGGGTCCGAGGATGATACCAAAGAAGGTATTCAGCTAAGGAATCATTATTATATGTTGAGCAATGAAAATGGCGGTTGAATTCCAGTCGGTGGTGTGGCTAAGCATTTGAAAATGATGCACAACTGAAGTAATCTACCTTATATTTTTTTAATGTTTGCACTCCGATATAATCCATATTTTAGAATGATAGGAGGAATCGGGATGAGCTAGGGGTAGCTAAACGGTCAAGCAACTCGATTTGGCATATAAGGCTCCAAAAAATACATAAAGCGTAGGCCGTCTTGGTACATTGACTCACGATGTTTCATGTTCGGATCTTGATTGAATGGTAAGAATTCAACCTACAAAAACATGTCAAACAAATTAGGATATCAATTATTTCAAGAACTCAACAATTCAAAGCTACTAACAAAAAAGTATGTCACTAACCTGTTGGGCCCTTAGATAATCCAATTGCCTCCTATACTGAATTACGCCATCCATAGACTCAGGAAGAATCGTCTAATGAGATGTATCCCACCATATAGATGCAGCATCACATGAAGGATTATACGTATGAGAATAAATCCACTGAAAGCACGGGAAATACTCGTAAATCCATGTCTGTGCACAAATATAACACAATTAAACTAACAATTAAATAACTTTTGTTGAACTAAAAACACAATAAATAATTACCTATAACAATGTCATGTAACTACCTATTTGCTTGCACCCGGTTCTAAATTCTATCCCAAGTTGCCTATATAAAAATGCTAAAGTCCCAACTCCAAGGGTTTGTGATGGAAACCTATTAGGGTTTCTCGAAAGGAACAAAAGATTAATCGAGCGCAACGTTCGATTCGCCGGTTCAGCCTAAGGAACAACTCCAAAGGAAGACCCAAAGATTCAGATGCACAGTTTGTACAACGGTAACTGAAATTTGAAGAAAGAATGATCAAGATCGATCAAAGGTAAGAGAGCAGATTCAGAGAAGACGAGCGAGCGAGAGAATCGCCGAGAGAGAGAGAGAGACAAGTCGCGAGAAGAATCGAGAACTCAGCCAAATATTCTATAAAAAAGAATCGTCCACTATTACACGTTTACCAGGCTATTTATATGCGTATTACAGACCGTATAACGACGTATAAATACACAATACATACCAACGAATACACTGCCAGATTTACAACGGAAAGGCCAAACGGGCTTATTACTTTGGGCCACATAAATAGTCGACCAGCCCAATTAATCCACAAAATAAAATGCCCCAAATACAATTAAGTTTAAGACTTAATTCCCATCAGCTAAAATAACACTTTAGCTAATCATGGCTATTAAGGATTGATTAATCCACAATCCATCTAGTCCAAAATTAAGGACCGGGTGGCGGATTATACAACCGACCTAATTTCCATTAGCCAATTTCGACCGGCGAATGCACTATATGGGATTACAATTAATTAACAAAAATAACATAATCTGCACACTTTAGATACATAATCTGCACATTCCAGCAACTGCATCCAAAGATCCATAGAGTCCATATGCTGCATTACACTCCTATTTATTTACCAAAAAAGATAAACAATTATAAGTAAATAATTCACAGCAATTTTCAAAATTAATTAAATATAAGTTCTTAAGATTCATATCATTCCCCTCTTCTTGGAAAGGTTTCGCCTCTAAAACCTGAATAAGTCCCAGAAATGGACTAAGATCAGCCACATTAATAGTATTACTCACATTCCCAAATTTAACAGGTAAATCAATCTTATAAGCATTATCATTAATTTTCTCTAACATAGTAAACGGTCCATCTCCTCTAGAGTCCAACTTTGACTTTCTAAAATTTGGAAACCTCTCTTTCCTAAGGTGAACCCAGACTAAGTCTCCAGATTTAAAAATCATTTTTCTCCTTCTTTTATTAGCATGTTCAGCCATCTGTTGCACCTTTTTGTTAATCTGTTGGCTTACTGTCTCATGTAGCCTTTTCATATTATCAGCTCTAGATTCAGCGTCAAAATTTTGCAATTCAGCATGAGACAAAGGACTCAAATCTAAAGGAGTTAAAGGATTAAAACCATACACAATATCAAATGGAGTTTTATTAGTTGTAGAATGTAAAGTCCTATTATAAGCAAATTCCACTTGAGGTAAAACATATTCCCATTGTTTAAGATTCTTTCCAAGGACAACTCTTAACATGTTTCCTAATGTTCTATTTACTACCTCAGTTTGTCCATCAGTTTGAGGGTGACAAGTTGTAGAAAACAATAACTTAGTCCCTAATTTTCCCCACAAAACCCTCCAGAAATGACTTAAAAACTTAACATCTCTGTCTGAAACTATAGTCTTAGGAATACCATGTAATTTAACCACATTAGAAAAAAAATAATTCAGCCACTACTACAGCATCATTTGTTTTATTACAAGGTATAAAATGACCCATTTTACTGAACCTATCTACTACAACCATTATTGAATCCTTAGCTCTATTAGTCCTAGGTAATCCTAAAACAAAATCCAAAGATACATCAACCCAAGGATGGTTAGATATAGGTAAGGGAGTATATAAACCAAAAGGTTTTGAAGTAGTTTTTGCCTGCCTACAAGCAGTAAAAATGATCAACTAGAACATCTAAAGTTTTCTAAGATCCTAGATGTGCCATTAACCCACCACTATGAGCTTCTTGAATTAATAAACCTCTGTAAGAGCATGCAGGAATACACAACCTATTTTCCCTAAACAAATAACCTTCATTAATGAAATACTCTCCTTGTGAGGAACCTTCACACCTTTTATATATTTATTTAAAATCAATATCTTCTAAGTATAATAGTTTAATACTGGAAAAACCTAATAAAGTAGTATCAGCAGCATTTAATAAAGCATATCTCCTAGATAAAGCATCTGCAACTATATTATCACTACCTTTCTTATACTTAATTATGTAAGGAAAACTCTCAATAAATTCTATTCATCTACCTTGTCTTCTATTTAACTTTGATTGAATTTTTAAATACTTAATAGCTTCCTGATCAGTATTAATTACAAATTCTCTATGCCACAAATAATGTTGCCACACTTCCAAAGCCCTTACTAAAGCATACAGTTCTTTTTCATAAGTAGAATAATTCAAAGTACTACCATTTAATTTCTCACTAAACTAAGCTATTGGCTTTCCCTCTTGAGAAAGTATAGCCCCTATTCCTAACCCTGAAGCATCACAATCTAATTCAAACATCTTTTCAAAGTCAGGAAGACTCAACACAGGTGCTTGGGTTAATTTAGTCTTAAGTGTCTCAAAAGATTTCTATTGTTCTAATCCCCAAGTGAACCCATTATCCTTTTTTGTTATGGTAGTCAAGGGAGCAGCTATAGTACTAAATTTTCTCACAAATCTCCTATAAAAAGAACACAATCCATGAAAGCTTCTTACTTCAGTCACACTCTTTGGCACAGGCCATTCCTGAATAGCTCTAACCTTTTCTTCATCTACAGATACACCCTCTTTTCCTACCACAAATCCTAAGAAAACCACACTTTCCAAACAAAATCTAGACTTAGTTAAATTAGCATAAAGTTGTTGTGTTTTAAACACATTTAAAATAATCCTTAAGTGTTTTAGGGGTTCCTCTAAAGATTTACTATATATAAGTATATCATCAAAATAAACAACCACAAATTTTCCAATAGATTCCCTCAAAACATAGTTCATAAGTCTCATAAAAGTACTAGGAGCATTTGAAAACCCAAAAGGCATCACTAACCATTCATATAATCCAAAATTAGTCTTAAAAGCTGTCTTCCACTCATCTCCTGGTTTCATTCTAATTGATGATACCCACTTTTTAAATCTATTTTTGAAAATATAACAGCACCATGCAATTGATCCAACATTTCATCAAGCCTAGGGATAGGATATCTATGCTTGATAGTTATTTATTTACTGCCCCTGCTATCCACACATATCCTCCAACTACCATCCTTTTTAGGCACTAATAACACTGGTACTGCACAAGGACTCATAGACTCCTTAATGTATCCTTTACTTAATAGTTCAAAGACCTGTCTTTTTAATTCCTTAACCTCTTCAGAATTAGCTCTATAAGCAGGTCTGTTTGGTATAACAGCTCCTGGAATAAAATCTATTTGATGTTCTATTCCCCTTAATGGAGGTAATCCACTAGGAATGTCCTCAGGAAACAACTCACTATATTCTTCCAATAACTGTTTCACTGTACTAGGTATTTCTTCACTTATTCCTCTCTGACACTCATAATAGTCCTTATAAATCATCAAGTACACATTAGCATTTCTTTTCATTGCCTTTCCTACATCCTTACCTTTAGTATAAAATCCAGAATTTCCTTTTATGTCCTTTGAACTAAGATCATTCTCCAAACTAGGTTTAGATAACTCCTTATAATCAGATTTAATTTTAGTTTGATCCTCAAATATTTCTTTTGGAGTCATAGGTGCTAAGACAATCTTCCTATCATCCTTCTGTATTGTATACCTATTTTTATAACCATCATGTATTACCTTCCTATCATATTGCCAAGGTATACCTAACAACAGGTGAGCAGCATGCATAGGAACTATGTCACATAAAACAGAATCTTCATATTTTCCTAGTTTTAAATTTACTAAAACTTGTTGACTAACTTTGACATCTCCCAATTCATTAAGCCATTGCAATCTATATGGTTTTTGATGTTTAGTAGTTGTTAATCCTAATTTAGATACCAACAGGGTACTAGCAGCATTAATACAACTACCACTATCTATGGCCATGTTAAAGCACTTATCATCAATTAAGCATCTGGTATGGAATATATTTTCTCTCTGTATAGCATTAGAATCAGGTAATTTATTATTGTTTAAAGCCCTACGAACCACAAAAAGATCCCTACTCACTGGCAATTCTACTTCCTCCTCTAGATCACTATCATCCTCTCCAACTATATTGACCTCTTCCTCTTCTTCTTCAGATTTAGATTCTATATCTCCAGACTCTCTAATTAATATGTTTCTCTTGTTTGGACATTCAGAAGCTATATGTCCTAATCCTCCACATCTAAAACATTTAATATCCCTAGTCCTGTTTGATCCATTTACAGGGTTTGTCATCACATTCTTACCTTTTTCAAAATTCTGTCCTACCTTAACTTCATTGTTTCTACCTTTAAATTCAACCTTACTATTATTCTTCCAGTTTCCAGAAGTATTCCCTCCAAAATTTCTCCTTACTGTAGTCTTAAACCCAATCCTAGGGGGTTTATATTGCCTAGATTCCCTTAATTGAATTTCTATCTTAGTAGCTATATTTACCATCTCATTTAAGGTTCCACAAGGATATAATTCTACTTTATCAGCTATCTCTGAATTTAATCCACTCAGAAACCTAGCCATGGTAGCATCATCATCCTCAGTAATTCCTGTCTTAATAATCAAAACTTCTAGTTCCTTATGATAATCATCCACTATCCTCACTCCTTGACTAATAGTTTGCAACCTCTTATGCAATTCCCTATAATAGTAACTTGGCACAAACCTCTTTCTCATTAAAGTTTTAAATTCTTCCCAAGTCTGTATAGGTGGTTCCCCACACCTTCGTCTAGTTAACACCAAATTATGATACCAAGAGGACGCATATTCAGTAAATTCTACTACAGCCACCTTAATTTTCTTTACCTCAGAGTAATTATGACACTCAAATACTAGTTCTATTTTCCTTTCCCATTCAAAATAATAATCAGGGTCATTCCGGCCATTAAAACCTGGATACTAAGCTTAAGATTATTCAAATTTCTATCAATGAACTCTAATTCCCTATCTTGCTTATTGGTCTGTCTAGGCATCCTATCACTATTGTGAGATACTTGATCTTCCAACTCCTCTAGATTAGCTATGAGTGGAATTCTAATCCTAGGTTCCATTGGAGCCCTTCCTAAAACTCCTGCTTGATTAGTTTCGACTCTGTTATGTTGCAATTCATTGATTCTTATTTCCTGTTCTCCTAATCTTTGTTCTAGGTTAGCAGATAAAACAACAAATTAAGCAGTCATTTGTTCTTGAAAAGTTCTAAGGGTTTCTAAAAGATTATTACTAGAAACAGATTGATTGACAGACTGACCATTGTTAGACATAATGAAATTTTTAGACTTAAACAACTATCACAGCAGCAATTAATTAACAGAATCAATTTATTTAAGAATTTCAGACAAACAGAACACACAGTACACTCACAAGAAGTATCACAGTATCAATGATTAACAGAAATAGCAATAGTAAAGCTTACTCAGACTTATTCAATGTTTATAATAATTCGACAATAATGACTAAGTGAAAGGAAACGATATTACCACGTATGCTTAAGCAATTAATCCACTTATTTAGGGTACCCCTCTTCTTGGAGGTCTAACCCTTTTCTCGAAACCAAATGGTTCGCCGGTTATGTCACCTGTGTACTTATTAACAAACAAGTAATTTACGAAGAGATTGGAAATTAAGTATAGCATATAGTAGTATTAAACAAGAAAATTTACGAATCGAGCTTACCAACAACAAATTGTCGCACAATCAGTCAAGATTCAAGTTCTTGACCAAACCCTAGGTCGATTAGGGTTTCTCTTCGGACTTTCGAAACAGCGGACCAAAATACTTTAATCGCCGATTTTAGAATGACGAAAATCGAAACATTCCTCATCGTTGCAAACCCTAAAATTTCACACCTCTTGATAGGGTTAGCGAAATACAGAGATCGACTCGAAAATTGGGGAAAACTTAATCAGTAACAAAGAAAACTACGAGCACTCTAATAATCGAGGCTCTGATACCAAATGATGGAAACTTGTTAGGGTTTCTCGAAAGGAACAAAAGATTAATCGAGCGCAATATTCGATTCGCCGGTTCAGCCTAAGGAACAACTCCAAAGGAAGACCCAAAGATTCAGAGGCACAGTTTGTACAACGGCAACTGAAGTTTGAAGAAAGAATGATCAAGATCGATCAAAGGTAAGAGAGCAGATTCAGAGAAGACGAGCGAGCGAGAGAATCGCCGAGAGAGAGAGAGAGACAAGTCGCGAGAAGAATCGAGAACTCAGCCAAATATTCTATCAAAAAGAATCGTCCACTATTACACGTTTACCAGGCTATTTATATGCGTATTACAGACCGTATAACGACGTACAAATACACAATACAGACCAACGAATACACGACCAGATTTACAACGAAAAGGCCGAACGGGCTTATTACTTTGGGCCACATAAATTGTCGACCAACCCAATTAATCCATAAAATAAAATGCCCCAAATACAATTAAGTTTAAGACTTAATTCCCATCAGCTAAAATAACACTTTAGCTAATCATGGCTATTAAGGATTGATTAATCCACAATCCATCTAGTCCAAAATTAAGGACCGGGTGGCGGATTATACAACCGACCTAATTTCCATTAGCCAATTTCGACCGGCGAATGCATCATATGGGATTACAATTAATTAACAAAAATTACATAATCTGCACACTTTAGATACATAATCTGCACATTCTAGCAACTGCATCCAAAGATCCATAGAGTCCATATGCTGCATTACACTCCTATTTATTCACCAAAAAAGACAAACAATTATAAGTAAATAATTCACAACAATTTTAAAATTAATTAAATATAAGTTCTTAAGATTCATATCGGTTTGAATTGCCTAATGTAATCAAATCACCTACTAATCTAAGCACTAATAATGGAGCGCAGTTGCTGGACTTGTCAACAAAAAAACATACATGATAGCCGGTACCACATATTAAATTAGGCATAAGACTCATCATCCTCAATATGGTAAACCATAAGCTTATAAAAAAATATCATCCAATGTGAACGTGCTTTCCTTCACAAAGGTAGACCTAACCAACACCTCGAGTTCACCCCACATCTTGTCCAAAAGTTCTATCACATCACCATCAGTAGGAAAATACTTACCAGTACACATATAACTATGAAAATTAAGATTCATAATGTAAATAACATCATGTAGAGGGATTGTCATCTTACTGAATGGAAGGTGGAAGTTGTTAGTCTCTGGGTGCCACCTTTCAACTAAAGTAGAAATGAGTGGAGCATTGTGATGGTGGAAGTATGTGGAACATTGATGTTTTAGGCCCGTGGTCTCGATGTAGTCGTAGGCAATACCCATTCCCTCATCATCATTGGGTAGTCTTCTCAAGTTTTTCATCCTATACTAAACCCTCAACACAAGACGTGGTTCCTATAATAAAATCAATATTAAAATAACAAATTATAAAGTGAAATTATAAAAACCAATATGTATACTTATATAAATTACCTCAGCATCATTTCATATGGCACATGGTACATGGCCCTAAAAACTAGTCAGAAGATTAAGAATGAGTGGACCTCTACTTGTAGGTCCAGTCAATCTCCAATCGTTATTTGATGACGACGATGAAATAAAACCAACTGCGTGGACAGATGTGCTAGTGCCAAAAAAAAGCTCCCTCGCTAGGATAATCATACTCTTCCTCAAAAGGAACATGATCTCTATCTGTTGTACGTGGAGCTTTTCCATGCTCCATCGCCACTCATGCTCTAGCACTAGTGGTAACTGTCCTCTTCACCATCCTAGTAGTAGCAGGAATAACATTTCTCACATCTTTTTATTTGCCTCCTTTACTAGCCATCTGCCAATAAAAAAAAATCATCATTAAATATTATGTATTAGCTCATCAATAATTTATGGTTTAAGATTACAGTTAAGGGTTAAAGGGTTTAGGGATTAGGGTTTACGATTTACGATTTACGGTTTAAGGTTAAAGGGTTTATGATTTAGGGTTAGGGTAGGTATTTAGGATTAGTGATTAGGGTTTAGGGTTTAGGGTTTAGGGTTATAGTTAAGAATTAAAGGGTTTAGGGATTAGGGTTTAAGGTTTACAATTTAGGGTTATAGGGTTGATGACTTTTGGATTTGAGATTAGGTTTAGGGTTACGGTTAAGGGTTAAAGGGTTTAGGGTTTAGTGTTAGAGGGTTATGGCTTAATGATAGGGTTAGGGTTTAGGGTTTAAGGGTAAAGGATTTTGGGTTTAGGGTTAGAGGATTTTGGGTTAAAAGGTTTAGGGTTTAGAGGGTTTAGGGTTAGAGGGTTCCAACGGGTGAGTTACCTATTTGGAACAACATTTGATGGGTATACTAATAGGTGGTAGTCAAAGATGAAGGGTAAGATGCTCATTGAGGGTAGTATCTGACAAGTGAAATACCCACCAATTGGGACTCCTGACAGGTGAAGTACCCAATGACATGCTTCTTGATGAGTGAGTTACCCGTTACCAATCATGGATGATAGGTGAACCACTCATCGACCACTATTTCAATCCTAACCTCCATTTTTATGGTTCGAAGCTTTAATTTTAACAAAAAATTACTATCATTTTACTAATATAAGTTCGATCTATATATACAAATATTTCCGTTAAAAAACACCCAAATTCAAAATAATGCAATAATTTTATTTTTCATCTCAACTAATTCAAAAATGATAAAAATTAACAAAAAAATGAATAAAATATTACATATCTTTTGATTTATAATGTGGTGAATTATTAGTTTCAATCTAATTTGCTCAATTGATTGAAGATTGGGAAGGATTTGATAGGAGTTGAGATGTGAGAGAAGAGAGAAAAGAGAGAAAATGTGTTAGAGAGAATTGAGGGGTGGAGAAATGAGAGGGGTGAAATTGGAAATGGTGAAAATATTGAGAGTATATGGATGTGTATTTAGTCAAAGGGGTGTGTAAGGAGTGGTGAGGGCATTTGCATCAAGAGTTGAAGCTTCTTGAGTTTTTTTTTTTGCACCATTTACCTTTGGTTGCCACAATTTTTTTTTTGATTTCTTATATTTTTGTTATGTTTTTATATTATAATTTGGGGTGTGTGTGTGTGTGTGTGTGTGTGTTGTTTTGGGTGTGTTTTAAGCCTTAGGTGATCACAATCTTACATAAGGTGGCCTTGGATAAGGCATTTTGTAGTACATTTTTGTGTAGTTTGGTGGTAAATCTAATTAGTTCATAGATAGAAAATTTTGGTTGTAAGCATATTACATTGTTTTAGAATAAAATAGTGCCAAGATTACAATATAGAAATTTATGTGTTTTTTCATGCTATAAAGTGAAAACATGTGTTATCATGTTTTAATGTGTAATTTTATGATTCATAAAATATCCTAGTATGTTTAGAATTAAGTATCATGAATGCTTTTCTAGTGTTTAAAATATGAGGATGTATGCATATGTCTGTATGTGTATATGTATATGTATTTATGTGTATATGTGTGTATGTGTGTGTGTGTGTGTGTGTATCTAAAATGATATAACAATCGAGTTTTTCGGCAGACAATATGCAGAAAATTTTTCCATCCAATTACAGTAATTATTGCTCAAAAATTGATTATTTAATACAACTATTTTGTTACAATAGTTCAATGATGAAATTATGAACCCTGAATTATATAATGAGTGATACATATTAAATTACTTAGTGTATATATAGGTCTAACAATTTTTAGTAATTCATAATAAACCAAACATTGCAGGCTTTTAATTCTTAATTTTTCTTTTTTATAGTATATTAATTAATAGTATACATTAATATACATTGGGAATATAACATTACTTGTATTACATCAAAAAATATATCATTACCTACATAAAGATTTCAATTAGATAGTCAATTTGTAGCCTCTTCAAACACCTAATATAGTTAAATGGTGCCTCTTCATATGTCTAATTATACATTCATTGAAATAAAATTGTAGTAATAAATTTCATTCATTTGATTTCCATTTTTACCTTGGGAATATAACGTTATTTGCATTACATCATAAAATATATCATTAACTGCATAAAGTATTCAACCAGATAGTCAATTTATAGCCTCTTCGAATGCCTAATATAGTTAAATAGTGTCTCTTCATGTATCTCATTATACATTCATTGAAATCAAACCGCAGTAATAAATGTCATTTTTTTGATTTCCATATTTAATTCATTGACTATAAAAAACCATTGATAAAAATGAAAAATGAAAAAAAAAATAATGTTGGGATATTATTAAAAAAATCATTATTCAGCCATGGTTAGTTGTTTGTTGTAATGTCTAGGATTACACATCATAATGAGTTGAAATTTTTTTGATATGAAATAACGATAGAAATGAAATTATATCCACAACAAATATTATCTTTAAGAAATAAAGTATTCCAAAACATGTGGTTAGATTATATATTCTGTTATTCAATTATTTGCTACACTTCTTTTGTATTTGTCATTTCTATATATAGTGTATTATTTTGTTATTTTATCTTTTAACTAGTATTTTATCCTTTATAATAATATGTCAAACTGTTCTAAATTCATTATTACAATTTGCCAAACTCTATCTAGATATCACTTATGATCTCATGCATTACACAGACAAGTGATATTAGTTATCACCATAATATTATGCATGTTTAGGTTTTAGGGTTTGACTAAGGTTACCCTATTCTAACACATTCTGAAATATGCAATGCATACTTTTAAATGTTTAAATATTTTAGTTATATTGTGGTATATGGTGTGATGATATGCGAGCATGATTAGGGTTAGTTTGAATAATCTTAGATGTATACCCTAGGGGAAAAATGTCTTTTTCCTATGATATGATTTATTTGCCATCATAAATGATGAACATGTTCTTTAAATTGATTGTGCAGGAATAAGATGAGAATTATAAAATGTTAGAAATGCATGCTAGGAATTTATATATGAAATATGTTAAATTCCTGCTTAAGGGTTATATGATCTTTTGCCATGCTGTATAATTATAATACCCCATTCTTTTAAACCTTAATTACTATACTTTATGGGATAGTAACAAGTATCCTAATATATATATATATATCCGTTTGTGTTTATTATAAATATTTCGTTGATCATTTATCTTGTTTGTGAAAAAACACATTTTATTGTAATTCTTCTGAATCCTATAGTTTCACTTTTTTTCAACCAGCTCAAAATGTGTGAATTGACCCAATTATATTTTTGAGCTAATTATTTCATTACATTTATTCATATTTCACTATTTCTTCTAAATTTTTAAATGGTGAAAAAAAATATTTATATGCAATTAGGTGATTTTAACTATTTTTGTCATTTTTAATCCATTGGTCATCAACTAAGTTCCAAGACTAAATATTTGTATATATTTGGATTTCTAAAAATATTTCACATCGATCTATGACAATTTGAACCCTCAATTATTCGTTGTATGCATTTGCAGAAAACTAGATTTTTGCGACTTATCTATTTTTCCCGTTTTCACTTGTTTTTCATCCGTCAAGCTTCAAACCAACTCTAATGCCTCCTATTTTTATATATATTTAAGTTTATAAAATTATTCAGCACATTTTCATTAATTTATTATTTTATTAATTAAATATTAGTATGGTTAATGCAATATTATTTTTATATACAAGAGATTGACTAGTGGAGCCTAGTAATTTTATTAGATTGCCTATAATTTGTGATTTTGCTAGAAGTCATGTAACTTTTATACTCTACTAAAATTTTAAGCATCCCATGATAGCACATTAGGGTTTTGATATATCATTCATGCAAATCATGTTAAATTGGATTTAATGTCAGGAATAAGTTATGTATGATATATATGTATAGTATGATAGCTTGAGCATTCTTAGGCATATTTTGGTATGATTAATATTAGTATATGCCCTAAGGGAAAATTGACCTTTTTAAGTGTACCATGTGATTTATTCTAGTAAACATACCTAATTTGTGTTATTTATTCTTGAGCATGAGAATACATGATTTTGGATGAATTAGATATGCATGCTAAGGTTTTATATGTTATATCATGTGTAAGAGAAAAATGATCATTTGAGATGTTTGGTAATTTAATTATGTGTTAAATAATTTAGTTTCATAGCAAATTAATAAATGAAATGAAATTTTAATTTAAAATAAACAATAATGTGGTAATTATGGTTACAAGGGTATTTTTATCATTTTTAACATAATGCGCCTAATGTGAATAATTGAACCTATGATGGATTTAGTAGATTTTTAATGTTGACCTTGGTATATTATCATATTGACTTTGTTTGTGGTTATCTTGAATAATTTGAAATAAGCAAAAATGGTTAAATATGGAAATGTAAACTCTTATATATTATGTGATATATGTGATCACTATAATAAAATACTAATATTAAAGTAAAATACCTTAAGATAAGATGTAACGCCCCAAAATTCACCTTATTTTTTTTAAAGCAGAAGTAATTAAAATAGAAATACTTAATTAAAACCCATGAATTCTGGGGATGTTACCGCCACACTTAATACCAGACCGGTTCACTCCGATCGTTCCAGTACCAAGTGCTAAGGTTAAAGAAAAGATTGACATTAAATTCAAACCAAGATTTCATAAAAGAACTAGAAAGAATCATACATAAAAAATCAGAATGCGAAATCTAAATTCCTCGAAGGGAATAATATTACGATCGATAAAAGATTTAATTGAAATACTTAATACAAGGTAATAAATCAAAAAGAATAAATTTCATACAAAAGAAATAACATAATGAAATAAAATCACATGAAGAGAAAATACGGCCACGATACTCTCGAACCTCGAGCCAAAACATGCTCAACTCTTAGCCCCGATTGATGTCTCACCCACCTGCACAAAGTTAGAAGGGCCTACTACATGTGGGAATGAATAGCACCCATGAAACGGGTGATCAGTATGCTACGTACTGAGCAAGGTAACCGAGCACTAAGGCCAACACAAAACATCACATTATTAATGCAAAAGAATTAAAAGAGCATAATCCATCACGATAACATAATAACGTACAATCATTCGGGTAGAAACATAAAAGCCCATTTATAATTCGGATTAATTAATTAATTAATCTCTGATCGGAAATCGATTCACACCATGCATTTTATCAAATCCACGCGAGTACAGGATGACCCCACTATTATAACCGGTGGGCCGGTCACACATAGAGCATCATGCCCTAACCACTATTATAACCGGTGGATCGGTCACATATAGGGTAAAAACCCTAACCACTATTGTAACCGATGGATCGGTCACACATAGGGTAAAAACCCTAACCACTATTCCTAACCGGTGGATCGGTTCGGCTCCTACTCGCATAGTGCTCCACTATAAGTAATTAGTATCTTTTAGGTGCCTTAGCAAAACTCTGGTTTGTGTTTATTGAGCTCGGGATCCCCCACTATTATAACCGGTGGGCCGGTCACACATAAAGCATCATTCCCTAACCACTATTATAACCGGTGGATCGGTTGCACATAGGATAAAAACCAGAACCACTATTATAACCGGTGGATCGGTCACACATAGGGTAAAAACCCTAACAACTATTTCTAACTGGTGGATCGGCTAGACCCGTCTCAATATCTTCCACTTTAAGTGATTAATGTCTTAAGTATCTTATTCAGAAGCTTTCACCCTAGACATGCATGAATCACTCCTTTTACATTTATCCTCCAACTGATCCGTATCATATCATGAGAACCATGCACCTTCTAATTTGTCCAACAACCTCTCCTTTGTACTCCAAATCACACCGGGACTCCGACACCGAAATATGTGGGTCAATGCCCACTACTACACACCTCCAAGTCCACTTACTTCCTTACTCTAGGTTTTCCCAAAACCCCTAATTTAGGCCTAAGTGGCCCATCCTACGCCACTTCACACAACCCAAATCATTTTAACACTCCACACACCAAAACTCATAAATTCCATCCTCATAATTACACTTTAGTCACCAAATACACATGACACCACAAAAACCCTAAGTAGACACACCAAACCCTAATTGTCCACACAAACCCTAGCTCGGTCTCCTACGTACCCTTATATTACTCCATGTACTATTTTTCACCCAAAGTGTTCAAACACCCAAAAAAACACTTACATTACCTTCCTCAAATCCTAAATCAACTTTCCATATGTAAATTTCATGCCCATGCAGACATTACACATCCCATGCAGCCATCCGAATTTTTCATGCAAACCTTAAGCTCCCACGTGAAACCCTAAATTCAACCATGCAACCCTAGATTCTTCCATATAATTAAAACCCTAGATTCCTCCATACAAAACCTTATATTCAATCCATACAAAAACCCTAGATTAGATCCTTCCATGCAACACCATAGAATCTGCCATGTAAAACCTTAAGTCCATCCATAAAAAATCCTAAATTCTTTCATGCAAAACCCAAGATTCCTTTATATAAAACCCTAAATTCAATCCACACAAAACCCAAGGTTTCTCCATACAAAATCCTAAATTCAATCCATATAGACCATAGATTAGATTCTCCCATACAAAATCATAGACTAGATTCTCCCATATAAAACCATAAATTATATTCTCCCACACAAAACCATAAATTAGATTCTCCCATATAAAACCATAAATTTTATTCTCCCACATAAAACCATAAATTAGATTCTCCCATATAAAACCATAAATAATATTCTCCCACACAAAACCATAAATTAGATTCTCCCATATAAAACCATAAATTATATTCTCCCACATGAAATCATATATTAGATTCTCCCATATAAAACCATAAATTATATTCTCCCACACGAAACCCTAAAATTTCCCATTTTATTCCTCCACTCATGGATCATTAAAATACTTAGGTCAACTCACATCCCTTGGTCAACTTCTTTCCCCATTCTCCTTTTTCATCCTTTCCCCCCACACAAACCATATTAACATCCTCACATGCATGTCTTACAGGGTCACAACACATATCATCACATACCACAATATTTCATCACATATACATGATATACATGCCATGTAAACACACAAAATCATACTTCAACTCCACATCATACCACATACGAAATAATTAATAATGATAAGCATAGAATACATAGCATACGAAGCACATAATACACATAAACACACAAAAGCCTTAGTAACACCCTTACCTAAAACGACACCGATCTTGGAGTACGTTCCTACGCCTCCTTAGGGTTTTGATAAAATAATAACATAATAATAAAAATAACATTAACTAATTTCTAACTTTACTAAAGATATAAGAAATAATAAAAATATTATAAAAGTTGATAATATAGGGTTGAAGACTTTGCCCTAATAATAATAACAATAATGATACCAAAATAATAATAGCAAAGATACTAAAAATAATATCAATGATAATATTAATAAGAATAATAATAATAATTGTAACAGTAATATCAAAAAGGGCATTACTCAAAAATAAACTGAAATAAGGGCTTTGGCCCCTTTACCAAAATAATACTAATAATAACATTAGTAAAATAAGTAAAAAAATTTAGTAATAATGAAATAATAAAAAAAATAATGATAAAAACCATAATAATATTGCAAAAATGATAATAATCATAATGGTAATAGTAGTAAGGATAATATTTGAAGATAAAACAAAGTAGGGTTTCTATCCCTCATTGAAAAAATAATAAACTTATTAAATAGTAATAATAATAAAAAAGAACACTAATAAGAATAATAAATGCTATTGATAAAATATTAATAATATTTATAATAATAAGACTTGATATCTATAATACTACTACTATAATTCAAAATAGGCAAAATAGGTTTTCAGCCCTATAAAGAATAATAATACCAACAATGAAAATAATAATAATAATAATAATAATAATAATAATAATAATAATAATAGAAATAATAAGAGTAATAATGATAAAATCTAAATAAAAATTATAATAGGGCTTCGGCCCTCAATAGAAATAATAATAAAAACAATAATAATAATAATAATAATAATAATAATAATAAATAATAATAATAATAATAGAAATAATAAGAGTAATAATGATAAAATCTAAATAAAAATTATAATAGGGCTTCGGCCCTCAATAGAAATAATAATAAAAACAATAATAATAATAATAATAATAATAATAATAATAATAATAATAATAATAATAATAATAATAATAGAAATAATAAGAGTAATAATGATAAAATCTAAATAAAAATTATAATAGGGCTTCGGCCCTCAATAGAAATAATAATAAAAACATTAATAATAATAATAATAGTAATAGTAATAATAATATATTTCAAATAAATGAAATAAAATAAAATAAAGCTTGTAAAAAGATGAAAAAAGGTTTAAGAGGGTCTAAGGTTCAACCTTAGGCTTGTGGTGATAGGTAGCACCAGAGGTGGTGCACGGCAGTGGCGGCGGTGGCCGGAAAAAGATAAGAAAAGAGGAAAAGTTAAAGGCTGGGAACAAAATAGGGAGAATGAAGGTGGGGTTGGGGTGTTTAAGACTGCCTAGAGGGAGAGGAGTTGAATGAAGGCGGTGGCGCAACCAAAGGTGGCGGCGCACGGCGACGTCGTGCAAGAGAAGTTTTCTGGGTTGGGGATCAAGAGCTCAATACCAAGCTCATTATGGGGGTATATATAGAGTGTAAATGAGAGGGTAGGGTTATGTGGGTCGGCATGGGAATAGGGCAGGTAGGGTTAGGGTTCGCCGGTGGCAACAAAGCAGGCGAAATTCAAATCGGGGTAGGGGTTGCGCAGGCCAGGGAGGAGGGAAAATCACGCGAGAATAGGGTAGATAGATTGATCTATACGGTCGCCGAATCAGGGGAAGAGAAAGGGAGAAAAACGGCCTGTCAAAGGGGTGAGATCGGCGGTGAAAAACTAGGGCGGGGCGGCGGTTGCACGTGCAGGTCGACGTCGACAGGGGAAGAAGGAAGAAGAAGATGGGGGGCTGGACCGGTGGTCCAGAAGAAAAAGAAAGAAGGAAAATGGGGGAAGAACCGGCCGACAATGCTGGTAAATTTTTTTTAAGTAAAACACCGCGTTTTGAGGGAAGAAGAGAAGAAACTCGGCGCGTTGGTTGCAGAAGGAAGAAGAAAAGAAAGAAACGGGAGTGGGTCACGAACGAAGGAAGAAAGGGGAGAGGGATCTGGGCCGTTGAGCTGGCCCAGGTCGGGGAGGAAAAAAAAGAAAAAGAAAAGAAGAAGAAAGAAAAAGAAAGATAAGGAAGAAAGAAAAGGAAAAAGGGAAAAATAATGGATTAGGTTAATTAAATTAATTGGGATATTTAAAAATAATAATATTTAAATACAATAATATTTAAATCCCTTTTTAGGCTAATTTAGGGTTTTTGAAAGATTTTTCATAAATTCCATTTTAATTAGCAAAACACCCTAATTTTCTCCAATTAAATTATTTATAAAATTAATATTAATTTGGAACTATTTTCTCTTCCTTATCTTAAATAAAATAATTTATTTAATCAATTTCTAAAATAAAATCCTTAATTAGCTAAAATATCCAAATTTCTCCTAATTAAAATACTTATAAATTTCTTCTTGATTTACCTTAATTAATTTCCTTTTATTTTAATAAAAATAATTTATTAAATTAATTTTTCTACTAAAATATTATTTAACTATAATTTTATTAAATTAGAAATTTTCAGGGCATTTCATTATAAACGGTGGCTCTTTAGAGGTCACTAACCTAAATAAGTAGTTTAGCCCATATTTGATTGTGGATTTTTTCTTGTGTGCCTTATTACCCTAGTTACGCCATATGTCTTACTTTATTTAGCTATATAGACTTATAGAGGGTATGCATACTTACAAATTAGTTGTCCTTGTTGGCAAGATATTGTGCTACCTTTGTGTGCCAATGCGACTAGGGTACCTTAGTGTTATTTGGTTTATAGTCGGTAGGATACTATGTTACCTTGGTACATTAGTATGACCAGAATAACTTAGTTTCTCTCGGTTGATATAATCTTCTCTCAATTAAATAAAAATAAAAATTATTATTAGATTGGTTTGGTAGTAGCCTTCGTGCCTACCTATGGATCAATATCAACCTCTGTGCCTAGTTGTGGATCGATAATCATCTTTATACCTACTTGTAGTTTGGTATTAGCCTTCATGCCTATTAATGTTCGGTATTATTCCTTTGAGCCCTACTTATGATGTATGGATATTATCGACTTGACTATAAGATATGAGATATATGGTAAAGGATATAGTTATTATGTTGATATTGGTTTTAATCATTACTTCGAAAAGCATCCCTTAGATGTTTGATTAGTAAGTGTCAATATGTTCTAAATGAATTGGTATGAGTAGTATATGGCTTAGTGATATTTGGTTATCTAATCCAATTATCGTATTTTGACCATCTTTTCTATCTTTCAATGTTTTATATTATGTATTACTGTGATGCCTCATATGTATTCCATGCAATTTTTTTTTATTTTAGTCTTGTATAGTAGATTATTGAGTACCATTGTACTAAAAGGTTCCATTTTGTAGGCCCCTATCTATTCAATAGGCAGTAGTCTGTGTAGGTTAGATTGTGAGATTAGTAAAAGGCTAGTAGTTTGGGCTAAGAGTTAGGACTATCCGGTGTCCTTTGTGTATCATTGATGTAGTTGTTCTTGGACTCTTAAGTCCTCTTGTATTTTTCCTCATTTGAGTTTTTTAATCATGGACATTGTTTTTATTCAAAATGATTATCATCTGCTTTGTTCTCTCTACTCTGATTCTCATAAGTGTGCCACTAATTTAAGTGGATCAATAATTTTAGCCTTATCACTTGGTATTAAAATATTAGAGGAAACCAAATATGCACCAAGTATGGTGGCAATACTCTACATTTTAATTGTTTTAGCTTCTATAATCAATTCTTTACACGAAGTTGTTAAGTCCAAAAAATGGGGGCGCTCTACTCTAGTTGTTATCTTCCTTTAGTTTTTGTTTCATTTAAAATATTGTATTGTATAATAAAACTCTATACCATTTGTATCCCTAAAATTGAGCCCCTTCAAGATTCTTCTTAACCAAACGTCCGCTTCCCGACTAGCTGCACAATTGTAGCATATTTATTTTTTGTGTGACTTCCAATAGCTGTCACGCCTAACCTTGCTTCCTTTACCTTATATTCTTATTTGGTGTTGTTTCTTGCATGTTATATTTTACCTAGAAACCCTTTTTACCTAGGAAATCATTCATCTACCCTCTTCATTTTCCTCTTCTATCTGCTTTGTTAAGCACTCTTGGAATTTTTGCTATAGTTTCTCTATGTGTTGCAGTAGAGGTTTCATGCCTTTTATCCCTTCTTTTCTCCTTATTTTACTTCCCATTAACAGTCTAACACAATGATCTCTCAGTCCTTGGTGGTTATCAGTGGTTTTTGGTAGTGGTTTTTAAGTCTCCATATTCAAGAACAATCTTATCATTTCACTTCTTCCATTTTATTTTCTATATTTCCCTTTTACTATTTATTAATCTTCTTTTATCTAACTATTTTATCATATATTAATGAAGGTGACCAAGTGGTTTAGAGAAGGAATTTCTAGATTCCTTATTTTAGCTTCACTAAGGTGCTTACTAATTTTGATAACTAAACTAACCTTTAGAAATAAAATTTTATGCTAGGTGTATTATATGTTAGTTTATGCATGATTATATTTATTTTAATTCTAAGTATGAAATAATATCTTGTAAAATATTGTATAATATGTGTATGCTTCTATTTTATGTGTGTAAGCATGAGAAATTGATGAGAGAAATATTTGTGTGATTTTTACATGTCTTTATGCCTACTAGAAATGTGATGAATATTTAGTAAAATCGTGATGAATGTGCAGAAGATTCGTGATGAATATTCCTAGATTTGAAAAGTTTATCTCTTTCTCCTGTTATTTTATGTATGTTTTTTATATTTTAAATTTATATAAGTCTGCCATTATATGTATAGTAGGGTATAGATGCTATGTTATGAATTTTGGAACATTTAGAGTTGAAATGATTTTTTTTTAAAGTTTTGGACATAGCCGGCCATCAATATATTGGGTAATACAATTTGTTTCTTGAAGTTTTTAAGTGTACCATTGTCTTTCTTCACTTGTTTACATAATATTTGGTATATGATATTGTTCAGAGTAAGTTATGAATCTTATAAGTTTAAGGTAATTTTAGGCAAATAAAGGCATTTTGGTCATTACACTTAAGTTTTGAAACTTTTGAGACCTAAGTGAATATTGTGTTAATAAAGTAATTTAAAATGGATAAATTTGACACTTGGGTGGAATTTGATGAGTACGCCTAGAGATCTTAATTAAAATGATTAATTAAGTAAGAAAAAGAGAAAGTGACTTTGGGTACCTTGAGTAATCTGAGTATTTCATACTTGGCGTCCATATTTATAATTCATCATAAGAAAATAATTATTTAATTATAACCTATTATAGAATGTTGATGTAGAAGATATTTTAGTCATTTTATGCACCTTTAGACTAGTTATTTGATTTGGCTATATATGTGAACATTTGGTTGACTTAAATGTTGACTATTAAACCTTGTATCGAATAATTAGATTTAATGTACATTGAAATATAATTTTATTGGGCATTTTATGGCATGGAACTTAGGATTTAATGCCTCAATAATATGGTTTAGGCTTTAATACCTCGATAATCCTCCTTGGACTTTAATTTCTCATATATTCAATTGAGCCTTAATGGCATCTTAATAGGCATCTATGCTCTAAATGATTTGTCCTTGACTCCTATGTGGATAAAGTGTGGTGATGAATCAAAATTTAATCAAAAATAATTGGTTTATATTTATATAAGTGATTAAGTGATATTACATGAGCCCTAGTTCTTGTTTGACCTAAATCTTTGATAAAATATTAATTAATTAAAGTTAAAGATCTTGAGTTGGGACTTAAATGACTCAGAGTATGCATCTGAGTTAGGTTTGGTATTCACTTGGTATCATTTCGATATTTTCTATTATGTAGTTTTGGTATGAGAGGCCTTCTTCTACTCTATAGTTATTTCGATATATTTTAGCCGTATAAGGAGTACGCATGCTTAAGTGAATTGGTTTCTCGTTACTTGATGGTCTTATTACATTTCTGGAGGAGACAACTAGAGTTAGTATGGTTTGGGTAATAGATTAGTTGTTATGGTTTCTTTAAATCTCTGTCCTCAAGTTAATATAATATATTGATTGTGATCACGATAACAAAATATATTAATAGATGAATATCATCTATCCATACATTTGTATTGCATTATTTTTATATTTGATGGTTGAGTTTTCTTTTCTCAATTGACAATTATATGTAAGCATCTTATTGTCTTGTTATTATATGTTCCATAACTTTCTTCGCAATGGCCTCATATATAATGTTATCTCTTTAGGACATTTGTGTAACTCTATACAAGATATGTAGTAATACTACACATATTTAGATGTTGTGTCATAAGTATTTGATGATGATTCAACTGACTCTAAGGAGGTTCCATAGGCGGAGAGATGATGCTTTATACTTCAGGGTTAGGGCATAGAGTTATATTTATTAGAGGTTGCACATGTTATGTGCCCCAAATTTTAGATATTTATTTTTGACTCATCATTCCTTTTGTCCCACTTCTCTCTTTTTATGTATTTTATAATCTAGAACATGTATTCTGTACTCTATTCACATTTATTTTATTAAATTCCTATACTATTTATATCTATTTCCATAAGTTTTAATTTATTTATTGTAATATTTTAGCCTTACACTTAGTATAAGAAATGTATGGACTAGACTCGTGCTAATTATGGTGGTAACACCCACTATATTATGTTAATGATTTTGCTTAAAAAAATAGCAGTAAATTTTGGAGTATTATAATAATATTTGTATAGTAGATATTTGGAATTATTATATGATATGAATCTTAAGAACTTATATTTAATTAATTTTGAAAATTGCTGTGAATTATTTACTTATAATTGTTTGTCTTATTTGGTGAATAAATAGGAGTGTAATGCAACATATGGACTCTATGGATCTTTGGATGCAGTTGCTGGAATGTGCAGATTATGTATCTGAAGTGTGCAGATTATGTAATTTTTTTAATTAATTGTAATCCCATATGATGCATTCGCCGGTCGAAATTGGCTAATGGAAATTAGGTCGGTTGTATAATCCGCCACCCGGTCCTTAATTTTGGACTAGATGGATTGTGGATTAATCAATCCTTAATAGCCATGATTAGCTAAAGTGTTATTTTAGCTGATGGGAATTAAGTCTTAAACTTAATTGTATTTGGGGCATTTTATTTTGTGGATTAATTGGGCTGGTCGACTATTTATGTGGCCCAAAGTAATAAGCCCGTTCGGCCTTTCCGTTGTAAATTTGGTTGTGTATTCGTTGGTTTTTATTGTGTATTTTTGCGTCGTTATACGGTCTGTAATACGCATATAAATAGCCTGGTAAACGTGTAATAGTGGACGATTCTTTTTGATAGAATATTTGGCTGAGTTCTCGATTCTTTTCGCGACTTATCTCTCTCTCTCTCTCGGCGATTCTCTCGCTCGCTCGTCTTCTCTGAATCTGCTCTCTTACCTTTGATCGATCTTGATCATTCTTTCTTCAAATTTCAGTTGCCGTTGTAAAAATTGTGCCTCTGAATCTTTGGGTCTTCCTTTGGAGTTGTTCCTTAGGCTGAATTGGCGAATCGACGTTGCGCTCGATTAATCTTTCGATCCTTTCGAGAAACCCTAACAGGTTTCCATCATTATATTTTAGCATTTTCATGAGAAATATCCTTTAAAAATAAGGTTGGTGATAAATTGGATAAAAGGTGATAACTAACGTTTTGGAGGACATTTTGGTTATTATAATAAAATTATACCTCAAGGTGAATCATTTAACTAGGTTGGCTTTAATATATAGTTAAGATAACTTTAGTGTTGACTCTTGATTTTTCCTTGGACTGTTAACATTTGGGCTAACTTGAATAATTATAAATAAAGGAAAAGTGGTTAATTATAGAATTAGAGTTATAGTGTAGTATGCGCTATTTGTGATCACCAAATAAAATATTAATATTTAAAGTGTAAGACCTCGAGTTTGGGAATGACGACTTCTTAGTGGTAGTTACCCTAAAGGAGAGTTTTAACCTTCTATCTATTTGGTTTGTTTAGTTGGTGTTCTAATCGACACATAAAATATGCATTATCTTAATGTGTTTCAAGTATAATTTATGGGTGTTTGATGCATATTTCATGTTTAGATCAAGGATATTGCTCTGTTTTGTATTCTTATGTATAGGTATTGGCTAACAATTGTAATATTTGATGATCATCGGAAGTTAAACAAGAGTTTGGAGGTATAATGAGATTTAGAATGCAAGGTTTGAGAAGAAAATGGATGCACATATAAACAAAATGAAATTTCAACCATTATGAAATGTGAATTTGAACAAGCTTAAAGGATCAAAGTTGTAGGTCTCTTCAAGGTCAGATGAAAAATTTACAGCAAGAATACCTAAGACTGTCCGAACAAGCACGAATTAAGTAAGGCAGCACGTGCCACACATGTGGTTCGATTACGGCATTTATGAAACTTCTTATCTCTTTTTAGATTTTTAAGACCTATATATATATATATATATATGTTTTATCTTGGGGTTTAGAGGATCTTGATTGGAGCTTTCTCTTAGTCTCTAAATAGTATCAAGATCTAGAATTCAAGTATTGAAGAAAAAACAAAGGTTTTATTATGCAATATTGGATTACAACTCTCTACATTGAAGATTTTAGTCAAACGATTGGTTCTTCTTTCTTCTCTTCAATTAATTTCTTCCTATGATTGCATTGCATATTTATTTGATGTGTCATTTATTCCCAATAATGTGTGAAAAGATTCTTTGTCCGGGATTGGGAAAAAGCCCAACTTTTTTGTAATTGGTGATGAATTAGTATACGTTCTTGATTAAAGTTTGAATCTTTAAACTTAATTTCTTATGATTGAACTTTATTGACTTGCTTGATCATAAAATTAACAATCATGTAATTAATTGAAGGGATGAAAGGTGAAAATTAGTACCAGACCTCTAGAAATTAAGCAGAGAATTTGAACCATGAAAGTAAGCTTGATTCTTTGGGAATTCTATTGGATTAGCAAGAATCATAATAGGTTTTACTTAATCTTAATTCCATGAAAGTAGGTATTTGAGCTTAATTAGGTATAATATTTGGACCTAGAAATAGTCTTTAGATTAATTTAGGCTAATTCACCATTTTTAGTTTAAACCACCACTAATAGTTGAATTAATTCATCATTGAGTACCAAAGTTATGGTAAAAACCTAACCCTAACCCTTCATTATATTGAATTACACTCAATTAGCTATTTATTTTATTCTTATTATTGATCTTACAACTTCATTCTCTTTTACCTTACTCACTGGTTTAGCTTGTCAAAAATGTAAATTTTGGTAATTAACCCCTAGTCCCTGTGGGATCGACCTTAATAGTTATAATGAATTTGTGCGCTTGTGGATTTTTCCTACCATGTACCCCCATCATTTTCCTTAATGTACCTCGTCTTTTCACTTTTTTCTTCATGATGACCTTTGGGATTAGTCTTGGATTGTCCAAGTACCATACCTAAAGGCATAGAGGAATTGCTAGCATTTTGTGCTAATTGAATTATTTGTCTCTTTAACATCTTGTTATGCATAACTAAAGAATCCATCTTAGAGGTCATTTTTTTTACTACCTCATTCGTATCTTGTTGTTTTTTCTTAAACTCTTCATTCAATTTTGGTTGAATCATCACAAATTTTCCATTATATTTTCTAAATTGGATCTTTAAAGAGAATGATTTGGTTGAGGTGTGGAGCGACACAACGAGATCTTTCAAGGTGAATGGGAAATGATTGATCCTCTATATTGTAGGGGAACAAAGAGATAAAGGGATCACTTATGCCCTTTCTAATCGTCCTTCATCAAAGAATTAAGTGTAATAGGGTCGAGATCATAATCATAAACGAGCGCTTCTTAGGAGGCAACCCAAATTTTCCTCTATTTTTGTTCTTTTCTTCTTTCTTATTTTATTTTATTTTATTTTGATTTCATTTATTATTTTTATATGCAATCAGATGGGCACAAATTTAACTTCTAATAGCTTCATTAGTGTATTCTTTTTCATGGGTGTTATCTCTGTTAGAGTGCACCTGTTCCACCTCCTCTTAATTAGTGAGTTGGTATGTTCCATGCACCCTTGCACTTGTTTTTGTTGTACTATATTGGAGACAATGTAGATTTTAAGCTTGGGTGTGTGGGTTCATTATGCATTGATGATTTTCTATGATTACCTATTTTTATATTTCGTTTTTGCTTCTTCTCTTAAAAAATGAAAAAAAATATATATATGGAAATGATCTTTTAACTATGATATGAATCTTTAACCTTTATCGATCATTGGACTAGATAGATGCTCATTAGTTAGGACTAGAAAAACTTTTTAACCCACGTTTCAACTGATTCTCAAAGGGTTTTGATTGTAAGTTAGCAATATGGGAGAGCTTGACTTGAATGTTCTTTTATCTTATAGGAGTTAGAATTTATGTGGCTAGCATCATAATCTTTATTATAATGAGACAAAAGGGAGTTAAATTTGTTAGACATTTAAAATTGGTGAGAGCTTGAAACTAAAATTGGATACATTACATATCCAATCATGATTTTTCTTTCCTTGTGTTGTATTCTTCAATGACTTAGGAGACTAGAACTTGCATTTAATTTCTTCGAGGCCACATATAACTTTTGCATGCATAAAAAGTGATCTAGGCACATGTGTTTTTATTCATAGTCCACATTAGCCAAACAACCTACCATATGCCATTTTTATTTTTTATTATCCCTTTTAAGCATATCAGCCTAATTTTTGTTCATTCAACCCATATATATAACCTCTAATGTCAAATGTAATATTTACCTAAGCCTAAGATAAGGAAGCATAATTTTTTATACAATGGGTTATGTGAGTAATATGGTATAAGTTTGGGGGTTTGAAAGGAGGTATATGGTTTTCTCATTCTTTCTTTCCACTTAAAAAAAAAACAAAACAAAACAAAATTAATAAAGGGAGGAGAAAGATAGAGAGAGAGAAGAAGAAGAAGAAGAAATATTGTAAATCAAGTACTATTTTTATGGTGCATATAATTGTGGGTGGTCAAAACAATTTATTAAGACATACCCAAGGGATTAGTTGGAATAATTTCTGTGATAGAAGATGGAGCTTTTTTGGATGTTATTGATCTTGCTTTGAGATTTTGTGTTTTATATTTATCACTCCACTAGTTATAGGATTTTAACTACATTTCCAAATATCTATCCTACCCTTTTAACCTTAACCCCGTTACAACTAAATAAAAGACCTCATGATTTTTTTCGTGCATTAGTTTTCAAAGTGGTGGATAATTGGGATGAGATAAAAGCCTATGCATTGAATACATCTATTCAAAATAATTTTGAGCAAAATAATTCTACCTTTAAACACATGAGATATTGAGAGTCCACATGCACTAAAGTGAGGTCTACCAATTTAACTACCCAAATGTCTTAATTTTACTACTAAATTGAAGCTAGTTACATGCATTACTTTCTCTGACTTTGTCTTAAGGGCTAGATGGAAAGGTTATTCTTGACTTGTGACACTTGTGATCGCAAATAAATTTTTAAATGTAATTTTATTGAAAGGTATGGAAACCACTTTTTTAAGCCCCGATGAAACATACTAATCTTGTGATATGTTGGATATTGATTATAGGATTGATGAGGTGTGATCCCTACTCCATTATCTTTCCCTCCTCCTGTGGTTCTTATTGATTATTTTCTTGAGGACAAGCAAACGTCTTAGGTTTGGAGAGTTGATAAAAATGCATAATATGCATTATCTTAGTGTGTTTCAAGTATAATTTATGGGTGTTTGATACATATTTAATATTTACATTGAGGATACTAATTTAGTTTGTATTATTATTTTTAGGTATTAGCTTAAGATTGAAATATTCAATGATCGTTGGAAGTTAATAAGATTTTATAGCCATAACCAGATTTAGAATGCATGGTTTAAGAAGAAAATGAATGCATGTATAAAAAAAAAAGCTAAACTTTAAACCATTTTGGAAATGTGAATCCAAACAAGCTCAAAAGACCAAAGTTGTAGGTATATTAAATATCTTTCCAACTCAACTTGAATCAAATTAATCCAAAATCAAACGAAAAATTAACAACTAGAATACTGAAGATTGCCCAAATGAGCACGAATTAAGTAAGACAACACGTGCCATACATGTGGTTTGGTTATGACATTTACGAAACCTCTTTATCTCTTCCCAAATTTTTAAGACCTATATATATGTATTTTAGCTCAGTGTTTAGAGGATCTTGATTGGATCTTTCTCTTAGTTTCTAAATAGTGTCTAGATATAGAACTTAAGTACTGAAGAAAAATGAAGGATTTCTTATACAAGATTAGATTACAACTATCTACTTTGAAGATTTTAATCAAAATATTGGTTCTTTCTTTCTTTCTTCTATTTAATTAATTTCATCCTATAATTGTATTGCATAGTTATTTGATGTGTTATTTATTCCCAATCATGTGTGAGTAGATTCTTTGTTTAAGATTGAGAAATAGCCCGACTTTTTGGTAATGGATGATGAATTAGCATACATTCGTGGTGAAAGTTTGAGTCTTTAAACTTAACTTTGTGTGGTTGAAATTTGTTGAATTACTATCTCACCAAATTAGAAATCATAGGTAATTAATTGAAGGACCAAAATGTGAAAATTAATACTGAACCTCTCAAAATTAAGTAGGGAATTCAAACCACAAAAGTAGGCTAGATTCCTTAGGAATTCTATTGGATTAGCAATAATCTTAATGGGTTTAACTTAATCTTAATTCCACAAAAGTATGTAATTGAGCTTAATTAGGCACAATCTTTAGACCTCGAAAGAGGATTTAGATTAATTTAAGCTAATTCGCCCTTTTTAGTTTAAACCAACACTGATAGCTTAAATAATTCATTATTGAGTATCAATGTTGTGGTGAAAACCCAATCCTAGCCCTTCATTATATTGAATTACTCTCGATTAGCTATTTATTTTATTTTTATTATTTAATCTTATAACTTTATTCTCTTTTACCTTACTCATTGGTTTAGTTAGTCAAAAATGTAAATTTTGGTAATTAATCCCTAGTCCCTATGGGATTGACCTTGACAGCTACATTGAATCTATGTGCTTGCAAATTTTCCCTATCATATGCCTTAATAAATCCCTAAAATACTCTAATTAGTCGTCAAGACTCTTATGGGATATGAATACTTAAAGATTAGGGCTTAAGGTATGCGAGTACTATGTTGCTTATGTATGCTAGTATGACCAAGTATATGTTTGTAGCCTTATCTCTTAAGGTATAAGGGTATTGTAATGCCCTTGTGCACCTATACGATTGGGTGTATGTCAGTGTCCCTAGGTTGATCTTATCTACCCTTGAGTAAACTAACAAAATAAGGAAGTAATATTTTTATGGTATTTAGGAATGTTTTGTTATGGTTTTTCGGTAGAGCCTTATTGCACTACTCTTCTTACAATGAATTTTGTGATGGTTGTGACATTGTTAAGTGTGTGGCAAGATGAGAATAAGGCATTGGTGACATATATGTTATACTATATTTATCATATCTTGGTATTTCATGTGTTTCCATACTTTAAACATGCTTTTGGTTATTGTATGATTATGTGCAATGTGATCATGGTACCTCTTTAGAAGTGTTATGATTTACTTCATAAGTGAAATTCACACTAATACTACTTTTGTACATAATTATGTGTAGGCCATGGAGTGGTATGAGGTATAAGCATGGAAAGGATCAGTGGGACTAGTGGGAGGATATTTTGTTCTCAAAATGAGCTTTTTGGTCAAATAGTTAGAGCAAATCAATGTTGTATTTTTAGGTGGTAACTTTTGTTGTATTCGGTTTTCCTTTAGACTCTTGTGTCCCTTATTATATTTTTGTTAGCTTGTTATATGGAGGAAGTGTTATCCATAAACATTTAATTATATTATTACTTCTTCTTTCTACTACTTAATTTTTGGATCTGACTTATTTTAAGCCTTAGCACTTGGCATAAGGAAGGTAAGAAAACAGACTTATGCTAAGTGTGGTGACAACACTCAATTTTTTTGTGATTTACAATTCTGTAGAATACATTTTTTAAGTACTAAATGTGGGGGTGTAATAATATTAATGTGGTATAAATTTAGAGGATGATGTTTATATGTATATATAGTTGTTAATGGCTTAGAAAGCATGATTAGTGTCATATCATGTTAGGCATGAAAAATATGTGTGTTTGGCCTCAAAAGGGAATTTTGTTCTTTTTATATAATGTTGGGATTTTCTAATAATATGAATTTTAAATCAATTTGATGTACACTAATGTTAGCATAAATTTTGGATATGTATATGAGATTTGGTAATTAAAAGCCTTAATATGCTTACATTAACCTCATAAGAGCATTTTTTTTCATAATTGGTAAAAGTTGTATAAGTTGAATAATATGGAGCTTAGTTAGTTTTAGTAGACCTTTGAGACTATTGTCGGACTTGGTTTGATTGTGAATCTTAGGATTAACTTTTGAATAACTAAAAATGAACAAGATAAATGGTCTTGTATTGATGTTCATTTGTGCACTTTGTTATATATGTTGGATAATAAGCATTCAAATAAAATAATCATTTTTAAAATAAAAGACCTTGAATTTGGGAATGATTTACGCTTTAGGATTAGCTATAATAGAGACAAGGTAGGGGCCCTTGATATTGTGGATGCTTGATTATCTTTGTGCACCAATTAAGGATCCATGTCTAATATGTTAAGATTCCACGGGCTTCTTAGAAGATGTTCACACTTAATAATGGATGTTGAGAAAGATTCCTGGCTTACCTAACTAGCCTCTATGCACTAGGACACTAGCTATCACTAAGTGCCAAACATATTATATCTCTTTCAAGAATTAAAATAAAATAATTTGTGTGTGGTGTTGGTAGTGAACTTTATGTACTACCCTTTTTAAGTGGAAGTGGTTATGTGTGGTGTTGGTAGATACACAATATGGTGTAGTATTTCTTACATTAGGATTTCCTTTGTTTAAATATGATTGTAAAGTTCGCTTCCGCATTCTTGAACCTTAGTGTTGTGCTTAAGTCATATGACTATTGAATTGTTTTATGGTAACTTTAACAATTTCTCTTGAATTTTAGTAAGCTTTTAAATTTGATGGAAAATGATTTAGCTTCACATCAAGCATTAGTTAGGTTCTATACACACATATCTTTGGGTTATATTTTGCAAACACATTCTCTATTTTCTTATTTTAGCTTCCGTAATTATCTTATTAACATGATTTTTTCTTTTAAAAATAGGGGTACTACATGATGCTTCTATTGTAATTGAATAGCAAAAATGCAGCATTCGCAGTGTGCTCAGGGATTGGAATATGATTTTTTTGGTGCATCTTTTCTTGGCTTCATTTGTGTAAAGACATCAGTGAGGTTGAGATCAGATCCATCTTTTGTGCTATTAAGGAAGCACAAGGAAAAGAGTGGGTTAAGCACCTTTTAATAGAGATTGATTTAAATTGAGCATTGAAGATAGAGAGGGGTCCATGGTGATGCAATTTCACTCTCAATTTCATTCGAAAAGCTTGAAGAGATTGGAGAGACCTTAGTATTTTTCAAACACCAAGAGAAATGAACTCAATTGCGGACTTGTTAGCCAAATAAGGACTCGGAAGGGATGTTTGCTCTTGTGATTGGATGTGATTACCCCTCTTCTCTTGTATTTGTTTGGTTGGTATGATGTAAGTATTTTGTATTGGGGTTCTTTTATATTTTGGTTTCTTAGCACAGATGCTTTTGGCCTCTATTCTTGTTTTGCCATTTTGTCAAACTTGCATTTTCATTTTTGTCCTTATTAATTAAGACGGTTAGGGCTTCTTGGTGTTTGACTTGTAATTTAGTATAACTCTATTTTGAAGTCCGACGATAAATAATTGTTATTTATTTTTCTACCCTTATTAGATGACGCAGAAATTAAGATATGAAGATGTTATTTAGGAATTTTTATTTTGTTAATGAAAAGGATGAATACTAATTATCGAGAGAGAGAGAGAGAGAGAGAGAGAGAGAGAGATGGAACACATTAAATGTGCATCATCACACAGAAAGAAAAAGTGGTTGGACAATTTGAATATCTCAAACCCCTTTATTTTAAAATAATAATAATAATAATAATAATAATAATCATCGAATATTACATCCGTTTGAGCTCCCTTATCCACGTGCTCTTATAAATCCAAGGAGTAATGTCAAGAGACTCGTGGCAAGTTGGATTGTTTCGTCGATGGGAAAATAATCGACTTTTATCTTGATTGATTAATTAAAACCACATAGCCTCGCAAACAAGGAGCTGAAATTTGCGTTCACTCGGCGTTCAATCACCACCATGGAAGATGATACGAAATATCATGAATCACGACGATCCAATACCAGTGTTCCAAGTCAGCATTACAGATGGATGGACAGGTGCCACCGTGCCAGGTAGCCAAGAAATGGATAACACTAAGGCCAAACTTAGCCAATGATGATCAACATATGGATTCGCCTATATCCCCCTTTTAACCCTCTATTCTATAATATGGAGTACTTCTCTTTCTTGCCATAATATTACTCTCATTTTTCTTCATCTTCCTTCTCCGCTCCCAACACCCTTTAGCCCCAGCTCAATCTGACGGGGGAAAAATGGCTACCAATACCTTCATGAGCTGCAGCATCGCCGCCGTCCGTCCTTCTTCACTTTCTTCTTCCAAGTCTAAATTCGCGGCGGCATTGCCGTTGCCTAATTCTGTATCTAGTGGATCCAAATACACCATGTCTGCCGAGTGGATGCCCGGCGAGCCAAGGCCTCCTTACCTCGACGGATCAGCTCCTGGGTACTCGATTTTTCTGATAAGAATTTACAATATGATTTTTCATCGGTTCAGTTATTCATTTCGGCCGTGGTTCCCGATGACTATTGCTGTTTTGCGTTCTGATTTTGTTATGTATATATACCAGTGACTTCGGATTTGACCCACTTCGGCTTGGTGAAGTTCCTGAGAACTTGGAAAGATTCAAGGAATCCGAGCTCATCCACTGCAGATGGGCCATGCTTGCAGTTGTAAGTATCACTGCCGATCAAAATTCTGCTTATAATTTCAGGAAGAGGTTTTGGTGCTTTTTAGTACATCTTTCAAGCTGGCTAGTATCTATCTTGACGAGCACTAACCATAGCTAGGGATCTGCCCCCTTTTAACATTTTCCATGTACTCCAGCCAGGAATTCTAGTGCCAGAAGCATTGGGGTTGGGGAACTGGGTACAAGCACAAGAATGGGCCGCAGTCCCAGGAGGTCAAGCCACCTATTTAGGCAACCCTGTTCCATGGGGTAACCTCCCTACGATTTTGGTCATCGAGTTTCTTGCCATTGCCTTTGTAGAGCACCAGCGTAGCATGGAGAAGGACCCTGAGAAGAAGAAGTACCCCGGTGGCGCTTTTGACCCCTTGGGTTACTCCAAGGACCCTACGAAATTCCAGGAGCTCAAGGTCAAGGAGATAAAAAATGGTAGTATTATATTAAATCTATAAAACACTCCTTTACGTACGGTCCAAATTTACAATACAAATTACAGGACGAGCACGACCGACCTAATAACCCTTGACGGTAATTTTCTCTTCCTGTAGGGCGGCTGGCGTTGCTGGCTTTTGTGGGATTCTGTGTTCAACAGACAGCCTACCCAGGCACTGGTCCATTAGAGAACTTGGCCACTCACTTGGCTGATCCGTGGCACAACAACATCGGGGACGTCCTCATTCCCACATCATTGGTGCCTTAGATTTGAGCAAATTATTTGGGTCAACACATGATGTAAATTAAAATCTGTGTACTTGGTAGCAAGGCATAATATTATTGTTGCTAAATGAGGCATGTCAGAGTCCAAAGTGTTATTGTGGTGGCTCTGTATCGAACATTTTCTTTCATGTTTAGCACCATTTGGATTGATGGACGAGAGAAATGCTAATACGTTATGAAAATCCACTAAGCGTAAAGTAACAAATACATCATGATAACATAGAATGTGAATTCACGTATCGTCTGATGATCCCAAACATCTCCATATATGTGTTCGACTAAATGTGCACTTCATCGATGATTTGTATCTTCCCGAATTCCCAAAGATTTTCCCATAAGAAATTCTTCATTTTCTAGTCGAAATTTGTTTTGAATGCATTCTCCGTGCTCAACACTACGCGTGCTAGAGTATTTCCACCCACTGATCCTCAATGATCATGTTGTGCAGTAGACTCTCATAATCTTTCCCAAGGCTGACATGTCCCACATAAGCGATAGCCCGCGTAAGATGTGATATAGGTGCATCCTTGTTCACACATCTAAACATGAATTTTGGATATGTTTGAGATGTTTTTTAATGTTATCGGAAGTGTTTTTCAAGTTGCAAATAATTTCTTGAAGATTTGGGCATAAATTGAAGATCCTACAAAATAGGTAATTTTTATGCAACCAAATGAGTCCTTACTGAGTTGGACAATGTGTTGACAAGATAAAGATGATAATATGACATCTTGGACATGGAGAAACATACATGCAACATGGGGTTTAATTCAAGCTTGGTTCAACACTAATTAGCTAAGGTTTCCTAATTAGTTAATATTTGTTCTTAATTAATTCCCTCCTCGTCCTATCTTGTAATGTAGCTTCATGACTAGATATTTCGTGGGTTATGCCTATATATATGGCATACATATGACCTTGTAGATAGAATAGAGTATAATGTTAAGTAATATAATTCTCTTTGTGAGTTTCATTCTATTTCATATTCTTTGTGAATTGAAGTTGTGCATATCCATTCATCTTAGTGAGTTTGGATTTGTGTCTTTGAAGATATACTTTGTGAAACTCTTCAAAGTTATTCTTACCTTTGGAAGTCTACTTTGTGTCTTCATATTGAGGGATCCCAAGTGAGGAAATCTTTGTAAATCCTTAATTGGTAGTTTGAGAGTATTTACTTCGTGAAATCACGTTCATTCATATCCATTTCCTACCCTTTGAGTTTGAATTTCATCATTCGAATTGAGGTTGATATATGATAGTGGTTGTATATTGGAGTAGGCAAGTAAATACGCATCAAAAGTGGTATCAAAGCCTATGTTTATTCTTCTTAAAGGTAATCACTTTTATAAGCCTTTTGTTCCACTCATTTTATTGATTTTCTTTTGATTTTTCTACACCATTTTCTCTTCTTTTTTTTGTTGAATTCTATCAAGAAACTATTTATTCACATATATTCATCTTGCTAGTACATCTCTTATCAAGAAACTCATCAAGATCTTGATTTCTTTATCATTTCTTTCTCCTTCAAGAGTCCATCAAGAATGTATCATCCCAAGCATTAGTTGATCTTCAATCTTTTCTATGCATATTCCACCAATATCTTCATTAAGATCTTGATAAACATCATTAAGATCGTGATAAACTTCATCAAGATTCCTATAAATTTGAAGATGCACATTCTTTTCTTCATAAAGCCTATTCAGTTATTATTATTGTGTATTACATCCTTTTCTTTTGTGACTTTTGCAACTACACCAAAAAAAAACTTTACTTGAGTGATTTCTATTTGATTGTGTTTTGTTTGGGAAAAACATATTTGGTTGGGTTGTGTATCACAAAAAAAAAATTAATTCAGTCATTGGTAGTCTTTACTTCCACCGAATTCAAATGGCTAGTGATGATGTAATGAGGCCTTTACTTGAGACCATAACTGTAACACCCCCAAAATTCACTACTGAAAACTTTTGTTTTTATTTAAAAGAAATAGCGGAAGCAAAACAATAAGACTTTGAATTATGGGGGTATTACCGCCACACTTAGTACTAGACCGGTTTACTCTTACCGTTCTAGTACCAAGTGCTAAGACTGGAAGAGTAAAACACAATTTACAAACCATATCTAAATCGGAGTAGCGTAACAAACCATTTATAAGAATAAGATCCACCAGTGGTGGTTACAAAACAATAATTACATTAAAACTAGGAATTTAAAAGAGAAAGAGAAAAACCCTAATAGTTTCGGATAATTCCTTACTCTCTTTCCCGTTGCCCACTTGAATAGTACCTGAAAAGAGACCTGCAAGGGACATTGCCCATTGAATAGGCAGGGGCCCTACGAATGGAACCCTTCAGTACTACGGTACTGAGTAACCCTTTAAAACACACTTAAAAGTAGGCCTGTAATGTAACACATGATATACCACTATACCCATACCTAACGACAGGTGTAAACATAATAATCAGAGTCATGCATCCACATACTTGACAAGTCAATCAGATATTAATGGTGCATACATAAATATTCACTTTCGTACATTCGCATACTTAATGAGTCAATCAAATATTAATAGGTCATAATGAACAATTGATACTTTAGGGCCTTTAAGCCGTTAATCCATCATTAATCAATCATCTCGGAGTATAAATGTCCATGTGAGTGCAGGAACCCCACTATTATAGCCGGTGGACCGGAATACATACAGGGTAGAACGCTCCTGACCACTATTATTTGCCGATGGACCGGTCTCTAGGGAAAAATGCTCCTGGCCACTATTATTCGCTGGTGGACCGGTCTGGCCCCGACTCACAAGGTGTTCCACTATAAGTGATTAGTGTCTTCCCCATGTCTTATCGTTATTACGTTTGGTTTGCTAAGCATAGAATCCCCCACTATTATAGCCGATGGACTGGAAATCATGCAGGGTAAAACACTCCTGCTCACTATTATTCATCGGTAGACCGGTCTCTAGGGCACCCCGGCTCTTGGCCACTATTATTCGCTGGTGGACCGGTTTGGGTCCGACTCAACAGTCTTCCTCTTTAAGTGATTAGTGTCTTATTCGTATCTTATTCAAAAGCATTTCACCCTTGACATGCATACTACCGACCTCTACTTCTATCCTCCGGAGAGGGCCCGTCCCATATCTTGAGACCTTTGCGCCTCTTATCACACCCCGACATCCATTCCCCTTTACATCTACTCATAACGAAAACCCAACTCCTAAGGGTGTGGGTCGAGGCCCACTCACCTCTTTACCCTAGGGTTTCTCCAAAAACCCTACTATGGGCCTATGTGGCCCATCCTTCTCTGCCTTACACATCCCAAGCTATTTCAACACCCCACACGTCACGACCCTTAGATCCAACCCTCACTTTCTATCCCGCTCATTCTCGTTTATTTTTATTATTTTCTTTTTCTTTTTCCACCTTCTCAAATTAAGGTTTCCTCCCAAACTCTAGCACGGTCTTCTATGCACCCTTGTAGTATCCCACATAATATTTTTTTCCCGAAGCCTCCGGTCACCCAAACGACACTTTTATTACCTTCCTCACGTCCCAATGCAACTTTCCACACGTAAAGTTTGTCCCCATGCAGACTCTAACCATCCCATGCAAACCCTAGATTCTCCCACTCTTTCAATTTATGTAAAGTCCCCTTTTATTCGTCCACTCATGGCTCATGGATTATTTGGGTCATTCCCACCTACATTAGCCAACTTACTTCCCCTTGGTTATCTTACTTTTCCATTTTCCTTTTTCATCCTTCCATCCCACATTACCACATTAAATATCCTAGCATGCATGCCTTAGAGGGTCACATCACATAACATCGTACACACAACAAATATAATCATCGTCCATATACCATAAGGAAGTCACATAAGCATACATTCACACCCAGTTGAGCTATAAATGATTAATCATTAAGCATAAAATACACAATATGGCATAGCACATAGCACACAAGGCACATAACACCCAGATAGTTGTTCTTAGCTACATCCCTGCTCGGTTTGGGTTACTAAGTTATCTCCCAAAACTATTTATTTTAAGATATATTATTAAATACGGATTTATTGGGAAATTATTTTAATTTTTTTTATATTTGGAATAAGAGAATTTATTTAGGGAAAATTAATAGGAACTTATGAATATTTTTACAGAAGAAAAACTAGGATTTTTGTTAATTAAAAAGGGAATTTAGGAAAAATATTTTAAAAACCCTAAATTAGCCTAAAAAGAAATTTTAATATTATTTTAAATAAATTTTTTATTTTAGATACCTAAATTATTCAAATTAAGTTATTTAAACCCAAAACCTTAAATTTTCCTTTCCCCTTTTTCCTTTTTCATTTTCTTTCTCTTCTTTATTTCTTCTTCTTTCTCCCATCGGTTGGGCTTGACGCGGCCCAACCCACCTCTCATTCTCCTTCCTCCGCGGCCCAGCGTCGTGCCTCCTTCATGCGGCATCCCAACACCGTGTTTTGACTCTCTTTAAGTTGAGACGCTGCGTCTCATTTAATGACCAAATTAACAGGTGCCGACCGGCCCGGTTCTCCCCCTTTTTCTTTTCTTTCCCGGCCGACCAGTTCACCCCCCCTCCTTCCTTCTTCCTCCCTTCTCCTCCGTCGACGCAGCCTGCAACTTCTGCCCCCGAAAATGGCAGCGCCGGCCACGAGGACTTTGACCGGCCGATTCACCCCTACTTTTCTCCCTCTTGACTCGCACATTGACTTGGAATGATCGATTATCCTCAACTCTCGCTCGTTCCCTCTCTTTTGCTTCGCGAAACTTCGACCCCGACCCAAATAATCGCCGACCAATTTCTGCCACCAGCCACCCAAACCCTAGCATCTAATACCATCCAGGCGACCCCCAAAACCCTAATAACCCATCTAAACTCTATAAATAGCCTAGTTGTGGATGTTTTTGAAGCTTCTTCTTTCCCGAAACCCTCAGTAAGAACCACTCGCCAACGCATCTTCCGACGCCGATAGCCAACCTCAGCACCACCACCACATTCCAAATTCTTCGTTGCAATTTCCTCTAGCTAACTTAACCTTTCACATCCTTCGATTCTTCTTGCACGAGCTGCCATAGCCGTGAGAAATCTCTTACCCATCTCGCAAAAATCTGTACCCCGCAACCTTTAAGCCGCCTTCCGCCACCACTACCGCCACTTCTATTGCCCCTTGCACCACCCAAAAACTCCCTCTAACTCTCCTCCACCGAGCCATAACTTTATTTTCTTTTTTCCCCTCCTCCTTCCCTCTTTTTCTTCATCTTTTGCCCTCTTAGACTCTTTTTCCGGCCACCACCGATGCCGCCTATCCCTGTCGACTCAAGGTGAAACCCTAGACCTTCTTAGACCTTCCTTTACATTTATTTACATTTATTCTTTTTTTATTCAAAGTTTTTTGGATATTCGATTATTATTATTATTATTAGATGGAATATTAATGCTAAATTTTCTTTGTAGGGTAGAGAGTAGGAATAAAATAATTAGGGTTATTAGTTTCGAAGTTTAGGTATTATTTGAATTATTATATGTTTTATTACCATTATTATTATTATTATTATTATTATTATTAGTAGTAGTAGTAGTAGTAGTAGTATAATTATTTTTATTATTATCTTTAATTATTATGGAAGGGCAGAGACCTAAATTATTTTATTATTATTCGCACATATGCTTTATAGTATTATTATTACTAATTTCTATTATTATTAATAATGATATTATTATTATCTTTATTATTTTAATATCATTATAAATAATATATGTTATTAATGTTATTGAATAGCATTTCATTATTTAGGGGTAGGGTCAAAGCCCTACCTTGTAATTTTAAGGCTTAGATTATTATTATTATTATTATTATTATTATTATTATTAAGATTTCTATTAATATTACTATCATTAGTAATAGTTTGTTATTATTAAAATTATTATTATTATTATTATTATTACCTTTGCTAACTTTATTTTGGTGAAGGGTAGAAACCCTTATTTCACCTTTACCTTAATTTACAATAGTATTTTATTAGCTTTTAGTAGTAATTGGTGTAATTAATTAAGAACCAAGACTTAGGATAAGTTATAAACTAATAGCAGTTTAGGAGGGAAGCTAATTCTAGTATTTTTTTCCCCCATAATAGGTGAGTCCAGTCAAATCCCTCAGGTGGAATAGGAGCGTGCACCAAGACAGGTGACCTTTTAGGTAAGTGGTGCTAAGGCTGTTTGTGTGTTTATATGCATTATTTGCTTCATATGACATGTACTCTATGTTATCATTATTAATTATGTTATATATGATATAATGTGGAGTTCACGTACGATCTTGGGTTGTTATATGTCATGTGTTTTATTGTATGTGATAATATGCGATGTGGTCTTAAGACATGCATGTTAGGGTTCGCACGATGTTATTAATATTGCACGGTGTTAGGGTTTCATGTGATGATATTAATGTTGCATGGAAATATTAGGGTTGCATGGAAGTGTGGTACGTTGCATGGCAATATTAGGGTTGCATGGAAGTGTGGTACGTTGCATGACAATATTAGGGTTGCATGTAAATGTGGTACGTTACATGGTAGTATTAGGGTTGCATGGAAGTGTGGTATGTTGCATGGGAGTTAGGGTTTGCATGGAAGGGTGGCTTACGTGGAGCTAGGGTTTGCATGGGAGTTAGGGTTGCATAGAAGTGTAGTTTACGTGGAGCTAGGGTTTGCATGGGAGCTAGGGTTTGCATAAGAGCTAGGTTTTGCATGGAGTTGGTCATGCATGTCCAAGGTGAAAGCTTTGAATAAGATACTTAAGACACTAACCATTTAAAGTGAAAGATTATTGAGTCGGGTCCAGCCGATCCACCGGTTAGGAATAGTGGTTAGGGTTTTTACCCTATAAGTGACCGATCCACCGACGAATAATAGTGGTGTGGACTTCGTCCCGCAAGTGACCGGCCCATCGGCAATAATAGTGGGGTAACTCGAGCTCAATAAACACAAACCATAATTACTAAGGCATTTAAAAGATACTAATTACTTATAGTGGAACACCATGTGAGCAGGAACCAGCCGATCCACCGGTAAGGAATAGTTGTGTGGACTATTGTCTCGCAAGTGACCGATCCACCGGCTAAAATAGTGGTGTGGACTTTGTCCCGTAATTGATCGGCCCACCGGCTAAAATAGTGGGGTGTCCTTATACTTACATGGAATTGAGAAAAAGGCATGGTGTGTATCGACTCCCGATAAAAGATTAATTAAACAATTAATCTGGACTATGATTGGGCCTTTATGTATCTACCCAAATGATTGTTCGTTATTATGTTATCATGTTGGTCTTTATGTTCTTTTATTCTTATACATGGTTATGTGATTTTATGTGTTGGCCTTAGTGCTCGGTTACCTTACTCAGTACGTAGTGTACTGATCACCCGTTTCATGGGTGATGCTCATTCCCACGAGTAGAAGACCCATCTGACTTGCTTCAGGTAGGAGATGTTTATTTTGATGCGATTGATGTCTATGGGACATCGGATGGAGCTGAGTCATGATTGGGCCGAATTAGTTTCGGAGTGGCGTGGCCGGTTTTCCATCGAGATTTTATTCCCAGTTTCTTTTAATTATGTTGAACGCTTCATTAACAATTTTATGATTGTAGTTATTTCCTTTCCCTGAAAAACTACCCTCATATTTTGGATTGAATAAAAACTTATGCGTACCTAATTCCCATATTTATGAAATTGAATTATTATTAATGTTATGAGCTATTTTCTTAGCCTTAGCACTTGGTACCGGAACGGTAGGAGTGAACCGATATGGTACTAAGTGTGGCTGTAACATCCCTAGAATTTACGGTTTTAATTTATAAGTAGTGTTTTGTTTTAAAAAAAATTATGTAAATTTGGGGGTGTTACAAGTTGGTATCAGAGCGGTTGATTTTGTTCACCACGCTCGTTTTTGGAAATAAAATTAATTTTTGGAAGTTGTTATTGAAATTTGAAAAAGGGTTTCCCGCCTTAGGTGAAAATTTTTCTATTTTAAATTTTGGAGCCCGGCCACGGTGAGGAGTATAAGAGTAGATTAGGGTTTTCCTAAGGAGTAGAAAATCTCGTTAATAACTTTGAATTAGTGGGTCCTTTTCTAAGAGTTTGTTTTTTTGTAGCTAGATGGCAAACAACGGGAGAATTAAGCGGTTGGAGGAGGCCATCACCGCCTTCCTAGAGTTCACCCATCGTGCTCAAAATGTTGAGGAAGATTGGCTTGGAAGGGTTTCCGGACATCACCCTCCGACATATTCTGGGGAGGAGAACCCGGTTGTTTTAGAGGGGTAGATTCACAATATGGATCGCACCTGTGAGGCCGTGAATTGCTTACTCAACCGACGGCCCAACATTGCAGCATTTTTCCTCCGGGGCGTAGCAGACGCCTGGTGGGAGGAGTTTTATGCCAAAGAAGGTCCTCCGGCTACCTGGGAGGAATTTAAGACCACCCTCCGTACCAGATTCTATCCCGAGAGTCTTAGGAGGGACAAGCTCCGGGAGTTCATGCAGCTGACACAGGGGCTAATGTCAGTTCGTCAGTACCACGCCAAGTTCACTCAGTTGCTCCAGTTTTCCCCAGGGATCGCCGCCAACGAATCCACAGTGGTCTTTCAATTCAAACAGGGACTAAATTTCAGCATCCGCCGCATGATGGGTGGCATACCATTCACAAATCTAGCATCCTTGTATGAGCGTGCTTGCATAGCAGACACGCTGGTCCACGAGCAGTTTGCCATCCTTGGGAAGAGGAAGCCTGAGGCCTAGAGTTCCGGGAGTAGAACGCAGCCCAGGTATGGAGATTCTAGAAGGCCCTCACCGAAGGATTCCAGCAGAAGCCAAGGGCCCCGAGAGGCTCAATTTGCAGGAGATGTAGCAGAGTCCATCCAGGCAGAAACTGTGAAGGCAAGGTGGTCACTTACCTAAATTGTGGGAAGGCAGGTCATCGAGCAGTCGAGTGTTGGAGGCCACCCAAATTTCAGTAGAGTTAGCCCAGATCATATCAGCAGGAAATAGCTCTCATGCCTCAACAACAAGCCTACCAGCAGTACCGTCAGAACTCATCCCAACAGCACTATCAGAGAGCACCTGCTTCATCCGGTGCCCCAGCTCGAGAGACAGGGGGAAGACCGCAGGGATCTAGGCCTCATCCCTAGAAGGGAGGCCAGTCAGGAGGGTGCCTGAATGTTATTAGTCAGGCCGAGGCAGACCGACAAGTGGATGTTGTTACTGATATGTTCACCATCTATTCATTACCAACATATGTTCTGTTTGATTCCGGTGCTACGTTGTCTTTCATTTCCTCAGCATTTGCTGCTAAGGCTGGATTGTCACCATCTACTAGAGTAGAGCTATTTGTTATACTTCCGTTGGGTGACAGAATGGAGTGTAGTCAGAGGTTTTCCAACGTGGCCTTAGATATAGGAGGGGTAGACTTCCTAGTAGACCTAATTGGGATGGACCTAAAAGACTTTGACGTGATTTTGGGCATGGACATGCTGGGAAAGTACAAAGCAGTTATTGATTGTGCCCAGGAACGGGTGATTTTGCGAGGCCCGAAAAGAACTAGGGAGACTCAGCCTGAGCCAACCACTAAGGTGGTGTCAGCGGTCACATTGCACGCTTTGATCCAGAAGGGGTATCCCTTATATTTATGTAGTGTACAGGAGCTCAACAAGGATTTGGCCGCATTGGATAGTATTCTGGTAGTTAAAGAATTTTCGGACGTGTTCCCCGAAGAAATACCAGGTATGCCTCTGGTTCGGGAAATTGACTTCAAGATCGAGTTAGTGCCAGGAGTTGAGCCTGTTTCCAAGGTTCCTCACAGAATGGCACTAGTTGAGTTGAAAGAATTGAAGGCCCAGTTGGAGGAACTCTTAGAGCACGGGTATATCCGGCCTAGTATATCGTCGTGGGGAGCACCGGTTTTGTTTGTGAAGAAGAAGGACGGTAGTCTCCGTCTCTATATCGACTACCGAGGGTTGAATCAGTTGACGGTAAAGAACCGGTATCCCCTCCCAAGAATAGATGATCTATTTAACCAACTGAAGGGTGCTACGGTGTTTTCCAAGATCGATTTGAGGTCCGGGTATCATCAGTTGAGGATAGCTGATGCTGACATTATGAAGACTGCATTCCGGACCAATATGGGCATTACAAATTTACAGTGATGCCCTTTGGACTTACAAATGCTCCTGCAGTATTCATGGATCTAATGAGGAGGATATTCAAACCTTTCCTCGATCAATTTGTGGTGGTATTTATAGACGATATTCTGGTGTATTCCTGGGGAAATGAGGAGCACGAACAACATCTAGGCACCATTTTGAGCACATTGAGAGAGCATCATTTGTATGCTAAGTTATCGAAGTGCGGGTTTTGGCTCCAGGAGGTAGCTTTCCTTGGTCACATTGTATCGGCTAAGGGAGTGGCTGTGGACCCCGCTAATATTGTGGCCATCACGAAGTGGAAGCCTCCTACGAATATATTGGAGATTCGGAGTTTTCTGGGTTTGGCTTGATATTACAGACGATTTGTGCAAAACTTTTTCAAGATAGCGAGACCGTGGACTAATCTCTTGAAGAAGACTACGAATCTTCAGTGGGATGAGGCGTGTGAAGAGGCTTTTCAAGAGCTGAAGAAGAGGTTGACCATTGCACCGGTGTTGACTTTACCTGAGGGGACTGAAGAGTTTGAGGTTTACAGTGATGCATCCAAGCATGGGTTGGGAAGCATGTTAATGCAGAAGGGTAAAGTGGTAGCTTATGCCTCGTGACAGCTGAAGAAACATGAGCAAAATTATCCCACACATGATCTTGAGTTAGCTGATGTGGTGTTCGCCTTGAAGATTTGGAGGCATTATCTATATGGGGTGAAGTGTAAATTCTTTACGGATCACAAGAACCTCAAGTATATCTTCACACAGAAAGAGCTCAACTTGAGGCAGAGAAGATGGTTGGAGCTAGTAAAGGATTATGATATTGAGTTGACCTACCATGAGGGTAAGGCCAATGTGGTTGTTGATGCTCTAAGTAGGAAGACTGCACATCCCACGTTGTGTTGTGTGGTTGCTGATCGGATAATAAGGGAGTTATCAGATCTAGAGATCGAGATGATTTAGCAAGGAGACCTCGAAGCCCGTATGAATGCCTTGACGCTTACTCCGACTATATTTGAAGAGATCCGAGCCAGCCAGGTTGGAGATGTTAAGTTGGAAAGGATCCGACAGAAGATGCAGGAAGGCAAGGCGGAAGGGTTCGAAGTCCATGATGATGGCAGTATCTGATTCAGGGGCCGTTGGTGTGTGCCTCAGAGTTGTCCAGATCTTAAGCGTCGTATTATGGAGGAAGGACATCAAACTCCCTATTCAGTTCACCCAGGAGGATCAAAGTTATATAAGGACCTCAAAAAGGTGTACTGGTGGCCACAAATGAAATGAGAAGTAGCTCAGTTTATATCCCGGTGTCTGGTGTGCCAGAAGGTCAAGATTGAACATCGGAGACCAGCAAGATTACTTCAGTCTTTAGAGGTGCCGAGATGGAAATGGGATTCCATTTCTATGGACTTTGTGAGTGGTCTACCGAGGACCCGAAGCAGCTGTGATACTATCTGGGTTATTGTTGATAGATTAACCAAGTCAGCCGTGTTCATTCCTATGAAGTCCACTTGGAGTATGGAGCAATTAGCGAACGCTTGTATGAAGTTCAGGGTTAGCCGCCATGGAGTCCCGAAGGATATAGTTTCATATCGAGATTCGAGGTTCCTATCTCACTTTTGAGGGAAGCTACAGAAAGTTTTGGGAACCAAATTAAAGATGAGCACCGCTTTTCACCCTACCACAGATGGGCAGACAAAGCGGACCATTCAGACCTTGGAGGATATGTTGAGGGCATGCGTATTGGATTTCCAAGGTTGTTGGGAGGAGCGCTTGCATCTGGTGGATTTCTCGTATAATAATAGTTATCATGCCAGTATTGGGATGGCTCCCTTTGAGGCGTTGTATGGATGGAAGTGGAGGACTCATTTGTGTTGGAGTGACATCAGCGAGACGATTGTGCTGGGACCAGAAATGATTGAAGATATGACTCGTCAGGTCAGACAAATCCAGGATCTGATGAAAGCAGCTCAGAGCCGACAAAAGAGTTATGCCGATCAGAGGCGTAGGGATGGAGATTTTGAGCCTGGAGACAAAGTGTTGCTAAAGGTTTCACCTATCAAGGGGGTGTAGAGGTTTGGAAGGAAAGGCAAGTTGAGCCCCAGATATATTGGGCCCTATGAGATATTGGAGCGAGTAGGTGAAGTTGCTTATAGATTAGTTCTTCCTCTGGAATTGGCACGAGTGCATAATGTATTTCACATTTCTCAGTTGCGGAAGTATGTTGTTGATCCATCACATGTAATTCAGCTAGATGAGGTCAAATTAGATGATTCCCTGACTTACGAGGAGTGACCAGTGCGGATTCTCGACACTAAACTAAGAAAGACTCGTACGAGTTCGGTGCCTCTGGTTAAGATCTTATGGAGTCGACATGGGACTGAGGAAGCTACTTGGGAGACCGAAAAAGATATGCGAGAAACATATCCGGAGCTTTTTGCTACAAGTTAGATCCTTTTTATCTAGTTTGTCCCTAAGGGGGTAGTGGATTTCAGTATAGTTAATAATGCATTATTCTAGAAGTTAGAATACCTTAGCCCTAACCCTATAGAGCTACAAGAGACTTCGGGGGCAAAGTCTGTATTTAAGGGGGTAGTGATGAAATACCCCAAAACTATTTATTTTCAGATATATTATTAAATAAGGATTTATTGGGAAATTAATTTAAATTTTTTTTATATTTGGAATAAGAGGAATTTATTTAGGGAAAATTAATAGGAACTTATGAATATTTTTACAAAGGAAAAACTAGGCTTTTTGTTAATTAAAAAGGGAATTTAGGAAAAATATTTTAAAAACCCTAAATTAGCCTAAAAAGAAATTTTAATATTATTTTAAATAAATGTTTTATTTTAGATACCTAAATTATTCAAATTAAGTTATTTAAACCCAAAACCTTAAATTTTCCTTTCCCCTTTTTCCTTTTTCGTTTTCTTTCCTCCTTTTTCTTTCTCTTCTTTATTTCTTCTTCTTTCTCCCGCCGGTTGGGCCTGACGCGGCCCAACCCACCTCTCATTCTCCTTCCTCCGCAGCCCAGCATCGTGCCTCCTTTATGCGGCATCCCAACGCATCGTTTTGACTCTCTTCTGGTTGAGACGCTGCGTCTCATTTAATGACCAAATTAACAGGCGCCGACTGGCCCGGTTCTCCCCTTTTTTCTTTTCTTTCCCGGCCGACCGGTTCCCCCCTCCTTCCTTCTTCCTCCCTTCCCCTCCGTCGACGCAACCTCAACTTCCGCCCCCGAAAATGGCGGCGCCGACCACGTGGACTTTGACTGGCCGATTCACCCCTACTTTTCTCCCTCTTGACTCGCACATTGACTTGGAATGATCGATTATCCTCAACTCTCGCTCGTTCCCTCTCTTTTGCTTCGCGAAACTTCGACCCCAACCCAAACAATCGCCGACCAATTTCTGCCACCGGCCACCCAAACCCTAGCATCTAATACCATCCAGGCGACCCCCAAAACTCTAATAACCCATCTAAACTCTATAAATAGCCTAGTTGTGGATGTTTTTGAAGCTTCTTCTTTCTCGAAACCCTAAGTGAGAACCGCCCGCCACCGCAACTTCAGACGCATCTTCCGACGCCGATAGCCAACCTCAGCACCACCACCACATTCCAAATTCTTCGTTGCAATTTCCTCTAGCTAACTAAACCCTTCACATCCTTCGATTCTTCTTACACAAGCTTCCATAGCCGTGCGAAATCTCTTACCCATCTCGCAAAAATTTGTACCCCGCAACCTTTAAGCCGCCTTCCGCCACCATTGGCGCCACTTCTATTGCCCCTTGCACCACCCAAAAACTCCCTCTAATTCTCCTCCACCGAGCCATAACTTTATTTTCTCTTTTCCCTTCCTCCTTCCCTCTTTTTCTTCATCTTTTGCCCTCTTAGACTCTTTTTCCGGCCACCGCCGTGCACCACCGCCGGTGCTGCCCATACCTGCTGATTCAAGGTGAAACCCTAGACCTTCCTTTATATTTATTTACATTTATTCTTTTTTTATTCAAATTTTTTTGGATATTCGATTATTATTATTATTGTTATTATTATTATTAGATGGAATATTAATGCTAAATTTTCTTTGCAGGGTAGAGAGTAGGAATAAAATAATTAGGGTTATTATTTTCGAAGTTTAGGTATTATTTGAATTATTATATGTTTTATTACCATTCTTATTATTATTATTATTATTAGTATAATTATTTTTATTATTATCTTTAATTATTCTGGAAGGGCAGACACCTAAATTATTTTATTATTATTTGCACATGTGCTTTATAGTATTATTATTACTAATTTCTATTATTATTAATAATGATATTATTATTATCTTTATTATTTTAATATCATTATAAATAATATATGTTATTAATGTTATTGAATAGTATTTCATTATTTAGGGGTAGGGTCAAAGCCCTACCTTGTAATTTTAAGGCTTAGATTATTATTATTATTATTATTATTATTATTATTATTATTATTATTATTATTATTATTATTATTATTATTATTATTATTAAGATTTCTATTAATATTACTATTATTAGTAATAGTTTGTTATTATTAAAATTATTAAAATTATTATTATTATTATTATTATTATTATTACCTTTGTTAACTTTATTTTGGTGAAGGGTAGAAACCCTTATATCACCTTTACTTTAAATTACAATAGTATTTTATTAGCTTTTTAGTAGTAATTGGTGTAATTAATTAAGAACCAAGACTTAGGATAAGTTAGAAACTAATAGCATTTTAGGAGGGAAGCTAATTTAGTATTTTCCCCCCATAATAGGTGAGTCCAGTCAAATCCCTCAGGTAGAATAGGAGCGTGCACCAAGACCGGTGACCTTTTAGGTAAGGGGTGCTAAGGTCGTTTGTGTCTTTATATGCATTATGTGCTTCATATGCCATTTACTCTATGTTATCATTATTAATTATGTTATAATTGATATGATGTGGAGTTCACGTACGATCTTGGGTTGTTATATGGCATGTGTTTTATTTGTATGTGATAATATGCGATGTGGCCTTAAGACATGCATGTTAGGGTTCGCACGATGTTATTAATATTGCACGGTGTTAGGGTTTCATGTGATGATATTAATGTTGCATGGCAATATTAGGGTTACATGGAAGTGTGGTACGTTGCATGGCAATATTAGGGTTGCATGGAAGTGTGGTACGTTGCATGGCAATATTAGGGTTGCATGTAAATGTGGTATGTTGCATGGTAGTATTAGGGTTGCATGGAAGTGTGGTATGTTGCATGGGAGTTAGGGTTTGAATGGAAGGGTGGCTTACATGGAGCTAGGGTTTGCATGGAAGTTAGGGTTGCATAGAAGTGTAGTTTACGTGGAGCTAGGGTTTGCATGGGAGCTAGGGTTTGCATAAGAGCTAGGGTTTGCATGGAGTTGGTCATGCATGTCCAAGGTGAAAGCTTTGAATAAGATACTTAAGACACTAACCATTTAAAGTGAAAGATTATTGAGTCGGGTCCAGCCGATCCACCGGTTAGGAATAGTGGTTAGGGTTTTTACCCTATAAGTGACTCATCCACCAGCGAATAATAGTGGTGTGGACTTCGTCCTGCAAGTGACCGGCCCACCGGCAATAATAAATGGGTGACTCGAGCTCAATAAACACAAACCAGAATTACTAAGGCATTTAAAAGATACTAATTACTTATAGTGGAACACCATGTGAGCAGGAACCAGCCGATCCACCGGTAAGGAATAGTGGTGTGGACTATTATCCCGCAAGTGACCGATCCACCGGCTAAAATAGTGGTGTGGACTTTGTCCCGCAAGTGACCGGCCCACCGGCTAAAATAGTAGGGTGTTCTTGTACTTACATGGAATTGATAAAAGGCATGGTGTGTATCGACTCCCGATAAAAGATTAATTAAACAATTAATCCGGACTATGATTGGGCCTTTATGTATCTACCCGAATGATTGTTCGTTATTATGTTATCATGTTGGTCTTTATGTTCTTTTATTCTTATACATGGTTATGTGATTTTATGTGTTGACCTTAGTGCTCGGTTACCTTACTCAGTACGTATCGTACTGATCACCCGTTGCTTGGGTGCTGCTAATTCCCACGAGTAGAAGACCCATCTGACTTGCTGCAGATAGGAGATGTTTATTTTGACGCGATTATGTCTATGGGACTTCGGATGGGTCTGAGTGATGATTGGGCTGAATTAGTTTCGAAGTGGCATGGCCGGTTTTCCATCGAGATTTGATTCCCAGTTTCTTTTAATTATGTTGAACGCTTCATAAACAATTTTATGATTGTAGTTATTTCCTTTCCCTTAAAAACTACCCTCGTATTTTTGATTGAATAAAAACTTATGCGTACCTAATTTTCGTATTTATGAAATTGAATTATTATTAATGTTATAAGTTATTTTCTTAGCCTTAGCACTTGGTACCGGAACGGTAGGAGTGAACCGGTCTGGTACTAAGTGTGGCGAAACATCCCCAGAATTTATGGTTTTAATTTATAAGTAGTGTTTTGTTTTAAAAAAAATTGTGTAAATTTGGGGGTGTTACATTACCATTCTACCATTTATTTACAAAATTACCATTTTATCATTTTACTTATAGAATTACTGTTTTTCCCTTTAATCACAAAATTACCCTTTTATCCTTTAATTACATAATTACCATTTTGCTCTTTTGTTACAAAATTACCATTTTGCCCTTTAGTTATAAAATTACTATTTTACCCGTTAATTATAAAATTGTCATTTTACCCTTTAATTATATAATTACCATTTTACCCTTTAATTACAAAATTGCCATTTAACCTTTTAATTATAAAATTACCATTTTACCCCTTAATTATAAAATTGCCATTTAACCTTTTAATTACAAAATTACCATTATGCCCTTTAATTATAAAATTACCAATTTACCCCTTTTACTTACTAGATTACCATCTTATCCCTTATTACACCACTTATATTAAATTATTATCACTACATGAAATTAATATTAATACTCCACTCATAATATCCAACTAGACCAACTATTATATTCTAATATACTACTTATTAGCACCCACACATATTAGGCCACATTCTTGCACAAGAAATTTTACTAAGATGCCCCTAGGGCTCACAATAATATTATTCATACATAAATGGTCACAATAACATAAAATAAGATGGGTAAGCACTTAACACTTTCATTAATAATCAAACTCTTCCCTTAAGCAACATTTCCACTCATGGCATATAAACTAACATACTTTTTGTTTTAATCAATACAAGCAAATATATATATTATATTAAACCACAAATATCAAGCATAATAATATATTAAAAATCCTAATGTGCTAATATACGTTTATCCATGCGTTTAAGTGGGGTTTAACGATTACCTTAATTCCCTCAAAAATTGAATCTTACCAGTATCCAGATTAAAGATTCAAGCTTTAAATAGCAAAATTATTATATTAAAAGTAGGAAATTAAGAGGATACAACTTTATATAAAAAAAATAATTAATAACACACTTTACTTAACTATTAATATACCTCAATAATTAAACAAAAAAACTCCCAAAAAAATGTGGAACTCACGCTGCATGAGCAGTGTGAGCCACATGCAGGTTGTGATGGGGACAAAGGGTCGAAGGTAGGGGTGGTCATTTTCGGGTTGAGGTTTTGAAGCTAGAAAAGAGGGTGGGTGGGGGAGGATTGGAGGCAAGGGAAGGGTGTAGGAGTGATGAGGGGGTGTAGGTGGAGGCTGGGGATGGGGATGGGTTGTCGGCGGCCAATGGCGGTGGAGGCGGCGGTGGCGAGGCGGCGAAGATGGCTGCCGAGGTGGATTGGGCTGAGAAGGAAGGAAAAGAGAGGGGAAAATGGAGGGGTGAGGGGGCTTGTTTCGGATAAACAAGGTATGGGTGTGGTAGAGGAGGTTGTAGGGAGTTGACTGGTGGTTAGGGTGGCGGCAGAGGCTGCGGACGGCGGCGCACTATGGGGTTGCAGGGGGACTGCCGAGAAGGGGAAAAATGGGGAGAAAAATAAGTAGGGAGGAAGAAGGGGTTGCGGGATGGCTTGGGGTGGTCTTGTGGCGGTGCAGGGTGGTAGTAGAAAAGTGCAGAAGGTGGTGTCGGGGCTTGGTGTGGTGGTTGGAGCGGCGAAGGGCGTGGTGTTGCAAAAATAAGGGTGGAAACAGGAGGAGAAGAAAATGAGAGAAGGAGGTCGGGGAAGGAGGAGAAGGCTCGAAAATATGGGGCATGAAGGGCTGGTGAGGGTAAGAAAAAGAAGAGGGAGGATAGGGGTGCAGCTGGCCGGCTAGTGGTAGCGTGTAGGGTGGCAAGGGAGGTGGTAGAGTGGCAGGGAGGGGAGATGAAGAGGGGGGAATAGTGCTTGGGGGCTAGTTTGCAGGGCTGGCTAGGTCCAAGAATGGGAAGAAAATAATGGGAGAGAGGGCTGTAGTGGTGGCAGGTGGTGGCAGCGAGGGGTTGCAGGTGTCTCGGTGGTCGGCCATGGCATTCGGGGTGGCAGTCCTGGGTGATGAAGACTGGTCGAGGGGTGTCGAATAGAGTGTAGAGGAAGAAGAAAGAAAAGGGAAGGGGGAGGTGTAGCAGGCCGGTGCAGGGGAAAGAAAATAAAGAAGAGTTGGCCGGCCCAGGGAGGAGGAGAAAGGAAAGAAAGAAAGGAGGGGGAAAAGTTGGGTTGTGACGCTGCGCCGGGGAAGGGGAAGATGGGCCGGAGGCCCAATCGCTCGAGGGAGAAGGGAGGCAGACCTGGCCTGGCGGGCGGCCCGAAGGAAAAAAAGGAAAAGAAAATAAAGAAGAAAAAGGAGAAAAAGGGGAAGGAAAAGAAAAAGGAAAAAAAAGGAAAATGGGAAAATAGGGGAAAATAATTTAATTTAATTTAGAAAATAATAAAATGTAATATTTTCATAAATTATTTAATTTAATAATTTAATTCAATATAATTTAATATATTGGTTCAAAAAAAGAATAATTTTAGTAAAATATTAGTTTGGAAAATTATTTAAATAAAAATAATATGATAAAATAACAAAATATTTATTTTTAATTTATTAAATACTCCTATCCACATTTATATACTCAAAAATCCCTAAAATAATTAAACTAAATATTTTTAAAAGCTAATTTATTTCAAATAAAAGTTATTTATTAAATTATAGGTTTTCTAAAATTTTGGGGGATTACAATTACCAAGATGCAAATGTAACTACAACATATGGATGATCAAAGACAATTGGATCAAGATAGATATGAGAGCATGTTGATGAAATCATTGCGATTTAGAGGACATTTGAATGAAAGATTGGAACATATAGAAGATGTGGATGGTAGCACATCAAGTGGATCCATTCGAAGACATCTAATACATGATCATTGTAATGACGGGAAGAGCATCAAAGTAGAACTTCCAAAATTTTATGGAGAGTTGAATGTTGAGGCGTTTATTGATTGGATGCAAACAATAGAGTCTATTTTTGAGTTCAAGGAGTATGAAGATCAAATGAGATGTAAGCTTGCCATACTCAAACTAAGAAAGTTTTCTAGAACTTGGTTTGATAATCTCAAGAGGAGTAGAGAATAAAAAGGCAAACCAAAAGTCTTAGGAAAAATTGAAGAAACATATGAAGAGGAAGTTCATCCCAAGAGAGTTTGAGTAAGACAACTTTATCAAAATGATTTCCTTGAGGCGAGAAACTTCAAATGTGGAAGAGTACACGAGAAATTTTTGAAAAGCTTTCCTTGATATGTGATATATAAGAGAAAAAGGAGCAACCTTGTGCAAGGTTCCTTGGAGGCTTGAATTTTAACATTAGAGACAAGGTGGAGGTTTCATTGTATGAATTACTTGAAGACATGATCAAGTTAGCATTGAAGTTCGAAAAACAACTTAAGAAGAACAAGGTAATATCCAAGCCTATATATTTCATCCATTTCACATGATATTACTTCTAGTTTGAACACAAGTATAGAAGAAAAATGATTGTTGCCACGTGAAGATAGAAATAAAGATAAGGTGGTTGAAGACATACACAAGAAATATTATAAGTGTAGAGGTTATGGACATTTTGCCAAAGAATGCCCTAACAAACGCATGTTGACATTGAAAGAAATTAAAAGAGGAAAAGACGGAAGAAGTCAAAGATTATTCTAGTGATGGATGGCAAAGTGAAGCTGGTGATTGTCCTAATATCTTTGAAGAAAAAGAAGAATCATGTATTGAGTAAATATTTGTGAATTATTAGTTGGTAGTTTGGGAGTGTTTACTTTATAAAATTACTTTTATCCATATCCATTTCCTATCTTTTGAGTTCAAATTTCATTATTCAAATTGGAGTTAATATATGATGATGGTTGCATGTTGGAGTGGACATATAGATCCACATCAAGATGGCAAGCTGAGACCAGAGAGCCTCGAAAACACGCCCAACGTCCTTCCTTACCTCATGTGATCTTTGACGAAAAGCTTAACCTTTTCACCTCGAGGATGTTCCATGAAATGGACAAACATGGGACGTTCGGGATAAATACTTCCAGTTAGATGGTAACCTGAATTATGGTTATTACCGTTAACCACCAAGGAGAATGACGGAGCTAGACAACTGTAGATATCTTGAAAGAACGGAGACTCATCGAGGAAACTCATGGGGCTACCTTCGTCGGAAGTTCCGAAAAACGCATGTCATATCCATAAATCATAAGCAGCTGCTTCGACCATGATCGTGGTTTTCACTTCTTGATTGCCTCGAGCATACTGTCTTTTCCAAACAGCCGGACAATTATCTCAATCCCACCCAAGCAATTGATGCTGCCCCACATGCCCGGGAACCCCCGCCGCTCCGCGGCACCAATCAAACGCCGGAGGTCCTCTGCATTCGGCCTCCTCAAATGCTCTTCTCCGAAATTACGCCGTCGGCACGCTTTTTTAAGCATTCAATTGCCATGCTTGCCCCAATCCGCACGCAGTCATCGTCGACATCCGGGGACCCTCCATTCGCCAATATTCTTATGGAGTCCGTAGACGTCTGAAGGGTGACAGCCAGGGCCGACTGGCAGCATCTAACATCTGTTGAAAGTACCGAGAATGATAGCCAAGAGCTTCAACTATTCTAAAAAAGACATGCCTTCGCATCCTGAACCTACGACGGAACTGAACATCGTTGCGTCGTGTAGGATTTGTATCGAAATACTCTTTATAAAGGCGAGTATGACCAATTTGGTGATCTCTGTCGACATAAGCTCTCCTACGGACTGTCATTTTGTGGTTGAGTTTGCTCCACTACTCGTTCACGAATTAGCTCGTGAGTACCACGAGGGCGATGGCCAGAAAAGTCAAACAGATAATCAATCAACCACCATGGATTCAATTTCGGATTCAACATCGGCAGCGAGGTCACCATCCCTATTGGAATCTTCTGAGGATGCATTCGGAGGCATAATGAGAAACTTTTTCGAAGTGAACCTTTGAAGTTTTCTTCCTGCAAATCGAGAGGTTTTGTATAGGAATAATAGTAACCAGAAAGAACAGCAAGGAAGAACAAATGCAATAACGAAAAGAATAGATAAATAGATAAATAATAACTTATTTGAAATTACTTATCAAAGTAATTATATATTATAATTACTTATATTAAAAAAAATTAGCTTAAAAAGTATATAAAATAAATAATTATTATATATAATTATTTTTCATAACTAACTTCAAAAGTATGCTAAATAAATCTCGATACATGCAACACGCACTCACCGAAACAAATCTCAAGTCAATGTAAACAGTCAACGGCTACATAAAGGCCCGCAATTCCGGCTAACAAAATGATGCTAATTTTACAAGGAAAAGCACCTTAGGATACACATATCATTGTTTTCATCAATGTCCAGGGGAACCACTTCCGCTTCACATTATCCCCCCAATTCTCTTTGAAAATATTGCAACACTTGTCTGGAACACTCTGAAAAATTTTGTTTTTTCCTATCACTTTTTAAAATAGCTTGAAATGGACTTCGATCAATTACTGTACTTTATATATATATATATATATATATATATATATATAATCTAACAGTCTTAAAAGAATGAATCAATTAAATTAAAGACCAATCTCTGAAGCAGTAAGATATCCACATGAGTGAGGGGTGAAAAAATGACTTCTGTTCGGGGTTGAAACTCTCTCACATAACTCACAAATATGTTCGGGAAAAAAGTACTCAAAAATGGAAACAGTAGACATAATTCTGGAAAAAGAAAAATGTAGACTTGTAATTAGCACAGGAATTAAATCAGAAAAAGTAAACAAATAATGCATACGTACTTCCCTAAGTCGCCGGAAAAATCAAAGGCTGCGAACAGAAGTAGCGAAACAGTTCGCCGCAGCGCCAGCCGACTGAGGAGGAGCAAGGGGGTTTCAGGCGCAGCGGAGGAGAGGCCCCTACAGCAAAGCAGGAAAGTGTACGGACTTGGCAGGGTTTCAGGGGCCGGTATTCGCCTAAAAGTTCAGTCTTTCAGTCTTTACTCTTCACTGGATAAGCTTTGTGAGTGCAGGGTGCAGCATACAATGGTAAACCAAACAACAACACAGCAGATACGCGGTCATATCGGTTTTGAAAATTTTCAGACATTTGGTGTTCGTTACTTGCCATCTCCATTATTAGTGCACTCAAAATCCTGTGTTGATGGGATGCCTGCATTATTTTATGTTGGACAGAATTAGTCAAAGCATCTAAGTCCGTGTATCCAGTAGAGTTTAATTTACTTCATCTAATTACTAGGCGATAAACAATGTAAAATAATAACTACATTTTATTGTAAATAAATGACTACTCATACATTAATGACAAGCATAGTAATTATTAAAAATCTACATGGTATCTGCCAGGTAAAACTCTTGTCTCATGGTCAATTATTTCTCCTACTCTGCTAAAACTACTACTCCCTCTACATCTTCATCTCTACAAATAGCTCATATTCAACATCAAATTACTATTAAGCTCTAACTATTTATTATGGCTCGCCCACTTTATGCCATTATTAAAAGGTAATTGTCTTGAAGGCTATGTCGATGGCACCACTCCTTGCCTGCCTCACAAATTCTTATCCACAAATACCGATATTAACCTTGCCAATATTCAATGGCAAAAACAAGATCAAGTACTTCTCATTTGGATTCTATCGTCCGTCACAGAATGTGTTCTTGCTCAAGTTGTAGGCCAACCCACTTCTCATGTTGTTTAGCTTGCTCTTGAAAGCCACTATGCCTCTCTCTCAAAATCTCATGTAACACTCTCAATTTTTTAATCAAAAATTTTTGTTTTGAAAATAGTGCAGAAGCATTTGAAACAAAAAATCAAGGAATGTTGTCGGAAAATTTTACCAGCACATCAACTATAAGATAGGTGTGATCATCACCTAACCCCTAACTAATCCAAGGCAAAACAAAACATCAAATCAAAAGATACATCCTCATAATAATATTACAATAGTACTAATGGTAACAAAGATGAGAACAATAATATAGATAGGAAGGAGTATGAGAGTTTACCAGATATAAATACAGGAATCAAGCTAAGAGCTTAATTAACCGAAAAAACAAAAACTTCCTAACACAATGGAAAAAAACACCTTTTGTCGGTTAGCCTAACTCTTAACCACAAAATATAAATTTCAAACCTCAAGTAATGGCCAACTATTGGTCCATGTGATCATCCTCAACATACCCTACAAATCATCCTCTACTCCTTGGACCAGAATTCAGATAATCAAAGTGATTACACAAGTGCAATATTAGTATGGTGAAGTACTAGTAAAATAAAGTACCTAAACACATAGTGAGGCTTATGCAACACATTAAAGTCATATAGTAGCATAGTAATAATCTTACTAATATAAATTAACACTTAAGCTCATGGAAGTAATACAACAAGGCATAATTACATGGAGATCGTGGAAGAATATTAATATGGTAGATGCATCACAACCATACAATATAAACCATATTATAAATTTTCCTTTAGTGATCAAGAAACTTGAGTTATTTTGATAATTTGTTCGACCACACCCAATTCTCCACCATGAACTGAAGTCATGGCATCATACAAACATAATGGGATACCACACCCGCTATATAGGGTTAGGATACATTGAAGGAACTTTTCTTCGAGAATATCACACCCACCACACATAGTCGAATTACATTAAGGGACTTGTACTGAGATACATCACCCACCATATCTTGAATGCCTCCGCCATGAGGGCTAAAATGTTGGAATACTACACCCACCTAAGAAATGGATAATACGAAGTACCATGGGCTTGTACTGGGATACCTCACCCATCTTGAGCTGGGCACCGATGCCATACCGGTCTACCAAATTATAATTCTACCCTCAAACATACACTACAAAATAATTGACTTTTGCCAACAGGCCTTATCTGTTGGTAAAAGCCATATTTCTATTGGCAAAATTTTTTACCAACAGAAATTTTTCTGTGACAAATATGTGGGTAAAAACTCTGTGCTTAAAAGTTTTACCCACAAATACGTAAGATCTGTTGGTATTAGTTGCTTATGCCCACAGATATTTATCTGTTGGTAAAAATTAATACCCACAATTATATCTGTGAGTAAAAGTATTAACCACAAAATGATATCTGTGACTAAAAGTATTATCCACAAAACAATATCTGTGACTAAAAGTATTATCCACAAAAGAAAATCTGTGACTAAAAGTAGTATATACAAAATTATATCAATTGCTATATATATATATATAGATATATATATTATCTGATAGTAAAATGACAATAATGTCCATAATACCTGTTGTAGCAATATTTACTTACAACAATAACTTATCTTTATATAAAATGTAGTACACCATACATAATCATTATTCTTTAGTTTAACTATCAATACAATAATAGTCGTATAGGTATAATATATATATACAACTTGTAACCTATGCTAACATATAAGACATCTTCATTAACATATCAAACACCATCATCTTCATTCCCATCCTATTTAGCATCTCCAACGACTTTTGAGTCTTCAATATTTTCTTTGATAATTATCAAGATGTATTCCCTGAAAAAATATGCATACAACTTCAAACGCAACAAATGCATCTTTTGGATATCAAACTCCAAATATCAACCATCTATGGCAATAGACACGCATAAAAACTGTTTTAAGAAGGTTTTATGGTTGTAAAAGGAGATAATGCAGTATACTGATATTATATGAGAATCTTCAAGAGCATAACCGAATAGAACAACTCCATAACGCATGACCAAGAAGCTATCAAATCCTAAAGCTACTGTTATGGTAATCTATAAATGAAATAGGTAAAATAATAGGATATATTATACAGTGAACTTTATTAGCTATCAGTGTATCTAGTATGAAGACATCCAAGATTCAGCATGCTTATTCTTGACATTCATTCCTTAGGTTGGTCAAGCTACATACATTCAAATGTACTACCTTGAGGTAGAGTACAACACCATGATATATCTCTTGATTAAGTGAGCTAACGTAACATATATAAAGTAGGGCATGACATAAAACAATCTTTCAAGTAGCCAATTCAAGACTATTAGATTTCGAAATTGGGGTTTTAAAGCCCAAGACACAAAATTGAATAGTTCAAATCAATTAATTTCAATTAAAGGTGTTATGATGCAATTAATACCATTTCAACTATTTCTACATATTTAAGTTTAGAAAAACAACCGTACAAATGACCAACTTCATTATTTCACTTAAAATCTAAGATTTTAGGCCCGAAAATACAATTCGATTGAATTCTATTAATTTATTTAAATTGAATGTTTAGAACTACAATTAGATATATTTTATAACATAACATATAATCAATTGCTCAAAAATAATAAAAGAAATATCCAATTTAGCATAATTAGGGTTTTTGAGCCCGGAACGCAAATCCGATCAATTCTTCCTAAAGTATATAAATTGACAGTTTGGAATTGTAATTAAATGTATTCTAATGTAATTTATATAATCAATTGAATAAAACAACCCGATTACACAATCCAATTCAAACTCGTAAGAATTTTGACCCAAAAATCCAATTCTAATCAATTTCACATAATTTTCCTAAATCAATACTTTCGATATGAAATTAAATACATTTCAAAAGATATTATAGAATCAATTGAGTAAAAAAACTCAATTATACAATTCAATTCCATTACACATGAATCTTGACCTAGAAAGTCAATTCCAATGAATTCCACATAAATTTCTCAAATTGACGGTTCTAACATAAAATTAGATACATTTTAAAGCATAACGTAAAATCAATTTGCCCAAAATGGCTTAATCGGATGAATCTGAAAAATTCGGACACAACCCGGCCTAAAATCCAATTTTCACAAATCAATCAAATGCACTACAATTCACCACTCTAAATTAATCATACAACATATATATACATAATTACACAATCAATTTAGCTTATCATAAGCCAATTCATACTCAATTAATCAAAATAAGGGCTAGGGTTTTCGGAAAATTATACCAAACGAAACTGACAAATCTGAATGGGTGAAGGCCGGAGAAGACACGCCGGAGTTCGAGGATTGCTCGCCCGCAACCAGCGAGGCTCGCCGTGGCCGGAGGATGGCGGCAGGACCTGTACTGCTGCTCGTGGCTGCTGCTGCGCGCGGCTGCTGCTTCGGCTGCTGGTTGCTGCAGCGCTGGAGCTGGCAGGCACAACGGTGGATGGCGGCCGGAGTGGCGACGTCGATGGTGGCCGACCGTCGGCTGTTGACAATGGAGCTGGGGCGACGTCGATGGGGCGCAGAGGGTAGGGAGGCCGACGGGAAATAATAGAAGAGAAGGTAGAGAAGAAGAAAGAAAGGGAAAAGGAAGAGGGTCGGGACTCGGGGCCGGGGTCGTGTGTGTGTGCATTTTTTTTTTCTCTTTCAAATAATAAAATTAATTTTATTGCTAATATTAATAATAATAATATTAGTTATCTAATAATATTATTAAATAATAAATTTAAATAATAATTTGTATTATTTAAAAATATTTAATATAAAATTAATATTTTATAATGTATTATTAAGATAATATTAATCATAATTTATAATAAAATAATAATTATTATTAAAAATAATTAATAATGGGAAATAAATACAAATATGAATAATATAAATATTAATCATAATTTCCAAAAATTAGTAATAATATTTTTTTATTAAAATAATAATAATAATAATTTCCTAAAATAATTATTCTTAGTAATAATTAATAAAGAATTACATTAATAAGAATAATAAGAATCATTATTTTAAATAAATTAATAATAGTATCTAATAATTACTAATATATTATTAATAATGTGAATGATTATTGATAATATTTATTATTGTTAAGATAATATAGATTTGAATGATAATTGGTAGTATTTAATAATAAATTAATTTAATAGTAAATGGTAGTAGATATAATATATATTATTTCATTATAATTGTTAAAAGACACCATTATGAACAATATTAATATAAAAAATTAGAAATAAAATAATAATTAATAATTATATATGTAAACTATTATTTCTAATAATGACTAATGACTTAATTATTATTATTATTATTATTATTATTATTATATTAATTAGAATAGAATTAATCATTATTAAAAATTATATAAAAAAAATATTATTGTTGAATTTCATAAACACTAATACCAACAGATGTAAAAGTGGGTATTAGTTCTATTGGTATAATGCTACTAATAACCACAGATATAAGTGATGGTAAAAGATCTGTTGGCATAACATATTAATACCAACAGATAAAAAATTTCTGTGGGAAAAACTACATTATTGCCCACAGAAAATTATCTGTTGGTATTAGTTATTTTTACCCACAGAAAAAGTATCTGTGCTTAAGTTTCTATTGGCAAAAGTCAATTATTTTGTAGTGATATGTGCATTACCCCTTATCGACTACAACCCAGTAGAGAAGAAAATAGGCAGTGAGTGAAAATATAAATCATAGGGCAACCTACCCATTAAATTACGGTCAGCTACCCCAAGAGTTGAAGAAAAATGCTCAAAAGAAATCTTATTCCATATTTACCAAGTGATATCACAAATCACATATTAATTAGGTGTTTCCAAGTGATAACACCAACTACAAATAAATTTCATTATTATCTAAATTGGGTATTTCTAAGTGATAATACCAAACACATCATAAGGCATAAAAGCCACCAATTTAGTGTTTAGAAATGACACCAAACTTAACCAATTCAAGTCCCAATTTCCATTATTATGATTCTTAAAAATTCTAGGGTAAATATGGTTGTAATCATAATTTAAATGTTGTAATTACATAGAAGTATTAACATAAAATGCCCAAAAGAAGAACAACAATTAATAACGATCCTGGTGGAATATAGTCAGACTAGTCAATCAATCCTCGGGACTAGTCAACTAGTCTGGTCATACTAGATGTGAACTAAAAATAACACCAGTGGACCACTAGATTGTTCATAAGAAACTAGTCAAAGGATTTAGTTCAATTGGTCGATGGGTCTAAGTAGAGACTAGACCACTTCGGTCACAATATAACACCTCTAAAATTCACTATTAAAAATTTTATTTTATTAAAAGTTAAACAGAAGTAAATACAGTAAATTTTGAGGATGCTACCGCTATACTTAGTACTATATCGATTTTCTTCCACCATTCCAGTACCAAGTACTAAGGCTTAAAAAGGAAGAGAACATATTTTACAAAAAATGAAATTATAAAACTAAATTAAAGTAGCGCGTACAATTACATTATAAGAATAAAATCTACTATTAGTGGTTACAAAGATAAAATCATTACACAAGGAAATATGAAAGTTAAAGGATAAATCAGAAAGCATCCCAGATAGTCCTTATGCTCTTCACTTGAAAAGAAATTGAATAGCACCTATGGGTTAACCTGCAAGGGACACTACCCCCATTGAATAGGCAAAACCCAACAAAAGTAACCCCTTAGTACTACAGTATTGAGTAACCCTTTATACAAAACTAAAAGGTAGGGCCTGCATGTAACAAATCATTCAAACATAAGAATAATAAATCACACATATACGTATAAGACAAGATATAATAATCATTGGTGTAGACACGTAATTTAAGATCACATATCACAAAGTTCATTCACTTAGGAGTAACAGGACTTACCAAGAGAGCATCCAAGTGAAACTCTTTGTAGTGTAATTAAAAGTGTCCAACAACACACTCTATCAACATAAACCCCCACTCAATCCAAGATAGGCACCAAGGCAAAAATCACACCATAACAACATATCATATGTTTAATCATCATTATCTGAAATTAAGCCATTAATTATATATTTTTCATAATCATCTCTTGAATTATATCTACGTGAGTACAGGAACTATATTATTATGGTCGGTGGATTGGAAATACTACTCCGAGATAGAATGCACCTCGCCACTATTATTTACCGATGGATCTGTCTCTAGGAAAAAATGTTCCTAGCCACTATCATCGTCGGTGAATCAGTATGGCCCCTACTCATGTGGTGTTCCATTGTAAGTGATTATTGTCTTCCACATGATTTATTATCATCTAAATTTTGGTTTATTGAGCTTATGATCCCCCACTATTATAGCCGGTGGATCACAAATACAACTCCAAAATGTACCTAGCCACTATTATTTGCAGGTGGAATGGTCTCTAGGATAAAAATTCTCCTATTCACTATTATCACCAGTGGATCAGTCTAGGCCCGGCTTAATAATCTTCTACTTTAAATGATTAGTATCTTTCCATTTAATTAGCACACAAATTCCATTTATTTTACTCAAGGAGGAGATCACGAACCTGGAGATACAAAAGTACTCCGGTCATTCTGGCATATATAAACAGCAAAGTACCCTCCAAACCATCAACCCAGGGATGCAAAGGTATCCTAGTCGCACTGGTGTATGAGGACACACAATATCCTACTAACAATGACACCTAATCCATAAGTATGCATACCCCCTAAGTAGGTCCGTAGAGCTAAATAGAGTAAGATGTAGGACATGGTTGGGGTACTAAGGCACACCAGCAAAATCAAGAATAATTGTGAGCTAAATCGTGTATTTAGGGTAGCGACCCCTAAAGTGTCACCATTTCAGATCTCGAGGTCTTTCACTTTAGTCATTAGTGTCTTAAATAGGTGACTATGAGAAACACATCAATCACATACTTATTCATTTTTATTTATTTTTGTTATTATTAAGTAATCTTTATTAGCATTATTATCCATGCTGACTTAAACAATCCACTAAGGCCATCCTAGGTTCCAACCTTAGGTCAAAATGACTAAAATGCCCCTAAGACTAAGGCCTCCTCTTATCATCTACTTTCATCACATGCTTCATTCTTATCTATCCACATGTCATAATAGGTTATCGTATCATACTTATACTACTGGTCATGGAATCAAGTACTCTACACACCAAAAGCTCATTACACACATAAACCCTAACATGTACTTCAAGCACATCTAACACACATTTTCATGCATAATTAATAATTAAGGAACCTCTTGCATAATTATAAAATTAACTTCATAACATACCCTTAATTACCCATCCAATCCTAAACCATGCATTTTTCTTATGATACACACCAATTTACTGGAATACCCTTATCCTTATCATATACATGATTATACTAAGACAAGTGATACTAAGGCTACAATCCTTATTCTATTATTTAACATCGCTTACGACTTATTATGAAGGTTTATTAGATCAATTGCTATGTTATATATAAATTACTGATTTACTCCTCCTTACTTGCAAATTTACTAACATACCCTTTTGCTTGCCAAAATTACCAAAATGTCCTTCTTAGTTGAGAAATTACCACTTATCATTCTTGCTTACAAAATTACCATAATACCCCCTCTTAGTTGAAGAATTACTAATTTACCCTTTAAACTTGCAAATTTACCAAAATACCCTCCTTAGTTGTAAAATTTTCAAATTGCCCTTTTGAGCTATTAAATTACCAACTTACCCTTCTTAATTTTTAAATTACCAAACTACCCTTCTTAGTTGTCAATTTACCAAATGACCCTATTACTTATAAAATTACCAAATTACCTTTCTTACTTGTAAAATTACTAAAATACTCATTTTATTCATAAATTACCAAATTACCCTTCTTACTTCTTAAATTACCAAATTACCCTTTTTGTTCATAAAATTACCAAGTTATCCCTTTCTCGTGATAAAATTACCAAACTACCATTTTTACTTATTAAACTACCAAATTACCCATTTCTCAAGAAAAATTACCAAACTACCTTTCTTACTTATTCAATTACTAAATTACCCTTTTTATTCATAAAAATACCAAGTTACCCCTTTTTTAAGCCAAAATTATCAAAATACCCTTCTTACTTATTAAATTACTAAATTACCCTTTATATTCATAAAATTACCAAATTAACCCTTTATTATGCCAAAATTATCAAAATACCCTTCTTATTTATTAAATTACCAAATTACCCCTTTCTTATGCCAAATTACCAAAATACCCTTCTTACTTATTAATTTACTAAATTACCTCTTTTCATGCCACATTACTAAAATATCCCAAACACAAAATATTAACGCCCATGGTCCACATGCATCATCTAACACCACAAATGAAATGCCCCGAAAATCCTAATTTTAAGAATTATAGTTAAATAAGGTTTTATTAGGAGCATTAATTAAATAAATTACTTTTATTAAAATAAGAGGGAATAAATAGGGCCAAATTAATAGGAATTTTATAAATAATTTAATTAGAGAAAATTAGAGCGATTTGCTAATTGAAAGGAATTTAGGAAAAAAAACCTTTCAAAAACCCTAATTTTAAAATTTTAGATAATTAAGGATTTATTATGGAAATAAATTAAATTAATTATATTTTTAAAAGGAAATTAATTAGGTAAAATCAAGAAGAAAATAATAAATATTTTAACTAGGGAAAATTTGGGTATTTTGCTAATTAAAATGGAATTTAGGAAAAATCTTTCAAAAATCGTAAATTAGCCTGAAAAGGAAATTAAATATTATTTTATTTAAATATTATTATTTTTAAATATCCCAAATATCCAAATTAATTTAATGAACCCAACCCACATATTTTTCTTTTTCCCTTTTTCTTTTTTTTCTTTTCTTTCTTCCTTTTTCTTTCCTTTTTCTTTCTTTTTCTTCTTCTTCTTTTCTTTTCTTCCTTTCCCCGAACTAGGCCTGTCCCATGGCCCAAACCCTTTTCTTTTTCTCTTCTCCTTCGGTGCGGCCCTGTCCAGCACACCGCGTTTCATTTTCTTCCTCCCCCGTCACCTTGTCCGGCTCTCCTTCTTTTCTTTTTCTTTCTTTTTCCCCAGCTGGCTGGTCCACACACACGCCCCCTCTCCTTCTTCTTCTTCCTTCCTCCCTTCCCCATCTACCTGCAATGCCGCCCCAGCTCCCTGGTTTTTCTCCGCCGATCATGCCGTTGATCCGACGAATTTCTCCTCTCACTCCTCTGCTGACTCGCCAGCCCTCTAACCTAACCCACCTCCCTCCCTTCTCGTGCATGACCCCTCCTTTTCCTACGCAAACATCCTGCCCCATTTTGAATTTCGTCGGCCTCTGTTGCCGCCAGTGAATCCTAACCAACCTTCCCTATTCCCTCATCACTCCCTTTACCCTATCCTCTCCTTTAAGCCCTATAAATAGCCCCTACCCAGCTTGGAACCTAGAAAACTTTCCCTTGTGCACCGCCGCCATTTCAGACACCATTGTCGCCGCCTTCGGCCAACACCGCCGCCCACTCTACCCACCTGAGTACTCCCTACACCGTCCTCTAACTAACTACACCGCCCTTACCCCTCGATTTTCCCTACATGAGCCATCTCAGCCGTGCAAAGTCACCTCCTTGAGCATCCCTTTCTCCACCCTTGCCACCCTTTGCACCACCGTCCACCACCACTTCTGCCACTATCACTGCCCCTTTCCCCTTCCAAAAGCCTCTGCAGACTTTTCTCTATCTCTCCCTACCTTTCTTTTCATCTTTATTCCCCTCCTCCTCTCCTTCTTCCATTTTAGGCCACTGCCACTACCGCCGTGCGCTGCCACCATTGGTTGTGCCGCCACCCTCATTCTACTCCTCTCCTTCTAGACAACCATAAACACCCCTACTCCCACCCTCATTCTTCCTCTTTTTTTCCCAGCACTCAACTTTTTCTCTTTTTTTCTCTTTTTCCAACCACCGCCACCACCGTCGTGCACCACCGTCTGTGCCACCTGTCACCACCAACCTAAGGTGGAACCCTAAACCCTCTCGACCCTTTTTCACTATTTATACAAGCCTTATTTATTTGATTTTATTTCAATTATTTCGAATATATTATTTATATTATTATTATTACTACTACTACTACTACTACTACTACTACTACTAATGTTATTTTTATTATTATTTATATTGAGGGCCGAAGCCCTATTCTATTTTTATTATGAGTATTATTATTATTATTATTATTATTATTATTATTATTATTATTATTATTATTATTATGTTTTGTTGTTATTATTATTATTATTATTATTAGTATTATTATCATTATCATTATTATTATTATTATTATTATTAGTATTTTAAAGTAGGGTTTTGACCCTACTTTACTTTACTTTCGGTTTATTATTATTATTATTATTATTATTATTATCATCATCATCATCATCATCATCATCATCATCATCATCATCATTTCGTAATGATGATTATTATTTCATTATTATTATTATTACTATTTTTATTATCAATGTTACTAGCATTATTATTAGTGTTATTTTGGTGAAGGGTCGAAGCCCTTATTCCACCATTTATTTCGAACCATAATATTATTATTAGTAGTAGTATTTTTAGTATTTTTATTATCGTTATTATTATTATTTTTACTACTACTATTATTATTATTATCATTATTATTTTTTTAGTATCTTTATTATTATTATTAGGGTAAAGTCTTCAAATGTTATATTATCAACTTTTACAATATTACTATTATTTCTTATATCTTAGCAAAATTAGTAATTAGTTAATGTCATTATTATTAATATGTTATTATTTTATCAAAAACCTAATCTTAGAATAAATTAGGAAATAATAGTATTTTTGGTAGGAGGGAATCTAATATTTAGTTTTTCCCTCATATAGGTGAGATCAGTCAAAGCCCTAAGGAGGTGTAGGAGCATGCTCTAAGACCGGTGCAGTTTTAGGTAAGGGTGTAGCTAAGGCCTTATTTGTTCTATGTGTATTATATGCTTTGGATGCCTTGTATAATGTTGTGTTGTGTATCATGTGTTATTAGTTGACTTTTTTTGTTGACTATTCTATGTATGGAGCAGCTTGGAGTTAAGGTATGATTGTGTGCCTTCTTATTGTATATGTTGATATGTATATGTGGTGAAAAGTTGTGGAATGTGATATAATGTGTTGTGACCCTTTAGACATGCTTGTGAGGATGTTAAATGTGGTATTGTGTGGGGGAAAGGATAAAAATAGGAAAATGGGGAAGTAAGTTGACCAAAGGAAAATAAGTTGACCAAGGGATGTGAGTTAACCTGAATATTTTAATGGTCCATGAGTGGATGAATAAAAAGGGGATTTTTAAATAAAATAAAAGAGTGTGAGAATCTATGGTTGTGTACGGGAGAGTTTATGGTTGTGCATAGGAGAGCCTATGGCTTTGTATGGGAGAATCTAGGGTTTCGTATGGGAGAATCTATGGTGTTGCATGGGAGAATTTAATCTATGGTTTTGCATGGGAGAATCTAATCTATGGTGTTGCATGGGAGAATCTAATCTAGGGTTTCGTATGGCAGAATCTAGGGTTTTGCATGAGGGAAGCTAGGGTTTTGTATGGATGGAGCTAGGGTTTTGTATGGATGGATCTAGGATTTTGCATGGAGGAATCTAGTGTTTTTCATGGATGAATCTAGGGTTTCACGTGAGATTTTTAGGGTTTTGCATGAAAAGTTCAAAAGGTTGCATGAGATGTATAAAGTCTGCATGGGAGTGAAATTTACGTAGTGAAAGTTGATTTGGGGTGTGAGGAAGGTAATATAAGTGTTGTTTGGGTGTTTGAACACTTTGGATGAAAAATAGTACGTGGAACAATATAACGGTCCGTAGGAGACCGAGTTAGGGATTGGTGTGGCTAGCTAGGGTTTGGTATGGCTAATTAGGGTTTCATGGTAGCACGTGTACTTGGTGATTAAAGTGTGATGATGAAGGAGGAATCTATGGGTTGTGATGTGTAGAGTGTTAAAATGATTTGGGTTGTATAAAGTAGAGTAGGATAGGCCATGTAGGACTAAACTAGGGTTTCTAGGGAAGACTTTAGAGTAAGGTAATAAGCGGAGTTGGAGGTGTATAGTAGTGGGCCTTGACTCACATACTTTGGAGTTGGACTTCTAGTTTGAGTTAGAGTATAGAGGAAAGGTTGTCGGGGTAATTTAGGAGGTGCAAGGTTCGCATGATACGTTATGGGTCAGTTGGAGGATAAGCGTAGAGGGAGTGAGTCATGCATGTTTAGGGTGAAAACTTCTAAATAAGACATTTAAGACATTAATCATTTAAAGTAAAATATTATTGAGCTGGGTCCAGGTGATCCACCGGTTAGGAATAGTGGTTAGGGTATCCCACCCTATAAGGATCCGATCCACCGGCATATAACAGTGGTTAGGGCATGTTGCCCTATGTATGATCGATCCACCGGTTATAATAGTGGGGGATCCCAAGCTCAATAAACCAAACCCTGAATTTTCTAAGACACGTAAAAGATACTAAGTACTTACAGTTGAACATCATGCGAGCAGGGGTCAGACCGATCCACTGGCGTATAATAATGGTTAGGGTATGTTACCCTATAAGTGGCCGATCCACCGACTATAATAGTGGCCAGGTGCCGAAGTGCCCTAGAGACCGATCCACCGGCTAAAATAGTGGGGTTCTCGTACTCGCATGGACTTGATAAAGAGTATGGTGTGGAATGAGTATCCATAAGGGATTAATTAAGTAATTAATCCGGACTATAAATGACCTTTGATTTTTTTTTCTCCAAAGTGAGCGTATGTTGTTTTTATTATTATCCGGTTTAAATTATGTGCTTATATGTGTTGGCCTTAGTGCACGGTTACCTTGCTCGGTACATAGTTTATAGATCACCCTTTTCATGGGTGAAACTCATTCCCACGAGCAGGAGGCCCATCTGACTTTGTGTAGGTGGGTGATGCCTATTTTGATGCCATTAATGTCCATGAGGCATCAAGCAAGGCTGAGTGGTGATCATAAGCTGGTTCGATGATCGGAGTGGTGTGACCGGTTTATCTTCCTATGATATTTTATTCCCTTATGTCATTTCTTCTATGTATTGAATTTTTCTAATTCAAACTTTAATGTTTGTAGACATTATTTCCTTTCAAGAAACTTTGATTTTATACTTCAGGATTATGTAAACTTTTATGCGTACTCTAATTTCTATGCAATGAACGTTTGGTTTAAGTATTAATTTAAGTTTAAAATAATTCTTTTAGGCACTTGGAACTGGAACGGTAGGAGTGAACCAGTCTAGTACTAAGTGTAGCGGTAACATCCCAAGAATTCACAGGTTTTAATTTAAATGCTTCTGTTTTTTTTTCAAAAAAAAAGTAAATTTTGGGGTGTTACAAGAAATCCTTATTATTCATTATTAATACCCATTATCACCTACCATGCATAATTATTTAGGTCACTCCCTATGTACAAGTAAAATTACGAAAATGCCCCTAGGGCTAATATTAGCATTATTTCTACTATAAGTGGCCATATTTACTTATCATGATATGTTTATGCATCTAATATCATTATTAACAGCAAAGCTCCTTTATTAACCATCATTTATACACATATCACATTTCATACAATATATCATGCTTTTCATTCCATCTTCCAACATATATTACAAATTATGATATGCTTAACATCATATAATATGCACACAAACACATTCCAAAACTCTAATGTGCTAATGATAAACGCATATTTTTATATATTTTATACCCTTTTATTCTATAATTTTGGTCACTTATTTTAGTAATATGTGAGGTCATTTACATTGTTTATAATTTTGTGCTTAAAATATAATAATCTCATTTATTCAATTTATTTTGAGCAAAAAGAGGAAAATTCGTATGTAATTTGACAACAAGAAGTATTTTGGCTATACCATTCATGTCTAAAGTCGGATTTTGACGATTCAAATTGCTACGTAAAGATAAAATCAAGATCTGCAATTCTTATGTCTAGCAATTTTCTCTAAATCTACACGTAGAATTAAAAAAATTGAATTTAAAATTACATTTGAAGTATTTTACATAATAAAAGTTTGGTAGGCATGATTTAATTAGTTACTATTCTTATTCCTTCTTTGCAGGCGCCCATTAGTAGTACTACATATGGGCCAGCAGCTGCAAAGACACACACCCGGAAATTAAGTTAGTAACCAATAAAACATAACATTTTCACATAACGACTTTCCTCAAATATTGCATGACTTGCAGCCAAAGAAAAGGGAGAGAGCATATGGCCCATGCACTATATATATATACATCTCAATACACACACGAGGGAAGAGACGAATAGCGGCCGCCCACCGAAGTACGGAAAAAAAAATTGAAGCCTCATTGAAGATATAAGAAGTTGAGAGCCCCTTTTCTTTTTAATTTCCTGCTCCCTGCTCCTCCCCACAAGTAAATTAGGGAGCATTACATTTAAGTTTAGAATTTATATAAATAGAGGGATTAGCCATAGTAAACGAGTAGGTTCGTGATCCGGAAAGTTCCTGTACCTATTGTAAATTTCCTTCTTTTATATAATTCTTTACTTAAATTTTAATGTATTCCTAATAAAACTTGTGTTCTATATTATATTTAATTAGCCATGTTTTATTAAGCTTGAATTTTTATTGTGCGTTATTATTTCAGATGTTAAATAATTGAGTTTTTTATATATAAATTATATTTGTGATTTGTGTATAAATTCTTGTTTGATATATGAATTTTTATCAATTTCTAGGATAAGGGTTGTAGCTATACGATTAATTCTAGTGGGGTAGTAATTAATTGGAACAAATAGCAATTAATTTAATTTGGGGTCTTCGCAAGTAACTAAATTGAAATAAAATATGATTTATTCTAGTCAATTTGAGAATGCGGAGTTTTTAATTTGGCTAGGGCTAATGAGTTTTCTTAGAGCTTAATGCAATTAATTTATCTCTAGGTTAATTGAATGGTAAAGATTAATTTAAAGAGATTAATTAGTATTAGGAAAAACGCGGGAGTTAGCCTAATTAGACAATATCTGGAGTCAGGAGAGTTAGTAGATTAATTCTTTACGGTTAGCCTATCAAATTTAATTATTTGAATATCTTATGCTTAATAGAAATTGGCTATGCAAATTTAATATAGAAGTTGGGATCGAGAAGGGAAGATATGTATATATTTTATATATTTAATTCTTAGATTAGTTTAGTTATTAATTCAGCTATTAGCTAGTTTTATTATTATTATTATTATTATTATTATTATTATTATTATTATTATTATTATTATTATTATCATTATTATTATAATAATTATTATTATTCCTTTATATGAGAACCCTCCCCCCATATATTTGTAAATATGTGAATAGTATACATATGTGTACCGTATTATTTTTATTAATTTTTTTTATTTAATATTTTAGAGTTTAGAATCACATCCTTCTCATGGGAACGATCCTAACTTACCCTACCCTATGCTATGTATTGTTAATTATTATTATTATTTGGATTAGGAATAGGTTTAATTTGATAGTGGCAACAACACGCTACTAAATTTTGGCATCGTTGTCGGGGACTCTTGCATTAACATATTTTAGACTCTAAGTTATAAGCAAAAAAAGAAAAGAAAAAAAGGAAGGATAAAGGACAATAGTACGTTTGCATCGTATTCCAAGCTTTATACTATTGGGCAAATTGAATTTTTCTTGTCTTTCAAGGACTATAGACATGCTTTATTCTCCCTTCCTTCCTTTGTTTATTTATTTGGTTTGTCCATTGACCCAATTGAATATCATGATACGACATTTGGTTGGAAGGAATAAAAATTGTGTATGATACTAGTGTACCCATGCAATAGTATATCACCTTATATTTTGCTACTTCAAACTAAGATGTAAAGCATTGGAGCTACGAATCTTTTACTTATTAATGTTTATTCTTATTTTCTTTTCCTTATCTAAGTTATTTATTTACTTATTTATTTATTTTTCTCTCTTATATTTTGTAGGCATATATGACTGACGGAATCCAGGTGCAACGCATTAAAGCATACATAGAGTCTATCAAGACTTCTTTTGGACAAGAGTAGCTAACAAAAAAAAAAGGAGTTTGACATTGAAGAAGAGGAGGCCTTGCAATATTTATGAGTACTTTTCAAGGAAAAAGAGGATCAATTACCAGACGAGTTAGGAAAACAATAATACTAATTGGGAGAGATGGCTACACTCAAGCAGCTCTCTTAACCGAATGTGGAAGACCAACCTCTCTGTTTTATTTTTCCTAACCTTGCAAGGTCTCTTAAACTTAATTCTGATTTTCTTAATATGCTTCTTAAGTTTTATGGACGTGAAGGAGAAGATCCTCATAGGCATCTTAAGGAATTTTTAGTAGTTTATTCCACAATGAGGCCTGAAGGTGTAGAAGAAGAATAGGTTAAAATATGGGCTTTTCCTTTCTCTTTACATGACTTAGCAAAAGATTGGTTGTACTATCTACCTAATAGGTGCATTAATACTTGGGCTGAATTGCAACAGGCTTTTCTTGAAAAATTCTTTCATACAAGTACAATAGGTTCAATAAGAAAAGAAATTTGTGGAATTAGGCAAAAGTCTAATGAGTCACTATATGAGTATTGGGAGAGATGGTAAAACAATTAGCTAATCAAATTGGACAAGTTCATTCTCGGGATTCTGAATATCGAAAGAAAACTAATTCACATCTTCATCAATTAGACACCGAAATAGGATAAATTTGTGCTAGTCTAGGTAACATTAAAACCCAGTTGTCCAAGAAGCTTCCCTTCCAACCCATTCCCAACATAAAAGAGAATGTTAAGGCTATAACACTCTGGAGTGGAAAAGAGATAGAGAGACCTAAGGGTAAAGAGAATAAGATTGAAAAAGAATTAAAGGTGATACCAAAGGATGATGATAAGAGAGGAACCTTGAATGATGAATAGGAGTGTGGAGTGAACCATAAGGAAGAGGACATGGCTCCTAAGGCCCTCCCTACTTTTAAAGAACCCCCACCTTTTCCTTCTAGGTTTGCTAAATCAAAGAAAGAGGTTGTTGATCAGGAGATTTTAGAGACTTTTAGGATAGTGGAAGTAAATATACCTCTCTTGGATGCTATTAAGTAGGTACCTAGGTATGCAAAGTTTTTAAAGGAGCTTTGAACCAATAAGAGGAAGTTTAAGAGTACTCAAAAAGTGAGCATTGGAGAGAATATTTCTGCTATGATTCAAAAGAAAGTGCCCCCAAAGTGTAAGGACCCAGGTATGTTTACTATCCCTTGCAAAATTGGTAATTTGAGCTTAGGAAGATGCATGCTAGACTTGGGTGCCTCCATCAATATTATACCTAAATCTATCTATGACTCTCTAAGCCTAGGACCTTTGAGCAAATATGATGTTATTATTCAATTAGCAAATAGATCAAATGCATATCCATTAGGAGTACTTGAGGATGTCTTAGTACAAGTTAATGAATTAGTTTTTCCAGCTAATTTTTATGTTCTTGGCATGGGTGAGAATTCTTATGATAATATACCATTACTTTTAGGAAGACCTTTTCTAAAAACTTCTAAGACTAATATTGATGTGCATGAGGGTAATTTAATGATGGAATTTGATGGAGAAATCATTAAATTTAATATTTTTGATGCCATGAGATACCCTAGTGATGTTAGCTCTGTGTGCTCCATTGATACTGTGGATGTTGTTGATCTGACTGTTCAAGGATTTTTTTTTTATGAAACTCATATGGATGAATTGTTGAATGAATTGGAGTATGGTGAATCTTCAGTGTTAGATGTGAAAACCTTAGAAACTAAACCTACATATTTAGGGCCTAAGATTCCTTCTCTTTTTTTAGCTTTACCCCTCACTTCTTCAAGACTTCTACCTTCTATTGAGTCAAAACCTAAAGTAGAACTTAAGCCCCTACCTTCTTATCTTAAGTATGCTTTTCTTAGGGATTCTGAGACTTTACCTATGATTATTTCTAGTGCTCTAACTCCAACTCAAAAGGATAAATTGTTAAGTGTGCTAAGGGAGCACAAAGAGGCTATAAGATGGACGATTGCAGATATTAGAGGAATAAGCCCAACTCTATATATGCATAGGATTCTCTTAGAAGATAATGTTAAACCTGTTAGAGAGGCACAGCGTAGGTTGAACCCTCATATGATGGATGTTGTAAAGAAGGAGATCCTAAAGTGGGTGGATGCAAGAGTAATTTATCCTATATCAGATTCTAAATGGGTAAGTCTTATTTATGTGGTACCAAAGAAATCTAGGATTACTGTGGTAGAGAATGCTAAAGGAGAGGTTGTTCCAACTAAAGTCTCTAATGGGTGGAGAGTGTTCATAGACTATAGAAAAATGAATCAAGCTACTAGAAAAGATCACTTTCCATTTCCCTTCATAGATCATATGCTGGAGAGACTAGCAAGATAATCTTTCTTTGCTTCTTAGATGGGTACTCTGGATATACCCAAGTTGCCATTGCTCATGAAGATCAAGAAAAGACCACTTTCAATTACCCCTTTGGCATATTTGCATTTAAGAGAATGCCCTTTGGACTTTACAACACTCCTGGTACATTTCAAAGATGCATGATGAGCATATTTTCTTATTTAATAGAATATAATATGGAAGTTTTTATGGATGACTTTACTGTCTTCAGGGATTCTTTTGATACATGCCTCCATAATCTATCTCTTGTGTTGAAAAGATGCATTGAAACTAACCTTGTGTTGAATTTTGAGAAATGTCATTTCATGGTAGAACAAGGTGTAGTGCTAGGACATATTGTGAGTTCAAGAGGTTTGGAAGTTGATAAGGCGAAGATATATGTGATTAGTTCATTACCTTACCCTACATTTGTGTGTGACATTAGATCATTTTTAGGCCATGCTGGCTTCTATAGAAGCTTTATTAAAGACTTCTCTAAAATTGATTCTCCTTTATGTGTCTTTCTCTCAAAGGTGTTCCATTTCACTTTGATGATAAGTGTAAAAAGGCTTTTTATTACTTGAAAGAAAAGTTAACCACTGCCCCTATTATTTGTACCTCTGATTGGAATTTGCCATTTGAGATAATGTGTGATGCGAGTGACAAAGCAGTAGGAGATATATTAGGGAAAACAATAGAGAAAGAACCTTATGTGATTTACTATGCTTCTAGGTCACTTGATCCCGCACAATGTAATTACACTGTGACTGAGAAAGAAATATATGCAATTATCTTTACTTTAGAAAATTTTCATTCTTACTTGCTTGGGACTAAAGTGATTACCTTTTCTGATCATGCTACCCTACGATATTTGATGAAAAAGAGAGAATCAAAGCCTAGAACTTTGAGATGGATGCTTTTGTTACAAGAGTTTAATTTGGAGATTAGAGATAAGAAAGGTGTTGAAAATCTATTGGTAGATCACCTAAGTAGGATAGTACATAAAGAAGATTGGCCTATGGTTTCTGAATTCTTTCTTGATGAACAGTTGTATTCATTGATTTTGGAACCCCCTTGGTATGCAGATATTATTAATTATTTGGTGACTAGGACTTTTCCAAGTGAATTATCATAGGCTCAAAAGGACAAAATAAAGGCAGGCTCTAAGTATTATTTTTAGGATGATCCATATCTTTAGAAGTCTTGTTCTAATCAGGTTATTAGAAGATGTGTGAATGAATCTGAATATTGGTCTATCTTGACATTTTGTCATATTTATGATGCTAAAGGTCATTTTGGTCCTAAAAGAACCATACATAAAGTGCTTGAATGTGGATTTTACATTCCCAATTTATATAGAGATGCTTATTTATTTACTAATAGTTATGAATAGTGCCAAAGGACTGGTAATTTATCTAGGAGAAATGAGATGCTTCAAACTAGTATTATGGTTTGTGAATTTTTGACATTTGGGGTATTGATTTTATGGTCCCATTTCCATCCTCCTTTGGTTGTGTTTATATTCTTCTAGCAGTCGATTATGTCTCTAAGTGAGTAGAAGCCAAGGCCACCAAATCTGATGATGCTAAAACAATTGTTAAATTAGTGAAGAGCAATATTTTTAATAGATTTGGTGTTCCAAAAGCAATCATTAGCGACTGAGGCACTCATTTTTGCAATAAGACCTTCGGTGCTCTTTTGGAGAAATATCATGTCACACATCGTGTATCTAGTGCATACCACCCTCAAACTAGTGGACAAGCTAAAGTGTCAAATAGGGAAATTAAACAAATTTTGGAGAAAATAGTCAAACCTAACAGGAGGGATTGGAGTATTCGATTAGATGATGTTCTTTGAGCCTATAGGACTGCATTTAAAACTCTAATTGGGATGTCTCTGTATAGATTGGTTTTTAAAAAATCTTGTCACTTATCAGTAGAGGTAGAGCACAAACCATATTGGGCGGTGAGGCAATGTAACTTAGATTATATGAGTGCTGGTAAAGAAAGAAAGTTACAACTGCAAGAGTTAGAGGAATTGAGGCTAGAGGCATATCATAATGCAAGAATATTTGAGGAAAAGACCAAAGCATTCCATGATAAGATGATAACTAGGAAATCATTCAACATAGGGAAAAATGTGTTATTATTTAGTTCATGATTGAAATTATTTCCCAGTAAGCTTCAATCACGATGGCTTGGTCCCTTTGTTATTGCTAACATATTTCCTCATGGTGCAGTAGAAATTAAAAGTATTGAAACAGGTAAGATTTTCAAAGTGAATGGCCACAGATTGAAGGTGATCCATGAGCTAGCTCAGACGGGGCTAGTTGAAGACATGGTTTTGAAGGCTGTATGAAAAGGAGAAGGATATCGGGCCAACGACGTTAACCAAAGGCACTGATTGGGAGGCAACCCAAGGATGAATATATTTACTTTCTTAAACTCTATCTCTTTAGTTCATTTTTTTATTTGGTTGTTTTTAGTTATATTATATTATTTTAGTAGGACTTATTTGCTATTTTTATAGACCTACCTTCTGCTTAACTATGCTTATGTCTTTCATTGAGGGCAAAGTAAGATTTAAGTGTGGGGGAGGAACATATTTTTTGCTTTGGTTATTTCTTTTTATAGTTTTAATATTAAAAAAATACAAGGTTATAGTGTTTATTTTCTTTTTATTTATTTAGTTTATAAAAAAAAGTAAAAAAAATAAAAGGGAGGTAGGGAAAAACGGATAAAAACTTTATGTATAAAATCTGTGTCTTGCATGAGTTAGATGATGTGTAACTCCTTCTTTGATTTGCATTCTTTTGATAAACGCGACCACTCCTTGATTCTTTATTTACTAGCTTGGAGAGTTCTAACTTTTTTTTTAAATTGCTTTAACTTATCTAGCCCTTGTTCACCATTTTGAGATAGCAATCAAGATATTATTTCATGTCTCTTTATGCTATTTGTAGGATAGGTTGAGAAAGAGAAAAAGAGAGACAAAAAAAATATTGAGGTACCAATGTGGGAAGCAAGGGGTGGACAAAAATCCACTAAATCTTTGTATCAAATAGGATGGAGAGTAAAACACACCTATTTGGTCAAAGTATGGCTCAAGTAAAAGTAAAAAAAGAAAAGTAAGCAGAAAAAAGAAAAGAAAAGTGAAAAAAAAAGAAGAAAATGATTTTCTCATTACATATGTTGCCTATGTTATGAATAGCACAGGAGACGGATAATATGAGCTGGGTATGCTATCCAAGGAAGGGATGAACCTAATCCAACTAAGTTTTCAAAAAAAACTAATTTTTAACTATTCAACTCTCTATAATGAGTGATCAGTTTGTTTTTGAAATGATTATTTGTTTTGGATAGAGTCTAGAGCTAGTGGTCGTTTTATCTAAGGAATGCAGAGATAGGAATTGGCATGACATGATTTTCTTGTGTATGAAATTGTTATATACTAGGAGAAAATGTCTCATAATATGTTTGTTCGAGGACGACCAAAGTTTAAGTGTGGGAGAATTTGATAAACACATATTTTTATATATTTTATACCCTTTTATTCTAAACTTTTGGTCACTTATTTTAGTAATATGTGAGGTTTACATTGTTTATAATTTTGTGCTTAAAATATAATAATCTCATATATTCAATTTATTTTGAGCAAAAAGATGAAAATTCGTATGTAATTTTACAGCATGCAGTATTTTGGCTATAACATTCATTTATAAACTCGGATTTAGATGATTCAAATTTCTATGTAAAGATAAAATCAAGATATGCAATTCTTATTTCTAGCAATTTTCTCTAAATCTACACGTAGAATTAAAAAAATTGAACTTAAAGTTACGGCTGAAGTATTTTACGTAATAAAAGTTTGGTAGGCATGATTTAATTAGTTACTATTCTTATTCCTTCTTTGCAGGTGCCCATTAGGAGCACTGCATATGGGCCAGCAGCTACAAAGACACACACCCGGAAATTAAGTTAGTAACCAATAAAACATAACAGTTTCATGTAACAGCTTTCCTCAAATATTGCATGACTTGCAGCCAAAGAAAAGGGAGAGAGCATATGGCACATGCACTATATATATATATATACATCTCAATACACACACGAGGGAAGAGAGGAATAGCGGCCACCCAACGAAGTACGGGAAAAAAAATTTTGAAGTTCATCGAAGATATAAGAAGCCGAAAGCCCCTTTTCATTTTAATTTCCTGCTCCCTGCTCCTCCCCACAAGTAAATTAGGGAGCATTAAATTTAAGTTTAGAATTTATATAAATATAGGGATTAGCTATAGTAAACAAGTAGGTTCGTGATCCTGTGGAGAGTAACTGATCTGTTGGAGCCTTGGAGGAATCCTCGCAAGTGCACTTCAACCGAAAAGTTCCTGTACCTATTCTAAATTTCCTTCTTTTATATAATTCTTTACTTAAATTTTAATGTATTCCTAATAAAACTTGTGTTCTATATTGTATTTAATTAGCCATGTTTTATTAAGCTTAAATTTTTATTGTGCCTTATTATTTCAAATGTTGAATAATTGAGTTTTTGATATATAAATTATATTAGCGATTCATGTATAAATTCTTGTCCGATATAAGAAATCTGATCAATTTCTAGGATAAGGGTTGTAGCTATCCGGTTAATTCTAGCAGGGTAGTAATTAATCGGAACAAGTAGCAATTAATTTAATTCGGGGTCATCACAAATAACTGAATTGAATTAAAATATGATTTATTCTAGTCAATTTGAGAATGCGGAGTTTTTAATTTGGCTAGAGCTAATGAGTTTTCTTAGAGCTTAACGCAATAAATTTATCTCTAGGTTAATTGAATGGTAAAGATTAATTTAGAGAGATTAATTAGTATTAGGAAAAGGGGGGATTTAGCCTATCTAGACAATATCTGGAGTCGGGAGAGTTAGCGGATTAATTCTTTACGGTTAACCTATCAGATTTAATTATTTGGATATGTGGTGCTTAATAGAAATTAACTATGCAAATTTAATTTAGAAGTTGGGATGGAGAAAGAAAGATATGTATATACTATATTTATTTAATTCTTAGATTAGTTTAGTTATTAATTTAGCTATTAGCTAGTTTAATTATTATTATTATTATTCCTTTATATGAGAACCCCCCAAATCTTTGTAAATATGTGAATAGTATATATATGTGTACCGTGTTATTTTTATTAAATTTTTTTATTTAATATTTTGGAGCTTAGAATCGCATCCTCCTCGTGGGAACGATCCTACCTTACCCTCTGCTAGGGCTGTAAACAAGCCGAGCCGAGCCGAATACCCCTAGGCTTGGGCTCGGCTCGTTTAACTAAACGAGCCTAAAATGATGTTTGGGCTCAGCTCATTTAACTAAACGAACGAGCCAAACCGAACTTTTAACGAGCCGAGCCGAGCCGAGCTCACAAGCCAAAGCCAAAAAATGAACCGTGCCTAGCTTTTTCGAGCTCGGGCTCTGCTCGTGTAACTAAATGAATGAGCCGAACCGAGCTTTTAACGAGTCAAGCCAAGCCGAATACCGAACTGGCTCAGCTCATTTATAGCCCTACCCTCTGCTACATTTTGTCAATTATTATTATTTGGATTAGGAATAGGTTTAATTTGATAGCGGCAAGGACACACTACAACCTAACATGCGTAAATCCACACATTTTAGTAGGGTATAATTGTTACCTTATTCTGGCAATAACTAATTTTTACTAGTATCCTTGTTAAAAACTTAAGCTTTGATTAGTAAAAATTATACCAAAAATAATATCACAATTAGCATATTAGTAATAGATAATTAAAGAATAATTTTTTATCAAATAAAAACTTATTAAATACACATTACCACTAACTATATTATACCTCAAAAATTGTTGAATAATCTTAAAACATATGGCAACACTCATGCTACCCATGCAGGGTGAAGATGCATGCACGAGAGGGGAGAGGTTTGGGGCGGAGAGTATCGAATGAAAGGGGTTAAAAGGTCTTGGTTAAGGGCTTGTGGAAGAGAGTTGGGGTAGGTAGTTGGGTGCAAGAGTGAAGTAAGGTTTACGTGGTGGATAAGAGTCGGGGAGTGGCGGATCAGGGTGGTGGAGATGGCGACGGTGGCTGCTAGGAAGGAGGTGCAAGGAAGGGAGAAGAAGAGAAAGAAAGGAAAACAAAGAGGAGAAAGGAAGGGCTGCAGGGGGAGATCTCGGCCAGGCTAAGGCAGGTGGGGGTAGGGGCGGTTTCAGGTAGTTGAGAGGTGGCTTCAGCAATGATAGAAGAGGGGAGACGGTGGCACAAGGTGGAGGTGTAGGATGTGGATCGAAAGGAGAAAAAAATAAAATGAGGGGAAAATTTAGCTACAGGGGCATGTAGTGACTACTGGGTGGTGCATAGAGGAAGTAGGGGAAGTAGGGGAGTCGGTGTGGTGGTTGGTTGGGCGGCGGATATGGTGGTTAGGGGTGGCAAAGCAAAAATAGGGGAGGAGAAGAAGAAGAAGGAAATAAAGAGAGGGGATTAGCAAGGAAAGAAGGGCTTGAGGGGGAGAAATGGGGCAGAAGAGAGGAAGAGAAGGAGGAGAAAAAGAAGAGGGAAAGGAGGAGGTAAGCTGGGTCATGTAGGGTAGATGGTTGTAGGGAGTGTTGTAGGTCGACGTGGGGTGGAAGGGAGAAGGAAGGAGAAAGGGATAGGGAAAGAGGCATGCGGGAAGGGGGTTGCAGGGGGTGTTTGGTCAAAAATGGAAGGAAACAGACTGGAGAGAGAGAGAGAGCAAGCATGGGTTGCAACGGTAGGTATAGAGGGGAAGTTGTAGGGAGTAGGTGTAGGCATGGGGGAGAGGATTGGCTCGACATTTAGAGGAGAGAAGGAAGAAAAAGAGAGGGGAGGCAAGGCAGGCAGGGAGAAAAGAATACGGGCAAGCCAACCCGCACCAAGGGAGAAGCAAAAAAAAGGAGAGTTTAGCTGACCTATCTAGAGAAGAAATAAAGAAGAAAAGAAAGAAGGAGAAAGGTTGGACGGTGCGGGCTGGGCGGCAAGGAGGAAGGAGGTAGGTTGGTCGACCTAAGAAAGGAAAAAGAAAAGAAGGAAAAGGAAAAGGAGAAAGAAAAAGAAAAAAAATATTTTGTAGAGTTAAGGTTAGAAATTATTTAGATGGAGATATTATTTTAATAACTTAATTTATTTAAAATTTAAGGTATTAATTTAAGAGGATAATTTTAGTAAAAATATGGGTTTGGAAATTTATTTAAATAAAAAGAGTATGATAAAAATAATAGAATATTTATTTTAATTTATTTAATAATCCTGTCCATTTTTATAAACTAAAGGTCCATAAAATAATTAAATTATTAATTTAATATTAAATTATTCTAAATAAGGGTTAATTATTAAATGCTAGGTTTTAAAATTTTGGGGTATTACATACGAAGTCACCAGTCGATGGATTTGGTAAACTGATTAACTATTTGTACAGACCATTCAACTGTTTTCTTTAACCAACTAACCAATCTCACAACTAGCCGATCAAAATTTCCAACGTGTGCAACTGTTCACACAATCAGTCGATGTGTTCAAGAAATTGGTCGACTGATCTAGGTAAACCAGCACCCAAACTTGCAATACATACACTAAAATTTATGAAAATTTACCATATTAATACTAGCATGCTGCTATGTCATAAAACACATAAAGAGACATGTTGTACACATAGAAATACATGGTAATTTAGGCACTTAAACTAAATCATACTTAAATTGTTAAATTATGCATAAAATCAAAGAAACCAACAATGATTAAATTGTAAGAAGAAACTCTACCATAGGATCGAATTCTAAAATATAATTTTCCCATGCCCAAAATAGAAACACACCAAGAATATTGAACCATAATAAAAAATAAAAACCTCATTCATATTAAAGATAAGAATGCCTTATCCTGAAGCAATTCCTCTAACACAAAATTTTTAACTTGACGTCTGTTTACCAATAATTCGATTCCTTATAGAGTTAAGAGTCAAAAAACATTAAAAACTCTTTTTTTTAAATTCCATTAAATTCAAAGAAAAACACAACTCAACCTTTTCTCAAAAACAAAATTCCAAGGAAAATGAAGCTAGAATCTTCAACCTTTCTTAAAACCTTAGTCTTTCCTTACTTAAGAGAAACAATGAAGAACTAGATCCAATATTAAAAGAAGAAAAGAGATACAATAACTCAACCAAAGAGAAAAGAAAATAAGAGAAACCTTTATTTTTTTTCTCAACGAAGAGGAAAAAGGAAGAAAAATGGAGAGCACTTCAGCATTTATCAAACTTCACCAAGAAAAGGAATAAAAGAGTAGGAACAACAACTAAGAATTAAAAATGAATCAGGGATGGAGTGTATAGAAGATAGAGTAGACCAAAATCCACAAGAGGGAGAGAGATAATACTAGTATCGTTGAGTGCGGAAAACCAAGGTATAAAAGAAGATATGATGGCATGAGAAAGATTGAGTTTAGTCAAAAAAGGAACAATTGTAGTGGGTTGGTAAATTAGGAAAGATGTACAAGGAATTTAAACACACAACCATAGCTGCCAGAAAAGAAAGGTGTGTGAGGGAGAAGAAAGAAGGTGAAGTAAGCCTCAAAAATAATTTTTGGGAAAATTTAGCTAAATAAAAATCATAGAGTGAACTAGATAATTTAAAATTAATCCCAAAGCACCAAAATACTCTCATAATTAAAAGTTTTCTATAAACATTAGAAATGGTTTCAAATCAAAATCAGAAAATGATATAAAATCACAGGATCACCAGTTGATCAGCTTGAGCAAAATAGTCGATTGGTTTGTTGAGAACAAAATGGCCAATCTCTGAATATACCAGTCAAATGGTTAGGCAAACCAATTGATTGGTATGCCTAAAGTTCACATTTTTATTTGAATTTTAAGCCCTTTTTAAAACCAAAACTATATATTATATTAACATAATTGTAAACATGTTTTAAAAGATTTTAGGATAGGGTATTATAGGTTAAATAATGTAACTTTGTTAGGCCCTTAAATCCCTTAAAAAAGGTAACAAATCCATGTCTCAATATTTTCTAAATGCTACACAATTGGTGGATACTGTTGCTACATCTAGACATTGTGTTTATGATTTTGATTTGCAATAAATAATACTCATTGGTTTTGACTCCACCTAGGTCCCTATTGTGACTACCTTAACCACTATCACCACCTCGTCTCATGGAATATTTTAGTTTCCATTTACTTGCCTATGGCATGAGATTCAAGTCTCACCAAGTTCTTATCCCACAACAATCTATGGCAAATATCGCATCCCAACACCGATATGGTTTTTCTTAGCCTCTTCCAAATCGTAAAGGAAAATGCTCTAACACTTAGTTGTACCATAATCGTGGTGGTCAAAGATCTATGAATCGTACTCTTCATAATTCTAATGCTCAAGGACCTTGTCAACTATGTGGTAAAAAAGAAACACATTGCTCTTAATTGTTGTTTTCATTTTGATGAATCCTTTTAGGCATCTTATTCTTCACCTAAGGCCTACACTACAACTCCTAATTCCACTCTTGAGTCCCATTATCTACTTGATGTGGAGCTACGCATCGCATGACTTCAGACTTAAATACTTCATATCTTTCCTCAATCCATGATGGGCCAAACAAGATCAAAAATGGTGATGGTAAGACTATTCCTATTGCTTATACTGGTATCGCCTTTTTCTCTACTTCTTTTAGAACTTTTTTTTTGAATAATCTCTATCATGCCCCTTCTATTTATGCAAACTTACTCTTTTTATCTCAATTTACCAAGGATAACAATTTCTTCTTTGAATTTCATCCAAATTTCTTCATAGTGAAGCATCACTTCATAGGGAAATTTCTTCTACACGATTAGAATAAAGGATCATTTTGAAGCCATTCATGAGACCAAGCATTTAGATTTTCCTCCTATTTTTCACTCTACCTCCATTTCATTGTGGTGCCAAAGACTTGGTCATCCAATGCCTAATACTATCAACAAAGTTACTATGTCTAATAATTTAATCTGATTCCACTAAATTTAGCTCTTTTTATCAGTCTTATCATCTCAATAAAAGTTATAAATTATCTTTTCCTACAAGAAATACCACTTATTCAACCCCATTGAATTTAGTTGTTGCTAACTTATGGGTTTCTCCATGTTTATCTAACAAAGTTTTTTGCTACTATTTGCTCTTAGTCATTTCTTAGGATTGTTTCCTCATGCATGAAAGTTGGATGCTCTTCAATATTTTTTCTTCTTCAAAACTAAAATTGAAAATATATTGGGTTACAAAATTAAGAGTTTTCAATTTGATAGTGGTCATGATTTTAGAAAATGTACTTATTATCTCAATAATCATGAAATTTATCACACTTATCCTCATAACTCCGAACAAAATCTATATTTTACCAAAATTGATGGTCTCTTGGTATATCGTTAGTAATGACATATGTACTTCCATTCGAAACATTTATTTTGGGTTAGTTTAAACAAAATATTTTTGAATATTTTATAAATATATAAACATTTAGATTTTATTTTTTAAAATATAATTTTTGAATTTTTTAAAATTAAGCAATTATGATAAATTTTATTTTTATCTGAATGAAAAAAACTTAAATGTTTATGCCTTAAGTTTTTTATTTTTAAAATTTTTTATCTAAATGGGAATAAATTTTAAACATTTTTGCCTTTGCAAAAAAGTTTAAAATATTCATATCCTTTTAAGAATAAATTTAAAATATTTATGATTTTAAATACATTTTTATCCTTTTTTTCTAGTGGCTTCAATCATACTAATAACTTAGGCCTATACATGGAAGTAAGATGACAACAATTTTCCCCCATTTTGCATCCTAAAAATGGAGTCAATGGTGGAGATGTTGAAAATTAGTGGAAACAACGACACACTAGAGAAGAGGAAGAGTAAGTCAAATGTTGGCAACTTTCATTGGTTTTTGAGGTAGTTCTTCTAACAAGAGGTAACATACAAGCAATGATGGGTAAGAGATGATGAAAATAAGTAAGTTGTTGAGACCTCAAGTCGAAGTTTGATCTATAGAGATGAAGGATGAAAGGTAAAGAAGGGGATGATTGAGAGGGAGGCACTAGATTAGAAAACTTAAAGAATTAAAGGCTATTTTGTTCCATGAGAACAAGGTGAAAAGATGAAGAAGGGGGCTTTGAGAAAGAGGCATAAGGTAAAAAAAAATGTCTATTAGGATATGCTTTTTTAAGTTTGATGATATTGGGCCACATTTTGGGCTATATGACAAGATACTTTTAGTTGTGATTCAAGGTATATAATGGATTATTTTTAAATATAATAAAAAAAACTTTAATGTAGTTAATATTATAAATAGTGATACTTTTTTTATTTTGGGATATACTTATATATAATAACATAATATATGTGTATATCTATTAATAAAATAGATAAATTAGTGTGTGTGTGTGTGTGTGTGTGTGTGTGTGTGTGTAATGTAGGTGCATCCTTATTTATACATCTAAACATTGTTCTTGCCATTCTTGGAGATGTTTGATCATCCTACAACACGTTCTTTAAAAATGGGCAAAAATGTGATAATTATGCAAGATGATAATGCAATATTCCATTTTTAGGGTATTTAATGTGTGTTAATCTATGCATTTGATTGTGATCTAAGTGTGTTTGATCTTAGTTTAAAGGTGTGTTTAAGGTTAGCATTGTTGTGGTTAGGTTAGGTTTGGCTTTTGAAAGATAATTGATTTTATCAAAAAATTAGTCAAATTATTTAGAGGTACCGATCAACTGGTTTGCTTCTTAAATTAGAGGTTTGAAACCTAAAAACCCAATCAACTTGTTTGGGGTACCAATTGATTGGTTTAACTAAGCCAGTAGTTCTTTTAGCTCGACTTTCACTACAGATATTTCCCCAAAAGTTTTTGTAACTTCATGATTATGTTATGAGTGGTTTGATTATGATTTTTTTGAAGCATATGAGCATGCCTAATCTATTTTATTAATTTTTAACGGATTCATGGAGGGGTAATATCTCATAAGTCACTTTTATGACTTCAGCTCCTTTATCTTCTTATTCCTTTTCTCTCTCTTCTATGAGATTCCTAAATGGATGATTCATCCCTAAAATCTTTGAATATTATTAACTTTTATTTCCTCCCCGTGTTGTCCTTATTCCCTTTTTGTGTTCGAAATTCTAAGGTACATTACCTTAAACATTTCAATTATTACCATTTGATCTCAAAGACAGAAAGGCCAACTTCAACCTCCAAAATTGTGTACTTGGAACCTTGAATTTAGGATAGCGTTTGGAGTCTTGATTTATACACCCCTTACCCTTATTTTTTACAAGAAACCCTTAGGGTTTTCAAGCCTAAAGCCTTACTTTTCTCCCATTTTCCCTAACCTTTGAACTTCCTTGCATTTTCTTTATACTTGCTATACTAACATTTTCTATCATTGGCCTTCATTTTTAATATTCATTTCCTCTTCTAATCCTTCCTCTAACTCCTTCTTATTTTGATTTTAAGCAAGATAGAGTTAGATTTAAGAAAAGAATGAGGGATTAGCTTCTATCTTCTAGGCTCTCTGCTTTCTTCTTAAGAAGGTGGTTGCTCTCTGATTTCTCTCCTTAGTCTATGATTTTATTCAATTTTTGTATAATTTTAATGTTTTCTAATCTCGTTTCATTTTAAGGTGTTTGAGTTATGGAAATGGTTTGGATTTTCAAAGACTTTTTGTTATCTTTGGTGGGTTGTTAACTTCTTTTGAGTTAAAATATTATCTTTCCTATTTTTTGAAAATTGGTATAAGTAAGTGAAATGAATGTTTTGTGTTGCTATAAAAACATGAGTCTTAAAAATAGAAATGTGTTAAGCATGTAAATGTTACACAAAGGAAATAATTAGTAGGAAGTCTAACATGACGTCACTTGTACATAAGCCTTTTGGATATTGTTTATATTCATAACTGTCTTTGGTATTCTGAGTATCTCAATTAACATTAGTAAGTGTATTATAATGTATTTCCTAATACATGATGGCCTGGCATGAAAAGAGTGTGATGTATGACTTTCTAGCTCTTTGTTTAAGCCCATAAGGTGAAAGCATACTTTTGCTATGCCAATGAGATTATCAGCATGATTTTGGTATTTTGCATGTTACTCTATGATTATTTCTTGTTAAGAACCATGAGTGAGCAACAATTGATGTTTGGTTTGATTGAGTAAACTTTGTAGAATTTGAATGTGTGTAATGTTATTGGTGGGGTTTTTTTCACTCTAACCAACCGACTGGTATACATGAGTGATCGACTAGTCCTTAGAACTAATCAATTGGTTTGGTAGACCGATCGATTGTTTGGTATGTAACTTTAGTGGTTTTGGTCTCAGTTTAAATCCATTGATTGGTTTGATTAAACCTATCAACCAATTAATAGACTAGATGATGGATTGAGTCAACCAATCAACTGATTGGTTAGTGACCCCAATAGTCTTAGCCTCTACTTATACCTATTAACTAGTTTGACCAAACTGATTGATTGATGTTTAGAAAAATCTAATGGTAAGACTAACCAGTTTGTTAGTTCACCATCATTATGAGTGTTTGGTAGCACCTAAATCGGTTGAATGGCCCATGAGACCAATCGACTGGTCAGTGCTACTGATCGACTGGTTCTTAGAAACCCATCAACAAATCTTGGCTAGATTATGCTTCTTACCTATCTTTTGTTTTTTCTTTCAAATGTGATACTCTAAGTTTTATTATGCATGGATGATGACCTAAGATGCAAATATCTATAATTTTACCTAGATTAATTAATTTTTAATGATATATTAAAGTTAGTAAAAAGATTATTACTAGGTTGACCTTAACCTAGCATTTAACCTTCTCTAGACCATGAAATGATTTGATGATTAGATGGCTACAAATGAATTTTTCTTATAGTTGGTATCTATGTAATGAATTATAATGATGACTAATAAACTTCTACTGACTTATATCTTAGTCTTGAAATGTAGATCCTTGTACATTTGGATGACTTAGCCTGAATAGGAGAAAATAACATGGAATTATATGATGGTCTTAAGTTGAACTCATATTAACCTCACTTTTATCATATCTATAAACAAGGACCTTCACTTGGCTATTTAAATAAATCGATAAATAACATGATTTAAGGTGTTAGCCTAGTTAACCTCTAATTAGACCTTCATGTTTGGCTTTAAGGATTAACTTAGATGGATGGTAAGACTATAGTTAAGTGATAAAACTATGGGCCTATGGCATTAACCTTAGCCCTAAGCTTTGATCTATACTTGAATTTTGATCAAAGAAAAATAAATAGGAATAAAATGTTGGTTTGGAAATTTATGGATGATATTAACATTGTATAGTTTCGCCTTTTGACATATTAATTAAGTAATGGAATGATCACTTTAAGATACCCTTAATGGAAAAATAAGATAATATGAGAACTTTATATGGTTGATTTTGGATTTACATGGCTTGTTACTTGGTATGATATTGTTTTTGGGCCTTAGTGTGGTATGACATCTTCATCTAATAAAAGATTAATCACTTAAAGTGAAATGAGCATAATTATAGGTCTGGAATATCTTATCTTTGACTAGGTACTGGGGGTTAGTCTGCCTTCGATCGTATTTTACCTTCGGGTGACTTTGGATAAGATTCTCATTATCCCAGGGTCCTAGTTGGTCTTGGTACCTTTCTTACTCTAGAAACTAATATCTATATTAAAGGGTCTAGTCACCACAAGAAAGTTACTTTGGCATGAGCTAGAACTTATATCCACCAGTTTACTTTAGCATGAGTCAGAACTTATGTCAAATAGGTTACTTTGCCTTTAGATGGTCTTTATGTCCATATTATTTTGTTTAACTTCCATAGTTATTGAGAGACCATGGGGAATAATCCCACCCATTTCTCAATAACTTGGGTAAACAAATTCTATTTTCATCTAACGAAAGAAGATAGCTAAAATGAAGCCTAAAAGTGTATTAAATAATCTTATATTTCCTTATGCTCAACTTGATATGGTTACTTCATTAATATGATATTTGATTTTTCCCTCATAAGGTTTTAAGAGCTCACACCTTACTTAAGTTATGAATGATTGCACAATCTTGTTCATTACCCATTAAACTAGTATAAAGGAATGATTTTATCACTTTAAACAAAGATAGTAACTGATGGTTGATAAATGTTTTTCCCTTGAATGCTCTATGATGGGATGATTTTGTTGTTTAAATATGTTTCCATGAATTATAAGATGATATCATGATCCAGCTACTGTGAGAGCCTATAATTGAAGAATTATATATGTATATCCATTTACACATGCATTACTCTACCAGTTACACCCTATACATTATTGTGTGTATGATATTATATCCATGTATGTCCATTATTACTTGTGTGATAGTATGTGAATGACACAATAGGAGCATTTCATGTACATTTTGGTATGTCATATCATGAGTACATTGTGTCAACTTGCATTTACTATGTCATACATGGTAATGGTAGATTGTTTTAGTCAGTATGTATGTATACTAATGGGGTTGCTTGGAAATCCCTTGCTCAATACCACAAGTAGGAGATCTTGTTCAAATTTCTAAGGATGGCTAGTGAGTGGTCAATCTTTTTCTTCATCTTAGTTGGGTTGTGTGAGCATAAGAATTTCTACAAATATTCTCCATTGGTCCTTGAGTGATCAAGGCATCCTCCTTTGAAAATGACTTCCTCAAGTTAAAATTTTCTTGTAGTATATCTTTTGTGCAAATTTTAGGCTTACATAGCCCTAGGTTGTAACCTTAATTTTTATATCTCTAAGTATTTTCTTGTGCACTTTAGTTTTCCTTGTGTTTAGTTGGTTAGATACTTAGGTTTATATCTAACATGAGGTAGGTAGTGAGGCACCTATCTTGTGTTAGATACGGTGGTAGCACAGATTTTTTTTCATAGGATTATCTTGTATTTTTACTTCCATAATGTTTTAAATAAAATTTGTTGTCACTGAAAAATAGAGATGTTACAAATAATCCAAATTCAGCCTATTGTGACATGTAATATTTTGGGACATGTCAATATAGAAAAAGAGGTAGCTTAGGCATGGTAGCAGTCACATGCAACATGGAGAGTGTAACCAGCTAGGTTCAAATTTTTTTAGCTATGGTTTTCTAGTAAGTTAAGATTTTATGTAACAAATTGTATCAAATCTTAAGTTTTTTGGGTGTTAATTGACGTGTATTATAGGTTGTATTTAGGTATTAATGAGTAGTAATTACAACTAGATAACAAATGGATATAACAAATAAATTTAGGGAAGTATTTTCCTTAGGTGATGTAAAGTTAGTTAAGATATGTTCTTAACTAATTATTCCCTAACCCCAATGTGAACTTGTGACTGGTTGGGAATTATTCTTATAAATAGGGTATACATTTGACTATTGTGAGACAATGTATATGAAGTTGAGTTGATTAATAAGAATTATGTTTGTGAGTTCTATTTGATTTCCATTCTTTGTGAATTGAGGTTATGCATATTTATTCATCTTAGTAAGTTTGGATTTGTGTCTTTGAATGTATACTTTCTGAATTTATTCAAAAAATTTCCTACCTTTAGAAGTCAACTTTATATCTTCTTCTTGAGGGATCCCAAATGAAGAAATCTATGTGAATCATTATTTGATAGTTTGGAAGTGTTTATTTGGTGAATTCACTTTCATTCATATTCATTTCCTATCCTTTGGTTTGAATTATCTTCATTCAAATTGAGGCATATATTTGATGGTGGTTGCATGTAGAAGTGGAGCATGTAAATCCACATGAGTATCATTTCTTAACGTCTTTTTTTCCTATTATTATAATAATTAATGTTTTGAAATGTTCTTGCATTCCCATTTCTAGTCCCCATTTCCATGCAACACTTGGACTACCCTTAAATTTGGATGGGTTATTATACTTTTTCATATCTCCTTTTCCATTATAGCTTTTATTGATTATATTTGACAATATACTTTAATTCCACATTAAAAGAATTCTATTTTGGAAATTATCTTATGTTATTAAATTTTACATTATCTACTATATTATTTCTATGAACCAAACAATACTCTTAACTCAACAAATTTGTAAATAAAGACCCATGTTTTCTTCATTTTCCAACAATGCTAGATTTGCATTTACTTACCACTCTTACTTTCTCTCTCCCTCTAATAATCACCCTTATATCAACAAGGTTTCATAAGAAAGGGACAAAAATTCAAGGATGTTGGAAACAAAAAAAAAATGATAATTTTTTATAAATAAAAAATATAATGAATATGCATGTAATTTTGTGAAAATAGGGATGAAAAATATAAAAGTAGAAACGTTTCTAGGACAAGAAATTTTTAGATTGACAATCTCTGTACAACATTGCATATGGGGGTTTTAGATCAAAACCTTTAAAAAAAAAATCAACTAGGTTGATGCTCTTATATCTCAATAATCCTTCTCATCAATTGCATTTTTGAACTATCTCTTTACGTAATGTCCTACACAAGAGTGTTGAGTTCTTATTTTGAATTGGTGTTGTTATGAGATTTTTTGATAACGAAGCATAAGTGAGCTAATGTTGGCCATCAAAATGTCACAAAGGAAAAAAAAATTACAATTTTGGATTGTTGTTCCAATGCTCATTTAATTTCGATCTTAACAAAGAGAATTTTCAAAATAATGAGCAATATTTTGACTACTACTAACTATTTTTTTAGAAAGCAAGATAATCAAAACGCTTTTTGTGCAAGGGAGACATTACAAATAATATGGTGATATCACAATAAGCAGTGCATTATACCCTTATACCTAGTGATAATAATTGGATTTATATCAAAAGCGGATAGTTTCTAGGAATAACAATATAAATTAGAGCTTCGTTTAGTATATGCTTCAAGATTTTGGTATTATAAGTTCTTCTCTATATATTACCATGTAGTGTAACTCCCACAAGGTTTTTTGTCCTTATTAATTACAATTCATATGGTAACTTTTTTAGGATAAAATAGGGATTGGACAAGGTTATTATAACTCCTCAAGATTTTCTAACCTTAATTTTATTGTGTTCAGCTTTTTAATCATTCCTAAATCTTTAAACTTGGTTTAACTATTTTATCTTAACTTCTTCCCTTGCCAACCAGATTATATTTTCCTTATTTTTCTTACCTAAACTAAAAACCCTAACTAAACCCCAACTATACCTAACTACATAGTTAACCCTAACCTCTCACCTCAATCTTACCCATATACTACCTTTGATAGATACTCTACCTCAACATGACCCTTTGGATTTTATGCCAACTCCTTGACAACCACTATTACTTGAAATCAATCCCAAACACTTCCTTATGCCTTCTCCATTTCATATAACTTAGCCTATCACATATACTCCCTCGCCCTCTCTTTCTTTGTTTTTCCTACCATACCAACATTGATCTTCTCTCCTCCACTTCTAACTTGCTTTGTCTTTCAACCTATGACTCATTTGTTTCTCCCTATCATTGTTTTTTCATTTTTTTTCCCATCGTGCACCTATGTTTCCAACCCTTATTCTCACAGTAAACCCACCACCAACACCATGACTTCTCGCTACAAAACCCAACCACCATTAGCCATCCATGTTGTACACACCTTATGTGTGTGCATACCTCACATCGTCACCCTCCTTATTTAACACAACCTCATGCCACCAACACCACCCAACATCAAACCTTCATACCACGACCCTTGCATTGTATTCTAACCTCACGTGACAAACCCTTACCAATGCTCAAACCTCACATTACCTTCCTTTGATACATTTAACCCTTAAATATCCAATCCCCCAACATTAGGCTTTGTCACAACCCTTATACCATCACACACATCCACCCTCCTTTTTCTATCTTGGTTTTAAGGGTTTTTCTCTCTTCTTATTTTCCTTACCTTATTTTATTGGTAATATTATTATGTTTTAGTGGTTCTTTTTTTTTTATTAAATGATCATAAAGTGTTAGAGAATGAGGTGTTTAGGAGTAATTTTTCTAAAAGATTGGTATTATCCTTGGTAACGATACACATCTCTAGTTTAGGATTTTTTTTCTTATAATTTATGTTTTATATTATCATGATGGCATGTTCTATTTTTTAGAAGTAAATGCAATACCCTACCCCTAAAATCCTTCAAAATGTGTTTAAAGTTATGTTAGTATAAAATAAATTGGTTTTTGTTTTGAAAAGGACTTGAAGTTTTAGTGAAAATATGAATTTTAAGCGTACCAGCCGACTAGTTACCCAAATCGATCGATTGGTACCTTAAGAAACTAACACTTTTATTTCTACAATAAATCAACCGATTGGTTTCCCAAACCAATTTTAAATCCTTTTTCTATTTATGGCTTAAAATTTTTTTCTATTATTTATAAAAACTTCTAATTAGAATATTTTTGTGATAATAATCATATTTTGGTGTTTTAGAATTAGTTTTACATCATTTAATCATTATATAACTTTATTAAGCTAAAAATTTCCTAAGAGCACTTTTGAGGTACTTTATCACCTTGTTGTACTTCTTTCCCTCTCCTCACTCTCCTCTATCCTTTGGAAGACATTGTTGTATGTAGATCATTATGCATTTCCCTATACATACCTATGCCCTCGCCGTCCATCTGATTTTACTCCATCTCTCTCACTCTCATCATTCACCCTCTTACACTTTGGTCTTGCCACGGCCAAAGCTAACTCTCTGTCTCTATATTCCCCTTTGATATGTCAACCCCGAATATTTTTTACACTCTATTTTTGGTTCATTTTAACTCTTTGGATTCTATACTTGATCATTTTATCCCTTTCCCTTAGATTAAATTGCTAGGTGTTGAGTATTTTCCCATTTTCTTCTCTTCATCTTCTGCTGGAAAATAAAGGCTTACCTCTTGGAGTTTTCCTTTTGATGATTGTATTTCTTTCTCCTCCTAATATTATCCTTAACTCTGTCTTATTTCTCTTAAGGAAGGATTAAGGTTTAAAGAAAGGTTGAAGGTTTTGGCTTTCCATCTCTTTGAGATTCTATTATGAGAAAAGGATGGGATATGTTTATTCTCTTTTTTTTAAATTAGTTTTGAAAAGAATATTTAATTATTTTGGTTTTTGATTCCCTTAGGAAATCAAGGTTTTTGTAGAAACCATCATGTTATGAGTATTTTAGTGCTAGAAGGATTGCTTGGAGGTAAGGCATCAATATCTCTATCATGATTAAGGAATTGTGTTGTTATTGTGTTTTCATATTCTTAGAATATTTTGTGTTCTATTTGAGTCATTTTGAGTTCTTAGATTTGAGAATGTGGTAATGGTTACATATTTAAAGTTTAAGAGTATGTTTAAGTATTTTGTTATCATTTGTGAGATTGGTGAATTTACGCATGATTATTGAATTTCTAAGATGTTCCCATGTGATTCTATGTGTGGAGTATGTTTTCCTATGTGTTTTATAATATAGAAGCATGCTTGGATTAATTTGGGGAATACTGGTGATATTCTGCTAAGTGTGGATCGAGGTCTAGGTGTTGCTTCACCCAAACAAATTGACCAGTTATTAGAGCAATCGATTGGTGTGCAAATAGTAACTTAGCTTGGTAGTCATCTTCGATTGGTTGGGTGAATAACTGATTGGTTTGATGAACCCATGGGCCAGTTTTTGTCAACTTTCGATTGGCATCATCTTAAACACATAGGCTAGTATAACCAAACCCATTTGCTTGTTCTATATACAATTGATCAGTTTGATCAACCAGTTGACTTATCTAATGGACTGATCAATTGGTTCCACATGTGTTTACTATTTCTTATCTAATGATTCTTGTGGGGATTCCAGCTTAATTTTTCCATTAAATTGTGATATTTAAATCATGATTTTAACCATGCTTAATCATAATTAAAGGAAATCAAAATGATAAATATTGTGGTGTGGCTTAGATACCTTGTGTGGTTAAGTTTGTTGTTACCTCTAAACACTCAATTTGGTGACTTGTATGCCTTATGTTGTGCTTGATGTTATCATTTGGATACACCCCATTGGTAATTAATGGATTTAATTTGTAATTCATGATATCACTTGATAATTATTAATAATAGAATTAAGATTTTGTTCGAGCTTTTTTCTCAACTCTTAGGGTAGCTAACCGAGAGTTAGAAGGTGGGTGACCCTATGATTCTATCTTTTCACTTAATACCTATTTTTTTCTCTACTAAGTTGTGGTCAGTAGAAATGTATGCATATATCTTTGAGGTATAGGATAATACCATAGCATATCGGCATGGCAACATGGTGCAGGGTGGATACAAATTGGGTTAAGTTAGGCTTGGAAAATGATGGCTGGGTATAACCACCTAAATTAAGGGGAATAAAGAGGAGGGAAGGAGGAGAGAATATGAACTAAGTAACTCTTGGTTCATATACTTGAATCTACCACCTAAGCCTCACAACACTTAGGATAAAAGAAACAAGAATTTTTCTAACAAATAAACCAAAGCATGCACTAGCCTTTGAGGTGGATTTTCACTCGACAATAGGAGGACAAATATACAAGCCAAAATTTCTCTTCATTTAGCTATGTCTCACAGTTTTAAAGTTGTGGAGATCTTTAGTTACAAATCAATTAAGCCCTAAATAAGTAGATATAACCGGTTAGAATTTAAACTATTTAGTTATCTAATAAGTCTAGCTAATCTAGTTTAATGCTAACAAGCCTAAAAGGTAAACTTTCCTTACCCTCAATCATCTACCACACAACCACCATATCTTGTTTTTTATTTTGAGATGGGTTACATGAAATCAACTACCCATCTAGTTATTACATCGTTAATTTTAACAAAAGCTAAGCTAACAAGCATAGCCTACATCATGGACTGTCAAAAGTACATTACGTGAAGGATTAATCAACAAAGTTTTGCCTTATTCTACACAACAGACCTAATCTTCCACCAACCTCTTCTTTTTCTCTTTTCCTTATAGGTTGATGCTGGAATAGTGACCCCAACTGGTGCTGTGCACAGGTGGCTGGGGGTGACAGATTGTTGGCTGTGTTTATGTCTCAAAAAAGGGAAGCCACGAAGTGGCTATGGTGGTAGGTTGTTGGCTTGAATTTTGGTTCAAGGAGGGAGCCATGAAGTGGAGTGTGACTAATTGTCACATTACATGGATTTGCATGGCTTCCATGCATGTGGTTGTGGGTTTGTTTTAGACATAGCATAATCCTTCCCAAATTAAAAGGATTTTTGGCTCTTCAATTTTAGGATGATAAATGGCTAATATAGAGTGTTGTAATGGGGGTGCTCCTACATCACAATAGTATCTAGGTAAGGTGGATGAGGTATCCCAGTACAAGAATCATGGCACTTTGTATGTCGATCACATAGAGAAGTGTGGTATCCCAATATATGTTAGCCATCGCAGTAGATGCACTCAATGCGGGATAGATGTAGTATTCCTAGAGAAATTCCCCTCAATGTATTTTCACCCTGTGTGGTGTCCCAATCTATGTTATTCCTTATGGGAGATGCAATAAAGGTATAATGGGTATGGTAAGCCTAGGGGGAAAAACTTTAATGTATTCTAACCACATGTGGTAGGTGTGGTATTCTAATCCATGTTAGACCTCACAGTAGATATACTCAACGTGTAGTGAGTGTGGTATCCTCAGAGAAAAGACCCTTTGATTTATTATGATTACATGTGGTGAATATGGTATCCTAATCTATGTTAGACATCATAACAGATACTCAAGGTGTGGTAGGTGTGGTATCCCCATAAAAAATCTCCCTCGATGTGTTTTAATCACACGTGGTGAGTGTGGTATGTCATTATACGTTGCCATAACTTTTGTTCATATTGAAGAAATAGGTTTGGTCAAACCAAACATATTGATAATTGGAAAGTATGTGGTCACTAAATGGAGGGTTTATAATATGGTTTATTTTATGTGAGTTAATGAATTGCATGTATTGTTATCTCTTCCATGATTTTATGCAAGCATGCTTAATGATATGATAATCATGAGCTTTGAAGTGATCTTCTGAGTATGTTTTATACCATATTAATATATGCCCTCAACATGCAACATGAGCCCTTACCATGTTTTAGATATTTTATTTTACTAGTACTTCACCGTACTAATACTATATTCACATGGTCATCTAGATAATCTAAATTTTTTTCCAGTGAGTAGAAGATGATTTACAGGGCTATGATTCTTATCTAGAGTATGACAAGGATGATGTCATAGGTTAATAGTTGGGCATAACTTAAGTTTCAAGTGATGAAAGAGCATCTCCATCTCATTCTTTAAATCTTGCTTGAAGATTATCCTTCTTCTTCCTCATCTTCAAACAATTGAATCATCTTACTTCTTCTAGCCTTCGAATCTTCAATCTCCAAAGAAGATTCACACCAGAGGGTATATTAATAATTTTACTCTACTTATATTAGAGGATAGTTGTAATCATTTTATTGTAAAATATTTTTATAAATTTATTTCATCCATATAAATTCGCATTCTCATTTATGCTTCAATTGTAAATTGAGTGCCTCAATACCACAACAATCCTTACACAAATCTCACCATCAAACTTATTAGGCTTTTCTTATTTCTCCTTATACTAGCTATTGAAAATTATATACCTTCATAACATAGGGATGATAATTGTTTCCCTACTTGGAAATCATTGCTACCTAATTGTACGAGATGAGATTAAATCTCACATCTGCTGTTATATCAATTCTGACACCTAATAGAACCTGGGATAATCCTTGGGTCAATAGCTTACCTAGATTTGGATTTTTTGGTTATTTTCATGCAAGGAATCTCTCGTCACTTTGTTTCGCATGTATTGAAGCTCAAAGATGGAACCATGATTCAATTCATTTCTGCTTCCTATCCATATATTGAAGCTCATAACGTCCTGTGAATTCCACTTATTCCACCATATCATGGCGTAGGTACCAGAAATAGAATGAATCAAGTTGCATCTCTTCCTTTAGAGGGTCCTTCCTTTTGAGGAAGAAGAGAATTAAATGTAAGTGAATTTCAGATAGTATACGAAGAAACGTGAACAATAGATTAATAGTAAAACAACATAATACTTATCGGATGAATTCGTTGTTGTGCCACGACAACAAATCGCTGCCTTGAAGCAAGAATTTGACCAGACTGAGGTGCAATCTGAAAGTCAGCTCACCCCCAAGGTTGACACAACCTCCCTTGTTCTTGTACACTCAAGAAAAAGGGAATGAAAATTGCAAATATGAAGCCCGGATTATCAAAAACGAGAGCAAGAGAATAGAGCATAAATATGAAAGAAAAAAATGGATGAATGTATATCTACAAACAGATGGTAAAACCATGAATTTATAAAGGGAACTAAAGAGGAAAAACGTGGGAAGAAACTGATAAGCCATTTCCATTCCACTCCTCTGAAAGACTTGCACAAATCGGAATGTTATGTGAATGTTCAAAACAGAGAAAAATGGAACAGAGTATTGAAAAAAAATGATAAGGGCTTAAGCCTGCTTCAAATCAAAGACCCATAACCATGCCCAGCCTAGCCGTCGGAGCGCGCGTGTGTGGTTCAAGATCCAACCCAAGTATGCCACATCAAAACCACCCCATGAACTTACTCTCAAACATAGGAAAGGAGAAAGGGAAATAAAAAGACTGAAAACTCTTCTTCTCCCACCGATGTGGGACTACCATTTTTGATAAAACAATGATAAATCTCAACTGCAGCTTTGCAATTGCTCCAACAATCCCCCACCAATGGCAAAGCAATAAACAAAGTACAAATGTAATCTGGATAAAGAAGGTGTAACACTTAAGTATCAATATCACGAGGATTCAATTGATACATAGTGAAGTGAGGCACGACAATCATGTCTAGGGAGTGAACGAATCTTAAACTTCCTTGACTTCTATTGAGACCCCCCACAGCACATGTCTTACCTTAAAATCTACAATTTCCGCGATAGGAAAATAAGCACTTTTAATGGCCATGCGCACACCTTGGGTACTCATGAGTGCTCTAGAAAGATAGCCTTAATCTTTTATAGAAGGTAGCCCACCTTCACACTCACCTAGGTGATTCTGTCAAGTGGATCTCTCGAGTACCACCATACTTGGATATGGATTCATTAAGAGCATAAGTATGCTCAACCTTATATGTATCACGCAGTGAGTTCATCAAGTCCGTCTCATTAGAACCACCTAAAAATAGGGATATGAACTCATTAAGGGTCTAACCTCAACCTGTTCACATAGCACTACCACACGCCATAGGGATGGGAATGTAGTGCAATAGAGTGATCATATGGCTTTGTTTGACCACAAGTGGTATCCACCATACTTTCCTCAACTCAAAGGCTTAAGCCCCATCCCCCTCAACGATTCGAGGATAACTCTCGTCGTTAGACCCTTCGTAAGAGGGTCTACCAGATTTATCTCTCATCTGACAAACTCTAAGGAGATCACACTGTTCCTCAATAGTTGTCTCACAAAACTGTATCTCACACGGATGTGTCTCCTCTTCCCATTATACACATTGTTCTTGGCAACACTGATAGCTGCTTGTGAATCACAATGTAAGGAAACTGGTACATAAAGTTTCCTCCACAAAGGCACATCGACCAATAAGTTCCTCAACCACTCTACCTCTTGACTAGCTAACTCAAGGGCAATAAACTCTGACTCCATGGTAGAGCGAGCTATACAAGTCTGCTTGGCATACTTCCAGGATATAGCTCCTCCTCCCAAGGCAAAAACATAACCACTAGTGGAATTGATCTCATCATTATCAGAAATCCAGTTTGCAACTGTAAATCCCTCTAACACAGCAGGAAATTTACAAAAATGCAAACCCCAATCCTTCGTACCTTTAAGGTATCTAAGCAAATGGCGTAGGGCAGTCCAATGATCACTACTAGGGTTGTGAGTGTACCTTCTCAGTCTACTCACAACATAGGCAATGTCAGGTCTAGTATAATTCATGAGAAACATCACACTACCTATGATTTTAGCATATTCAGCTTGAGAAACACTAGCACCTAGGTTCTTTTTCAAATGTATGCTAGTATTATAAGGAGTTTTCACAGGCATTTCATCTCAACAATCAAATTTTTCAAGAATCTTTTCAACATAATGTGATTGATTTAAGGAAAAACCATTCTCGATTTTTCTCATTTTAGTACCAAGAATTACATCAGCTTCTCCTAAATATTTCATCTCAAAATGAGAAGATAAAAGCAATTTGATCTCATCGACCACAGTCATACTTGTGCCAAGAATCAACATGTCATCCACATACAAGCAAATTATCACACATTCATGTCCAATCAATTTAGAATAAACACATAAATCAAATGCATTTACTACATAACCATTGCTCACTAAGGTCTGGTCAAACTTTTCATACCATTGTTTAGGAGCTTGTTTAAGGCTATACAATGATTTTCTCAACATGCACACTTTAGTCTCCTGAGCTTCAACCTCATAGCCCTCAGGCTGCTCCATATAAATCTCATCTTTCAAGTCACCATTCAGAAATGTTATTTTCACATCCATTTGATGGACTATAAGTCTATGGATAGCAGCTAAGGCAACTAAGGAGCGGATAGTAGCAATCTTAGTCATGGTAGAGTAAGTATCAAAAAAAATCAACTTCTTTCTTTTTCTTGTAGCCTATAGCCATTAATCTAGCCTTAAACTTATCTATGGTCCCATCAGTTCTCAATTTCTTTCTAAAGGCCCATTTACATCTAATTGGTTTACAACCTTTAGGCAAATCAACCAAATCCCAAGTATGATTAGATATAATAGACTCTAATTCAATTTTAATTTTTTTCTTTCCAAAAAATAGCATCCATAGAAGTTACCGCTTCCTTATAGGATTTAGGATCCTCCTCAATCAGATACGCAAACAAAAAGTCCAAATAAATTTTATCAAGATCCTCATTTTCAACTAGGAAAGTAGTAATAAAATCAGGCCCAAAGCTAGTTTTAATTCTTTGTCTTTTACTTCTCCTAGGTTCATGCACATTATCAGATGAAGAAGGCATAGAAGAGGTATTAGAAGAACTAGAAATATCACATGCATTCTTTTTCATGGGAAACACATTCTCAAAAGATTCTACGTTTCTAGATTCACAAATAGAATAATCATTCAAACACAAGAATCTATATGCAGCACTGTTCTAAGCATATCCAATAAATGTACAGTCAAAAGTATTTGTTCCCACATTAGTTCTCCTAAAGTCCAGTAAGCTAACCTTAGCTAGACACCCCCACACTTTTAAAAATTTTAAGTTAGGTGCAAAACCTTTCCATAATTTATAGGTAGTCTTATCTAGTTTCTTATGGGGAACCCGGTTTAAAACATAGCATGCAGACAAGATCGCCTCCCCCCACATTTGGTCAGACATATCGGAACTCAAAAGCATAGCATTCGTCATTTCTTTAATTGTTCTATCTTTCTTTCTGCTACGCCATTTTGTTGTGGAGAATAAGGGGCACTAGTTTCATGTATGATACCGTGATTATCACAAAGTCCTTTAGAAAACTAGTTCCATATTCACCACCCCTATCACACCTAAGCCTCTTAATCTTTTGATCCAATTGATTTTCTACTTCTGTTTTATATTTTAAGAGCATACCTTCAGTCTCATCTTTAGACCTGAGGAGGAAAACTTTAGTATATCTCGAATAATCATCAATGAATGTCACATAATATCATTTTCCTCCTCTACTCTCAGTGTTCTTAAAATATGCTAAGTCTATATGTATTAATTCAAGCAATTTTGTTGATCTCACCGTGACTGGTTTAAAAGGCTTTTTAGCATAATTGGCTTCCACACAAATAGGAAACTTCTCATAATCATTAGTTTCCAACACATTAATTAAATTCATTCGTTTTAGTTTATCTATGGAAGCCACGTTTACGTGCCCTAGCCTACCATGCCACAAAGATACGAACTCACCGATATAAGTAGAAGTAGAACCAATTGGACCGAAAGATTAAGAGGCTTAGAACCAATTTCATTAATAGGAACATAAACAACATTCAAAACAAAGTCCCCATTTCTGGTTAACCCAACCTTATCAGCTTCAAAAACTAGTTTCAAACAGGGTCTATTAAGTAAGCCACCTGAAACTAAGTTCCTACGGAGGGAGGAGACATATAAGACATCATTCAACAATAAGGATTTTTCGGAAGTAAGTTTTAGAAGAACCTTTCCTTTGTCCAGTACTCTAGCAGTAGCAAAATTTCCCATGAAGACGTGCTCTCCATCAGCGGCATCCTCGAACTGGTGGAAGAAATTTCTATTAGTGCACAAATGCTTGGAAGCGTTGGTGTCCAAGATCCAATCTGTCTTGTTGCCAACAAGATTTGCTTCCACTACCACAGCGGCTATAATCTCCTCGGTCTCAGCAATATTTGGTTGTGCAGGAGCCTTCTGAGTCTGATTCTGGTTCTACTAACCCTACCTTTTGTAGCACTGATAAGCCTTGTGACCTATCTTCCCACAGACATAGCATGTCACCTTTTTCTTCTGAATCTTATCACCCACCTTGAAATTTGACGGATTCTTCTACTGACCTTTCTTTTGGGACATCTTCCCCTTACCCTTGGACTTGTCCTTAACAGCAGCAGACTCGACCACATTTGCAGTGACTGACCCAAAAGCATAAGATATGTGGTTGTCCTTCAAACGGTTTGCATCTTCTGTCCTCATATGACTAATGAGCTCCGATAGTGTCAAATTCCTCTTCTTGTGCTTCAAATGGTTTCTGAAATCATTCCAGGATGGTGGGAATTTTTCTATCAATATATTGGCCTGGAAAGTCTCGTAGATTTTCTTCCCTTCTCCCAAGACTTCAGCAACCAAAAGCTCATAATAATGGATCTAATCCATTACCAGCTTGTCATCAACCATTTGGAACTTCATTAGATTTCCAACGACGTACTTTTTTCTCCCGACTTCTTCAGAACCATACTTGTTCTTCAAAGTATCCCAAATATCCTTTGAGGATTTAACGCTGAAGAACATATCAAATAGCTTATTGTTCATGTGTGACAGTAAGTGACCTCGAACAGTCTTGTTGTCCCATTCATATTTTTCTTTAACAACTTCTTCATCTTTCTTAGTGGCGGCAAGAACGAGTGTGGTAGTTGGAGTGGCAAGAGCATCATTGATATCCTTCTGAATAGGTGGATTGCTCAGTAACACATAATCGACCTCTAGCGCTTGAAACAAAATCAACATCCCTTGAGACCATCTACGATAATTAGAACCATCTAGTGGCTTGAGCTTGGATATATCTGGAATCACCCTTGGAATACTAGCAGCCATATCAGATAGAAAATAACAGTATCAACAAGCACGATAACTAAATAGTATCCAAACTGTGCACTGTAGCACTGTAGATGCGAGTATACTGTAGCACACAAATTAACCAAATCCAAAGTTTCTAGAAGCCAAAACCAAAAAGGTCGAACGCTTAATTCAATTAAATCCTATAATACTTGAAAAAATTAAATCTAATCTAGCAATACCAATTAACCAGAGCGACTTGACTAGGTATTGGTGTGCAAGCAATATTTGTAAGCACTACACCGAATCCATAATTTTACTATGGTAGTAAACATATTACAGTGAGGCCAAACCTAGCATCAGTAATATTTGATCCCAAAAAATCTAGTGCAGCTAGAAATGATCAAGCCAAATAGTAGTATATTTTGACTGAGGCAAACTTTCGAACAGTTGTTGTGCACAATATCAGTATGAAACAAAACAGAATGAACAACCCAATAATGGAGCCTTATTTCAGCAACCACAAAACCAAGTCAACCAGAAAGACACAGCACCAACGAATAAGAGCAATACGGACCAGTGATTTCCGAATAGGTACATAGTATGAATGAATCGAAAATCCAAAATTCAAAGTAGGGAATAATACCAGACAAAGTAGCAGCCAAATATTATCTACTATAACGGATGAACGAACTAATAAAAGATGCTATGCATACTACACCAATTCTCGCTTCAAAATGTAAGTGAATTTGAGATAGTAAACGAAGCAACACGAACAATGATTTAATAGTAAAACAACATAATACTTATTGGATGAATTCGCTGTTGTGCCGCGACAACAAATCGCTGCCTTGAAGCGAGAATTCGACCAGACCGAGGTACAATCTAAAAGTCGGTTCGCCCCCAAGGTTGACACAACCTCCCTTGTTTTTGTGCACTCAGGAATACGAAGCCCATATTATCGAAAATGAGAGCAAGAGAACAGAGCATAAATGTGAAAGAAAAAAACGGATGAATGTATATCTACAAACAGATGGTAAAACCATGAATTTATAAAATAAACTAAGGAGGAATAACGTGGGAAGAAACTGATAAGCCATTTCCGTTCTACTCCTCCGAAAGACTTGCACAAATCGGAACGTTATGCGAACGTTCAAAACAGAGAAAAACGGAACAGAGTATTGAAAAAAAAATGATAAGGGCTTTTTAGCCCGCTTCACAGCAAAGACCCATACCCACGCCCAGCGCCCAACCCTTGGCGCGCACGTCTGAGGTTCAAGATCCAACACAAGTATGCCACATCAAAACCACCCCATGAACTTACTCTGAAACACGGGAGAGGAGAAAGGGAAATAAAAAGACTGAAAACTATTCTTCTCCCACCGATGTGGGACTACCATTTTTGATAAAACAGTTATAAATCTCAACTGCAGCTTTGCAATTGCTCCGACAGTGAAGAGCAGCAATGAAATTGGGACGGAGTATTTGTTTAGTGACATGTCATATCAATGAAGGCAAATCATTTACAGCTAGCTTATTCAGAAATATTGTCTGGCTTGGCTGTTTAGCGACAGGTCATGGCATCATGCCTGTGAAAGAAGCACGTTAATGTGAAACTCTTATTACTTCCATATTTTGATTCGAGATACTTTCAAGATGCACCGAATCTTTAGAATCTGTGCGAATTTTAGTCGACCATTGTAAGTAAAAGGATAGAAGTTTAATTGATCTCTTGCTGCCATGAGTCCGGAACTCAAAAGCTTAAACTAAGTGCATTCTAATTCAGCTATACGTTATCCAATACATTACACAGAAGTTCAAGGGATCGGAACGGGAAGGGGAGAAAAAAGCCAGATTACAAATATCAATTGGCAGATTACCACAGGGACAAATAAGATCTAGCTAACTTACGTAGTTCACTTTCCAGGCACAAAGTTCGTGGCATAAGACCATTTATTGTTTGCAACAGGATCGGCATCTGATCGAAGAGGTTCTCAACAGGTCACTTTCCTGTCACAATCGCCTGGACAAAGAACCCAAACATGGAGAACCTCGCAAGTCTACCACTCTTAATCTGCTTAAACTTTAAACTCAGCAAATGCTTGAGGATCATCAGCCAATCTAAGTGGATCAAAAGCTCCACCAGGATAAATTTTATCAAGACCTTCACCCAATGGACCACCAGAAACTCTGTGACCTTCAACGATACCCATATGCACAACTTAACAAGCCCAGATTGCAAGAATGCTTTGTGCATGGATCAAATTGGGATTGCCGAAGTAGTCCAAACCACCTTCTTGGATGATTTGTACTCCCGCCTTGAACCATACTGAGTCCCCGAATTTACTCCGTTATTGGCAAGGATCTCAGGGAATACACAGCCTAAGGCACCGAGCATTGCCCGCCTACAGTGAATGACCTCATGCTCACGGTTCCTGGCAAAGGTTTCTGGGTCGACTGATAATGAAGCTTTGTTCTTGATTATTTTCGTTATGAACCGAGATTAGATATCTAAGCTACGATCAGTATCATGCTCCACGAATGCGGATGCTACTATTAATATTATCCTCTGTCAAGTTGCTTTAAATTAAAAGCGATACCATATGCTTTCTGGAACACTTTTCACGGTTCACCTCATGGAAACACGGCCACCGTTGCCACCAACCTTACGCACGAGCTCATTTTGTTGCTTCAGGATGGACTGACCGGCGAATGCATATTGTTGGACTGTTGAGGTTGCTGTGAAAATGTTCCGAGACCGATACTGCTGTCTTTTCCCCGAGCTGAATGTCCGTCGTGGATCTGATGGTTCGGGTGATCCAATGAGGTCGAGTAACTTATACAGTAAAAATATGGATATGCAATGGATGAGGGCAAGTACACGTCACTGAAATCCTATTGGTTGTCTCTGAACGTTGATTTCACCCAATTATTTACTAATGTCTTGCGCCGTGGAAGAATGGAGGATCTAGTGGGCATGATAACATTTTCTGAGGGTGGATATACGCCACAATTTTGCAGTCAAAAATCTTCGACGTCTTGGTCATCTGGAGTTTGCTTCCTTTCGAGTGACTGGTTTTCCTGTTCTGGGGCCAACCAGTTCCATGATAAAAGGTTTGGCGCATCTTTTAAACAATTGACATATATCCTCACCTTGGTAGATTTTAGATGTACCACAAGCAACTCTGAAAGCTCGTCAGTCATACCTTTGGGAGTAAAGGCTTTGATGGGTAGTTTTAAAAGGGATTTTATTTCAAAAAAGACTTTATAAAATGTTCTAGTTCGAAAAATCTTTGCAAATTCTTCCTTTAAGTATAATTACTATTGGAACTACCGAATCCAAATGAAGTTCAATTCTTCACAATGAATACCACAAACATATATTACATCAAAAAATAAAAAATCTTATTATGACCATTTTCCACCCATAAATGGCACTTCCATTCATTTGCAACATAATGCTTTACTTACATAGATATTGTATGAAAACAAAAACGAAACAAACAGGAAACTCAACTTCACTACTGAACTCTTATGTTAAACGTTACAGACCCGAGAACGTTCACTACTAGTACCGGATGCCATATATATACATAACTTTGTTACCAGTAGTGGAGGCGAGGGAAAACCATCGAAACAAATCCATAGTGGAGCATCTATCAAGGTGACTTCTCAAATTGACGATCGAATTCATCATCTACAAAAATCCTATTCCTTGTAGAATCCTCCTGGTCAACATCGTCACTCTTCTTCAGCTACTGATAACAAAGGATACACACAGGTAGCTACAAAGCACAAGAATCCAGTGCAGAAAAACATAGCTGATAGTTCCCTTCAATGAAGCACCAGAACAAATCCAGACTGAAGGGGGTTAAAAAAATAGTGGTGTGTCCCGCACCAGCTGTTCAAGTTTCAACCACACAAGATATACATACATGTGCGCACCATCCAATTCATGGTTCCAACTTCAGTGAAACAACCCTTGTTTGTCTATTGCGCTTCTCTGCTTTAACAAAGCCTAATATGAGGCATGATGGAGCCCACCATGGACGACGGACTTTCTGTTCTCCTTTCAAGCAAGCCACTATAAAAATAAAAAATTAAAAAATTAAAATTAAAATTAAAAAAAACACAAATAAGAAAACTCAAGTTCATCTTTGAGTGCAAACTACAAAATATGCCCAACCATTTCAGGCTCCATTCATTCCTAGGGCTTTGCAAATCCCAGATGACATCATGCAGTGGTGTGTATCTTAATATGGAAACTTGAGAGGGGGGGGGAGAATGGACTAAGTTGCCAAGTACAACACTTCAAGACAGATAAGAAGGAAAAGGTATGTTCATATTTCATCAAAGAGAGAAGATGGAAGGAAGTCTGTAAGCAAATCAAGCTATTCAGAAATAATGCCAATTACATCTCAAATTACACAAGGTTCGGCATATACAGTTATCAACATGTAGGTTGATTAATATATTATTCCAAATATACAATATATAATAGTTTGAATACATTTGTCAATCACATATATCTTGTTGGTACATGTTAATGTGATCATTTAGATATTATATTAGTATTATTGTCTCCACCCCACATTGTTTGCAAGTTATTTCTTTATTAGCTGTCACATGCTGCTTGCAAGCTTACTCTTTATAAAGCATTAAATTTGCTTTACTTGTCCTGTATGCCCTTATTTATCAAGAATTTTCACACATATCATTCATGTTTCAATTAGGAAACTCATTCATGATGAGGCAAATAAGGAGCATGACTTCAAAATAATGATTTATCAATGCAGTTAGTGTTAGTCTGACTCTTTTCTCAATCTTGATACTTTTCAAACCATTCCAAATCAAGTGGTATGAAGAGAGTACTAAAATTTTTAAGTTGGAAGAAAAAAATCCAGCTCGAGCTCAACAAATAGTGATTTGAACAGCACTTTCTAGCTCAAATTCTCACAATGATGTAACAACAAGTACATCTCTAGGGTGGAGTCAGTGACTCCACAATTCACAACCCACAAAAAGGCAAACACCAAAAACGCTAAGTTTCTACCTTGAGGTCTCAAAAAAAGTCAGCTAAGATCTTTTGTTTCATGTCAGTCAAAAGAAAAATGAAATCCTAATTGATTTCCTCCACATTTAGTCATTGGAAACCAATTGAATAAAGCTTTTTGATATTTCCAAATAAATGTAAAAATCCATCAAAGTAATAGGTACCACTCAGTTACTTTGGCTGGCTTGAGGGGCTTAGGACAAGAAAAGAGTAGAGGGAGATAACCTTTAATTCTCCTTAGTTCCTTGCAGAGTGTGATGAAGTCTCCCCATTTCATATGGCACCGTCTTATAAATCTAAGTATTTGCTCAGTTGTAAACATCGACATGCCCTCCAAATACTCCCCGTTAACACCATTTTCTTTGAAAGTCTGGCGATAGTTGCCAAGATTTATCTCTTCTAACCACAAACCAACATCCTGGAAAGGAAGGGGGTACAATAGGTGTGAGAACATGATTGCCTATTCTTAGATGTAATATGGAAATATACCAATCATTATCCAATGCCATCTCAGGATGGACCAAGAGCTTCTTTTAATTGGACAGTGCAAAACAAACACCCATAAAAAATGTCAACAGAAAACAACACGGACTCAGATAAAGTGCAACTCCAGCAAAAACATAGAACTTAGGACTATTCCCTTCAAAAGTCAAGAGTATAAATCCAAAGAAACAAGATAAGAAAAATGCTTGCCTGATAGCACATGACTGTAACTATTTTTTTTAAAAACAAATTAAGGCAAAAAAAGTGATACAATGGGGTATAGGCCAAGTGTCCAGTTCTTAGCAAATGCTGAAGCATAAATTCTGAGATAAAGTGATACCAGGACCAAAATTATCAAAACAACACCAGTATCTTCATCTTTAACACAACCACCACGAGGCACAAACAGATGGCAAGTTCTTAATCAGTACTTTATCATAAAAATCTAAGTGAAGCAGAGGGAACAAAAATTTAGAAGATCACAAATATCCTCATCTACAGCATAAAAATAGTATTCCAACTTGTCTCTCCCTCTTCCGGTCCTCCAACTTCATTAATGTGGCATTTCATCCCAAGAAAGTGTCATAAACATGAAATAATAATGCCAACTAAAAGGAATTCAGCTGAAATTGATAAATGCAGGGCAAGATTCCCATAAATCCAGTTGACATGACGTTTGAAATTTGTCTAAAAACAATGCATGAATTTTATTTTTCATAATCCACAAAAACGAGTCACAAATTCTATAAATCATGCATCACATCTTTCAAAGCCAAATGACCTTTCATCATAGCATCATTTTGCAAGTGTATAACACCATCTATGTTACTTGACACTAATGGTGTAACACTATATATCTAGTCACAGCAACCTAACATGCTCGACTCTTCCTTTGGTGGTTCACACAAATAGATGAGCCTGTTATTGTCGATGTACTCATTTGGAAACAAATTATGTATCAGGGAAGAACAATCAAATTCTCATTTTCTAACAAAAGTCAATTCCCATCGAATAACATTTCCTTGTACCTTGTTGCATCATCACAACTTCTAACTATTTCTCAAAAGCAGCTATAGGCTCCCTAAACTGATACCATCCTTTTCTGGCCCTGCGCTAAGTGGCTGCAGTAATTGATTCTGCAAACGCAAATAGGTTTTTCAAGATGATTTCCAAATAACGGTAAATGAATCACCACAAAGACAGAAATCTGGGACGAACGAGTTCTGAGCTGAGCATGACTAAGATTAATAGTTTGTTAGGTATGGGATAATAGGGTGGAAAAATCCCCCTCCCTATTTTGTGTCTTTTATATCAAGTATTTAGAAATAATAAAAATATTCTTAATAAAATCTACCAAATAAAGATCTATAATGGTTATTTGTCCCAAAAAGAGTTCTTTTTTTCAAATAATTATAAAAATACGTCAAATACAACTATGCTTTTTATGCCAAAGGAGCACTAAGCACAACCAAAATATTTGATATCAAGGGATAACAACATTCAGCAATCGGGCTAATTAGATCCAATTCAAAAGTGCACAAATGATCAAATCCAGTAAACAACAGATATTTTTTCCGAAGACTCACACGTAGAGGTCAGCTAGATCCAGTTCAGTAGCCAAGAAATGAATCAAAATTTCGCTACCAAATGAAAAAGAAAAGGGAACCAAATCATTACCTCAACAGTCCAAATAAAGAAATCAAGAGGCTCCGGAGACCGTTCTTTGCTCATCTCCCAAAACTCGGATCCTCTAAAACCCTACTTGCATCATCTTCATCATCAAGACACAAATAAACTCAGATGAAATAAACTAAAATTAGAAATAGAAGATTTCGACGATCGATTAATTACTGCGAGTATCCGAAGCCAACCGCACCTGCTACTATATATACTATCTTGCGGAGAGCCAAAAAAATAGAAGGAGAGAGGTTCCAATGATGGATGACGACCGACGAGTCCGGACGAGGAGAGAGGGTATGAGAGTGTGGTGTGGGGATGTTTCCACTTTTCAGCTGCTTTTGCTGATAAGTTTGTTTGGGTGCACCAACTGAACCCGCAAGTATGCCGTCTACCTCAGGTCGTCTATACGGGTGGTATTTGTAATTAGGGTTATGAAAAAAATTAAAATTTTGATTTGGTATTTAAAAGTTTTAGTATGATATTTAAAATATTTGATTAGATTTTAGTCAAATAGGTATCTGATATTTGATATATTTAATTTCTGACTAGATTATTCGATTTGAAAAAATATATAATATTTTATAAATTATTTTAAGAACACGTCATAATATTATATTTTTGTAGTTTTAAATTTATAAATTTATTTATTTTTAAATTTTAAAATTATAATAATATTTTATTTTATTTTTTATAAAATAAGACACTTATAGAAATAGAGATGTGAATATTAACTCATATATAATCTTTATTTTTAAAAATATGCTAGCAAAAGTAATTAAAAGAGATAAAAGTAATATCATCATATAGATATTAGATATATCCAAATTTGTCCATATTTCTCAAATATTTTAAATTGAAACATCTAATCTAAAAGATGTAGAGTGGATACATAAAAAAAAGTATCCAAATGGATATAAATATCGAGTTTTGCACACTCCCTACTTGTAACTTGTTTGAAGGTCATAGGATTGCATTTACAAATTATTTGATCATGATTTAAAGATTGTTTGGAGTTACTTATCAAAATTAATTATCTATGATAACTACTTATTTTAGATAACTAATTTTGATAAATAAGTAGTTATCATGGATAACTAATTTTGATAAGTAGCTTCAAACATAGATTTAGTTACTTATATTGTGCCTTTTTTTTTCCTTCTATATTTAGCTTCGTTCTCTTAATTAAAGTTGGAGAAAAGGTTGTCTCTACTTAGTCTAGCTCACCATAAATTCTATTATAAAAAATATGACATTATAAATACACTTTATTATGGTGTTTGTTTGATGGCAACAGAAAATTGGAAATAAAAAAAAAATATTCAACATTTATTGAGAGAGTGTGAGAATTGAAGAGAAGGTGAATGAGAATAAAAGAGATTCTACTTCTTCATATCCATAAATGAGGACCGCTGGTACCAGACAATGAGAACAGAAATCCACACATTTTAAAACTATTTTCAAGCTATTTTTATTATATGCCAAATAGGATAATGAATAATAAAGAAATAAACTTTCAATCGTTTATTTCTAACTTTATTTCCACCCTTTACTCATCAAACTTTCATTCTCCCCTACAAAATGCTTCGTAAATGTTATTATCTGAAATTTACTGTAAGTTGTTCTATTTCTAAAAATCTTCGTTTATTTGTGTGAGAAATAGAAGAGCATACACACTATACATTATTCTTTCTTATTTGTCAATAAGTCATTCGTTACTTAGTGAGAGCAATGTGGGCACTTCACGTAGCTATCATTGACGAGTAAAATGAACCTCATGCAGCTTGGTCTGTATGAAGCAGCTTCGTTGTTCTTTTCGTTCCGTCTTCATCCAACATTGAACAATTAAGGATGATATACAATATGAACTTCACATTAGCCAAATAGTTGTAATGGTTTTATCTCTTGTTGCTGTTTTTTTCTCCTCACATGTGTTTGTCCGCGAATGCAAACTCGGTATAAAAGAAGAAACTATTTTACTAAGTTTTACTTCCAAAGAAGTAATTTATTAAAAATTAATTCATGAAGTAATATCATTTTATGTTTAGTTTGTATATATGTAAAAAAAAATTAAATAATAGTATTTTATATTTGATTTACTATTACACAACTAAAGAAGTAATACTTAAACTATAATAGTATCTTTTAATAATAACTGCAATTAGATTTTACTAATAAAAGTGAAGGTAAGAAAATAAATAGCAATTCAAAAAACGGAATATAATTAAATCTAACTAAGTCGTTTTCTAAAATAAATATAGAAAAATCAATAGAAAGTATTGTTTACGTTTGAATTTTATTTTCTTCTAACCTAGCAAACCAACTTCTATTATATCATGAGAACTAATTCTTTCTTCCTTTACTTACCTCCATCCAAACAATGAAACAACTCATGAGATGCACGGATATGGATATTTATAAAAATGTAAAATAACTTGTGTTTAGTGAAAAATTAAAGGAAAAAGTGAAATTGTTTTCTCTTTTTTTTTTTGGAAAAAAATATTTCATTTAAATACAAAAGAGAGAAAGTAAAGATAAATTCAGTTACATGAATTTTATCGGTTAATATGTAGATTTAATTAATTATTATGAAAATTATATTCAAGAGTTTCACTTTTTTTTCTTTAATCATTTTGCTCAAAGAAAAATACAATATAATTGACCTTATTAAGGAGGATACCATATCATTTTTTGGATCGTCCTTTATTTAGGTATCCTAAGCATTCTGCCCACTCCACTAATTTTTTTTTTAACAATCTTTATTCTCTTCACTTCCTCAGCTATACAACTTTCGGCCGCAATCTATAAACTAATTAGGCACTTTAATTATACACAAGTTACTAGCTAATTATTAACCCTTTTTTAAGGGCCACACTCTTAATGGAAGGATTTGTTGAATATTTATTTTAATTAATTTGGAAATAACTAAAATATGTTTCAGAGGTAAATTTTTATTTGTTTTTCTTTTATTCTTTTACATGAAAATTTGTTTGACTTGAGTTTCTGTTTAACCAAAGGTTTGTTTCCTTTATTTTTGTTTACTGAATGGTTACAATTTTTTTAACACGGTTTTTTTTTCTTAAAATAACTAAAAATATTGAAGATGATAAAATAGAGAGAAAATAGACCTTACGGTTTTTGGAAAATTTTAAGAATGATAAATTTTTAAAATAATAGAATTTTAAAAGTGATATATTTTTCAAATTTTACAATTATCAATCCAGTGTTTGTATATAAAAAAAATTAACATTTGGATATTTTTATATATGAAATTTAGTTAGAGTATTTATAATATTTTTCTTATGTTTACTTACAAGACTATATAAATGCACTTTAAACTCAAATGGCAAAATTTTAACATAGATTTTGAAACTTTAGATAGGTATCTAAACTCTATTATAAGATGTATTAATAAAGTATTTAAATTATAAAAAATTATAAATTATCTTTTCAAATGAAATTATTCCTTCACGTTTGGTCACGTAACTGAAATTGAGATTTAATATCCGATTTTCCAACGTCATACAATACATGACGTTGCTTTGGTTTTATGTTGAGGCATCGGAATTTCAATGTCCAACTTTGTTCGGACACAGCAGACCTCTTGTTCACCTATTCCTTGAATACGTAACAGAACAATGTTATTCTGATTTAGGTAAAAAAAAAAACACACAAACAAACAAGAACAAACAAACAAACCTAGCTTATATGTAGTTGTATCATATAGAAGTTCTATTATGTTTTTTTTTTAGTTCTGTTTGTGATTGAATTTATATGACTCACTTGAAAGCCGTCTGAGGCTATATGCAGGATGGATCGTCGCATAAGGTCCCCAATTTTTAGTAGCCTGGTATTTTCCTGAGCATACTATGCTATATATTTATATCCGCAACTAATTTAGATGAATTTATTTGCTACGGCGTTAACTTGCATTTAATTACACAAGTCTTTAGTTTAAGTATTGGTCAGGGCATGGAGTATTGAGAAGTCGGTTCCCTAGACTCTTTGTGGTGTCAGATGAAAAAGATAATAAAGTGGCGGACATGGGCAGATGGGAATGAGGACAATGGATTTGGAACCTCAAGCAGAGAAGACACCTTTTTGTTTGGGAAAAGGGCCAAGCAAAGCAACTAAAAAGCTTCATTCAACAGTTTTATCTGAGTGAGAGTAGGTAGGACATGATTAAATGGGAGGTTGATGCTACAAGAATTTTTTCTGTAAGATCGTTCTGTTAGGTTTACTGCCAAAGGACAGTTGGGGAAGGCCAAAATCCAAGTATTTCAAGCTTAATGTGGGGTAGTGTAGCACCACCGAGGATAGTGTTTATGCCTTGGTTCACGGTTCAGCATAGGCTTAACACTAGAGACACATTGGTTAGGTTGCGAATTACTAAAGAAAGGGAGGCAAGGTGTCCATTCTGTCAGTTGGAGGAAGAGTCGATCAACCATATATTTTTGCATTGTAAAGTAACTGAGAGACTGTGGTATGATTTTTGTGATTGGATTGGGTGCGATTGAGTGATACCAGATTTAGTAGATAATAATGCTCTAGCCTGGTTAGGTGTCAATAGTAGGGGATGGAGGAAGGATATTTGGCTGGCAGCCTTTTTGCAATTACAAGAACAATTTGGGAATCCAGGAATAAGGTGGTGTTTGATAATTATAATATTTGCATCAGGTGGATGCTAATGACAATCAAGATGAGAGTAGGCTTTTGGATTAAGTACAGTAGAAAGGAGTTCCCATACAGAATTGAGGAGGTAGTTCATTATGTGCAAGCACTTTTGAAGCATGTGTGTCTTTCCTGTCTAATCTGTTTTGTTGGTGCAAAGTTCTTTGTGTCGCAGGTGTTGTTTGTATCACTTGGATCTTTGTTTTGTAGACTATCAAAAAAATTCGTTAGTTTGAGTAATGCACTAAAATAATAAATATAAAACATTACCATCACAGATAAGGTAAAAAATATATAACTATTATTTAATATACACCTGATGCAAGACTAAAATTTTAAAATTGTTCAAAAGGAAAATAAGATTATATCAACTAAAAACAATAGTTTGCTCACCCATGATCAAATAACATGACATAGTAGGTAAATTACGAGTAATCAAAAAAATCACGAGTTACCGAATAAATAATAAATGGCATATGATAATACATAAGAATGAAGCAACATATGATAACATATATTCTCATTTAGACAAACATAAGGTCAACCAATTGTTTTGTCAATCATCCATTGTTATCCCAAAAATTCATTTCACTTTATCATTTGAGAGATAAAATCTAAATCCAAGGTGTGGAGATCAAGGAACATACCTAGAGCACAATGGGCTAAGGAAACTCACGAAACCGCAAATGACACCTTGCTAATGCATGGAGGCAATATCACATACATAAATAGGGAAGACATATAACAATCCATTTCTACCTTGGAGGTCATCTCAAGGTCGCTAACATAAATCCCAAACTTTGTCTTTCATTTTTTGCTCTTAATGTTTTCAGATATATTTACCAATATTAACATCAAACACATCATATCACCACTTATGGGAATTTTACTATTCATGGCCGTACAATATTCATGCCACCAAAGGGGCTCGCAAACATTTATAAAAAGCTATCAATTACTATTTATGGCAATTACTGTTCACAAAGATTAAAGATTAAGATCAATATATAGTCAATTTACAATGGTCAACCATGACCCATTATGGTCAAATTATTAAGACTTTTGGTGAAATACCCGCTTTACTTTTTTTTATTAATTAATTTTTAAAACTCCAAATAAATGTGAAACATTTATAAAAAAATCATAACAGTCATACTAGGGCTAAATAACACCTAGATAATTATTTTAAGTAAGAACAGTTCTACTAAAAATTCCAAAATTTTAAAAATGAGCAAAATACCCCTTATATGTTAAAAAACCATAACCAACATATTTTAAGCCCAAAAGACATGGTTAAAAAGCCAAAATTTAAACACTCAATATATCTAAAATATTAAACATAATAAAACTCATTCTTTCTTCCCAAAATGGCTGAACACATGTAAATTCATCAAAATGTCATTAGGATTAGCAAAAATTCAATTAAGCAAAATTTAACTTAAATTAAGTGAAAATCCTAACGAATGTCATGGTATATTCAAAATTAATTAAAAGGCACAAGAAAATACCAAAAATGCAAAAGGCCTAGAGACACTGGATAATCCAAAATTATTAATTTTATCATATACATCCTCAAATAAGATTATAAATTCTAAAACACTTAAATCCCCATAATGTCATACTTTCATGATCATATTAAAAAGCTCATCAAAACATTAAAAACTCATGCTTACACTAAATTCATGTTTTTTTTGTAGAAAAACCTTAACATGCTTATTTTCAGAGCAAATCAAGTAGATCGAACACATATACTAACACATAAAATTATATTTACTTTAATTTTAGATAAGTTTCTCTAAAGCCAAATATCCACACAAAATAAAAAGAGATTGCCAGACCTTCTCCTCCTTTTGAGGTTATTGAACAATGCTTATCAAAATTAGGTAAACTTGGTAAAAACTCCTCAAAAATCATAACAAATCACATAAAAATAAAACAAAGGCAAGGAGAATATTATTATCTTTTCTTTGAACGAATAGGTTTGATAGAGAAGAGAATCAAATATTTTATTCAAGTGAACTCATTTTTGCTTATAGTAAATCACTAATGAGTTAAACCATAAGACTTAGAAGGTAAGGAGCAAAGCGAAAAGAAGATGGAAAGAAAATCTAGCGGTTTTAGCGAGAAAATTAAGGCCACAAGTTCTTTGTTCTAAAAAAAAGGTTGTAAAGATTTTTTTCCCTTTTTTTGTAAAGGTTAAATCATAACTTGTAAAATATCTAAGGAAAAGGCATATGGTGCGCCAGCCATAAGGCCAAATCCCATTTGGTCTTATCCACTTTGATGAGTAATTAAGGTTTGAAGGGTTGCTTAACGATTAGAAGTAGAAAAGTTTGATTTATTGGCTAAAAGTGCCAAAGTGGCTAATTGAATCCTAAAATATATAAATAATTATATACACAATTTTAAAATTATTTTTAGTTCAATAACTAAAATATATGATTTTTGGAGTTTGGAAATTTTATGAGAACTGGAAAAGCACTTTCAAGACTAAAAGTGCATTTAAGATACATATATTTTATTTTATCAAAACCTTTTTTTATTATTTTAAAAATGACTAAGAGACTTAAAAAAGAAGTGGAATTCAAATTCAAATATCAACTAATAAGAAGGGTCTCAATGGATGCCCGACAGTCAAGAGTGACATAGAGATACAACTGTAAGTAGGGAAGAAAAAACAAAGTTTTAAACAAAACCACTCTAGCTTCAAACCTTCTAAAGGATATACATAATATTTGAAATAAAATAATGTTCTATTTAAATAAATCTTAGTCATATTTTGAAAGAATGGGGCATCACAACTACTATCTTCCAACTATCCTAGGTCCATTACTATGCCTTTATCTTCCTTTTTACAATTTGTTAATTGAAAGTGATTCAAAAGCATCTCTTTTATTATTATTATTATTAAATTCCAATTGATTAATATGTGCTTTGGTTTTTTTAAAACTTTAGTTAACTAATCTAATCTCTATTTCTTTATTAATTTGATTTACTAATCTTATTTAATGGCTTATGCGACGTATGATCAAGTGTAATAATTTATTTTTTGAATAATTATATATTTTATATCAAGGAATGGAACTTTTTTTTTTAAATAATATACATATTTTTAATGAAATTATCCAAAAACAAAGTTTTTCTAATATAATTTTCACAATACCTCGCTCTTTACATTGTAAATTAATATTTTTCTTATAAGATATCATATAATATAAAAAATTTGTTTTTTATAGATAATTATACATTGGACATATATATCATAAATATAGTGGAATCACATAATTAATATCATAATTCCCCGATTTTATATATTAGTATATATGTTTATACTTAAGGCTATGATGAACACTTTTTAGGTAAACGTTTGTATTAAAATATTTTTAAGGTTTTCATCATTATATATGGGGAAATAACTAAATAAATTATTTGATGGGATGATATTCATATGTATTGATAATTCTACATCTATATTTTTCATTCTTAAGGTATACATTTTCATTTTAACACGGACCGTCTAAAATATTTGAAAAGACGTTGTATGTGTGCGTGTCTATATATATATTGTTTGATCTGTAGAGTGATTTTAAGTCGGGTAAAACTGTATAATTAGAAGTCTTGTAAGTTTAATAGTTGACATAAAATGAGGCACATATTATTTGAGAAAGATTCGAATTCATTTGTTTTATCTATAAAACAAATGCATATGCGAATCGAATTGGACACGCAAGGTACGTTCCCTTGGCCTCAATCATTCATTTATAACCACCCAATGTGATTGATCCTTTATTTATTGTAGTTCAATTGAAGGTCACGGTATCCCTTCTCAATGCATGCCCTTCCACGGATACGTACATAGTACTAACATATATATCCCTAATTACACGGGATACTGATCATAGGACTTACAACTCTCAAGTTCCCCCGCCAGACTGCTTGATTCCCAAATAATTATTGGAAGGAAGAAGAGGGGGGGGGGCCTAATTGAATCATCAAGGGGACACGTGCCCGGTTCTAAGTTGCCTGTAGGTTTAGCCCTTAGGCCCTTTTCGCTGTCGCGAGCTTTTTGGTGGCGTACACAGCTTAACAGATACTGGGAAACAAGGGGCCCAAATTAATATATCATCACCGAGCAGGATCTGATGAGATAGAATGATTGGCGTACTAAGTAAGTAGGTAAGACTTAAGTGATTGTAGGTTGTCGGCGGAGCACTCGCACGTTAAATGTTATGCCCTCATATCGGCTCAATGCATGGTAGGTGATAACTACGTAACTATAATTGCCTGAGCACTAACTAAAGGAAAACATTAGTGAGTCAATAAAATCGTCTGCTAATAGGCTAGATTCTTGAACTATGGTTCCAGTTATTTGATTTTAAGAATTCTATTTGTCATTATAAAAATTAAATAACTAATTTGAGTATTAGATTTAATTTATAATTAGGATCATAAATAAGTTGAGCTGACTTAAGAGTTGTTCGCTCAACTCGTTAAAAGTTTAGTTCGGATTGGCTCAACTCGTTTAATTAAACGAGATAAGCACAAGTCTCATTTTCAGGCTCATTTATTCAACTAATAAAGTTTGAGTCTAAAAGAATTTGGTCCGCTTTAATTATAGTTTAGGTTCATGAATTTGGTTCAATTTCGTTCGATTTGGTTCATTAAAAATTTGACTCGACTCGTTCGTTTAATTGAACGAATTAAACTCAAATTTTATTTTATTTTATTTATTAAACAAAATAAGTCTGAATTTTTTGCTCGGTTTATTAAGAACCTTATCAACTTTGTGCAAATCTTTTGGATTTCCGGGGGGGGGGTAGCGGAAAATATCCGTCGGCGTGTACTAATTTGACGAGATAAAACAATGCTACGACGAGGGAGTAGGGGTTAGCATCACCGGTTGAGTTGAGATAGACACGTTTAGAATTCTACAAGCTCGCTTTCACTTTATTACTATGCATGGTGAGTTAGAATAGTAGAACATAGGGTGTTTGCGGTAACTCCATACCTAGCAATAATTTCTCGAACGGGAAAGAAGACTATAAAGAAAGTGCATGATAGAACCTACTTGGACGAGCGTAAATAAAGAATCATTCAGAATATACTTTTATTATTATCATTTCGTCACCGCCAACAACTTGTATAGACCAATCATTTTGCAAGAAAAATAATATATATAATCAGACGAGTCCAACTCATTATAAATTTATCAAGTAATATAATTTTAGTTTAAGGGACTTGCAGGACGTCACTTATTCCGTCAAAGTCTTGGATCGAAATAGAGACAGATAACAACCTGACAAATTTTATCCGCCTTATATATAAATAAATATAGTTCCGGTTATATCGGACGGAGAAAAAATATCAGTTAAATATAAATGTAGATATAAGTAAAATATCTTTAAATTTATATTTATATCTATATCTATTTATTTAATATAAAATTATATTTCTAACTTTTAATATATTTTTTAAGACTAAAAATAATAATATAATTAAATTCTAACAATATAAATATCTAATTTTAATATTAAAATATTTTTATTTTAAATTTGATAAATTTTATAATATAAATAAAAATATTTAAATATGAATATGAAAAATAAAATCAGTCAAATTTAGATATAAATATAGATATTTTATCAAGTTTAGATAACTAGTAAAACATATTTAATTTACACCTTATCCTCTGTGATTCTTCCATCAAAATGAAGGATTTATAGGCATAATATTTAATCTAAATATTTAATTCTAATATTAAAATATTCTTATTTTAAATTCAATAAATTTTATTATAAATTCACTGGATATAAATAAAAAATATAAATATGAATGCAAAAAAATAAAATTCGTTAAATTTAAATATATATATATATATATATATATATATATATATATATTATCAATTTTAGATAGCTGGCAAAAACTATTTATTTTATACCAGATCCGTAGTGATTCTTCCATCGAAATGAAGGATTTGTAGGACGTCACTTATTCCGTCAAAGCCTCGATATATATATTTATATATATTTAAGCTAGCTATCGTAAAGGCGTAAACCAATGGGAGAGGGTAGAATATTGGTGGACCCATAAAGCTTGACTCTGATATATGATTATGGAATCGGGTACGATTAGACGCTAGACTTATTTACTTTTAATAGTAGTTAATTTTTATTCTTGGCAGGCATCCTTCTTTTCACGCCTGCCAAAAGTTACCCGATTCATATGATGCGATAACCCGTAAAAAATATGATATGATATAATTTAATAAATTTATCAAGTTAATTTGATTTATATTTGATCCAAAACTAATTTAATTTAATATTAATCTGAATATAAGTTATTCGATCTGATTTTGATATGTAAATTAGTATAAACTATATCTGTTATCAATTTGATCCGCCATTAATCTGACCTAATTCGGCAAAAAATAAATTTAACATTAACCATTTATGATAATAAAAAAAATAAACATATTTTATTATTTATTTAAAGTTGTTAAAAATATATTATTATTTAATTATTTTTTTACTTTTATTATGAACTTACTTATTCATATATTCTAATTTTATAGATTTTTTTATATAAAAATACAACATTAAAAAGTTATAATAATAAACAAATAATAATTAGTAACAGATTATTAATCACATACTTATATGAAGATAAACTTAATTATATTGCCTATGAGGTTAATGAGTTAGATTAATGTTGGTGGTCAATGTCAAATTTAACCTAAAATCACGATTTAAGATTAGCTTGACTCGAATCCAATCCAACCCATCAAAATCTAAAAAGACCCGATTTGTCAAATTAATCAAAACCTGACCCGTCAAATTAACTTAAACATGAAATCACCCGAATACAAACTTACTCGACCCAAATCTAGCCCAATAAGAATATAAACGGAGTGAGTTCAGGATGAGTACTCTCATATCCGTACCCATACTTGATAAAAAAAATCCTTACCCAAATTTATACCTGTACCTCGAATGAGTATCCATTAACACATCTATATCCGTATCCATTGGATATTTGTTACCCGACGGATAATTCATTTACCCACTAATGGATATTATCCAGCAGATAAATCCATTATGTGATAGATGAACCCATTTAGAGTTAAACCAAATGATAATTTTAACCTTAATTTATACTATATTTATTTTAAAATTAAGGGTAAAGGGTTATTATATATCTAATAAATGGGTATAGATATGGATATAGTATGGCTAAGGGTACGGATATGGATATCGCATACCCGTATCCGTACCCGAATCCAATAGGTATTTTTTTCCATCATCTATATCCATTTATCCATATCCATTTAAGTATCCGATGATAAAACTAATTAGGTTTCCGGTAAAAACCTATTGTTTACATCTCTAGACCTGACCCAACAAAATAACCCAAAATAATCTGAACCTGACCTGACTCGAAACCGAACTATCTCAACCCAAACCCAACCCGACCCAATAAATTAATCCGATACAACTCAAATCTACAACGACCCGATTCCGACCCGACCCGTACAATAAGGTGACCCGAAATAACTCAACCTGACCCATAACTGACTCGCAAAGAAAAATGACCCACAAATAACTCAACCCGAGAACTACCCGACCCACTATAACCCTATCCGAATTCGACTCGTTAGACCTAATTGCCACCTATACTTCTTATGTTATTGAATGCTGCAATCTTCCTTTTGGTAGTATTAAATACGTTTTTAAGTATTTGATAACATAAAAAAAGTTATATAAAAAAATATTTTTAAAATAATAGGATATGTGAAGTAATTTACTTTTATTTTTCTTTAGTTTTAAAATTGTTGTTTGAATCATAGTCAAGATGAGAAATTTAAATATGTTATGGGGTACTTGGATGAATGTTCACCTCAATAAGTACCATATACATTTAATGTATATATAGATACTTACTCTTTCTCCTAGATTTTTTTATATGTGTATTTATCTTATATACTGTACAATGTATATAAATGGCTAGTAGATAAATGTTAATTCTAACTCTCAGAAAAGAAATTACTACTGTAGTTTATTGATTTAAGAGTTCACAAAACATCACAAAATTACATATTTCTCATCACGTTATTAGCACGAAGGTTCTACCAAAAAAATCCTACCAAGTCTTTTTGGCAAGATTCTTTCGATATTAACACATCTGTAAACCAATCCAATGGTAAAGAAAATTTTCTAGTAGACTATGCCACTACCTATACCATTCCAAGAAACAAAGAATATTGTTTTCAGCTAAAATATAGTGATGGTAATGTAAACACCATATTAGATGCTGCCAAGCTCACAAAAAGCTTCGTTAGAGCATGTGTGTTGCTCCCTAAAGGGACAAAATTAGTAATTAACGATGCACTATATTCGAGAAAATTTTGAAGAAATTTATTGAGTTTAAATACATATAACAAAATGATTACCATATGAAAGCCATGAATGAAAACGGGAAATAATATTTGTACAATACATGAATTTGGCAAGAAATGTACACTTGAGAAAATGCCAGCATATTCCTTGGGATTATACTATACCGATATAAGTCCAATTGAAATAAATATGGTCTTCAACCAGAAGTTAGAAGACAAGAAAACATTCGCTTTTATGGTATAACTATTTGGGCCACCCAGGCACAGGAATGATGCATATAATTATTGAAAATTTAATTGGACACTCATTAAGAAACATTAAAGTTTTAAAATCTTGTGATTTATCATGTGCTTCCTTTTCGCTGGGAAGGTTGATTATAAAGCCCTCCATGAATAAGATTACCACCGAGTCTCCGAAGTTTTTAGGAAGAATACAAGGAAATATTTACGGACAGCTTGGCCCTCCATGTGGTCCATTTCGATATTTTATGGTGTTAATCGATGCATCAACACGTTGGTCACATGTAAGTATATTGTTCGGTAGAAATGTGACATTTGCTAGACTTCTAGATCAAATCATTTGATTAAGAACTAATGCTAATGAATTTACATCCTCAGTATTTAATGACTATTGTATATCAATTGGGATTGATGTGGAGCACCTAGTGGCTCATGTTCATACATAAAATGGTCTTACTGAATCTTTAATTAGGCAATTACAATTGATTGCTCGACCATTACTGATGGCTCCAAATTACCTTCATAATCTTAGGGATATGTAATATTACATGCAATAGCCTTAATTCAATTAAGACCAACTACTTATCATAAATACTCCCCATTATAATTGGTATCTGGTAAATAACCAAATGTATCACATCTAAGAATTTTTAATTGTGTTGTGTATATTCCTATTGACCCACCACAATGAACCAAAATGGGTCCATAAAGAAGGCTGAAATTTTATATTGGTTTTGAATCCCCATCAACTATTAAACATCTCAACGGATGACTGATGATATATTCACAACGCGATTTTCTGATTTTCATTTTAATAAAATAATATTCCCGAACTTAAGGGGAGATAAGAGCAAAGTAGGCCCATATACAAATGATATTATGTGGAATACAAAAAATTTATCTTATCTTGATCAATGATCAAACTTATGTGAGTAGGAAGTGTGAAAGATTATACATGTAGCTAATCAATTGCCTGACATATTCATTGACATCAATAAAGTGACAAAGTCACACATTCCAGTGATGAATGCTCCTGTAAAAATTACAGTTCCTACTAAAATTTTAGATAGGTCTCCTACAAATGAAACTACAGTGTTTTGAAACCGTGGTAGACTATTTGGTTCAAAATACTTGAGACCAAGAAGGATGAGAAAGTAGGACTATATTCCAAATGATATCAAAATTGTTCCTTCCATTGAAGAAAAAGATAATCATAATTCAAATGTTGAGGATAAAACCTCAAAAGAGGTGCATGATGATATAAATACCAATAGTCATGAGATATCGATAAATTATGTTTCCATAGAAGAACAATTTGATAGAAATGAAACCATAGTAGATGAAGTATTTCCATATTTAATTGCATGTGAAATGATGTCAAATAAAAATGATCTTAAACCAAGGACGATAAATGAATGTCAACAAAGACAAGATTGGCTAAAATGGAAAGGAAAAAGTCAATTAGAACTAAAATCCCTAGAACAAAGTGATGTATTTGGACACGTGGTCCTTACACTAAGGGGCACAAAGCCATTAGGCTACAAATGGGTGTTCGTACGCAAAAGAAATGACAAAAATTAAATTGTAATATATAAGACAAGACTTGTAGCGTAAAGTTTTTCTCAGATACCTGGGAAAGATTATGAAGAGACATACTACCCTATTGTTGATGTAACAATGTTGATATTCTTAATTAGTTTAGCTATCTTTCAAAGACTAAAGATGAGTCTTATAGATGTTGTGATCGCACATCTATACTGATTACTTGATACAGACATCTATATGAAAGTTCCTAAGGGACTTAAATTGTCTGAATCTCATAAATCGAAGCCTCGAGAAATTCTTTCCATAAAGTTCAGCAAATATTGTATGGATTAAAACAATATGGACGTATGTGGCATAACCATCTCAATGAATATATTCTTAAAAGAGGATTTAAAAATGATCCAATTAGCCTATATGTTTTTATCAAGCGATCCCATTTTAGATTTACCATTATTGTAATTTATGTTAATGACCTTAATATCATTGGAACTGACAAACTTGAAAGTATTGTAAGACATTTGATGAAATAGTTTGAGATAAAAGATCTCAGATTTTTTTTATCTTGGTTTATAGATTAAGCACATAAATAATGATATCTTTATCCACCAATCAACATCACTGAGAAGATTCTAAAGAGATTTCACATGGATGAAGTACACCCACTCTACGCTCCAATGATGGTTGACTCACTAAATATAAAGTATAATACATTCCACCCTCATGAGGATAATGAAGAAATCCTTGGCTCTGAAGTACCATATTTGAGCGCAATTAGGGCCTTAACATATTTGGCTAACAATAAACACCTTGATATTTGTTTTCTTTTAAATTATTGTTAAGACATAGTTTAGAACCCAAAAAAAAGGCATTGGAAGGGAGTTAAAACTTTGTTTCGCTACCTCATAAGTATCCATGATCTCAGACTATTCTACCGAAGACATACAAATGCCACAATTATCGGATATGCAGATATAGGGTGCTTATTAGATCCACACAAGGCAAAAATTCAATCCAATTATGTGTTTAATTTGGAAACACTCTAATATCATGGAGATAAAAACAAAAGTAAACTATGACTGCCACATCATCAAATCATGTAGAGTTACTTACCTGATATGAAGTTGGATGAGAATGCATATGGTTAAGATCAATGATTCATCACATACAAAGTGAATGTGGTATGAAAGAAATCATGGATTATCCCACTTTAATATATGAGGATAATACAACTTGTGTCACTCAAGTAAAGGAAGGATACATCAAAGGAGATAGAACAAAGTATAAAGTACCAAAGTTTTTCTCCACTCATGGTCTAGAGAAGGAGGGAATGGTCAATGTCCAGCAAATTTAATTATCCGAGAATCTAGCTGAGTTATTCACAAAATCCTTGCCTCCTAGAAGATTTGAAGAATTGGCATATAAGTTGGGGATGCACCATTTTCGAGATGTATATTAAATTGAGGGGGAGCATTATATGCACTCTACTCTTTTTTCCTTCATTCAGGTTTTTTTTTTCATTGGGTTTTTTCCTAATAAGATTTTTAATGAGGCAGTATATCTAAAGCGTATAACAAAATGTGACTAGTAAACATTCAAGAGAAAGTGTTATGGGTACTTGGGTGAATGTCCAACTCAATATGTACCATATACATTTAATGCATATATAAATACTTACTCTTCTTGCCATATTTTTTTATATGTGTATTTGTCTTATATACCATATAATGTATATAAATAACTAGTAGATAAATGTAAATTCTGACTCTCAGAAAAGAAATTAGTACTATCTTTTTTTGATTTAAGAGTTCACAAAACATTACAAAATTACATATTTCTCATCATAATAAAGAGTTTTTAGACTATAGATTTTAAAAGTTCTAAAAGGTTTATAAATTATATTTTAAAGTACAAAGTTATAAATTTTGAATTCTTCATAAAAAATTTCTACTTAAACCAAATATTGTACTCTTATCTAGTTTTGTAGAACCAAATACTAAAATAACTCTTTTTGGATGTAACAAACAATAAAATAGCCATTCCATTTAAAAAATAACAAAAATATATTCTTGTTAATCATAAATAAATGACCTTTTTTTGTTCAAAGTAAACACGCATAATGAGAAAATCTAAATTATTGTTCATTTCTCGTGTTGAAACCTGATTTCATTTTCTTTCTCTCTCACACTTAAATCGATAACACTATCTTCAACCCTCTCTCTCATATTCCCTCTCCAAATCTTTGTCTCAATCTTATATTTCATTCTTACACTCTTATCCACTAATTTTAGGTATGCCTTTAAGTTTAGAATGATTTGTCTATTTAATTTTTTTAGCTAAAATTTTATAATGTTGTCTAGGTTTTTTCTCTAAAATTATATAATTTATGAATATATTGTTACATTTGGTATAATTTAGCTTTTATAATTTTTTCTAGTTTTTTTCTCCAAAATTATATTATTTATGAATATATTGTTATATAGGTTAGTTTAGTTTTTTTCTCCAAAATTATATAATTTATGAATATATTGTTACATTTGATATAATTTATTTAAAGTATAGGTTATGCTTATTATTGTGCTTTTTAGTTTATATAATCATCATTCCATATATTTTTTTATTGTGGTTGTAAATCTGAATATTTGTTGAAGACTTTTAATTAAATTATAGATTTTAGTCAATAAAAAAAATTATTGACATGATTAGGCCATTAACATGTGTTGAGTGCTACCATAAATTTTTTAATGATATTGTGAAGTTAAATGGTATGATGAGATTAGTATATTTGTTGTAATTAATAGTAAATTTTGACTATTGTAAATTAATGACAAACCAAATTAGACATTCGTGCAAAATTAATGAATTAGATGATATTTATAGTTGTCTATCAAATGTGTAAAAGTTAATGTTCTCAAGGACTCTTTTTGTTGTAGTAACAGAATTTTCTGATATAGACTTAAGTAACAACTTATTGAGTTAGTTATTATCTACTTGGGATGAAGAAAATAAAGGATTCAACATAGGAAGTATATGTGTCCCCTTTGAAGTAGCAATAATATATTTAATTTTAGGACTTAGAGTATGTGACATACCAATAAAGTTAGATAGTGAATGCAAACTTAATAATTTCTATTTTTTTTTTCGAGTGCAAAACACTAGATTCGTATCTTATTAAACCATAAAATGGATCATCAAAGCATAAGTCAATTTTCAATTGGACAAGATTGATAAAAAAAATATTATTATGTTTATAGTCTATATTTTTGTGAAATTTTTTATTTTCTACACCATTCAGAGAGATGTAGCGTATGTTTACCAGACTTTCAAACAATTTCATACATCAGCCATATTAAACATGTGGTTTGTTGGTGTGTGAGTTTTTTTTTTCTTTTTGAGGAACAAGGCTTAAACTCATTTTAGAGAAGCAATACAAAGTCAAAAATTTGCTTGGTTAGATGTGCTCATGTATTGAAGGTAATAAATTCAAATAAAAAATACCAATAAATATTGATGTTGTAATCTTACTATACATAGTATTTATATATATTAATTTAAAAATGTGTTAGGTTTGGGATATTAAGCATTTATCACTATATAATTATTCATCTGATATAAATTTATGGCCTCGAATTAAAAATTATAATAAGGGGAAGATATTTAAGTAATCAATATATGTGTTGCAAAAGAGGAAGGACTTTGAACAAAAGGTTAGTTTGGGCATAGATTAATGTTTTTTATTTGAAATATTGTTCATAAAATCTTAAATGGTGTTATGACATAATTGTAGATTATTGGTCCGTCGGTGACAACTAAATAAGATATGAATAACTTGATTGTGAATGGAGTTTTTGCAGACAATTTTGCTTTATCTTCATAATCAACATTAGTATGATATATTTTTAGATACGATTATGTATATTTCAACAAATCATTTTCTCTCTATATATAAACCCTTGTATAAAAATTTATATTATGTTTATTGTATTCTCAACAGTACCTTGCACTTCCCAACTATAAGTAGAAGTACCAAGATATAGGAATTGAATATAATTTGTTACAACAAGAGCATGCTGTATTTTTGTATATGCTTAAGACAACAGGAGGTTAGGACAAGTTTTGAAGGTGACATGTCTATGTTGACCCCCATTAATGAAGACCATCATGGATATGAAGGTTTTACAAACTTTGGTGGAAATGGTGATGATGATCAATTCAAAGATATGCATCACTTCACTTCTAACACTGCTAAAAGGATTAAGGATTGTGCACAGTCTTTGAAATCAAGTTGAGCACTCTGTAGTCCATATGAAGTGCTAAAGGGAAAAAAAAGTTTAGCAATGAAAACTAAATGCCATGAACTTTAGAAGAACTACTATGAGGTATGTTTGTTCAACTTATATATAATTTGTCTCACATTAATTGTCTCTAACTTTTTTGGCCTTATATATAAGATGATTAGCTATGTCACATATATATTTCACCAACTTGATATTCATGCAATTCATCAGTCAACAATTTACTACAAACTTCCAATAATGGGTAAATGAGGTTGTAAATTAATAGTGCCTTATAGATATCCACACATGTGTAATGGTGTATTTGTTATATAGGTTACTGATTATGCTAGAATGAATCATATGAATCTACTTGCGGAATCTATCATGCAAATTCTATAGGAGATATATAAATAGGTAACTACACCCATTGTTCAAGCATACACACATATGCTAAAGATGAAACTTGAAGCACTTCAAGATAACAAAACAAGCATTATGAATGAAATGTTTGGGGTAATAGTTTATAATTAGGCTATATATAGTTATGGTACTATTATATTGTATGAAGTGCTAATGTATTCCTTCAATGTTTAGGTACAGGTAGCATGTAATATTGTTAATTTGGAAGATAAGATATTGATTACATTGAGCACCATTGAATCTCAATTGTTACCTTCTCCATCAAAGGTATGAAAATTAATAATTTTATAATTAAACAAAATTATAACTTTAGTCAAACAAATGCTAATTTAGATGATTCTTTGATATCAATTTGTCATATCGTTGTGTTATGAGGGGCATTGGATGGTGCTTGTTGCCAACCACAATGATAAATATTTTTCCTAGTTTGATTCAATAGAGAGTAAGATGTTTCATAAGACCGTTAAGGAATTTGATAAGTATATAAATAGTATATAGATGTAGTTTTTAAAATATAATTGAAATATGGGACATTTTATTTATTAGATTCTAAGCATACCGATGGTTTGAGCATGTTACAAGAGTTATCTATCAAATGAATGATGGTGATGGTTAAAATAGTATTATTGGTTCTGATTTACCTCAACAACTAAATATGTAAGTTGATTTCATGTATATATCATCATGTTAACAAGTTAGATTCATGAAGTTATGCCAATTCCTATAATATTTCACCCATTATGGTATGAATGATTGTAGGTTGTACATGTTGGCATTCATGGCATCATTGCCATCAGTGGATGAATAATTCAATTCCATACAGTATGTTTCTAAATTTTTAAAGCTATGTTTATTTTCATACCCCGTCATTTAAAATAATACAGTTCTTTTTTTGGGTAGGAAGATGGTTATAAATATGATACAACGTATTGTTTATGAAATGAGCATGTGTTATCTCCTTCCATGAGAAAATGAGATTGCAGAATTTGTAATTATCGTATTGCATAATTTATAATTATTGTATTGTGTTTTATTATATAGCACAATTTTTAAATATTGTATTATATCAACAAAATCATGCCATTTAAACGTCATCATTTGTATACCATACCCCATCACTAAAATACCATATCCAATCATTTATTTACCATACTTCATCATTTGTACACCATATCTCATCATTTGTATACTATACCCGATCATTTATACACCATATCCGATCATTTGTATATCATATCCCATCATTTTGTATAACACACTTGATCATCAGACGATTCATTTTTCTACAAAAAAATTCAAGAGAGTCGGGGCTTCTTAATCATGCCTATGCATTAGGCATTTTTATGAAAGAACACGCCTCACCATTAAGCGTTTCATTTTTGTTGCAGATTGTGATTCCCAATTTAAAAGAATAAATATTTTTGGATCTTCTAAAACACGTCTATCCATTAAGTGTTTCTTTCAAACAATACGGATATTGATCATGCATCTTATTTTTCTACATGATTATGTTTCGAGTTCCATAGAGCAAATGACTTGGTGCAGCTATAAACACGATTAACGGATAAGAATTTATTTTGAAAGTGTCACCCGATAATGTGTCTGACGATCATGCGTTTTTATTTAATATCCATGTGAATTAGAGGAAGTCCAAAGTCAAACAATTTGGTTTTACCATTCTAACAGGTAACACAAGACGCAATTAGTGTGGTATCACAATTTGATGCATTTACTGGAGCTATCAGCATTTACCGGAGCGATCATAAGCAGCATTATTATTCTGCGATGCATGCATATTCTCGTTAGAGAGTCCAAAGTATATTGTCGTCGGATTCCATTTTCACCCAGCTCGACTTAATATACATTTATTTACAACGACATGTATTTTTTACAGCAAAGACAGGGCCCAGCTGGGAGAGAGAAGTTGATTTTGACTTTTAGATTCTAAGCTTGCGCAAGCCGCATGCACTAGCAGGTGGATATCCTCCCCCCCCCCCCTCTCCTTCAAAATCAAACCAAAACGAGTCGTTTTGGACCAAAGATTTTCCTTCAGGGCAAGGAGACGGCAGAGAAATGCCAGAACCGCCGTTTTCGTATTCGGAACGGCTCGGAAACACAAAACATCACCCAACTGACGTTTCCGCGCAACATAGACGTAGGCCCATCGAAGAATAATCCACAGGCAGCGACGGCAGAAGGGCTTCAGACAAATTACAACGTAAACTTAGACCCAAGTTAGTCGACTAACGAATGAAACGGAGACGTTCCCACGTCAATGATCCAGAATTTCACATCCGGGTGTAGCTGGGTAACCACATGTACGTACGTAGTTAAGGCACATGATGTTATTTACGGTAGGAGCGAATCGCATACGACATCATTTCAATGCTCATTGGCTAGACACTAAGTAATAGCTAGCAGGCAACTTACGGGATAACACCACGCACACCTTGCATGCTCAAGTTTGTTTTGGGAAAGCAAGTTTCGAAGTGGTCGCTATTTATAATCCGAGAAGTAAACTAATTAGCAAAATATATACGCACATTCGGTGGCTGAGGTAGGTAGTTTTCATAGTATTTTGGGATATCATAAAAATTAGGTTAACTAAATATTTATAGACATAATTGTTGGGTTTTTATCCAACAATTGGATTCATATATGAATAATACGAATTCCGGATTGTTGTATAAATTAAATTTGTATATAAGTGATTGTATTTAAGTATAAATTATTAGGTTTAATGTATCTAATTAGATGTGGGTTTGTATGTATAGAGACATTGAGTATTTTAGTTTGTTGATTGACCGAACTAGAATAATCCGATAGACAATATGTCCAGGGACGGAGCCAATTCAGAGTACATGGGGTCGCCTGACCCCATGGATTTTATGCAAACCATATATATTTTATATACAACATAAGAGACAGAAAACAATTCTGGACCGGTGGTTCAAGAGTTGTAAAACAATTTTAAGTGTATGCTGAGGTCTTGGGTTCGAACCCTAGTTTTGCCAAAATTTTACCCTATTTTTTTTTTCTAATTTCACACTTCACAGTGTCGTTGACTAATACTCGTTGGCTGACTTGCTCGGTTGCTCCTGGTTCGTTGCTCTTCCTTTCGATTTTCGTCCATCTCCCTGACTCCCACTCTCTCCCGCTCGAGTCTCGACCCCAGGCTCCAGCAGACAGGTGTCGCACTAACCCTACCCCGCCAGCCGCCGCGCCCGCTCGCTCAGGATTGGTGGCCGCCAAGTGCCAGACACCCACCACCCAGTTGCACACGGCACACGACACTGCGACGCTGCAGCCTGCAGTCACTGCTGACCTGCTGTCTTGCCTCGCCGTCGCCGACTGTTCGAACTTCATCGGTTGACTCACTGTTGTTGTCTGTCTCTGTCTCACACTCTCACTATCTACTGCTCTGTTGTCTGTCTCAACTCTCAATAGAGGCAGCGAATTAGCCAAACAGGCAAGGCAACACAACAGCCCGCTGCCCGCCCCGAGAGCCGGAGTCCAGAGAGATTGAGATTTGAGAGGGTGAGGTTTTTTTTTTAAATTTATTTAAGATGAAATATAATATCCTTTTTTGTTAATTGAATTAGTTTGTATTTTTATTTCTAATTTTATTGTGAATATGTGAAATTAGAATAGTTTGTATTGAGATTTGTTAATGAGTTGATTATTGTATATTTTTGAATTAGGTTATGTTAATTTTGAATTAGTATGGTATGAATTATTATTGTGTAATGTTGATTTAGTTGAGTATGAGTATTTTTGTTAATTGAATTAGTTTGTATTTTTATTTTTAATTTTATTGTGAATATGTGAAATTGGAACAGTTTGTATTGAGATTTGTTAATTAGTTGATTATTGTATATTTTTGAATTAGGTTATGTTAATTTTGAATTAGGTTATGTTAATTTTGAATTAGTATGGTATGAATTATTATTGTGTAATGTTGATTTAGTTGAGTATGACTATTTTTGTTAATTGAATTAGTTTGTATTTTTATTTCTAATTTTATTGTGAATATGTGAAATTGGAATAGTTTGTATTGAGATTTGTTAATTACATCTTGTATAATTGTGAATATGTGAAATTGGAATAGTTTGTATTTCTAATTAGTTGAGTATTTGTTCACTACATCTTATATAATTGTATTGTTGTATTCATAATTGCATATTTGATTTTATCAAATTAGCATGTGGAAATATCTTCAAAAGCGGCCTAAAAACAAAGAACTAGCTAATGGGAACAATTCTAATCCAGTTCCTAGTCCTGTAATTCATGAACCAGTTTCTTCATATCTTCATCAATCTCAAGCTACACAACGCAATTGGGTGGGTTTAAATTCTCTGGAACTTGATCCAGGTTTGAGGGAAAAAATTTCAGATTTCCATCCAAATCAGAAAGATGAGGTAAGGAGAGCTTATATTCGTCTTGGTCCTTTCCAACCTCGTGCACACAATTTTCCAATTAAACTTATTGCCGGCAAAAATCGAAGATTTGTTGCATCTTGGTTTGATCAGTATGACTGATTAGAATATAGTATAGCAAAAGATGCTGCTTTTTGCCTACCATGTTACTTGTTTAAACAAGAATTTGAAGCCGGTGGTGATCATTTTGTGGGTCAAGGTTTTGGGGGGTGGAATAAAAAGGATAGGCTTGAAGTTCATGTTGGTAATTGTGATAGTCCTCATAACAAGGCTGTGAAAAAATGTGATACTTTGATGAATCAAAAGTATGGCATTCAAGCTGCTTTGTCAAAACAATCTGAAATAGTGAAATCTGAGTGTCATATTCATCTAGAAGCATCCGTTATTGCTATTAGATATCTTCTTCGACAAGGACTAGCACTTCGGGGGAATGATGAATCGGATAGTTCAAAAAACCGAGGTAATTTTTATGAGCTCCTAAAAATATTACAAGAAGTTAATTCATCTCTGGCTAGTTTTATGTTGAAAAATGCTCCGAGAAATAGCCAGATGACTTCTCCTGATATTCAAAAAGATATTGCTTGTGCTTGTGCAACTGAAATAAGTAATGAGATTATTAAGGAGATAGGGGATGATGTTTTTGGCATATTAATTGATGAATCTGATGATATATCTGGGAAAGAACAAATGGTTGTTGTTGTATGTTATGTGGATCGTAAGGGTTTTGTGATGGAAATATTTATTGGTATTGCACATGTAGCTGATACAACTATCGTGTCACTCAAATCAACACTTGAGACAATGTTAGTGAAATATAAATTATGCATATCAAGAATACGAGGACAGGGCTATGATGGAGCAGGCAATATGAGAGGAGAATATGGTGGTTTAAAAACTTTGATTCATAATGAAAATAATTCAGCATATTATATTCATTATTTTGCTCATCAGCTTCAGTTGGCACTCGTTGCAGTTGCAAGGTCTCATGAAGATGTTGATTGGTTGTTTTTTATCGTTACTGGTGTTGTTAATGTAATTGGATCATCTAACAAACGTCGAGATATACTTCGAGATAAACGTGCTATTGAATTAAGCATTTGATCTAGGCAAGATCGAACATAGGTGTGGATTGAATCAAGAATCAGCCCTTTCAAGGGCTGGAGATACTCGTTGGGGGTCACATCTTAAGTCTCTTTCAAGTTTGGTTAAGTTATTTTCTCTGGTTATTGAAGTACTTGATTTTTTGAAAAAAGATTCAAAAAGTAGACAGAAAGGTGAGGCTAGAGCTTTCAAAGATCTACTAATGTCCTTTGAGTGTGTTTTCATGTTACATTTGATGAGAAGGGTTCTAGGTATCACGAATGATTTATCTTAGATGTTGTAGAAGCGTGATCAAGACATTGTAAATGCCATGAGACTTGTTCAACTTGCTAAACAACACCTCCAAACGATGAGGGATGAAGGATGGGAAAATCTTATTGTTGAAGTTTCTTTATTTTACCATGATAAGAATATTGTGATTGTAAATATGGATGATCGGTATGTTAAGGAAAACAAATCACAACGGTTGGCTCCATTTCTTACAAATATGCATCATTACAAGTTTGATTGCTTCTACAACATATTAGACTTGCAATTAGAGGAGATTGAATCACGTTTTGATGTGATAGGCACTACGTTGTTGTCATGTGTAGCATGCTTGAATCCATCGGAGCTATTTTCTGCTTTTGACAAAGCTTCATTGATTAGGTTGACAAAGTTTTATCCTAAGGATTTTTCTGATGTTGATGTTGTGATACTGGATAATCAGCTTGAGAATTATATTTTGGATGTTCGATCTAATGAAAGATATTCTGAATTAAAAGGACTTGGTGATCTCTCAAGGAAGTTAGTGGAAAAAAAAAAGCACACTACATATCATTTGGTTTATATGCTTGTGAAGCTAGCTTTGATTTTACCGGTAACTATTGCAACTGTTGAAAGAGCTTTTTCAACAATGAGTTTTATCAAAAACAAGTTGCGAAATTGTATGTATGATGAATGGGTGCATAATTGTCTAATGTCATATATAGAAAAAGATGTATCCGATACCATTAGTAATGAGACTATTATAGCTCGGTTTCAAAATATGAAACCTCGACGAGTACAATTGTAAACGAATATCTATGTATGAATTTGGATAATATTAAATATATTATTATTATAATTATAATTTCTGGTATTATTTTATATTTAGATATATGCTTGTTATTTATTGGGACCCCATGCATTTTATATCCTGGCTTCGTCCTTGAATATGCCAGCTGTCTATATAAAGGATCGTGGTCCCTCAGTCACATATACGACATCCTATTTTAATTTCCATCAGTAAAAAAAACCCGACATGTGTGTGCCAGATCCAGAAGACTGCAGTACCGTCATTGTCCCGAATCCATCGATAATTTTTCCGTTATGGATTCAAGTATGCTTCCGCAATATATTATATATTAATCTTGATGGATTAGCATTCGATCTTGTCAAATCTATATAATACATTAATCTATCAATTGGTATCAGAGCCGTCAGCTAAATTTATCAAGATTAAAAAAAAATGTTTCGGTATTATTCATACATGTTTTTGTTTGTTCAACGTTGTTCATGTATTCGAATGGTACTGTTTGGCACTGTAGCTACTATTCAAGTTTTTTTTTCGATATAGCACTATTTGGTACTGTTCATTCCAGCGCCGTTTTTCCCTCATCCGTTACCTCGTTGCAGTGCAGCTCACGGAGGCGTTGGGCATTGTTGCCGCCGTCAAGCATCATTCTCGGTTATTGCAGGAAGCTAGCGACGGTGGACTGGTTGGAAATTTTTTATATGGCAATTATAGGGCTAGGCGGCAGACATGAGAAAGGATAAGATATTAGAAAGTAATTAAGGTTAATTACTGAAGGGTTAATTTGGCAATAATAATAATAATAAAAAGGAGAGGTATAACGTACCACTGTTTTGTAGCCTGACTATCAAAGGACTCACGTTAGATGTGGGAGCTTCCTTTATTTGGTTTTAAATCTCTTATGGGGACCACACCATATTAAAAAAAAGAAAAAAAAAGAGGGGTTTGTTTTGGTCGAGACCGGGTTTTGAACTCGAGACCTTTTCTAGCTATTTTTACTTAACCTTTTCTACCGCCCATTCATATTATTGTTTAGGTTTTTCTGGCTTGTTTCTTTCTTAAGCATATTGGGCCGGTTCCTTTGTTGGGTTGATTGGGTTGGTTTTGGACTTTTGGTTGTATAGCCCATCTTTTAATATATGTATATTGGATATTTTTGGGCTATTATTTTGGCATTCATTGATTTTGTATTATTCAAATAGTAATATTAATTAAATATAATTGGCCTAATTAATTTAATTAGATGTTTATTTTATTCTTATCTAATCAATTGCTGTGTGGGCCTTTTATGTGTGTTTTGTTAATGCTAATAAAGTTAGATTTAATATTTTTTTGTGGATATTAAATACAAATAAAGTTAGTTCCGATTTAAGTTTAAATTTTTGAATAAAATTGAGGGATCAATTAATTTAAATTTTTGGTTGTCTAATATTATTAGATAAACTAATTGACACAATATGTCACTAAAGTAACATCTTTTATGAAGATTATTTTATTGAAATTATTGGATGTTTATGTATATATATTTATTCATGAGAATATTTTGTCGGTCCAGAGAAAGATACATATTTGGAAGAATTTTATATATATCTGTGGTGATAAATATGTGGTAATTATTTGGATGCCATGTGGATAATGAGTTAATCTAAAGATAATCTCATTATCTGACAGGCCTTATTATCAGTGTTTAATCACTACAACAAGAACTCCACTTGTAGTTAATATTACTGTCCAAAGACTTAATATAAATGTTACACAAGATTTTTATGATGGGATTGTCATCATTTAAATTTATTGATTATGCATTTTTCTATGAGTATGTATACTTATGTTGTTGTTTTATTTTCTATATAGTTATGTTTGCTACTACTATATCTACCAACTTGAATTCCATTTCCATGCTGAACGAGAATAATTTTAAGGAATGGAAGGACAGCTGTAACACCCCCAAAAATCACATTTAAAAAAAATCATTTAATTAAAATAAATACAAGCACGAGGTACTACCACCGTGATTAGTACAAGCCCAATCCTCCGCCAATCTCGCACCAACCACAAGGCTAAGGAAAATTTCACAAATCAATAAATACACTTAAGGTAGAGAAACATAGAAATTCGATATACTCATAAAGAGGGAATTAGAGTGTGAAATCAAAGCGTTAATACAAAATTAAAACCAATACAAAGGCAAGCCCTAAGGGGGAAAACTTATATAATGATAAATTAAAACTAGAAAAATGGTAGACAGTCCGGTCGACACTCGCTCTCGACCCCAAATAAGTCCAACGGTCATCACACATCCCCGCCTGACGTATTCAGTATGTCATAAGCATCAAACACGCTACCTCTTACCTGCACAAATTTAGAAAGACCCTTTACTCGTGGGAATGAGCAGCACCCATAAAACGGGTGGTCAGTATACTACGTACTGAGTAAGGTAACCATATGGGTAAGCCCATGTAAGAAAATAGACAAGTAAGGCATAAAAGCATAATTTAGGTTAATATCATTAGGTTAGTCTTAGACTAATATTTTTGTCTTACACATTTCTCATATTAATTCCACGTGAGTACGGAAACTCCACTATTATAGCAAGTGGACCGAAAATACTCCATAGGGAAAAACGCACCTGACCACTATTATAGCCGGTGGACCGGATATCACTCCATAAGGCAATACGCGCCTGACCACTATTATAGTAGGTGGATCAAAAAATCAACCTCATTGGCCCTGACTTATGTGGTGTTCTACTATAAGTATTTAGTATCTTTCCATGTCTTATTACCATGTAATGTTTGGTTTATCGAGCCCGAAATCCCCCACTATTATAGCTGGTGGACCGGAAACACTCCACAAGGTAGAACGCACCTGACCACTATTATAGCCGGTGGACCGGATATCACTCCACAGGACAAAACACATCTGACCACTATTATAGTGGGTGGATAGAAAAATATATCTTCACTAGGCCCTGCTCGATAATATTTTACTTTAAGTTTTTGGTGTTTTATTTGTATCTTATTCCACACATACAACCCCGACTAAACATGCATAACCCACTAGACTTCCTACGCTCACCCTTTTTATTCTTAGCTTCCCGAAAACCCTATCCCATATCTTGAGACTTCTACACTCTCTAGCACATCCAGTCATCCTTTCCCCATTTTTCCTCATTATCATGAATACCTAACTCCTATGTGCGTGGGTCGAGGCCCACTTTCCATATCTCTAAGTCAACTCGCTATCACTCTCTAAGGTTTTCCTCCAAGAAACCCTAATTTGGCCTATATGGCCCAACCTTCCTCTATCCCACACAACTCATGCTCCTATGCCCCCAATTCATCACCTTACTCGATTCATCTCCAAGCACCCCACTTTACTTCCCATTTTACACATGTGGCCACAAAATCCTAGTTGGCAATCCCAAAACCTTAACACCTCTCTTTCCTCATACAATGTTATTCCTTTATCACTCTCACTTACCATCCCCTCTTCCATATGACACATATCCAACACACCCTATGACCCCAAGACTTCCTTCCCATCTTTTCCACTCACCATGAGAACCCTAAATTCTTCTACATATGGTTCTAGGCTCACTCCTCATAACTCTGGCTCAACTCCTCTTTACTCTCTAGGGTTTCCCTCTAAAACCCTAATCTGGCTTATATGGCCTCACTTCCCCTAATCCTACATAACCCATACTCTTCTTTGCTACCAAACCATCACTTTCTTCGAAACTCACTTGACTTCACAACCTTGCTATCGAACTCCCACACGTGATCACGAAAACCCTATTTCGCTCCCTAAAACCCTGGTACTTCTCCTTGCATTTATGTCACCCCCTCAAACCCAAATACCTTTTTCTCACTTAACTCACTTTTCCTCCATGTGACACCCCTTCCATCTTTTTATTCCCCATTCTAACCATTTCCATTAGTTTTCCCTTCCTTACACACTTCTCTCACTTAGAGTATCCTCCCAAAACCCTAATCAAGTCTCCCATGTATCCTTACACCAACCCACGTACTATTTTTCACATATGGACTCCAATCACCCTAACAATTCTTCCCTTACCTTACTCAGCCCTCAAGTCAACTTTTCCCATATAAAAGTCATCTCCATGCAAATGCTAACCATCCCATGCAAATCCTAGACTCCCCATGCATGTTTTGGTCCATTCCCTTAATTTATTCCCATTATTCCTCCTTTTGTCCACCTATAGGTCAAGAGACATTTAGGCCATCCTTACCATTCTCTAACCAACTCAATTTCCTCACTCTTTTCCATTTCTCCCACAACCACATTACACTAATTAGGGCTTCCTATCATACATGTCATGAGGGGCAATACCATATAAGCACATCCAAGTACAAGTAACAATACCACATTACACATGTCATAAAACACATGCAGCTTACCTGAGTTCTCTACTTAGCAAGCTGCACTACAAGAGAAAAATCTATAATATATAAGGCACACACATCAAATTAGCACACTTAAAACATTTTTCACACACATTAGGCCTTAACCATATCCTTAACTAAAATGACACCGGGCTTGGAACACACTCCTACGCCTCCTTAGGGTTTGGACTTAGTTCACCTATAAGAGGAAAATACTAGGGTTAGCTTCCCTCTTATCAATATTATCATTATTTCCTACTTTACCTTTATCATAACCTAGTATTAGGGTTAATAATAATAATAGTAGTAGCTTATATAAGTAAAAATAAGGGTATTATTTTTAAAATGGTTAATCATGCTATTGTTAGTTAAAATAGGGTTAGGTAGTTATATTGGTCCATGTTAAGGTATTATTAACGATGTTAAAGACAATAACTTTAATATTAACAATAATAATAATAATACTAATGATAATAGTGATAATAATAATAATAATAATAATAATAATAATAATAATAATAGTAGTAGTAGTAATTACATTAATTATATTTAAAGGTTAGGAAGGTTAGGGCACAACCGTAGCTAGGCGACAGCAGCGGCGACATACAACGACGATGGTGGTAGAGGAAGTGGGGTTGGAGAGGTGGTTTTTTAGGCTATAATAGTGAGAGTGAGATGGTGGTTGTGGTGGTGGTGAATTCTCTAGGTTGAGAGCATTGGAATGGTGGTGGTGGCGCAGCAAAGGTGGCGGTGTAGGTGGTGGTTGTTGTGGTGGCCGAAGTGGTGGAGAAGGAGTAAGAGTGAAGGAGAGGGAGGCAGGGAGAAAGGAGGGCAGGAGGAGGTAGGGGAGACATTGTTGAGTGGTTTGGGTGGCAGAAGAGGCGGTGGTTGCGGTGGAGATGGTAGCGTACGACGACGAGAAGGGCAGCGATGGGTGTAAAGTGGCTGATTGAGCAACCAACTTTGCACGGTTAGGGTGGCTCATGTAAGGGGGAATTGGGGGTGGTGAGTGGCATGGTTCAGTGGAGGGTAGTGTAGGGAAGATTTTGGGAGGTGTTTCGGGAGGCGTCGTTGGGTAGTGGCGGCAGGGACGGCATCTGAAGCCGCTGTGGCGCAAGTAGGGATGATTTTTTGGGTAGGGAAAAAGAGGTCGAATGGGATCGGTTGGGGGTATTTATAGGCCATTGGAGGGAGGATAAGACAAAAAGGGAAGAGGAAAAGGGGGAAGGTGTGACAGAGCTCTCCGGTAGGTGGTGGTAGGCCAGTACGAGCCTGCAAAGTGGTAGTTATAGGTTTGGTCAGGGAGGAGAAAAGGAAAGGGAGGGGGCATGCATGGGAGGAGGTATAGGGCTGGTTGGGGCCAAAAAAAGGAAAGGAAAAGGATGGGGAGAGAAGGGAGAGGGACAGGCTAATAGTACGGTGGCTAGGCTGGTATGCGGTACGGGGTTGCATGTTTCAACTTACAAGGCGTGGAAGGGAGAAGGGAGGAAAAATGAGAGGTGGGTCGGCTGGTCGATCTGGGGGAAAAGAAAAGAAGAAAAAGAACGGGGATCGAGCGGGTGAGGCAGAGGGAAAAAAAGGGTTAGGGGGCTTTGCTGCGTAGGGAAAAAAGAGGGGGGTGAGGAGTTGGGCTACGATGGGTGCAGGCCCTAACTGGGGAGGAAGGAAAAAAAGGAGAAAGGAGGAAAAGAGGAAAGAAAAAGGAAAAAGGAAGGAAAAAGGAAAAATAGGTTGGTTGGGATATTTAGAATATTTTGGTATTTTTAAATATTTCAAAATAATAAAAATTAGTAAAATAATAATTAAATTCCTTTTTATATTAGTTTAGGATATTTTGGGTAATTTTTTCTAAATTCTATTTTAGTTAGCAAAATACCCCAATATCTCCTAATTAAATTCTTTATTATTTTTCCCTTATTTTTGTCTTAAATACTCGCCTTATCTTAATAAAATACTATATTTAATTAATTTTTCGAATAAATCCTTATTTTATCATAATTTCCTAAATTAGCATTTTAGGGTATTTCAACAACATTTTACTTATCCTTTACTGCATGGATCTAGACCATGCACTTTGGTTAGCGAAACCCACTAATCTGACAGTTGAAAGTTCCTCTGATGAAAAAAAGAAATTTGAGAAGTGGGATCAATCTAATCGTATGGGCCTTATAATCATCAAGCATGGTATTCCATAAGCTTTTAGGAGTAGATTTTCTGATGAGATCACCGATGTTAAATGTTTCCTTACCAAAATTATAAAATATTTTGCAAAAAATGATAATATTGAAAAAAGCACTCTTTTGCAGTGCTTGATTTCATTAAAGTATACAGGTAAATGAAATATAAGGGAGTACATCATTGAAATACCCCAAAATTCTAATTCTGAAAAATTATGGCTAAATGAGGACTTATTAGGGAAATTAATTAAATAAATTATTTTATTAAAATATAGGAGAGTTATTTAGGGAAAATCAAGGGAAAATGGTAAATAAGTTAATTAGGAAAAAAATTACGGAGTATTGCTAATTTAAATGGGATTAAAAGAAAAATTATCCAAAATAGCCTAAATTAAGCTAAAAAGGAATTAATTATTATTTTCTAAATATTATTATTCTAAATAACCCAAAAACACCAAAATACCCAACCCACGTATTTTCCCTTTCTTTTTCTTTTCTTTTCTTTCTTTTTCTTCCTATTTCCCCCTTTTTCTTTTCTTCCTCTCTTTCCCTTTTCTTTTTCTTCTTTCCCCCCTTGACCTGGGCCAGCCCGCTGCGTGGCCTAGCTTCTTCTGCGCGGCCCAAGCCCACGCCGCTTCCTCCTTCCTTTTTTTCTTCCTTCTCGACCGATCCGGTTCTTTTTTCTTTTCTTCTTTTTCTACCTGAACCGCTTGGTCCCGACCTCTTCTTCTTCCCCGAGGCATGGGCGGCGACCGAGGAGCTACAACCCAGCACTCCGTCGGCCACCATCCTTCCCTTCCTCTCTCGTCGCTTTCTTTCACATTTTTTACCCCAACCAACCTATTCCCCTCTCCCGAGCACCCTGCCCCTTTCCCTTTCCCTTTCCCTCTTCCCTCGACTCTGCCGCCCCTACCATGGCAGAACCGCCTCCACTACTGCCACGGGGCGACATGCCTGGCATCTGCACCTCCCTTATCTTCTTTCCCTTGTCATTGCCCACCCAATCGACCTATAAATACCCCATAGCCTACCTTAATTCAAAATTTGATTTCGAAAACCCAGAAACTGCCCCTTCTCGCCGCCACCCCTTTAGACGAGCAACCCACAGCCGCCGCCCATCTCTGCCATACAAACCACCCCCAAAATTGCTCCTTGCACCACCCTCTACCTAACCAAACCCTCCTCGTCCCTTGATTTCCCCTGCACGAGCCACCCTGGCCGTGCAAAGTTGCCCTCCCCAAATGACCAACTTCAGCCCCTACTACCCTTCGCACCGCCACCCGCCGCCACCTCTACCCTCCAAAACAACCAGAGGAGCCTCCTCTACCTCCCCATACCTCCCTTTCTCCCTTTCTCCCCCTCCTCCTCCCTCCTTTCTCATCCTTCCACCACCTCAAATTTCCACAACTGCCACTGCCGCCGCCGCCACCGGTGCCACCACTACCTTAGGTGGTTCTCTAACCTTCCCAACCCTTAAACCCACTTTATACAAGTATTAGTTATTTAATAATATTAATGGTATTATCTATAATATTATTATTATTACCATTATTTTTATTATTTTACTATTATTAATATTATTATTATTATTATTATTATCATTATTATTATTATTAATGTCATTATTATTAATGTCATTATTATTATTATTATTATTATTATTATCGTTATTATTATTATTATTAATGTCATTATTATTATTATTATTAATGTCATTATTATTATTATTATTATTATTATTATTATTATTATCATTATTATTATTATTAATGTCATTATTATTATTATTATTATTATTATTATTATTATTATTATGATCATCATCATCATCATCATCATTATTCCTAAAACTAACCTTTGAAATATTTATAACTAATGCTACTATTAATGGAGATCTACAATTTTAGTATTATCATGATAACCCTTGTTATTATAATAATAATAATAATTATTATTATTATTACTATTACTACTACTGTTATTATTATTGTTAATAATAATAATAATAATAATATTATTATTATTATTACCATTATCATTATTATTATTTTCTTGCTAATATTGTTAATACTAACTTTATCCATTATCACCTTTTATTATTAATATAAATATTTGGACCCTTATATTATTGTGATCATTCAGTTACTATATTGTTGTTATTGTTATTATTATTATTATGCTTAATAGTATTATCATCATTATTATTTTTATTATTATTACTATTATTATTATTATTATTATTATTATTATTATCATTGTTGTTGTTATTATTAGTACTATTATTTTTATTATTATTAATGTTATTGAAACCGAATTCGGCATGTTACCCTTTTGTTACTATAGAAGAAGAATACCCAAACTTAGTACTATTATTATTATTATTACTATTATTATTCTTAATGCCTTTGTTACTAACATTATTACTAAGGTATCATTGTTAGTACTTTGTTAATATTATTGTGATAGAAACATTCGAACCCTTATATTATTATTATTCCAAATGTAACTATTATCATTATTATCTTTAATAATATTAGTATTTTGTTAGTAATACTAATATTATATTATTATCTTATCCCTAAAACCATTATTAGCCTTAGCCTTAAAAATAATAGGGCTTCTATTTCTAGGAGCATTGGTATTACTATTATTATTATTATTATTACTATTTTATTTTAACAAGTATTAGTACTATTATTAGAAGAAATAAAGCTATTAGATTTAATGATATAAATATATTTATGAATATTAACATAAGTATATTTTGACTAGTAATATCTAGTAGGCTAACTTGATGGTAAAAACCCTAGTTTTCACTTATAAAACCCCCTATAATAATAACAACCCTAATCTTAGACTAAAATAAGAAATAATATTATTTTTGGTAGGAGGGAAACTAATCATTAGTCTTATCCTCTTATAGGTGAATCAAGTCAAAACCCTAAGGAGGCGTAGGAGCGTGCTCCAAGCCCGGCGTCGTTTTAGGTAAGGATGTAGCTAAGGCCCTTGTGTATTGTGTGACTTGTATGCCTTGGATGCTATATATATATATATCATGCTATGTCGTGTATCGTATGATTGTCATTAACTTGACTTATGTGTAGCGCAACTTGGAGTTGAGGTATGTTCATGTATTCCTTATGGCATGAGTATGATATGTATACATGGTGATTATGATGTGATATGATATGACCCTCTAGAACATGCATGCTAGGATGATTGTTAATATGATATGGGAATGAAGGAGTAAAAGAAAGAAAAGGGGAAGTGAGTTTACTAAGGGGGATATGAGGTTGACCAAAATACCTCATGATCCATAAGGGGAAATTAAAGAGGAAGGAATGATCCAAATGAATGAGAGATGGGAACCATGCATAGAAATCTTAAATTTTGCATGGGGACTTTGGGTGTCTGCATGGGATGGATAAAACTTGCATGGGGGTGATCTTTACGTGAGAAAAATTGATTTAGGGTGTAAATAAGCTAAAGGGAGAGTTGTGGAGTGATTGGAGACTTGGGATGAAAAATAGTACGTAAGTTGGTGTAAGGGTGTATAAGGGACCCGATTAGGGTTTTGGGAGGAAGCGGTAATCTAGAAAATGTGGAGGTAAAAATGATTAAGGGGGAGTGGAGTACGGATTAAGAGTGGAGATTTATTTTGGGTGAGTATGGGTTCCATGGGAGAGAAGAGACTTTGGGTGAAAAATAGAGAGGTTACTTGTGGGAGAAGAAAGGTACTAGGGTTTGAAGTGGCCAACTAGGGTTTTTCGGTCACGTGTGGAATCGAGGGAGTAAAGCGATATGATTTGGGATTGGATCTAAATGAGATAAGGTGTGTGATGATAAATGAAGTAACGGTAGTGTAAGTGAGAGAAAGTTGGGCCACATAGGTCCAATTAGGGTTTTCAAGGGAAAACCCTAGAGGGTGATAGTAGATGGGGTTGATGTCATGAGGTGTTGTGCCTTAACTCACACCCGTAGAAGCCGGGTTTTTCATTATGTGTAGGCATAAAGGGGAATGGATGTCGGGGCATGATAAGAGGCACAAGAGTCTCAAGATATGGGACGTGCCCCCTTGAGAGGATAGAGGTAGAATGTTGGAGGCATGCATGTCAAGGGTGAAATGATTATCGAATAAGACACAAATAAGATATTATCCATTTAAAGAGAAAGATTGTTGAGCTGAGCCCAGACCGGTCCATCAGCGAATAATAGTGGCCAGGAGTCGGGGTGCCCTGCATGACTAGTCCACCGACGAATAATAGTGGCCAGGTTCATTTTGCCCTGTATGACCGTTCCACCGGCTATAATAGTGGGGGTTTTCATGCTCAACAAACCAAACGTAATGATGATGAGACATGGGAAATATACGAAGTAATTACAGTGAAACATCATGTGAGTCGAGGCCAAACCGGTCCACCGGCAAATAATAGTGGCCAGGAGCATTTTGCCCTGCATGACCGGTCCACCGGCTATAATAGTGAGGTTCCCGAACTCACATAGATTGATAAAGACTCTGATGTGAATGTAATACCCCGTTTTTAGGAAATCCTAATTAAAATTAATAATTACGTATGATTAGTTATAATTATTAATTTAGGAGGTTTAGTATTAAACGTATTATTATTATTATTATTATTATTATTATTATTATTATTATTATTATGACATTTTAGATATAAAAATAATTAGGCTAAAAAGTTGATAGAAACTGATTTCTTATTTTAATCCTAGTTTTTATTCGTAAATCTTATCTGAATTATTTTAATAATTACCGCGACTTGTAACCCGAAATCAATTTCTAAAAATTATTCCTGATTATGTTTATCTTTTTCGTTTTATTTAAATCTACCTTAGATCGGATTATTTTTCTACCTGATATTTTAATTTATCCGGACTAAATTTAATATAAAATATATATGTATATATATATAATATATTATTTATCTTCTCTCCCTTCCTCTGCCATTTTCTATCCCTTCCCGTCCTGTCTCCCTTATTTCTTACATTTACTCTACCTTTTGCAATTATATACATATATACACACCACACCCTCGCACACTCTACCCCAAACAGTCCCCCATTTCCCGCACACACTTTCGGCCGAAAACACACACACAACGCACACACACGACGCACACACAACACTATTCCTCCCCGCTCCCTCTTATTTTTCTCTCGACACACACCACTATAGCCCCCTCCATTTCTTAAGCCCTCCTCTATTCCAAACAGCCCCCCTCTTTCATTTCACAGATTCACAGACACACGCACGCCTACAACTTCTGCCCATCGCAGCTCCCCTCCATTTTCGATCACCAAACAGCACCCCCATCACATGACCCTACATGCACCGTCGTCCAGCCCTGCACCTCCATTTCCGTCGCCCAGCATGCTCTATCCCAACACCACCACCTCATCCAAGCCCCCTGCACCGTGCACCAGCCCATCGCCCAAACCAGCCAGCAGCCCATCGCCCAAACCAACCACCTTCGAACCATCACCCCTCCCCGTCGCAGAACCCAGCCCTGCCACCTCCTCCCTTCATCCTAGCAGCCCACCACCCCGTCGCCCAAGCCTGTAGCGCCCAGACCCTGCGCCCTTCCCCGACCCCAGCACCACTCTCCCGCCAGTCCACCGCAACATCTCCACCATCACCCCGTCACAGCTCGTCGTCCAGCAGCCCAGCAGCCGCAACACCACCCAACCAGCCTGCACCCTTTTTCCCCGTCGCCTAGCCGCCCAGCAGCCACCAACAACCGCCGGTCTCCACCGCCACTGCCACCCTCTCCCTTCGCCTGCCTTGCCTAGCCGACCCTCTCGCCTAGTCAGCCGTGTCTCCCTTCCCCTCATGCGTGACTCACACTGCATGCAGCGTGAGTTGCGTAGTGTGTTAATAAATTTTGGTACCAATATTAATTGTAAGGGTATTTTGGTAATTTTAGAAAAATAAATATTTTTATACTATAATTATTATTTTATTTGATAGATATTAATTCTGTATTTGTGGTATTATTTTTAGGTACGAAAGTTTAATTTGCAGGACCTAATCCATTTTAGTGGATACCACTAATTTTACGTTTTTGCTGGATTTCAGGTAACCGTTATACTCTACTAAAATGATAAAAATTGGGTGATAATACATTATGGTTTTGGTGTATGAAATATATTTAGCGTGATTTATTTTAATATAATTATGTGTTAATTATTATTATTATGAAAACGGATAAAAATGAGCATGCTATCTAATATAAAATATTTCGGGTATAAAAGTATGACTTAGAAATGATTCTAGTGATGGAAAAATATTTGGTATGATAATTATGTATATAATTACTAGTTTAGTATGTTTAGATATAATTATACAATAGTTATTATGGATGTGTGCCCTAGGGGCAATTTAGTCATTTTTGTGTATTATGATATTTATTCTGAAAATCATGTCTAATATGTATTATCTGCTGTTGATTCTGCGATCATGTGTTTTGTACGTTTCAAAAGTATATGATAGGGTTTCGTATGCCGAAATCTATGTAGGGGCAAAATGATCTTTTGACATGATTGATGATTTAAATTATATAATAAATAATTAGATTATTCATTTTAGCCTTTTCATGATAGATTAATAAATAAGATAGACTTAGTATTTAAATGGATACAAATCTGATAATTATTAACTTCAAGGGCATTTTGGTCATTTTCGGCCTAACGCCCAAATATGAATAATTGGATATAGGATGGCCTTAGACTTTTGGTAGGTTGACCTTAGTATTGATTTTGACTTTTCTTTATACCGTTGACCATAGGGTTGACTTGGATAATTGGAAATAAAGGGAAAATGAATAAGTATGGAAATGAGAATAAATGTGTAATGTGTGTTATCTGTGATCAGTGTATAAAAATACTAATACGTAAAGTGAAAGACCTCGAGTTTGGGAACGGTTTCTCTCTAGGGGTAGCTATCCTAGAGACGAGGTAGGAGTCCTCGATTTGTTTGAGTTTTTGGTGTGCTGGTTGTGCCCCAGTAAGGCCCTAGTCTACTCTATAGGTGACCTACGGGCCCTATAGGGGGTATCGATACTTAAGGATTAGGTGTCCGAGGTGAGGAGGGTACTGTGTGCCTTGTGAATCAGTATGACCAGAGTGTTGTTATGCCTCTGGGTTGGATGGTTGGAGGGTATCGTGTTGCCTTGTGCGCCGGTATGACCAGTGTACTGTTATGTCTCCGGGTTATTATTGTATCCCCCTCGAGTAAATAAAAATGGAAATAATATGATTTGATTGGAAGGATTATTATTGAGTATTGGATTGGTTTGGTAGTGGCTACTGTGCCTACCTGTGGCTTAAGTAGTAGCCTGCGGGCCTACATGTGCGGGTATTACGTCTATAAGTATGTCTTGACGTTATGTATATTATTATACTATATCTGTAAATATACCGTTGATGTTTTGTATTTTAATTTACTGTACCTGTAAGTGTACCTGTGAGATTTCGGATATTATTATCCTGTGTCTGTAAGTACACAGGTGATGTTATGTATTTTATCATATTCTACCTGTGACTATACATTTAACGTTGTGGATTATGTTATAGCTTACCTGTGAATACACTTGTGATGTTATAAATTTGGTTGCGAGTTATGCTGAGATATGAGTCATGATGTGGATGTTATAATTGTTATGCTGGAGTTTAGGTTCTAATCATTATTTCTGAGGGTATCTTTGGCATGTTAGTCTGGTAAGCTGTCAGTTGTTTTAGACAAATGAAAATGAGTAGTATGTGGCTTTAATAGAATTTGATTGTCTAAATGATTATTATATATCAATCCTCGTATGAATACTTGAATGTCTTGTACCTGTTAACCGTATGCCTTGCATGTGTTACATGCTAGTTTTTCATATTAGTTTGGTATAAAGGGTTATTCAGTACCATAGTACTGACGGGTTTCGTTTCATGGTTCCCTACCTATTCCACGGGCAGTCTTTACCTTGCAAGATTACTTTGAGGGTAGGGTCTGACGACTTCAAATAAAGGGTTGAGAGTTAGGACTATCCGGTGTTCTCCTCGACTTCTTTTGGTCTGGATATTTCTTGGACTCTTAAGTCCCCTGCTATTTCTCTTTTGTTACATTACAACTCTTGCCTGATCTTTTGTATTTATTCGGGACAATGTAGTTTGTAATGAAATTCTATCCTGCCTTTTGTTTTAATGTTATTTAAGTAAAGTAATATTTTAGCCTTAGCACTCAGTATAAGAACGGTAGAGGATGCCAGACTTATACTGAGTGTGGTGGTAACACCCATTGGTTTTGTAATTATCGCTTCCGCAAAACAAAAATTTTTAGTAGTGAAAATGGGGGTGTTACAAGTTGGTATCAAAGCTTTTGGTTTTAAAATCCTCCCTTCTGTCTTTGAAAACTTTCATTCCTAAAAGTTTTAAAAACCCGGATTAGTCAGGTGAGGAAGTGTGGTATGGATTTGGGTTTGGCCTTAGAATTAGCTGTGGTTACCTGTTGGCCTTTTATGTAATTAGTTGCTTGTTACTTCTCTAGGTTGCCTTATTCTGCTGCATTTACTACGTGATTTTCTTGAAGTATGTGTTGAACCCTTCCTTGCCCCATCCTAGAGCATCATGGTTCAGAATACAAGACTTGCATGTATGGAGGAGCTTCTTATCGCTATGGCTGAAAGGGACTTACATCAGCCACCACCTCCACCACCATTTCAGATACCTATCCATGTTCCTGCACCAGCTCCGCAGGAGGACTGGTTGCGAAGGATACGATCACCCGTTTCATGGGTGCTGCTCATTCCCACGAGCAAAAGACCCGTCTGAGTTTGTGTAGGTAGGGGACGCCGTCTTTGATGCCTACGACACCTACGAGGCATCGGGCGGGGCCGAGAGTTGAGCCTAAACTTGGCTTGGGGATCGAGAGTGATTGACCGGACTCTATGAAATGCCCCGAAAATTTCTAATTTTAAATATTATACTTAAATGAGGTTTTATTATAAAAGTTAATTAAGTATATTACTTTATTTAAAATAAAAGGAAATTAATTAGGGCAAATCAAGAAGAAATTTATAACTATTTTTATTAAGAGAGAATTTAGGTATTTTAACTAATTAAGGATCTTATTTTGGAAATTAATTAAATAAATTATTCTATTTAAAATAAGGAGAAAATAGTTTCAAATTAATATTAATTTTATAAATAATTTAATGGAAGAAAATTAGGGTTTTTTGCTAATTAAATTGGAATTTATGGAAAATCTTTTAAAAATCCTAATTTAGCCTAAAAAGGGATTTAAATATTATTTTATTTAAATATTATTATTTTTAAAGAACCTAAATATCCTAATTAATTTAATTAAACCAACCCACTATTTTTCTTTTTCCCTTTTTTCCTTTTTCCTTTTTCCTTTTTCCTTTTTCCTTTTTCCTTTTTCCTTTTCCCTTTTCTTTCTCCTTTTTCCTTCTTTTTCTTTCTTCTTCCTTTCCTTTTTCTTTTTCTCTTCTCTCCGGACTGGGCCTGTCTCGGCGGCCCAGTTTCCTTCTCCTTTTCCTTTCCTCCGCGGCCCAGCGTCGTTGTCGCCTTCCTGTGTGTTTCCAGACGCGGCGTCATGGGGCGTTTTACGTCGAGACGCCGCGTCTGGTTTAATGAAGGAAATAACCGACGCCAACCGGCCCGGTTCTTCCCTTTTTCTTTTCTTTCCCGGCCGACCGGACCGCCTCCTTTCCTTCTTCCTTCTTCCTTCTTCCTCCTCCGTCGTCGCAGCTGCAACTCTCGACCCCGTCAATGGCTTCTCCGGCTACAACGGCTTTGACCGGCCGTTTCTTGCCTCATTGAATTCCCCTTGACCCGAGGAATAAATTGGCGTATCTCTCGTTCGTTATCTCTTGCCCATTTCCTCTCCCCAGCCTCGCGAACTGTCGAATCAAACCAAACGTTGGCTGACCATTTTCCGCCGCCGGCTGCCCATATTCGTGCACCCCATAACTTCCTGCCGACCCCCAAAACCCTATTATACCATCTACAATCTATAAATAGCCTTGTTGTAGGAGTTTTTGGAGTTTTTCTTCCCCGAGACCCTAAGCCGAGTTGCCGGCCACCGCAACTTCAGACGCATTTTCCGCCGCCTTTAGCCAACCTCAATGCCACCGCCACATCCCAAATTCTTCCCTGCAACGCTCTCTAGTTAACCAAACTATTTTCAACCTTCGATTCTTCTTGCACGGGCCTCCATAACTGTGCAAAGTTTGTTGCTCATCTCGCCAGAATTTTACCCCTAAACCTTAAACCTCCGTCCGCCGCCGTGCGCCGCCACCTTTGGCTGCACCACCACCATCATTTTGTCCCTCTCCTCCTGGGAAACCATAAACACCTCTTATCTCACCTCAATTCTCCCTATCTTTTTCCCAACATCCATCTTTCCCTCTTTTCTTCTCTTTTTTCGGCCGCCGCCGCCGCCGAGGACCACCGCCGGTGCCACCTATCCCCACCAGCCTAAGGTTGAACCCTAGACCCTCTCAACTATTTTCCATATTATTATAAGCCTTGATTTAATTTATTTCAATTATTTGCATATAAATACCATTATTATTATTCTTAATATTTATATTCTTAATGTGTATTATTATTATTAGTATTATTATTGTATTTATTATTATTTATGTTGAGGGCTGAAGCTCTATTGTATTTTAATTCGATTTTATTATTATTCCCCTTATTATTTATATTATTACTATTATTAATATTAATATGATATAAGTATAATTATTATTATTATTTCTATTTCGAATTTCTATTATTCCTATTCCATTATTATTAATACAAATATTTTACCATTTAATAATTTTATTATTGTTATTATTATTATTATTATTATTATTATTTATATTCTCATTGATATTAGTTTTATTATCTTTGATATTATTATCTTAGTATCATTATTATTATTAGGGTAAAGTCTTTAACCCTATATTATCAAGGTTTATAATATCTCTATTATTTTTTTATATCTTTAGCAAAGTTAGAATTTTGTTAAGGTTATTTTATTAGTATGTTATTATTTGGTCAAAGCCCTAAGGAGACGTAGGAACGTGCTCCAAGACCGGTGACATTTTAGGTAAGGGTTTACTAAGGCCATTGTGTGCTTATATGCATTATGTGCTTCATATGCTATGCATTCTACGTTTATGATTATTAATTATGTCGTATATGATATGACGTGGAGTTGAAGTATGTCTTGTATGGCATGTGTATTATTTATGTATGATAATATGTGTTGTGACCCTGTAAGGCATGCATGTGAGGATGTTGATATGATTTGTGCGGGGGAAAAGGATGAAAAATGAGGATGGAGAAAGAAGTTGACCAAGCGATGTGAGTTGACCTAAGTATCTTAATGATTTATGGGTGGAAAAATAAAATGGGAAATGTAGGGTTTCATGGGAGAGAATATAATTTATGATTTGTTTGGGAGAATCTAATGTATGATGTTATTTGGGAGAATGCAATTTATGATATTATATGGGAGAATCTAAATTATAATTTGTTTGGAAAAATCTAATTTATGATGTTATTTGGGAGAATGTAATTTAATTATGATATTATATGGGAGAATCTAATTTATGATTTAATTGGGAGAATCTAATTTATGATTTGTTTGGGGGAATCCAATTTATGGTTTTTCTTGGGAGATTCTAAATTATGATTTTATGTGGGAGAATCTAACTTATGGTCTTGTATGGGAAAATCTAATTTGTGGTTATGAATGGGAGAATCTAATCAATTGTAAGGTAAGGACAAATCTTTGGGTTTTATATGGTTTGAATTTAGGTTTGGTATGGGTGAATCTTTGGTTTTGTGTGGATTGAATTTAGAGTTTTGTATGACGAAATCATGGTTTGTATGGTGGTATTTATAGTTGTATGGTGGTATTAGAGTTTACATGGTGGCATTGATGGTTGTATGGTGGTATTAGGGTTTGCATGGTTGAATTTAGGATTTCACGTGGAATTTTAGGGTTTGCATCAAAAAGGTTCGAAGGTTTGCATGGGGAGACTAATGTCTGCATGGGTATGAAATTTACGTGTGGAAAGTTAATTTGGGATGTAAGGAAGGTAATGTAAGTGTTATTTGGGTGTTGAACCATTTTGGACGGAAAATAGTACGTGGAGCATTATGAGGGTACGGAAGAGACTGAATTAGGGTTTCGAGTAATGAACTCTGGGTTGTTGTGATTAACTAAGGTTGGAGTGGATAATTGTGGTTTGTTATGATTAACTAAGGCGTGGAGTGGCTAATTATGGTTGGTATGGTTAAATAGAGTTTGGAGTGGTTAACTATGGTTTGTTGTGGTTAATTGAGGTATGTGGTGGCTGATTAGAGTTTTTGTGTTATCATGTGTATGTGGTGATTTAAGTGTAATTATGATGGTGGAATTTTATGATTTGTGATGTGTGATGACTTATGCATGTCCAAGGTGAAAGCCTTTGAATAAGATACTTAATACATTAAACACGTAAAGTGGAAGATGTTGAGACAGGCCCAGACCGATCCACTGGCATAATAGTGGCAGGGAATGTTTTCCCTCGCGACCGATCCACAGGCTAAAATAGTGGCAGGGTATGCACCCTCGCGACAGATCCACCGGCTAAAATAGTGGGGGATCCCGATCTCAACAAACCAAATGATATATGTTGATAAGATGTGGGAAGATACTCATGATTTACAATGGAACACCGTACGAGAAGGGGCCAGATCGATCCACCGACATATAATAGTGGCAGGGTATGTTACCCTCGCGATCGATCCACCGGCTAAAATAGTGGCAGGGTATGATACCCTTGCGACCGATCCACCGGCTAAAATAGTGGGGTTCCCGTAAGCGTATGGACTTGATAAAGAGTATGATGTGAAAATAATTCGATAAAGGATTAATAAAGCAATTAATCTAAACTATATTGGATCTTGGGTTTTTCACTTGATCGTTCATTGCCTTTATGTTATTGTGTTGGTGATTATTCCCTATTATTATTCTGCATGGATTATGTGCTTATGTGTTGGCCTTAGTGTTCGGTTACCTTATTCAGTACGTAGCGTACTGATCACCCTTTTTATGGGTGCTGCTCATTCCCACGAGTAGCATGCCCTTCTGACTTGTGCAGGTGGGTGAGACATCAGTCGGGGCTGAGTATTGAGCATGTTTGGCTCAAAGTTTGAGAGTGTTGTGGCCGTATTCATTCTTTACGCGATTTCATTCATTTTGTTATTTCTTTGGTATAGTATTTACCATTTTCTGATTCATTACTCGATTGAGTATTTTAATGAAACTTTTATCGATTGTAAGTTTAATTCTCTTTTGGAAATGAATTACATTTCTTGATGTGCACTTTGATTTTGTTTTACAACCATTTAATGATTATTTGAAGTTTAGGTTGTATTAATTTTGTAATTGATTGTTAATCTTTTCTTTAGCCTTAGCACTTGGTACTGGAACGGTCGAAGAGAACTGGTCTGGTACTAAGTGTGGCGGTAACATCCCCAGAATTCACGGGTTTTAAGTATTACTATTTTAATTACTTCCGCTTTAAAAAAAAGTAGTGAATTTTGGGGTGTTACACTCTATCTTACTTTTGCGATGTATCATTTTTCTCTGTCGTACTATGTTTGATGTATTCGAAAAACTTATTTAACTACTCTTTGGGTTGTAATCCTAAACCGCACTCTGTTTTATTAATGACTTGTGTTTTTATTAATGACTTGTGGTTGATGTTAACCTTGTTTAGTCTTTGCACTTACTACTGGAACGGTAGGAGTGAACCGATCTGGTACTAAGTGTGGCGGTAATGCCCCCGAGTTTACGGTTTTGTCATTTCGCATTCATGAAACCTTTTTATTAAAACAAAGTTTTTCAGTGGTAAATTTTGGGGTGTTACAATCATGGAGATGTCTAACATTGCTTTAAAACTAAAGACACTAAAGCTTGAATTGTTAGATGACTTACTTGTGCATTTAATATTTATTTCTCTTCCTACATAATTCAGTTAATTTAAGGTCAGCTACAACTACCAAAAGGAGAAATGGACTTTTAATTAGCTCATTTAATATTGTGTGCAAGAGGAAGAGAGATTGAAGCAAGATAAGACTGAAAGAGCTCATCTAGCATTTACCCCTAAAATTCAGGGCATAAAGAGAAAGAACGAAGCTTCTCCTAAGGGTTCGGTCCAAAAGAAACAACAAAAGGAAAAAGATAGTTGTTTCTTTTGCAAAAAGACTGGACATGTTAAGAAGGATTGTCAAAAGTATCATGCATGGCGCATGAAGAAAGGTACAATTCTAACTTTGGTATATTCTAAGCTTAATTTAGCTTCAGTACCTAGAAATACTTAGTGGCTAGATTTTGGTGCTACTACTCACATAAGTGTTTCTATGCAGGGTTGCCTAAGCTATAGAAAGCCAAATGATGGTAAAAGACACATCTATGTAGGAGATGGAAAGGCAACTACAGTTGAAGCGATTAGCACTTTTAGGTTATTGTTAGAATTAGGTCATTATTTGGATTTAGAAGACACTTTTGTTGTAGCCTCTTGTAGGCGAAATTTGGTTTCTATTTTCTTATTAGACAAATTTAGTTATTATTATTTATTCGAAAATAATAAATTTAGTTTTTCATTAAATTCAAATGTTATTGGTAGTGGTTCATTGTGTGCATAAGATAACTTATATTTACTTGATGTCATCACTTCATATCATGAAACCTTGCAAGTAGAATTATGTGGTACTAAATGCAAATTAAGTAAAGATAATTTAGCATTATTATGGCATAAGCGATTAGGTCATATCTTAAAAGGAGGAATTGAAAGGCTTTTGTCTGATGGTATTTTAGATTCCCTTGATTTATAGATTTAAACAATTACGTTGAATGCGTTAAGGGAAAACATACCAAAATAAAGAGAACATGTGCAAATAGATCTTCAAACATCTTAGAGTTGATTCACACGGATATCTATGGACCGTTCCCTGTGACTTATTGGAAGGGTCAACAGTATTTCATATCATTCATAAACGATTACTCACGTTATGGATACCTATATCTCATTCATAAAAAATACAGTGGTTGAACGTGTTCAAATCTTTTAAACTTGAAGTTGAGAACCAACTCAACAAAAAAATCAAGTACGTTAGATATAACCGTGGTGGTGAATGCTATGGCTAATATGACGGTTCAAGTGAACAATATCCAGGACCTTTTGCTAGATTCCTAGAGTGTGGAATCGTCCCACAAAACACCATGCTAGGTTCTCCTAGCATGAATGGTGTATCTGAAAGACGAAACCAAACTCTTAAGGATATGGTAAGAAGTATGATTAATCATTCTATCTTACCAGAATTACTATAGGAAAAAGCACTAATGACAACAGCTTACATTTTGAATAGAGTACCAACTAAAGTAGCTACCAAAACACCTTATAAACTTTGGACAAGCAAAAAATCTAGTCTGAAACATTTTCGTATTTGGAGATGTCTAGCTGAGGCTAGGCCATATAGGCCACATGAAAAGACATTAAACTCCAAAACAATTAGTAGCTATTTTATTAGTTACTTTGAGTGATCAAGGGGCTATAAGTTCTATAATCCCACACTCAGGTCGATTTTTGAGACAAGAACTACCACGTTGTTTGAGGATATTAAGCTTATGGGGAGAAATAAGATTAGGGACATTATTTTTGAGGAGGAATCGATTACAATTCCAATTATTATCTCTGATAAAGTGCCATTGATTAGGAGGTAAATCAAGAGCCTCTATAAGATAATGTTGAACAACCACCTATTAATAATGAGGTGATTGTTCCACAAGAACAAACTCAACAACCTCAATAGATAAGGAGATTCACCAGAGAAAGGTGAATGCTACTTCGAATGATTACATTATATTTCTCCTAGAGCATGAGGTAGGCATTGGGATGATGGAAGATGATCCAATTACTTCTGTCACGCCATAAAGAGTTTGAATTCTCAAAGGTGGATTGGTGCTATGAATGAGGAAATAAAGTCCATGATGGATAATGCCGTATGGGATCTTGTCCCATTGCTTGAAGGAAAGAAACCCTTTGGTTGCAAATGAATATTTAAGACCAAAAGGGATTCAAAGGGCAATGTAGAGAGATATAAGGCAAGTCTTATCGCCAAGGGCTTTACACAAAAGGAAGGAGAGGATTTTAAAGAGATATTTTCTTCGGTCTCATATAAAGATTCCTTGAGAGTAATCATAGCATTAGTGACACATTTTGATATTGAGTTACATCAGATGGATGTTAAGACCGCTTTTCTTAATGGTGATATTGAGGAAATAATCTATATGGTGAAACCAAAAAACTTTGTGTCAAGAGACCCAAAGAATATGGTTTGCAAACTTAATAAATCCATCTATAGGTTTAAGCAAGTGTCTCAACAATGGTATTTCAAATTTTATCACAAGGTTGTGTATAGTTGATGGTATTAGGAGATCGCTCAAGATGTTGTGTGACAATAAGGCCACAATTGAGTATTCTAATAACAACCTAAGTTCTACAAAATCAAAAAGTATCGATATCGAATACGTGGTTGTTAAAGAGAAAGTACAGAAAGGAGAATTATCTATAAAGCATATTAATACAGACTCCATGATAGCGGATCCACTCACTAAGGCTTTACAACTCAAACAGTTCCTCTAGTATGTTACTCATATGGGTGTTATATCAGCTAATGATGTTTAGTTTTAGTGGAAGTTTCTCACTTTGTTTGCTCTATGTATGGACACTTTGTTTTGGCTTATGGACATTTTTAACTATATGTTTTCTGCAGAAATAAAGTTTCAGTTTATTTCTTTTCTGTCTTTGTCAATGATTTGATCTCACTAATATTTTAAGGTGGACCAGTTACAAATAGGCATATTAAGATCACATTACATGAAAATTTCATGCTACACATCCGCATTTTGATCATTGTCATTTAGTTATATCTACATATGTGACCATTGAAGGTTTAGTTACAAAGAAATGTGACAGAAGCTGCTTTGATCCTATGTTGATGTGACTAATGGACCGGATTGGTTATAGATACATTTCATTACAACAACAATTTTGAGCTCATTCTATTATTTGGCAATTTGTGGTTATAAGGTCACACATATAGCTCAAGTGGAAAATTGTTGGGTCTTTATCCAACAATTGGGCTTATATGTGAATGATATGAATTGCGGGTTTTTGTATAAATTAAGCCTGTATATAAGTGATTGTAGTTACGTATAAATTATTGGGTTTAATGTATCTAATTAGATGTGGACTTGTATGTATAGAGACATTGGGTGTTTTAGTTTGTTGATGGATTGAACTAGAATAACCCGATAGATAATATGTCAGTTGTTTATATAAAGAGTCGTGGTCCCTAGATTACATATATGATGTCCTATTTTGATTATCATCGGTTAAAAAGAAATTCGGCGTGTGTGTGCCAGATCCAAAAGACAGCAGTATCATTATTGTCCTAAATCCATCGATAATTTTTCCGTTATGTATTCAGGTATACTTCTACAATATATTATGTATTAATCTTGATGGATTAGCATTCGATCTGGTAATATCTATTGAATACATTAATCTATCAATAATTAGTACTATATTTTTTGGTATCATGTGATCAAGTTTAGTGTGGTGCACTTTGTATCAAATTTTAGCTATATATATCCTTAAAACTAAACATCTATAGATTTCGATTTCAAGATCTCTAAGTATACCTTCTTAATGTTACAGAAACCTAATAAGGTATGAAGTTTTTGTATTCTTTTGTTCAACTAATTTGCTTTACATACTGCTTAACTTTTTAGCTTATGAATATATATACTAAAATTGTATGAATGGTGTTTTTATGAGATGTTTATATAAAATTATATAATTTTTTACCTCATGCATTGAATTTATTTTAAAATATATTAATTATAATTAATAAAATATATTATTATTATTATTATTGTTGTTGTTGTTGTTGTTGTTATTATTATTATTATTATACGGGGACATCAAGACTAACTCCGTCCCTACATATATTACAAACATAAGTACATATGAAAGAATGAACAACTACTGTTTGAGAACTTTTCTAAATAATGTTCTCACCAAAATAATTAGAGTATTGTTTTGGGTTACTTACTAAAAAAATTAAAAAATTTAGCCTAATTTTTTAAAAAATAATTATTTATCACAAATAATTATTATTGTAATAAAATAGAGACAGAAAACTTGGGAAACAACGGGGTGACTTGGATATATATATATATATATAGAGAGAGAGAGAGAGAGAGAGTCGGTGCATCAAGATTCAAGAAGAATTTGATGGCATCTTGAAACCTGGCCAGGCAATTCAACAGTGTCCGAGACCACTGCATTGCGGATCATTGAACAGACACGTGCATCCTTTTCCAGATTTTCTCTTATTAATTGGGATGTAGATGAGGCCGGTCATCAAAAGTTTCAAACACCGCTTAGGGTTGGACCCCAAGGCATCCCTCATTTATTAGCAATCATTATAAGCTTGATCAGCGTAGGCCCCACTTATTTGTATTGAAATTATTAATTGATCGGCACCTTCTTATCAGCTTCAGTATCACCCCCCCATCTTTAAACTCCGCGATCTCCAATCATTATAACAGCAGGCCCACTTATTTGTATTTAAATTATATTCTAACTTACCCATCACAAGTCGACGCTTTGGCCGAGTGGTTAAGGCGTGTGCCTGCTAAGTACATGGGGTTTCCCCGCGAGAGTTCGAATCTCTCAGGCGTCGGGTCTCTTTTTTAATCATTTCATCCGAAAACTCGGATGGATATCAACTAGATTTGTCAAAAAATTTAATCCAATTTCATCCAAATAATTAAGAGTTCATCCAATTTCAATATAATCCAACCCGATCTATTATTTATCCGAAATTCGATATAACCCAAAAAACTATAAATCTAAAAATATTCAACCCAATACTACCCGAAAATTAACATTAATCCAATTCACAAATATACACCTCAAAAGGCACCATAAGATTAAAAAGTCATCTACATCCAGTACTTAGTTTACCACACGTTGATAGCTTTACCATCAAAATACTACATAATTAACACTTCTATCTTCTTAGAAGATCAAAAAGTAATTGGTTGACCGCATATTGGTAGCACTACAACTAAATCTATACAACTAAACCAATTCAATCTAACTCTAATATTCAAAAGTTTCTACAATCTTTGATATACACAAAAGGTATGATATGATAGCTAAGGCAACATGGAATGAGTTGATACAATCTACATATTACCATTGTATGCAAGATGATCAACTATAAGTTGTTTCCGATCCCTTACCTGCCAAGCCTTGAGAAACATTAGTCACAAAATATCAAAACGTAAGCTTCGACATCAAATTATAAGTAGCCACCTGATGTTAACTTGCATAAATCATACAACCTAACAACATATTACCCAACACCAAATACTAGTTTCACCTCACAAAAAATAGACATTAGATGATACAAATTTGTGAGATAAAATTGCCATCAAATACTACTCTCAACTCAGTAAAAATACAATAGCTTAAAAAAAGTACCTCCTACTCTTCAATTAGCCTCATTGTTTGGTTTAAATAAGTCCACAATATAACCATCTTTTTCAAGATCCGTGCAAATGCTAAAAATATAAATTATTTCACAAAAGACATAATCATAATAAAATAAATTGATTTATATAATCAAAATACCTCCATATCCAAATAACCAATTATGTGTTGTTACTAACACATCAATATTTTTTGACAAAAAAAAATTTCCACTTATTCAATATCTTACCACCCATACTGAAAGTAGACTCTAAAGCAATTGTGGTGATTGGAATAACGAGAATATCTTTTACCATGAAACAAAGTATCAGAAAGTAACTGGATTTATCCTTCCAATAAGAAAGCACATCAATCCTAATTAATCGCATCATTCTTTGAATTTCATGATAGCTCTCTAATTCAGTTTTTCTAATATTGCTAGCTCTAAGAAATATTGAAGAATTAAATTCCTAAATAAAATGAAAAAAAATAAAGAATAAGACTATGTATACAAATATAATAAAAAATTTAACTAAATATTAGGATGAATATAAAATATATTAGTAAATTTAATATCTAATGACAATAGTTTACCCCTATGTCATTGTTTTGTTGACAAGTATTGACTTCTCTTTGAGTAGAAGTGCTTGAAACACAAGAATTTACTTGGCGATTATCTTCATAATACTTGTATAAGTCAAGAAGTTGAGCATACACTACCTTAGTCACCCATGAATCCTTGCCGGTTCCATAAAATTTTGTGAAAGCAAATGTCAAGAAATCAAACTTGTAATGCTGATAAAAAATTATAGCAAAAGCTATAATCATAGAGTAGTCTGACCAATATTTCCCAAATTTTCCATACATTTGAGTCGCAATTCTACTAATGTTTATATCATGATACAACATTGCCTTCTCTAAGCACCTTGGAAGGATCCATACATTAAATAAGTATTGATTGGATGTTGGATACTCAATTCAAAAAAATAAATTTGTGATATTGTAGAATGGTTGTAACAAATCACAATCTTTTTTACCTTGATCCATTCACTACTTGAAACATGCCACTTGAAATTAGGTTCATTCAATGCATAATAGTATAAAGTCCAACTATAATGTAATTGTAACACCCTCAAAATTCACTACTGAAAAATTTCGTTAATTAAAAGGAAATTAGCAGAAGCAAATTAATTAATCGTAAATTTTGGGAGTATTACCGCCACACTTAGTACCAGACCGGTTCACTCATACCGTTCCAGTACTAAGTGCTAAGGCTAAAGGAAAATGAAATACAATTTGTAAGAATTTCAACACACTTAAATCAGAGTAGCGTATCAAATGTTTACAAGGATGAAATCCACCCATGGTGGTTACAGTATCAACATATACATTTAAAACCAGAGATTTCAACGAGAGAGAGAAAAACCCTAGTAGTTCCGGATGAGACCTTACTCTCTTTCCCGTTGCCCACTTGAGTAGCACCTGAAATGACCTGCAAGGGACACTGCCCATTGAATAGGCAGGGGCCCCACGAATGGAACCCTTCAGTACTACGGTACTGAGTAACCCTTTAAAGTCTCACTTAAAAGCAGGTCCGCAATGCAACACATGAAACAAGCTACATACATATATAATAAAATTCACATAATTAACATTCACATAGCATATCAATATATCATTACGAACAATCGGTACTTACGGTCTTAAGCCAAGTCATAACGCAAACTCAAGCAATCAGGCCTTAAGCCATTGCTCCACTATAAGTGATTAGTACTTGCCCATAATTTTATTCACATACATAACTAGTTTTATTGAGCTTGGGACCCCCACTATTATTGCCGGTGGACTGGAATACATATAACTCATCATCCAGGGCACCACGCTCCTGGCCACTATTATAACCGGTGGACCGGGATTTATAAAGAATCATCACCCAGGGCACAACGCTCCTGGCCACTATTATAACCGGTGGACCGGGATATATAAAGAATCATTATCCAGGGCACAACGCTCTTGACCACTATTATAACCGGTGGACCGGTACTCAATATCATAAATCACTGGGCCCGACTCATTAATATTCCACTTTCAATTATAGTATCTTTCCTTTCTTTAATAATCACATCAATCATATTTATTTGCCTCGAACGGGAGATCAATAACCCGGGACACAAAGGTACACCGGTCGTACCGATGCATATCAGCGACATAGTACCCTTCAACCACGAACCCAAGGACACAAAGGTACCCTGGTCGTACTGGTGCATAAAGCTAACTCAGTACCCTATCAACAAGGACACCTAATCCATAAGTATGCATACCCCCTAACTAGGTCCGTAGAGCTAGAAAGAGTAAGATGTAGGGCCTGGCTGAGGCACAAAGGCACACCAGCAAATACTAGAATAATCGTGGACTAAACCACATCCTTAGGGTAGCGACCCCTAAGGAGTCACCATTCCCGATCTCGAGGTCTTTCACTTTAAGTAATAGTGTCTTAATTAGGGTGATCACGAAAAGCACGATAATCCGATACTTATTCACTTTCGATCATTTCGATATCATTAATCGTTTCTTATTTAGAGGATTATCAGGATGTCACAGAGAAATCATCAAGGCCATACCAATTATCAAATACTCTTACTTGGCTAATCAACCTTATTTAAATCACATTATCAGGTTCCACAATCACAACAAATTAGGTACAAATCACTTATTTACCCCCTTACTTATGTAATCGCCAAGTCATCCATTCCTCATTAACAAATTACCCTGTTACCCTTTAGGTTACATAATTCCCGAATTACCCCTTATCCGATTTAGGTGATCAAGTTACCTCCTACGCTTTTTAGATCACCATTCATTCCTCATAATTGCTACACTCATCATATTTCCCACTTGGTTGGTTAAATTACCAAATCGCCCTTCTCCTTTGTTATAATTACTAAATTGCCCTTGAGTTGAATAAATTACTCACTTACCCCTCTTCCTTATCATGATTGCTAATTTGCCCCTTTAGTTGGTTAAGTAATTATCACTTTATCCTTTAATTGGCTAAGACACCAAGTTGGATCTTTAGTTGGATAATTTACCGAATTGCCTTCTCCTTTATCATAATTACCATCCTACCCTTCTCAATTATTTTTAATTGCCATTTACCCTTTCTAATTATTATAACTCACAAATTACCCTTCTTCATAATTGCCAATATTAAGTTATCCTTCTTCATAATCATATTTATTAATTTACCCTTCTCCATATCCATAATTACTATGTTACCCTTCTCCATTATTAAAATTACCATAATACCCTTTAATTGATTAATTTACCAAATTACCCTTCTCTAGTATCATACTTATCCAATTGCCCTTCTACAATCATAATTTAATTACTAAATTATCTTTTGTCGTTATCATAATTACCAAGTTACCCCTTACTCCCAAGTTTACCATAATATCCTTTTATTTACAAAATTACCATTTTACCCCTTACATCCAATTTTACCATATTACCCTTTTGCTCGTAAATTACCATAATACTCCTTTTAATTTACAAATTACTATTTTACCTTTTACATTCAAATTACCATTTTCATCTTTCCTTACAAAATTACCATTTTGCCCTTCTTTTCCCAAATTACCATATTACCCCCTTTACTCCCAAATTACCATAATACCCTTCTTCTCACAACTTAAAATTTTATCCTCTTACTTATGAATTATCATTTAACCCCTTTCTTTTGAAATTACCAAAATACCCCTTTGCTCACAAATTTACCAAAACACCCCTTTCACTTATAAAATTTTCATTTAACCCTTTGTTGCACCATTTTCACGAATTTACCACCACTACATAAAATAATGATATTATTCTTATCATCTAAGTCCACCAACTTGTTATTAATCAACATAATACTCATTAGCAACTACATACATTAGATCACATACTTCATAACCATAATTACTAGAATACCCTTAGATAATAATATCATTCAAGCCTTAGCAACATAATACATCATAAACAAGCATTTAACATTTCCATCAATAATCAACATTTTCCTTAATTATCATACCTACACATGACACAAGCTATCATGCATTTCCCTTTTTCTTCCAATAAATGTAAACAACCATTTACATATCATGCTTGGCTCACAAAACATACATAAAATCATAATCAACTTCCTAATGTGCTAGCATACGTTTCCATGCATTTAAGGGAGGTTTAACGATTACCTCGATCCCGCAAAATATCAAATCTTACCAAGCATAATTAGTAACTCAACACCTAAAAATAACATCCATCATTATTATGTTAGAAATAAGAAATTAAAAAGGATAAGACTTTATAAAAATTTATTTAACAATAAAACACTTTAATTAATTATTAATATACCTCAAAAATTTTCCAAATTAAACCTAAAACAAGGGGAAGCTCACGCTGCATGAGCAGCGTGAGTGTCATGCAGAGAAGAGAGGGGTAAGGGCTCGAAGAGGGGTGAGATGGAAGAGAGGAAGGGTGGCTCGGTTTAGGGACTTTAGGCTAGAAAAGGAGGTAGTTAGGGGAGGTTCTAAGGCAAGTGGATGGTGCAGAAGTGAAGAGGGGGTGTAGGTGGAGGCTAAGGGTGGTTTTGATGCGGCATAAGGCGGCGGCAAGGCGGCGAAGTTTGCTGCCGAGAAGGGTTGAGGTGGAGGGGTCATGAAGGAAGGAAAAGGAGAGGGAAAAATGGAGGGGTTCAAGGGTCGTTTTTGGCCAACTAAGGCACGACGGTGGTAGAGAGGGTTGCAGGGTGTCGAACGGTGGGTTGGGTGGCGGCAGAGGTGGCCGGACGACGGTAGGAATGGCGGTTGCAGGTGGCTCGGCGGTAAGGGTGAAAACAGGGAGAAAAAAAAGAAGAAGGGAGAAGGAGGGCTGCGGGATGGGTTGGATGGTGTTGGGGAAGTGCAGGGTGGTAGTAGAAGGGTGTAGGAGGTGGTTTAGGGGATGAGTGCGGCGGCCGGAGCGGCGGAGGGTGGCGGCGCACGAAAACAAGGGGAGAAGATGGGGGAGGAGAAAATGGAGGGGAGAGGGTCGGGGAAGAAGGATTCGAAAATAATGGGGGTAGGGAAGGGTGAAGAAAAAGAAGAGGGAGAAGAGGGAGAGGGAGAGGCAGGGTTGTAGGGCGGCGGCTGCAGGCAGTCAGGCAGCAAACGACAGGTCGGCGGCTGTCGCCGCCTGGGGAGAAGAAGAAAGAAGGGAGGCTGCGGGCGGCCGGTCGGGGAAAGAAGGAGAAAAGGCTGGCCGGTCCTGGGGAAAAAGAAAGGGAGCCGGCCGGGTCAGGCACGCCGAGAGAGGGCTGAGGGGGAGAGGGAGAGGTGGCCCGAGGCCCACTGCGCGGGGAAGGCTGGCCTAGCGAGGCAGCCCGAGGGAAAAGGAAGAAGAAAAAGAAAAAGGAAAGGAAGAAAGGGGGAAAAAGAAAAAGGGGAATGGAAAAAAAAAGGAAAAGTAGTTTAATTAAATTTATAAAATCATAAAATATAATATTCCTGGTAAATTATTTAATTTAACAATTTAATTTATTATAACCTAATATTTTAGTTTAAAAAGGATAAAGTTGGTAAAATATTAGTTTGGAAAATTATTTAAATAAAACAATATGATAAATATCAAAATATTTATTTTTAATTTATTAAATACTCTTATCGAAATTTACATACTCTAAAATCCATAAAATAATTAAAATAATAATTTTACAAGCTAATTTTATTTCAAATAAAGTGATTTATTAAAATATAGGTTTTCGAAATTTTTGGGGGATTACAGTAATCCTCTACTGAGCATCAAATATTTAGAATTCCACTTGGTTGCAACATCCAACCACAACTTTACAAAAACAAATATGTTCAAATGCACAACATATTCATAGAACTCAATTATCCTACCTTCTAATCCTTCTATATACTTGGTACTTTCTTAAACCTTTACCACACATTCTTCAATTTTTTTTATTCCTTCTTTCACTATCAAATTCAAAATATGAGCTAAACAAGGAATATGAAAATGTTTCCCATCACACACCAAGTTTTCAAGCAACTTGGATTTCATATTCATAATCATATTGATCATACTTGATGCATTGTCAACTGTCATGGTAAAAACCTTTTTTCCAATGCCCCAATTCATTATCAATGAATGTAACTGATTATTTATTTCTATACCAGTGTGGGGAGGAGTAGAATGGAAAAAACTTAACACATTAGAGTTAAATTTCTAATTATCATCAACATAATGTATAGTGAGAGTAAGATAACCACGTCCTTTACATGTCGTCCATATGTTACAAGTTAAACAAACATTACTAGAAAATTTTCTTAAAGCTGCTTTAAAAATTTCCTTAAATTCTGCACATTTCTCCAAACAAATTTTCTTTGCTGTATTTCTACAAATAGGGTTGGCATTCGGATTCAAATACTGGTGGACTTTTCTCTCTCCTTCATACTTAATGTGTGAGAATGGCAGTCCATGTTTTATTTTTGACTCACAAACCAACTCACTATATACTTTTTTATTAAATTGAGGTGTAGTTATGCAGGACCCGTCAAGATTTTTGTACTTTGAACAACTTACTATGTGTCATTTTTTGATTCAACTCTATATGATACCTCTTGAAAAATGCTTACATATACCATGCAACTTTTTCTGAACATCGTCATAACAATTATACTCTTTCTATACCTCAGCCTTTCTCTTTGGATTTATAAGTACCCATCCATCACCAATTGCATTGGGGATTGAATTTGGAGTCAGCACTTGATCATTTTCAATATATCATAATTAGGGGCCGCAATTTTGAAAAATTTGAAAATAATAAGAGATAATATAATTCATCAAATAACAATAAGTAACAATTATTACTAATATTAAAGATTAGAAGTAAATTAATACGTCTACGAGCAACATATGAGAAATCATAAGTATCAAAATGCTTTTCTTGTTGTGGATTCCTGAAATTTTCCTCCACGAACTTTAACACTACAATAATGACATAGCACCAAAAATAAATCATAAACATTTTGTTGCTCTAATTTTTAGAGTTGGATGTTGATTTGTACAACCTCTATACTCATGGTTACGGAATTACTAAACACAAATTAAGTATATGATAGCAACAAAAGTCAGCAACTAACTTAACAAAAATATAATAACCATTAACATAACAAAATTCCCTACTAAATAATTGATGGATAAATCAAGTGTACCAATGAGCAATGCCAACAACTGAAATTAGATGAACTTAGAAACAAAATTCCCTAATGAATAAAGCTAAAGCTCGGTGCATGCCTTTTGTTCTAATTCAAGTTGAGATTGAGAAAAATATTATTGTTGCTTCAACTCTCCCATTTCCTTGCTCATCTTCATTATAGTATTATTGTTACCATCATAATCAATGATGAGCATCTACTTGCTACACTAGTTAGTGAATGGAAACCTTCGCATCAAAGACTTTTGAGAAATAACACAACAGAGAAAATATTTTCATCTCTTTACTCTCAACGGTATTATTTCTATTTCTAGGATGAAAACAATAGAAGAATTTCCTTACATAATTAATTATACGTGATCTTCGTATGGTTTGCAATGTATGCCTAACAAATAAAATGGATGCCTGCTAAATTTGTAGCTCTTTCTATATCAACAAGACCTTCAAAGATATAGTGTAAGAAGGCTTTGGACTTTTTAGCTTTGCTTCAAGTCTTGCAACTTCCCTCTGTAAACTCTTAACTAGTTGTTGGTTTGAAACAACCTGAGCATACAAGGTATGAATTTGAACTTAGAACAAAACTTTGTCGCACTTTGATAGGAAAGAAAATATATCAGATATAAGCTAAAGTTCCATAAAAATCATCTATATCTAATATTTGCAGGACAAGCAGAGATGATGTGATGTGGACTGTGTGGTGCGGTAGTGAAGTGTACTGGTGGTGAGTCAAATGATGAAGTGGTGTCAAGTGTGGTGGACTGGTGGAGTGCAGCTGCAAAGTTTGATCCTCTATTACTCGATGAGTCAGACGACACAGGTATAGTGTAGCAAAGAGTTCAACCTTCTGTTAATTAATGAGATGGCACAAGCTGCAGAGCAGGGGAGAGGGCTGGGTGGAGCACGATGTCGAGCTGGACTTGGGTGGAGTGACAATGAGGATGGTGGAGCGCAACTAGACTTAGGTTGTGCACAAATAATTTTTCTCAGTGACAACAATATCCCTAGTTGCAAACGAGTGCTATGCTCAATTTGAGAGGCAGAAGGAGAAAAGGCGAGCTGCATGCGTGTGTATGGTGGTACTTGGTAGAATAGAATTTTGTGCTGGGGGGAGGTGCACGGTTAGGTTAGAATTTTCAATTTAGATTGGGAGGGAGGGATCTAAATAGTTAAATAAAATAAATATATTTTTCTCCATATGAAAGTCAAATAAAATATGAGATTAGTTTATGACAATAGTAGTATGTTGTAAAAATTCTTTGAAAAATAGTAATTATGGTTAATAAGTTAAAAGTAAATTAATTAAAGTTTCGTTTCGTAACCAAATTGTCGTAAAGCAAATGATAAAATTTTATTATGATCCAATTTTATAGTTATAACAAAGTCTTGTTATTATTCAAATCAAGTTATTATTATTATTATTATTAGTTATAAACCAAATTACAAAATTTTGAGTGTAGTCTAATTTTCTAGTTTTGGTTAATAGGGTATAAAGAAAATTTATTGAAGTTTTATTTCATACCCAAAACCAATTAATATTTTAACCTAGTTTTCTTTTCCTATTTATTTAATACAAAACTAAAAAGTAATTTATTAAAAAAGAATGTTTCTATTTTAATGCTTCACTAACAAAGTAAAACTTGATTTTACTTGTAAATGAAGTGATGGAGCTTATATGATTATTTCTTGTATGTATGTGTGTGTGTGTGTGTGTGTCTGTGTTTGTGTTTCTTCTATTTTTCTCTTTAATTTTTCTTTATGAATCATCCTTGCACCTTTTCACTAGAAAAATTAATTTATGATAGAGTAAGTTAAAAGATGGATCTAAATATTAAGATACAACAATACCATAAAAAGTATATAAAACGACTTTAGGTTTCTAATGAAACTATTGAGTTCAATTTAATAAACTAAGCTAGTCTTTCTATACTACAAATGAAACTACTCTAATTTCTAATTGTACTACTCCACTAGATTTATGAAATTACAAAACTACTCTATGAATCTAAATAAATTGCTAGTTTCTATATATGAAACTAATATAAGTTTATAATAAAACTACTAATTTCTATCAATAAAATCTGCTCTAAGTTTATCATGAAACTACTCATTTTGATCTATAAGACTACTATAAGGTTCTAACAAAAGCACTCATTTTAGCTTATGAAACTAGGTTAAGATTCTAATAAAACTACATGTTTTATCTTATGAAACTATCAGTTTGGCTAATAAAAGTATTATCAGTTTCTAATGGAACTACTCTAAATTTCTAATAACACTGCTCATTCTATCTTATGAACTATTCATTCTAGGTTATGAAGTTACTCTAAATTCTTAATGAAATTACTTGTCTTGACTTATTAAAATAGTTAAAGTTATTTAGGAAACTACTTGTTTTAGTTTATGAACCTAGTATAATAGTTTTATGAAACTACCATAATTGTTTTATGAAACTAGTTATTCTCAATTCTCATTATAACTAGTGGTTGTCACTAGATATACCCCCGTATATCTTCTTATCAAACATGGATGACACTGCTAGAGATTACCAACTAAAGTGATATCTTCTTATCGTCTATTCAACTTGGGAATGTCAAAGTATTATGAATGCTTTTGAAGCCAACATCATAATCCACTTTATCAAATATTAGAACATACTTGTAATGATATGTACGTGATATACCTATTTTCTATATGCTTTGTAATGATGAGGATCCCTAAAATAAATTCACAAATATGGAAAAGATTTATCAAATCAACTCAAGCAATTGGTAATGAGAATTTTATCTTATAAGTCACAATACAATACATAATCCAACTAAACAGTTGAAACCAACTAAATACATTAACCTAAGAAAATAAGTTTGAATTATCAATTAGTCCAACTAGTTAATAATACAATATGATGTTTGGGTTGAAAACTAATTATTACAATATTAAGCCTAGTGACTATAGAATATACCCTATGGGCCAGAAGTGATATAATATCCAACACATTTTAATTAATCAAGTCCACCAAAAATTCCAACCAAGTCTTCAAGTCCACAATCTAACAACTAAATCCTTAACAACAACTATGATATAAACTAGTTGTTATTGTAGCTTAAAACGAATATTGCATAATCATAGTTTCATCAGTTATTCAAAATGTAGTTATCCATAATACTAATTCTAATATTTAAAATATTTAGAATAATTCTGTAAAATATATATATATATATATATATATATATATATATATATATATATATATATATTAAGGTAGATTGCATCATAATTAAAATCCAATCAAACAAAGGAAACATTTTATCAGTTATATTATAAGTGCACATCAATAAAAATTTGTAGCCTTAAACACTATATGTTAGTATCTATATCTTACAATATAGTACCTACAACATCATAGGAAAGTAGGAAAAATTTAGAGTGATGATGTTAATTACTCATTATAAAAATTGAAGATTAATGTTTTTAATTATATCAACTATGTTAAATATTAAGAAGTCAATATTAGTTGGTCCTTTGTCAATAATGGTTATTATTACTTACTTGATCTAATTTTTATCTTATTTGGCTTCATATGATCCAATCAAAATATTAAAAAAAAATATGTGTTGTTATTATTACTATTTCCATAATTGATATTCATTAATTACTATTATTAATGCTATCATTAATTTTGTATTATTATTATTATTATATTTATCAAAATTATGTTGATATGATGTGATCAATTAATTATAAAAATAATATGAGAAGTACAATATTTGAATCCTTCATTTGTTATCAATTATCAATGGTTATTGTAACTTTAAGTTAATACTATTTAAGGACCGTACAAGATATAAATATAATATAAAATTAAAATAATACTCGAACTCAATATGACCAAGCTTATAATAGAATTGAATTATAAGATATATCTTAACATTAAAAGGAAATTGATCCGATTTAAAAATTTTTAAATTTGAAACGTCAATTATATCTCTAAAGATGAAATATTGACAAAAAATTCTAAGGCTCTAAAACAATGAATATAACAATTAGCTTTTAATTGAATAAGATGTATTGAAATTAATGATCTCAAAATAATTAGCTTTTAATAACATCTTCGAATAAAAAAATAAAGAAAATGACACAAACATGACTTAATTTTGAAATGATTTGAATCCGATCCAAATTTGACCAAAAAATATAATAATTCAAACTTATCTGAGCTCGATCCGAACTCAAATCGAAATTAGAACAACCTAAATTTATCTGAATTTGAGTTTATCCGATCTCAATTCAATCCAATCCGAGAGTTTAGAATGGTCAGAGATTATCTGACATTGAGTTGATCTGAATTAAATCCTACTTGATCTAATTTGATAAAATTATTTGAAATTATACAAAAGCAAAATGATCCGATTATCATATAATCCGATCGGTTAGTAATCCGACCCAATTGATTGACATCTCTAGTTCAACTTGTCTTGTGCGCCTACATAAACGATTGCCATACTTTCTTAGAATTTCGGTAGTTGCTGCTCCTGCAGCATCCGCTTGCTGACCCCGGACAAGATTTATGGGTTGCCTACATAGTGTATATATTTTCTTTCTGAAAAGGCATACGCACATGACATACGTATACAAAACCAGCTCTTGGCGATGCGCCAAGGGGCATGCTACGAGCGGCGCTAACCACACTCGGTATAAAATACGTATTTTAAACAATTTGGTCCAAGATTTTAAGTTGTTTTGGTCGTCGGCTCAATTCTACGTACGCCCATTTATTTGAGAGCTTATCCCCTCATATTTTTTATGCATTTTATTAGATTTGGGAGGCCCAATTTTAAGCCTCGATAAGGGTACGGGCGGTAAGGCCGGCCTTGAGGGATCAGATCGGAGTCTGTCCAGTCTAGATATGAGTATGAATTACTTCACTGATGAAAGCACATTTGCTCTAAGGACCCTTTTACTGTATTTACTCCACTCCACTAGTGTGCCTCAATCAAAAACAGTAGTTACCACCCCTCCCCACAACTCCGCAGTAAAAGAGCATGAGGCACCGTTTGAATATGTGCCGGACACTCCACCTTACAGTTTTGATTCTTTGGTTTATGATCTAGTGACAAATTTATGACTCCGGTTAATGCACACGGAACGATTTATCTTCCCTACGATCAACCCAGATGACAGCTCATGGAAACCTAAGTACGAGGATTTTCTCTTGGAAGAACAAAAGTTAGTAAAAAAAAAAGGAAAAAAAACTTTTTACAAACTTTATTTATGTTCTATCCAGTATCACATTTACTTTTATTCATTGAAATTAGTGTTAATTAATTCTCTTATATGTTACCTTGCTATTTACTTGCACCTAGCTAATAAAATTTTGATTATTTATACCAATAACTAGAAAACTTAGTAGCTTACTAGTCTCTGCATACATGTTTACACCTGCAAATTACCCCCTCCACCTGGGCCCCAATAAACAAAGGAAAAAAAAAAACCCTGTGGGCATTTATGAATAGAACGAGGAAATTTTTGAACAGCACCCATTTTAGCTATCTCACGTTCAGACTTTGCCCTTCGCTTTGTTTCACACTCCATTTTTTTTCCTTGCCTCCACCTACATCGGAAATCACTTCCATGGTTCCTATATTCTATTTTAGTACATTGCAATTGGATTGGAACTGCTTCAGAGGGAAAATTCTCCGGATAATCGCCTCCATGGTTCCTATCTTCTATTTCGTTACATTGCAATCTGATTGTAACTTATTCAGAGGGGAAACTCTTCCGGTAGCATGTGTGTGCCCAAGGAGCACGTAACACCGCCTACAGTTGCGCAAAGGCAGACAAAATTCTTTCATATGCGCACAAGGAGCGCCAAACCCTTTTCACTTGTGCAGAGGGAAACTCATCTTCCCTTATTAATTACATAATAATTGATAGAAGACAATGTTAGAATTAATTTCATGTCAAAACTTACTCAATTATCTTCTATTCTTCCATTTTTTGAGAAAGGATAAATTAGTATTAGACTAATCTATGACATGAATCATGATTTAAACCCATAAAATATCACAAATTCATGCACTATCTTATGAATAATTAGGTGTATAAAACCTAATCACATGAATAATCAACCAGAATTAAACCCTATACATACATATATATTGTATATGATCATTAACCTCTGGTCATTAATTAGATTAATGACTACATAAACACAAATGATCAGTTCTACACCATTCTTCTTTCAATCTTATGGTGCATGTATCTTTAAAAAGAGACGGGAGTAGGGGTCTATGAGTTTATCTTCTTCAAACTTGATTTCTCGCAAAAATTTATGCGGATATTAAAGAAGAAAGCCCTCATGTTTTCTTTTCTTTGAACCTGTATGTGTGCATATACATGGAGGATGTAGGAGTTTGGTTTTTAATAGTCATCGGGACAAACTCTCATCATTTTGAAAGGTTTCCTCCGTGCATCATAATGCATCAATTTCGTTGATAAGTTTAAATTTATGAATAAACTACTATTTATTCAAGGTCCAACAACATAACGTGTCATTTTTCTACAAATTATATATGCCCACACTAATTGATAAATGATCACAACACAATATTTATTACAACTAACCATGTTGTATTGCATATCACATATGGGCCTTATGCCCGTATTTAAACATGATCCTTAATGATGCAGGAGCATCTCCATCTCATTCTTCTTATGTTAAAGGGTAATAGTTAGTATATTTGGAGGTAGTACTAATTGCTATTGAAAATCTTAAACACCTTTATAATAACCCTAATAATGTTTCATTAAGTGTTTTTCGTAGGTATGATATATGTTTGCAAGAAGAGGAGTTCATCAATGATATCTAATATACAAGATAATGACAATGCAAGGGTTACAAAGTTGCATGGAAGACAAATATACAAGACATAAAGCTTGATTATTTGATTATTTCATGTATTATCATGATTATGTTTTATATAGCTTTGATATTTTATGTAAACTTTGTAATATCTTGTCATAATTATTGTAACTCATTATATATACCATATGGACATGAGTTGGTTTGACTCTTATATAACTAAGCCAGTTGATTTGGGACTAATTAAGGAGAGTTAGAGTCAACCTCATTGTCATATATGTATATATATATATATATATGCCTTGTACATTTAGTGGTGGAGTATAAGCCATTCAACCAAACACTTTTGAATAAGAGAGAACAATAGCTGAAACTCTTAGTCCATCTTTCTTCCTATTTTTCTCTTTAAGTGAGGAGTGAACTTCAGGAGATATTTTCTAGGGAAATTAGATGTTTCTCTTTATAAATTATTTTGATCTTAGAGTATATCAAAATTTACAGTTGAAGACAACATTTGAATTGTCCAACTTCGTGTTTTCTTTCTTATCAAGAACAAAAACATAATATTAGGCACACTTATCAAAAACAAAATCATGATACGCTTACAATGAACAAAATACCTCTAGGACATATAATAGCAATATTTATGCCAAAAATGAGCCTAAACATACTCAACTTATCATGTTAGACATACATGACATAAATAATTTATTTTCGTCATTTAACCAATTTTAATAAACATTTGTACACATAATAATTTACAAAAATTAACATATTCCATTTTTACCAAATTCTATGCTAACACTTTTAAGTAGATAATTAAAACATAATGAACATACTTAATATATTTTAAAAAATAAAACCCTAATGTGCTATCATGAAATATCTCACATTTTAGTAGAGAATAGGGGTTACTTGATTTCCACCAAAAGCACAATTTATGGGTAACCTACTAAAATTTATTAGGCTTTACTAATTAAACTTTTGTACCTAAAAATATGTCACATTAACTATATCAATATTTAATCAATGAAATAATACATTCTGTTTAAAAAAATTATTAAATAGGAAATTACCAAAATGCCCCTAATGTTCAAATAGGTTACAAATATATGTATACACACATACTACTTGTAATATCCCATTTTTAACTAGTTATAATTATGTGTAATTAATTACATAAATCATTGTAGAACATTTTAGAGCCTCAAGATTTTTTTGAGTGATTCGGTAGTAATTGCGATTTTACGGTTAGGCGTACTTTATTTATAAAATACTATTTATATATGTGTACTTTTATGTTAAAATTTGTAAAATATTCTTATAAAATTTTATTCAGGTCCTAAATGCGCTTAAATTTAAATCTAGAAATTTTGGTTTAATTTTATTTGTGTTTGTTATCCCTTTTGAATTTTATATGCAAAATATATAATTACGGTATGCTAGCCAAATATCATATCATTTGTGTGTCAAAAATTATGAAAATTTATATTTAGGTTTTAAATAATTAAATAGGATGATCTGGAAAGTTTCATGATTTTAGGAATAATTTTGGTATTTATGTTATTAATTACCTTCTAAGCTCGTTAATTAACCGTAAGTTCAATATTTTATATATCAAATATTGTTTTCAATTCATAAAATTTTATAGGTGAGTTTAAAATTTTATTTCAAGGGTTTTACAAAGTTTCGTAATTTTATGAGCTTATTTTCTATTTTTATTAATTTTATCCTCTTTATTGATCTTTCCACCACTAAAAATAATTTATGAATCCTAAAATTACTGTTCATGCACGAAATTACTTCCTTACACTTTCATGATTATATTGTGTATCAAGTTGACCATTGTCTTATTCATTCAACCAATTTTTGAGTTAAAGTTACTTTCTTACACTTTCTACATTACTTATTGTGTCACTTTGGCTTTTCTTGCACTCAATCTTCTTCACTTACTTTTCCCATGATTAAACCTGACTTTGGAATTTCACACCATCACCTACCCCATCCCTTGATTTATTGATTGGTTTTCATAACTTTATTTAAACCTAACTACACTCTACCACCTTACACACTCAACCATCATGTCCTTTATCATTCAAGTGTTGAACAAGCTATCTCTCCCCCTCTTGTGGCTGCATATTTTTGGTCCCTCCATCTTCTAATTATACCTCCTTTGTCTCTATTTGGTTTTCATTAATCATTTCTCTCATTTTCTCCTCTTGGTTGCTCCCACCATTCTATTCATTTTGGTTATTTTTGCCAAGTATTCTTAAGCTTTGTTGAGCTTATAACTAAGACCCATCCTCCTCTCTTTATCCTTAGCCTCTTTTATTAACTTCTAAATTTCCTTCTATCTAGCCTTTATTTATTTATAAGTAAGTAAAGAAGGTTAGATTTTTGGTTAAGTTGTGAAGTTGCTATCCTTTATCTTCTCCTCTTGTGTCTCTATCTTTTGAAGGTGTTGATATTCTTTTGGGAATTCTTTGTGTTATTTTTCTACTTGTGCTTGGAAAGAGGTAACCCATTTTCTGCTACTAAATATATAAAAATCATGTGATAACATGTTTAAAGTTTCTTATGTTATGCTTAAGTGTGATTTATGCTTTCTTATAATCTCATAAAAAAGGTATGCATGCATCATGTATTGTTATTAATTTCTCTAAGTGTGTGACCATGTATTTTTATGCAATGGTATGTTAAATTTATGTATTTTAAATATATGTATGATAGCATATTAAAATAGGGTTGCTTGTGTTAAAATAATTATGCATGATAGCGGTATTATGTGCTAAATGAGCTTAATTGTGTTTTAGGGGCAAAATGGTATTTTTGTCACTCCTAAACATTTATAGAATTGTTATTTTATATTAATGTACCTATTTTAATGTTATTTAGTCATACCATAAATTTTTCTTAATTCTAATAACAATTGGTAGTAAGGTGGGAAACTATTGAGTAAATAACATATAATGACATTTTGGTTGTTTATGACTTATTATGCCTTAAAGGGTGAATAATTGGAATAATATGAACTTAATGGATTCCTAGGTTGACCTTAGAGTTAACTTTGATTTTGTTTTCGATTGTTGACCTTATGATCGACTTGAATAATTGGAAATAAAATAAAAAAGGTTAAGAATGAAATTGGAATCATTGTGCATTATGTGATATTTTATGATCACCTTATTAAGATATTAATATTTAAAGTGGAAGACCTCGAGATTTGGGAATGGTTTCTCTCTAGGGGTAGCTACCCTAGAGACGAGGTAGGAGTCATCGATTTGTTTGGTTTTCTGGTGTGCCGGTTGTGCCCCAGTAAGGCCCTAGTCTACTCTATAGGTGACCTACGGGCCCTATAGGGGGTATCGATACTTAAGGATTAGGTGTCCGAGGATGGGAGGATATTGCGTTGCTTTATTGCACCAATATGACCAGAGTACTTTTATGTCTCTGGGTTACAAGTTGGGAGGATACTGTGTTGCTTTAATGCGCCGGTATGACCGGTGTACTTTTATGTCTCCGTGTTATTATTTGTATCCCCTCGAGTAAATAAAATATGAAAAATTATTGTATAAGGATGTAAATGGATTGTTGTGATTTGTCGATTTGGTAGTTGCCTCCGTGCACTACTTGGTTTTGGTATGTTGGTTTGATAGTTGTACTCGTGCACTGTTTGGATTTGGCACATTGGTTGGTAATTGTCTCTGTGATTTTCTTATCATGTTATAAGTGAAATAGATGTGGTTATTGTGAAAGTCTTTAACTATGGTTTGGTGTTTTTCTTTTGGTGGAACACCCTTGGTATAGTTGGATTAATGAAATATTTGTAATATTGTTAAGTTTTTTTGTGATGGACATGTGGCATATGGCATGATATGAGTTATGGTATGAATGTGGCACTTTGCTATGGTATGTACTATTTAATATGTTATGTCATGATACTTTGTGTTACTTTCTATGTGCTCCATGTAATATTTACATGTTTAGTATTGTATATTGGTTACTCAGTACCGTTGTACTGATGGGTTCCGTTTTATGGTCCCCTGCCTATTCAAAGGGTAGTCTTTACCTTGCAGGAGTACTTTGAGGGTACAAAATGATGGCTTTTGGTGGGGTTTGAGAGTTAGGACTATCTGGTGTCCATTTTGGCATCTTTTGATCTTGATATCTTTTGGACTCTTATATCCCTTTATGTATTTCTTTCCGTTATCGGTTGTAACTCTTTTGTTTAATATTGTGATTACCAGAACAATTTAATATTGTAATGAAACATTTCTCTTCTTCTTATCCATTGTTATTCTTAATTTAAGTGGATAAACGTTTTAGCCTTAACACTTAGTGTAAGAAAGGTAGAGGAACCAGACTTATACTAAGTGTGGCGGTAACACCCTACCTTTTTATTGGCTTAGCTTCCGCAATCAACTCTTTTTAAATAAATTTTCAAGTGGTAAAAATGGGGGTGTTACACTACTCATACTACTTTTGTAGCATAAGTGGGGAGTTGTAGGGAGCTTTGGAGGGAAGGAGTTGGTAGTTGAGGAGGGGGTGCTCGGTAATGATGTTGGTGGCGACGAGGGAGGCAGGTGGTTAGATGGTGAAACTTCGGTGGTGGTGATAGGCTGTTAGCAATGGTTGACATTTGAAGGAGGGGGCATAGTAGAGATTGCCATAACTAAGGATGGAGTGGGGAGGTGGTTTGGTAAGGTAGGGAGGCACATTAGGGGAGACATAGGTGTTTTGGGTACAAGTGTGATAGGGAGGGTGGTGTGTTGTGGTGGCAAAGCTCAACGCAAGGAGGAAAAGAAATAGGAGAAGGGGGTGATATCAATGTGGTTAGGGCTAGTGATGGTGTTGGGTAGGGAGGTAGGGTACAAGGGTAGAGGTGTCTGGTTGGGTAGTGTGGTTGCTGACTTGACATGAGGGTGAAGGTAGGAGAAAGAGGTAGGCGGTATTTGGGAAGGGAGGAAGGGAAGAGAATGGAAAGAGGTGATATATATATGCATGCGTGCACGAGATTGGGGGTGAAGGGGAGGGAAACCTATTGGGAAAAGTTGTGGGACTTAGGCATACAATGGGGGCATGCGGAAGTTGGTATTGTAGGGCTGTTGGGCTAGGGAGGTGGTTGTTGCAAGTGAGGGAGCTAGTAGAGGAGAAAGGAATGGAAGGGAAATGAGGCATGCAAGGGAGAAGGCCAGGGTTTTTTTTGGGCTTGAAGAGGAAAGGGAAATAGGTGGGGTGTTGGGCACATGTAGGGGGTGATGCAGAGGGTTAGGGCGTGTTTGGGATGAGGGGTTAGGTGAGGGAGAAGGATGAGAAAAGAAAAGGGAAAATAAAGGAAGAAGAAGGAAGGTGGGATAAAGTTTGGATGGGGAAGAAAAGAGAGAGGTTAGGTATAGGTTGGGTTGGCGTAGGTCGGGGAAAGAAAAGAAGAGGAGGAAAGTTAGGTTTGGGGTGCAAAACAAGGGGAAGAAAGGAAAAGAGAAGGACAAAGAAAAGGGAAGAGAAAGAAAAAGGAAAAAGAAATAAATGTAGGTTTAGAATTAGAATTAGATTAAATTTAGAATTAAGATAAAATTAATTTATTCGGGTTTACGATACATGATTAGATTAGGAATAATAAACCGAGGTAAAATTTATAGACTTTAGGGTGGATTTAAATAAAAATAAAAAGATAAAATATTAAGGATTAATTAAGTTAAGAATTTATCTGGCTTTATAGGCCAAATTTTAGCAAAATATTTAAAGTTTAAGTTAAAATATAAATTAATTGGGATTAATATTAAGTAATATTTTGGAGCATTACATCGACAATCTCCATAACTACCTCAACGTGCTCATAACGACATTTGGTAGCTATAGATTCCTAGATACTATGACTTATCATAAACAACCACTTTATCGAGCACTTAGGTCCTTACAACATAATTAACACAAAAGCTATCAATAGCATATTCCCAACCCACTCTCAATCACAAACTATTTTGGGTTTGAAAACACTTTGTTTTTTTTTGTTAGCTACTCAAAATAGTTGGAACAAGGGTTAAAACAATTTTTGGAATCAACTAAGAATATTTAAAAAAGAAAAGATTTATTGAACAAAACTCTAACACCAACCTATGGTAATGGCCACAAGAAAAAAATTGAAGCAAAATTTAAAATAAAGCCCTAATATTAACCTATGATATCCCCATTTTTCACTGCTAAAATTTTTTCATTTTAAAATATTGCATAAGCAAAAAATATCAACACACCTACAAAAAAATGGGGAGTTACTGTTGTACCTAATACATGATGGACATCCACCGCTTATCTCAGTTGAGATACAATGCTAAGAAACCAACTAGACTAAAACATAAGAAGTAGAATGTACAAAAATGAAAAAAATATAGAGATATCAAATGTAAGCGTGTAAAAAACAAGACCACACTGGGTCCTAAAACATCTAAAAATCATGGAAGAGATAACACAGGTAGTTCTAAAATACATCAAAGGCCAAGCTAGTAGTAGAGAACAACCAAAACCCAAGTTTTCCAAGAAAAATAAAAGAAATCTTTGGATATCCACACTCATTTTCCTCCATCCCTAATATAAGATATACTATCTATTGGCCTCCCTCAAATACCTACACATGGTCCTCAACTCGTAGAATTGAGTAGGTGACCAAAGAAATGGGCATGTTTGTACGCTATGTATTGACTAAGCTAAGTTACATCCTTCACAAGAGTCACAAAGCAAAAAAAATATAGAATTCATGCTGGTACACATGATAATGCTCACGTATTACAAGTATATTTGCATGAGTTATCATGATCATAGAATGTATTAGGGTTACATGCCATACCAACTTAGATAATTCATGGGTCATCATGCTTATCATCACAATGTTGGTATCATGGATAGCACCATATTACTTAGGTAAGCATGTTATCTAAGCAATTCATTGGGCTCCTCTAAGGTACATTTACTTAAGTCACCCCCTTAGCTCCATATTCCATATCTACATAGTCCATTAGGTTAATCATTTATAAGCCACTATTCCTTTTCGAGCAATAGGTTGGATTATCTCCCCATGGTCTCTCAATATAATGGAAGTTATACCAAATATAAGGGGATTGAAAATGCGCCAAAGCTAAGTAACCACTAATGGACATAAAGTTTGGTTAGAGCTAAATAACCACAAATGGACACAAAAGTTTGGATAAATCTAATTAAACTACCTAGGTGACCAAATCCTTTAATATTTATACCCCCTAGTACATCAATAGTGTCTAGAGTAGGCAAGGCACCGAGATATACTGGGATCCCACCCCAAAGCAAGCTTGAAGGCATCATGAATGCCTAAAAGCAGACTAACCCATGGTAGATAATTTAGGATTAGATAATCTAAGTCCATGTACTGCTTAATCATCTTTCCTTTTAAGTGATTAGTATTTTATCTCCCAAGGTCATGTTATCATATAAGACTCATGTAACAACCAAAGCAATCACATCTACATAATCATTCCAACTTAATCATCATTACCATTCCAAAAATTTTATAGGAGTTCCATTATTATGTATATAAGTTTAATCCATCCATTAAGTAATTCCATTTATGCCAAGGAACCATATTATATTATTAAAGAGTTGCAACATAGCATATTTACTCCACTTTTCCCATTAAAACCTTCCAAATGCACTTAATAATAATACCATGAATTATGAAATACTTAATATATCAAATATGTTAATTATTTCATGTTAAGATGTGTGTTTTCATCATTAAAGAATCATGTCATAGCACAATAACAAGTCTTGAATCATTTCAAGGTCAAAAGAATCAAGAAGAACACTATCTGGTTAAACTAGTTAATTGGTTTGGGAAAACTAGTAGGTTGTTTTGGCTTAGCCAAACCCAATAGTTCCCTATTGAAACCTATCAATTGGTTTGGTCAAACTAGTTGACTTCTCTAAGACCAATCTATCAGTTTTGAGCAACAAGTCGATGGATATAATTAGAGACCACCCATAATGATCAAGAGAGAATTAACTAATTAGTTGGGCTAACCAATTGATTGTTTTAACAACCAATTGATCGTCATGAAAAACTAGTTGATGGGTTCAAATAGAAAGTAACCAAAGTTACCACAGAGAACCTAATCAATCTATTAGGCTAACCAGTCACCTATTCTATGAATTAGAAAAGTCAATTGGTCTATAAATAACTATAATTCCCCACAATTTTAAAAATCTATAATTTAATAAATAGCTGGTATTTGGGATAAAGTAGCTTTTAAATTTATTTAATTTAATTATGTTATGGATTTTTGACTATATAATATTGGATAGGAATATTTCATAAATTAAAATAAATATTTTGTTATTTTATCATACTCATTTTATTTAAATAATTTTCCAAACCAATAATTTTCTAAAATTAACCTTTTTAACCCATATATTAAATTGTATTAAATTAAATTATTAAATTTATTTATCTACCAAAAATATTACATTTTATTATTTTATAAATTAAAATATTTTATTTATCCTATTTTCCTATTTCCTATTTCCTTTTCTTTCTCCTTTTCCTCCTTTCTTTCCTTTTCCTTTTCTTCCCTTCGGGCTGCCTGGCCTCGGCCTACCCTTCTCTCCCCCTGCTCATTGAGCCACTGGCCCATCTCTCCCTTTCCTCCTCCATCTTTCGTGCACACTGCCCAGCCCGACCTCTCTATTCTTTTCTTTCCTTCCCCCCGACCGGGTCGGCCCACTTCTTCTTTTTCCTCCTTTACCGGCCTACCCTTTCTTCCTTCTTTTTCTTCCTTTCTTCGTCGTCTATTCTCAACCACCCAAGCCACGCCCTGCTAGCCGCCCTACATCTGCCACCCTGACAACCACCAACCTCCCTGCCACTCTCCTTCTCTCCCTCTCTCTCCTCCAGTCCTTTTATTCCCTTTTTGAACCCAAACTACCCTTGCATCCCCCAACCACGCATGACTTTCTTTCCCTCTTCTACCCTTCCCTCTCCCTTCCATCTGACCACCTCCCTACCACCCTGCAATTTCTCGACTTGGCCACCTGCTCCCATTCCTCTCCCTTTTCTTTTTATTCTCTTCAACAACCTCTCCCCTGCCCATTTTTGAACACTCTTCCTCCCCCAACCTCACTTTCTCTCCCTTTCTTCTCCTTTCATCCCTCTCCCCTGTTTTTACACCACCGCACCAACCACCTGCACTGCCTTCTGCCCCCTTCTATTCCCGCCCTACACCACCGCACCACCCCTCGAGCCACCTTATAACCCACCTCCTTCCTCTCCTCTTCTTGTTATTCCTTCTCGGCAACCACTCTGCACCTCCTCCTTTTGCCACCTCTGCCGCCAGTTGGACCACCAAACCCTCCCTACAATCTCCCCTACCACCCCTACACCTTTCCTGGCCGAGACAAATCCCCTCACCCCTTATTTTCCTCCTCCCTTTTCCTTCCTTCTCGGCCACCTCCACCTCAACAACCACCTTTGTAGCCTCGCTGCTGCCACATCCATCACCCTTGGCCATCGAAAACCCATCCCCGACCACCACCTACACCCCCTCTCCACCCCTGCACCCTTCCTTTGCCCTAACTCTTCCCCCACCTATGCTCTTTCCTAGCCCCAAAACCCTAACTTGAAATTGGCTTCCCCTTCTTCCTTTTATGCCATTTTTGATCCTTTCCCTCCTTGCTTTGCATGCGGCTCATGTTGCATGAGCAGCGTGAGTTGCTTCATTCCTTGGTTTAATTTGGTTAATGGAATTTTAAGGTATAATAATAGTTAAGTTAAGTATTTCATTACTTAAGTTTTATAAAGTCTTATGCTTTTAGTTTTCTTATTTCTAATATGATAAGTATTGATATTATTTTCAGGTATTGGTTTTGCTAATCAACGCTTGAATCTTTAACGGGGATACCGGTAAGGTTCGATTTTTGGATGAATTAAGGTAATCGTTAAACCCTACTTAAACGTATGGATAAATGTATGATAGCACATTAGGATTTTAATATGTTATTATGCATGATATATGTTGTTTAATATAATATATGTAGTTGATTGTATTGATTGATAAAAAGGAAAGCATGCTAGTTTATGTGCCATGTGTGGAGATAATGCTCAAGGGAGGAGTTTGGTTATTAATGAAAATGTTAAGTACTTATCCATGATGTGTTATGTTATTATGACCATTAATGCATGAATAATATTATTGTGAGCCATAGGGGCATTTTAATAATATGTCTTGTGCAAGAATGTGGCCTAATATGTGTGGGTGTTAATGAGTATTATGTTGAAATATAATAGTTGGTGGAGCTAGATTATAAGAATGGAGTATTAATATTAATATTCATGTAGTGATGATGATTTAATAAAAGTGGTGTAATAAGGGGAAAATGGTAATTTTGTAAGTAACAGGGTATTATGGTAAATTTTAGAAGTAAGGGGTAAAATGGTAATTTTATAAGTAAAATGGTATTATGGTAATTTTGGAAGTAAAACGGTATTATGGCAATTTTGGAACTAAGGGGTAAAATGGTAATTTAATAAAGTAAAGGGGGTGAAATGGAAATTTGGTGTAAAGGAAGGGTAAAATGGTAATTTAACAAAATAGAAGGGTGAAATGGTAATTTGGTGAAAAGGAAGGGTATTTTGGTAATTTAATAAAGGAGAAGGGTAAAATGATAATATAATAATGGAGAAGGGTAAATTGATAATTATAATAATGGAGAAGGATAAATTGGTAATATAATAATGGAGAAGGGTAAAGTGGTAATTATAATAATGGAGAAGGGTAAAGTGGTAATTATAATAATGGAAAAGGATAAATTGGTAATTATACTAATAGAAGGGCAATGTGGTAATTATGACAATGAAGGACAATTTGGTAATTTAACTAACTAAAGGGTAATTTGGTAATTATGATAATGGAGAAGGGCAATTTGCTAATTTAACCAACTAAAGGACAGTTTGGTAATTATAATAAAGGAAAAGGGAAATTTGATCATCTAACCAACCAAATGGGAAATATGACAAGTGTAACAATTATGAAGGGTGATTGGTGACCTAATAAGTGTGGAAGATAACTTGGTAACCTAAACTGAGCAAGGGGTAATTTGATAATTATGCAACATAAAGGGTAATATGGTAAATTGGCAAGTAAAGAAGGGATGACTTAATAATTATACAAGTAAGGGGTAAATTAGTAATTCGTATCTAATATGTCGATGGGATAACAAAGTTTCTTAATAAGACTCAAGTAACACTGAATAGCAAGATAAGGATATTTGATAATTAGCAAGTATCACGAGAACGAACCCTAAATCGAAATTGGATGAGATAATGATGGCCTTAATTATTCCTCTAAGTTATCTTGGTAATTTTATGAATAAGGAGTACCTAATGATATCAAAAATGATTGAAAGTGAATAAGTATCTGATTGTTGTGCTTTTCGTGATTACCTTAATTAAGACACTAATAATTAAAGTGAAAGACCTCGAGATCGAGAATGATAGCTCTTTAGGGGGTCGCTACGCTAAAGATGTAGTTTAGCCCATGATTATTTTGGTATTTGCTGGTGTGCCTTTATACCCCAGCCAGGCCCTACATCTTACTTTATCTAGCTCTACATACCTAATTAGGGGGTATGCATACTTATAGATTAGATGTCCTTGTTGATAGGGTATTGAGTAGCTGTACGCACCAATATGACCAGGGTACCTTTGTATCCCTGGGTTGATGGTTGAAGGGTACTGAGTAGCTTATATGCGCCGGTATGACCGGTGTACTTTTGTGTCTCGGGATCTTGATCTCCTATCTGAGGTAAATAAATGGAACTGGTGTGATGACTAAAAGAAAAAACACTAATTGTAAAAGTGAAAGATTAATGAGCCGGGCCCATATGAATTATATTATAAGTACCAGTCCACTAGATATAATAGTGATCCAAGAGTGTTTTGCCCTGGATGATGTTTATGAGTACAGGTTCACCGGATATAATAGTGGCCCAGGAGCGTGTTGCCCTAGAAGATATTTATGAGTACTGGTCCATTGGATATAATAGTGGTCTAGGAGTAAGTTGTCCTGGATGATGTTTATATGTATTTTTGTTGCCCTGGATGATGTTTATATGTATTTTAGTCCACCGACTATAATAGTGGGGGTCCCGAGCCCAATAAGTCCAAATTAGTTGTGAATAAATCACGAAAAAATACTAATCACTTATAATGGAATACTATATGAGTCGGGGCCAGACCGGTCCACCTGCAAATAATAGTGGCCAGGAGCGTTCTGCCCTGGAGACCAGTCCACCGGCAATAATAGTGGTCAGGAGCATTTTGCCCTGTATGTATTCCGATCCACCGGTTATAATAGTGGGGTTCTTGCACTCATAGGGATATATAATCAAAGAGATGATTGAATAATGATGGACTAATAGCTTAAGATCCAAAAGTATTGATTTCACATTTGACCTATTAATATTTGATGTACTTGTTAAGTATGTGAATGTTGTGCATGCATCTCTATATATATATATATATATATATATATATATATATATATATATATATATATATATATATATAGTTTTGTATCATGTGTTGCATTGCGGGCCTGCTTTTCAGTGTGGTTTAAGGGGTTATTCAGTACCATAGTACTAAAGGGTTCTATTCGTGAGCCCCTACCTATTCAATGGGTAGTGTCCCTTGCAGGTCCTTTTCAAATGCTATTCAAGTGGGAAACGGGAAAGAGCGTAAGGATTATCCGAACTTTTAGGGTTTCACCTCTCTTGCTTTTAACTCTTGGTTTAAATGTAACTTGTATTCTTATAACCACCATTGGTGGATCCTATTCTTATAAAATGTTTATTTGCACTACTCTGATTTAAATATGTTTTGAGTTTCTAGTAAATTGTATTTTATCCTTTGAGCCTTAGCACTTGGTATTGGAACGGTAGGAGTGAACCGGTCTAGTACTAAGTGTGGCAGTAATATCTCCAAAATTTACAGTTTTTTTATTTCGCTTCCGCTGATTCTTTTAATAAAATGAAAATTTTCACTAGTGAATTTTAGGGGTGTTACAATAACAACATAATCAAGCATTCCAAATAGGATTAAATATTCAATCCCAACCGCATCAAAACCATAACATTACCATTGTAGAAAACCAAGATTTAACATGCTTACATACCAATCATGGTGCACCTATAGAGAATCAACAACGTATTCCCATGAAATCATATTTTCTCAAAATACTTAGATATCCTAGCATGAGTCATCAAGATACTAACATCATTATATAATCATGCCAAAATTTGACTTTACAACATATACTAGTTGAGATGCTCATGAATTCCATATTTCCAAGGCAAGAAAGACTTTCTTTCTAGCTTAGTAAAAATACACACCAAATAGAAAAAATAATAATCGAGAGTTCCAACTCACAAATACTTTAAAATAAGCAGTTAAAACTTATAATTCTTTCTTAAAATCTTATAAATCAAAATAGTATAATTTTGAGAAGGAAAAATCAGAGTGTAGCTTCTTTACAAAGATTCCAAGAAATATTAGTTGAGAACCTCAATTTTTTCCTTAAATCAAACCCTATCTTTCTTAAGGATAAAAGAAGGAGGAGTTAGAGGGAGGATTAAAAGAGGTAAACAAATTAGGAAGAAGACAGAAATGAGGAAGAGCGGAAGCACACGTATGGGAAAATAAGGAATCTAAACTACTGAAAGGAAGTGATGGAGAAAGAGGATTGGGGTTATTTATATACAAACAATTAGTTAAAAATTGAAAGATAGAAGTGTGACAAATCAAAACCCTAATTTTCCCACTTGAGGTTAGACCAACAATGGAAAATTTATCAAGAAGATAGTTGACTTTCTTCTCAAATCTCAAATGATTTTTTTTTTAAAATAGCACAAATCAAGATTTCTCAGAAAATCAAACACAAGAAGGGAAAGGGGAAGATTTGTGTGGAAGACAAATATCTTTGGTGTGTAGTAGTTTTCTAAAGAAGATCGCTCGTCTAGGGCTGCACAAAAGAGAGAGGAAGACGAAGACAAGAGGATGAGGTTCCTCTTTTTTGTTAATTTAAACCTTCAAATCCATTTTAATAAAGGATAAAACTAGGATAAATGATCAAAAGAATCAAGTATTGCCCAACAAATAAATTAGAGTTGGATTACCAAAGTTCTAAATTTTTTGATGAATTTCTCTAGAAAAATAAGGTTCAAATATCATACAGCTAAGCACATCAATCAATTAGTTTGGTGAACCAGTCAACTGATCTACAGACTAGTCGATTAGTTTTGTACATTATTTGACTGGTTCCATCGAAATAAAACCCTCATAAAAAGCAATAAACTAATCGATCGGTTCATAGAAACTATCAACTAGTATGCCATAAAAACTAATTTCTTCTCAATTTTTTAGAACTTCTCCTAGTCCTTTACAAATCAAATCCAATATATATTTCCAAATCAAGACCTAACATCATCCAAAATTCATTCAACACAAGAATTTCACACTTTATAAATCACAACTCTATAGGGTATTATAGAAGTTCACACTTTATAAATCTAAACTCTATGGGGTATTACACCAAACATAACACAACACAACATGGGTGTTTATAAATAACACCAACCATAGAATAGCAAACATTCCAAATGAGTGTTTTTAGATAACACCAAACATAGGATATCATGGGTGTTTATGGATAAAACCAGACATAAGATAGCATAACACAATATGGGTTTTTATAGATAACACCAAATATAACATAATAAACAGTCTAAATGGGTGTTTGTAGATAACATGAAGCATATCCAAAGTGTATATAACAGATACATTATATGATGCACATAACAAGTGTTCATAGATGACACAAAACTCAACATAGAATGCACCAGTTAATATTTTCCAAAATGACCACTTTTAATACCAAAAAAAGGCCTAAGGCCTAATGGGAAAAATATTACATATTTTAAGTTCAAAGACCATCAAACAAGGTCATATCTAATTTTTGAAAAAATTCATATTCTTGATCAATGGTCAACTATTGACCCTAAATAAATCAATGGTCTTTTATGATGTTTTTACCCTTAATTCCTTGATGAACCATGAAAACATGATTAATATAATATTAAAACTACATATGGTGATTAGTGAAAAATACTTTGAATGTCATATGAATATCATGTTGAACACCATTGAAATGCCTTAAGCTCACAAAAAGCAGTCACTTATAAACTATGCTAAATAAATTTAAATCATAACATGTTATATGCCAAATTTATTAAAAAAACATAAAGGATTAATATGGTAATCTCAAAATTAATTAAAACCCCAAGATTAACAACAAAATGCCAAAGGGATGAATCCACCACAAAACCACCATTGTTATGTCTATAGCTTTCTAACTTTAATTGCTTATAAATCATGCTATATTCATCCAAATGATATCATGTTATGAATTACATTTCATCTAAAAATGCCAATTAACAACATGGAATGATCAAAATCAACAACAAAACTACTTATTCATGAATATAAAGACAAAGTTGTGGCCACCATTAATCATAAAACAAAGAGAAACAAACATTCTTAAGTCGAGTAAGAAGATTTTACCAACATCCTAAGCACCTAAAATTAGAAAGAAAAGAAAGGAAATTAACCCACACTCTTCTGAAGCCTTCTTGAAACCTATAAGAAGCAAAGAAAATATTAGAGAAATTAAACTTAAAAACCAAATCAAATGAGAAAGGATAAAAAAAGTAGAAGTAAATAATTCTTATCTTGAAGTTTGCTAGGAAAATTGACCTTCATCAATGGTGGAACATGGCCATAAAAGCCATGAAATGAAGGAGAAGGCATGCCAAAGGAGAAGGAGGTGAGGTGATAAAATGACAAATTTGGATAAGAATTCAAAGCCTTAATGCTCAAGTTTCAATCATAGCCTTAATACTTAAGTATTTAGGTTGATATTTTGCAAATAATTAATGATGGCACTAAGGGGAATGTATGGCACACATGGGAAGGGAGAGAAAGGAGATGCACATAGGCGAAGGAAGGAAGGAAAAAGAAAGGGGGGCTAAAGGCAGAATGAAAAGTGTTGAAAGAAAAAGTAAATGCTAATAATTAGTAATCATTAAGGGAATATTTCATGGCAATACCATAAGCTAAAGGGAAATAGGTGGTGCCAAGGGGTGATGTATAGCCAAATCAATGACCAATATTCAATATTATCTTGAGCTGATGCCTTAGATTGAGTTGCACTTAAGTTGGTTAGGATTTAAGTGGAGGAATGTGGGTTTTGGTAAGTAAATATGTAAAAAAAAAAACTTAAAAATTTTTTAACTAGAGAACATCAAAATATGTTAATCCATAAGTTTTTAAAATTTCAAACAGTTAGAAAGATCAATTTGGAACATAAAACATGAATATATGTTAATTAGTATGTGAATAATACTTTTTCATGGTAATATCCATTTATCATTTAGAAGGTGACTAGGAAACTAAAAATAAAAGTCAACAAATTTAAATATGGATTAATTAAAATAAATAGGGATGAATTCCATTGCAAAAAGGTGACTTAAAAGTTCCATAAAGTCGAAATTATAAGAAATAATGATAAAGTGAAAATGAAATGTTTCAAACATATAATAAGATTTAATAATATTGCAAAAGATACAATAAAATATTTAAAGTAAGATGATTTATTTTTTAATCCCAAATATTCTAAATGGACCAAAGTTTTTTTTTTATAAAAAAAATGAGGCATTAAAATTCCATACATAAATTTGAATGAGCTATATAGAAGATATGATGATTAATTATCCGACATGCCTAGTATCTGCTTCCCCCTTTCCTTTGGGCTCCTATGTATGTAAAAATATATATATGGGCTTGTTTGACAGGTCAGCTAATTACGGGCTCGCTGGGGCCATTACAAGACTCTGAGTTTATCGTGCAGCATACCAGCAGACCCATATACGGTAGAGGTCAAGAGAGAGCGGAGGATGCCATTTCGGTAAAGTTGTCGAGAATTTAATTAATTATTAGTCTTACTTCATTTCTTTACAAAAATCATCAGACTCAGCCTTGTTTGTCTCTGACCTGTGATTGCAGGGGTGCTTTGCAGGGAGTTCTTTGAGGCTACTATAGTACATCGCATATACGAGGAAAACAAACTAAAGAGCAGACCGTTTAGCTAACTTGGGAGCAGTACGCCAGTACCACCGTCTGATTTCATGTTTCTAGACCAATGTCCAAAATTTATGTTTAATGATGTTAAGAAATTGTACGATGGACCTAAGTAGCCCCTATTGTATAACCGTTGATGTTATATGTATAAAATGGTTCTATCTTATTGAAAAAACGGTAACATTGGAAATGTACATGAGCGACCGTCACTTAGATAGGTATTGTAATATTAAACAATTAACTAATTTATAATTATTTTATGGTAACTTATTATAATAAAAAGAGTAGTTTTTAAAAAAATTATAAAAAATAAGATATCACAGTATTTGAAATTAATAAATAATATGATTATCCAAATATTCACATTATCTTTGTCAAAAGAAAGTAATGCTTCATAGTTTTTTTTTATTGAAAAAAAAATCAAAGCTTTTTACGTATTTTATCATAAATAAAAAAAATGAATAATATTATAAGATAAAGTTATATATACCAAAATATCTCAATACATATTAATTCATGCTGCCTTCGATTTAGTGATTGATGTACTAGTGATAAAAATAATTTGGTGAACTTGGGTGCACTCAGTTTTACATATTATAATTATATTAAATATATAAATGAAGTATCTAATATTAGGCGTATTCCATATATGTAATAACTTTTCATCAAAAGAAGCCTAGTGATCTTGAGTTCCTTGATGAGATGGATGAGAGGCACAAGAAAATGTGAGACTAGTAGGGATGCCGACAAGATGAATCAAACCGAATAAATAACCTCCGCTTAAACTTGGTTCGTTTAGTGTTTTTAAGGCTTGAGCTTGACTTAAGTTCAAAACAAGCCAAATGAGTTTGACTCAAGTGCGGCTTGAAAAAATTTTGCAAGTCGGCGAAACGCGACTCAAGTTATTAAACGTTTGAAATTTTTTTAACAAACTAAATTGATTTATTTATTATGATTTGATTCGTCGACTTGTTTAACTATTTAATTCATATAAACATTAAATAAATTAAATCAATTTATTTGAGTATTTTGGCTTTTATTAAAGGCTCATTTTGTTATTTAGCTGATTTAATAAATAAATTCTATATAAGTTAAGACTAAAATCGGAAGAATCGAGCCTACGAACTAACCGAACTTAGTTTAAATTGAATTTAAACTGTCTCGTAAATAAACGAGTCGAATATTTCTTAACTTAAACTTGACTTATTTAATAAGCAAATTTAAAAATAAGACTTATATATGATCAACGACACTAGAGACTTTTACAAAAGCTTGATTATCACCACTTCCCTGCACCAATCTTTTATTTTCTCCCCTTGAGATTGTCATGAGAGAGATTCATTTCAGCTTTCCCAGAAACGGGTAGTGTTGAAGCCATCTGTCATTTGCTAAAACAAATTGGAAAGAGAAATATTATATTTTGGCTTTCGTATTTCTTTCTTTTTTGATAATTTCCCCTCAAATTGGAAACAGAGGCAGACTTCTAAAAATAATACACCAACCAGTGTTCCAGGTGGGTCTATATCTCACTTTTCCTTCATGGTTAGTCCTTTTTCTTTATCGTCTTTACTTTAATGAGGGCCCAGTTAGATCCAATCTTAGACCACTGAGATTTGCTTAAAGTTCTTTATAAAAGCTTTGACCGCTGCTACAAACAAAATACGCAAAGGCAAAAGAAATCATGACCTCGCTTTGCATGTGCAGCCCCAATTTGAATTGAGGTGTCCCCGGCGAAAGGATTTCAAAGTCCCCGGGTCAGCTACGGCTCGGGAAAAAGGGATTGGGAAGGTGTTATATCAGCATCACCTTCAAATATAACTAACATTAAAGGACGCATTAGGAGTTTCCATATTCCGGATAAAAAATACTCGATCACACGCACCATCGAAAAATAAAATTACCAAACGAGTCCTTACACGGAATCACTCTAATCGCCCTTCATTTCTATGCATGTCATGTGAGACAAGCTTCGATGCGGCTCGGCTCTAAACATAAACATTATTATGGATCTTATTTTCGTATTCTTGAAAAATCTGAAATTTGAATTTCTGTAATATAGTAATATGTAATTGTGTAACTATAGCTCATTCGACCCGGAAATAATTGGAGGAAAAAAATTATCATCATATTTTATGAATTTTAAATAGTCTATTTAAATTGAGAGGAAATATAATAAATATCTAAAAGATTTTAGATATTTATTTGGAATAAAAGGAATATTTTAATAAAAAAAGTATTTTAATTATTTTTAAATAGACTATTTAAAATATGTAAGCTTAATTTGAGGATTTTTATTTTTCACTCCTATTACCTTGCCTCAAATGAAATGAGCACCGTGATTGTTATTTTGTAGAGTTGTAGGTTCAACATCCAAAGGTCAACAGCTCAATTCAATTCATAGAACCTGTAATTATTAACAGTAATTTCATACCTTTATTCCTCCCGCAACTTAAGGACCCTTGATTTGTCCAACTTACGCCAATTGTTGCATCCAACTACTAGTAGAAGGGTGCATAGTGTTTCGTTAATGCGGCGTCAATGAGACATACGTCCTTTTCTTCCTTCTGTTTTTTGTGTACATCTTAGATTGACGGTGTATATATTTTCAATATTTATAATATTTGTATTATTATTATAAAATATGTATTCCGTAGTTAAAAGTTAGTCCCGGATATAGCGATAATAGGAGCTCCGAAATTATTTTACATATATATATATATATATATATATATATATATATGTATGTATGTGTTAAAACTTCAGTATTATATTGGATGAATAACGAGTCTTAGTTGGTCGTCTTCGGCGAATAATGAAATACGACTTACGATATAATATACAAGTGCACCGGTTTGATTTCACTTTTTATAATTTATATATATAAGACCAATACTTCTTTTCGCCTAGGGTTCCCCACAACTCAAGACCCACCCTGTCCGTGGTACAAGATAAAAAATTATTAATATAATAAGGTTTTTTGTCAATCTAATATATATATTTATAATTATAAGATGCGTATTTATTGATATATGATGTATATTTACAACTATAAAATATGAATGTATCCTATAAAGATGTATTTGTAAAACATGTATTCATATTTTGTTATTTTATAAATAAATGTTATTTATTTATACGTAAAAGATGTACATTTATAGCATATATATTCATCCTTAATTATTTTACAAATAAATGATGGTAAACGATATGCATATGTTAATATAACATGTGTATTAATTATTATAAAATGTGCAATTATAACTAAAAAAATGTTAATTTATCCGATAACAATGTGCATTTTTTCTAACAAGATGTATATTATAATCTTGAAGATGTATATTTTATTTGATAAAATATTTATTTTGTTGGATAATATGTGTACTGTTTCTTGAGATATATTCTGAAGATGTGTATTTCTTTTATAAGTTGTGTATTATTTTAACGTAAAGTTCAATCAATTTATAAAAATGCCACAATACCCACCATATTTTTAAGTAGAATTGTTTATTTTACCATAAAAGATGCGTATTCATGAGTAAAACATATGTATTTAATTATAAACAAAATATGTGCAAACCACTAGTCATAGAAAATTATACTTTTTCTCTAAGCATAGTTGTTGATGCTAGTAGCATCGTGTAAATTGCAAACTTGCATACGAAAATGTCCTTTTTTTATTTATAGGGAACCTTTAAGGTTAGCCCATATATGTACAGGTTAATAGTTAACATAAATTAAAAATGCATACATATAAGGAGGGCTCAAACTTAACATCTAAATGCATATTGAAAACTCAATCCTATCAACTAAATTAAGATCTCTTACTAAAATTAAGCTCAAACTCTGGATTTTTATTTTAGAGCTAAAGTTTATCAAAGGAAAAACTGTACCATGCAACCTATTGTACAAAAGTGTACGATACTCTATTATCTTCCACCAGTTTCTTCTTCTTTACCGACCAAGTGTTTGATAAAATTCTTGAAGAATCTTCTTCCTTTTTTTTTTCCAACCCAAACTACAATCTAAAGATAAGATGAGTTGAAATCGATAAGATTCATGGTTCCCACCAGTACTACTAGTTATGTAATTGGGTTAATTTATACCCCTCCTTTTCAAATGGAAAAGTCTAATACCCAATCTTAAAATCTTTTTAAAATGTGTTTAAAATTACGTTAATATAATATAAATTTATTTTAGTTTTGGAAAGGACTTGAAATTCTAATAAAAATATAAATTTTAAGCTCACTGATCGACTGATATGCTTAGAAACTGATATTTTTATTCCGCAATGAATTAATAAAGTGGTTTGTTCAAGCTGATCGACTAGTTGTCTTATAATTTCATAACATTTTCTGATTTTGATTTGAATATATTTCTAACATTTATAAAAACTTCTAATTACAATCTATTTGTGCTAGAAAAAATATTTTGATGCTTTGAGTTTTTTTTTTTACATTATTTAGATCATTCCATAATTTTATTTAGCTAAATATTCTCCCCCCCCCCCAAAAGTACTTTTATGGTATTTCTCAACTTTTCACTCTCCCCCTCACTTTCCTCTCTCCTCTGATAGCCATAGTTGCATGGTTGAAATCCTACACCCTCTTTCCTAACTGACCAACCCTGTACTTTATCCCCTCCTAACTATATTCTACCTCCCTCACCATATCATACATTTCTCTTACACTTGGTTGCCCACATTCAACCAAGTCATTCTTTTCTCTCTCTTTCCCTTGTGGATATTGACTAATTCTCTTTTATACACTCTATTATGATGCGAAAGCATTCTTATTTGATGATAACAATCTCATCATTATTTTTTTCAAGATTGAGAGCCACAAATTCTCCTTACTTGGATAAATTAATAACTCCTTAAGACCTAGCCATCAAGCCATGCAAGCCACGCAACCTTTGTCAACCTTTTTTTTACCATCCATAAACACTCCTAAAAATAGGCCACCTTTAGCCACTTTTTTTCTCTAATTTTTCCACATTTTAACCATTTTCCTTTAAGTTTTTATCCTTAAAAATGCCACAAAAATGCAGGCCATTCTGCAACCATAATAACCATATAAAATAGCCACAAGTCCCTCTCAAGTTGTATGTCAGCTCCTTTTCAGTACTTAGAAAAAACAATGCAATTTTTTGGAAAGAACAAGGAAGGATAGAAAATATTGCTTACTCCTTTTTGTTATATACAAAATTAAAATGATATTTTTCTCTTTCCTTGAGAGTCTTGTGGCTGCTATATGAATTAGACATGTGCTAGGGAGAACATCATGTTCAAAATTTACACAAACACCCTATCGATGACCAAAACCTATGGTTGGGATATTAAGTAGATTTCTTTCTTCTTCTTCTTCTGATTTTTTAAGCTCAAATCACATGTATTAGTTGGATAATCTTGCACTTCATCTATAAGTTTCAAGGATAGAATGGAAGAGAAACATATAACTTATTAGTTGCACCTTTTCTCTCTAGCATACCTAGAGCCCCCTCTAAAACTCAAGTGTAAGAGTTTGAAGTTTGCAAAAATCTTCCAAGAATTATCCTAAGAGTTTACTCCTTAGGTGGTCCTTGTATGCGGTGATTGAATGGGTTACCAAAAATCAATTTTATTCTCTCAAATATCTCTCCATTCTTCTTTTTATTTTCAGTTGTTCTCAGCAATTTAGAACATCACCTCCTAGCATGACCTAAGTTGGATATCATATGCATTTCATTCCCATTTCATTTCCATTTCTCATCTTCTGCATTTGATCTCTTTGCCTTTTCCCTTGATAAATTATGCTAAGTCTAGAGATATCCTTCGTTCTTTCCTTTTTTTTTCTCCTTATAAGGAAAAAACAAAAGCTTGTCTATTTTCTTCTCATATTTTGGTTGATTCTCATATCCTCCTTATTCTCTTAATATTATCCTTAGGTCTACCTTTTTCTCTTAAGTAAGGAAGGATTAAGTTTTTGGGAAAGGTTGAAGATCTTGGTTTTCTCTCTCTAATTTTACTTCTAAGAAGAGGTTATATTATGCCATTTTCTTCTCCTTCTTCTTCTTATTTCATTTTTGAAAAGGGAGATTTAATCACTTTAGTTCTTGGTTCCATTAGGAATTCAAGGCCTTCATAGAATCCATCAAGTTAGACTTATTTCTATGCTAGAAGATTTGCTTGTAAGTAAGGCATCTTTATCTCTAATATGCATAAGGTTTGTGGTTTTTGTTATGGTTTTGAGTGATTGGTATGTTCTGTGATATGTATGTATTATATTGAGTACTTGAATTCGAGCATGTCATCATGTTTTACTTTCTAAAGTTTTGGATTATATTTAAGTATTTTCATAGTATGCATGAGTTTAATGAAATTTATGTATGATCTTGTTTAGTAATGATTCCTACCATGATTTTTGTGAATTCGTATGTGGAGCATGTCTTTATATATATATATATATATATATTTATTTATAATAGAGAAGCATGATATAATTCATTTGGATTAGATTGGGGGCTTTGATTATTTGTGGTTCATGTGTTTGGGTGTTGTTTTTCCTAGACTAGTCGACCGATTGCTATAACCAATCCATTGGTTGTTTGAACAATTGCTTGGTTTGAAATTATTAATTAGCTGGTCGCAAGAAAAATTGATTAGTTACTGTGAATAGTTGATTGATCCTCCAAACCCATTAATTATATTATTTGTGATCATAGTGGTTTGATCTTCACTTAGACCCATGGATCTGTTCGGCCAAACTCATTGATTGGTTCCTATAAATAGTTGATTGGTTGGGCCAACCATTTGCCTTATTTCAGTGTGTGATATTTCTTGTCAAAACTTGTGTGACTAAAGTAGATGACTGGTCCTAGCGATTGATCGACTGGTCTGTCTGAGTTCACCATGTTTGCATTTATTTGATGTTCTTTATTTGAGATTTCTATCTTAATTTTATCATGTGATTACAACATTTCAATCATGATTTCAAACACACTCAACTAGAATATAATATGGATCAAAATGATAACATTATGGTCCCTTGAGTGGTTAGGTTTGGTGTCATCTCTAAACACCCAATTGATGGCTTTTAAGCCTAGTGTTGTGTTTGGTGTTATCACTTAGAAACACCCAATTGGTTATAATGGAATTAATTATGATTTATGATGCCACTTGGAATTTAATAATAATAGATTAAGAATTTTTTAACCTTTTTTCTCTGACTCTTAGGGTAACTAGCTGGGATTTAGTGGACGGGTCACCCTATGTTTTTTTTCTTTTCATTTAGTATCTATTTCCTCCTCTACTAGGTTAAATTAGTATAGGTGTATACACATATCTTTGAGGTATAGGATTATACTGGACAGGCCGACATGGCATTGGTATCCATATCAAGTTAATGAGATATCCTAGTATAAGCCCCTTTATGTACTCTGACTATGTGTGGTGGGTGTAGTATCCCAATCTATGTTAGCCCTCACGATAGGTGCATTCGATATGTGGCCGGTGTAGTATCTATGGAGAAAAGCCTCTTTAACGTATGTTGAACTTGTGTGGTAGGTGTGGTATCCCATTGTGTGTGTATGCTACCATGACTTTGGTTTATGATGGATAAATAGGTGTAGTCAAATTGATTATCTTAATAACTGAAAAGTGCGTGGTCACTAAAGGAAGATTGTAATACGGTTCCCATTATGTGCTTCTAATGTTTGATCTATATTATTACATATTCCATGATTCTTGTGTGAGCATGCTTTATCATATTACATTCATGGGCTTGAATGTTGTTTTATCTGAGTATGTGTTGTGCATGCTACTATGTGACCTTAATGTGTAGCATGGGACCTTACTATATTTTAGGTATTTTATTTTATTAGTACTTTACTGTGCTGATACTACATTTATGTGTTCATTATGATGGTTCGGCTTTTGGTTTGGTTAGTAGAAGGCAATTTATAGGGTTATGATTCTTAACTAGAGCACATTAAGGATGATGTCATGGATCAATAGTTAGCCACTACTTAGAGTTTGAGAGTAACATTTCCATTTAGTTTAGAGTTAAGCTAACCGATTAATGTATTTTTCTTACTGTGTTGGCATGCTTTTGGTTCTTTTCAGTTATTTAAACTCTTATCGTTGGTTTTTGTATTTGGATTTTGTAATCTCTCTCTTCTATCTATATTATTACCCTTATTATTATTATTATTATTATTATTATTATTATTATTATTATTATTATTATTATTATTATTTTATTTTATTAGTAGAACATGCATCGTTCATTCGTTGTTCCATTTTTTCTTGCATCATGCATTTGTTAGGTGATGATCACATCTTTCTCATGGTCGATGTGGTGGTAACGTCCTCGATTTTGCTTTTACAACTGCTTCTACAATGTCTTCAAATGAAATTTTCTAATCTAAAATTTGGGAGTGTTACAAAAAGTCAGGAGGAAAAGTAGTTGTGGTGAAAGATAAGTAAACCTTTGGTGAAATATATGTATAAATATTATAAAAAAATATGTACTAAAATGGTGAATTGTTGATTATAGAATATTCACCACTATATGGGATCTCCAATTCTCGCTAATTTTTTTAAGATGGATTTTATCTTTTTTGTTTATGTTTTGTTAAATTTGAGTAAAACAATTCATCCTTAATATTGATAGGCACTCAAGAATGTGATGTCTCATTGGTGGTGGTTCACTACAATCCACTAGAATCAATGATGTTTTCTTTATTTTCTTATTTTTTGGGTGCAAAATAGCTATTATATGTTTATCTTTTATATTAGGCTAAGGTTTTGTCTTATTTGATATGTGATATTCCAACCAATAATAGACCTACATCCTTCTTTGTGCCTTTCACTTGAAACACAAATGAATGATTCATTTGGCTTGTAGTAATAGTAAAATATAGAACTTTGATAATATATACATGTAGATGTCACAACAAGAAATAATATTTTGGGCAACAAATCTTTCATCGCCTATACATTAGGTTACTAAAAACATTCACAACTTTGTTACCCACAGCCTGTCCCCCTTAATATTGGTGACCATAATTTTTTTTCCCTATAATGATTTTTTAATGAAACTTATTTGTTGCTACAAAACTATATTTTTCAACGAAATATATTATGTTTCCCCAAGCTATTTTTTTGGGAACAATACTTATTGTTTCCAAAATATGTTTTTGCAACGAAATATTTTTGTTACCCTAGACCATATTTTGTAACAAAAATCATATGTTCCCCCACACACTTTTTTTTACTAAAAAAAATTGTTGCCCAAAATTTTTATGAGAGGGAAAAAAAATTGCATGACTATGTCCCTCCTAGTGTGATGAAATTTAATTGTAGCGTAAGTTTCTTTTGGGTCAAATTTTTTTTTTATAGTTTAAAGGCTAATAACTTGTCTTCAAAATCATATATTCTTTAGATGACTCTATAATATGATCCATATACTTTGTATAAAAGATAAAATATTCTAATTAATCCTTTCATTCAAACTTTGCATAGATTACGATGTCACTAGATAAAAACAAATTTCATTCAAAATTTTCCATAATATCAAAGTATATCAAACCACAATATACAAGTTGGCAGAGTTTAAGCCTATTTGGCATCACAATATACAACTAACTTGAAAGACTAACAAAAAATGAATACTACTATCTACATTTAAGTATCATCCATTTCATCAACTATATTGTAGCACTACAAAACAAAACAAAAGTACTCCAAATTGATATGTAATGCATGAAAAATAATATAATTAATATTATAAATAAAATACTAAGCTAATAAGATCACTAATGAAATCATATGCAGCATAATCCAAAAATTATATAATCCATTGCAATTACTAATGAAATATACAATAATATCTACTTATAGTTGGACACTTTTCTTGATGCGGGAGCAGAGTCACAAAACATAACACCAAGGAAGACGGTTACGCTACTCAGAGCGGGTGCATGAATATGGGGTATGCATGACTTCATGCAACGTTTGTTAGCTAGCGTAACGTTTATTTTTAAGTACTAGTTATTGTTATTTACTTTTAGTCAACGTTTGTTAGCTAGCGTAACATTTATTTTTAAGTACTAGTTATTGTTATTTACTTTTAGTCGGTTAGTAACTAAATATTAACTAGCTAGTCTTAAGGGAATTAATGCTTTTGGGAGGGAATATGCTTGTAATATTTTGAGAAGATGCTCGGTTCCTTGGATATATAAACCATAGGAAACCGAGTAGAAACACACAACTTGAATAAGAAGAATAACCTTAAGCATTGCTTAAAACCCAAATTTTGTGTGGATTCGTCTTGAAATAAAACCGAATATGTGTGAACGGTTTTGTTCTAAAAAACTTAATCTTTATTTTTGTGTGGTTTAAAGATTAATTTATCCTTCAATTTCCACTTTATCTTTTCCCACCTCCTCCCACCAAAAATCCTCCTCCAAATCATCTCTCCATCCGATCACATCACCACCGCCACCCTCTATCTTTTCTCTAGCCCTAAACCGCCATCCATCGAGCCCTAAAACAGTTACACCACCCAATACCACTAACCTAAACAACTCCCATCATCTCCAAGCCTAACCCTAAACCACGCTAGCAACCTCGACGTCTCCCAGCTAGCAACAACTAATCGACTCACTCCCTTCCCCACCAGCAACACCTCCTCGCAACGCCTTCCACCACCATCCATCTAGCAGCGTCGTCGCCATCCTCAAACCTTAAAACCATTCAGACCATCACTTCGTCCCCTCCACTGAAGCCTCCTTGTTCTTCTCACTGCAGCCTCTCACCACCATCCATGCCTTAACTCAAAACCAACTCAACCATCACCTCCCATTCGTGAGTATTCCAAAATCCGAGACTTCCCCCCGAACTACCTCGTGTTCCATCGTCATCAACCCCTTCGAATCCCCATAATCAATCTCCATACTCCATCCAAGTCCGAAACTCTAACCGTACACGCATCATTTCTTCAACCAGAAGGACTTAATTACAATAATAACTTAACCATCCTAAAACCTACATGTTAATTATGAACATTAGGTGTCTACACAAAATCTCTACATAAAATTAAGAGACTTCCCATTCTTGATTCAATAATAATGTAAGAAATAGTTTATCATACCTTATAGATTTTATATGATTAAATATTTGTATAACATATACTGACATGTTCTTTTTTTTTTCTTTGCATCATTTTAGACTAACCTTACTTGAGCACAAGCAAATACCTAGAAGAAATAAAATGAAATCAAATCAATTGATAATACACGTTTTCTTCCACCCTAATAGGGGAAGAACTAGGAGTTGAAATTAAAAAAACGTTTAAAATAAGACACGATTTGTTCTTATTTAATCATTCTTATTGGATTTGGATATTTAGTGTCAGTAATTCCATCTTAATACTTTGGTGAAATTTATTTTTGGTATTCAAGTTAAAGATAATTTTCTTTTTGATTACTATAAGTTGATACTTAACCTACACGCTCAATTTCATAAAGGATGAAACAAAAAAAATATGTAACCATTAAATTGAACATGAACACATTTTTGTGCTTGTTAAGATGATATTAAAGGGAAATTGAAAGGATATTTATAGTACTAGATTGTGGGAAAAATTGGTAAAATTAAAAATAATATCATAAGACTTCACCACTTAGTTAATTATTAGCAGTTGATATAACTTAAGGTAGTAATCTTCAACTCTTTGGTTTAGAAATTATCAGATGTTTGAAATGGCATATTCCAATTATTATCTAATAATTCCATATTTAGAGTATCATAGTAGTATTTGGAATGATCTCTCATCTCTTTAGTTAAGTATTAGCTATGCTTGACTTATTTAAAGTAAAAAAAGGACACTTTGTGGATCAAATGAGTGCATTAGTTTTACCTTATTTGGGGTGATGTATGGAACCTAAAGGTAGGGCATGGAAAATAAACCACGATCAAGGTTGTAACAAAAAAAAATAGAGTTGATCTAATTTGTTAAATAGGTTCATTGGTTGCTGTGGTAGAGTTATTGGCATAATGGGGTGTAACAAGGAAAATGCAAGTTGAACATAAAGGACAAGTTATGCTTCCTAGACATATGTAAACTTTATCCTCTCTATAATATTGCACACCAAAACTATGAGCACTTATTCAATAAGTGTGAGATTACATGGTAGATTTGGAAGCAAATAAGGGAATGGGTGGGGTAAGAATAGGATGCAAAACCCTTAACAACACTTTAAGAGCAATCAAGAAAGTGAAGGGATTAAAGAACAAGCTTCATGCATATGCAACAATTCTAGGAGCAACGGTGTAATACCTTGCATGTAAACTAATCCTAACACCAAGTAATTGGCATCTTAACATCACCTAAATTCTTTAAGCATAACTCTAACTCGAAACGTCTTCCTTTTCTTTCCCCTTTTTCCATTCTTCTCCTTTTCTTTATATTTTCTTCTTCCCCTAGCTCTTATTCCCTGCATGACCTTCTTGAGCAATCGATTTGCTTTGGTTTGGTTATTCCAATCATCAAGCTAAAATAATTTTAGTAATTCACTCCATCATAATCACCTCCCTTCAATAAAGTGATTTTCATGCCAAATCCCACATTATTTCCTATGTTCTACCCTAACCTACATCTTTCCTCTTTTCTCAACTCACTCATGCCAACCCTTTTGCATGCCACCACTAGCCATATACCATATTCTCCCTCCTTTTTTTCCTCATATAATTTATTATAATTTATTACTCCACCAACTTAAGCCCTGACCTCTTCTCTCTTTTCCATCTCTATTTTGCACCTTACGCCCATATTTCTACCATTTTTTTATAGCACTATGCATCCAACACAACTACCTCATGCTGCCTCTCTATCCTTATTTAAATCACCTCATGTTACACCCCTTTTAGTAGTGTGAAAGGATTAGGAAATCACCCCATTCTACCCTCATCTTTATCCTTCTTTATGAAGCAACACCACCAACATTACTCAACATTCACGTATCAAAACTCCTATAATGTGAGCACCTCACATTGTGACACTCTTCCAATGTGAGAACCTCATTTTTCCAGAGTGCACCTCAAGGCCTAAAGAGCACCTCCCTCACAAAGCCAACCTTTATCTTTTATTTTGATTCTTGCTCTTTTTCATCCTCATTTACCTTACCTTACCTTTATTCTTTTCCTATTATTCTAATGATGAGTTTTTTCTTGGATTCTAGGTGATCTTGGTCTAGGAGACTTAAGGTTTTGTTCTTACTTAGAGACCTATGACATTTGGTTAATGATACATGTTATTAGTCAAGGTTTTTTCTTTGCTATGTCCTTACTACATGTAGCTTTATGTTAATATTATTCCTTTACTTTAACTTAGTTGATATATTTATTATCATGAAATCATGTTGTTGCTATTGTTTAATTATCTTATTGGATTGCAATATGAAAGTATGATAGTTATGCAAATGTATGAGCTTTTAATTTATTCCTTGGTTAGTTTTGGCTTGTTGCCTTAATATATTGGCATGGTATTTTATTTTAAGTGAGTCATGGGGTGCAATAATCAATAAATAATGTCTTCATAGAATATGTCGAGGATGAGGAGTTGATAATACGGGACTCATATGGTTTTGGTGACATGTTTGGTGAGTTCCTGATCATAAGGATATTTGGGGTCCTTTCATGATTTTAGTGGGGAAAAATATGGCATGGTAATTGTTGAAGGATATGTAGTTAATTTGATGAATAATATGTTAGAGAATTAGTTGAGTATGATGCAGGCTATGTAAGAAGATGATTTGAGGTGTTTAAGCAAGATGGGGTATTTTGGTTAGTTTAGATTAAATATAAAATTTTGGTATTTCTTAAATAATATTAAATTAAAAATATGCTAATTATGATATGTGAAATGCTTGGTTTGATTGTAGGTAGCATAAACCTAGTAAAATATGTAAACTACCTAATTTAGGAATAATAACACTAGAGGCATACTCATTATTGTATGTGCAAGAAGTCATATCATGATTTTCGGATATGCTGTTAGAAATGATACTTTAGGATCAGGTGTTAAGTTTGGTTGTTAGGTGAATCTCATGAAAGGAGTTATGCTTGTCGCGGAAAATTAGAGTTTTGTAGGGGAATTATGGTCTTTCTTCTTGGGGAATGATCTAAATTACTCTTTGTTGTGTTTTATGTGCCCAATATGTTTTTATGTTAAGTATGCATGGTAATCAACATTATAATAAGAATATTATTTAAATTAAAAGATTATGTAAATTAGGCCTGAGTTGTACCTTTCCATTTCAACAAATGAAGATAGTGGTGAGAAGCATTACACCTTTGGAGTTATACTTTTCTATTCCACTAGGTTAGAATATTTCCTAGGAGTGTTGTGCCTTGGGAGTTCTACCTTTTTGTTCCATAAAATAGGAATAGTGGCCAAGAGTACTCTACCCTCAAGTTTTGTTTTTTTTTTTATTTCACCGAGCGAGAATAATAGGGTCCTTTAACTCAAAATAATTAAGTAATAGATCTTAAGCATACCTAATACAAAAGTCTATTTTGTTCCCTCTCTTAGGTTACCTCATGTTATCGCTAATGTTCATGTTACACCCTCCATGTGACCTTATGCATGTTTTTGTCTCATTCTTATTATGGTATTGTTATCTTACTCAATATATAAGTATTAAGCGTCCTTTTCATGGGTGTTACTTATTTCCACAAGCAAATGACCCAAGTTTTCATGTGTAGGTTATTGGGGGCTACCTTAATCATTTTTCAAGTTATTATGTAATTCATGTGAAGGGGTGATTTACCTGTTAGGGCTTGGACTCAGAGTCAATGTTATTTGGTAGCTAGTTTTTTTCTTAGTACCTTATGGACTGCTAGTTCTATTAGATACTTTTTGTTGTATTTTTAGCTTATGTTGTACTCAGATTTTAATCTCTAACTCATATCTAAGATTTATACAAATTCTTTTCCTTCAATGTTTATCATATTTTAAGTTGTAAATGTTTTATGTTGTATTTGGCATGAGAATGGTTTAGTAAAAGAGAAAAACACAGTTAGAAGACACTAGTGCATACAATCATCCATATCATTTTCAAGATAATGAATATCACATTTCTAACATCTCTTGAGTGGTATACACAAATTTTTTTTCTTATAATTTCTATAGAAATTCTAGCTAAATATACCTTGTACTACTCTAGAGGGTTGTGAAGTTTTTTGTGCTACTACAAAGGTTGCCATTTGATCTCTCATAGCTTGCATCATTTCAGCCTTCAAATCTTCATTAGACCTTTTCTCTCTTGTATTTCCATCATTCGTTAACTTTCATTATCTTTTTTTAGCTTATTCCTTCATCCTTTCTATTTCTAGTCTTAAAATTTTCCTCTCTTTGAGCATTTGAATGTTGAAGTTCGTCAAGTTGTCAATGCCTCAATTTCAACATCTTTTTTGTTCCTTATAGATACAAATTTGACTTTTACCCCTGAAACATAACTCAAATGATACTCAAATGCTTGTGTATACCCTCTTCTTACACTGAGATTATCAACTCCATATAATTCCTATTGCTTAGCATGAATTTTGGTCAACTTTTCATACTTTTCCTAGGTACCATCTTTCCCCCTCAAGAATAAGATAGGAAAAAACATTTCAAAGGTCCTTATAAAATTATATATATATATATATATATATATATATATATATATTTCATATCTAACACGCCTCTTAACCTTTTCACATAGTTTAATATAATGTAGTTCTTGCCCATGCTATTTGATTGACTCTTATGAATTTTCAATTACATTAGAATCATCTTTTTATGGTTGATATTCTTACACATATTGGACCTAAGTGCATCGTTAACTAGCAACACAATGTACCAATATCTTAAGAAGCCGATGTAAACACAGTAATATGTCTTACATTTCAACACTTTTATCATGAATTTTTTTTTATTTAAACCAAGAACTTATTCATTTTAATTAACTAATTCAAAGAGCAAGATCGTTTAATTTTTTCAATATGTGGGTTAACCATGAAGTAGTTAACTCTACTAGAGAGAAAATTTTTCAATTTAGTGGTTGTGGGAGTATGTAATAAATTTTATGGAAAACATTTTGAATAATATGAAAACCCATTTCATAGAGAATAATAGAGTACACTTTTTCAATATAATTACAAAGGCTAATGATGCGTAATAGAAGCTTAAGAAGGCTTAAGATTATATTCTTGTTGATAGATAAACCTTAGTGTAGTTTGTAATATCTAAGGAAAAAGACAATGGGTCAAGTTTTTTCATGATTTACTTAAGTTTCATTTATTATCCAAGAACTCAAAGAAGTGAGTATAAACCAATAATTTTGTTATGTATATGGTTCAACCTCAAGATAATATAGCAAGGGTATGAGCAAGACTAGCTTATATATAATGATTTTGCATAACTCTCACCTTTAATTTTGGTAATAAAATTCATTAATTACAAAAACAAATTGCCAAAATTAACACATTAACTCTATAAGTAGTATACTTACTATTTCATGAAGACAACATGCTCTTGACTTTCCTTCATTCCTAGGAATTTTAGTTTGTATTGACTTATTTTTATGAGTCACTTAATGAATTTGCTAAGTGTGAATAAAACAAAAGTTTATAGATTTGTAACCCTTTCAGATTTCATAAGCCATTTCATATCCATCAAAGAAACTAAAATTAAAAACAAGAGTGAAAATACTTTTCAACATAAACTTAAAAAAAACATTATAATCTTTTTTTACTTGGAGAATCCCAAAATTCCATTAGCAACTACCTTCAAACATTAGCATCTATAATTGGAGATCAGTTTTGGAGGGCATATGACATCAAAAATCCATTATTTTAGCCTATATTGCCATTATCTATACAAATTTTTACATTGCATAGATAATGCTTTGTTAACAAAACCACCATATAGAAGTCTCAACTTAGACCAAACCATATATTATTGATAAAGGAATCAATTAACTAAGAAAAAATAACTCATTTATTTATGACTTATAAATGAAACATTACCTTTAATTATACCTTTATCTTTTTGAAGAGCCTTTTTTTGTGGTATGATTCGTACTTTTCCAATTTCTACACATCGAATTCAATTTCACCAAAAAAAATTAATAATTAAGTTTCTTGGTAAATAAAAAAATGAAAAAAATAGCAATAGAATAATAAAAAATATTCTTATGATGAATCAATTGGACAATAATTTTTTTATCTACACTCATAACTTTGTGATGAACTAGTTTGCCTCATTACCCAAAATTCTTTTCATTTCCTTACTGATATTTAGGGATGGAAACAAGTCTCGAACTCCATACAGACCTACTAGACCCAACTTGTTTTTAGTAGATTTGATTCTATGATTTTTAGACCTAACAAGTCAGAGCCGGGTCTGTGTCCATATACACCTAAGTGGGTCGGGTTTGGGTTTAGTAGTCTCATTCCCAAACCCAACCTAGAACCATTATGCTAGATCTATTTAGTGTAAATATATGTATATATATACACATATACATATATAAATATATACTAATGTTATGGTTGCCATATTTATCATAATCTTATTTGAGAACATTACTCATTTTTATTTTATTTTATTTTTGTGTGTTTATTTTATAGATATTATGTATAGTATTTTATTCTAAAATTATGAAAATACCATTTATAAAGTTAAAGTATTTATTTTAAAATGTTTATCTTTTTACTTAACGAATTTTTATTAATAAAAAATATATATTAACCTGCATAAAATATAAATGTATTTATATTTACATAGATTACTAAAAAAATAAAAAAATAGTTGGAATCATTTATGACTTGTTTAGGTCTCATTTACGACCTGTTTAAATCTCATTTACCCACTAGACCTAGTGGATTGAGATCTAGGTCTAGGTAATATAAACGGGTCCAGATTTGAGCCTTGTTGGACCCAACCTAGACCCTATCCATTACCATCCCTAGTGATATTGGTACATGGATTTGCTATCATTTAATCGTTAATTCAAGTATTTTTTTTCCCACAAGTATGTTGATTTGAAAAATATTCTAGATATATGTATAGAAAATATATAATAAAAAGTACTTAACAAAATAAACATTTTTGCCCTAACCTATTCTCTAGGATTGATGCAACCAACATTGCTGCTTAGATGTTAATTGACTTCCTAAAATGTGAGATTATGCATCATGACTACCTGGTGGAGTCTCTTAATTGATATGCTACATTACTTGTGATGATGATGCATTGTATGCCATTGACATGCTAATTTTAATAGAAAAAATTATTATTACACGATTTAAATAAATAATCAACAACATGACAATTATTAGATTTTAAAAAAAAATATCACCATCCCCATTGACTTTAAGAGTATAGCTAAAATAATTTCATACAAAATAGGACTTTGCTTCATCACTTCCGTATTCTAGCTCATCTTCCTCCATATCTTGGACATCATTCGAAGCCCTTTCAATGTCACCAATATCACCTAAATCAGAATCAATATTGTCACATACAAAAGGAAATTTCAACCTCATTTAAATGTTACATATCAAAAACCATAGTAATCGTCTCATTCTCTAAGTTTATGTGTATAGGTTCACTACCATATTTAATGTCCTACATATTATAAAAATCAAAATTATTTCCTGGATTTGTTTTAATAGCTATCCTCTATTGAGGTTCTTTATGGGTCTTAGGGATGACAATTTTCCCCGCAGGTTTGGGGCCCTGTCGGGGATTCCCTGTTCGGGTTCGGGGAGAGAATTTGGGGATCGGGTTTGGGGATTTTTTTAGGGACGGGTTTGGGGTCTCCATCCCCGAACCCGCCCCAAAATGTTTATATATATATATATTTATATAATTATATATATATATATAATATTTATAATTTTTTTATAAAATATAAATTAAAAATATAATATAAAAAATAGTTTGAGGATTGGGGATCGGGTATAAAGTCAGGTTTCGGGGATCGGGTCGGATTTTAAGAACGGGGAATAAATCGGGGATAGAAAATAGATTAGGGATTGGGTCAGGTATGGGGATTTGATCCCCGCAGGGATCGGGTTGGGGAATCCTCGATAAAAAAATATCGGGGATTGGGTCGGGTTTGGGGGTTATTTTCCTTATCAGGTTCGGGGAGGGGGATGGGGTCCCGGTCCCCGACCCGCCCCGTTGCCATCCCTAATGGGCCTTTACACGCAGGAAAAAAATGCGCTACTTGAGAGATTAATGCACAGGATTCTTTATATCTTAGCCTACGATTAACATTCACAAGGGTAATTCTACCATACAATGAAGCATTCACATCAAAAAATTGTAGAATTAGAAGTGGCATGATTTTTGATAGGGTTATATTCTAACACAATTACCTCATCTAGTAACACATAAAATTTCATAACTGCACTATCGTCATCACATATTACCATTACTCCATTGTTTTGTGTCTTCCTTCCTCTTTGACAATTTTTGGTGTGAAATTTAAAATAGTTCACAATATATCCCCATAACTAATCACACTCTTTATTGGATGTTGAGATATACATCTGTAATCATGTTATCTTCAACATCTCTCAACATTATTATTTAATTTACATAATTTTTTTTGTAGAAGAATCATGTAATACATAGAATAATACTATAATAGCTGTATTTAATTTCTTCATTAGGCACGACCTTCCATAAAGGCTTACCATATATGTAGATTAACTCATTAGGCACGACCTTCCATAAAGGCTTACCATATATAGAGAAAATGAATAAGATATTGGGAAGAAAATTAATATCACTGTATTTAATTTCTTCATGATTGAATTGTGTCTTTATCTTACTCAAAAACTGTGAATAAAATGTCAGACATTCATTGGCAATTTTACACTCTTTAGTTCACCCTTCTAGACATGCTTTGTTGTATACAAATTATTTATAAGTACAAATTTTCCTACAATAAAAGAAAAGATACTATTTTACTAACAACATTACCAAACAAACAATTTTTTAAAGTATTGTGGCTAGAATATTGTTACCTTTTGAAGAAACACATCAAATGATTAGCCATAGTTCTTGCTACCTTTGCTTCAAAAGTGAAGTGCATAATCAAATGCACCATCATGTTAAAAAGAAGAAGGAACAAATAAATTTTCTAATTTACAAAGTTTGATAGAAATACCTCATTCTATTTTCTCTAATACATCGATCCTTAAGGTCTTCAAACATAGTTGCATCACATATCCATTGAATTCTACCAATGGTTGAAATACCTTATCATCTAGCATGCCTCCAAAAGCTAGTGAAAGTAAATCTTGTATAAACATATGAAAATCATGACTCTTCATCCTATAATTTCTTCCATCTTCCAAACTTACACATCTTGAAAAATTCGATAAATGTTCATCTAGAATTGCAAAATTTTTTAGTAAGTCAATAGTCATTATGCCTTTAGAATGCAAAACTTATCCCCCACCAGCTTAGGACTTAATTTTGGATGCATCTTCATTTTCTTAATGTCTAATATATCGTTTAAAGAATATTTATTCTTTCCATCAATATCCAACAATGTGCCTAAAATATTATTGCATATTAGAACTAGAATAATGTCACCCATATATCTAAAGACAAAACCTATGCTACACTTAGAACCTAAATATTAAGATAATGTAGGTTAAGAACACAATGACCAAAAAAAATTCCATGGACTTAAAGGGAAGTAATCCCTATACCTCCAAATAACTAATATAAACATGAAATGGCCACCTTGCACTTAGGCACTATACTTATAGAAGCCTATGGTTAAGAAGTCATAAAGAACTAAACACAATACTTCCCCTATTCTGAATACCATATAGAAGGCACTGAAAAGATGCAAAGATCAAGTATAAGCACATTAGGACAACTACAATGCAAAAGAATATTAGTAGTCTCTCCATGCAAAATAACATGTAGTAGTCCTTCTTCAACATAAGCACACCATTTTTATCAAAAATAATTATCTTGTTGTATATTGTTACTTTCCAAAACAACTACAATAGGGAGCATAACCCATACATACATACATACATGCTTTCATACATACATACATACATACATACATACATACATACATACATACATACATACATACATGCATACATACATACATACATGCATACATACATACATACATACATACATACGTACATATATAAATACATATATATGCAAAGAGAATACTTTGTTTCGTTAACTAATCTAACCAAACTTAGATAAGTTCTAATCTGCCAAAGTTGAATAAGATCCAAAAACCTAGGAAAATAAATTCTCCACTGTCCTTCAAAATTGATTATGTGAAAATCTAGCAGATGTATAATGCAACAAAAAAACCAAGGCATCTTGAAGTTATGGAAAATTGCATAACACAAAACTAAATAATGTGAGATCTTTCATTAATATTTGGAAAATCACTTAGCAAGTTAAAAAGAATTGGGAAAAGAAAATATTTTTTTTTTAAAATATGACCATACCTCATCGTAAGTGACAATGGTGATGTAAAAAAAAAAGAGATCCAAATAATGTGAAGTTGGAAGACTAGTTGGCCACAACCATTGGATTTTAGTGAAGCTAAAAGATGACTATACTACACCAAACATCATAAAAGATTTAATCAACATCAAAAAAAATTAACAAGCAAGATGGAAGAAGACGAGTAACATAAAAAATATGAAATGAACCAAAGGGAATAGAAAAAACTTGAGAAAAAATAATTAAGATAGTAAAACAAATAGAATGAGAAAGAGGCAACAAAAAAAAATCATGGCCCAAACATGTATTCCGTGATAATTTTTTTTATAGCCCAAGGTCTAACTATGGGTGAACAAAAACGATTTTGCAACAAAGATTTCATTTCATGAAGGTAATGGTAATGGACTACAAAAAATGATCACCCCAAATTGCAGAAGTGAAACAATTTTTTGTCACTATAAATCAAACTTTAGGTAATGTAATACATTTAATTCCCCTTATAAGATAAATCATAGTCTAAATTCACTTTTCTTATTATGTGGTGAAAAAATATACAAAACTAATGACATATAATTAACTCAATGTCGAAAAATGTAAGAAATGATGGTGAAAGATATGTTAAATATTGGTGAGATATCAAGTAGATAATGATGAAAACTATTAAGAGTTATGGTGAATGATTAGATTTTGTAAAAACATTTTGCATTTAAGTGGTTGTATTGAAATATAGCTAGAACTTTTGTGAAGTATTTATATAGTTGAAGTGAAAAATATACATAGAACTAGTGAATATAGTTAGATCAATGTTGAAAATTTTCAAAAAAAAAAATTGTGTTGAAATATACATTAAATATTAGTGGTAAAAGATATTAAGAGTGATGTATGGTAAAATATCACTTTATGTAAGGTGAGAAATTATTTTATGTATAATTAAATTAAAATGGTGAAAGATATGAACATTAATAGTGAAAGATCTATAGAAATTATAATTTAAGATAAAAGTATATCAATATGAGTGTCCATTTGTAAAGAAACATCTTGAGAATATTCTTGTATAGTTTCATTTTGTTAATATTATGAAAAAATATTTTAATTCTAAAATATTGTTAAAACTATTTTGATATTAGCAAATAACACATTATAGAAGGTGTGATCCAACATATATGTATTGTTATCAAAGATACTGTCATTGTTGCCAAGAAAGGAATCCACCATAAATATAACATGTCACAATCAAAGAAAATTCAAAAGAGGATATATTAAATGATACTATAGGATCCATTAGTATTGATTTATTGTAGTTGATGCATCTTACCATAGTAAAAAGAGGAAAAAAATAATTAGATCAAAATTATTTTGTTTAGAACGTTGTTTGTAATAACTAAATTTTAAATAGATAAACAAAATGATAAATTTCATTTACACACTCAAATTTGGTTGAATTTTTTTTGGGTATATAAGAGGTTTCATCACTCTAAAAAATGAACATTACAAACCAAGACGTTGTTACCATACACCATCAAGAACACTTAATCACCTGTAATACTTAACCTTACATTTGGAATGGAAAATACGCCTCACTACTATAATTTTGATAGAGTACAAAATAGAACTCTCATCACATTTACTAGGAAACTTTTTAAGTTACCTTCATAACATATAAACTCAACATAAGTAAAGAACAACACATATAACACCTACTTCTTAAATCTTAGCTATCTTGATCTAGTGACCAAATCTAGAGCCCCGTAGTCTAATTCTTGATCAAATTAATTTGTCCTACTATAAATGAATCTTCCTGGGTTGCACCAAACATGGAGTCTCAAAATAGTAGTAAATTTCACTCATCCAGTCTGGTCTATGTTTAGGTTTTGGTTTGGGTAGATTAACACCCTAAAATTTTAAGCCAAAATGTTTTTTTTTTAAAACTATAGGTTTGTAGAAGAGAAAGAAAAAACCTAGGTGTTACTACTAATCTCAATATAAGCCAAAATGTCACTCATCTAGTCTGGTCCGTGTTCAGGTTTGGGTAGCCTAGCATTCTAAATTTTCAAGCTAAAATATTTTTGTTTAAAACTATAGGTTTATAGAAGCAAAAACCAAAACATTGGTGTTACCACTACTCTCAAAATAGGGCAAAATGTCACTCATTCAGTTTAGTCCATGTTTGGGTTTGGGTAGCATAACACCCTAAATTTTCAAGTCAAAATGCTTTTGTTTAAAACTATAGGTTTGTAGAAGCTAAAACTAAAACATAGGTGCCACCATTACTCTGAACATAAGTTCAGTCACAGTACTAAAACTATAGGTTTGCATAAGCAAAAACTAAAACATGGGTTTGCTAGTTCAATCATTGTCCGGGTTAGGTAGCTTAACACCCTAAATTTTCAAGCCAAAAGGTTTTTGTTTAAAACTATTGGTTTGCATAAGCAAAAACTAAAACATGAGTGTCACCACAACTCTCAACATAAAATTAGTCACGATACCCTGATCAAGCTAAGAGCAAGGCTAAAATGTTTCACAATCAAGTCACAAAATATAGACAACTAGAAAAAGTGATATAAAAATGAGATCCCAAAATTTCCCAAAGGCATCATTAGATAGCTTATATTCTAAACCCTAGCTTAGATGATATCAATCTTGCACAATCATTCCCTCATACAAATTAGCATCATTGTCATCAAGTACCTACAATAATTAACCTACAAGTGCAATATCAATATGTTGATGTACTAAGTAATGAAGGCATCCCTTATAAAGGTATCATGAAATACATAGGATATGATAGTTAAGTAGTAAGACATGTGATTTACTTAACCATGAGTTCATAGATTACCCACATTAATCTTAAAGAAAGAACCTTCATGTTAATTCTTAATCCAAAAATTAACTTTTTTTGCCACATACAAATCCGATGTAGATAATTAGCTTAACTTATATAGTTAATGCATATGCATTCTCCACCACTAGCTGGCTCAATATAGATAGTTAATGCAACTTAAATAATGGTAGACTAAAACCATTAGTTGATCTAATATAGATAGCTAATATAAATCAAATAATTGTGGACTAAAATCACTAGTTAGCCTGTTACAAATAGTTAACATAACTCAAATAATGGTGAACTAAAACTAGTAGCTAACCCACTATAGATACCTATCACAACTCAAATAATGGCGGACTAAAACTGTTTGGTGACCCAATAAGGGAAGTGAACACATAATTCCACTTTAATCATGAATAAATTATCTAAGGTTAACCCTTTAATTTATACCATACATCCACACTTAAGCGAAATATTCCTATTTTAAACAATATTTAGGAATGCTAAGGACCAAACAAGAAGTTAGCCCTAAAAAGTTTCATCAAAAGGATCAAACAAACCATTCAATTGGTGTCACAAACTAGTAGATTGGTCTACAGAGTAGAAAAAGAGAAAAAATGTAAAATAATCAACTATTTTACTAGAGTGGAAAAACTAGTGGACTGATGCCACCAATAAACTAGTTGTGAGATTAACTAGTTAACCGGTGTCATGCCAAATCAATATACCAAAATTCCAGTTGACTATTTGGTTAAAGCCACTCAATTGGTAAAAGAGTAACCTAGTTTCACCCAAAATAGTTTCCTAGTTTTACTAGGCAATACACATTCAAATTCTTATGTCTTCTAAACTTAAACCCAACCCATCCATGCTCAACCATTCCATAAGAGATTTCTAAAAAAATCAAATGGAACACTTATAATTCATAAATCAACACTCTAACCACGAATTTACGCATTAATCTCTATTATTTCTCATTCAACACCAACAAAACCTATCATACTCACATAACCATACTCATGATTCAAACAGTTAAGCATGATCTTAAATAGAAATTTAATCAAGGAATCATTCTTGAAATAACCATAAAACATTATTCTAAATATATAAGGCATACCCATATTTACCTTATACAATATCTTTAAGCAAAGAAGATGAATCCAACATGTTACTCTATCTTATGATTCTTTCTCACCTGATTAAGAAATAGAGAGAAAATATTTTACAACATGTTTAGACCTTAAAACACCTGGAAGCTCTACAAAAGGCGAAATACAAGGCTTCAATTATTTGGATAAGGTTTAGTTGAGAAAAAAAATGATAGGGAGAGGAGGTTTAGGTCAAGCTTAATGGCAAAGGAATAAGTGAGTGATAACATACATGAGCAATGGAAGAAAAAAGTAAAAAGTGTGGGCTTGGGTGGCAACACATTGAGTAAGGAGAAGAACATCCTAAAATAAGTTGACAAATGATATCAAAAGTAGATGTTAGGTTTCTAGCAAAGAAGTAGATAGGTAGGACGAAATCAATGGGAAAAGGGGTAAAAGAAGCTTTATGGTGAGAATCATAATACATTTTAATCAAATCGAAAGATGGTTGCTAATGAGAGTTTAAAACCATCGAAAAATTATTTATAATCAAGATGTAATAGATCCCCAAGGCTAGATGAAAATTTTGGAAATATTTGAGTTTAAACTATAATGGACGTCATGAGTTCTAGTAGAACTAGTTCAATGATTTTCGTGTATCGGTTAAAAAATTCATTAAAACCAGCAAAACAAATACACAACTTACGATTTGACTTGTTTATATATACAACTCAAGTTGTGCACTATTTTGAAAAGTATTTTCACAATTCATTTTAAGTTCTTTTTTAATTTAAATATTAAAAATAATCATTTTTATATATAAGTTATTATGTTAACACTCCTTTAAAAATAGTCTTCATCCCTAAAGTCAAAACTGGAACAAAATGCTAGAATTTGTTATTAATTTACTATGACCAATCACTAAAAACCTTAACAGAAGCAAAAGGGGCACTGCATCCTTAAAAGAAAACCCCTAATATAAAAACATGCATAATCTATTAAGAGCTCTGGACGAAGACTTCATATATGAACCTCTATCTTCTAGGTAACCTCATTAACGAATCTGAAGGATCTTCACCATCGGTATAAACCTCGATTGTATATTCCTTATCTTGATGTTGAGAGTTATCAAGGGCCTCTCCTCATGAGTTAATGATTCGTCAAACACGATCTTGTCCCATTTGATCACATGAAATGAATCAACAAGTTACTTCCTCAACTATAAATATGAAAGACATAATCATCATAGAGTTACTCCATTGGTAAGGATAAATGATATGCAATCTTGGTGAACCTATCCCATATTTTGTACAAACTAATATCCCTTTGGTTGAGCTAGCCAAATCTCTATACAACCTTAGTAGGTGTAAATCTCGGTAAAACTCTATCACCCTTCTTATATCCATCCAATATTTTCCTAAGACCAACACAACGTTTTTTCCATGTCTTAAGATTCTCTTATCCTATCCTGTTTTAACTTGACATATTATTTTATCGTCAACCATCTTGAGCCTAAGCACAACAATGTCAATCATGTAGCATCCCAAAATTTATTAATGAAAATTTCTATTTTGTGGTAGTGTAATATTAAGATAATTTAGACAATCAATATGAGTCTATTTTAATGTACCATTCTCATATTGAATATAAGGTAGAATATTTATAAGTTAAAATAAGAATATTAGAGAATGATAATTTTTTCCCAAACGTAGATAAGAAGTATGTCAGCTTCAAGAACATTATTAACAAAATATGGCCAAAAGGGATATAGAAAAAAAAGCTATCGAGTAACATTAACACTACGTTCAAACCCTAATAATAAAAATCAATCCATTATAGGAAGTACAACACTATAATAAGTGAAATCATCAAAGTAGTACTCAGTAACCTACACAACACAATGTGGGTTGTCTGCTCATGGAAATGAGAAACACCTATAAAAAAGATGATTTGTACGTTATGTATCGAGTAAGATAATAATACAATCATAAGAAAGGGGAAAAGCACGTAAGGTCACATGGAAGGACTAAATATACACATTGATTAAATATTATATAATGTGAGAGAAGAAACAAACCAACTAGTATTTAAAATCCATTTGCTTAATTACGTTGAGTTGAGGACCTCCATTATTCTCATTTGGGGGAATGAACATATGTAACTCCCAGGGCTGATGCTCTTTACCACTACACTACTATGAAAGTTGTTTTATACAACAGATAATAGACAACGGTTCCTTGATAGCATTTTTGTGAAGTATATTTGAAAATGATTAATACTGTGCTATCGTAATGAAATATCTAAAAATTAGAAGTGCAATCTACTGAACTTGACATTATACTGGTAAAATAGAAAAATAATAATGGATCTATGTACCAATGTATATAAAATTAAAGACAATGGGTATATGGAGTATAAACTATAGTTTTAAACCCACTACAATAGAGTCTCAAAGATATATAAAAAGACAACCGGTAATTTAATAAATAAAATTATTCTAAAATTATTGTAGAATAGCATAAACACAACGATAAAGTACTATTATCTTACCCATTATGAGTATTATCTGAACAATAAAATACCTCAGAGCTCTTTTCCAAAGTAGCCTATTTGCTTCATCCTTGCATGTTTTGACTTTATCATCCATAACCTCCATGTTGTGTGTGATGTTCAACCCAAGATGTGATTCTCATAACATTACTCATCTTCCCAGCCAGCACCATTACTACAAACCTAGACCACCATTCTCATACCAGCGATTTTAATTCATCGTCATCACAATCGCCCTTGCTCCATCATCCCTAAGTGCATGCCATCATCCTTAAGCAATTATATTTCTTGATTAATTTTGGTTGGGATTGTTTCTTTTTCTGAGTTTATTATTTCCTACTATATTGTATTCTTGACTTCACTTTAGGATTAATTAGTTAGGGTTTAATCTAATTTGATGGTTGGGTTAATTTACAAAATTGAGTTCTTTCTCTTATAATATGTTGTTTTTTGTATAAATAATACTGAGTGAATACACTTTGTGTTGCTATAATTATACACAATTCACATAAATGCTAGAAATTCATTGCTTGATGGTTTAAGATAATAACCAAAGAAAGTAAGTCATTATTTTGTGATTTGAGAATGTTTACTAATTGGTCTACGTATATGCCTCTGTTTGCTCATCATTTTAGTAATGTTTCCAAGTTGTTGTAGCTAAATATGTTAGTTTTCTTTGAACCTTTACTTGGATTGAAGTATTTTGGCTTATAAATATTAAGTTCAATATCCTCTAGTGAGTTTCCTGGGTGATTTGAGTTGGGGCTTGACCATTAACAACAAATGTACAAGATGTTAATACAATGGTATAGGTAATAAAGAACTAAAAGCAACATACCATAATCTAATTGATAAATATAAATTAATAACAATACAAAATTAAAAGGACCAACGACCACTCTTTATTCACTATATTGTTCTTGTTATGTTGACATTTTTTTGTGTTTCTAATGTGTTTCCATATTGTTCTTGAATTTCTCTAGTGTCTCTAGCTTGCATCAACCTTCCAAAATGTAAATAGTTAGTAGCTAAATAATTTTATTTATAAACCTTGATGATGCTTTGAAGTGTTTATGATCTTAATATGAATTTGTTTCCTCTTCTAGCTCTTCTTCTTGAATGGTATATGATACATTGTTGTTGTACATAAGTAGTTTCTTTTTATCATGTGTTTCTTTTATTACATGAATAAGAGGGTATAACATCTGGTCTTACCTTTCAAATACAAGACATACAATATTATAAGAAGAACTTATTGTAACATAGTTTTTTTAATGTAAACTTTTGCCATATAGATTTATATTGGAGAAACCAACCAAAAAATGACACTAATAAACCTTTAATTATATTCTTCTCTTAGTTTTGCTAAAATAATGTTGTCTCTTAATGAGATTTGCTCAAATTACTTTAAAATAGTCATTTAAGGTGAAATGATACATAGTAAAGTAGTTAAGTTTAGATGAATGAGGAAGAGATTAAAGATTTTGAATTTCAATTAACTTTATCAAAGGATAGTAAGGGAAATATATAAGCTTTTGTACTCATTTAATTTATAGCTATTTTTACTGTTATTAACATACTCTCATATTTTCCTTGTATATATATATGGGGTTTTGCATGTATTTATATTAATCAATACTCCTTGGGTATTTTAGCCTTTTCTCATGTCAATCTTGTATCATTTTTTTTTACAATATTTACAATAATTTTAGAGTATATATGCCACGATTCTTTCATATCATCAAAAGTGAAGTTTGATTGCTTTTGTAGTATAAGGTAACTAAGAAAAGTTAGGTTTGGTTTATGAGGAAGGTAGATGATTAAATTGCGTTAAAAAATATCCTAATTATCTTATTTTTATTGTTTACTATAGGTTATGATGTCATATTGGGAAAATGTACTTATGGATATAGTGTGCAAATTTTTAAGACTAAGAACATGATTTGTGGTCTAATTGGGAAAGTGTAGGATCTAAAGTCTTTTATAATTAATACTCCTATCAAAGAATCTATTTTTAATCATAAAACTTATTTTAGAATTATGTCGTATGGAGTGGATAAAAAGAGACATTTATATAAGTTAAATTTAAGGACTTGACTAGATAGTTTCGAACAAGAGTGGTTAAGGTTTAGAGATATCTATATAAGTGATAGGTGAAATCCTTTAATGTATGTTCTCATTGTAGCTATCAAGGTCGATCCCACAGGGACTTGGTGATAATTAATGGAGTTACAAGATCGTGGCTATCTAAACTAGAATAATTGATAAGAGAGGGAAAATAATAATAAAGAAGAAAAATGGAAAAAAACAATAGAGACTTCTTATTATGATTTCAAAAAATAATAAAAAAACCTAGGATTGAAATTCAGTTACAATTCCAATATAGATTAATAAGTTGATCAATCATATGTCAAAGTTCTCAATAAATTAGGAACACTTAGCCTATTTTAACCTTTAATCTCTTTCAAGAATTAAAAATTCATGCTCAATTGAATCTAGTGACCTATTTTCATGGCGATAGATAAAATTGAACTCATTAAGAACAAGTTAATGCTATTTATCCCTAAGAATGAATAATATACTTTTGTGAGTCATGCATTCTCATTCAATTGCGAATTTCTAGTATCAATCTTCATATTTCAGTCCTTTGATTAATTACCTATGTCTAGCGAAATTGGCAATCGATCAATTTAACCTAATTTAAAGTTCTAGAAATTGAATAATGTAAAGAAAATGATTCCGACAACAGTCCAATAAATTCATCAATCACCAATGGAAGGGAACCTAATTTGATCCTAGAACAAAATACTGCTCACATGTAGTTGAAATCATGAAACACAATAAAAATATAGAATACCTAATGGCAAAAGATAAAGATAAAGGACCAATAGACATAATAGATTAATGATATCTAATTAAAACACAAAAGAGAAGTCTAATATAGCGTTCTTCTAAAATTTAAGAGAGAAAAAGGGCTAGAGAAGAGAGAGAGTAGATAACATAGGATAAAAGTGGCTAAGAGAGATTAGATAAAAAGGTGGCGCATCCTAAAACCTAGTTTTTGCCCCCTTGTATTACAAAATTTACCTCATATGAAAGAAGGCTCATTACTAAGAATTACACAATGGGAACTGGGCACAACCTTATTGCTAAGCCATGCTCTATGTCAGAATCTAATATTAGATAGCTTTTGATAAGTTACTTGTAGCATCTTTGTCTATAGTAGAAATGAGGTGATATTGGATGCATTGGAAAGTTGATAAGAAGATGTATTCCTTTCACTTTTACAAATTTATATTATATCTCGGTCAAAATTCTTTACTTTTCTAATCAAATGCAATTGCTGACAATATTAATAAGGTCATATTTTTGTTATGTTCTTCACAACACTTATTTTATACCTTAATATTACCTCATATTAGCCTTATTTGAATCCATTGAGTGAACTTACAGAACAAAATACCAAGGGATAGAGTATCCACGAGTCTAACAAAAGATATAAAAATATGCATAGAAAATCCATAGGACCAAACATATAGAAAGAATGAAAATCATCCTAAAAGTAGGCTTTTTACCAATTTATCAATTCCCCTATGCTTGACCTATTGCTTGTCCCCAAGAAAATCATACATGAAAAATCACATAGGCACAAATAGGATGCCTTTCGTAGGATAGATTATTTTAGAAAGTGCATCACACCAACTAAAGCCAACTCACCAAGACCCCAAACTTGTTAAAATGTAAAACACAATTCTTTAAAATATTTTTAGGTTGTATGCTTATGAAAGAAGTATAAATGCATTGTTGAATTTTCAAGTAAAAAATCATGCAAAGAGTAACATACTCTAGAGAAATATTCGTAGTGGGTTGTAAAAAACTGTATAACAACTCATTCAAGACCCAATGTTTCAAACTAACAACCTCAAATCAGGCACTGTGATGCTCCTCTCTTATGTTTATTTAAATGTTTCACTCAAGTCCTCACACTTATGAACATGTGCGCCCATATGCTTGCACTGTTTCTTAATTCTCCTCTACTAAAAATACTAAGGACACACAATAATCAATAGGTCTTATTTAAGGTTGTAACAGGGCTAGATGTTAGAAGGTTAGGATGGTAGTTTTTGGGAAGTGGAGCGAATATAGTACTAATAAGGTATGAGAAATAGCAATCATACAAGACTATTCCACTTCATTCAATATCTTTCTCTCTCTCTTTTCTCCCATTTTTCTTCTTCTTTTCTTCTTACCACCCCAATTTCCTTAATATTGGAAACAAACCCTGAAATTCTTGTTAGATTTTTCCTTTCTCCTTATTCCCTTTTCTTCTTTTTTTTTTAATTTTTTTTTCACAATATCCATTCACTTTTGCACACCTCCCCCATGTTATTATTTGACCACACCTCAAAATACCTAGTTAGTTTGGTCAAACACCCTTTAGTTCTACACTAAGGTAGGGATAACATGAATTGTGTTACAAGCATGGGTAATTCAATAGTATACACCAAAGTATAAAGGGATTAACAAAGGATAGAATGTTAAGGTCAGGATATCTAGCTAATGTAGGTGATAAGAAAATGTTTTTTTTTGCCTCTATCATTTTAAAGTATGCCTAAGTTATATGTGCTTTTATAGAAAACCAATGCAAGTTCTAGTTTTACAAGCCATGGTGTGACAAACACGAGGTTATTTGTAAGGCTAATAATCCCACTCAATGTCCAAAATAATAGTATGTTCTAATCCTTTAATTCATAAAACATTTTAGCACATAAGTCATCTACAATGAACCACAAGAAATAACCCAACTCATAAATGAGATTTACTTTCACCAACATACTTACACTTATTTAAAAAGAATGCAATGAAATCATTTTAGTGCAAAATCAAATTCATTTTCAAGAAAACTTCAAAGGGTCTCAAAAAGTTAAGTCAACTCAATGTAATGTCATGCTAAACAATCTTTAATCTTCATCAATTAAAGGTCATTTTATATGGGGTCACACCTACTAACAAATGCAAGCCAACTAACTCAACCCAACAAATAAAGAACATCACGCAACAAAGCCAACTAGGTTAAACATGATCAACCAAAGTATCATATCATGCCAGTTGGGGCATCTTTAGCAAATTGAATACCATGCACATTGAGCTCATGAGTCAATGGAATAGAAGCATTACCTCGAGAATGGTGGAATGATGAAGTTTTCTTGGACCCAAAAATTCTTGGGACCCATAGTTAATTCATGATTCCAACAACAACAAGAAATCTTCACAATCTCAATTTTGTAATAATCAATAACAATTGACCAAGCATGAGAATTTTTCATTAGTTCATTAATTATCCTAAAATTAAAAATAAAATAAAAAAAAGGAAAAAATAGAGTATGGGTTTCCTCCCATAAAATTCTCATTTAAAGGTCATGAGCTCGACCCCTTAATGCTTAATTAGGAAGATGGATTAAGAAGGGAAATGGTGCCCAATTTCTCCATTGGAGTGCTGCCAATGTAATGCTTCCAAAGGTAAAAGGAAGTACCATAAACAAAAAAATCATCTATGAAAACTTCCATAATATCCTCAATAAAATCAAAGAAGATTGACATCATGCATCATTTAAAGTTGGCAGGGGCATTACGTAAGTCAAAAAACATCCTTTGATAGGCAAAGGTGTCACACAAACATGTAAATGTAGTTTTCTCTTACTTAGCAGGGTGAATGGGGATTTAAAAGAACCTTGAGTACCCATATAATTAACTAAAAATATAAATGTCAAGTTAACCTTTCAAATATTTGATCAATAAATGGGAGAAGGAAATGATCCTTACGAGTGACTTTATTCAACTTTCTATAATCTATGCACATTCACCATCCCATGACCATCCTTATTGGAATCAACTGCGATGTGGGAGCATCTATGGATTCTCATGATAATAAGGATTTGACATTCTTAGTAATGACACCTATTACAATATGTGTTTTTATTGATAATATAACTTTCACTAACTATAACAAGTGTATTTTGAGTAATTATTGTAGGTCTGTAACATATTTTTAAGAAGAAGATTTATACACTCCAAGATGTCAACACATTTATGCTTTCTTATGTTACAAGTTATTACAAGTCAAAGGCACTATTATACATAGAAGTTGAACTTTCAAGTTAAAGAAGACCTACCTATCTTTCTTATGTAAATTAGGGATTTTTTTAGTTATTATCGATGTAATAATTAGCAACATTTGTTTGTAATAATTTTTTGTTTGATTTATGTGATATATAGGTTAGTAATATGTTTCTATAAGAGGATAATGTGCTCATTATCCATATGTGCATTACTTGGCTACCTTAATGTGCTACTTAGCAAACTTGTCACGACTTGGTTAATTTTCTCTCTTTGAGTGAAATTTTCTAACTAAGACTAATTGGAGTAATATTAGATAGATTACTTTGAATGTGTTCTCGTAGAAACATTCAAGGCTATAGTTTTGTTGAATTCTTTTTTAATCTTGTTTGAAGGTTCATGGGATTCTTTAATTCTTGATTGAATCTTGCTTGAAGATTCTCATTCTTCTCCTTTAATTGCAGCCCAATGATCCAACAAAACCTTCTAACCTTAGAATCTTTATTTCTCCTAAGAAGATTCACAAGAAACTCATTTTTCTCATTTTTAATAATGGTCATTCCACCCTTTTTAGGTACTACGTGCACTAGGCTCACACACTCATTATGTGAGACACGAGAGATGATCCCTACATCAAGTAATTTTAGTACCTCTTACCACTTATTTTATGTTTGGGTTTAATCTCCTTTGATGTTTAATAGAGGGATTGTATCCTTCTTCTAAGAGAATATGGTGTACAGATATGGAAGGATTTTTGTCTTTATGATCATCAATAGTATAACTAATATCATCTTGATGCAACCTAAGAAATTCAAGAAATTTTTCAACATCCTCTTTGCTCAAGTTAGCATTCACAATAACCGGATAGTCACCATTGGAGTTTAAGAACTCATACCTAAGTGAGAAAGGAAGTGCTTTTAGTTTCACCTTTGGTGCGATTTTCTTTTCATAGATAAGGTCACTTAACTTATTTTCAGCTTTTGTCACCATATCAAGTCTTTTAGTGTAGGATGGGCTTTCATCCATCATGTAGTGTATGTGACTTCCTCCTTTCCATAATCACCAATTGTTCCATTTTCAATAGACATCTCTCAAAATGATCTTGTGATAGATGTCTAGTAAATTCTTCTAGAACCACCATGTCAATTGTGTCAATCTTGTAACAAGTGTCATTAATTAGAGGTAATTTCATAGCAAAAGATAAATAAAATCCAATTTCTCATCTCTAATATTGAGAGAGAGCCTTATATTTTTTTTCCATCAATGACCACCACAGCGGTATCTAAGAAAGTTATTCCCAATATAATGGGAATTTCAGCATCCTCCTCAATTTCAAGAATGAAAAAATGAATTGAAATATACATATTACCAACCTAAATAGGTATATCATCTAGTATACCTATCAGACATTTTTCTAATTGATTAGTCAATTGGATAGAGATAGTGGTGGGCTTCATGTATCCTATGTGAAACTCATTGCAAATTAATATAGGAATCAAACTGAAACTTGCACCAATATCACATAAGGCACGATTAATTTAGATATCACCAATGGTACACATAATAGAGAATGATATAGGGTCCTTAAGCTTAGTAGGCAATTTATTCTGGATGATAACACTACAATCTTGAATTAAGGCTAATGTCTCATACTCTTCTAACCTTCTATTATTGGAAAAAATCTATTCCATGAATTTGGCATAAGAATTCATTTGAGAGATGGCTTCAACAAATGGGATATTGATATGCAATTTCTATAAGATTTCAACTTCCCAAATTACTTTCCTAATTTAGCTTAAACTTTTCTTTGAGGAAAGGTTGGGGAGGCTTATAAGGTGTGGGTGCACAATACCTCTAAACTCTCTCCTCTTACTTCTCATTATTCTTCTCCTTAACAATTTCAAGCTCCTCACTAACATCGCCTAAGGTCTCATCATTACCCACCATCCAAGGTCCTATTTCCTTCCCACTTCTTAGTGTAATAACATTAACTTCAATTTTACGATTAGCTTCGGGTTGCCTCATAAAGATCCTAGAGTGTCTTAGAGATGAGCTAGCTTGTTAGGCTTGTTGAGGTATTTAGTTCTCTAACATCTTAATGGCATCACTCATGGATCTATTTTGATGTCTAAAATCATTAGTTTGCCTTTTTAATTCCTAATTTTTTTTTCAGCCATTACAAAGTTTTCCATCTATGTTTCCAGATTAGATATTGGAGAGAACCATAAGAAGGACTTTGACTTTGAAAACCAGGTGGGGTATAGGTAGATTGAGGCATGAGATTGTGATTTCTAGATGGATTCTTATAGAAGAAATTAGGATGATTCCTTAACCCTGGATTTTAAGTTTGGGAAAAAGGATCCTCTCTTTTTCCAAAGTTGTTAACATAGTTAACATGCTCATTTAAAGGTGCTTCAAGGGGTGGGTGACTCCCAAATTGACATTCCACATTAAAATGTCCCACAATGACACAAATTTCATAGTTAGAAGAACTCAATGCTACTGAATTCATGCTCATCTTATCAAATTTTAGAAATAGAGCATCTACCTTAAAAGAAATATGGTCTAATGCATCCATGTCATACCTCTCAATCTTCTAACCATTGGAAGTGATTATGAGCCATGGCTTCAATTAAAAGATACACACCATTGTTCATTAAATCCCCTCTAGCTATAACATCTATAGTCACCCTAGTATTGTAAAGGAAAAAATTTTAAAAAGTGTGGACAATAAGCCAGCCCTCTAATCCATGACGTGGGCACATCCTCAATAGGTTCTTGTACCTCTCCCATGCATCATATAGTGATTCCCCATCATTCATAGTAAATCTTATAATATATTTCCTCAATTAGGTTATCTTTCTTATGGGAAAAATACTTGGCAAGAAAAACTTGTGAAAGCCTTTTCCTATAATGAGAAGTGAAAAAATCTTAATCAAATAGCATCATCCATCACTCCATTAAGTTTTAACGTGTCAAAGTATTCCAAGAACATTGAGATGTGAAGATTTAGATCCTCATTTGGAGCTCCTATAAGCTGGTTCTAACATCCCTATCTCCAAAAACCAAAAACCCATTGATAAGTAGGTGTAGATGCAAATAGCATATTTTCCAGGCTAACTTAATCCAAAAAAGCCTCAAATTAATTTGCTAATTTATGCTTCTAAACGGTATCAAATAATACACACACAAACACACACACACACACACACACACACTTATGGTTAAGTGTGTCATCTAAAATTATATTTATCATCGACATAGATTTTATTGCCAATATGGATCATTATTGGAGGTCCGTTAATCATTTATATTAGCAATATGATAATGGAATTGAGGGATTTATTAGGTGTGTAGTTTTTATGATGGATGCTATATTAGATTTGTTTATCCATGCCTAGGGTGTCTTTTTGTAAAGCAAATAATTCAATATGAAGCTAGAGATATTTATACTTATGTTGGATTGATAAAAATCATACAAGATGGATATGGTATGGTGAAATAAAACATATAGAACCTAATGTGGAAATTTAGGAAAATATTTTTATGATAAATTAGGATGATCATTTAGAAAAAATGACTCACGCTGTTGAGAAATGAGTTTGACATTATCGTTAAATGTTTAATAATTGGGTGAGTGACTCTTAAAAATCGATGTATAGTAGATGTACAATGATCTTCCAATTATTCGTTATTTTGAGGTTGTATAATTTAAAAGTATATAATGATCAAACCAATAAGAGTTTTACAACCTTGTTAGAGCATGTAAAAGATATGCTTCCAAATTATAATGTGCTCCCAAGTTTCACTTGCAAGGCAAAAAAAAAGTCACTATGATCATGGTATAGATTATGATAAGATATGTGCTTACCCTACAAATTGCGTTATATTGAAATGAATATACATTTCTTAAGATTTTTCTCAAATGCAACACATCACAATATAAAAAATTAGGGGTATTTTCCAATGATAACGAGGTTTAGGTGAATCTTCAATAATCATGAAGATGCTAAAAACTTAACATAGGAGGCTAATGGGAGATTAAATTATAGATTACTAAGACATCCTTAATACTCTACATAATAATAAAAAATGACTAATTATTGGTTCCCTAAATTTAGAGGGGAACCATGAATCTGATGGTTAGCTCTTTATGACGATAGAATGAATCCGCATAATTCCATAATCTATAGTATATGGCCTATGACTTTGGTAACCTATAAACTTACATTATGAATATGCATGAAATATATATATATATATATATATATATATATATATATATATATATATTATCTCTACTAATATCTAGACCAAAACAACTAAGAAATGACAATGATGTAACTTTATCATTTCCTGTTAAGGATTTGAGGTTGTTGTGGGATGAGGGTGCTGAATTATTTTATTCACATTGTCAAGATAATTTCAACATAAGGACAATGTTTTTTTTTGTACAATCAATTATTTTATTGCATATGGAAATTTGTTGGGATATGGTGTGAAATGACATTATGCATGTCTTATATGTGGAAAGTATGCATCTTTCTATTAATTGAAACATAGGAAGAAGACTGCATTTCTTAGGTATAAAAGATTTTTTCTAATGAACCATCCTTATCTTAGGAACAGAAAAAGATTTAACAAAAACTCAAATTCATTTGATCTACAGAACCATTGAGTGGTTAATGGATAGAATAGATGGTTCAAAGTTATTTTTGGAAAGATGAATAAATCCTCAGTTCCTAATCATGGGTGGAAGAAGTGATCATGTTATTTGATCTTTCACATTGGTAACATTTATATGTAAGTTATTAACTTTATTTAAGGCATATTGAAAATAATATTTCAGATAAGATGATTGGTACATTACTTAGTGAGCCATGGAAGATGAAAGATGGCATTAATTCCAGATGAGACATCATTGAGATGGGTATTCAAGGGGTGTTAGCACCACAAAGGAATAGAAACCGTACTTGTTTTCCACAGGCATATTATACCCTTACAAGGAATAAAAAACTTGAGTATTGTGAGTGCTTAAAATGAGTTAAAGTTCTGAGGGGTTTTGTCAAATATTAGTAACCTTGTTTCTATGACATATTTTAATTCTTTGGTTATAAAATCCCATGACAATTATTTTTTAACACTATAGCTGTTATAGATCGCTATCTATTTCGTATTTCCAAAATGTGTTATAAATGTAATTGCTAAGCATTGTTTTTTATTCAAGACATTGTGATCTATGGTTATTTAACTTGAAAATTTAAAGGTCATATAGCGATATTTTCATCATCATATGTAAACTAGAGATGTATTTTTCACATTCTTTCTTTGAATGCATGGTTCAGTTGACGGTGCACTTAGTTCGGGAGGTAAAATTGTGTGGTCCCATATTTCAATTTGATACATCCATTTGAGTGATTTATGAAAATTTTAAAAGGGTATATAAGGATCTCAAATTGACTAGAGGGGCGTATTGAGGAGAGCTACATAGTTGAGGAAGCTATTGAATTATGCCCCAATTATTTATCTAATTCCAATAGAATAGGTATTCCTAAATATTAATATGATGGAAAAAATGAAGAGGTTAACATAACGGGCCAACAGTTGGTACACATAGAGTGTGATATGTGGCAAAAAGTACACCTATATGTTCTTCATATAATAAAAGAATTGCAACCAGATGTAGAAGAACATATAAGAATTTTACCTACTAAAAACCCATCTAGGAGTAAAAATTGGTTACAAGATCAAGACAATATATATTTCATAGAATGGTTTTGTGATCACATTACTCATTAAATGACACACTAATCAAGTTCTATTTTTAATATGTTGAAATGGTTATTCCATGGGCCTTGTATGGAATTATCATCTTTCACGATGTAATTGATCAATGGGTATGATTTTTATACTAAGTCCCAAGATGATAAGAGTACTATGTAGAATAGTAGGGTAACTTTTGTTGCAGAAGCATTAAATATTGCTAGTGCAAAAGATAAAAATCCTATGTATGTTAATATTCATATTATGGTATAGTCTAACAAATATGGGAGTTGAATTATAGTCTCTTCAAGGTTGTTTCTTTTAGTTGCATTTGGTTTGACAACCATAATGAGATTGAATTTGATGAGTTAGGGTCCACTCTTGTGTGTCTTCATAGAGTGGGCCATAGACATGATCCTTTTATATTGTCATCACAATCAAGACATATATCTTATGTCACTGATCCTCTTGAAAATAAGTTTATGGTTTTAGCCACAAAGATTAGAATGTGAATGAAGGTGATGATTTCAATGATTCTATTTTTCAAGAAGAGCCAACCTTCTCTATGATAAGACCTTCATTTTCTCAAGGTGATGACATTGATCCCAGTAAAGAAAATACCTATATATAGGATTATAACTATAAAAGAGTGTGGATTGTAGAAGAAGATACGACTAAACAATTAAAAAAGAAGATAAATTCTCATAATTCTTAGTAAATCCTTTAATTTTGAAAATATAATGGTCTCATATATTATTTTGCCCTCAAAATTTTTACATTCCTTCTTTGTTACTACTTTTTATTCTTATTCATATATGATTTTTTGTCATCGTAGAATGCTCTTTTCAATTTAACTAACCTACACATATTATATGATGATAAAAAAAAATATCTTTGTAGAGAAGGAGGAAATAGAACCACAAGTTGAGATATTACCCAACATATGCCTTGATACATGTTTCAATATTTGGTATGTCTTTTAACCTTATTTTAATAAGTTTATGTAATAAAGTACATTAGATAGGATGCATACAATTGCCAAATTCCTAATATAAAATGAAGCTTAGGCTTTTATTAATTCCTTTATCATTGATAACATTTTTGTTATCATTTTAGGTTAAATAAGTTTTTGTAATCACACATGACTATAAGTTAAATTAGTTTATATAATGCATGAATAATTGAATAGTATTGCATAGAATAATATTTACCTAGCCATTGGACTATTTATTTTAGAGACATGGCTTGTGATGATGTAGGTCCTTCAACTAGTTGTGGTGCTTCTATCCAAGGCTATCGCAAAAAAAAAGGGTGGTTGAACAAGTGACGGTGAAATACCTAAACAAATATTTTAGTTTGGAATGGAACATGAGGGGACAAACCATTTGTGTAAATGGTAAGTTTTTTTCTATGTACATTAGATAATGTGCACACAATCATGTGCCTATTAGATATGAAACATGGGAACAAGTGTCAATTGAAAAGAAAGAAATTGCATGTGAAAAAATATTTGACTAGGGTTGTAAATAAGATGAGCCAAACCAAATGACTTCGGTCTTAGGCTCAGATCATTTAATAGAGAAGCCTTAAATAAGTCTCGAGCTTGACACATTTAACTAAACAAATGAGCTAAACCAAGGTTTTAATGAAACAAGCTCACATGCCTAAGATATAATTGAATTAAGCCTAACTTTTTTGAGTTAAAACTTGTCTCCTCTAATAAACAAGACTAAAAGAGACGCTCGAGCTTGACCCATTTAACTATATGAGATAAGCTAAACTAAGCTCTCAAGAAGCTAAGCTAAATAGTTAGTGAGTCTTCTCGACTCATTCACAATCCTAAATATGAATATAATTTTGAGTAATTTGGTAAGCAATTTTTGACATACTTGTTTATCAATAGAAGTTAGTTCTTATTCAACTTACAAAAGCATGAAGGAAATTTAAGACCAATTAGGTAAGAATTTTTATTTATAAGAATGATGACACTATCCGAAAAGTGCCACTAGAAAACTATATAATTTTCCACTCAGATTAGGATGTTTTTCTAAGGAAAAAGTTGACCAATGAATATTAGATATAATTATATTAAATATGCAATTTCATATCCATTTTAATATATCATTACAATTTGAATTATTTTCATAGGAAAATGTGAGGTAATGTAAGAGATAGATTTAAAGAATCCATATGAGCACAACTTGTCCCGTAAGGGATATGTTAGTCTTGAGAAAGAAATTTTAAGTGTAACACCCCCATTTTTAATGACTAAAAATTTCATTTTGAAGCATTGCAAAAGTGGAAAAGTAATAAATAGATTGGAAAATAGGGTGTTACCACCGCACCTAATATAGGATAGGTGTCAGCCACCAATCCCATGTTAGATACAAGGTTGAGAACCAAACTAACCTAAATTAATATAGAGCACACTAACATGTGTTATATAAATATTTAAAAAAAATCATATTATATATGCACAAGACCTAAACAGCCTGCACTGTTCAAACACATGAGGACATTTAGTCAAAGTACATGGTCTCAAATTATAGAAACAAAACTAGGGCTTGACCCTAACTTTGGTCCTTCACGTACTACTCAAAAGTATCCGGATGCCCACGCTCTTAGAACCCCTGCCCCACACAATGTTGGCCAACTACTGACCTTCCTTGAAAACCTGCACATTGTCCTTTGCTCATGGGAATGAACAATTCACCAAGCAAAAGGGCACATTAGTACACTTCATATTGAGTAAGCCAACTACCTCCTTTATGGAGTGACCAACACACAAGATTCCAGCATAATACGCAAGTTATACTAACATTTTCAATGTATATTTCATATAAACATGACACATGCTACATCATGGTCGCATCTAGCATATGAATCTCATACTATATATGACTCATCATGCTTGACCTATAGTATTGTATCATAGATGACAATGTGCAAGCTATAAAGTAGAATGTCGAGCTAATAGTAAGGCTTCATTCATTCAAGCACATTATTTCAACATAGTCCATTCTCATCTACCTAATTTATTAGGTCATCCAAACATATATAGGCCATTATCTCCTTTACCATTATTTTCATATTAGTTTTACCTTTATCTCTAGTCACAATCTTATTCCAAATTCTTATCCAATTACCCATTCAAATTATCATACAAATACTTGTCCAAGTTATTATCAAGCGATGGATTTTGCACCATATCATGGTCTCATATACCATGAAAGTATATCCAAATGAAAGGGCATAAAGTCCATGCCAAATCCAAGTAACTACCATTGGACATAAGTCTGGGTTGAAGATAAGTAACCACCAATAAACATAAGTTAAGGCTAAAGCCAAACCCACCTAAGTAACAAGTCCAATTAGGATTGATAGCACCTACTACATTAATAGTTTCTAGAGTAGGTAGGACGCGAGGATCTACTAGGATCCTACCCTAAGGCAAAACCCAAACGCACTTATAAAAACCCGACGACAGACTAACCTTTGGTAGCTAATTGAGGATCGGTTAACCCAAAACCATATACAACTCAATCACCTTTCACTTTAAGTGATTAAAATGTTATTATTGAAGTTATGTGATCATACAAGGCCCATTAAATTTGCAACCTAGGCATTTGTGTACTCATTCCATCTTAACCATTATCTTTCCCTAACCATGTATCAGATTTGCATTAATGCTTGCTTAGTATTAACCAAATCCCTTACATTAAACCATTTGAAGCCAAAATCCAGATTACATTACCCATTTAAAGCCATCAAATACTTATTTGGGTTTACCTATTGAGGCCCTTACAACACCCATTGACTATGCCATAAATTATGATCCATTTAATCCATCCATTAGGTTATCCATCCATGTCAACATAGGTATATCACTCATTAAACAATCATAAAACATCACTAGGCATAGTCTCAAGGCATATATAAGTAAGAAAATCAAAATCACAAAATTTGGACAAACCAATTGATCGGTTTTACCAATTAATCAATTGGTTTAAGATGATTAATCGATTGGTTTGGCTTCGCCAAACCAAGGGTTCCCTAAATTTGGGCGATTGATTTTGCCAAGCTAGTCCAAAATTCTAGGATGAGTTGATCAATTCTGTTAAACCAATTAATGGGTTTAAGCAGAAGGCAAACCAAGGTCACCACAGACCTACCGATCGATGGGTTGGGTCAACCATTCAACTTTTCTAAGGACCGATTATTTTGTTTGATCTAACTAGTCAATTGATTTGCCCTAAAACAACACAAAGAAAACATTTTTCATGGAAATCATTCTCAAAACTCCTACCATATCCAAACTAAAGCATATCTTGGCATCATACAACCACTGTTTCAACTCATGTACCAAGGCATGCTTCATAATTAATCAAATCAACATAATTTCCCTAATATCATGCATTTCCCCCAAATTTCATAAGTTAATAAACATGCATAAATCTTGAACCAAATTCTCATGCCATATTATTAAATCGGGACTTTAAAGAATTCACCACAACACATGCTTGACCAAATCACATTTTAGAAGAATGAATAACTTGCTTGGTGCAAGAAAAACTCTTCCAAAAATATTAAAATTAAACCTAAAAGACTTCTGATTTCCAAACCTTAAAGAAAAAAGAAGTGAAAGTTTTAGAAATTTAATGAATAATTTCATAAATTATAATTTAAATTAAGAGAAATGTCTTACCAAAGCTAAGAGAAAACAAATAGAATTTGTGGTAAAAGAGAGGATCAACTTCCTCCTAAATCTAACCCTTCCTTGCTTAAAGATAAACAAGAAGCTACTGGGGAAAGGATCAAAAGAGTGAAAAGGAATAGAAACTAAGCTCAAATTAGAGAGAAAATAACACATGGTTTGAGAGAGCTTGATTATTTTGGTAGCTAAAATAAATGTGAATGGAAGGGGCGATAGGGTTATTTATATCCAAAAAGTCATTACAAGAACTAGTGTGGTTAGGAAAAAAATAAAAAAATGTGGGTGATAGGGTTATTTAAACCATTCAAATTCAAGTTGAATGGGGAGATTTTGTCAAAGATAGGTTAACCTCCCTTACAGAGCTAAAATGATTTTTTTTTTGGAAAAATGCAAGTTGAATTTTCCTAAAAATGTTAAACACAAGAGAGAAAATGAATGATCACCGTGGAAGAAAACTCCCAGCTAAGTTGAGACAAGTTTAAGAATTAAAGAAATGATTCCAAATCATGTAGAGGAGAGAGGTGGAAGAGCACAAAGCTAATGTCACCCTCCCCATCAATTTTTTAAATTAAACCCTCGAATCAATTTGAGGTAGAAGTTCGAGCTGAATACATGATAAGAAAGGTTAAGAATCTTTATATAACAACTTGGAAAGGGATTGTCAAGATTTCATTTTGGTATAAAAAGGTTATCTTGAAAAGTGGATTTTCAAAAATATAATCAACTTGACAAACTATTTCATTGGTTTAGCTTAGTAGTTGAATTATTTACAAACCAGTTGATCGGTTCCTTAAACCAGTTAGTTGATTGTGTTAAGAAAAGACCTTTAGCTGAAAAGACAAATCACTCAATCGGTTTATGGAGCTAGTTAATTGATCCACTTGAAAACTCATTCTATTCCATTTCTAAAACTTCTTCAAATCTAACTTTTCCTCTAACTCAATTATAGTTCCAAATAAAAATCAAACATTATCAAATATTAATAAATACCATAGCTTATCATTCCACAACATTCATGAAAAGATGAGGCTTTACAATACTACCTCTCTAAAGAGGTTGTGTCCCCAAAGTCTACTAACTAAGGTTTAGGCGTAGTATATATATACAAACATACAAAAATTCACATTTTACATCCAATAAGGAAAAAAGGGTACTAAATGCTTTAAAAAAAGGACTACACTACAGACATCAAACTAGGAAAAACACTTTGGGTATTTTGCTAGCACCTCCTCCTTAGTCTCCTAAGTGGCATATTTAGCGTAATGTAGTGACAATAGGACCTTTCCTAGTGGAACACTCTTCATGTGTGTCACTTGGGTATTCGTGTTTGGGATACTTATTGGTAGTTCTTCATAATTTAGAGACTCATCAATCTCTAATGACTCTATCCAGATGATATGCGATGGATCCACTATGTACTTCCTCAACTATGATATGTGGAAGATATTGTGTATGTACAACAATTCTACCAAAGGTCTAATCAATAAGTGACCTTACCAACACAATCTATAGCCTCGTACATTCAAATGTACCTTAGACTACGATTACCATTTCTACCGAACCTCATGACTCCCATGGTGATAGAGATCCTCGAAAGAGCTCTATCACCCACCTTGTAACCCTCAGCTCACCTTCTCAAGTTCGTATAGCTCTTATTTCGATCCTTGGTTACTCTCATATGATCTTGAATTAGTCAGATATTCTTTATTGTCTCCTTGATCATCTATGGTTAAAACATAATTGTCTTATTGATATCATTCCAGCATAAGGGACTACGACACTTTCACCTATATAATGCTTCACAAGGTACCATCTTGATGCTAGCATGATAACTATTATTGTAGGAGAACTTAATCAAGTCTAAGAGGTCCTCCCAACTATCCCAAAAATCCAACACACATGCTCGAAGCATATTCTAAAAGATATGAATGCTCCTCTCCATCTGACCCACCGTAGCTAAGTGAAAAGTATTAATTATCTTCAAATAAGTCCCAAAAGTAGCTTGAAACTTTTTCCAGAATTGTGACAAGAACCTAGAGTCTTGGTCTGACACCATGTCTCTAGGGATCCAATGTAATAGTAAAATTTTCCACCCAGTTTGTACATGCTACTTTAGTTGTTGAGAAGATACGTCACCAGTTTCCCATGTTGCATTAACATGCAACCTAGTTCATTCTTTGACGCATCATTGTATACTTAAAAACCACAAGATCCACTTGGTGAGATGAGCACTAGGGATACATCCAAATGCTTCTTCAACTCCTCAAAATCTTCACCATACTTTTCCTCCTAATAGAATCACATATCCTTCTTCAGGAATTTAGTTAAAGGACAAGCTATCTTGGATAAACCCACAATAAACTTACGGCAGTAACTAGCTAATACCAAAAAGTTGTGCACCTCCTTGACAGAAGTTGGTACCGTCCCTTCAGAAATTACTCTAACCTTAGAAGGATCCATTACTATTCTATCCTTAGAGATTACATGTCTAAGAAAATCCACTTGATCTAGCCAAAACTCACACTTTGAAAGTTTTTCATACAACTAGTTTAACCTTCACAATGCCAAAGTTTACCTTACATGTTGTTCGTGCTTTTCACGATTAATAGAGTATATAAGGATATTATCGATGAACATCATGACACAATGATCTAAGAAAAATAAAAAAATCTAGTTCATGAGAGACATGAATGTTGCTAGTTCATTAGTAAGTCTGAAAGGCATTGTTGTGAACTTCAATGTTCATATCTTATCCGAAATGTAGTCGTAGGGATATCCTTCTCTCAATTGATGGTAGACTAATAGAAGTTATACTTTAGAGAACACCTTGGCTCCCTTGAGGTTGTCAAATAGTTCATCAATCTTTGGCAATGGATAATGGTTCCTTACCGTAACCTAATTCAACTCTCGATAGTTAATGTGCAATCTCAGGATCCTGTCCTTTTTCTTCACAAATATGATTGGTGCTCCCTATAGAAATACACTTAGTCGGATGTATCCCTTCCCCAACAACTCCTCTTACTGGCCATTAAGCTCTTTCATCTCTACATGTGTCATATGGTACGGAGCTTTAGATATTAGTTTTTCTCCTAGAAATACATCTACAAAAAGCTTGACATCCCAATCAGGTGGCATTACTATGATCTCCTCAGAGAATACATCAGAGTACTTGCAGATCACTATAATATGCTCTAACAGCACCTCAACTACCTCAATATCTCAAACACTACATAAGAAGAGCATATATCCCTTGTGAATAAGTTTGCACATCAAGATAGTTGACCAACCATTATAGAGGAGCTAAATTCACACTTCTAATGAGAGACTTAAATACCTTTTAATCCCGATAAAACCGCACGTTCTTGTGTGTAATCTATCATTCGGTACTTCTCTAACATGGTCATTCCAACAGTTATATCAAAGTTACACAATTTAAGCTCAATGAAGTATAAGGGAAACTATACTCCCCCAACTATTAAGGTCGCCCCTTTATAAGACCTAAAGCATGAAATTCTATCCCTCAAAGGCAACACAACATAAGTGGAAATGCTACTGTAAGGAGACGATATAGCTTTAATTACGAATGTGAATGAAATAAAAGAACGTGATAAAATAGAGTAAAATATTATGCATGCTAGAGAAGTAGTGATAGTAAGTATATCGGTCACCACATCGACCCAGTGGTCTACTTTTGATAGGATAATAATGTTCAAGTTTCCTCCTTAAGGAACCATCGCAATACTCCCTAATCCATAACCTTTCTAGAAGGTGTCAGGCTTATGACTTCCGATTTGGCTAACTTGGCTGACATTACTAGTTGGTAATAGAGGAACCCTTAAAATATGTGGTTGTGGTAGTTGAACGGATCTAGTGCTTAGAGCTAGTTACTGACCTCTCTGACATCGAACTCATAGGCTCTAGGTCTGACTATACCACACCTTTGGCACGTCACCTTGTGGCCTCCATAGTCTACTCTTGAGCAATTTGCTTCGTAAGTCTTATGGTGGTAATGTCTTTCCTTGGCATGTCCCCCAGACTGATCTTTAACTCGAATTACTAACCTTATATCTCTGCCATACCTAGGAGGCATAATACCTCCAAAGTAATTGTTATTCCCACCACCAAGATAATGATGACCCTCAAAATTCCTCCCCCCCACTAAGCACTCTAGGCTTGCATGACTCAGGAATCCTTTGAATCCTACTTGTACATTCCCACCATATCTGGCCGACTAACTCCCACTAACAACTCTTGGAATTTGATCTGCAAGCTAATCTTGAAACATTAGACCTATATTGGCTCATTGGCCTCTACCTCAGAGGAAAACTAAACCAAGTCCATGAATCTCATGTAGTACTCTATCGACATGCCTCCCTTCCGAAGGGCCATAAGTTCATCATACTTCTTCATATGGAGATGAGTGGGATAAAAATGGACACGAAGTGCTCCAAGGAATGGTCCTTACCCTATAGGCTCTTTTCCTCTACATTAGATACTTCTCCACCAGGCATCTACTCTCTCCTTTAGGCAGTATACCGCCTCATCAAGCCTCTTGTCCTTCGGGCAACCACATGTGGTGAAGGTCTTCTCTATATCCCCGACCCACCTCTCCATAAGATTAAGGCCCTCTTAAACCTCCAAAATTGGTGAGCAATGATGCCAAGCCCTCTTAAGTTAATCTTCTAGAACTAGTGCGAATACTAGTATTGGTAGTGGTGATGGTGCTTAAATATAGCTTTCTGTGTAGGCACTAATGATCTAAATGAATACCTCGTTACACTTGTGACGGTGGTTAGTAGCTATCAATCCCTAAAGATTATGAGTAATTAGAAACAATCCATTATCTAGTACTAAGACTAGAATAACAAATCAACAGAGAAGCTATATGTAACACATTCCCCTGACCTACTCTTGCTCATGGAAATTCTACATTTGAAAAATATTTTCTTTCAGCCAAATACATAAAGATGGGCACCATTTACCCGTCTTATGTTATATATAAGGCTGAGAACCAAAACAATCAAAATCAATGTAGAGTGTGCTAAAATATATTATATAAATAAAGGACTTCAATAACCCGCAATGTTCAAATTCATGAGGAAATTTTGTCAAAATACATGGTCCCAAAGTACAAAAACAAAATTAAGGCATGACCCTAACTCTAATCCACCACTAATAGCTCAAAACCCTCCAACTTACCATACTCTCAAAACCCATTCCCTATACGAGGTTAGCAAACTATTGATCATCCCTAGAAACCTGTCCATGGCCCTCTGCTTGTAGGAATGAGCCAGCGACCAGGCAAACAGACAAACCCGTACTCTTCATACTAAGTAAACAAAGTTACCTCCTTAATGGGTTCATCGACACACAAGATTCCAACATAATACGTATGCCATACGAACTTTTTCCATGGATATTTAATATAAAAAGAATACATGCTATATCATGGCCACATTTGCCGTAGGAAGCAATTAGCAAAAATGGTGATTTCTGGAAAAATACAAATTGAATTCACCCAAAAATGTCAAACACAAGAAAGGAAATGAAAATCAACTTAGAAGGAATCTCCTCAGTATATTGATATAGGTCTTGGAACTGAAGCTGTGATTCTAGAACATGTAGTGGGGAGAGGTGGAAGAACACAAAGCTGAGGTTACTCCCTCAATTTTTTGAACCAAAAACTCAAATCAATTAGAGGTAAAACCTTGAGCTGAATGCATAATAATAAAGTTTAAGAATCCATTCCATTTTTGGTATAAGAAGGTTCCCCCAAAAATTAGGTTTTGAAAATGTACTCATCTCAACTAACTAGTCAATCAGCTTAGCCTACCTATTAAATATTCTACTAACCATTTAATTGGTTCCCCAAACTCATTGATTGGTTTGGTTGAGAAAAATCCCTTACCATTCTATTCCATTTCTAAAACATATTCAAGTCTGACTTTTACTCAAGCTCTATAATTGTCCTAAATTAAAATGAAACATTATCAAATCTTAATAATTACCATAACTTATCATTCCACAAGCTTCATGAAATGATAGGGTATTACATTAAGTGAAATTAACAAACTTTTTCTAGTACATTTTATTGTACCTATACTATTTGTTTGTTTATATTTTTCACCTTTTCAATAAATGCATATTGCGGAGAGAGTTTTGGATCCTAAGACTACTAAAATATATAGGCATGTTTTGTGAAACGATGCAAGGGTCCCTAAAGATGATAGCATTACTAGTGAAGCTAGTAGGGAAGTAGTTGAGAAATTGTAAGTTCTTATTATTATATTCATATATAAGTTTCAATTAGCCTTGGTAAAACTTTTGAAAGAGGTTATGCAATTCAATAGAATGGATTGAAAACTTTCAAGACCGGTGTATCATTTGCATCACGTGTTGATGATTTGATGAAGAAGGCTTTGGGAGCTACCAAAACATGTGGGGTGTGTCAGGACTGGTGGAGTAGGAGTTACATTAAGAGATTATTTACACTCACATAATGCCTCTCAAAAAACTTTTATGTATGAGAATATAATAGCTTGGATAAAGGAGAAAATGATGGAAGATATAATGAAAGAGACACAAGAGAAGATTTGAAAGAAGTTACAAGAGTTGTGGCTTAAGATTGATACACTAGAGATGATCTTTGTTTGTAGTGCCAAAGGTAGTTGTTCAAATGCATGCTTTGTCGAGCTACTAAAGGTATAAGTCTACCTTTTTATTCAAATCTCTATAATACTATTTCATTAGATAACATGAACATAAACTCATTACTATCTTTCCACCTTGATTCCTATTCTTTTTACTATAACAATAGATAAATAAGTCAGTTTAATCTCTCATTATCATTACATAGATAAATGATCTCTGTCTCTAATTGTGTAGGGGGGATACCATGTTTGTTATTGTTAAGTTACCCAATATAACAAGTGGTAATAGGAAGACTATGAGAGCCATGGAACTAAAAATGTCATACTAGACACTAAATCCTCAGATGCTAGGTACATAAATGTTGTTGTTTATGTCCCTTTAGATGACAATGCTCCATTGCATTTGACAAATGATGAAGCTAGTTTGCACAAGCTCTAACATGCACTCTCCTCTTATATTGCATGGCCTAAAGCTCTAGTGGATCTTAATATTGAGGTAAGTATTATTTACTTTCAAATAACTTATTTCCTACTCATGCTAATATGGCTACTCACATATCATTTTTTGTGATGGTTTTATTATGAAGTGTATATCACAACTTAATTAGGATACACCATACCCTAATCAAATTACACACACCATAATCAAATTGAACCAAAACCTCCACAACATCAACAACATCTATCAATTAATAACAAAAGGGTAAATGTTGTGAAACCCATTTCTAAGGTAGCAAAGTGCTACTCTGAGCCATAACCCTCAAGTTATATCACTTCAGGGAAAGAGTGCATTAACTTGGGGAAGCGGAAATATTATGCCAATGGAATAGAATTACCAAATTCAATCATGATTCCAAGTCATAAAGTTGCTATGTTCCAAAAGTATGATATTATGATCGATCATAAATGTATCAATATAGGTCATAATAGAGGAAAAGTTGAGAACTCAATTATAGGAGTATATAAAAAGTGAGTGTTATTAATTAACTACATATAATTCAATATGTTTAATTATTATATTTCCATATAGGATAATGATTGAAATGTGTGAGCATGATGGGATATCTACTTTTGGGTTATTATGTTCAAATATGATTTTGAGTTATAATGACAAATTATAGGATCGAGCACTATATTTAGAAAATGTATTTTGTGCACATTAAAAAAAGATATTACTTGTTGCTCCATATGATTAAAAGAAAAAATTCAAATTTATGTATTATATTAATGGAATTTTTCATATTACTAAACATATACTCACTTGAATTATAAGAATCATTAGATACTTTTATAGTCTATCCTAAATTCCATATGTTTTATTGGCTTGACTATATGCATGGTCTTGTGTATGATAAAGTAACACAAATTGTAAATATTGAGATATTCAAAATTCCAAGTGTCTATTCATATATACATATATGCATTTATGTTTTATATAAATCAAATTTTATGTAATATACTACTATTTCATTTTGGAGCAAGGCCATGACAACGCATCAAACAAATAAAGGGTTTAGGGCATTAAGTGTAATAAAGTAGGATAAAGTTGATGAGGCATACGTTCATTTGAGAATAAAGAAATATAGTATTCCTATTATGAAAACGGTATCATATTATGCAAGCATCTTAAACTCTAATGTATTTGATTTCTTTTTTATAGTGTCCTAACCAACCAAATAGGATCAATTATGGATACCATGTGATATGATTCTTGAAAGATATTGTATTAGAGTTGAAAACCCAAACTCAAATTCTAAAGAAAGTAAATTTAAAATTTTAAACTTTAAATAATTCTTACTCATGGATAGTAACTAACAAAAATTTGAATTAGTTTTCTAGTATTATTTGTTATATAATGTTTGATGTTACACTAGTGAAGAAATCAATTAACTTCAAGAGGAATAGGTCTCCATGGTTATTTTTCATTTGAATACCTATTAGGTAATGATATGGGTGGAACCTTTAGTCATGATGTAATTCTTCATTGATGGTGTGATATAAAAAATTATCATTATTATTGTACATTTATCCTTTTATCTTCTTTATATTATCATTATATTAATTAATAGTTATAAATTGAAATTATATATGATTTCTATTTCTATTAAACTTTTCCTTTTTTCTTCTTTCATGTTGGTAATGTTGGCCAGATGATATATTGAGTAGAATATTGCTTTGGTGTTGAGTTATATTTTTTGTATATGTTTGTTTCATTATGACCGATTGACTAGCTTCCTTGTTCATTGTTTTGGAACTCATACTTTTATATCATATGAAAATGCATCATCTTCTTATTGTTGAGTTTAGTGATCTCTTAATTATAGTGATATATTAGAATCTTCCAATTTTTGTATATTATTACTATCATTTTCCTTGTGATTTATAATTTATAATAATTTCACTAAGTGATACCATTTTTATAATTCTTACTTAAAAGAGTAGTTATAGCATCCCAAATTTTACTATTAAAATTTTTATTTTTAGCAGAAGTAATACCAAAATAACTAAGTGTTATCATCGTAATTGATATAAATATGGCCTACCTCACTATTCTTACTTCAAGTACAAGGAATAATGGTTAGAATGTAAACCAATAGAAATATATAACAAGATCGGCTTTATTAAACATAATTATGAGTTGATAGATTAATTCTGAGTACAATATCAAAATATAGGTAAAAGCAATACCATAGATTTAAGAGTCTGAAAAGGTATCTGTGTAAAACTATCATCCAAATAACATAACTCTACATGCAAAAACCTAGTATAAAAATCACTCTTCCCCAAATAAAGCATCATAGGTAGTAAAATCATCTAGGGGTCTTAACAAACATGCACAGAAGCATCAAGGTTGTCTACTTGTGGGAATGAGTAACATCTATGAAAAGAGTGGTCAGTATGTTATGTATTGAGTAATGTGAAAATACTTTCGAGTAAGGGATACAGATAATTAGATAGATTTATAGCTAAAAGTAAACACATATGTGAAGTAAATAAATCAATATGATGCATATGAGATTCAACTTGGATCTTGCTAGGAGATGGTGTTCCAAGAATACTTAGAACAATCGAAAAAAAGAGAGAAATGGTGGAGATTTGTGAGGTTAAAATTGATTCTTGTTAACCCCTAGAATCAATACTTACAAGAATCACCTAAGGTTTAAACTCTTTAGGAAAAATCTTGGAAGATTTTTGTAAATCTTCAAACTCTTACACTTGAGTTTTGAAGGAGACACTCTTGATTGTTTTGAGAGAAAATGTGTAACCAATAAGTTGTATTTTCTACTTCATTCCTTCCTTGACACTTATATAAGAAGTGCAAGATTAAATGCTATAACTTAGCCAAATAATACATGTGATTTGAGCTAAAACCAAGGAGAAAATCTACTTAATATTCTAGCTATAAGTTTCGGTTATGGGTAAGAAGATTTGAGCAGATTTCAAGTATGCCCTCCTACTTACCACACATTTCTAACTCATATAGAGACCATATTATTCAAAAGGAAATAGAAAAAGGCCCTTTTAATCTTGTAAGTAAGGAACATATTCTATCATTATTTGATCTTCTCCAAATCTACATTGTTTATCCTAAGTGATGAAAATGACTTGACATTAAATTTGAGGACTTGTGCCTATTTTATATGTCTTTCAAGGGTGTAGAATGGGCTGTGCTTTTGAACAATTTTTAGGGATAAAATATTAAGGGAAATGAATTAAAAAGGTGGAAAAACTAAAGAGAAAATCAGGCTTTTGGCGGCCTTTTTGGGGTATTTTGTGGATGGTACAAAATGGGGGCTAACAAGGCTTGCATGGATAGGTCTTATTGGATGATTAATTTGTCCAAGTAAGGAGAGTTTTGTGACTCTCAAACATAGGAAGATTAATATTGAGATTGTGGTCATCAAATGAGGAAGCTCCTGCATCACAATACAATGTAGCTACTGATCAAATCTCATTATTAGATGTGACATAATCCATACATTTATTTACATTAAGTTCAATGACCCTTCAATTTATAACCCATGGAATGATATTAATATAAAACCCCAGGAAAAAATGTTCCTGGCCATTGATCTCTACCGGTTGAATTTTTATCAATACAACCTTGGGACATAATGCTCCTAGCCACTATTCTAAACTAGTGGAATGGATAGGTACAATTGGTCCTTACTCATATAGTCTTCCACTTTAAGTGATTACTATCTTATCATTGATTAAGACTATCCTTGTGATTTATTTTAGATTGAAATCAAGACCCCACTATTCTCTACTAGCGGAATGGTATCAATATATAATCCCATGAAAAAATGCTCCTGACCACTATTATCTATCGGTGGAACAATATCAACACAACCCTCAGGCAAAACACTTCCGACCACTAGCCTCATCTAGTAGAATGAAGAGGTACAATCGATCTTGATTCACGTGATATTTCACTCAAATGATCAATAACTTATTTGTATTTTTTTATAGTTAAGAAACATAATTAAGTCAAGAAAATCACCAACATACAAATAAAAAGGCCATTCTCAAATATTAAGATCCTTATATTTCCCCTAGAAATCCAAACTTCATATTTTAGGCTTAACTTCTTTATTTCTCTTTATCCACCATATTTAGTATCTCTTCCTTTATTATTATTATTATTATTATTATTATTATTATTATTATTATTATTATTATTATTATTATTATTATTATTAACATACCCGAAATTCAAGGTCTACAATTAGATCATAAATTTTCCCATAAGGCTCATATAACTAAAAAATTCAATATAAATCTCTAAAACACCAATACTAAAAATATATCCAAAAATTGTGGTCTAAATTTAACATTTACACATGTGATAATAACATCCCCGTGTTTTTAGTTATTATTCCCAAATATAGCATTTTTGTCATATTATGGAACTTATGCTATTTAAAATTTCTCTAAACATTTCACATGATTTACCTTATCATATTTTAAATTATCTAGCACATTAAAATAATAGAAATTCTAAATTAAACCCATAATGACCATAATGCCCTTGAGGATAGCCAAATGCCTATATTTCACAAAAGCCACATATGTTGGGTATTATATATTCCAATTCCTCCATTTATCATCATACATATTACATATAATCATTTTCCTCTCTTCTTATATTTAATTAATTCCATATTATGAGCATATATATCTTATTGATACTCATAGGGTTTTCCACAAAAAACATTATCGTAATGAAATCGTATGATTCTCTACTTACTCATTTCTCAACAAATAATTTCATGTTCTCATAACATAACATACAACATTAATTTAGTGTCATAATAAGAATAATATAATAAAACACATATTCATACAAAGCAATTTAACAAAATCCCTTAAAATGACTAGTATCCTTACAAAGAGGACTCCGGTCTCTAAGCGTGCTTATCATATCCCACCTCTTCCAAAACCTCTAGAATATCACCTAAGAAGCCACAATACAAAACCATTTTGAATTAATGATATAAATAAGGAAATATATAAGGTAGATGAGGGTGTAAGAAAGGGGAAAACCTAAAAAAAAATGAAGAGTGTGCTTTAGAAAACATTGTGTAACAAAGGGAGGGTGCTCGATTGATTGTGCCAAAACAGAAAGAGGAGTTGATGTGGGTGGGAGGGTGTAATTCTTAACTATGTGGGATTAATGCTTGAATTGGATTTAGATATTAGGCTAAAGGTTCGTTGATGATGAATCAAGAATTTAAAGATTTGAATATGATGGAATAAGGATGGGGATAGTTCGAATATGGTAGAGGAATGATGACGGTGATTTGGTGATGATGATTTAATGATCATGATGGTTCGAATGTTGTTTACTAATTATCATATGCACTCAATGATGGTATGATGTTGAATTTAAACTTTGAAGGTTAGGGTTTATACGGAGGTTTAACTCATAGTTTAGGGTTGAGGTTAGGGTTTGGTTCAAAAAGAATGAATAAGGTTGCATATGGTCTGTGTGGGAAGGTTAGGATTTCAAATGGAAGGTTTAGGGCTTTGTTAGTGTATACTCAATTAGGGATTTTATTAACCATGAATTAGAGTAGGATTTTTATGGTAATTATGGTAGGAAAATATGGATTAAGGAGAGAAGAAAAGATTAAATTTTCTTGAGTTTGAACTCAAATAGAATTCACTTCCATTCAACTTCAATGTTGATCTTCAAATTCCATTCAATTCTTCCATAGCTCATATTCGACATTCATGTATATTATAACCTTTATGCCACTAGTTAAAAGCATAATTCGAAAGATTCCAAGCTAAAAGATATTATGCAACCTTTATGCTAACTTTATACTACTTTATGCTAACTCTATGATAACTTTATTATTCGAATTTACTACTTAATTAATAAATTAGCCAAATAAATAATCATGCTCAAAAGACCTACCAATAAACTCCCCATGCACATGGTCACTTTCTCCTTGCATGCCATGCACATGCATGTAGATACTTAGTTGCTTGTTTATTACGTTTTAAGCAATGTAATCATCCATTGGTCTTTAAATTTGTGGGAGACACTTTATAAATGAAGAATAATTAGTTCCATAATTATGAAATCCAATTCTTGAGTGTTTATTCCTAAATCAAGAGTAATGGCTAGATGGTCAAAAGGAGGGAGTATATTTGGAGGGCTTTCTAGTGGAATAAGTGAGGGTATAGTGGAGGTTTCTGGTGATTGGGTAATGGAATGGGTATGGTTTTCTATGGGGTGTTTGTGGGTTATTTTAGAAATGGTGAGGAGGAGGGAAATAAGGAGAAAGGTGTTGAATTTGGTGGTGTAATTTTGAAAAAAAAAAGGGAGAAGGAGGGACTTTCATCATATTTAATGTGTTGTGTATATATATAGATGTGCACAAGGGAAGAGATGGCAATGGGCAGAGGAAAACCCAACCAGTACAGGTTGCAAGGAATGGGAGGAGTGGGAATTGATGTGCTGATGGGGATGTAGAGAAAATGAGAAGAAAAAAAAGATAAAAGGGGGTTTAGAATTAGATTTAGTTTAATTAATTTAGGTTATGATAATGGGATAAATAAATTATTGATCAACTGTGTTTAGGTTCGGGTTAAGAAAATTATTAATAACCCTAAATGAATTTTAGGGTTAGGCTAAGATTTAGGATTATAGAATTAGGGTAGGATATAAATATTAATTTCTTGATGTTAAAATTTGGTTAAAGTATTAATTACTCGGGATTACGTTTTGCTAAAAATCTAGGTACTATAGTAATGGTTTTAGATCCTAAGTGGAAGACAATACATTTAATTCATGTTTAGTTTTCTTATTCTTATTATCAACTTTGGTTGTAGTAGTTGTATGGTTGTGTCTACCATTTTTCTTATGTGTAGTTGATGGCTCATGTTAATTTCTATAGGCAACTATTGTTCCATAATTTTGTTACGTGTAAGAAAAGGTTTAAAGGTGGTTGTTTTTGTCATGAAACTATGTGACAACTTTTTAGATTTTAGGTTTGTTTAGTGATATTTTTATGAAAATTTGGGGTATAGTATTTTTGAAATATTACTATTAAATATATCAAGGTGTCTTTTTTATACATCATTGTGTACATGTTTCATTAGAAATAAGTAAGATCTCTGAACTATCTTGTTATATACATACATACATACATACATACATACATACATATATATATATATATAGAAAGTTTTGCATGTTGTGTCAACAAGTTCATGTTGCATATAAATAATCGTGTATATAGTAGATTTTGGATTTCGTATTGATTATATATGTTAGGTTTTGGATATAGTACAGAATGTATATAGTAGGTTGTAAATCATAGGTTGTTGATATAATATGTTGTGTATAGTATATTGTAAGATGAATTTATAAAATGTTAATAATGGTTAGCGAGTTGTATTCAATGATATTAAGATACATGTGAGCAATGTAACTCTTGAAAAGTAAATTATTAACATTCACTTCATGGATTTTCACAATAGATTAAAATAGTTCTTAAATAAATTTTATAGTGGTGCAATTAGACATTAACAAAAATTAATAAGCATTTTAACATACTTTAGGCTATGTCTAACTTTTACATCACTAACAGATGAATGTGTGTTATATAAAATATATATACAATGGGAAAATAGTATAGCCACAATGCTTAAATACACATTGTAAATTTACTTCAACGGTGATTAATTGTCTCATTCACAATGGTTAAATATTAGTTGTAAAATAGTTTAGATTAAATACCCATTGTAAAAGATCGAAGAGAATGACTTTCTTCAATACCGATAATGGTTAAACTTCCATTGTAATATACTTCCACAAGACCTAAACCATTTCCTTTTAAGCCCCTTAAAGATAACACATGCATTTACAATGGATTTTTATCCAATGTGGATTATACACATAATTGTTGTCATTTAGAGTTTATGTTGTATTGTTATTTTCATATAGTGGAATGGATAGGTAAAACTCATAGAGTATAATGTTATTAGCTACTACTCTCATCTGGTGGACTATATTGGTAAAACTCTCAAAGCATAATACTCTTGCTCACTATTCTCATCTGGCATAATAGATTTATAAAACATCCAAGGCATAATGCTCCTAGATTCTATTCTCATCTAGTAGAATGAACTGGTAAAACTTATAAGACATAACACTCCTAGACACTATTATCATGTTGTGGAACGGACAGGTAAAACTAGATCCTAACTCACGTGATCTTTCACTTTAAATATTAATGTCTTATTAGACTATTTGTTATCTTAAAAAAAAATCCATGCAAGCTTAACATTGATAGATAAGGCACATTAACTTCCAACCTCCAACATATATAATTATGATAAACCTTAACCATATTTACAAGTCATTATTCATAACACAATTAAGACTGTAAAATCATGCTCACATGCTAGGGTTACAAGACAAAGCTTGACAAGAAATAACACATAAACACATACTTTCACATAATACTCATTTCCATAACACAAAACCATAAAATCATAACTTGACATCAATAATGAAGAATTATGTAATATAACGATATAGAGCATGAGATTACATACGACATACATATTGCATCATAAGATATGTATACTTACTATAGCAGTACCAATCTCTAAGCAAGAAAAAGATCTTAAGCTTTGTCCTCTAAGGCTTCTAGGGAAACATATAAGGTTAAGAGAAAATATATGGTTAGAAAATTGGAAATATTGAGTTGGAAAGGCAAGGCAAGAGAAAATAGAACAGGGAAAAGAGAGACTAAAATTGTAATACCCCGTATTTTTAAAATCCAGATTTATTAAGTTTAATGATTTTATTAGCATAATTTGAGGTCAACAATTAATTATTTTAATTTCGATTCTTTTTATAGATTTATCAACGATTTCGAACCCATAATTGAATGTAATTAATCATTGTCGTTGCGAACCATTCTAGACAAATTCGTTCACGACAATGATTTTATTATATTCTTATGGATTTGATTCTCGGTTAAAAATATGTATTTTCGTTGTTTCTCATACTGTTATTTTTATTTTTAATATTTTATATTTGTTTTCAATTATAACTTCGTCATGTGTTAACGGTGTATTTTGAGGTTATATTTCGTTGACAAAATATATTATTTAAATTATAGAATTACATTTTAAATAGTTAAATTTATTTTTATAATTTTATCCGTAGAAAATATTTCCGACTTTAAATTTATTCGTTTTGGTAATCGTTAATATTTTCGGAAAGTTTAAATTAAAAAGATTTCGGAGTTTATTTATGAAATTCTTTCTGGAATTCATTCCCTTTCGTTTTATGCTTTTTGGTTTACGAAAACCGATTTCGGAAATTATTTAAATTAGTCTTGGTTTATTTGAATTTGACTTAAATATTTTAGTATATGTTTTTAAATAATTTTTCAGGGTCTTATAATGTACGTTCGTAAATAATATAAATTTTTATGTTCGTTGGTTAATCCTTTCGAAAATGTTTCTGAAATTCTATATATGGTCCTTTTATTTATTTTAAGTGTTCGGATCATTTTGAAATAATTTTTATTTAATAAATTTTAGATAAAATCTTCCAATATTAATTTTTAAGATTTTAATATTTTATTTGATACTTGTTTTGTAAAAAAAAAAAAACCAAACCTGTCGGGACCCTGAGCCCCCCTCTCTTCTTTTTCTTTCTCTCTTCCCTTTCCCGGCTCCCTTTCTCCCAGTCCCCAACCCCCCTGTGCCTTGCCCTGTCCCACAGCCCTAACCCCAGCCAGCCACCCCTTCTCCCAGCTGCCCCTCCTTGCTTCGCCCCGTCGGCCGAGCTCCGACCACAGCCGACCGCCGCAGCAGCAGCAGCTAAAGCCGTGCGACAGCAGCCCACGCAGCAGCGCAGCAGCAGGCGACGACGGCAGCAGCAGCAGGCCACGTTGGTCGCGCCACCGCCCGGCCACCGACGAGCCTGGCTTACGACTGGCGAGCCACCCCTGACCCCCGAGGAAGCTTCCCCAGCCTTCCTTTGCCCCGAATTGTCGGTTTTTCGTTTGGTATAATTTCCGAAAAACCCTAACCCTTGTTTTAATTAATTGGGTATGAATTAGCTTATAAAAAGCTAAATTGATTGTTTGATTGTGTATATATGTGTTGTAAGATTGATTTGGATAGGTTAATTGTGTGGTTGTGTTGGAATTTTGGAAAAATTGGATTTTTAGCCGGGTTATGCCCAAATTTTTCGGATCCGCTCGTTTTTGCGATTTCGGACAAATTGATTATACAATATGTTTTAAAATGTATCCAATTTCATTTTGGAATCGTCAATTTGATAAATTTATGCAGGTCTTATCGGAATTTGATTCCTAGGTCAAATTTCGGGTATAATGAAATTGGGTCATATAATTGAGCTATTCCACTCAATTGATTTTATATTATTGTTTAAAATGTATTTAATTTTATATTAGAAGTGTTGATTTGGGAAAATTGTGCGTAATTGACCGGAATTGGATTTTTAGGTCAAAATTCCCGCGGGTTTAAATTGGTTTGGGTAATCGGGTTATTTTATTCAATTAACTATATAAATTACATTAGAATATGTTTAATTACATTTTCGGACCGTCAATTTATATGTTTTGCCAAGAATTGATCGGATTTGCGTTCCGGGCCCAAAAACCCTAATTGGGCTAAATTGTGTATTTCTTTTACTAGTTTTGAGCAATTGATTATTTGATATGTTATAAAATGTGTTTAATTGCATTTCTAAACATTCAATTTGATTGAATTTATAGAATTCTAACGAATTGTATTTTCGGGCCTAAAACCCTAAATTTCAAGTGAGATTATGAAATCGATTACTTGTATTGTTGTTTTTCTAAAATTGAATGTATAGAAATGGTTGAAATGGTATTAATTGCTTTCTAATACCTTTAATTTGAATTGATTAAATTGAACTACCTGAGTTTACGCCGTGGACTTTAAAACCCTGATTTTGAAAATTGATCATCTGGAATTGATTTATCGGAAGATCGTTTTGTTGGAATTGATTGTTTAGATTTATCTAAAATTAGTTTAATTGTGTTTTAAAACTATCAATTTGAGGTAATCAAAGTGATTTGGCCGATTTGTGGTTTAGGCATTAAAAACCCTAATTTTCGGGGATGATTTTATAAAATTGATTTTTTGCTATGTGTATTTTATCTAATCGAATTCTATCCTTGGGTTCTAAACCATGTAAATTCTGTTTTAACCTAATCGGTTTGGATTTGGGTTCTATGTAAATGGTTGGGTTACCTATTTAGTTGTAAAACCTAATAAATAAGTTATTTTCGATAAATTACCTTATGATCGATTACTCTTTCTCAAGATTTCCAAATTAAGTTGAAATGTCCCAAAGGATAATTGTATTAATCCGTTTTGATTTAGTTTTAACCTTAAATTTTATTAGAGCTATGCTTTTAAGTTTTAATTTTGGACACGTTTTCTAAGAAAGATCAATTGTGTCGTTTGTGTTTATTTAATTAGAATATATGGATTATTGATTGATAGGATAGTTCCTAATTTAGTGTTGATTTCTATCGGGTCTAGGAAAGCTTTCTCGTGGATCCACGAGCTAGGGATCTCTCTCCCTCTCATTTCGCTTATCTAGCTTCGGATCCAGGTAAGTTCTCTACTTACCTCTACTTATGGGTATTTCGTAAGGACGTAACTAAGGCCACTTGTGTGCATTGCATGTTTTACCTGTCTTGTATGCTTTGTGCGGTTGTATGCTATAATCCTGTATATTATCTGTGTATTGTGTAGCGCAGCATGGAACCGAGGTACGTCCCCGTGTTCTCGTCTTTGTATACTGATATGTTGTGGAACAAGAATGATGTGATGTGAGGTGATGTGACCCTACGACATGCATGCTGGGTTATGTGAGGAAGTGTGGTGAAGTGGGGACTTGAAAAAGAAAAATAAGCGGTTAAAATAACCAAAGGGAAGTACGTCGGCTAACATAGGTATGGATGACCTAAGGAGTTCACCATTTGTACGACGATGAGGGGAAGGTGGAATTAAATAAACAAAAGAGTGGGAATAAATTAAGGTTGCATGGGGGAAATTAGGGATTTCATGGTGGTATTAGGGTTTATATGGTGGTATTAAAGATGTCTTGGCAGTATTAATGGCTTATGGTGGTATTAGGGTTTGCATGGTGGTATTATGGTTGGTATGGTGGTATTAGGGTTTGCATGGTGGTATTATGGTTGGAATGGTGGTATTAGGGTTCGCATGGTGGTATTAGGGTTTGTATGGTGGTACTTGTGATTTCACGGTGGTATTAATGGCTTATGGCGGTATTAGGGTTTGCATGCTGGTATTATGGTTGTATGGTGGTATTAATGTTTTGATGGTGGTACTCGGGTCTGCATGGTAGAATTAGGGTTTTGCACGGGAGTTAATGATTGTATGAGATTTAGGGTTGTATGAAAAGTTTGAGAGGTTGTGTGAGATGTGTAACGTTTGCGTGGGAGAAAAATTTACGTACGATAGGTTGATTTGGGATGTAAGGAAGGTAATGCAAGTATGATTTGGGTGTTTAACAGTTTTGGACGGAGAATAATACGTGGAGTATTATAAGAGTATGGAGGAGACAGAATTAGGGTTTGGAGTGATTAACTCTGGGTCGTTGTGATTAAGTAGGGTTAGAGTAGCTAATTGTGATTTGTCGAGGATGATTAAGGTTTGGGATGGCTAAGTATGGTTGTTATGGTAAAATAGGGTTAAGAGTGGTTAACCACGGTTTGGTGTGGACAATTAGGGTTGGTTATGGTTGCTTAGAGTTGTTTGGTGTTATTATGGGTATTTATTGACTAAAGTGTAGTTATGAATGTGGGATTTTATTTGTTGTGATGTGTACAGTATAAAGAGAATGATTTATGCATGTCAAGGGAGATGTGTGATTTAATAAGACACTGATAAGACATTACTCACGTAAAGCGAAAGATGTCGAGCCGAGCCTGTGATCCGGTCCACCGGCTATAATAGTGGATCAGAGGCGTTTTGCCCTGTGCGTTTATTTTCCGGTCCACCGGCTATAATAGTGGATCAGAGGCGTTCTGTCCTGTGCGTTATCTTCCGGTCCACCGGCTATAATAGTGGGGGATCTCGTGCTCGACAAACCAAACGTATAAGTTAATCCATGGGAAAGATACTAAGTACTTAAAGCGAAACACCATGTGAGTCGGGGCTGTGATCCGGTCCATCGGCTATAATAGTGGATCAGAGGCGTTTTGCCCTGTGCGTTTATTTTCCGATCCACCGGCTATAATAGTGGATCAGAGGCGTTCTGTCCTGTGCGTATATCTTCCGGTCCATCGGCTATAATAGTGGGGCTCCCGCGCTCACATGGACTAATAAAGAATGCGTTGAATGAATCTGAATGAAGTAATCCACAGGGAAAATACTAAGTACTTATAGCGAAACACCATGTAAGTCGGGGCTGTGATCCGGTCCACCGGCTATAATAGTGGATCAGAGGCGTTTTGCCCTGTGCGTTTATTTTCCGGTCCACCAGCTATAATAGTGGATCAGAGGCGTTCTGCCCTGTGCGTTTACTTTCCGGTCCACCAGCTATAATAGTGGGGCTCCCGTACTTACATGGATTATTAAAGAATATGTGTGAAATGAACATATTATTAATGAGAATAAAGAATAAGTCTAATTGGACCATGGCCATTGTCTATATTACCACATGGTGCTTATGTGCATAATGTGTCACTTTATATTTCAGTTATACCCTGCTGATACGTTAAATGGGATGTGCATATGTTTTATATGCTACTATAGTTGTATGGTAAGATACATGCTGTGAGTTGTGAATATGTATGATAGTGTATCAACGTGCTGTACCAGGATTTAATACGCACTTGATGTTATAGTACGTCTCTTCCATAAGATAGGGTAGTGGAACTTACTCAGTATTGGACCCGTACTGATACTACAATGGTTGAATGGGTCCTGTGATGATCCACCGATGGTGGGGAGCAGACCTCTTGTGCAGGTTAAGATCGGATACTGTTTTGGGGTGGAAGGCTTGACCTGAGTGAGTAGGCGATCCGAATAATTATCCTTCGGGATTTATTTTGTTTAATTGTATTCACCTTTGGAAGTTGCAAGTATTGTTCTCATATTTCTAAGGGTTTTGTAATTGACTTTAAATTTCTCGTATTCTGATAAGTGTTTAGTATTCGGATTTAATTGTTTGATGGAATTTGAAATTCAGATTTAATTGTTTGACAGGTTTTAGCCTTGCATCTAACATGAGATAGATGGTTGACATTATCTTGTGTTAGATGTCGCGGTAACATTTCCCAAATTCTCTCCTAGCTTCCGCTTTAATCTTTCAAAAAAATTTTTTTCAGGAGTGAAATTTGGGGGTGTTACAGAAATGCCCCAAAATTTTCTAATTTTAAAAATTATAAATAAATAAGGTTTTGTTAGAAAAATTAATTAAATAAACTATTTGTATTAAAATAGAAAGGAATTAATTAGGGCAAACCAATAAGAAATTTATAAGTATTTTAATTAGGAGAAATTTGAGTATTTTAGCTAATTAAGGATTTTATTTTAAAAATTAATTAAATAAATTATTTTATTTAAAATAAGAAGGAGAAAATATTTCCAAATTAATATTAATTTTATAAATAATTTAATTGAAAAAATTAGAGTGATTTGCTAATTAAAATAGAATTTATGGTAAATCTTTTAAAAACCCTAAATTAGCCTAAAAAGGGATTTAAATATTATTTTATTTAAATATTATTATTTTTAAATATCCAAAATATCCTAATTAATTTAATTAACCCAACCCACTATTTTTCTTTCTCCCTTTTTTTCTTTTTCCTTTTTCTTTCTTGTTTCTTTTATTTCTTTTTTTCTTCCTTTTTCCTTTTCTTTTCCTCTTCTTTTTCCCCCTCGAGTTGGGCCTGGCTGTGGCCCATTTTCATCCTTCTTCCCATGGCCCACTCCCGTTTCTTTCTTCTCTTCTTCCTTCGACAGCCAACGCGCCGTGTTTCTTCCCTTTTCCCCCCAAAACGCAACGTTTAATTTAAACGCCCTTAACCGGCATCGTCTGTTGGTCCGCCTTCCATTTATTTTATTTCTTTTCTTTCCCAGACCACCCGGTCTGCACGTCCCTTTATTCTTTCTTTCTTCTCCCTCTTCCGCCCATTGATCACCAACCATTACCGTCGACCTGCAACTCCGAAAATCTCGTTGCCGATCCCGTCGTTTGACCGACCGTTTCTCCCTTATTTTCCCTGTCGTTCCACCAGCCATATTGACCCAACCAACCTTTCCTCTCTTTTTGTGCAATATCCTCTCTTTTCTATGCCATATCCCTGCCTCGACCCAGATTTTCGTCGGCCAAATGATGTTGCCGACGAACCTTAACCCAACTTGCCCTATTCCCTCGTTGTCCCATAGACCTCACCCTATCATTTAAACCCTATAAATACCCCTATAATAGCCCTGTATTGAGCCTTTAAATTCTACCCAGAAAAATCTTACCCCATGCGCAGCCACCACTTTCAACACTGTTTCGATGCCTCCGGCCAACTTCGTCATCCATTCTAGCCACCCAAGAAATCCTTGCACCACCCTATAACTAACTCTGCCTCCCATATCCCTTGATTATTCTTACACAAGTCACCCCAACTGTGAGAATTAGCCTTCCCGATCAACCCTCTCTTCAACCTCTACCGCCCTTCGAACCACCCTTAGCCACATCTTCCGCCACTGCTGCTACTCCTTTCACCTCTCAAATTGTTCTGCAGACCCTCTTCTACCTTCCCTTACCTCTCTTTTCCTCTTTCTCCCTCTCCTCTCTTTCTTTTCTTCTTCCCCATTCGGCCACCACCACTGCCACCGTGCACCGCCACCTTTGGTTGTGCCACCACCCTTATTATGTTCCTCTCCTTCTGAGCAACCCTAAACACCCCAACCCCCACCTTCATTCCCCCTATCTTTTTCCCAACATCCAACTTTTTCCTTTTTCTTCTCTTTTTCCGGCCGCCGCCGCCGTGCACCATTACCGATGCCGCCCATCCCCACCAGCCTAAGGTTGAACCCTGGACCCTCTCAACCTTTTTCCCTATTTTTACAAGCCTTAATTTATTTTATTTCTTTTATTTGAATATAAATATTATTATTATTATTATTATTATTATTATTATTATTATTATTATTATTTTCATTATTTTCATTATTAATATATATTATTATTATTATTATTAGTTTTAATGTTTTTATTATTATTTCTGTTGAGGGCCGAAGCCCTATTGTAATTTTTATTTCGATTTTATCATTATTACTCTTATTATTTCTATTATTACTATTATTATTATTATGTGATTATTATTATTATTATTATTATTATTATTATTGTTATCATTATCATTATTATTATTATTATTATTATTATTATTTCTATTTCAAAATTGTTATTATTATTATTATTAAAACTATTTTACTATTATTTTGCTATTATTATTATTATTATTGTTATGCGATTAGTATTAATATCATCATCATCATCATCATCATTATTATTATTATTATTATTATTATTATTTTATATAGAGCTGAAACTCTATTGTGTCTATTTTGAATTATAGTAGTAGTATTATAAATATCAAGGTTTACTATTATTAATATTTTATATTTTTATCATTTGCGTTTATTATTATTTATTAGTTTATTATTATTCAATGTAGGGTTGAAACCCTACTTCATTTTATCTTCAAATATTATCCTTACTATTATTACTATTATGATGATTATCATTTTTGCAATATTATTATGGTTTTTATCATCATCATCATCATCATCATCATCATCATCATAATCATCATCATTATTATTATTATTATTATTATTATTATTATTATTACTATTTCATTATTATTATTATTACTAAATTTTTTTATTTATTTTACTAATATTATTATTAGTATTATTTTGATAAAGGGGTAGAAGCCCTTATTTCACTTTGTTTTTGGATAATGCCCTTTTTATTATTATTGTTACTATTTTTATTATTTTTGTTAACATTAACTTTGATATTAGTTTTAGTATTTTTTCTATTATTATTTTTAGTATTTTATTAAAAACCTAGTCTTGGAATAAGTTAGGAACTAATAGTATTTTTGGTAGGAGGGAATCTAATTCTAGTTTTTTCCTCATAATAGGAGAGACCAGTCAAAGCCCTAAGGAGGTGTAGGAGCGTGCTTCAAGACCGGTGTTGTTTTAGGTAAGGGTGTTACTAAGACCTATTGTGTGTTGATGTGCATTAAATGCCTTGTATGTTATGCATTCTATGTGTATTATTGTAATTATTTTGTATATGGTATGATGTGGAGTTCAAGCATGTTCTTGTGTTGTTATATGGCATGTGTATTATATATATGTGATGATATGTGTTGTGACCCTATAAGACATGCATGTGAGGATGTTGATGTGGTTTGTGTGGGATAAAGGATGAAAAAGGAGAATGGGGGAAATAAATTGACCAAGGGATGTGAGTTAACCTAAGTATTTTAATGATTCATGAGTGGAAGAATAAAATGGGAAACTTAGGGTTTCGTGTGGGAGAATATAATTTATGGTTTTGTATGGGAGAATCTAATTTATGGTTTTGTATGGGAGAATCTAATTTATGATTTGGTATGGGAGAATCTTATTTATGATGTTATATGGGAGAATCTAATTTATGGTTTTGTATGGGAGAATTTAATTTATGGTTTGGTATGGGAGAATCTTATTTATGATGTTATATGGGAGAATCTAATTTATGATGTTGTATGGGAGATTGTAATTTACATTGTTATATAGGAGAATCTAATTTATGGTTTTGTATAGGAGAATCTAATGTAGGGTTTTGTATGGATGAATCTTTGGTTTTATATGGTTTGAATTTAGGGTTTGGTAAGAATGAATCTTTGGTTTTGTATGGATTGAATTTAGGGTTTGGTATGGATGAATCTTTGGTTTTATATGGTTTGAATCTAGGTTTGGTATGGATAAATCTTTGGTTTGGTATGGATTGAATTTAAGGTTTTGTATGAAGGAATCATGAGTTTTGCATGAAAGAATTTAGGGTTTTGCATGGTTGATTCTAAGGTTTTTACATGGGAGCTTAAGGTTTACTTGAAAAGTTCGAAAGGTTGCATGGTGTGTGTAAAGTCTGCATAGGAGTGAAATTTACGTATGGAATGTTGATTTGGGATGTGAGGAAGGTAATGTAAGTATTGTTTGGGTGTTTGAACACTTTGGATGAAAATTAGTAAGTGGAGTAATATAAGGGTACAAAGGAGACCGAGCTAGGGTTGGTGTGGACAATTAGGGTTGGTGCAGCTGCTTAGGGTTGTTTGTGGAATCATGTGTATTTGGTGATTAAAGTGTAATTATGAGGGTGGAATTTATGATTTATGATGTATGGAGTGTTGTGATTAACTAGGATTTGGAATGGTTAATTATGGTTTATTGTGCTGAATTAAGGTTGAAGTGGCTAACTAGGGTTCGGTGGCAACATGTGTGTACTTGGGGAATAAAGTAAGATGATGAATATGGGAGATGGGTTCTAACATGAGTTAAAATAAGGAGGCAGGATGTAAGGTCAAGGAGTGTCTGAGTCTCATAATGTGGGACGAGACTTTTGGAGGATAAGTGTAAAGGGAGTTATTCATGCATGTCTAGGGTGAAAGGTTCTAAATAAGATACTTAAAACATTAATCATGTAAAGTGGAAGATATTGAGCTGGGCCCAGACTAATCCACCGGCGTATAATAGCGGTAGGGTATGTTTCCCTAGGCGACCGCTCCACCGGCTATAATAGTGGGGGATCCTAAGCCCAATAAACTGAACCTAACAGTTTGCTAAGATATGGGAAAGATACTAATTACTTACAGCGGAACACCGCGCGAGAAAAGGGGCCAAAACGATCCACCGACATATGATAGTGGTAGGGCATGTAACCTAAGTGACCAATCCACCAGCTAGAATAGTGGCCAGGAGCCGAAGTGCCGTGGAGACCGATCCAGCGGCTAAAATAGTGGGGTTCCCATAATCGTATAGATTTGATAAAAAGTATGGTGTAAAATGAGTTCTAATCAGAGGTTAATTAAATAATTAATCTAGACTATAAATGGGAATTTATGTATCTACCCGAATGATTGTTTGTTATTATGTTATCATGATGGTCTTTATGTTCTTTTATTCTTATGCATGGTTTATGTAATTTTATATGTTAGCCTTAGTGCTCGGTTACCTTCCTCAGTACATAGCGTACTGATCACTCTTTTTATGGGTGCTGCTAGTTCCCACAAGTAGTAGGCCCTTCTAACTTTGTGCAGGTGGGCGAGACATTCGGCGAGGCTGAGTGTTGAGCATGTTTTGGTTCGAATTTCGAGAGTAGTGTGGCCGGATCCGCTCTTCTTGTTATCTTATTTATTTCTATTATTCTTTTTGTATCAGATTCTTCCCTTTCTGAGTGAACATTTTGTATTGAGTTTTCTAGATGAACCTTTTATCTTATGAAAGTGTTTTTTCTTCTTTTTCTGGAATTTTGACCATGTACTCTAATTCATGATTCTTTTACGCGTACTCTGATTTTTGATGTATGATTCTTTTTAGTTCTTTTATGAACTCTTGGTTTGAAGTTAATGTCAATCTTTTCTCTAATCTTAGCACTTGGTATTGGAACGGTCGGAATGAACCAGTCTGGTATTAAGTGTGGCCGTAACATCCCCAAAATTCACAAATTTTAATTTAAGTATTTCTATTTTAATTACTTCCCCTTTAAAAAAAATAAGTTGAATTTTGGGGTGTTACAGAGACCTAGAGGGATGACTGAGAATAATAAAAAAGAACTAATGCATTTAGATAAGGATAATGACTACAAGAGATTGAGGGGAAGGAAATATATGAAACTCTCCCAGAAAGATAACCAAAAATGGGGGAGAAACTCACATGCCCAAAGAGTTAACTCACTAGTCAAGTTAACCAACTCAATGACTCACTTGATGAGTTCAACCTGCTCAACAAACTAGCTAAGAATGAGGGGAGCAACACAACTCGACTGAGAGAAAGAAAATGGCATAATCAGCTAAGGGACTACGATCAAAGGAAATGAGATGGAGCAGTTTGGGTTGTGTATTTACTAAGTGAGCTACAAATGATGCAGTTGGCAGCTAGTATGGAAGAATTAAACTCAAAAAGTGTAATCCCCCAAAATTTTAGAAAACCTATAATTTAATAAGTAGCTTTATTTGAAATAAATTAGCTTTTAAAATTATTTAGTTTAATTATTTTATGGATTTTTGAGTATATAAATTTGGATAGGAGTATTTAATAAATTAAAAATAAATATTTTATTATTTTGTCGTATTATTTTTATTTAAATAATTTTTCAAACTAATATTTTAATAAAATTATCTTTTTTGAACCAATATATTAAATTATATCGAATTAAATTATTAAATTAAATAATTTACAAAAAACATTACATTTTATTATTTTCTCAATTAAATTAAATTATTTTTCCCTATTTTCCCATTTTCCTTTTTTTTCCTTTTCCTTTCCTTCTCCTTTTTCTCTTTTTTCCTCCTTTCTCTCTTTTCCTTTTTTTTTTCTTTTCCTCGCTTTGAGCTGCCAGGCTTGCTCCTTCCTCCCCCTGCGCCTAGGCCTCGGTCCACTCCCTCCCTACCTCTCCTCACCGCCCGCCAGCCGGCTAGCCCAGCTTCCCTCCTCTTTTCTTTCTTTTCCTCTCTCCCCCTCCTACCTCGGCTGGCCCAACTCTTTTTTTTTCTTTCCCCTGGGCCAGCTTGCTTCCTCCCTCTCCCTTCTTTCTTTCTTCTTCTTCTTCTGCCTCAACCCAATAGACCCTGACCCATCGTCATCTCCATAACCGCCTGCACCTCGAGCACGCCAGCCACCGCAGCCTGCAACCACTGCCACCACCGGTCTCACTCTCTCTCACCTATCTTTTTTTCACCATTTTGGAATTGGGCATCCATGCACCCCATCCCTATGGCCACCCTTTCGACTTCTTTGTCTCCCTCTCCCTGCCACCCTAAACACTACCACCGACTAACCACTTATCCCCCTACCCTCCCTTTTCTTTTTCTGTTCTGCCCCATTTTTCAATCTCCAAACCTTACTCAACCTCCCTCTTCTCCTTCCTTTTTCCTCCCTGTTTTGGCTACGTCGCTGCCCTCTACTGCTTCAACCGCTGCACCAAGCCCCTGCACCACCACAAGACCACCCAAGCCACCTCGTATCTCCCTTCTTCCTCCCCACTTATTTTTTCTCTCCTTTTTCTCCCTTCTCGACAGCCCTCTACAACCCCACTTTTTGCCGCCGTCTGGCCACCACCCAAACCACCAGTTAACTCCCTGTAACCTCCTCTACTACCCCCACACCTAGTTTGGCCGAAACAAGCCCCCTCACCCCTCCATTTTCCCCTCTCTTTTCTTTCCTCCAACAGCCCACTTCGCAGCCTAGCCACCATCGCCTCTGCAGCAGTTGGCCGCTAACAACCCATCCCCAGCCTCCACCTACACCCCATCTTCACTCCTACAACCTTCCCTTACCCGAAATCCTCCCCCATCTATCTTCTTCCCTAGCCTAAAGACCCCAACCCAAAAATAGTCATTATCCTTTCCTTTCACCCCCCCCTTCGAGCCTTCCTCTTTTTATTTTTGCATGTAGCTCATGCTGCATGAGCAGATGAGTTGCTGCATTCTTGGTTTATTCTGGTTAAAAATTTTAAGGTAAAATAATATTTAAGTTAAGTATTTCATTTATCAAGTTTTATAAAGTCTTATATTTTGGTTTCCTTATTTCTAATGTGAGAAAAATTGGTATTATTTTTAGGTGCTGATTTTGCTAATTAAAGCTTGAATCTTTAACAGGAATACCGGTAAGGTTCGATTTTTATAGGATCTAAGGTAATCGTTAAACTCCACTTAAACGCATGGATAAATGTATGTTAGCACATTAGGATTTTTAATATGTTATTATGCTTGATATTTGTGGTTATATATATATATTTGCTTTTATTGATTGATAAAAAAAATAAAGTATGTTAGTTTATATGCCATGTGTGGAAATTTTGCTTAAGGTAAGAGTTTGATTATTAATGAAAGTGTTAAGTACTTATCCATGTCATATTATGTTATTGTGACCATTTATGCATGAATAATATTATTGTGAGCCCTAGGGGCATTTTAGTAAAAATTCTTGTGCAAGAATGTGGCCTAATATGTGTGGGTGCTAATAAGTATAATATTAAAATATATTATTGTGAGCCCTAGGGGCATTAATGGAGTATTAATATTATTATTCCATGTGGTAATATTAATTTAATAAAAGTGGTGTAATAAAGGGGTAAAGTGGTAATTTTGGAGGCAAAAGGGTAATATGGTAATTTTATAAGTAAATGGAAAAATGGTAATTTTATAAGTAAAGGGGTATTATGGTAATTTTGGGAGTAAAGGGTAAAGTGGTAAATTTTGGGAGTAAAGGGTAAAGTGGTAATTTTGGAAATAAATGGGGTAAAATGGTAATTTTGGAAGTAAGGGGTAAAATAGTAATTTTAGATGTAAAAGGGTATTAGGGTAATTTGTAAGCAAAAGGGTAATATGGTAAAATTAGATGTAAGGGGGTAAAATGGTAGTTTTATAAATAAGAGGATATTATTGTAATTTTGGTAGTAAAGGGGTAAAACGGTAATTTGTAAGTAAAAGGGTAAATTGGTAATTATAATTATGGAGAAGGGTAAATTAATAATTATAAATTTGGAGAGGGGTAAATTGGTAATTATAATTATGGAGAAGTGTAAATTGGTGATTATAATTATGGAGAAGGGTAAATTAGTAATTATAAATATGGAGAGGGGTAAATTGGTAATTGTAATTATGGATAAGGGTAATTTGGTATTTATAATAATGGAGAAGGGTAAAATGGTAATTATAATAATTGATAAGGGTAAGATGGTAATTATTATAATGGAGAAGGACAATTTGGTAATTTAACCAACAGGAGGGTAAGTTGGTAATTTTGATAATGGATAAGGGCAATTTGGTAATTTAACCGATTAAAGGGTACATTGATAATTATTTAACCACTAAAGGGGAAAATTGGTAATCATAATAATGAAGAAGGATAATTTGATAATTTATTCAACTTAAGGGCAATTTAGTAATTACAACAAAGGATAAGGGCAATTTGGTAATCTAACCAACCAAATCGGAAATATGATAAGTGTAGCAATTATGAAGGGTGAATGGTGATCTAAAAAGCGTATGAGATAACTTGGTAATCTAAACCGAGCAATGGGTAATTTGGTAATTATGCAACCTGAAGGGTGATATGATAAATTGGCAAGTAAGGAAGGGATGGCTTAATAACTATACAAGTAAGGGGTAAATCAGTAATTCATATGTAACATGTTGAGGGGACACTAGAGATTCGTAATAAGACTCAAGTAATACTGAATAGTATGGTAAGAATATTTGACGACTAGTAAGTATCACGAGAACAAATCCTAAATCAGAATTGTATGAGATTATAATGGCCTTAATGATTTCTCTGTGTTATCTTAGATAATTGTATGAATAAGAAATGACTAATGATATCAGAATGATCGAAAGTGAATAAGCATATAATTGTTGTGCTTTTCGCGATCACCTTAATTAAGACACTAATACTTAAAGTGAAAGACCTCGAGATAGGGAATGGTGGCTCTTTAGGGGTCGCTACCCTAAAGACGTGGTTTAGACCACGATTGTTCTGGTATTTACTGGTATACCTTTGTGCCCCAGCCAGGCCCTATATCTTACTTTATCTAGCTCTACGGACCTATTTAGGGGGTATGCATATTTATAGATTAGGTGTACTTGTCGGTAGGGTACTGAGTAGCTTTATGCACAGTACGACCAGGGTACCTTTGCATCCCTGAGTTGATGGTTGAAGGGTACTGAGTAACTTGTATGCACCGGTACGACCAGTGTACCTTTGTGTCTCGGGTTCTTGATCTCCCGTCCAAGGTAAATAAATAGAATTGTTGTTCTGATTGAAGAAAGGAAAAAAACTAATCACGAAAGGGAAAGATTAATGAGCCGGACCCAGCTGAATTATGATATTGAGTACCAATCCACCGGTTATAATAGTGGCCCAGGAGCGTGCCCTGGCGGATGATTATGAGTACCTATCCACCGGATATAATAGTGGCCTAGGAGCGTGTTGCCCTGGATGATGTTGATATATATTCCGATCCATCGATAATAATAGTGGGGGTCCCGAGCTCAATAAAACTAGTTATGGATGTGAATAAAGTTATATTTAAATACTAATCACTTATAGTGGAATACCATGTGAGTCAGGGCCAGACCGGTTCACCGGTGAATAATAGTGGCTAAGAGCATTTTGTCCTGCATGATCGGTCCACCGGCGAATAATAGTGGCCAGGAGCATTTTTTCCTGCATAACCAGTCCACCGGCTATAATAGTGGGGTTCCTACACTCACATGGGTATAAAATCTAAGAGATGATGGAATAATGATTGACTAATGGCTTAAGGCCCAAACGTATTGATTTTCCATTATGACTTATTAATAACTGATGGTATTGTTAAGTATGTGATTGTGGTGCATGTATTTCTTATTATATATGAATATAGCTTTGTTTCATGTGTTGCCTTGCGGGCCTACTTTTAAGTGTGTTTTTAAATGGTTACTCTGTACCATAGTACTGAAGGGTTCCATTCGTGGGGCCCCTGCCTATTCAATAGGTAGTGTCCCTTGTAGGTCTTTTCCAGGTACTACTCAAGTGGGCAACGGGAAAGAGAGTAAGGAATTATTCGGAATTGTTAGGGTTTTTCTCTTTCTCTTTTAAATTCCTAGTTTTAATGTTATTCTTGTTATTGTAACCACCACTGGTGGATTTTATTCTTGTATATGGTTTGTTACGCTACTCTGATTTAAATATGGGTTGTAAATTGTGTTTTATTCTTTTAGCCTTAGTACTTGGTACTAGAACGGTAGGAGTGAACCGGTCCGGTACTAAGTGTGGCGGTAATATCCCTAGAATTCACAGTTTTGTAATTTGCTTCCGCTAACTCTTTTAAATAAAACGAAATTTTTCAGTAGTGAATTTTGGGGGTGTTACAGAAAGAGAGGAAGGAAATGTCTTATAGTTGTGTAATAAATACCCGAGCATTTGGGGGAGAAGGATTATAAAGGGTTGTTGCTTATGTGAGGGAGAGAAATGGTGTGAGGTAGTTGAGGTTATTGTAGTAGGTTGGGATGCAAAAAAAAAGGGTGAGAAGAAAAAGGGATATGATAGTGGTGTGCTAATGGATGGCATGAGAATTACTTGATTGAGGTAAGGTGATGATGGTCGAGTGAAGCCTTGGTATTTGATAGGGAGGTTTGGTTTGATTAACCAAACTGAGCATAACTTGGTTGGAGAGGAGATGAGTCACACTGGAAGAAGAAGAAGAATTAGGGAAATAGGTAAGGAAAGAAAAAGGGGAAGGGGAAAATGAAAAAAAAAAGGAAAGGAAGTTTAGGTTTCAATTTAAAGTTAGATTTAATTTAGGATTAAAAAATAAGGGCAAGATTAAAATACTAATCACCAGGGATTAGGATTTAGTTAAATTTTGGGTAATATAACGAACTCTAATACTTCCATCCATAGACTGACTTTAATGGTGTTATCCTAATATTGGTGTGATAATTGTTGTTGTAGAAAAACTATACCAAGTTTAATATATCATCCTCATTGCCTTTAAAGTTCATAAAACAATACCGTAATGAATCTTATAGAGTCCTATATTCAACTTTTTTCCATTGAGTTCAATTTTCATATGGTTGATACATGCTACCTTAATTACTTCCCTAGTCCCACATGCTTGTGTGATTTTTGCCAAACCACATTGATTTGTTATTAGTTTCCTTTGTTATAGAAATACTATGATCTTAATATGGTTTCAAATGTTCTACTAGTGATGTTTTGATTTATGTAGTAAGGTCTATGGTAAACATTTTCCAGGATGCTTAATTTTTAGGTGGTTGATAGATGGAGTATCACTCTCCAAATGTGTTATGTAAAAATCTTATTTTAGCAAAAGTAATTATCTAAAGTATTAGGTATTACACCGCAAGCAATACAAAGTAAGGAATAACAATTACCCAACTCATGATAGTTGCAAAGCTAAAATAACTCAATCACAAAGATTAAGTGTGGTTAGCACTTAATCCAAGCCTGAGACAAAAACCAACAATAACCAAATAGAAGTAGAAGAAAGATTTAAATATATTAAGTCAAGGTTTTACAACACTTGATATTCCAAAAGGAAACAAAAAGAACAACCAAATACAACTAGAAAGAGACACTAGGTAGACCTATTAAAACTCTCTAATCACACTCAAGATGGTATCATTGCTAGCAGAACCTAAAAGATTAAGAATGCACATTGAATTAGTAATGGACCATAAAACAAAATCAGTTAGTACAACGGTGCTAAGTAAACTACTATATAATACTAAGCTTACGATAACATGGTACGATAATATGCAATAAATTATTTATTACTGGAGCCACTTTCTATAGGAATTAAATCACAATACAAAACTCAATAAAGTAATACATGTTAAGGTTGTTCCACGAAGGGAAGACACCAAACCATCCTTAACCATTTCCAAAAACATGCAAAAAACTCATAAACATTAGGGTTAGGCACTAGGTAAACTACAAACTAATTAGTCAAATTTAATTCTAATAACTAAAAGTAGATAAAATAACTTAGAAACATATTAATTCCTATAGTTATACCTTCACACAAGGCACCACAATACCCCTCCCAATTAGACCACCAAATTCAATCTAAATAAAGCCAAAAGAGCAATTATGATTTAAAGATGTATAAAGTACTCCAAATATACTAGCGCACACCAGAAACACAATACCCTCACAACCATTCCATATACATGATTCACATAAAACAATATATAGGGAAAGAAGGAAACTATCGAATTGTAATCCAATATGTTACTGATAACCACACAATATTTACCTTTATATTTATCTCCTAAGGGGATAAAAGAGATAACCCAATGAATTATGAAGTAAACCAATTAAACTAGTGCACAAAGGTAACATAATACCATCCAACCAAACCACAAAATCAACTAAATAAAGTCAAAACAGGAGCAATAACCAAGAGACATATAAAGCTTATTATACCGGTGCACGTAGGTGACACAATACCCTCCTAACCATTCTATCATGATTAATTCACATAAAACCTCAGGTAGGGCACAAATATAACTACTGAACCATAATCCAATACATTACAAATAACCAAAAAATAGTTACTTTCATTTTAATTAAATAAGGAGATATAAGAGACAACTTAGAGACATATAAGGTACGGTGGTCATATTAACAAACAAAGGTAATATGGTACCCTACCAACATGACCACCAAATCAAATCAAAAAGGGAGTCAATAACCCAAATATGTATAAATTAATCAACTCATGCTAGAACACTCAAGCCATATAGTACCTTTCTAACCATACAACATGGAGATGTAGAAAGTAATGAAGTCATATTGGTTTGTTAAATGGGTGGTTTTATGGATGAATTAAATAAAATTGATATGATTGATGGTTATAGGGTAAGGATATGAATGAATAATCACAAAAATTAATTATTCAAACTAGCTTTGAAAACCTCACAAAGATAAATCTCAAAGAATCTCTAATGAAAAAATACATAGTAAATTTTACAAGATAACTTTATACAACCAAACAGGAAAGGTATAGAGGGTTTCTTAATTAGCACTTACACATATAAGATAATTTACAAAGATGTTTAGTTTATGATTCATATAAATAGCGTTAAAGTAGAACAACTAAACTCAAATATGATCATGTAAAAATAACATGAGTTTACTAAGGGATATGTATAAGCTAACATCTACCTCCTCATGTAATATCTTCACTAATAAAATAAACTAAATCTAAATAAGATAAACACTTTTAATGAAATCACTATTCATGGGACTATTCACCTAAATAGTAACACACTTAATCATATGATAATAATACTAATCAAATCCTAATAAAATATTAATATGATAAAACTCTTCATAAGATAAAAGATAAATCCTATCTAATTTCTTAATAATTAAAGGAACTATTTAACTATCTACTATCTTAACATAATTATCAAATAATTAAATAAAAATATAATTAATAAATATGAAAATATAACATCATCCATTATACTAATCAAAACATACTCTATCCATTTGTGTGGGAAAATTTAGCCTGACACATGTACAGTAAAATAGTAATAACTATGTGTAGAAAACTTATATTTGACATCCAAAAAATGTGTTGGACTCATAATTAACAGGCCTTCCAATGATATCCATATTGTTGGGTTAATAACTTTCTTCAAAATTTGACACTAGATTATATCCAAAGTGGTTTATAATTCATCCTTTAAAGTCTTGGAATCCTTATGCATCACATACCAGGGCACTAATGACAACACAATACCCTCCAAGGTAAGTCACGTAATCCTTATGTATCAAAGCCCTCTATAGGACATGTAGGTCACGTATATAGTATACTAGGCCTTAATGGGGCATTAAGGCACGCTCATAAAATCAAACCACAATAAGGACTCCCACCTTATCTCTAGGTTAGCTAACTCTATAGTGTAAACCATTCTGAAATCTCAAGGCTTTCAACTTAAAATATTAGTATTTTATTTTTCGATCACAAATATCACATAAAATATAAACAATTCTAATTTTTCATACTTAATTAGTTCCTTTAATTCCTATTTATTCTAGTTAACCTTAAGATAAATGGTGCAGCCAAAGTCAATAGTCAACATAAGGTCAAAATAGAAGTCCACTAATGACATCATATGTTTGTTTATCCAGATTTAAGTGCATTTGGTCACAAACGGCCAAAATACCCTTAAAACTATGATTACCGCCATATTATTCATTTAAATTATAAACTTTATTTTACTCATGAAAATAATAAAATACAATAAATTAAAACACATTATCATGTACATAAATTCTAGGACATGATAAATGATTATTTTACCCTTACACATAAATAAGCATATAAAACCCTAACATACATTCTAACATATCGTAACTCATATGCTTTTATACTTAGCATCACATAATACATGTTATAAAATAAAAGCATGGTACACTTAAAATACTATTACCCCTAGGGCATATAAATCTTAATCATGTGAAAATAAGCCTAAACACGGTCAACCTATCATGTTATACATTGCTACATCTTACATCATGAATAATTGTTGTACAACATTAAACTATTAGAGCATAATTTTTTTAACTTAATAATTTACATGCTCAAGTCATATAATGTCATGCTAGCTTGCTTAAAAAAATAAATATAACATAATAAGTAATACCTAGAGAAATAAATATAACCTAACATAATAACACCTTAACATCCCAGCATGCCCACACTCTTAGAAGAGTGTATTGTTACCTTAACTCCAAGAAAACAAATATAAAAACTAAAAGCAATAATCACTAAACCTAACTTTTAACTAATCTTACTTCTTCACATTGTATAAACCTAACAAAACATACATTATAAACTAGCATAATTGAATAGTAAACAATGAAAAAACTAACAAACTAAACAAAACACAAATACTCGACTAAGGTTACATGGGTCAAGAGTGTGCTTGGGTGAATTTTTTGAAGGCTCAACACAACAAGGGGGGGATTGCATAAGGGGGTCTCACAACTATGGTTGGGAAACATAATTCCTTCATACCAAGGAGGATGGGCTTCATTGGTAGATCATGTTTCCAAGGTTAGAGAATGTCACTTTTCCATGCTGTAAGGGGAGAAATATTATGCTTGCATGATGTTGGGAGGGATCAATAATAGGGCTTCACATAGGTAAAATATAAGTCACATTAACTTGTCCACATAGGTATGGAGGTAAATATGAATTCTTCACATAGATGGAAGTTGGGAATTATTGGAAGCCCATGATGAGGATTTCTCTTTGTTTTAGCTTGTAGAGGGAAATACGTGGGTTAAAGGCTACACAAACGAGAGGGGGTAGAGATTGGTTGAGTGTTGCATTGCCTAGGGCTAGTCATAGGAAATTCAATGCAAAGGGAGTTTAGGGTGGGGATGTGTTGCATCAAGGCTTATAGGAATGGTGGTGTGGTTAGTCAAGCTAAGAGGAGGTGGTGTGTTAATAAGTTGTGTTAGTGGTGGTTGCTGACAAAGTAGAGAGCATTGACAGATAAAGGCTAGAAAGGTGGTTGGTAAGCAAAATGTTGGGTATGGTTGGAAAAATGGTAGCAAATAGTGAGGAAAATGAATGATTTCTAGCTAGTTAGGGGATCGAGTATAGAGACAACAACAAAGGGGAAGGAGGGCAGTTTGTTCCATGCAAACACATAATAGGAATGGTTAGGTTTGAAGTACAAGACATGGGTGTATTTGACAAGAGGGGGTACAGTTCAACAGAAATCAACGCAGGGGGATGGGATGACATATAATGGTACACAAGCTGGGTAGTGTGCATAATTTAACTTAGTTGATCTTAGTCGGAGTTATAACTATTTAAGCTTATTTTAGTTGGGGTTCTAGTTATGGTTATGGTTTTCAAAATTGAACTAAGCAATAATAAAATAAAGAAGAAAAGTGTAAAGGATCCACAAGGAGGGTAGGCTTGGGGTTTATGGAATAAATAAACTAATAATTAAAATAAAAATAAAATAATTATGGCATTATTACCGAGTTTAAACTTAGGTTAAGGGATTAAGCCGAGGCTAGAGACAAAGACCCAAGATATTAACAATTTATAATCTAATATCTATAATAATAGCATATAATACTAATGCATCTAACCCATAACATCTTACAATAATTATTATAATTAATTACACATAATTACTAATTTTTTATCATTAGGGTTTCTAATTTGAGTTTCTGCAAATGAGGTATTATACATGCTATTATAGTTACTAAAATATTCCTACATGCTTGTGTGGATATTCAAATTTATTGTAATATTTATGTGGCAACAATTAGGCTCTTTATCCATGGGTATTAGTTTTGAACATATGTCTTGGGGAGGTTATGATTAGTAATGTGTATTATTAATTGGATTCTTTTTATTCTAGCCTTAATTTTCCTAAAATCTAAAAGTAATTACTTTAGATCAAATTATAATTTTGGTACCATCTTATATTATTCATTGTTGGTGATCATTGGTTTACTTTAATAAAGAGCGTGAGAATATAAACATTTTTTATTGAGATTATCTAGCATTGCTTGATTGATTGGCTAGAACTTGCTTTAAGTTGCACTACTACTTATTACTTAGTGATTATTTGATTTTTGATTGTCATCATGCCTGAATTTCATAGTGTGATATTAAACCACAATATGTTTGTTATTTTATAAGTGATTAGATAGTTTACCAAAGTATATATTTATTATTCTTGGGCTTTGGAATTTTGTTTTAATGAATAACTTATGGTGCTCTACATAAATTATTTTTAGCATTTGAGAAACTTTGATACTACTAATAGTTAGTGATTGAGGAATGAAATGATGCAGGACCACCCATAGTTTCTCAAAATGATGAAGATTTGTCATACTTGGTTATAGAGCCAATTATATTATTTATCTTTGATGATAATATTAATAATGTGACTAACCTTAACAAGTGTAGTTTGAGTAATTCTTGTAGGTATATGACAAATTTCATATGTTAGACGTTGTTACAAGTCATGGGAAGCTGTTATGCATGAAAATCAACCCTACAAGTCAATGAGACCTAGTTATCAGTTTTAATGTAAATTAGGACTCTCTTTAGTTACTTCCATATAATAATTAACTACATTTTTTTGTAATACTTTTTCATTTGATTCATGTATTATATAGGTTAGTGTTATGTTTCTATTACTAGTTAGTATGATAGTTAACCATGCCTATATTACTTTGGCAACCTTAGTGCACTAATAAAAAAATTTATGACAAAGTTCTGACTATCTATATAAGTCATGGTTGACAGTGGTGTAACATATGTTGAGCATTATTAAAATCTAATACAAGTAACATACTTGGCTATCTCTCTCTTTTATGATTGAGTGATATTAAGTCTACTTGGTATAATATTAGATATGATATTCTAAATTCCTTCATGGAGAAACATTCAAATGTAAACTTCTTATTGAATTCTTCATTGAATCTTACTTGAAGATTCACATCATTCTTATTAATCTTCAATCACCTAACCTACCTATCTTCTAATCATTAAATCTTCAAACATTCTAGGAAGAAATCATGCTATGAAATATTTTCAAATTTTTCATGGAAAATCTCATTTCATGCATGGATCATTTTATTGAGTTTTTACCCTATGGCAAGGTATCATAGTTTGAATACTTTTGAGTCATATTTACGTATAATTAGGTGTTCAGACAAGTGGAGGATGTGATCCATTATATTCACTTCATTATCTTCCTCTTTTATTTATTTTAGGATTATGAGGGAGCATGTATTCATTCCGTTATATAATATGATTTTACTATTTTCCATTGTTAACTTTGGCGTCTTAAAATATATAGGAAAACCCCTTTTCACATTGGCCAATTTTTTCAATAGAAGAAGGTATCACCTACTGATTGCCTTAGATATGACCCTTAAATAAATTTTTTTATGAACTTTGAATTGTTTATATTATTGATTATTAGTTAAGGATGTCATTCTTGTGGTGTGATTATGTTTCGAATTTGTGTGGGATGGAAATTTAGAAATTTATATTTCAATTTTAGTTATTTGTGGAGTCATTTTTAGTGTAACTTGATGCCAAAAATGCCCTATGTTGTAAAGGGACAAGGTAATTATTTGGAAAAATAGAGTTGCATTAAGAATGACTTTAATGTGTTATCAATATTACATTTAACGAATAGCGAAAAAGTATTATCAATGGTCTTAACCACATACTTCTCTTCACAATTACTGATTTAGCAAAGTTCGAGACAACATTTTCTTTTGAGAAATTTAGTTTTTGAAAAAATCTTTTTATGTGGAGCATGTATGCTATATGTTGATGGTGATGATGATTTGCCTACTAGTTTTGATGTACACATGGATGAGGTAGCATTCGTAGCTTGTCTCATTTTCATGAAGCGGCCTCATAAGAAATTGGACAATATGTCTTATGGCGTGGAAATTTTTTTCCTATTATATTGAATCGTGTATAAAAATGTGGGGGTATTCAATAGAATTTATGTGTACAAACTTCATGCCAATTGATATTAGCTATGAGGCTATCTATGTTGCATTCATTTGATTTTTTCAAAATAGCATTGACACAGATTTATGGATTATGTTCATGTTACTATAGATAGTGTTCACCATATTCTTATATTTGATATTAATTCTTATGATAGTAATGGGACCTTTACAAAGAAATTTTTATGGAACAACTTGATAGTTTTGTGGTGCCTAGTCAAGAATATAAATTAGGCAAACTTTTAAAATCTTCATATGGCCTTAAGCATGAACCTAAGAAGTGGCAAGAAAATTTGATTGCGTAATTTATATAATGAATTTGATGCATAAGATTCTAAATAAATGCGCCATTATTTCGTTGTATGTGGATGTTATGCTTATCTTATCAATAGTATGTTAGTTACTAATTCGAATAAAAATATGTATAAGTTTACTTTTGAAACAAAATACATTGGTGAAATTGATGTAATACTTGACTTGAAAGAGGAAAATATTGAACCAAGCTTTAGACGTATTAGTCACATTACATGAAAAAAATCTTAAAATTTTAAATATTATGATGAAGAGCCAAAACGAACACTTCATGATTCAAGTGTGGCCCTAAAAAAGAATTACTTTGAGAGGGTTAGTAAGTTAAGGTAAGAAGAGCTTTATCTAAGTGATATTTATCTAATGAACTACTCCAGACATGATGCTTTCTATATAAGTGTATCTAAAAAAAATATACACATACTCTAAACCATGAACAATAGAATGCTCTCACACCACTACCGAGGTATCTTAAGGGTACCATGCACTATAGTTAATCTTATTGTGGACACCCGCAAATTTTGGATAGCTACTGTGATGCTAACTAGATTTAGGAAAACTAGAATATACACTTTACTAATGATTATGTGTTTACATTAGTAAAGGAAATATTTATTTAGAAATATTCCAAAAAGATGTGTGAAGTGAGGCCACCAATGGAGTTAGTTTTTATTTCACTAGAGCTAGATGGATAAGAAGTTTAGCGGTTGAGAAATGTGCTAGTTAACAATACTTCTTAGGCTAAGCATGTGTCTTAGTTACCTCTTCATTGTGACTTGTAGGTGGCTACACATATAACCAATAATAGAGACAATAATGGCCAAATTAGAATTATTTATATGCATATTAATAGTGTCTTTAGTCTACTCGAGTGCAGTGTTAATTATTTTGCTGATACTAAGCCCAGGAGAAATTTTGCGGATCAGTTGACAAAAACACTTAACAAGAATCTATTTTATGAAATTTCTAGAGAAATAGGGTTGTGTCCACATGTGTAGAGGCTTATTATGGATATCTAATTAGGTACAATATATTCAATGTGAAATAAAATCATATACTCACTAACTCTTATATTTGTGTTCATGAAAAAATTTCATGAGTTTATATGCTATATTGTGCTTCCTAGCATATGTAAGGGAGTTTTTAATGTTACACACAAAGTTTTTGATGAATTTCATAGTTTTAGTTTGGGTGGTGAGAGTAGTATGCTCTTGATGAAATCATCTACATAGAAGCCCTTTGTAACGTAGCTTGTCTTACACAACTCAACCTTTTTTGCATAAAAAAAATCCTCCCATACAAGCATGAGAAGCTCACTCAAGCCCCCTTTATCTATGTCATAAACTCATGCAAGTCTCCCATCTGCACTATAAACTCAATGAAACAACCAACACTTCACACCATCTATACCCTCTTGGTGTCAACTTCCCATGCAATACCCACCCAATCTATGCCAACCACCCATGACATATGCCTCCTAACTACATAATATCATCATTTAGCATCCCTAGTTACGTCACCCATTAACACAACGCCCCATTGGTTGCACCATACCTCACCCAAGAAGTTTGACCTCACACCACATTCTCCAGTTGCTTTTTTTACTTCAATTTGGCTCCTTTCCATTTTAACTATGTAATATTCTTTGTTTTTAGTTTTTTTTTGTTTGTAGTCTTAGATAACACATCTTAGGGTTTACTTGCTCAGAGACTATTGTATTTTTTGGTAAGGATACATGTTATATTAGGTTTTTTGAATGTTCTATGTGAAATTGTATGTAATATAATATTGGTATTAATATATGTATAATGTCATACTGATAACATTATTGTATAATAATGTGGTATTGTAATATGAATATCGAGCATTATGTGAAAATCATACGCTTATGGGATGATTACATAATAATTCTTATCTTCAAATTCCAAGTAGGATAGTATGATTTATGGCATTGTAATGTGGTATTGATTAAATATGGAAAGTGGGTAATGAATGTGGTTAAGTTGTAACATGATGATATATAAGTAATACGGGGAATCGATAATACCAGACCTGTAGGGTTTTTCTGGAAACTTGGGTATCATAGCTATCGTAAGTTTATTTTTATCATTTTATGATAATGTGAAAAATAATTATGGCGTGATAATCTTGTAGGGTTTTATAAATTATTTCGTAAGTGATATGATCAAATGATGGTTAAATTTCACACAAGTTATATAAAATGATATTTTGAGGCTTTTAGTAAGATAAAGGGAATTTTGGTGTTTCTAATGTGGAAATGGATTTAAATATGCTAAGTGTATTCATTGAAATATTTAGGGTAATAATGAACAACATCATTCTAATAAAATGAGAAAATAACGAAATTATAAACAGTAACCCTAGAGGAAGCCTCATTATTGTATGTGTAAGACATTAATATTAGACCTTGATTTTTGGATATGTTGTTAATTATATTATTTTATAATGGTATACTAATATCTTTTATGAAATGAGTCTTATGGGAGAAGTATCTCTCATCATCTGAAATCAGGGCTTCATAAGAGAGTTATGGCATTTTTCCTTAGGGAATGTCTTAATCAACGTGTGGTTATGTTGTATGTACCTTGAATATTTATATTTATTTTTTCATGATGATATCAATATGAAAAATATTTTAATAAGGCATTAATTACTTAAAGAGAAAGAACATATGAGTTTGGACCAATGTGTTATGTCCATTCCACCAAACGAAACTATTGGCTTAGGAGAATTCTACCCTCAAAGGTTCTTCAAACTATTTCACTGGTTTAAGAATGACGGCCAAAAGAATGTTTCCCTGGGAGGTTTTGTATCAGTTTCACTTGAAAATAATAGTAGACCACGAGCATTTTTTCCTAATAGATGCTTTAGTCTATTTTTACCAAATTAAAAATAATAGGGTCGATGAACTCGATGTAAATTAGAAATGGTTTTTGATCATACCTAATTATGGAAATCAGATTCAATTCTTCCCTTGTATTGTATTATGTTTTATCAATATGAATGCTTATTTTTCTATGTGACCTTATGTATTTGCATGCCCCTACTATGGTTGTTTTGTTACCTTACTTAGTAAATAGTATACTAATCATTCGTCTCATGTGTGTTGCTAATTCCCAGGAGTAGATGGCCTAGAATTTGTGGTCCAAGTTAATGAGGATGATTTGGATGACTTCTCTGCTTATGATGCTTTGGCTTAGAAGGAGTGATCATATTACCTTTAGGGTTGGATGAAGAGCTGTGTTATTTGGCTATTAGTTTTTGTCCGGATATCTTTTTAGATTTTTCTCTCTAATGGATTCCTTTGATTTCATATGTTATATTATATGTAAGAGCATCTATAGATTCTCATCATACATCTAAGGATTCTTATGATAATGAGGATTTGGAATTCTTAATAATAAAGCCTATTAAAATATGTGGCTTTGATAATAATATAACTTTGAATAACCATAACAAGTATATTTTAAGTGATTCTTTCATGTATGAAATATATTTTCAAGGAGAAGATTCAAGATGTTGACACATTTAAGATTGTTTATTATGTTACATGTTAATGCAAGTCAAAAGAGCTATTATGCATGGAATTCAAACTTTCAAGTAAAAAAAGACTTAGTTATCATTATTATGTAAATTAGGACTTTCATTAGTTTTTTCCATGTAATAATTAGCCATGTTTGTTTGTAATAATTTGTACATCGGTTCATATATTATATAGGCTAGTAATATGTTGTTGTTAGAGGTTAGTGTGCTAGTTAGCCATATGCGCATTAATGTGGATATTTTAGTGTGCTACTTAGCAAACTTGTCACTTGTTACCACCTATATAAGGCATGACTCAGTACCTTTATACTTGATAAGAATAATAGTCAAAATGTGAATCTAATAACAAGTTTAATACATGGTTATCTTCCTCACTTTTGAGTGAAATTTCTTCCTAAGTCTATTTGGAGTAATCTTAACTAGAGCCTTTGAATGTGTTCTAGGAGAAACATTCAAAGATATATTCTTGTTTAATTCTTGTTGGATCTTTCTTAAAGATACATATCTTTCTTTAAGTCTTGGTTGAATCTTACTTGAAGGTTCTCATTGTTCTCCTTAACCTTAAACCTACCAATCACCATTCAAATATCCTCTTTTCCTTTGAAGATTCACACAATTTTGTTATCAAATCTAGTTTGTATACTTTCCCCATTTGAATAGGCAACCTAATCTTCATCTTCCCTTCATTGCAAGCCATACATGAAAACGCATGTAACGTAGCCAATTAACTCTTTAGTGCATCTTATCTCTATATATCTTCACCCTTCAAAGTTGAATTTCCTTGATCCCTTGTGTTCTCATCTTAAATTGCATCAAATATCCTTTAGATATTCAAAGGCAAATTCATCCTTCTTTCTTCCATCTTACATTTGAAGACTCAACTTGTTTGATTCTTCATTATTTCTCCCAAAACATTATCAAACTTTATATCCTATCTTCATGCATCATTTATGTGTTCTTGAGTCTCTTGATTCAAGAAAGAAGAAACTTCAATTATTCCTATAATACTCGAACATTATTTGGATGTTTTTTCTTCTTTTTCATTCTTAACATTCATTCACTCACTAGCATAAGACTTGAACCATTCTTAAGATTCCATTTGTACATCAATGGTCTACATAGTTAATAAAAATAATTATTAATTTCATTCCAGTAATAATTAATTAGGAATAATTATTGAAAATCGACCAAAGATTTTAATTACTTTAGAATAAAGATAATGGAAAAAATCTTTCTTTTTAATGTCAATCAAATTACCACCACTTTCACATATTTATTTCATGTTCTTACTACATCATTGAACAATAAAAATACCATTTCCAAAACACATATAGTTATTAGAAACATTCTTAGCGATTATTGATGTATAATGACTCTAAACTTTACTATATCTCTAGATAATTGTTCAGAACAAACCAAATTATAAAATTCAACTCATTGTCTAATATACCAACAATTAATGTTATCAATGCCACGATGTTGAGATTTAAACATAAAAAGTTGACATTTCTTCGAAGTATCATATCAAGTCGATTGAATTCTGTCTCAACCCCTTAAATGTATATAGAAAAAAAGGTCATTGCTTCATCTATAACATAACCGTCGGTAATAGAACCTTTTGGGTGAGCTCAATTTCTATTTTACTTCTTCAATTATTTCTATTTTCTTTCAATAGGATACATCCATCTTCTATAAATAGGCTCACCTAGTCATAGTTCTTCAGATAAGTGCATCTCCAAATCGGACTGTAATATCCCAAAATCCACTATATATATATATATTAAAACCGAAGCACGTAAATTAAAACCTTTGATTTCTAGGGATGTTACCGCCACACTTAGTACCAGACCGGTTCACTCCGACCATTCCAGTATCAAGTGTTAAGGCTAAAAGAAATTTAATAATCATCATAAGTTAATCAAAAGCAATACTTCTAATAGAAATTAAACCATTAAAATATATAAATCAAAGTGCGGAGTCAAAGTGTCATAAACCAGCATACATAGTCAAAATTCCTTAAGAGGAAATAAGTTTACAGACGGTAAAAGATAAATCTAGGAAACTTAAAACATATTTAGAAAATCATATAAGGGAAATCTGGCCACGCCACTCTCAATCTTAATGCCAAGTCCCAACTCAGCACTCAACCCGGCCTAATGCCTTATGAACATCGAAGGCATCAAAATAAGCATCACCCACCTGCACAAAGTCATAAGGGTCTTTTACTTGTGGAAATGAGTAGCACCCATAAAACGGGTGGTCAATACGCTACGTAATGAGTAAGGTAACCTTGCACTTAGGCCAATACAAAAGGATATAATCCAACATGATAACTTAATAGCATACGATCATTCAAGTAAATATATAAAGGCCCATTTATAGTCTGGATTAATAAATTGATTAATCTCTGGTCAGAACTCATTTCACACCATGCATTTTATCAATCCATGTGAGTATAAGAATCCCACTATTATAGCCGGTGGATCAGCCACATATAGGGCAACATACACCTAACCACTATTATAGCACGTGGATTGATCACATATAGGGAGGGATTCCCTAACCACTATTCCTTACCGGTGGATTGGTTTGGCTCCTACTCGCATAGTGTTCCATTGTAAGTACTTAGTGTCTTTTATGTGTATTAGAAAACTTAGGGTTTGGTTTATTGAGCTCGGGATCCCCCACTATTCTAGCCGGTGAATCGGTCACATATAGGGCAAGACTCCCTAACCACTATTCCTTACCAATGGCTTGGTTTGGGCCGCGCTCAATAATCTTCCACTTTACATTATTAATGTCTTAAGTGTCTTATTCAGAAGTTTCACCCTAGACATGCATGACTAACTCCCTCTACGCTTATCCTTCAAAAAGCCTTGTCCCATATCATGAGATGCATGCACCTCTTATCTTGACCCAACATCCTTTCTCCCTTACCCTAACTCACGTTAGAGCTCATCTCCCATACATGTGGGTCGAGGCCCACCACTTTTCATCTCCATTCCACTCACTACCTCACTCTAGGGTTTTCCCCAAAAAACCCTAATTTAGGCCTATGTGTCCCATCCTACTCTACCTCACACAATCCAAATCATTTTAACACTCCATACATCACAACCTTTAGATTCCACCCTCATCACCACACTTTACTCACCAAGTGCTCATATGATCACGTAACCCTAGCTGGCCATAGCAAACCCTAGTTCAGCCTCTTATTTACCATTATACTGTCCCACGTACTATTCTTCATCCAAATCATTTAAACACCCAAACAACACTTCAATTACCTTCCTCACACCCCAAATCAACTTTCCATATGTAAAATTCACCCCTATGCAGACTTTATACATCCCATGCAACCCTTCGAACTTTTTCATTCAAACCCTAAACTCCCAGGTGAAAACCTAGATTCACCTATGAAAACCCTAGATTCTTATATACATACTTAGATTCTCCCATGCAAAACCCTAGATTCTCCCATGCAAAACCCCAAATTCTCCTATGCAAACCCTAGATTCTTCCATACAAAATCCTAGATTCTTCCACTTATGGCCATGCAACATTTAGGTCAAATCCACATCCTTTCACTCCATCTCATCACTTTACATAACCTAGCATGTATGTCCTAAAGGGCCACATCATAATCACAACTTATACATATTATATGCATGCCATAAAATAACACGTGAACATACCTCAACTCCAAGCCACACTACGCATAAAATAGTTATAACAATACACATAAAATACATCACATATCATGGCACATGGTATACAAGGCATACAAAACACATTATATACATAAGGCCTTAGTTACACCCTTACCTAATACAACACCGGTCTTGGAGCATGCTTCTACGCCTCCTTAAGGTTTTGATTGGTCTCACCTATAAGAGGAAAAAACTAAAGATTAGATTCCCTCCTACCAAAAAAACTATTATTTTCTAATTTATTCTAAGATTAGGGTTTTAGATAAAATAATAATATAATAATAGTAACATTAAATAAATGCTAATTTTGCTAAGGATAAAAGTAATAATAGTAATATTGGAAAAGGTGATAATAAAAGGTTTGAAAATTTTACCCTAATGACAATAATAATGCTAAAAATAATAGTAATAATAATAATAACAACAACAACAACAATAATAATAATAATAATAATAATAATAATAATAATAATAATAATAACAACAATAATAATTGTGAAATAAGGGAATCGACCCCTCACTAAAATAATAATAATAATAATAATAATAATAATAATGAAAACAATAATAATAATAATAATATGAAATAATCATAATAATAATCATAATAATAATAATAAAGTTATTAATCGAAATTAAGGAAGAGTAAGGTTTCAACCCTACATTAAAATAATAATAATAATAATAATAATAACAACAATAATAATTGTGAAATAAGGGAATCGACCCCTCACTAAAATAATAATAATAATAATAATAATAATAATAAATAATGAAAACAATAATAATAATAATAATATGAAATAATCATAATAATAATCATAATAATAATAATAAAGTTATTAATCGAAATTAAGGAAGAGTAAGGTTTCAACCCTACATTAAAATAATAATAATAATAATAATAATAATAATAACATTAATAATAATAATAATAATAATTGAAATAATAGTAATATAATAAATTTAAATAAATAAGGCTTGTAAAATTAGGGTTTAAGGGTTGAGAGAGTTTAGGGCACCACCTTGAGTTTGTGGTGACAGGCGGCACTGGCGGTGGTACATGGCGGCAGAGGCAGTGGCAGGAAAAAGAGAAGAAAAGGGAGAGAGTTGAGTGCTAGAAAAAGGAGAGGGAGAAGGAGGGTGGAAGTTAGGGTGTAGATGGTTGCCTAAATGGAGAGGAGTGGAATGAAGGTGGCGCCACAGGCAAAGGTGGTGGCCCACGCCTACGATTATGGTGGCTGAAAGGGGAGGAAAAGAAGAAAGGGTGGAGGAGAGCGAGGAAGGGGAAAAGAAGGGTAGGGGAGGTAGAGGAAGGTTTGCAGGTGTTTTTAGGAAGTGTAAGGGGCGGTGGTTGCGGCGAGAGTGGTGGTTAATGGTGGTGCGAAGGGCGGCATAGGTGGAAAGAATAGCTCATCGAGAAGGTGACTTTGCACGGTCGGGGTGGCTCGTGCAAGGTAAATCAAGGGAGGAGAGAGGTGTAATTAGTTAGAGGGTGATGGAGGGTGTGGTTCTGAGGGTGTTTCAAACAACAGCATTGGACGACGGCGACGGGACTGGAGTCTAAAAGGGTAGTGGGTGACAACCAAAGTGTCCTTGCAAACATCATCGTAAATAATTTACTCAATGGGCAGTCGATTTTATCAAGAATTATCACACACCAATTGGCAATGACTCTTGCATTATCACATGATGATCATGTGATTTTAGAGTTATCAATTTTCCATTATTTTCAATTATATTCTTTCTAAAATTTGTTTTAAATCCATCTAGAAAATTTAGCTTCTTCAAAAACTCTAAAAAAAATTATCTTATCCCTGGGTGAAAGGGTATACTCAGTAGTAGGTTTCATCAACTTGTTACCCTCCTAGTATAAATGTAGCTTGGCTGTGATGTTCATATCCATCAAATCATGTCTTGCATTTTCATTTTCTTTTTATTTGTCATTATTACCAAGGATCATGGCAATAAAATTTTTTGAAACATTTTTTCAACTTGCATCACATCTAAGTTATGTTTAAGGATAATTGATGACCAATATGGAAGCTCAAAAAATATACTCTTTTCCTCCAATTCAACTCATCAGTAAGCTCTTCCTCTTCAAATGAAGTGTGTCTTCTGGCTTACTCGCTGAGTAATCTCTAATGTGACTAAACTATATCAAATAGTCATCTACCGACAATCTTCGGGGGGTTTCTATTCTCAACTTTACCATCAAATTATTTATTCTTCTTCCATGAATTGTTAGTTGAATGGAATTGTCGATGTCCAATGTAGCTTTTCCTATGCCTCTGCCTCACAGAAGGAGTGTATTCATTATAATTAGGGCATTTTTACACCCTTATCCTAACCACCCTAATATAATTGAAAAAGTAGGGAATCATTAGTATTCGCAAAAGTGCATCACACATTCTAAACACTTTTTTATCAACTACATATCTATTATCAACCCCTTTCACCCACAACTCATTGAACTTATTGATAAGATGTTTGAGGAACATACTAATATCCATATTAGGAGATAACAGTCCAAAACTCAACAAATACCACCTAAAGAATATTTTTTCATGCACAACCATAGGATAAATTTTATGCCATCAAAATTTCCTTCCATATACTGTAATTTCTGCTCATTCCAAAGGGATTGAACCCATTTAATGCCAACCCTAGTCTAACATTATGATCCCTAACTGTAAAATTTAGATTATTTGCATAAAAGTCTTTCCATGCTTGGCCACCAAATGCATTTTATATGATCATCGGTTCTCTAGAGTGCCCATTTAAGTACCATCTCATGTCTTTAGTGGTGCGTCTGCAAGCGTACAACCTTTTCAGTCTAAGTGTTAAGGGAAAATAATGTAACACCTTGTGTGGTAATTTATTTCATTTTATGGACTCATGTATCCATTGAGAAGTACCACATATTAGATAATTATTTTTATCGGTGTTCTCTTTCCAGTACAAGACACAATCATACTTGCATGTGTGGATGATCTCATAGCCAATCATAACTTTCTCATTATATTCTTATCAACATAATGCAATCCCAAAAGCTTATTACTATTTGGAAGTGTTTCTTTCAATAATTTCAAATGTTTTTCAAAAGACTTATTACTCCATTTATGCAACACCTTCTAATGCATCAAATTCACCAAAAAAATTTAAGGAAGAAATTTGTTTACATCCTAGATATAACTGTGCCTCCATATCTTGAAATAACTCCTTGACGTATGTATCTTTATTATCCCTAGAGTCATCACTAATAGTCTTGACTCGTTTTCCCTAATAAATCAGGCAATACATATTCCATCTCATCTTCAATCTCTTTCTCCACACGTTCTCCTTCAAGTTTACCATGAAATCCCCAATTATCATAATCATCCATGAACCCAAACCACAAAATGTAGGCTTCAACCCTATATATTGTCTCCAATTCAAAATTAACGCATCTCCTATAAGGATAATGCATCAATCCATATCATTTGAAGTTATATTTTGCTAATCCTATAAATATTTGAATACCATCCCAAAACATAATTGTATTATAAAAGTTTTTAAAGACAACAATATCTTATTATTTTTATAATTTAACAAGATGAAGCATGGATCAACATACTAGCTATATTATGGACCTTAATACATGAAAGTTAAATGATATATAATGAGATAGAGCTACTAAAACCTAAAATGCCTCACTAAAATCAAACCCTAATTCCACCTCGGATACGATCAATCACCCACTGAATCTATACTTCTCGTAGAAGCATTTTTTCTCTCACATCTTTAATAGACTCGTAAGCCTGATTTGGGTATTCGGGGTATATACATGGCGGTATCCTGTGCCAAGACTTCCACTCGCCATCAATCACTATCAAATTCCTTGCAATATGGTTATAATCTCTCATAAAATGTCTACCCTCAATAAACCTAGGGTGTAGAAAATTACTATGGCCAACTCATCTAAACATCTACCCTTTGCCCATGACTATTGTTAAATCTGTGACAAGATATATAAAATATGATATGACATAAATATGATACCGCATACAAATCCCTCTCTAGCATGTTACCTAGTTCATCATATATTAATCTCACATGGTACCTAATATTTGAGTCAGGAGAGATAAAAAAGTAGGCTGAAAAACATGCGTGAGGTAAGAGAAGCACCTTATCACCTACAGAAGAAAAAAATATCTAATGAATTAGGGTAACATAAATTTTCAAATTCCAATAATATTTTATTAATTCTTATTTTTATTATCTTACTATTACATCTTTTAATAATAATTTATCTAAGGTTAAAAATATTATAGTATCTAATAATTTTATATTTTATTATTTCAAATTATAACGATCAATTATATAAGGCTAATAATATCTTATTATTTTAAAGTTTTATTATCTTATTATCCACTTAATTATTTAATCATATTTTTTAATATTTTATGATATTTATTAATTGGCATTTTTATTATCATATTATTCCACCCATTTAATAATACTTTATTTAAACTTAAAAATAATTTATTATCCAATAATTTAATATTCATATTATTTTAAATTTTAATAATCCATTATGTAATGCTAACAGTATCTTATTATTTTCAAGTTTTATTATCTTATTATTCCACTAAATTATTTAATCATAATTTTTCAAAGTCTAATAATATTTTTTTAATTCTCATTTAATCATACTTTCTTAGTTTAAGTCCTTAGAACTTAGAGAAAGGAACAAAACACCTAAAGAATAAAATACGAAAAATTTGAAGGATTACTAGATTATTGGAAAGAACCAGATAATAAATAAGGAAAATGGAAGGAAGAAAAGGAAAGAAGTTTGAAGTTTGGGATACAAGGATAGTTTGGATGGGTGATTGGGTTTTTCCTAAGAGGGTCTGTCTCTTTAAATTTTTTTTGATACCCTAAATGAAAAACTAAGTCCCCTTTTATAGATGGAAGTGGTCTAACTATCACACTTTTTGAAAAGTGGTTCGGGAATAAACCACTGAAAGTAAACAGTAAGAGTATACAGTAAAAGGTGTACTTAAAGGTGTACAGTAAAAGTAGAAAAGTACATAAATAATAAAAGTAAATGGTAAAAGTAACCTAAGAAAGTCAAAAGACCATTTGTGTGTTGTACTTTACTGCAGATTCATTTGTCTTTTCTTCTTTTTCTTTTAGCTGCTTTTACCTTTGGTCAAAAGTTTTTGTCATCGAAAAGTGCCCTTGCACATACCTTTCACTTTTGTTGACAATACTTTTGCTTTTGGCTCTTCCTTTTTTGCTGGTAGAATATTCCCTGTTTGCCACCTTGTTTTGTCTTTTGGTGCGTACTACCAGTACGCCTTTTGATGTAGATACATATAGAACTATTATGAGATACTTGGGAGTATCCCATAATAGTCGTCTTCATTTTCATCTGCATAATCTGGAGTTAGTGCAGATGATGATGATGATGATTGCTTCTTGTTTTGGGACAATACTTAGCTGAGAATTGCCATATATTCATCCTCTAATTTTGCAGCCGCAAGCTTTGTTGTTGTGACTGATTTCTAGGCTAGAAATTTTGTTTGTGATGGGCTGGCTTCAAGTTGTTTTGGTGATGGAGTTTGCTGCGATTTGATCCAGCTCTGGACGGTCTGTTTTGAAACCTTTTCAAACGCCTGTAACTTGTTCCACCATTTAACCTTAAACCTGTGTACCAGTGTTGGAAGTCCATCGATCCCATGAATCTCTATAATCCATCCAAAGACCCATGGGCAGAAGAATCTAGAGCAAAAAAGGATGATAGGGGCAAAAACATATCTTTTGTATGGGTTTGTAAAGGGTTTTGAAGGTATCAAGGGATTTTCATACCTACGGAGGAAGGATTTCTAGGATGGATCCAAAGTATTTCCACCATTTATGAACTAGAATGGTAGTTCTTTTTGGGTAAATTTTTGAAAGAAAATCAATCAGGAGTGTGATTTTTTGGAATTTTTGGTGTAGAAGGTATTGTACCACGCTTGTTGATAGTCCCAGTAATTGAATGAGGGTTTTGTGTTTGAGGATATTTTGTATGAATCGGGAAGCCATCAAGGCAGTTCAAGGCTTCTACCCCAATCTATGGGAATAATGATCTTATGTATTTTTGCAGGTCGAGTAGGCTAGCTCATTCTGGGTTTGGGGTAAGGTGAAGTGTTTGAATGAGGCCAACCCTTTAGATTGAAGAATAGTTTCATAATAAACCTGAGACTTAGTTAAATCCCACGATTTTATAACACCATCCAGAAAAATTTTTTTGTAAAGCAATAAAGGGGCCTGGATGATAAAATTCATCTTCAAGGTTTGAAATCATTTGAAAATGTGGTTTGATAAAATAATCAGATTTCTTTTGGAAATCCTTTTTTTTTTAAACTAGTTCTTTTGAAATTGGTTTTGATAAAACTAGTAAAGGAATTTTCAAAATCTATTTTTGAGAAGGGGTTTTAGGAGTTGAAGATCCCTCCTCGATTTTCAAATCAATTTTAGAGGATGTACCTGAGTGTACCGGTGGAGAACTCTAGACATTCTGAATCATGCTTTGAAGTGCTTTTAACACTTCTGGAGATTTTGATAAGGATTCAACCCAATTTTGAACATCTTGTTTTGAATCTTCATTTTTTGTGGATGAAGTTACTGCTTCATCTTCGACAGTTGCTTCATACCAAGATCTCATTGGTTTTGGTGCGAGGATCTCTTGTACCTTTTCTTTGCATTTCTTCTTCAGATCCATTTTGTGTTTTGCCTTGGAGGAACTCGTGAGTCAGAAAGTCTGGTAGGGAATTAGCTTCTCCCCTTATATACTTGATCTCAAAGTCGAAGGCTGAAAGGATAGCCTACTATTTGGCAAAGATCTGTTTGGATGCTATGTTTTGGACATTCTTTTTGAGAATTTCTTTTGTGGACTTATAATTGATCCGTAATAAAAAAAAACTTGGTTAAGGAGATCGGGCTGAAATTTGTTTATGGATTGGACTATGGAAAATATTTCTTTTTTAACTGTCGAGTAATTTTGTTGGGTTTGGTTCCAATGTCCAAATGTGTATTGGACTATGGATTCAGGTTGGATTTGGGCCTGTTCAGTTTGGGTTAGGTATTGTTTATAGGTTTGGGCTTGGGTCTGCTTGAGTATACCACCGTACCTAATTTCAAAGGCATCGGTCTCTGCTATTTTGAATAAATTTGGGTTGGCCAAGTGCAAACAGAGAATGGACTAAACTTGGGCCTTGATTTATTTTACAATATTGGTATGGGCCTGAGTCCAAGGTTTTGGGCTCTTTCTGAGATGGTCCTATAAAGGTTTGGCCATTTGGTTAAGATTTGGACAGAAGTCCAGAACATAATTGAGACTACCCAAAAGTCTTTGTAATTGGGTTTTGTCAAGGATTTGGTCTGAAAATTTGGATGCAAATTCTATGTAACTTTCTATGGGGACTATGGTTCCTAACCCAATGTAATGGCCTAGAAACCTAATCTTGGTTTAACCCAAAGAAATTTTGGACTTAGACACAACTAACCCATTTCTTTTTGCAAAACAGAGGAAAGTCCTAAGATGTTTGAAATGTTGGTCTAAATTATTTGAAAAAATTAATACATCATCAATATAAACAATACAAAAGTTTAAATATGGATTAAAATTTTTATTCATAATTCTTTGGAATTCTGAAGGTGCATTTTTTAATCCAAAAGGCAATACATTCCATTGGTATTGTCCGAAAGGAACAGTAAATGCAGTTTTGTATCTATCTTTTGTTGAAATTTGTATTTGCCAAAATACAAATTTTAGATCAAAATTTGAAAATATTAGTGCAAAATACAATCTTTGGAGAGGGTCCTTTCTGTTTGGGATTGGATAGCTAATCCATTATAGTGCATCCTTTAGGGGTTTGTAAGTTATGACTAGTCGAGCGGTTCCTCTTTCAATTTTAGAAACTTGTTAACATAAAAGGCTGCACAAGACCATGGTGACTTAGATTTTGAGATTAGGTTTTTTTATTCCAAGTATGGAATTTCCTTTTTACAATGTTCAAGTAATTATGAATTCATTTGAATTGGTCTAGCTTTCATTGGAATGTTTGTGTCATTAAATCTATCTTCATATGGTAAGTCAACCATACGGTTTTTTCTTGACCAAAATGCAGTTGGAAGGTCAGCAGAAATTTCTTTTTCAATTTGATTTTGAATTTTTGAAATTTTTTCTTTTATTAACTTCGTTGCAATTGGTTTTGGATCCTGGATAAGGATACATTTTGTTTTAATGAATTTAAATTTGTTTGTTTTCCTTGGACAAGGAGGTTAATTTGATTTTGATAAATTGATTTGGCCTTTAACAAGTTTAGATTTCTGGTCCTTGGAATTTCTAAGAATGAAAGGACATTTTTTGTTCCTTTGGTTTTGAATGAATTTCCAGTTAGGTTAACCTTGTAATGTGTTATTAAATTTATGAATGGGGTACCTAGAATTATACTATGACTTATATCCGGGGTTATTAAATATGTTAATTTGATTTGCAGGTTGTTACAAAGAACATTTGCTTCACATTTGTGATTTATTTTGAGTTTGGAACTATTTGTTGTAGACAACCTTTCTATGGTTTTGGTAAGGAATCATTTGGGTATGATTCCTTCTTTTATGCAGTTTAGGTCAACACCAATATCGAATAAGGCAACTGAATTAATTTGGAAGTCATCTGATAATTTGAGAGTTATGTTAATAATATATTTCCTATAAGTTATTTCTTTTAAAACATTTAAGAAATCTTTTGGGACAGGAAGGTTTTGGATGTTCATTTTCAGACTCATCTTGTTCACTTGGTTATGGAGATGTTTTATTCATTTGTTTTGACAACATCATTTGGATGATTTGACTATCAGTTTCCTATTTTTGTTTTAATTGTTTTAATTCCCTTTTTACTTCTTTTATTTCATGTTGAAGTTCAGAATTTGTAGGAATTACATTTTTTGATTTCTATTGTCTTTTGAGTATTAAGGTTAAATCATACGTATTTGTTGGTTTTGCTGGAATTTTTGAGGTTGATGGTTTAGGTTCATTATGCTCTAATGATTCCATCAATTTTTCCAAGTATTCTTTTTGTTTTTGAGTATCAGGATTGTGTTGCACAATTTCAATCATTAATTTTTGTCTTTTGTTAACACATTCATTTGATTTGCAAAAACCTCTTCTTCTAGGTCAGAAATGTGATATGAAGAAGATGAGGAGATTACAATTTCATCAATTTCTAGGTTATCTGTTTGGTAATTATTTTGAGATTCATTTTCAGAATATTCAATTAGGAGGTTTTGGATTTTCTCCATTATTTCTTCGTCTAAATTTAATTCTCTAATTTAATTAGTTAACCTATAATATTTTGCAATGTGACCTATTCTTCCACATTAATAGCAGGTTATCTTATTCTTATTCCCGGGTGTTTTTGATGAAGAAACTATTGGTTTCTTACCTTTTAACTTTGATTTTGATAATATGGTATTTGTTTATGGCGTTGAGATGCTGGTAAGTATTTTTGTTTTGATTTTTTGTGATATGTTGGTTTGCAATTACCAGTACATTGCTTTGGTTTGTTTGAGGTTCCAATTATATCAAATTGTTTGCAAAATGAACCTAACTCTTGTTTGGTTTTATTCAATTCCCATTTTTTAGTGTCTCTAAAGTTTTAAGTCTTGACATATTCTTAAACCTTCTTTTTGGGTGAGACTAATTAACTCACCATATGTGAATTTATTATATGGGATTTGGTTTCCATGAGCTTCTTTGATTTTTTTTTTCTAACTCTTTCACCTAAAAACGGTGGAAGTCCCACTAGAAATTTTTCTTTCTAGAATGGTTGGTTTGAATCATCCCTAAGCATTACTCTAGTTAGGAATGTGTTTTTGTACCATTGGAAATCACTTAGATGTTTGCATCTAAGGTTTGAGAGTAATTCTGCGTTTTTGTCTTTGAGGTGTGAAGGTTCACCTACAAAGTGTAGAGAAATTGACAAAAGTAATAGCATTAGAAGTTGGTTCATCATTTTCATAAATGATGTCTTCATTTTCATCTATTTTGATGGCATCTAAAATTTGATTTTTTCCTCTGTTGTAAGGTGAAAATCCCACCAACCTTTTAATTAACCTGAAAACCCTACTATTAGGAGTTCTGCTATGGCCCTATCAGAGGTATTTGTTTGAGTTTTGTATGCATTAGCTGCCATTATCATTTGTTGAAGGAGATTAAGGATGTTGTATTCTGATATCCCATCTATATTCCATTCGTACAAGGAAGATACCTCGTAGTCTGGTTGAACTAATTTATTTGGTCTAATTTCAAAGTTTAAGTCATGTGCAGTTTGTCTAGGAATTATTTGTTTAGATGATGAAGGGTTATGGATGCGAGCAAGGATTGGTTCATGGGGCTCATCCTTATCTGTTAGATATGTTTGATTCATCATATTAATTTGGGAATCTAATTCAAGAGTATCTAGGATTTGTATTTGATTGGATGAAGTCGTTGGGGTAATTTGGTTCAACTTATCCCTAATTGCCTGGAGGAATTAAGTTTTTCCAGCCTAGATACTTTGTTGGCTAGGTTTTGAAATTTCAAATGGTTTGAGTACAGACATTTTCTTTTGTTTTTTGTTTTGAGGTACAGTGGTAATTTGAATTGTAGGAAGAATTGTTTTTTGAATTTGTTTGTCTAATTTGGTTAGTTTGGTTCTTATGGTGTTCAAATGGATGTTTGTATAGTTATCTTGAAGAATAATGTTTTTAACATTTTCATATTCATCCTCTTTTGGCATTCTTAAAGGTTTTAACTCCAGTGTATTTTCACCAGATGTCATTTTGATATTTTGCAGAGGTGGATGTTCTGTTTCTATTGTTCCTTTATTTGTTTGCCATGTTTTAGTTTTGTTGCAAATTGTGACTGGGTTTGTTCTTTTGAATGGGTATTTAATGTTTCTTTGTTTGCATATTTTTTTCAAACCAGTTAAAGAACATTATTTTAATTTTATTGTTTTGCATGAATTCATAATAATCAGTTTGAATTTCTTCCCTCTATTCTAAGAAATGATTAAAGAACCATGTTCTCTTTTTTTCATTTTTCTCAAAATAGAAATCTTTTTTGAAGAAATCTGTATCAATTACGAATTCTTTTTGAAGAACATTTAACATGTTTTCAGTTATTTCTGAATAGGTTGGAGAATTTGGAGTAGTATTTGTTTTAATAGATTCTTCATTTTCAGATTTTTGATACACAGATTTAGGAATTCTAGTTCATATTTTGCACCCTAAAATGAGCTTCTAGGCGTTTCTAATATTGAATTCATTTTTTGATCATTTTGTTCTAAGTTAATAGTTTTAGGAAGATTCGAAACTTTTCCTAAGTCTATTATTGAGGATGTTGAGGCATCATCTAAATGTTTTAGGCTTTAAGTTCTTCTAAAACTCAATTTTATAGTTATATCTTCAAACTGGGTTACTTGACTTATTTTGGTATTTGGGTCTGGAATGATTAGTTACGGTTTGTCTTCCCGAGGTGGTAAGGTGTTTTCTAATGACCATTCCTTAGGAAGGGTTATTTCATTCCACCTAATGGTTTTTGGTATGACTATATTTGATTTTGTCGAATCGGTTTGAAACATTAAAGTTTCTCCTTTTATGGTTTGAATTTTAGCTTTAGTTTTGAATGTAGTTTTCATGACCTTATAATAAATCCTAAATATCCTAGCTATGGGTATTGAACCTTCTAACATATCATAGCCATGTGTTTTAATTTGTAAGGTCAATGCATGCAGAATGTTTGGATCATCTAAAGATGGTGAAAAGTTTGGATAACAATTAAAAAAATATCACTCCAGTACAAAGGCTACTTTCTATGGTTCCTATCATGGAATCATTAAAGTTTTTTAACCTACCATCTCGTAGGACTGCAAGGATGGAAGTGTTTAAACCTTCTCTAGTTAATGGTTTGAATCCTACTTGGACTAATCCAAAGTGGATGTATTTGAATCCATTATTTCTATGTTTTTAATGGATTGTTTTGAAAGCAATTTGACTGTTTCAAAAGGTTTTGACAAGTGTATATCCCGCTCTTCAGTTTTGATGACATAATTTGTTTTAAGTAAGTTCATGTTTGATGTTTTGTAAATCATTTCCTTTTGAAGTTTGGAAAGTTTCCAATTATCTACTGATCCTTGAAAATCTTCGAATTCATATTCTTTAGTGGTTTTGATAAATAAGGAAAGAAGTTTGAAGTTTGATCAGTATATATGTATATATATAACCTAATCACACATCACAACAACATATAATTACCAACATCAACATCTATATAATATTTAAAAATAATAACATACATACATACATATATATGTATATAACAATTTTAAAAAAAATACATACAATAACAGCTTTGGCAGTGGCGAATGCAGCAAGCTTCTCTTGAGGCAAAAATTAAACTAAAAATCAAGCATTTTTTACATTTAATAAATTAATAATTAAAACAAAACAAACTAAAAGATAGAGTAAAACACAAAATATTAAACCGAGATAAAGACGAGGAGGATGCGGTGTAAGGAGGTAGTGGTGGTGCTACCATTGAAACCTATAAGAAAGTAAAAAAAAATGAAATTAAGAGTAAGAAATAAAAATAATACACAATATTTGGATAAAAATTTGACAAAAAAATTAATATACCAAATGGGCGAAAGAAAGACAGCAAATTGGAGTTGTAGGGTCAATAATAGAGAGAGACAAATGGCAGCGATAGTGAAGAGTAGTTTTTTTTTCACTTTATAGAACTCACATCTACTAAAATGACTCCTCCCTCTATACTACGATGAAGAGGTCATTGTAATAGACCCCAATTAGAACAAACGATAGTGTTTTGGTTTATCATACTGCAACAATAATATCTCCTATAACGATGACTAGTCTCTGTAATAAACTATACCCAAAAAATTTTCTGCACCAATTTTCCGGAGGGGGAAAAATCTTGCCACACCCTACAACAACAACCCCCCATATAGTGATGACCCATCACTGTTGAAGAGGTATTTTTTTGGGCTAGGAAACATAGAGGAGTGAAATGTTTTTTAGGATACTAAGATGATTCCATGTTACACGAAATGTACCGCAAAAATGCCTTTTCCAATGCTACCTCAAGCAAGATGGTGATCGCCTGAGGTTAGCAACCCATCCCATAAAATGTGTGTGTGTGTGTGTGTGTGTGTGTGTGTTAGCATTTTTATCCAAAGATAAACATGATATATATGTATATATATATATATATATGTATGTATGTATGTATGTATGTATGTATGTATATAAGGAACCTCTCAAAGGGAACAATGAGGCTAGGAAATCATAATGGTCCTCCCACACCATGGTGTAAGGCTGACTGCACCATTGCAACTTTCATAAGGAAGCTCAAAGAGATGAAAGGTTAGGATTAGGTAAATCTACACTAAACGGGATCAATCGTTCATGCGGGCTTCGTTAAAGGGTGGTGTTGCACTTTGGAACTTTTTTTACGATGGGCTAGGGGCTTAGTTAAGTTGTGATAGAGCTCAATTGTGGTGATGCTAGAGACTGATGCTGGTTAAATCTCGATTAAGGAATGCTTAATGAAGAAGCTTAGTTAAGGTGATAGTGGTGAGATATGATGCAAGATAATGGGAGGAGGTATGTTGGCAAAGCTATGGAGATGTTGTGATGGTGGTGGTTTATACTATCAAAACCAATATATGATGTAGAGAATACAACCTAGGGAGTGGTGATAGTGATGGCAAGGCATTGCACGCTAATGGGAAAATAACAGTGCTAGATGTGAGGCAAAAAATATGGTTGGCTTGACTATTAAAATTAAATCCAAGGAATAAGAAAAGGGTGGAGGGAGGTGGGGTTGAAGATAGGAATAGATGAAGAAGAAAAGACAGGGGTGCGGGGTGATTATGCAATAAGAAAGGAAACCCAAGAGGCATGCTATATTGACTCGATATAGAAGAGTTGAAGGTTTTTTTAGCGTTCCTCAAAAGAAAGGATTAAAATGAATAGCAAGTCATAGATTATCAGTGATGGTGCAATATTAGTTGATGCATGGGGAAAAAAATAGGCGTGTAGGGCTGATTTTGTTTGAAGTAACAATGTAGTGGAGGGGGTAGAAGGTAGGTGGAAAAGCTTGGGTGGATGGGTATGTGTTTGGTAGGTATATAGAGATCAGTGCATAATAAAAATAATTAATTATCTTTGTATTTTTATTTTGCAGGATAATTAAGCAAATTAACAAATTAACCAAGAAAGCGGGGATAAGGATCCAGGACTATTGCTGTAAAGAAATGGGATTCTATTGTTGAGAAGAAATGTTCAAATTTTAAGATTATTAGTCATAATAATGGCGTTGTTAGCCAATTAGCAAAATTTTATTATTATTATTATTATTATTATTATTATTATTATTATTATTTTGTTTTATTTATTTTATTATCTTGTAAAAAAAAAAGGTATAAAGCAGCTAGTCAAATTGGGACTTGATTTCAAATATGGTGTAACTATATAAAATACAAGGTACTTAAAAATATAATAAATGTCAAAGTACCCGAATGAAATTTATCAAAAACAATTATATACAGTGCAAAAATATGGTGTACGCGGTCAAGTGGTATAGCGAGGTGGCTACAAGACCATGGAAGATGCACTTCCTTCTTGACTTCATCGAACAACAGAAGCAAAAATCAAATATAAAGGGGTGGACTCAAATGCAGTGTCCGATTCACTTACAAAACTGGAGCTTCGGCGCGATCGACCGTTCACCGCGTGGTTCTAGAGAACTACTAAAGTTCTGATGACAAAGAAGTTTTATGCGCTACTAATTCAAATAACTTCAAGATGGATCTGCCGGGCTGTAGAAAGAAATTGTGAAAGCAATGTAGGGATTGACGAAGGCACCGAGAGTCTGTTATTTTAATATGCAAGTAAATGATCCGGCCGGTAGTTTTACTGCTAAGCGCGTCTCCACATGTGAAGCTCAAGGGGTGTATGCTTACCAGCACAGACGCGGGTGTTTTGGAAGGCGTTCGATTTATGATATATTCTAATTATGTCGGAACAAGAAATTGACAATAATTTTAAATCCTTTCTAGAAGATGAAGAAACTTAATGGTCATAATTCTCGCATGGGAAATTCATGTTCAAGTTACCAAAGGCAACGTCGATGCGATATGAATCTAAAAGATGGTGGGAATTATTTCTTTCGGGCAGACGTCGCCTAGTAAAGAAAGTAACTATTCGTTCGGTTTGGGTCGGGCTGGCAAACACAAAGACAACGTTGCGTCGAACTAGAAACAAAATTCGGCACTGTAATGATTCGCCGTCGGTGGGGCCGAATGCAGCAAGATGACAGTGGCTGCTCACGTCATATTTCATGAAACTTCACGGTTCAGCAATGTCGTAGGGGAGCCACATTGGAAGAATATGAGACATACATTTCAGAATACTTTCACAACTTCGTACCAAGCTACGGCGTAGGATAGGGGGGTAGGCTTGATCATTCCTTTGGTTAAAATGGGGCATTGGGAATGGCTCAGGTGGGTGCGTACGCAGATGCAATGATTCGAGGACCTTTGCTTGCTCGTCTGCTAAACCATTATTGACGTTGCTCGACAAACAAATACGTCTTCAATCAAAGCGAAGTTTCGATATTATTTCGTGCGCGTTTGCGTTTTACCAAAGAAATGAAAACGAAAAAAATCTTCTGCGACTCTAATTTCATGACTCCTTACTTTTAGAATCTAAACCAACTTATCGATGCTTTAAGGTTAAGGCGACGGTCGTTCAAAACATCCAAAACCTCATTTGGCAGCCTTAATTTTATGTTTAGAAATTGAAGGAATAATTATAAGACTAAAATAATAGTAATAATATTTAATAGAGATATATTATTTATATACGAAAATTAATGTAGTAGTAATGATGTTGTATAATTTTTTTTATATAAAATAAAATAGTTTTATTTATCTTTAGAAAGATATACTCTTATAATATTTTTTATTTATAGATTTAATTTTAATAAGATATAATAATTAACTAATAATAAATACTAATAATTAATAGTTAATATTCATAGTATTAATATTTAATGATATATAATCATTAATGATTAATGATAATATATTAATAATTCTATTACTAAGAAATACTATTATCATTAATATTTAATATTTAATAATGATAATCATATTATTGTTATTATTATTAATTAATATTATTTATGAAGAATCTGTAGATTATTGATATGTTTTTTTCTAAAATGTTCCCATAAGTTACATAGTAGTATGACTAAAAATAAAAATAAACCTAATATTTCATATCATTGATTACTATAGATACGAGCAATAAATTATTTAATTCCCCAATTTTAGGAAATAAATTATAGTCTAAACACACACATTAGGATACATATTAGACAAAGCATTATTAATATTACGAATAAAGTATTATACAATTATTGATGAGTAAAATTTAAAAATATATTCCTAAGTATTATTAATTATTAATATTAACAATAATTATTCATAATTAATATTAATAATATAAAAAATTACTAAGTCACAATATAAACAATTAACATTAATATTTTAAATAATTATTTAATTATACTTAAAAAATTTATATTGAATAACTAACTATCCCTACAAAAAAATTATTTAGCAACGATAGTTTTTGTTGCTAAAGATAGAAAGTCGTTGTAAAAAATATATACTGTAATGAAATTTTTTGTTGCAGGGTCGTTGCGCGTCATGGTACTGCAAAAAAATAAAGCAACGGCAATGGTCATTGCAAAAAAATTAATTAAATGCAACATAAATTGTCGTTGTCAAATAAATGTTGTTGCAATACATCACTTCACCTAACTACATGTGTTTATATATTGCAATGACTTTTATCATTGCGAAATATTGATCCTACTTCGACAACAATTTATGCCGTTACAAAAACTTATAATTAGCAATGACTTTTTTCGTTGAAAAAATTTGATTGTAGTTTGGCAACAAATTATATCACTGCAAAAGCTTGTTATTTGCAACAACAAAAGTTGTTGCAAAAAAAAATAGCATATTACAACAACAATATTTTTCGTTGCAAAAAACATTAATTGCAACAACTTATGTTGTTGTAAAAAATTGAATATATTTTAGAAATAAAAAAGTAAAAAATATCCTGAGTCAAAATGACCACGCGGAGTCACTTGATAGGTACCTAGGTACACAAGAACTGCGAGGGCTATCGTAAAGCGCTTTTGGATTGATCGACAAGCCCCATAGATTAACACAAGGCCTTTCTGAAACTTCTTAAGATGGTCACTCATCCTAAAAATTGCTCCACGACAAGCGCGCTTAACTCTTGAGTTCTTAAGACAGAATCACTAAAAGGATGATATACTATATTGATATAAATAGTCATATCAATCCTTATAACATTCCACTTAATTTGGGGGTATTACACTTTATCATTGTAAAAAATACATAATTGCAGCAATAAAGTCTTTGCCAAATTTTGAACTTAAAACTTCAACAACCATTTTTGTCATAGTGAAAACATACATTTGTAACGATATGACAACGTATTCAAATACCGTTGCGATAAATGACTTGTGAAACCACTAATCAATGTTCATAAATTATGCCATATGCATATGTCCCGCTTAAATCAATATAACCAAAATATATAAAAATAATTTTTAACATGTATATCAAGAAAAAATTATCAAATTGAACGAAAACTTACCAGAATTCTGCTTGGCAATTAGGACTTTGATTGAGCTGATGGAAGCCTAGACAAATTAGCTTGTCCAATCGATATAACTAGACAAGGCTAACACAATGGATGTAAGATTGGTAGTTGGAGAAGGCAGTGGCAACAAAGTATAGGCGTTGCAATAAAATTGTTGATATTTTTTTTTGCAACAACTTGTTATTACGTTAAAATAATCTAAATATTTGCAACAAATATAGTCATTGCAATGAATTCAATCAACATTTTGCAAAAAAAAAAATGTCGTTGCAAAAATATTTTATGTATTGCAACAAATAAATGTTGTTGCAAATAAACAATCGCATATATTGCAACGACAAATGTCATTGCAAATAAACCATCGCATATATTGCAACAAAAAAATATCGTTGTAAAACATATAAATGTCATTGTGTTAAAATAATCTAAATATTTGCAACAAGTATAGTAGTTATAATAAATTCAATCAACATTTTGCAACAAAAAAAAAATTCATTGCAAATAAACTATCACATATATTATAACAACACATGTCGTTGCAAAACATTTCCTAATAATTACCATATAAATTAATTATTTTTGGCAACAACTTTTTGTAACGTTATAAAATTGTCGTTGACAAATGAACTTTTTCGCAACAACAAAGTGTTGTCGTTACAAAAGTTTGTTGCTATAAAAGAGTTTTCTTGTAATGTATAATTTTCATTATTTTTTTTAAAATATTTCTACTTTATGGTTATTAAAAATTATTAATATTAAAATTAATATTGTTCATAATATATAATTAATATTCATAATAATAATGATATTATTTATAATTAATATAATTAAAACTCAGTATTGAAATGAATACTACAACTAATAATAATTATTAATATTTATAATTATAATATCAATAATACTTATTAATATTAATAAATAACATTATTTGTGGTGGGTAAAAATAATTAATAAGTGTAAAAAGGTAAAAGAATTTGATATTTTAAATATTTAATAAAAATTAGTGAGATCTACTCATCAATTAACCATATGTGGTATATAATATAGATGACGAGGTTATGAAAATAATAGATAAAAAATACCATAAAATAATAATTAATAAATAATATCAAACATGAGAACTTACCAAACATGGACCGATGCGATGCTCGTCGAATGGCTTTATTAGTTAACTCGGGAAAAAGTTAAACCGGTTAACGAAAGTGTAACAAATCAAATATCTATCCCATTACTAATAAATAATAGTAATATTTAATTTATATCGATACGGATAAATTACAAGATTTTAAACTACATGGCGCATACCTATTTATTTAGTTTCTCAAATGAACGGGTCTCTATTTTACAAAAATTAAATTGTTAATTAAATTTTAGTCCCGTTTTGAATTGTTACACATCCCTAATTAAGTGTAGCCTATGTAATAGGAAAGAACTGCATGGTTCAAACACAAGTTGCCTTGTTAGAAATCTAAAAGTCAATGTAATTAGCAACTCAGCTATGCCCTAAACTATGCGAAAAAGAGAGCTTTGATCAACAAAGCCATGTAACGTAATTACGTCGAAGGAGTACGACTACTTACAAGTTACAAGTTCAGAGGGGGCATTCTTGAATAGATGATGTCGCTTATCTTTTTTCTTTTTTCTTTTTTCCATAAGTTAAGTAATTTTATTACCAGAGATCAAGGGATGATGTTGTTTATCTTTGCTGTATACATCGCATTATTTTCAGAGACGTTCTTTACTCACACAGAAGTTCAATCCGGACAGGTCAAATCAATCTTAATTAGTCTGATAAGAATATTTTCGGTCCACACATGAGAATAATGTGGTGGTGGTAGGCCATTTCCTTTCAGAAGTTACGCTAAAGATGGGTCAAAAGAAATGAGTTCAAAGCTTAATTCATTTGTGAAATAGTTTTTTTTTTTTTCTCCTTGGATTAAAAACAAACAATTTCATAGTAACGCGGTGAAAACTGACATTAACATGAGAAAAACTGACCAGAAACATCTCCGCCTTCTATGGATCATAAAAGGAAGCATTAATTAATCATTTGTCTTCGCTACAAGAAAGAAAGAAGAAGAAAAATGGGACAGAGCGGGCCCAAAAGTCGCAAACAAGATTATAGTACCCCGTCTATGCAATCAGAGCAGATAAAAATCATCTGATGTAAGAACACCGATAGAAATAATTTTCATCTGTTTGAAAATTTATTTGAAATAATGTGAAAAATTATAAATTTCAAACTTATCTGACACCGATTAATATATGACCGACAAGTAATATGATTTAAGCAATTATAAATCTTAAGCCTATTGGATCTTATCTAACATCCAATGATACCTTCTTACATGATTTAAAAAATTATAAACTTGAAATACACTCAATTCGACTTAATGTTCATCCAAAATCTGATATAACTTAAAAATTATAAACTCAAAAATACTCAACTAGAGATTTTTATTAAAATAATAGCTTTTTAATATTCATTGCTTCTATGTACACGTATCCGGATGATCTAAAGCAGTAGACTTATCACAAATTGATAGTTCAAATTGACAATCCTACTATCAAAAGAGACAAACATAGAAATAAAAAGCCTCATGAGTTCTTCAAAAAATTAAATAATGAAAAAAAAAATCAAAGGCACGTTTCTGATACAAATCAAACTCAAATAATAATAAAAAAACTAAAATTAAAAAAGTTTAAAATAATTAGACGTGATACATATTGAAATGGAAAAAAAAAAATTTGAACACGATCCAACTCCAATCCAAAATTGTCTAGAAGAGTAGAACAATCTGAACTCATCAGGTTTCGATCCACACCCGAACTAAAAGTCATAATTATTATCTAAATTTTGAGTATGTCCATTCTCAGCTCAATCTAATCCGATATAATAAAATGTCTCAAGATTATTCGAATCTATCCCAATCAAATCTAATTCGTATCAATAAGAAAAAAATGATCTAAATTTATACGAAAACCAAATGACATAATCATTGTACGGTCCAACTCAAATCCAATTTGACCCGCCTCTATATGAAATAAAATCCTTACTCCTAACCTAACTCCATCTTGGCCGGTCCATTCACCAAACAATTCGATTCTCTCCTCTTATATACGATGTCTTCCAGGGACCTCCCACGTCATTGTTACGCTAGTTTACGATATTTTGTGAATCAGAATTGGCAATATGCTTTAACCTAAAAGACGTCCAAACTCTACTACATAATAACATTAGAGCGAAAAAAAAAGAAATATAAATAAATAAAAATAGAGCAAAGACCTCCGTCAAATTAATTTCATCCCTATCTATCAGGTACTTTGGTTTGGGGTTCCGAGGAAATGAAAAATACAAAAAAATTATTTGGTATAGGAATAATAAAGGTAGACAAAAATTTCTCCTATTTTATATCTTTTAAATCAATTTTTTACTCATAATAAAAATATTTTAATAAAATATATATTTTAAATTAAATTAATATCTAAAATAAATATTTATTTATTTTTAAAATTTTAATTATAATATAAAAATATATAAAATATAAAAATAATTTTTTTACCATTATTATTGAGTACCAAACGAGGAGAGAGGATATTACACTTGTGAAACGGGGTTTGACTGAGGAGATTTGTGATGAAGGGTTCACATGGAAGTTGTCTTGTCCGTGTCAAAAACTGTAGTAGTGATAAGGCATCACCACCGTCCGCCTCACCGTCATTAGGGCTCGAATGCGTGTATAGGTTTAAGGTATGCTTAGGCAAGGAATAAGGAGACAATTAGAGACGCGTAAAATAGTAAAACATTTATGATTTGACGTTCACACTTTAATGTCGAGAAATTTGTACATAAATACGTTGTAATGCAGTGCAGTGGGATGTTTTTTTTTTTTGAATTAAAAAAAAAGAGCCGTTACTATTGACCGACATTTAATGTTATTTTTTTATTTAGAAATTAAGTTTACGAAAAATGATATCCCCATTATAAAAAGAATATGAGGTATAACGAATTTTGAAGAATAAATATTATAAAAAAATATTTTTGAGTTAGAATATAATACTTATATATTAAAATTATAATACATTATTATTTATAAAAGATGTTTTTTATCCTTTTACGGTAGTGTGTGTGTGTGTATATATTAGTTACAAATTATGATTAAAAATGATATTTTTAAAAATGATTTCGAAAGCGTATATACCCCATCGTCTAATCTTAACCATCAAACAGAAAGTTGATTGGTTCCTTCGAGATCAGCCCAGTATACCGTATGCCAATGAGTATTAACCAATGAGAGAGGCGGAGAGGGTAAAAGGAATAACATGCGTGAATGAGAGTGGTTCCAAAAAAAAAAAAATTGTCATGAATTCGAGAGACGCCAGGCCAGGCCAGGCCAGACCAGACGAGGCCAGGACGGGGTCGGAGAAAGCGAGGAAGAGAGAAGCAAGCTGGGGCGGCACATGGTAAAGGGCTAGCAAAGGCAAAGCTACCTAGCTTTTTGATTGATCGTCCGTCACTCCCAGCCGATCATCAGAATCACCAAACAATTTTTTTTTATTTTTTTTTTCTATCATAACGTCACGACATACCGACTGGCAACCGGCCAGGCCTGGACACGTTACCCTCTACCCCATACAAATGCCGACGCGGGTCGTATGTAATGTGCGTGCGTGAATGAATATGTCGGCGTGTACTACGAGGCTTGTAGAAGCAGCAGCGTACAGTAAAATAATACTAATAAAACTCTTTCTGCATTTTTTCGTTTTTGTTTTCTTTTCCCTGACTCTACTCTTGACTGTTGGGAAGAAGAGGGATTTGTTCGGTTGGTTTTCGAGACAGATTATTATTATTATTATTATTATTATTATTTATTTGAAAAAAAAATGTTAGGGTAGAATCTAACCGTGAGGTAATGGAAACAAACAAACAAACAAACGGACCTGCATCACATAAGGAAAAAAGAGAGTTAGCAATCACAACAATGATAGATTTCCGTTCCCATTTTGCTAACTATAACCCTAATAATAAATATGTAAGTTTATTTCTCAAATACTAGTAATAATATTTTAGTAAGATTAAATTGAAATTAAGAAAATATTGCTATATACACACAAACATTTTATAAATACCAAATCATACCAGGTTTTTTTCTTCTTCTTCTTTTATTATTATTACCCATCGGTAGAGTTGTAAATGAGATGAACCAATTCGGTATTCGGCTCATTAAAAGTTCGGTTCGACTCGTTCGTTTAGTTAAACGAGCCGAGCCTGAACTTCACTTTTAGACTCGTTTATTTTTTTGCTTTGCCTCGTGAACTCGGATCGGCTCGGCTCGTTCGTTTAGTTAAACGAGCCAAGCCCAAACATTATTGTAGGCTCATTTAGTTAAATGAGCCGAGCCCAAGCTTAAGGGTATTCGGATCGGCTCGACCCGTTTACAGTCCTACCCATCAGTACTTGTTTGGTATGAGAACAATAGAGGTGAAAAAATTACACTTATATTTTATATATCTTATATAATCTACTTAAAATTAAATATTCTTATTCTAATAAATACTTATTTTAGATCTTAATTTGATCTAAAATAAGTATTTCGTTAAAAATATATTTATTATTATTAAATACTTAATATAAAAATATAAAATAGGAAAGAAATTTTTTCTACTCTTATTACCTCTATACCAAACAAGTCCTCAATGTTACATGTATAGATCGGTAGTTAAAGCAACGACCCAAAGAGCGATTCGGCTTATAGAGTCGTACGATCGTAAAGTAGCTAAATGATTTAAGCCAGCGTTAAAATTACGTTAATTATATTTAGAATCGGTTGAGGCAGAATCGTTAAAAACAACGAGTATTAGTTATAATTTGGTTTTACTAATCTTAGATATTTCGATCGCTATATATATAGAATGGATGGCAAAATTGGGTAGCATCTCTAATTGAGTTTGGGTCAGTAATAAGAGGGATAATTTCAAAATTTTAGCCCTAACCTCACATTGGCCTTTTTTTTTTATTTTTTTGCTCTACGATTGTGTGCTTCGATATAATATAACCAAATAAAATAATAATAATAATAACAATAATAATAGTCTAACTCATATAGAAGCCCACTCCAAGACTTGGCATTTTTCTTTTCTTTTTTTTTTTTTAAGAAAACAGTAGTCATAGTTAAGAAACTAAAAAAAAATAAATAAACCTCTCCATCTAATAGCACCCAACAATATTTGCATATTAATCATGATTTTCCAAATTAAAATACTATTTTAAAAACAAAAATAAATATTTATCGTCTATCTCTACATTTTCATGTTTATTTGATATTGATCGACAATTCTTTTTAACTACTATTATTCATTAATTTTTGAAAATTTTTAAAATTACCCTTGCTACTAATTGCAATTTATTGTTATAAGTAATGGAATGAATTCTTATCATATATATATATATAATCATTAACGCATAACAATTTGTTCCATATTTAATGTAGCATTTAATTTCGAAAGGGGATGAAGTTGTTATATACACTATGCATCCTTGTAGATTTAAATTGTACAAAATCGTATAATATGAGTTTGAATATATATATATATATATAGATTCTGCTCAAAAGAAATTATTTTGACGGTTTGTATTTTTATTAAATATCTAATAAAATTTATCTTAATATTATATTTATACCATATATATAGTAAAAATTAACATAATAACTAATCCGTAACTAATAAAAGAGAATAAAAGTAAAAATTAGATACTAAAGATTCTAAAATAATGACTATGTTTTAAAATAAAAATAATTTTATTTTTTTCCCACAGAAGGGAGAAAGTAGTATAATACAGTTTGTATCCCTATCGTTCGGGAACCGATTAATAGAAGAATATATATATAATGTATAAAACAGTGCTTTATGGAAAAAGAAACCTGACACAATGATTCCCATACTTGTTCCTTCCAACTCTCTAGACGATAAATTGCTTTCTTTGTTTTCTTTCATAGAAGCTTTGCTTTTGAACCTTATTTTCCATTAGAGAAATAATTATTTTTTTTCCCTCCTCCATTCTCGTTTTCCTCCTTTTCTGGTTTGCCATTTTCTACGAGTATGGAAAGGAATATTTTTGCAGCTTTTCTTCCCACACATGGAAGCTAACATGCATTGATTCATATTACTTTCGTACAAAAGCGATAAGTGTCTCTTTCTTTCTTTCACGTCGCCAGTACCTTTTTTTTTACTACTCTCCAGGCGTCCATACATTATTTCTCTCTCCCCCCTGTCGTCCAAGTGGGCAAATGGGGGCAATCAGTCAGTCACTAAAGGGCAGGGCCAGTAAACATATATATAATGGAGATATATATATATATCTCCATTATAATATTAATTTATAGTAGTTTGTGATAAAAAATATTAAGAATTATTTTCAAACATTATAAAAACTAAGGCGATACATCATTTGAAATCAATAAATAAAATAGCTACTCAAACACACACTTAACCCTTCTTTTCCCCTCTTATTATCATAATACTCTTAACGTCTCTCCATTATAATATTAATTTATAGTAATTTGTGATATAAAAAATTCAAATATTATAAAAACTAGGAAAATTTATTTTAAAGTTCAGTTAAGTCAAACTATTTAAAGTTGAACAATCTATTTGGTATTTCGTTCATTTTTAGTAGTATCTAATTTATATATATATATATATAGAATATTATCTATATATTTATGCATAATTAGGTATACATATTATACTGTACATAATATTTTATATTTGGAACCAAATACTTTAGGACCATATTAATTTTTATTCTATTAATTCCACCTAAGTGGATCTCAAACTAATTTTCCCTAAAATCTAATTATGGTGATATATCATTTGAAATCAATAAATAAAATAGATACTCAAACACACACTTAATCCTTCTTCTCTCCTTTTAGTATCATACTATCATAATGCTCTTACCGTCTCTAAATCATATCAAATTTTTTTTGTTTTAGTATCATAATACTCTTCATAAAGTGGAATATACAGCGGGTCATGCTTTGGTATAAAGATGTGCAAATCAATAGTACTAACTAACAATAAAGCTGTTGATCCAAATTTTTAACTTACGTACCGGGTCATTATAATTAACGGTCGGTCGTCGCCGGATAGAATTTTCTAGTACCATCGACCATGGCAGAGAGAATTTTCTAGTGCTTTGATTGAAAGCCATGTGGTCATATTTTAAAAACCGACCGGTACTTAAGCTGCATTAGTTGTAACTAATGCACACAATAATTAACTAAGCGTTAACTTAGCACGCCTGATCTTTAGTTTATTCGATCTAAGCATGGGACAACATTCTATTCGGTGGTACGATACGTAATAAATAAATAAATATATATATATAATGATAATAGTTACCAATAAATTATTGCGATTGCAAGCTAGGCAGATAGCTAAGCTAGTAGGTCTATTTTACTCAGACTGTACAGTACAGGTCCTCGTAAGCGCGGTTATCGAGAGGGGGGCCGGGGATGGAGGGGTGGGTTTCGTCACTTTATGGCCTGGACTTATGTGAAAAGAAGCATGTAAATAGACCGTTTCTGTAATCCCATCTGCCTCCCTCGCTTTTTCAAATTGTACAAACAATTTTCTCCTCCTCCTCATTCTTCTTTGTCCTGCGACAGTGGTATTCTTGTTTGCGGGTTGCCCTTTCGCTGCTTTGCGTTTGGACGGAGGCGTCCGTGCGAGGCACCTCCCGCTCGGTCAAACTTGGAACGCAATCTCTCTCGCCCATAAAACGCCCTTATAACTAACTCACCACTTGAGTAAGAGTAGTTTACTTTTATATGTAATGTAACTATGTAAATAACTTTATTGCCACTTGCCCTATCTTTTTATAAATGGTTGCTGTCGAAACCTTGTCCTGACAAACCTTGAAAATTATTACATCATACGACTTACGGATGCACTCCTCCCGCATGATTCCGGCTCCAAACCAAAGCATAACTATATTCTATTCTACTGCATGAATTACATTAAGCGAATATACTAGAGCAATATGGCAATTAACCATTCATGCATACATATATTGCTATATTAGTAAGCTCGCGGCCATTCAAATTCATACCAACAATATGGTAATTAACCACTCAAGTCCGTTAATCTTAATGCAGTGTACCTTAGGTAGTACCTGAAGATGCTCATTATTTACGATCATTGAATACAATTATTGTTGTACATTTAATATAATTGCTTTATATATATAGTTATTTTTAGAGGAAGAAACAATCAATTTTATTAATTACTTAAATCATATACAATTGGCGGTACAAATGTGTCTGAAAAAAAAAAAACTAAAGACCGTGTATCTTCTACGTCTTCAGAGTGGAACTTTGCGATCTCATATGCCGCGCTCTTTGCTAATCGAAGGATATGTTGCTGAGATATTTCCTAAAACAAAGAAACTACCCATAGAATGTCTTGGATGATAATAGTGACCCTCGTCTTTTCCTCGGGATATTTTCCACAATATTAAGACAATCCATTTCCGCCATCCGTCTCCCATGGTTCTCCCCCAACTAATCTCTATAAATGAATCCGGCAATCCATTCTCCATGTCCCGAATTAATCGCATTAGTATTGATTTTGATCCTCCATGTTGTTGGAGAACACCACGTACCCTTATTCCCGTTACACTCCTAATGCTGTTTATCCACTCATACCATACTCAACACTTATTTAACATAATCCTATATCTCACTTCCACGTTTGATAAAACTGATGATATTTTCATCAATCCTAGCTTGCCAAATCGCTCATTAGAAGGTACCTAATCATGCGTCTTTCCAACCCTCCATTTTTGTCACTTGCTCGAACCAATCATAAAGGTTTTGATAGTTCTCCTTCGGATTAACTTGAATAGGGAATCATTTCCACCTCTCCTGTGCTACAAGGCATTTCATGATAGCATGGACACTATTTTTGAATTGGTTGCAAACGTGACAACAATTGATACTCCCTACTTCCGCTTTTAGATGTTTAGGAAAATATTGTGCCTAAATGTCCAAACAAAGTTATTGAATCTTGGTAGCATTTTTAAGCCTCAAAGTTTGGCCTACATAAAGTCAAAAAAAACCCATGTGATGTCCCTACTTCTCTATTATGCTCAATATCCATAAGCATGTGACATGCCGAGCGAATGGTGTACTCCCCATCCTTATCAAAAACCATGTTCTTAGGTTAGCTTTATCCTCGTCGTACAATGGAATGGATTAAACACATTCCACATCCACCAAAAGCATTAAATCTTTTGGCATCTTTTCGTTCTAGCTCATGCCATTTGCATTCATCATCTTTACCACTTTAAATCTTTGTGATGCTCCACATATGGTGTAATAGTTTAAAATTTGTGTGGTCTAAGCACCCAATAATCTCACTATACATTGAGGTTGTTTCCATTACCAACCGTCTAAATCATTCCTAGTCGAACCACATGTCTTGCCCTGAAGATATCGCAATATGCATTGTAATACACTATTTTAAAATCTTTCAAAGTATATTTAAAATTATAATTATATAAAATAAAGCGGTTTTACTTTTCGGAAATGACTTGAAAAATGGGTGAAAACATAAGTTTTGGATCTACTAGTTCACTGGTCATAACCTAAACCAATTGATTGGTTCATCCTAGGACCTAAGTTATTGCCTCAAAAGAAACAACCAACTAGTTTATGAAAATCAATCAACTGGTACTCTAAAACCATTAAATTGGGATTATTGGAACTTTTAAGTACTTTCTAGTTGTTATTCAATTATTTGGCAAATGTTTGTGAAACCTTAATATTATAATATATTTGTGCTGATAAGCACATTTGAGTGCATGTGGACTATTTTTTACCTTCTTGGGATTATTAATTTTTTTATTTGGGTAAAAATATCCCTAAAAAAGTACTTTTAGGTTTTATCATCACCTACCTTCTTCCCTCTCTCTTCCCTTCTCTCCTCTACTTCAAGTCTGTGTGTGGACGTCTAATGGTGACACCCTCACATACCTTGGTCTATTTAGATAGATTTCCTTCCATACATCCCTCACTCCCATCACACTAACTCTTACATCCATGTCTAACATTCCACCTATTCACACTGTGCCTCCCTTTCTCTTTCTCCTTTTGTCGATTAGTAGCTCCTAAAGCCTTACAAAACTTATTACCCCCTCACACTTAGCTCTCTTTGTTCTTCCTCCTTTTCTTCCCGTAGAATTTTATATGTGTTAAAAACCTTGAGTCTTCCTTTCTTCCTCCTTGCAGCTAGTTCTCACTTCTTCTTAATCCTCATTAACTCCTCTTACTACAAGGAAAATAATATTTCTTGATGACAAATGCTATTACAATAAGAAGAATTATTGTCTCAAATATTTTTGTAATGCTGACATGTTGTTGTAAAATGGTCATCATAAAAGCTTGGTCACAATAAAGGGGAAAGTTGTCACAGAAAAGGTTCATCATAAATAAATGTTATTTGAGACTATAGAGTTGTCTGAAATATCATTATATGAATCGACAATTAGTCACCTATTGTGATTTTTCCCCTAAATTTAACTTATTTGTAATGAAATGTCATCACAAATACTAGTAATTTTTGATGAAAAAAAATACTATATACTTTTTTTAGTTTTTCTAGGTTTTTGTAAATTTAAATTATTTACAATGAAATGCTTTTTTTTTTAAATCTTCCCAATATTTTTTAAATCTTAAATTATTTGAGACAACATTTTCTTTCTAAAAAAATATGCTAACATGATATATAAAATTTAATAACACTCATCTTGACACAAATACATATCTTTAAAATAACAACGATAATGAAATAAGTAAAGTAAACAATAATTATCATAGTTGTTTTAGCATTGAGTACTCAAAAGGAAAAAAAGGAAAATAATAATAATAATGTTATAAGTGTTTTGATGTAGGAGCAACCACTCAAGAATTGGCTTTTATAATTATGGAGCCAATTATTCTTTATTTGGAAAGTATCTCTCACAAATTTGAAGACCAACAGATGATTATGTTGCTAGAAACGTACCAAATAAGCAACTAGATGTCTACATGCATGTGCATGACATGCATGGCATGTATGGAAATGATGACCATATTCATGGGGAGTTTATTGGTAGCTTGGTCAAGCATTAATATTAATATGAATATTAGCTAATTAATTAATTAAATAGTAGGATTGGATAATAGGAAAAGCATAAAGTTAGCATAATATCTTTTAGTTTGGAATTTGTTTAATTATGCTTTTAGCTAATGTTACAATGGCTATAAGCATCCATAAAAGGCACGAGTATGAAATTGAAGATTAAAGATCAATATTGAAGTTGAATAAAAGTGAATTTTGTGTGAGTTCAATTCATGTTAATCGAATCTGTGTGAACGATTTAGCTTGAAAGTTTTAATCTCTTCATCTGTGTGAATTAGAGATTAATTCATATATTTTTCTACTCTCTGTAACCCACATTTTTCCAGCCATAATTGTCATCAAAACATCACTCTAGTTCGAGCATAATTGAAGCCCTAATTTGGTTTACCATTAAAAACCCTAAGCCACCATTTGAAGCCCTAAAACCCTTCACCCAAACCAAACATCACCTTATTCTTTCTATTCAAATTAAATCTTAACCCACGAAATCATCTTCCACTAAACCCTAAAATTTGAATCATCATCTTCAACGACAAATCATTGTCGAATCAACATCATAATTAACTCATCACGTTTGAACCATCTTCATCACTCATCCACCATCACTGAATCATCACCGTCATTTTTTTCATCGTATTCAAACCATCCTCATCGTTATTCCATCATATTCAAATCTCTAGTTTCTTAATTCACCATTAATGAGACTTTATCCTAATATCTAAACCCAATTCGAGCCTTAATTTCATATAATTGAGAATCCCATCTTCCCATATACATCATGTTTAGGCATCTAAGCCCTCAAAATAAACAAAAATTACTCTAATCTAAGCCTTTATCATTGGTTTACTATTGTTATTAATATAGCAAAGGGTATATCATCATCAATTGATCTATTTGTCTCTATTGTTTTTGAATAATAATCAATTGTGAGCGAAACATCTCCATAACCTCATCTATTTTAGGCAAAGTTATTACAATTGATATTCTACTTAGGAATGATTTAGAGGCTCATGATTGAATCGTAGAATCAGGTTGTAGGATTGTAAAATCCTTTAAAAATTATAAAAATATGAAACTCATATATGCATAAGCTATAAAATAACATATTTTAAGTTAAATGAACACAAAATTAGACTCTTAAGCTCTCATACAATCAATGATTGAGTTCTAGCTACTTACATGTAGCATCGAATTTCAAAGTCATTTTACATATTAGGAATTATATTAAGTCAAAAACATCAGAATTACAACTCATTGTATTCAAAATATATAATATTGTTATCCTTAAGAAAAGCACACAAAGAATGAAAAAATGGATGATAATGAAGGTAACAATAAAGGGACACTATTTTCTATCATTTGAGAGAATAAGACCTAAGAGAATTGTGTTGGCTTTCAAAATTTTAATGAATCAAGATAAAAAAAAACTGGGAGGAAAGAAGTTTTGGCTATATGCACACACATTAATTTACTATATGAACCATGTGTATACTATATAATAAAGCTTGCTTATATTATAAAGCTAACATGACCATAAAAGTATAGGAAAAATATTAATTTTAAATCAAATAGAATTTAATAATTAGCAATATTGTAAAATTTAATATATTCATTTTACTATTTAGGTGGAAATTACCTTCTTCTATCAACATGCTAGATCAATAATCAACTTCATTATTTTAGTGGTATATTAATCATGATTTCTTTGTGTCAGCTCATTTTCAAGACATGTTGCAAAATAATATATGGTTAAAAATCAGAGGATTATGGAAGAAATATAATTAAAATAAGATGTATAATAGATTTGGAAATAAATTGATAAATGTTATAGTTATTTTGTATAATTGTAGAGTTTAACCTATAACTATAGGATTCTATAGTAGGATCGTAAGATGCTACAGTTGAATCATAAGATTTTATAACCATTCGGCTATTTTAATATTCTACCTAGGATCATAAATGGTTTTATGATTTTTGGATCATAGGATCATTGAATCATAGGATCTAATTGGGATTTTAATAACTATGATTTCAGGGACATGCATAAAATAATTAGATGACAACAATGCACTAGATGCATGTGATAGTGTAGCGCGTCAACCAATTGAAGAAGAGGAGCCCTTTAATTTGTGTGCAAGAATCATCTTGTGGCCTAGACGATGACTTTGAACATGCTCAACTTTTGCATCCTCATTAATTGCCTATGAGCTAGCGGAACCCAGATACTCTCTTACATCATCTACCTAGAGTTGTATCTCCACCTGAACCTTAGTTTTCCACCTCACTATTTCTTTATACTAAAAAAATTTCAATATTGATTAAAACAATTTATACACATCAATTATTTTATAAAATAATACTAAGTTTTGTTCAAAATTACTCACATAATTCTCTCTCGTGGTACATAAGACCCAATGGACAACTCTTGTATGTAAATCTTTGTGCATCCTTATCATGAAAGGTAATTGTTGTGTTTTTTCATCCACATTTATCATTATTAAAAATAATAAATTAATAGTATTACCGTAATATTATAAGTAGTAAAAATTTAAATATACTTTTTATATACCTTTAAATATTGGTAAGCCAAAATGAACGTGGAACCGTGAAGGCTAGGATCTTTTACATTTGATCTATTCACTAAATTTTGGGTAGGTCTCTTCTACATCATTAAAATAATGGTAATAAATGATTTTGAATAACAATCATCTATTTTAAAGTTCTTAATTTAGTACTTTACATGTTTAGTGGGAGAATCTCATAAATTTAAGAATTTTTACCAAATTATTTGGTCAATATTGGCTTAATTCTTATTCTACTTCTTCCAAGTCTTCTCTATGTAATATTTTCTATTCATGTATCCATAAACATTAGTTGAATACCTATCAAAATATTATCCCATAATCGAGTTTGCCTCTAGTGGTCAAGGTTAAAGTACATCTACAAGATGAACATTGAAAATATTACTATATTTTAAAATAAACATAATGATGTGTTTCATTTAATAATATATAATATCTTTAAGTTTATAATATAATATATTTATTGGGTACTTGTGCCTATGATTTGTACACACACAGAACAACCCAACATAGTGAACAAGCTTTACCATAAATGACCCTACTAGATTACATGTATTATTCGTCTTAGCAAAACTAATGTGTATTAGCTTCTTCCCTCCAGCAAATCACATATCATAGAACTTTTTGTCCTTCCTTTTTTTGCACCCTTTTTTGTTTTTAGCAAATGGTGTTACAACAACAACTATCAAATAGAATAATAAATAACATAAAACATATATTCGTTACTTATAATGCTAACAAAAAAATTATTTTTAGCTAACTCACTAGCTAAAAGTAATCTATGAGGCATCTTAAGGGGGTCTAATCCTCTATCCCTATTATGATATATAGTATTAACATTATCCATACAGATCAATCTTATAGAATGCATTAATATGAGCAATTAATATAAAAATTCAACTAAATCATGTTAGTGGATCACACATAAATTCCAAGGATCAAAGTATGAAAAAGTAAATATTATAATATAAAAATGATAGCACACATGTTGAGTTTAATGATATTAATCAATAAAAAAATAACACTAACTACACACTAATTAGAAAGATAATTAAAACTATCACTATCATTATCACTATATTCATCTTCTTTGGTGATGTCTACATCTGAATCCAAAAAGAAAAACCCAAACCCTCATATTTCATCTCATTGTCTTGAATGTCATTATTATCTGTATCTTCATTGATCTTAATCAAATTCATATCTTCAAGGCTTATTTATGATGACGGAGAGGCAGAGGTTGTGCATTGAGGAGCATGACTATGCAAGGAATTTTGGGAGGACGGATGCAAAATGGTGCACTATATGGTGCACACTTATGCTCTTCAACAAACAAGAATAAGGTATTGGAGGAGGATGAAGAAAAAGAAGATAGGAAATGAGTAAGGGGCTAGGGCTGGTTTTGTTGTATTCTAAACAAAAATGGAAAGGAGTGGGAGATTTGTGTAGTTAGTTGGGGAATTGGTTCACATAGAGAGGTTAGGCATATAGTGTGATAAGTGGATGGAGACAAGAGGCATCTTTTGGAGCAGGAAAAATGGCACGATAGAGGGAGTTTGTGTGAGAAAGAGAGATGGCAAGGAATGGTAGGCTAGGTGTAGGCTAGTATTATTTTATTTTTATTTTATGTTTAATTTGGTTAGGTTACAATATCCGATTAGGTAATATAAATCGTAGAAAAGTGAATTTGTTTAGGATAGGTTTAATAAAAGAAAAGTGATAAAAATAATCAGGAAAATTGTTTAAGAATTTATTTAGGTATGGATTAAGGTTAATAATAATAAAAAATTAGGTTAAGGTTTAAGGGTTAGATTTCAAACAAAGGTCTAACCATGCAAAGAAAAGGTTACAAAATTTTGGGTGTTATAGTTTTTTATTTGATAATTTCAAATAACAAGTTCAAGGCTAAAAAAGTGCACCATACACAGGATTATGGATCGCATGTGGTCTAAATGTTCAGCATTAATAGAATTTTTTTTAGGTAGGTGCAATTGTGTATAGACTATGTTGGATTACAATATGGTTATTTTATAGGATAATTTCATAAAAAAAATTAGAAAAAATTAAAGCATTAAAGAAAATTTTTAGAGGGGATATTAATTGCCAAATTTTTTACCCACAATTATGTCGGCCAAAAACATAAATTTGGACGACATTCTTTCCTCTATTTTTTTGTTAGAAATGTTTTTAAATTTGGATGGCATGTCATCTGTCATCACAAATTATGCCTTTTCTTATAGTTTCTTTTTTTTTTCCTTAAGAAAAGAAAGTTTTAGGTAGGGGAATGGCTAAATAATCTTAGATTTCCTCTTTTTAGCATTTTTGGTTTTTGGGTTAATGTTGAGGCTTTTATCTTTTTTCTCTTCTTTTGATTTTTGAGTGTTTAATTAGATTTTTGAGATCTTATACTGATTTAGCTCTCTTGATTTTATCTAGGAAATCAAGGAATCTTGATAAAGTTACCATCAAGTCCAGTCTTCTTTGCTAGAATATTTATTTGCTTAAAAGTAAATCAAACTTACATTAATATATGGTAACCTAAATTGTTTGATAATGTGTTGTTCAATTTCCTATGCGTGTTTTTCTATAAAGTTGTGTATGAAGCATTCTTTATGTGATTTTGAGATATTTTATATTCAAGCATAAGGTTATGAAAGATGATATGTTGGAGTATGTAACCATGTTTGGCTATTATGACCCTTTTTTATGATGTTTGCTAATTATAAGGCATGATGGTTAAATTGATTTTCTAAAAATGGGTTGGGTGTGATTATCATGTTTTGTATAATTATTCATATTAAAAAGGATGTTATAAAAATCATAGATGATTTAGGAAATTATTTAGACTTATTCACATAGTATACTTATTTTGGTAGATAAATCAATCAACTTTTATGTGGCAAAACAATCAACCGGTCTACCAATCAACTAGTTTTAGCAAACCTATCGACCTATTTAACTAGATTGTAGCATTTTTTTGATCATGTGCTAGTTAACTAATTAGGGAGGAATCAATCCATTAGTTCATGAATTGATTAGTTACCCTAAACTAATCCATTTGCATGAGCTAGTTTCAACCTTGCACTAGGCAACTAGTTGAGGGGTTGCAAAACAAATGGTTCACTAATTGGCTTGTTACCCTCAAACTAATCAACTATTTTTTCTATTTTACATGATATATTTTGTTTTTATTGTTCTCAAACAAGTCAACTAGCTTGTGAGACTAATTAACTAGCCCTCTAGGATAGTTTTGGTGATTGTTGTAGGGTTTACCTTATAACCTTACTATGAGTTTGACCTTGGTCCTTGATGTTGGAATGTGTGTTTCAATTTATACATTCACCTTTATATTTATGTTTGGACATAAGAAATCAGTTTTTGATTAGGGAATATTAGGTACCTTTACCTAATTACAAAGATTAAGGATACACCCTATACCTCGAAGTCTAAGTGTGATGGATGTTGAAGATCTTGGTATAAACCCTTTAACATTAGTGTATAGTGTTGGTGGGAGTTATAGTCCTACATTCATCTTTATTAGGATAATAAAAACTAATGAGGAGATAATAATAAAGATTTAATGGGTGGCCTTTGGTATCTTGAGATGATGTTGGTTATGTTTAGCTTATGTGTTAAGTTTAAGTGATGAGTATGCCTATATATAGTATGTGCTAGCATGATTCTTGTTGTATGAATGTTTACCATATACTATATGATTATACATGATGTCCTATGTGCATCATGAGCCTTACCCTATATTAGCATAGGTTTGTTTTACTAGAATTTGTTGTACTAATATAATATTATGCAGTCACTGCAATGATTTAACCTTTGTCCTGGTAAATAGATAACAATTCTCAACTTGAGGATGATGACGTGGATTGGTATCCATCCATTTCTTGGGGAGTATTTTCTTTTGTAGTTGAGAGTTAAGCTAATCCGGTTAGTCAATTTGATATACCCACTACATAGGGTTTCCTTTTAAGTTTTCTATTATTTAAACTCTTGAATTTGATTCCTATATTTTGAACTGCTGTATAAAATTGGCATATCATTTATATTATTATATCATGTTAGTCTCCTTAGATCATTATTTTTTCTTAGTTCTATTTTCTGTTATGCATCTTTTATATTTGATGCAGCAACGACATCCATCAATTTAGTTTATAATGATTTGTCTTTAAATGAAAATTTTGAGCCCTTAAATTTAGGGATGTTACATGCATAGTTTGGTCGTAAGCCAATATGTGCATCAATAATATATATTTTAGGGAAGCTTTCTAGATCATTCCTAAGATTGACTCAAGTATGCTTATCACTCCCTAGAATTATTTTCCCAACAAGACTAGGTTAAATTGTTTGATGTCACATAAGGCAAGTCCACCCTTCTATTTTTGTGCATATAAGGACCACATTTTAGCCAATTAATACTCTTGTCTTTCTCAATTGTTCTCCACCAAAACCTTGCTATAATAGATTGTAAATCGGCACAAATGGGTATCCAAAAATCTAAAGAAGCTCATCACATATGGGGGGATTGATTGGTGTATCGATTTTGTTAGTACTTTCTTTTCTACATTAGAAATTGTTGACCCATACCATCCCTTAACTTTCATCTAGATTCAATCCTTAATATCACCAAAGACCACCTTCTTAGACCTATGAATAATTGTATTATATTTTAGAACAAATGTGTTGTATTTATAATTATAAAGATACAACAAAAAAAAACACTAATGCTATAACATCATTTTTATTGTTATACTCATACTTAATTATGTAGTGCTCACAATAATAAAAGCACATTAAACATACATTAAATGTAGAATACAATTATACCAAAGCTATAACAACAATTGTACCCATTTTAGGTACAACGAAGTCACTCAATAGTCTCTCCCTAATTAAATCAATCATATGTGTTGCCTTGTTTTGTTCTTTTGGCATGCTTTATCAATCATTATTTGTTTTTATAGTAATAAATAGTAGAATCTTTATTGATTTCTATCATAAGTGAGTACACATACACCAAGACCATAGCAAATACCTCATAACAATACTGAGAAAAATATTATTCCCACCTTCTAAAACACCTCAAAATTTGCAACTAAACAAAATATTTTAAGAAGAAACACAAAACAATGCAATTGGGTGTTACCCGACGTACTTGACATAAATGTGGCTTATCATGCCATCCTTATATAGAATATAAAGAAAAATAATTAAACATAACAAAATAAAACATAGAAATAGATAAATTCATAATATAGATAAGAGTTTAGAGGTTAACTCCAAATACAATATTCAAAATACATAATAGAATACCTTGGACTAAGAGTCCCAAAAGGTATCTAAGTCAAAACAAAGAACTAGATAACATGATTCTTCAATCCCAAACCTCATACATAAAATAGGATCACTCCTTATCAAGGTGTCATAAGTAGTAGAGTCATCCAGTGGGTCATCAATGTCTTGCATAACTCAACCAAGCCCTTTTCTTATGGGAATGAACCACACCAAGAAAAGGATAATTAGTATAATATATACTGAGTTGGGTAATAATACAGTCATAACTAGATTACATACAAATCATAAATCAAATAGAAGAATAAGGTATCATAATAATATAATATAACATAATGATGAATCCAGAAGCCCATTTTTAGTTACAATCATAATTAAAATTCTTAATATGTTAAGTGTTGGGACCCTACTATTCTTAAACCACTGGAATAGTCTAAAACATCTCAGAAGGAAAAACACATACGAGCCACTATTATCATTTGGTATGATAGACCTAACACCTATTAGGGTAACACGCTCTAGACCACTGTTCTTAAATTAGTGAAATGTTTTAAATAACCTATTAGGGAAAAACACACTAGATCGACTATTATCATCTGGTTGATTGGATACAACACCTCGATCTTATCTCATGTAATCTTTAACTGTAAGCGATTAATATTTTATTTATTATTTCTTATCTGCAAAACATATTCTAGTTTATGTTGAGTCTGTAAACCCTACTATTCTTAAACCTATTGAATAGTCTAGAGTACCTATCAAGTTAAAACACACATGAACCACTATTATCTTCCGGTAGAATAGACAAATAATACATTAACCCAGGCTCGTGTAATCTTTCTCTTTAAGTACTTTATATCTTATACGTGGTGGTATATCTCAAGATCCTCATACATATGCATACGCAGACATGAATGGTAAATAATATATCCTAAAATAATAATTTGAAACACATGAAGCACAAATACATAAATACCTATATATTTTCCCAAGGAAAATGACATACCCTTTATAGGTAACCCTAATTTTCATAAGCTAACCATAATTTCTCCTTTGGCACTCATTTTATCACTAAATTCACCCATCCTTAAAACATTATTATTGATATCATACCTAAAAATCAATGTCTAACTTCAATGTCTTACAAATGAGATAATAGCCAACCCTTAAGGTTACTATTCATAATTTCCCACAAAACCCTAATTTCACATAGTAATAATAACGTTTTCCATGAAACTCATATAACTGCCAAATTTAATACGCATCCTTGAAATTTCAATATTAACAACAACAAAAAAATAAGGTCAAACCCCAAGATTTCACACATGTAATAATAATTCCAAACCTAGGGTTATTATTCCCGCTTAAAACTACTTTTCTCATTCATTGAACTTAAAACAATCATATTCACTCAAAACATTCTATATAATATACTTAACCTATTTTGAACCAACTATCACATTAAAATACCCAACCTTCTAATTTTAACCTATATATACTAAAATACCCCTAAAAAAACTAAAATATCCATAATCCCACTAAATCTTACGAGTCCTAAAATGAATGATTTTTCAATCTCTGGTAAATTCTATCAGGAAAAAAATGCATAGCTACTATATATAGGTTTCTGAAATACCCCGAGACCCTAAATTAGGAAATCATGGCCGAATAGGGAATTATTAGAAAATTTATTTACGATAAACTACTTTTATTGGAAAAAAAGGGAGTTAATTAGGATAAATCAAGAAGGAATGTATAAGTGTTCTAAGTAGGAGGACTTTTGGTATTTTAAGATAATTAAGGGTTTTATTTTAGAAATTAATTAAGTAAATTATTTTATTTAAAATGAGAAGGATAAAATAGCTTCAATTAATATAAACTTTATAAATAATTTAATTGGAAGAAAATTTGGATATTTTTCCTAAATAGTATGGAGGTTAAGGAAATTTATCTAAAATAGCCTAAACTAAGCAAAAAAAAGGAATTTATTTAATATTTTATAAATATTAATATTCTAAATAGCCCAAAAATATTCTAAATAATTTATGCAAAATCCAAAACCCAAAATAAAGCCTTCCTTTTCCTTTTTCTTTTTTTTTCTTTTCCTTCTTTTTCCTTTTTCCTACTCTCCTCGCCGAATTTGGGCCTCGACCGGCCCAACGCCACCCTCCTTCCTTCCTCTCGCCCGCGCGCCCAGCAAGCCCAACCGCTCGTGAGACAAAACGCCGCGTTTCGATGCTAAAGTCGCTGAAACGCTGCGTCACGATAAGGGAAAAGATAGCCGTTGCCAGACCGACGCGGACGCCGCGTTTTGCCCAAGACTCACCCAAAATGCCGCATTTCATTAATAGGGGAAATAACCGCCGCCGCCCGGCCGGTTTCCCCTTTCCTTTCCTTTTTCCCCTGGACCGCCGGTCCAGCCCCTTCTTCTTCGTCTTCTTCTTCCTCGCATCGTCACCTGTCACCGCCTGCAACACGGAACTCCGCCGGAGCAAGAAAAGCCTGAAACGACGGCCCCAGCTCCGGTCGTGTCGCCCTCTTTCCCCCCCGTTTACTTCCCCATGGATGTGACCAAACGGCACATCCCTTCTCCCGCACGAAAATCCCCCTGTTTCCAGGCAATCATGGTCTGAAAATTTTCAGACCGTACGCCGACCAACTACGCCGGACAACCTACCCTAACCCTAACCCCTAACCTCCCCCTTGAAGCTTGTCGTTTTCCGCTCAAATTGGCCTATAAATAGCCCTCGCCACCGCCTTAATCGAGTTCGCAAATCGAGAACCCAGAGAAAGCTCCAACGCACGCCGCCCCACCTTCAGCCGCCCTTTCCTCCGCCTTCGGCCATCGTTGCCGCCTGCCCGCGCCACCAACATCTTCCCTGCACCCCCCTCTACGCAACCAACCCCCTTAACTTTCCTACCTCGCGCCGCACGTGCTGCCCTGGCCGTGCGAAAACCTCTCCCCAAAATCAACCCCTTCCAGCCCTGCGCCACCTTCGCGCTGCCGCCGCCGGCTGTGCCGACGCTTGCAGCACCATCACCACCCCCCAAAACCACCAAGAGATCCTACCCTACCACCCTACACCTCCATTTTCCCCTACTTCTCTCTCCCCTAGCCTCCACATCCACCTTTTCCATTTCTTCCTTTCTTCCACCGCCGCCGCCGCCGGCACCACCACACCACCAGGTTGCCTTCCACCTCCTTGGACCCTAAACCCTGACTAATGAAAGTTTAATAATTTTAATATTGATAATTATTACTATTATTATTATTATTACTATTATTATTATTATTATCATTATTATTATTATTATTATTATTATTATTATTATTATGTTTATGTTTATGTTTATTATTCTAACCGTTATTATCATTGTCTTTACCTCTACTATTATTATTAATTTTAGTGTCCGTGTTACTAAGGGTGTTATTACTATTATCATTATCATTATTATTAGTATTACTATCATGGGCATGGTTGTTATTACTATTATTATTATGGTCTTATTATTATTATTATTATTATTATTATTATTATTATTATTATTATTATTATTATTATTATTATTATTATTGTTATTACCCCTATCGATATTATCATTACATTATTATTATTTCCACTACTATTGTCATCATCATTATTATCCTCGTTATTATTATTATTAGTATTACTATTATCATTATTATTATTATTTCTATTGTTATTGTCATCGTTACTATTATTACTATTATTACTATTATTATCACTATGACTATTGTCTCTATTGTTATGATTATTATTATTATCATTAACACTATTATTACTATCATTATCATTTTCATTACCCTTACCATTATTATTATTACTATTGTTATTATTATAATTTTTGGTATTAACATTACTATGTTTACTACTCTAACTATTATTATCATTGTTATTATCTCTATTATTATTATCATTATTATTATTATTATTATTATTACTATTATTATTATTAGTAGTAGTAGTAAAATTGACACCCTTACTTTAATACTATGAGTATTATTAAAACTTACTTTGATTAGTGGGGAGTCGATTAACTATCTTAAGAACAATAATAACCCTACCTTTTTATTTATAAACTACTAGTTATTATATTAGCCTTAGTATTAGGCCATGATAGGGGTAAGATAGGAATTTTGGTAATTCCGATAGAGGGAGATTAACTTATAGTATTTCCCTCTTATAGGTGAATTGAGTGAGAACTTTCGGGAGGCGTAGGAGCGTGCTCCAAGCCCGGCGCCGATCTAGGTAAGAGTCTAACTAAGGCCACTTGTGTGATATGTGAACTACTGGTTGTGGATGTCTTATATGCTCATGTGGTGTACTTATGTGTTATGCTTTAAATGTCACTATCTTATATGCCTTACGTGTAGCGCAGCACGGATCCAGGTACGTCTGTGTGATTACCGTGTTATGTTTAATGTGAATGTGCCACAATTTATGATGTGTTGTGGCCTTAGGACATGCATGCTAGGGAATTTGGTGTGGTGACGTATTTTGGGAACACGACAGAGAAGAGTGAAAAGAAAATAACAAAAAGGGGGAAATAAGTCGGTTAGAGCCGGGATGGGAGAAATAAGGGTTGTATGGGGTGGTTACGGTCTGCATGGGGGTAAACCTTACGTATAGAAGGGTGCCTCAGGGTGTGTGGAAGGTAAGAGAGGTGTCGTTTGGGTGTTTGGGGGCTCCGAGTGAAAAATAGTACGTGGACCAAAATAAGGGTGCGTAGGAGACGGGGTTAGAGTTTAGAGAGAACTCTAGTTGCCAGAGGAGAGAAGAAAAGTGGAGTATTAAATAATAAGTGAGGGTTGAACCAAAGGGGTTGTAAGGTGTAAGGGTGCTAGGAGGGTCCTGGACACACAAGGCAGGAAAGGGTGGGCCGTATAGGCCCAAGTTAGGGTTTCTGGAGGAAACCCTAAGGGAAGGTAGTGAGTGGACTTTGAGGTAAAAGGGTGGTGGGCCTAGACCCACACACTTAGGAGACGGGTTTCCGAAGTGAGCAAGCTAACTAAGGGGAGGATGTCGGGCGAGTTAGGAGGCGCAAAGGTCTCAAGATATGAGACAGGCCCTCTTGGGAGGATGAGTATAGCTGAAGTTAGCCATGCATGTCTAGGGCGGTAACTTGTTGAAAAAGATACCATAAAATACTAATCACTTAAAGAAAAAGATGCTGAGCCGGGCCTAGACCGGTCCACCGGCGAATAATAGTGGCCAGGAGCCGGGGTGCCCTAGAGACCGAACCACCGGCGAATAATAATGGCCAGGAGCGTTTTGCCCTATATATATTTCCGGTCCACTGGCTATAATAGTGGGGGTTACCGTGCTCAGCAATCCAAATATAAAATCGATAAGACATGGGAAAGATACTAAATACTTACAGTGGAACACCATGTGAGTCGGGGCTAGACCGGTCCACCGGCAAATAATAGTGGCCAGGAGCGTTTTGCCCTGGAGACCGAACCACCGGTAAATAATAGTGGCCAGGAGCGTTCTGCCCTGTACATATCTCCGGTCCACCGGCTATAATAGTGGGGCACCCGCACTTACATGGATTAATAAAGAGTATGTGGAATTGAGTATGGTAATAAGAGACTGAAAGGATAAGTCTAATTGGAACATAATCGGCCTCACTATTTGTATTGTCTTATGTGCCTATATGATCATGCTTGTATTATGTACTCTGTATGTTCGGCCTTAGTTATTCGGTTACCTTGCTCGGTACGAAGCGTACTGACCACCCGTTTTATGGGTGCTTCTCATTCCCACGAGCAGAAGGCCCCACTGACCTAGTGCAGGTAGGTGACTCTGTATTTGATGCCTACGACGCTTATGAGGCGTTGGGCGGGACCGAGAGCTGAGTTCAGACCTAGCTTGGGGATCGAGAGTAGCGTGGCCAGAGTCTGTTATCACTTTACCTTTCTTATGTATTTCAAGTTTATTTGTCTTAAGTGTATGACGTTTCCACTTGCAAAAACCTTAAACCGTATCTTGAATTGTACTTTGAAATTCCGCACTCTGATTCTGTACTACTTAGGTTTTACCCATGAATGTGTTATGCTAGCTACTCGTATTTGTTGTTTAACCTGTTTTAGCCTTAGCACTTAGTACCGGGACGGTAGGAGTGATCCGTTCTGGTATTAAGTGTGGTGGTAACGCCCCCGAGTTTACAAGTGTTATCTCTTATTCCCGATAAACTTTTTGAAATTAAACGAAATTTTTCAGTAGTAAATTTGGGGGTGTTACAGTTTCACATATCTATACTCATCTCAATCAACAACATACACAAACTCATGCTTTTATAGCTTTCTCAGTTTTTCTTTCAACATATAATCCACATATCTTATAACATCATTATCACGATATTATTTTTTATACAATAGCTCCAAGCAAGATATCATGGAAAAACATATGCACATTTCACATAAAAGGCCTAGCTACTATATGTGTCCTTGCCGATGCGACTCTAGTCTCTAAGAATGCAAGACCTACGATTCCTCCACCACTACCATTGGAATATCATCTAGAAGTCAAAGTACATAATACTAAACCTAGGAAAATTAATTTGGGAAAAAATAAGGTAAAGGAGAGGGAGGAAAAATAGAGCTAACTCAAAAGTGGAAGGCTTAGGCAAGGGTGTTACATAGTGGCAATTAGGTTAGTGGTATGGTGGTGATGGTTTGTAGCTAGCTATAGGGAAGTGTTGTGGCTGGCGGTAGGGAGAGAAAATAAAAGAAAGCAAAGGAATATGGGGGTTAGGTTAGGGTTGTGATTAACAACAAGGGTAAGATCATGGGTAGGAGGAGAAGTGAAGGAGGAGAGGAAAGGAAAGGGCTCGATGGTGGTGGGGCATTGGGCAGTGACAGGCAAAGAAGGGAAAAGAGAAGGAAAGGCTTAGGATGATGAGTGAAGGGCGATGGTAGTGAGGCGGATGATGACTGAGTGAGGTATGACGATGAAGGTATGTAAAGGAGGAAGAGGGAAGGATTGGTAGTGGTGCTGGGTGGGACGGGTGGCGAGGATGATCGTAGGGGTTACATGGGAATGGGTGAGGAGGAAATGGGGAACAGGTGGTTCTTAGACGAGTAGGCAGTGGAAGGAGGAAAGGAAGAGAGGATCGATGAATGGAAATGAGTGATGACAGAGGTGGTGGTGTTGGGATGACGATGACAGCAATATGAAGAATGAAAAATACTAGGGAGGTTGGGGGAAGGCTTGAATGATGGCTTAATGCGATAAGGAAGGGAAAAAGGAGAAGGGAGAAATGAGTTCTAAATGTGTGTGTGTATATGTGTGTGGCTATGAAAAAATCAATGGGGTAAAGGAAGGGGAGAGGAAGAAAGCGACATGTAATGGGTTCTAGCTTGGAGTGTAAAGGGAAGGTGAAGGGTGGTAGAGGTGTAGGGCAAGGATAATGTAAGGCTGAAGGTATGAGTTGTTAGGGGTTGGTATGGCAGGAGAAGGCAAGGATGTGGATGGTTGGGAAAAGAAGGGAGGAAGGGGACAATGGTGTTGGAAAATGCCTTATTCAGCCAATGGAGGAAAGGAGGAGGGTGAAGGTTGATGGGGAAAAAAATAAATGGGTTGGGCTGGGGCGTATAGGCAGGGGAGAAAAAAGAGAGAGAAAAGGTGGGTTGGTCATAGGTCGGGGTGAAGAAAAAGAAAATAAGAATAAGGAAAAAGATAGGAGAGAAAAAAATGGAAAAAGGATAATTTTGGGTTTAGGATTAGGTTTAGATATAAAATTTTAAAAATATATAATTTTATCTATTAATTATCTAGAGTTAGGATTAGGATAAGAAAAATATAATGATTTGAAAATTAAAATTAAAATTTGGTTAAAATAGTAAATAATCATTATTAAAATTAGACAAAATTTTAGATTATTACATATATTAAGGTTGATAATAATTTACAAATTGTATGATAAAGTTTTGCAACGCAAAAAATGCTAAATGAAACTAATAAAAATATGATTCTTGTGGTAACCTACTTGATTCTCCAGCTCATTAGGCGTTGATTTATCATTTTCATCTTTATATGATATATAATCAATTACAATGATGTATTTCTTAATTTTGACACTAATGTAAAAGGCTAGTTAATCTCAAAGTATTTTTATTAGCAGCGTTGAACCATCATTCTTAGCGCTTTCTTGTTATGGGAGTAATAGGAGTGGAAAAACTTTCCTTCTATTTTCTACCTTTTATATAAATTATTTAATAATATAAAAGAATTTAAGTAAATGCCTATTTTAGATTAAATTGAGATCTAAAATGGGTATTCATCTAAAAATAATTTAATTTATATATGCTATAAAAGATATGTAAATCATGAGGATAATTTTTCTACCTCTATTACTCTTATGCTAAACACGCACTTATGGTTGTGTGATTTCGAGATTGGTGACAGATCTTAAAATTGGCGAATTCACCTTGTTTATGACTAGGAGCAAACAATGCTGGAGCATCTCCATCTCAAGAGTTAGCATATTTTAAGACAATACCAATTTTTCTTGAAAATCTTGAATACCTTCATAATAATCTAATAATGTTTCATTAGGGGATTCTTATAGATATTACATATTTTCATCAAAAGAGGACTTCACTAGTGATATCTAATGTGTAGGAAAATGACAATGAAAGGATAACAAATTTGCAAGGAAGATAAAGCTACATGACATGAAAATTAATTATTGATTCTTTCATGTATTATCATGATTAGGTTTTATGTAGCTTTTATAATTTATGTAAACTTTGTAATATCTTATCATTGTAATTGTAACTCATTATGTATACCATATGAACACGAGTTGGTTTAACGCTTATATAATTAGGCTAGTTGCTTTGAGCTCAATTAAGGAGAGTTAGGCTATGCTTCACTGTCATATGTGTGTATATATATGTCATGTACATTTGGTAGTGAAGGAAAATGCCATTCAACTGAACACTTAATGAATAAGAGTCAAAACTCTTAGCCATCTTTTTTCCTATCTTTCTCTCAATTAAGGAGTGAAATTTAGGAGCCATTATCTAGAGAAATTAAAGGTTTCTATTTATAAGTTATTTTGATCTTGGAGTAGATCAAAATTTACCATTCAAGTTAACATTGAAATCATCCATCTTCAAGTTTTCTTACTTCTTAGTCAGATTTGTTGATCATCAAATGAAACTAAGATATTCATTTATTATCTTACACACCATAGTATATATTTTTTGATAAAACTTAGAGATTATAATTAAGTGTATATTTTAACCAATATTTTTTGCTTAAAAACATATGTTTTTTCAACCATCATTTTTAATGTTTATATTATATTTAGTAAATCTATTTTTTTAGTAGGGTAAAATAACTTATAGCCAATAGTTATAACTTCTTTAAATATAAACTAAATAGTATATAGATAGTATGGTTTTGGTGATGCGTATAAGATAATGAAGTTTTATAGTACAATCAACCAAAATGTGTTTAAGTTGTATATGTGTTATCTCATTTAAGATAAAATTATTTTGTACTCTCCGTATTTTTATATGTGACATTTAGGCACTTTTGGAAATATTTAATGTTTTAGACTTATAACACTTTTGTAATGCTTTTTGTGAGCCTAATTATTAATTAATACTCTATTAAAAGTGTAGTATGATTTTCCACTTTTACTCCTAAATCAATTTAGTTGTCACATGATTGGTTATTTAGTAAAAGTGCATAATGCTTTTTATTTAAATATGTCATTTGACATTTCTACTATGACATTGTTATTATGATAAAATAATTAATTAATGATATATTTATATTTGATATAGAATTAATTACTTTTATTAATAATTGTACATAAACTTAAAACATCAATTATAAATGTACATAAACTTCCATGGCTATCTCTCTCCCATTACCCATCCGATGAAATTCCACTTAGGTTATATATATTAGATTTGTGATCGTCCTTGGAAGTAACTTGATTTCTTGATTATTTTCTACTACAAGTTGTTCCTTATATACAACTATCATGAGCCTAATCTTAAGCTAAGATAATTAAATTTGCATAATCAATCACTAAAAATTAGGGACTAATTAACTATACAAAAGATATGACCAACTTGCCAACTATATAACATATATGGTAAATCAACTTAAATAAATTCATCAATATAGTCAACTTGCCAACTATATAACATATATGGTAAATCAATTTAAATAAATTCATATTCTATCACACCCTCGTAGTCATAGCGGAAGGTTGTTGAATGTTGAGACTATCCCAAAAATTATCAAATAATATGCACAGAAGTTCTTTTGTAAAGATATATGCGATTTGATAACGTGACGGGACATGAAAGACACACACCTCTCCTTTTTAGACCTTTTTACAAACAAAGTGGATGTCCATCTCAATATGTTTAGTGTAGTGATGTTGTATTAAATTTCTGGATAAATATATCGTACTAACATTATCACAATAAACCAAAGTTGCCTTTTTGATAGGACAGTTATGATCGAGAAGGAGATTCCTAATCCAATATGATTTGGAAACAACATTAGTGATACCCTTATATTCAGCTTCAACACTAGACTTGGAAATTGTAGGTTGTTGCTTAGAAAACTAAGAAATGAGATTAAATCTCTAGCATATTTCTGTTGAGAGAGAAAAAGGTCATATTTGGTGTGAGTGATAACAATACCTAGAAAACAACTCAACTGACCCAGATCTTTCATAGCAAATTTAGCACTGAGAAGAGAGATAATAGAACATCGAAGATCATCTGAAGAAAACTGTGAGTATAATGTCATCAGCATACTATAAAATATATGCAATGTTAATGCTACGACAATATATTAAAAGTGAGTGAATTGATTTGTTATGATTAAAACCAATAGTAGCAACGAAATCTGCGAACCATTGATACTAGGATCAAGGAGCTAGTTAAGACCATAGAGAGATTTACATAACAGATAAACATGATTAGGATGAAGTTGAATATCCATTAAGATATTCTCATTACTTGGTCTCATTTCTCTCTCTTGTTAGTGTAGAATTTACCATAAAAGATCTAAGTTAGTTGAGTTATTTTCTAGATATTGCTGTCACTCGCACCAAATATGGCCTTTTCTCTCTCAATAGAATATGCTGGAGAGATAATCTCATTTCTTGGTCTTCTAAGCGACAACCTATAATATCCAAGTCTAGTGTTGAAGTTGAATATAGGGGTATCACAAATATTGTTTCCAAGTCCTGCTGGATTAGGAATCTTCTTCTTAAGCTTAATTATCCTATCTAAAAGGCAACTTTAATTTACTGTGATAATGTTTGTGCGATATATTTATCTGAGAATCTAGTACAACATTAGCGTACTAAACATATTAAGATAAACATTTACTTTATTCGTGAAAAGGTCTAAAAAGGAGATGTGTATGTCTTTCATGTCCTATCACTTTATTAGATCGTAAATATCTTTATAAAAAGGCTTCCGCTCATATTATTTGATGATTTTTGGGATAGTCTTAGTGTTTGATAACCTCCCGCTAAGACTGCGGGGGTGTAATAGAATATGAATCTATTTAAATTATTTTACCATATGAGTTATATAGTTGGCAAGTTGACCATATTAATGAATTTATTGAAGTTGATTAATCATATTAGTTATATAGTTGACAAGTTAACCATATCTTTTGTATAGTTAATTAGTCTCTAATTTGAGTGATTGATTAGATAATTGTAATTATCTTAATCTAAGATTACATTTATGAAAGTTATATATAAGGAACAACTTGTATTGAAAAATAACCAAGAAATTAAGTTATATCAAGAACTATTGTATAGTTTTGATCCAAATCTGTAGCATCTAAAAATTATAAATTTGCATCTATTAAGATGGATATGAAGATCTGAATCGAATCCGTAGTAATTACCAGCGAGCAGGTTGATGTTCCACCAAGGCAGGATAAGTTTTTGTGAAACACAACCAAGTTGACCGTCAACAAATAGCCACTAAGGCCTAAAGCTATAGTAGTGATTGTTTGTCGTGGACTCATAGTTAGGACATATTCGACATCTATTCTCTTAATGATCATCATTTCACTTCTACTTAGACTGGCATTCTTTTTAATGCAAATGATGATTAACACTACAAAAGAATAATTATTGATCGGTAAAATTTGTGAAAATGCTACTGAATTAACATTTTAAATACTTATGTTCATATAAAATTTAATTATTAATATCTTTTAATATATATAATTAAAAAAATTTAAATAATATTATGCAAATATTTTTATATATTAAAATTTAAAAAAATAATAATTGAAATTTGTTTCTAAAATATGTGATGATAATCATTTAAAAACTGAAGAGTCGTACTAGCTATTCCAGGAAACACTTGCAATGATGGTGCCAGGGTGAAACAAAGAGAGTAAAGAGGGAAAAAGGACAAGAAATAATGATGAAAAGAAGCCCTATAAAAGCGAAAATTGACTTCACGATATGAGAGGATAATGGGGTTACGTTATGTCATTGTGTGTGACAAGAATCTAATGTTTGTAACTCAACGAAAATTTAAAAATTAATTTAGATAAAAACAACGTAGATTAATTTTTTTTAAATAATATTTGAATAAGTATAATTATAATTATATTTGGATTAAGATAATTATAGATTAAAAATAAAGTAAATGATATTTATATATTTTTATTAAATTAATAAAATATTAGAATTGAAGATATTTATACCCTATTAAAGATAAATATCATTTTTATTATTCTTTAAAACTACGATTAATAAAAATAGAATTTATGAGAAAAATAAAAAATTATGCTCCAATTGAAATAAATAAGTATTATAAAAAAATATTTTAAATAAAATAAATAAAAATAAATAAGATTATTCATCTCAAATCATCCCAACCCATGACGTATGAAAATCCCAAGAATTTAATTTATGCATATGGCATGCATAATTGTTTATGAAGGAAGATAGGTTAGCGTAATAGAGCACGAAAACGGTCCCACGGGGAGCGGACTAACTAAAACGGAGTTGAATTTCAAAGAATAATGATAGCTATATATTTCATAGTATAATCTTTGATACTTAGCCCATCATTCCGTCATTCACATGAGGCTTTACCAAATCGTGCTTTATCAAGCTCTGATCCGTTACACATTTTTTGTTGGGACATATTTATCTTTTAGTATTCAATAGGACCAAACAGAGCAAAAGGAAGGGACAAGAAATGACAAAAGCACTTGACCATAAAAATCACATTCTTTGAAAACACCTTTAAACTTTGGAATCACTCAATGCAGAATAGGTGTTTTATAATCCATCAAAATCCGATTTCGTTATAGAAAGCCTTTTTGATTTCAATGATAAATTATATTGAGGTATCCTAGTATTTGATCACATATGTTTTAAATATATTGTATTTTATATAACTTTACTTAAATATTTGTATATTTTAATATATTTTTACTATTTAGATGCTAAAAAAAATTAACCTAAATATAAAGGTATCTCAATAGAATTATACGAAACAAACCTTACCCAAAAAATATTAGGTTAAATGTTAAGATACCTATATACAATTTATCATAAATTATAAATTAGGTTCGTTTTGACAATTTTTTCAATACATACAAAATTAAGTCAATTTTAAACTTAACTTTACTCTTAGCTCATTTTTACAATAACAACTTTATTTTACTTTCTCTTTACATTATCCTCTAAAAATAAATTTATTTCCCTATAATATTATCATAAAATCTAGTTTTTTTTGGTTACTTTATAGCTTGTTTGGAACTAATTAAAAAAATGAGTATACAAGATAATCACTCTTTTTTTTTGGAAACTTGATAGGATAAAAAAGCTTCTGAATATAATTATTTTATATATTTATTTTTTAATTAGTTCCAAATAAGAGAGCCATAAAAGCCAAACATAAACAATCAACTTGGGAAATAAACATACGATCTTAGAACAACTCACACTACCCTTACTGAACAACTCACACTACCCCCATTAAAATCCTTGTAAACCTTTGAAATAAATTTTAAAGCCTTCTAAAATAAAAAGCAATAACGACACTTCAGTAAATGTAGCAACACTTTCAACACATGGAACATTAAGAGCCTATAATATGCAAGCATATATGTTTGTTATAGCAAATCAAGGCTGATCTTACAGAGATTAGGTATTAAACACTAAATTCCCACTTTCAAATATCTAAGATCAAATCAATTAAAAAAGAAATTTAAATAAATTGTAAAATTCTAATCCCTAACTCTGATAGAACGTCAATTACATATGAGAAGACTATGTGTAACATCCCAAAATTCACTACTTTTTTTTAAGAAAGGCGGAAGTAATTAAAATATAAACTTTTAAATTAAAACCCGTGAATTCTGGGGATGTTACGACCACACCTAGTACCAGACCGGTTCTCTCCGACTGTTCCAGTACCAAGTGCTAAGGCTAAGAAGAGATTAACATTAAACCAAATCAATAGTTCATAGAAGAACTAGAAAGATCATAATATCAAAATCAGAGTACGCATGAAGGTTTACAAACCAATAGAGTAAAATCAATCATAAGATAGAAATCAGAGTGCGAAATCAAAATTCCTCGAAGGGAATAATCTTACAATCGATAAAAGCTTCATTTGAAATACTCAGTACAAGGTAGTAAATCAAATAGGATAAATCAGATACAAGAAGAAATAATAGAAATAAATAAGATAACAAGAAGAGTGGATCCGGCCACACTACTCACGAATTTCGAGCCAAACCCACTCAACACTCAGCCCCGACTGATGTCTCGCCCACCTACACAAGTCAGAAGGGCATACTACTCGTGGGAATGAGCAGCACCCATGAAAAGGGTGATCAGTACGCTACGTACTGAGTAAGGTAACCAAGCACTAAGGCCAACACATAAGCACATAATCCATGCAGAAAAAAGATCATAAAGACGATCATGATATCATAACAACGAATAATCATTCGGGTATATACGTAAAAGCCCAATTATAATCCGGATTAATTATTTAATTTATCTCTGATTAGGAATCGTTTCACACCATGATTTTTATCAAATCCATGCGAGTACGGAAGCCCCCACTATTATAGCCGGTGGATCGGAGGCACATAGGGTATCATACCCTAACCACTATTATAGTCGGTGGATCGGAGGCACATAGGACTACGCGTCCTAACCACTATTCCTAACCGGTGGATCGGTTGGCCCTGGCTCGCATGGTGTCCCACTGTAAGTAATTAGTATCTTTTAGGCATTTTAGCAAAACTCTGGTTTGCGGTTGTTGAGCTCAGGAACCCCCACTATTATAACCGGTGGATCGGTTTACGCATAGAGCATCCTGCTCTAACCGCTATTATAATCGGTGGATCGGTCACACATAGGGTAAAAACCCTAACCACTATTCCAAACCAGTGGATCGGTTGGTCCCGTCTCAATGATCTTCCACTTTAAATAATTAGTGTCTTAAGTATCTTATTCAAAGCTTTCACCCTGGACATGCATGAATCACTCCCTTTACACTTCACACATCACAAATCATAAATTCCATCCTCATAATTATACTTTAGTCACCAAATACACTTGATACCGCAAAAACCCTAAGCAGTCACACCAAACCCTAATTATCCACACAAACCCTAGCTCGGTTTCCTACGTACCCATATAATGCTCCACACACTATTTTCCATCCAAAGTTTTCAAACACCCAAAAATCTTTCACATTACCTTCCTTACATCCCAAATCAACTTTTCATACGTAAACTTTACTCCCATGCAGACTTTACACTTCCCATACAAACCCTAATACCACCATACAACCATTAAATACCACCATACCACCACTAGTACCATCATGCAAACCCTAATACCACAATATAACCATAAATACCGACATGCAAAACCCAAGATTTCATCATACAAAACTCTAAATTCAATCCACACAAACCCAAAGATTCATCCATACCAAACCCAAGGTTCAAACCATGTAAAACCCAAAGATTCATCCTTACCAAACCCTAAATTCAAACCATATAAAACCCAAAGATTCATCCATACCAAACTCTAGATTCGAACCATATCAAACTAGAGATTCATCCATACAAAACCTTACATTAGATCCTTCCGTACAAAACTATAAATTAGATTTTTCCATATAAAACCATAAGTTATATTCTCCCACACAAAACCATAAATTAGATTCTCCCAAATAGAACCATCAATTATATTCTCTCACACAAAACCATAGATTAGATTCTTCCATATAAAACCATAAATTATATTCTCCCATATAACACTATAAGTTGAATTCTCCCATATAAAACCATAAATTAGATTCTCCCATATAAAACCATAAATTATATTTCACTCTTCCACTCATGGGTCATTAAAATACTTAGGTCAACTCACATCCCTTGATCAACTTCTTTCCCCCATTATCCCTTTTCATCCTTTCTCTCACCCAAACCACACCAACATCATCACATGCATGTCTCAACACAGGTATCATCACATATACAATATTTCATCATATATAGTACTCATGCCATACAAAAACATACTTCAACTCCACATCATACCACATACAAAATAATTAATAATAATAAACATAGGATACATAACATGTGAAGTACATAATGCATATAGGCACACAAAAGGCTTTAGTAACACCCTTACCTAAAATATTACCGGTCTTGGAATACGCTCCTATATTACTTGAGAGCTTTGATTGGGCTCACCTACTATGGGAAAATACTAGGGTTAGGTTTCCTCTTAAGAATGCTATTATTTCTAACTTACCCCAAGACCTTATTTTTAATTAAAATATTATTATAATAAAATTAACTACACAAAATAATAGTAGAAAAAAAACTAGTAATAACACCAATGAACTTCAAAACAAAAGGGTGATATAAGGGTCTCTACCCTTCACCCAAAATAATTTTAGTAAGGATGAAAATAATAATAATATAACTTTAATAACAACTAAATATTATAAATAAAGATAATATTAAGAAGAAGAATAATAATAACAATAGTAATATATAAGCCTTATATTTTAAGGTGGGATTTCAACCCTGCCTCTAATTAATTACCTATTATTCATTAACATAAATACATAATAAAATTAATATCATATATAATAATATTCAAATAATAGAGATGATACTAATATTATTATTAATGGTTATAAAAATAGAAATAAAAATACTAAAATACATAAGTGCGAATGTTAATACAAAATTAGGGCCTAAGATTTTCCAAAATAATTAATAAAATGATAATAATAATTATTCTAATAATTATAATATTAATAATAGTAAGAAGAATGATAATAAAACATATAATAATTCAAATAATAACTTAAAATTCAAAACAAACAACACAATTAGTTCATTCCTACTCTATACCCTGCAAGTAAAAATTGGCATCAATATTATGTCTAATAATAATATTAATAATAGAATAGAAATAATTATTATATTCGAATAATTACTAATAATTGAAATAAAAACAGAATATATTATAATAAATAGTAATTAAGGCCTAAGAAGGTTTAGAGTTTCACCTTGAGTCGGCGGGGATGGGCGGCACCAGTAATGGTGCATGGCGGTGGCCGGAAAAAGAGTCTAAGAGGGAAAAAGATGAAGAAAAAGAGAGAATGAGAAAGGGAAAAAAAGAAAAGAAGGTCGTGGTTAGGTAGAGGAGAATTAGAGGGAATTTTTGGGTGGTGTAGAGGGCAATAGAAGTGGCAGTAGTGGCGGCGGATGGCGGCTTAAAGGTTGTTGGTTACAGATTTCTGCTCGGCGGGCAAGAGATTTCGCACGGCTATGGCTGCTCGTGCGAGAATAATCGAAGGATATAGGGAGCTTAGTTAGCTAGAAGAAATTGCAAGGAAGAATTTGAGATGCTGCGGTGGCGCTGAGGTTGGCTATCGGCGGCGGAAGATGCGTCTGAAGTCACGGTGGTGGCAGCCCTCGCTTAGGGTTTCGGGTGAGAAAAAAAATTCCAAAACTACTACAATTAGGCTATTTATAGATGGTAGACGGGATAATAGGGTTTAGGGGGTCGGTAGAATAATTTATAGAAAAAAAAACTCCTTATTTTAAATAGAATAATTTATTTAATTAATTTCCAAAATAAGATCCTTAATTAGTTAAAATACCCAAATTCTCTCCTAATAAAAATAGTTATAAATTTCTTCTTGATTTATCCTAATTAATTTCCTTTTATTTTAATAAAATAATTTATTTAATTAATTTTTATAATAAAACCTCATTTAAATATAATATTTAAAATTAGAAAATTTCGGTGCATTTCACTATGATCTATCAAAAAGCATCTAGAATTAGTTTTACCATAATTATGATCCTATCAAAGAGATAAGAAAGATCAAGAATTAGTTAATTGGTATTGACAGGATGGATAAGCCTATATTAGCTACTAGCCTTTTTCAGGGTCTAATAACCATATTCAAACAAATCCAATTGCCTACTTTCATGGTAATTAAATATGATTTGAACTCGTTAAGTTTCATGCCTATTCCTTTTAATGTCTCAAATAGAGCTAAACTACTCTTGTGATCAAGTCTACCTACTTAATCATTAGCTTTCTAGTATTAATCTTTACCTTCCAACCCTTCGATTTGATGCCTCATATTAGTTATCATGGTGATTAGGCTTTTTAATTTTTAAGAACCTAATAAGTAAGCATTCTAACCAATTAACACATCAAAGAATATATTTTTATCTCATATCCCAATTCGTTGTTGCTCCTTGAATTGCACATACATAGTCATGGAAGTCGTATATAGAAATCAATTAAAGCATATAATCAACATCATATATATTTAAATATAATAAGAAAGAATACGAAATGCTTATTCTTTGTTGCTCCTTGAATGAATATGACAATCCAAAACCCAAGAAGATGAAATCTTGAAGCTCAATTCTATCTCAATTCTTCAATTTATAAGAGAGTATTTTTAAAATAGCAAAAAACAAATACTAGCAATTGTGGAAAACTTTTGATTCCCTTATGGTTTAATAAGACATTTTTATATAACACCAACATAGTTTATATATCACCCTAAAATTTATAATTGATTTTTTTATAAACAAAGCGTAAAACAACATAATTAGATGTTATTGTCATACTCGATATAATATTGGCTTACAAAATCAGCCCTACATTGAATACAAGAAAAAATAATTAAACACTAAAAACATGGTTAACACAAAGAGTGGGGTAGATTTCATAAATTTAAACAAGTGTATGGAGGATCACTTCGAGTACGAAAGGAAAAATCCATAAAAGAGATACATTAGGAACTAATAGTCTAACGATGTATCAAAGCCAAAAGTATCAACTGGATAACCTGACTCTACGATCTAAGTCCCAAAATAGAAATAAACACTTTTCCTTAAATAGTGTATCATATGCAACATAGCTATCGAATGGGTCCTCAAAGACCTACACAAACTCAATTAGGCCCTCTACTCGTGGAAATAAGCATCACTTATGAAAATGATGATCAGTATACTAAGTAGTAAGTAAGGTAATGATATAATCATAGTAAGGCCACACAATGTTAGAAAGTACTACAACAAAGGATAAACACATATAAATTAACATATAGTGCTACCGACCTATTTATTTATTTCTGATCTCATAGTAAAAATGAGATAATCAATATCCATAATCTTGTTTATGTTGAGTTCAGGGACCCCACTATTCTTAGCTGGTGGAATGGTATTTTTAATACACAACTGCATAGCATCAAGCTTCTGACCACTATTCTCAAATAGTAGAATGATATCAATAATATACAACCCCAAGGCACAAGCTATTAGGCACTATTATCTTCCAGTAAAATGGACAAGTCCAATCGATACTGACTTACGTGATATTTTACTTTGAGCGATTAATATATCATCACCGATTAAAAACATTCCAATGATTTATTTCAATTTAAGTTTAAGGAATCCATTATTCTCAATTAGTAGAATGGTATAACCCTAGGACATAAAGCTTCTAGCCACTATTATTATCTAGTGGAACATACATAAACAACCCTAGGGTAAAATATTCATAGCCACTATTCTTATATGATGGAATGAACAAGTACAATCGGTTCTAACTCATTTGATCTTTCACTATAAATTATTAATATCTTATTCATGGTTATTTATTTCAAGGACATCATGTGAACACACATATAGACATGAAATGCACATGAACCATATTAACCATTTAAGACCCATAAAATTCAACCACGAGAATACCAATATATTTTCCCAAGGACAAAGCCATATTCCCCCCTAAGAAATCCTTATTTCATAAATTAAGCATAACTTCTCCCCCGGTACTTATTTTATCACCAAATTCAGTACCCATTCTTAAAATATTATTATTGAGAATGAACCCTAAAATCAAGATTTAACTCCAACATCTTACACATGGGATAATAACCTAACTTTAGTAAACCTATTTACATTTCCCTATAAAACCCTAATTTTATAATTAAATCATAACTCTCACCTTGAGTCTCATATAGCCACCAAATTTAATATGCATTCCTAAAATGACAATATTGACAACATATTAAGAATTTAATGTTGAACTTAAACATTTCGCTCATGTGATAATAATCTCGCTCTTAGGGTTAATATTCCCACTTAAAGCTACTTTTTTCATCTATTGGACTTAAACTATTCATATTCACTCCAAACATTTTACATAATATAATTAGCATATTTTGTACCAATTATCATATTAATATACCCAATATTATATTTTTAACCCATATAAACCAAACTTCTATGAGACAGCTAAAATACCTATTTTCTACAAAACCTTATGAGTCCCACTACAAAAGAAATTTAAACCTCCAATGTATAATATCATCATAAAAATTCATAACCACAGTTATATATCGATTCCATATATCCTAATTCATGTCAAACCACAATATGTACAAATACATACTTTCACAACTTTCTCACTTTTATATCATATGATACAACATATAAATTATCATCATAATAATATTATACATATAGGAATTCTACACATGATATCACATATAGATACACATATTACATGTAAAAGCCCTAGCTATGATATATATTCTTACCAAAGCATCTTTTGTCTTTAATACCCTCCTTTAGTGCCACTTGAATATCACCTAGAAGTCAAAATACAACAAGATTAGACTTAGGAAAAATTAAGTAAGGGAAATTATGGAAAATGAGGGGGAGGAAAATAGAGATAAATAAAAAAGTGGGAAGCTCGTATAAGCGTGGTGCATGGTGGAGGGCATGATGATGCTCTAAGGAGAAGGTAAAACGGAAGTTTCAAGGAAGGGAGAGCATGGCTAGGGCATGTATAGGTCGGGGGAAAAATAGTGCACAAGTGGCACATAAGCTAGGAGTGAGGGCACAAGTTGGGTGTGCAAGGGATGTATGGCCGTGCTAGGTGAGCATGAGATGGGCATGCCTTAGCCAAAACCAAATCGAATAGGGAAAATGAGGAGGGGAAAAGGCATGTTTGTGGCATTGATGGTTGGCAAGCAAGGTGGTGGTAGTGGTGTAGTGTAGCTGGGATTAATGGTCGGCAACGATAAGGAGTGGTTGGTGGTAGTAGGGGGTGGCAACGAAAAATTACACGGAAAATGGAGGGTGGATGGTGCATGTGGGGGAAAGAATAAAAAGAGGCATATTGGTGGTTATGGTGAGGTGCAACAATAGAGAAGGGTAGAAGGAGAGGGGAAGGCTCAATAGTGATGGTGCTGGGTGGTGATGGCAATGACAACCAATGTAGGGAGAATGAGGAGAGGTTCAAGAAGAGGGTGCATGCATATGTTTATATAAAGGCATAGATGGGATGAGACATAGGAAAAGTTGATGGGGGATCAAGGTTTAGGTGTGGGATGGGTTGAGGTTTGGTGGGGTAGAGGCACATGCTATGCATATGGGTATAGAGGGCTGTTGCAGAGGAGTAGGTGGTGTAGGCTATGAGTAGAGGTTTGGTGTGGCACAATTACATGGCTGGGAAGGGGAATATGAGGAGAAGTGAGTACATAGGGGTTGGGGGTGTGTTTAATCCAAAAGGGGAACGGAAAAGGGTAATGGGAATGGATTTAGGATGTGTGTAGAATAGGAATGAGAAGAAAGAAAAGAAAAATAAAGAAGGAAAAAGGAAAGGGGAGAAAGGAAAGAAAGGAAAATGGAAGAAATATTTTTTCAGTTAAGGATTAGGATTAGGTGTATGTTTAAAATTTAGAGAATTAATCTAAAATTTTAATCTATCAACTATTTGGGGTTTAGGTTATGCTAAAAAAATATAATGACCCAAAAATTAAAATTTAAGCTAGGTTAAAATATTTATTAATTAGGATTAAAATTAGATAAAATTTTAGGGGATTATAGTTTATCATTGAGAGAAGATAATCTTGTGAAGATAAAAAAAAAATGGGGCCAACACGTGCAACTTGTGGTGTTCAACACAACTTGGTTGCAATTCCTTTTATGTTACCCTTTCATGCTTGTTTAGATATACTTTAATATATTGGCCATAAAGTTATTGACTGAACTCGAAATGTGATGATTCAAGTTATGTTGGAAAGCAAAAGAAGAGAGATAAAAATTTTTCCAACTTCATTTTTGAATCATGGTCAAAATTTTCAAATCCTCATATTTGTAAGTTTATTTTCTCCTTAAACCACACACTCTCAACCCCATCAATACTTCAAACTATTACTTAACTTCCAATGATAGTTGAATATTTCAATCTTCAGTTAATGCGTATATATAAGGGGGAAATCATTGCAATATACTTGTTCCAAATAAGAAATATGTAGAAAAAACTATAAATTTTGTTAAAAGACACAAAAAATGCATATTTTACGTGTTTATAAAACACCTTTCATGAAAATCTAACTATATTATAACCTTAGAATAATAATAATAATCATAAATAATAATAATAATAATAATAATAATAATAATAATAATAATAACAACCTTCTGGGTAGAGTGTCTAATCTAGCCTAAAGTTTAAGACCAAAAGCATCCACCTATCACAAACACAAACTCACTAATATATGTTAATATCAAAATCCTTACTTTGTTCTTCAGAAGCACTAAACATACACATGAAAACTGATAGTGATTGAAGCCCTTTTACTACATGCAAAGCATGCACCAATTATTAATGTTGATGTAACCCCACCAAATTTACTACTATTTTTTTTGAATCTACTATATAAAATAATAGGGTATTACTGCCATACTTAATAGAAGTCTGATTACCGTACCGTTCTCTTATTAAGTACAAAGATGAAATAAAAGGAACTTTAATATGATAAATAGAAAATTTTAGATGTTTTATAAATCAAAAAATGAGTTAGGAAATAACCTTTGAGTACAACAACAATGAAAATACAACAAAAGTATATAAATATAGAACTTAAAGTCTATAAGGGTATCCAAACAAAAATTACTAACACTACTACTAATTCATCGAGACTTTATGCCTATAACCTATAAAAATAAAAGATTCATCTTCTGCATGTAAATAATCAAAATCATCAAATGCCTACACATCAAGAACATGGACATTTGCTTATGTGAATGAGCATTGACCATAATAAACAAGACATGCAGTGCATACATGATCATGCATATAACATAATCGCAACACACAATAATAAGAAAAGCTACACGTGTTAGTATGGCTTATGGTACAAAACTTAGAGAAAATTCAATATGAATATTGATACTTAGGTAATCATGTATTCTATCTATTTAGTCACTTTGAGAACATGAACCCTATTATTTATAGCTGGTGAAATAATCCACTATAATCCCATGGAAGGCCCCTAAAAATTATTCAAGGGAAAACTCTCATAAACCCACAACTAGATACCTAATCTTTAAGAACATATACCCCTTTATGATTATGTAGTTTGGACTAGTAAAGGGAAGATCCGAGGTCACTTTGATTCCCATAGAACTAGGTTTGCTAAACGCTAATAATTTTTTTCGATGTTGACTTATGTGATATTTCACTTTAAATGATTTTGATCTTTTGGATTGGATGTGCTTTGAGACCATGCCTAACACTACTATATGACTAATTTAATGATTTAAATACATTTTTTGACATGGATTAACAACCTAATAGATGGATTAATAATATCATGATTCATGATATACTCAATGGGTGCTATAAAGGCCTTGATGGGTAGACGCAAATAAGTATTTGATGGCTTTAAAAAGGGTAATGAAATCTAGACATTATCTTATATGGATTAATCTGATGGATTTGATTAATATTGAGTAAGAGTTAATGGAAATCCCATAAATGGTTGGGTATGGTAATGGTTAATAGGGAATAAGTATGTGAATGTCTTGTTGCATATTGTATGGGCCTTGTGTGATCACATAACATCAAGAATAATGCACTAATCACTTAAAGTAAAAGACTATCGAGCTGTATATGGGTCTAGGTTCCATGATTCTTGATTAGCTATCGAGGGTTAATCTACCTTCAGACTTTATTGGTGCCTCAAAGTTTGCTGTCGGGTGGGATCCTAGTAGATCTTGATGCCTTACCAACTCTAGACACTAATAATGTACTAGGGGGTATCGATACTAAAGGGTATGGTTACCTATGTGATTTTTTCTTTGCCTTTATGTCCATTGGTGGTTACTTGGCTTCGAACCAAACTTATTTCTATTAGTAGTTATGATGCGTGTATGGTTAGAGTTTCGAACTTGGATGGAGTTTATAGGGATTATTCGATGAGGATGGAGTATGGAGGTTGATGATGGGGATTCGAAGGGTTTGATGACGATGGAACACGAGGTAGTTCGGGAGGGGGAAGTCTCGAATTTTGGGATACTCACGAATGGGAGGTGATGGTTGAGTCGGTTTTGAGTTAAGGCATGGATGGTGGTGAGAGGCTGCAGTGAGAAGAACAAGGAGGCTTCGGTGGAGGGGACGAAGCGATGGACTGGATGGTTGTAAGGTTTGAGGATGGCGACGACGCTGCTGGGTGGATGGTGGTGGAAAGCGTTGCGAGGAGGTGCTGCTGGTGGGGAAGGGAGTGAGTCGATTAGTTATTGCTGGCTGGGAGACATCAAGGTTGCTGGCGTGGTTTAGGGTTAGGCTCGGCAATGATGGGTGTTTTTTAGGTTAGTGGTATTGGGTGGTGTAACCATTTTAGGGCTCGATGGATGGCGGTTTAGGGCTAGGGAAAAGATAGAGGATGGTGGTGGTGCTGTGATCGGATGGAGAGATGATTTGGAGGAGGATTTTTGGTGGGAGGAGGTGGGAAAAGATAAGTGGAAATAGAAGGATAAATTAATCTTTAAACCACACAGAAATAAAGATTAAGGTTTTGAGAACAAAACTGTTCACACAAATTCGGTTTTGTTTTGAGACAAATCCACACAGAATTCGGGTTTTAAGCAATGCTTAAGGTTGTTCTTCTTATTCAAGTTGTGTCTTTCTAATCAGTTTCCTATGGTTTATATAACCAAGGAACCGAGCATCTTCTCAAAAGATTACAAGCATATTCCCTCCCAAAAGCATTAATTCTCTTAAGACTAGCTAGTTAATATTTAGTTACTAACCGACTAAAAGTAAATAATAATAACTAGTACTTAAAAATAAACGTTACACTAGCTAACAAATGTTAACTAAAAGTAAATAACAATAACTAGTACTTTAAAAATAAAGTTACGCTAGCTAACAAACGTTGACTAAAAGTAAATAACAATAACTAGTACTTAAAAATAAATTTTACGCTAGCTAACAAACGTTGCATGAAGCCATGCATAGCCCATATTCATGCACCCGCTCTGAGTAGCATAACTGTCTTCCTCGGTGTTATGTTCTGTGACTCTACTCCCGCATCAAGTTACTTGGCTTCGATCTGGACCATAGTTCTTTTAGTTTGTGTAGATTTCCATGTGGTATATGAGACCATACAATGGTGTAGAGTCCATCTTTTAATGATAATAATAATTAGAATGAGTATTTCAATGATGATAATAATTGGAATGAGTATTTTGATGATAACAATAATTGGAATTAGTAGTTTCCCAACCTCATATGGGATATGCGTTTTTAGAGCGTGGATATCTATAGGCTTTGAGTGGTCCATAATAGACTAGAGTTTCGAGTTACTCTATACTTTGGTTTTCTATAATTTGAACTTTATACTTTGGTTTAATTTTTCCTCACATTTTTAAATATTGCAAATCGTTCAAGACTTGTACTTGGAAGCTTTCCTTTCCATATTTATATAACACGTTTGAGCGCACTCATCATTGGGTTTAGTTGGTTTGGTTTCTCAACCATGTATCTAGCATGGGATGGGTGGTTGGTGCCTATGCTATGTTAGGTGTGGTGGTAATACCCCATTTTCCTAAGTTTTATTAATATTTCACTTTCACAAGGTTTTCAAAATAAAATTTTTTAAAAGAGAAAAATGGGGGTGTTACAGTAGGTATTAAGGGAAATAAATGGATTGTGTAGAAGAAAAATGTAGCTAAGGCACATAGAATTTAGATTGATAGTTGATATTTTTACTGATGACAGGGTTCCAGTCAAATGAATAAAACATATTTTATTAGTTAAGTTAACATTAGGGCTTGTATAATGGATTCCACTTTGATTCCAAACTAGAGGAACATATCTAATAATTTCAAGTAAATGTAATGGCTTAATATATAGGTATAATGAGCATTTATATACCAATATTATATCATCAATTAAATTGTGTACAAATAATATTTATTTTTCTCTTGATATAAAGTGATTTTGATGTGCCCAAATGCTATGAGAAAGTTATAATTCAAAATTGTGTTAAATTGTATTTACATGGTTACTAATGATGGAACTTACCTATAACAAATACCAAGAGGTTATCAATTTGTGATCACACCCCTAAAATGTGTTCAGTTTGATGGGTTTAAAAATTAAAAAGAAGCTAAGGTTAGTACTCCATATATACATTGATTTTCTCTATAAGATGTAAGTTGTCAATGATAGAAGAAAAGTCAAAAGGCAAAATAAAACACAAGGAAAATTACTTACCCTCCTAAGAACCTATGTCTTCCAATAATGATTAAATAAAGGATTTGGTAAGGAATTAAATTAGGTTATTATATAGTGATTATTTTTATTTAAAGTATAATAATTATCTTGATTTTTAACTTGATTATAAAGGAGTAGGCAAAGAACCATCATGAAAAGGAATATACTCCATATAAACCTCCTATGTGAGTGGATGTAAAGGGTTAGCGATTATCTTGATTTTTAACTTGATTATAAAGGGTTTATCTTGAGGCTATGTAAAGGAATTAACTTGATTATATAGTGATTATCTTGATTTTTAACTTGGTTATAAAGGGTTAAAGTTAACAAGAATATTAGGTTAGCTATAAATGAACCAAAACAACAAATCATTGATAAAATTGTAAGGATTTAAAATTATCTACTTTTAAATATTATTATCATTTATTATCCCTAATTTAATGTCTCATTCATTAAAAACCTCAACTCATTTAGGATCATTATCACATGAAAATCAAAGTATCTTACAACAAATGTTTTTTTAGTAATTTTAACTCTCATGAAACTTTTAAGCCACTTATGACATTTGATCTCTTTTTAGAGACTTTTTAAATATAGATATATGATTTCTTGAGACTTTTCTATGTCTCCTAGACTTTTTCAAAATATCAAACTATGTCATTGACAAAAACACACTATTTATCATATTGATATGTCCTAAATTTATTTTTATGCCCCAAAACAACCCTTTTAGCTATCCAAAATTCATGAAACTTTAAGGATAATTATATTTTAATGTATTTAAGCTCTAAATTATTTAAAAAATTTATGTAATTTTCTTTAATATTTGGATTTAATATGATAGTTTTACATATAATAAGTCATCAAATTCAACTTTTCTTCTTTTAACTCTTATATAATATTGTGAAAATCAATCCAACCCATTAATTCTTGATTAGGAGGAGTTTAAAACAATAACTGTGTGCCCTTAGGTTGGTGCCACTGACCCACCCATCCTTTTTTTTCTACCTTAGTAATAACCATTTTACTCTTTTTAACTATCTTAAGTTAGTTAACATTTATTTTTTCTTCTCTAATATTCCCATGACATAAGGAGTCTTGGAATCCATTCCTTTGGGCTTCCTTATAAGTCAAAATTAGGCCCCTTCATACCTCATTTTATCACCAATTATTATACTTTACTCTTGGTTATTTTTTTCCCTTTTCACCTTCTCTCCTTTTTTTCTCACTCTCTCCCTTCTTCTTCCCTCCACATTTGCAACTTAACTCCCATCTCTCCTCCATTATTAAACATTATTCCAAATTATAATTTCTTTTGATATTTATTGGAAGCACACAATGCCAAAACAACATAATTGAAATCAATCTTGCAAGAATTAAATAGGAAAGAATAGAAATTGGTGTGTAATTTTAGTGATTACGGTTTGGTTTGATGAATTAGTGTTTTGCGATTTGGCTTAGGGTTTCAAATATGGATTAGTGGCATGAGTAATGGGCTATTTATGGTAGGTAGGATTTAAATTAGTGTTTTTTTTTTATTTTGGGGAAAATGTGGTTATAGAAGAGTGTTAGGGTTTTAGAATTTGAAGAATTTGAATTTGGGGTTGAATGGATGTGTGTATATGGAAGGTTATGGGATCAATGGTATGGGGGTATGATTTTGTTAATTTTTTTAAAAATATCTCTCAATTAAATCACACATAAATTGAATATATAGGACTTGAATATGAATAATAATAAATGTAATAAAGAGTAAACTCACTTAGGAAACCAATTAAAGATTCAAGCTTGTAACTTGCATCGCATGTTTTTTCATCATCGTTAAATGGGTCACATTTTTATGCATGGCTTCCATATCCTATAATTTAAATTCTTAACATAAGATAATCTAAAATTCTAGAATATAAATTCACACCCAAATCTATGCTAAAATTGGCACATATAATAATGACAAAAGATAAAACTTTAAACTAACAAGATTACATTTCTAACAATATCTAAATAACTTAATTTTCTAATATATAATGTCTTAAATAGTCATGGATGGTTCTCCCTCCTTATATATGATACACCATGTGCTCCACCTATGAATTTATTAAGATTCTAATAATGATCATTAAGTCCCCTTCTAATCCATGTTTAAACAAGTAAACTCCTTAAACTCCTTATGAGGCTCAATTATGCTAAAATAATGGGATCTAATATGAAATAATATAACCCATGACTACTTGAATTTTTAGGATATGTAAATTATCCCATTTTGAGAAGAATGTTTCCTCAAAATTGCATTATTATAGTACAAAGAAGGATTACACACATTAAACGCCCTTAAAACACCTATATAGTTATCTAGTGAATTGAGCTTATAGGCACATTCCCCAAACTATTGAAGAACTTTGAAAGGACCATATATCCTCAAATTGAGATTTTTCTTGCTTAATTGAGGAAAATTTTCCTTTATAAGGTGTAAACTAACTAAATATCCAAGAGAAAACACATGTTAGCTTCTCTGCTAGTTGACTCAAGCTTGATAAGCAACAATAACATTCTTGATGTTTGCACTTATATTCTCATGTAGACACTTGAAATATTACACTCTCTCATGGGGTTCATAATTCTATAAATATCCCTTATTCAATTTTCCTACATCTATTATCATATAGGGATTCATACCATAGACAATCTCAAAAGGATTCAAACATGTTGATTATAAATTACTTTTTTTTTGTAATCAAACTGCTTACATGCTAAGTTTACATCCAATCCTTAATACTCTTATTAATTTATCCTTGTAGTAAAGTACCAAGTGTCCTATTAGTCACCTCTATTTGGTCATCAGTTTATGGGTAATGAGAAGTACTAAATAACAACTTAGTTCCTAGTAAAAGAAAAAGTGTGTACCAAAAGTAGCTTAGAAACTTTGCATCTCTATCACTCATGATGCTTCTTGGAAATCCATGCAACTTCACAACTTCTTGAAATTTGAGACATGCAATATGAGTAGCATCATCCATCTTGTAGTGTGGTATCAAGTGTGCTTTGTTGGAAAAATTATCCACTATCTCCATGATAGAATACTTTCCTTGTTGATTCCTTGATAAACTAAGTATAAAATTCATACTAACTCCATTCTAAGGTGCATTAGAAATTGGCATTGATATATAAGTTCCTTCGTGAAAGAAATTATTGTCCTTTGGCATGTAGCACATCTTCCCATCATAGTTTTTACACCTTTGAACATGCAAGGCCAATGAAAGTGCTCTTGAAGTAGTTTTAAAGTATTATAAACTCCAAAGTGTCCTATGGTACCTCCTTTATGTACTTCCTTGGTGATAAAATTCAAATAGAAGATCATAGTATGCATAGCTTGTTGTGATTAAAAAAAAAGCCACCTTGAATCACATAAGCTCTAATACTTCCTTACTTCCTACAAGCTTAAAAAAATTTATATAAAGTCTTCATCATTAGAATAGAGGTATTTTAACATCTCAAACCCTAGCATTTTGATTACATCACCACAACATCTCCTAAGAATGGTCCTAATGCCTCATTTTTTAATATCATAAAAGAGCTAGGTGCATTGATTAACTCAAATGGCATCACCACATAAAGATGATATTTAATCTTGAAATCCATCTTCCACTCATCCACTCATCCACTTTTCTAATTTTCATTTGATTGTAATTGCTCCTTCAATTGATTTTAGAGAAGATCCTTGCTTCATAAAGTTTATCTAAAATCTAGTCATAGAAAATATTTACTTGATTGTGATATTTTTTTATCACCCTTATATTAATGTACATCCTCCATGTCATGTCCTTCTTAGGCACAATAACTCTTGGACACAACATTAACTCAACATCCCTCATATAACCTTTGTCCAATAACTCTTGGATCTACCTTTTGAAGCTCCTTTGGTTCTTTAGAATTGCATCAATAGGCCATAATTTTTGGAATATAAACTCATGGCATAAGGTTAATGGTAAGATTTATCCTTCTCCGTGGTGGTAATCCATGTGGTAAATCTTCATGATCATATCACAAAATTCCTTCACTAACACATCTACGCTCACATTAGGCTTAGATAGCTCTCCTTTCTATTATTATTTATTCACCACCAAAGCACAGAAATTTCCTTTCTCTTTGATGTTCTCCATCATTTATATCCCTTAAAGGAACAAATTCTCAAACTTAGGATTCTCTTTGACCTCGTATTCGATTGTGAGTTCAAATATCGACTTCAATTTGAATTTCTTTTTCCCTTTGCATACACTGTACTTGTTTAATACTCCATCATGTGAAACATGCCTATCATATTTCAATGGACTCATTAGAAATATATAACATGCATTCATTGTTAATATGTCACATAACACATCATCAACATAATAATCAATTTCAAAATTTAGAAGCACTTGTTTAAAGACTCTTTTTTCTTTATCTTTAATGAGCCATAATAAAGATTAGAGTCTCAAGTGATTTGCGGTCTTCAAGGTAAATCTTTTCTTCATCACCTCACTTTATAAACTAGAGTTCAAGCCATGATCAATAATAAAATTGCACAGTTTGTTTCCCACCTTACACTTTATATTGAAATTTATTTCTTTGGGTTGAAGATGGACATGGATGCACTTTTAGAACCATTTGAATTATGTAATGTTCTTGGCCTTCCTTATAATAAGTACACTCTATAAAATCTTTCTTTTCATCCTCTCTTCAATCTCATCATCACTACATGATTACATACTTAAAATCTCTCTCAAAGTCACAGCTCTTTGGTTGGGGCAATTCTTTGCAAAGTGCCCATAGCCTCTACACTTGAAACATTGGTTTCTAGCATTTTCTCCCATATTTTTTTCACCCTTTGATCTCTACCTTCTCTCTTTGATTATTAAAACCACCACCGCTATAGGGTTTGGAAGGTGTTAAAGATGAGGGTTAGGATATCATCTCGGCATTCTTCAAATGTTTCTCAAATTTCAAGGCTAATTTCACCAACTCCTCCAAAGTACCATATATGCATACTTAAACCTTCTCTCTCACATTCAAGTTGATACCCCTAAGTAATATTTAACAAGTTTGTTCCTTTTCTATTGGATACCACAAACCAATGCCAAATTCTTGAGTTTTCTAACATATTCCTCTACACTTTGTTTGATGAAGTTATCTTACTAAAACTCCTATGGCACAAACTTCCTTGTAAGATGCTTATTCAACTTATCTCATAACATGATCTTGGTCTTACCATATCTCTCCCTTAACTTCAAAAATTTAAACCATAATCTACCAAATTTATTGAGTTTCAAAATTTTTAACATGCATATTATTTCATTATTTGGCTCTTTAAACTTAAAAATTGCCTCCATGGTGAGTTGCCATTCTAAATAGACCTTAGAATCCATATTACCTTCAAAATCAAGAAGATAAAATATAATACATTTCTTTACATCATCATAAAGTATTTTTCATATCAAATCACCCCTCCAATTGTGTTTAACACTTTCTTCATCATCATCTTCAATTTGGTTTGGGGATAGGGTGGCATATGGTGTCCTCTCCATTGTGGTATTCTTCCCCTATATCATCCTCCTTGGTTGTATGTCTCCATGTGGTTAGAGGAAAGTAGTTGAATTTGAGCCACTAAAGCTTTATACTTGTATCCAATTTCCATATTTAGATTTTTTTAGACATGGCTAGATATGTCAAGTAAAAATATACACTTGTCTTCAATTTAAAGTAGACATCCCTAATCTTGGAAGATTCTTGATGAATTATTAATGGAGTATTGAAAGAATAGTGATGAATTCTTTCTAGAAAGGTTAAATTCTTATAGAAAATGTGTAATCTATGACTAATTTACCTTCCAATTTTGATGCGTATTGGAATCACTCAATGAAAAAAAAACATAATTGAAATCAATGTTACAAGATTTAATCAAGAAAGAATAGAAATTGGGGTTGAGATTCAGTTATTATGGTTTAGTTTGATGAATAATGGCTAAGGTTTTTGGTTAGGATGGTGTGGGGGTTTAAAGGTGGATCAATGGCATGATCAATGGGGTATTTTTGGTAGATATGATTGAAATGAATGTTTTTTGGATTATGTGTGTAGGGGGGATGTGGTTATGGAAGAGGGTTAGCGTTTTAAAATTTGAAGAAGATGAATTTGGGGTTGAATGGATGTGTGTGTATATATGATTATGGAATTGGTGGTATGTAGGGTACACTTGTGTTAAATTGAAAACAAAGTATCTCTATCAATTCATACAAAAAGTGAATAGAGAAACTTCTATATGAATCACACATAAATCATAATCAAGAACAAACTCATTTAGAGAACTAATTGGATATTCAAACTTGTAACTTCTATTGCAAATTTTTTCATTGATCTTAATAAATTCTATCTCCTAAAATATGATTTCCTAAGGTAATATAATCTAAAAATATATAAGATATACACACACCTAAATCTATGTTATAATCAGCACACATAAAACTTACAAAAGATAGAACTTCAAGCTCCTAAGATTAAGTTTCTAATAATATCTAAATAACTAAATATTTTGATACCTAATGTCTTAAATAATCATGGATGATTCTCCTTTATTATATATATCCACACCATGTGCTACACTTGTGATTTCATTAAGATTCTAACAATGACCATCAATTCTTCTTCTAATCCATGTTTAGACAAATAAGCTCCTTATTAGGCCCAATTGTACTAGTTTGGCCCAAATTTTCTTCTAAGGATAAAATAATGGTCTTTATTACAAAATAACATAACTCATAACTAGTTTAATTTGTTTTACATGCCCCTACATCATCCTTTATCTAACTTCCCCTTATGTTTGGCCTAGTAAGATGAGGTTAGGTTTGGTGAAAGGTCTGTTAAATGAATTTGGTAGGATTTGAGGTTCGTTGGAGCACCACCATACTCGTCAGAGAGCAGCCATTCATGTCAGAGCACCAATATTCTTCTTGTTTTGTTGCCTTTCCTAAAAAATACTTGTTGGTATTCATTTATTTTATATATGTTTATAGAATATTTGGTATTTTTATATAAGTGTAATATTTGATTTTTTAATATATTTGATGGGTGTGATTGTTGCACAATAGTAGGTTAGTATAAAAAACTAAATAGAGTGTTTATTGTTAATTTATTTTTTATTCTTAATATAAAATTTGTTTTTGTCAATATATGTTATGTAATTGCATTATAATTTGTTTTGGGTTCTTTTATCATAAAATTTGACGTTAATTAGTGTAACATATGTTTTGGTATATATGTTAGTATATGCATGTTAGGACGTTAGTATATATACTCTAAGATATTTAGTATGCTAGTGTAATACCATCATTTTGAGCATTTGAATATTTTATTTAAAAGAGCTATTTGTGGAAGCTAAAATATTTAAAACGTAGAATGTTACCATTGCTTAGTGTCATTCATATACTAAGTGCTAATATTAAATTATTTCTCTACTTTGTTGAAGAACAATAATCATAAGAAGAAGATAGAAATTTCATTTCAAGATTAACAATATTCTAATAATACAAAAGAACCCATATGTCATTTATAAAGTATATTAGGGCCTTAGTTCGAATGTTAAGGCATCCGATAAAACCATCAAACCAAATCGAGGGGTCCTACTTCATTTCTAGGATAACAACTCTAAAAGTCCTCCATTTCTAATATCAAGGTCTTTTACTTTGATTATTAATATTTTTTAGGATATCAAAATTATCACATAATGCACATATGACAACAAATCCATACTTAATAAATTTTTTCCAAGTTTTTCAAGTAAACCCTAATGTCAATGTTCCAAGCTAAATTTAAGGTGAATACTAAGGTCCACCTAAGAATTCACTAAGTCCTTCCTAGTTCAATTATTCATATTTTTGAGCATTAGATAATAAATGAACAAAATGTCCTTATAGGTTATTTACTAATTAAATTCATAATTTAATCCCACACTTTAATAGAATTGAATGAAGTTCATGAATCAGATAAATGACATTAAAACAAACACTTTAATATAAAATTATAAGTGTGAAAAAAATTTAGAAGTGCAAAAGCTACCCTTGGCATCCTCAAACATACTTTAACTCATATACCACATATAACCTTAATTATACATATCTATCACAAAATAGTTCATAATATTGAACATAATACAACACATGCTAGGTATACATGCTTGAAAATTATAGATTTTACGTAAACAGATAAAAATACCCCAAGACCATACAAAAAGATATAGATTGATAACTATATCTAAACATACTCAACTTCCAACGTCACGTTCAACCTCTCTATAATAAGGTCCAATATCTAGTTCAGCCTTCATATGGCCATCCTCAACACCATATTCAGCTTTTCTAGAATCCCCCCTCCAAGGAAAAAGAAAAGAAGGTTTATTATAACCAATTTATATTTAAAATTTTTTATTTCTATTTGATTCAAACAATTTATAGCATTATAAATGTTTGTAGCATTAATGTTTTAATTGCTAATTATTTATAAATATTTTAATATTTTATTTTATATGATATTATATATTTTTATAGAATTTAAAAATATTTGTTTTGTTTTTATTTTTATTTTTTTTCTACAAGATTAAATGACGATGAAGTGTAGAGACATAAAATTTCAAAAGTCATCCCTAATACTCCTTTTAGGAAATACATGCCATGGTTATTTTTTAAAAATTTCCATCCAAGATTTAAAATATTTTAGGAAATTTTAACACATTCATCCGTAATACCCTTTTAGGGATGATATCTCATGTTTATTTTTAATTTTTTTCAACCAGGATTTGAGTTTTTTAGAATTTTTTTGTTTAAAAAATACCATCGCTAATACCCCCTTTAACATTAATTTTGTCATCCCAAAAAATTTAAACCTTAAAATTAGTCAACAATATATTGGACTACATTAGTTGCTAATAGTGTAATTGGAGATGACACTATCGTTGCTAAAAGTAAAAATGATGATCACCATTTTTTTTAATCAAAATTTTCATCTTCTAGCTACAAAATATTAGGGATAATGTTATAGCAATAAAAATTTACCTCTAAAAATTAATGTCAATGACAAATATTGTCACTAAAGATGTTTTCCTAGTTGATGTAGGAGAATCTCTAGAAAACTCTCAATATTCTTCTTCAAATGATGAAGAATAAGAATAGTTAGCATACTTGGAGGTGGAACCAATTATACTTGAAATTTCCTATGCTTCTAATGTGTTGTCAAGTAACTCTTTCAGGTATTACACATGCTTATAAGAAATTCATGAAGTTCATGTTGATTGAAGATATTTGATATACATGTCCATGAAAATGGATTACAAGGAATACAAAGTGTAAGGAAGAACAATGCTACAAGACTACAAAGTTTAATTACATATGATTATATCTATGTATTGCATTATTAAGTTATATAGCTTTATTATTTTTGTGCTTACTTTGTAATACTTATAAATTATCATTGTAACCTTTAATATATATAGTGTGCCATGCCTTAAGAGGTTTATTTCATTAATAAGGCTAATTAGTGGGCTTATCAATGAAAGAGCCAATGAAAGAGCCTGCATGTGTTCATGCATGTATATACCCTGTACTCAAAAGATTTTGACATAACATGATATATGAATTCAAAGTTATTTCATGACTTAGAGAGAGAGCTACACGAGAGGTATGTTCTTCTTCTTCTTCTTCTTCTTCTTCTTCTTCTTCTTCTTCTTCTTCTTCTTCTTCTTCTTCTTCTTCTTCTTCTTCTTCTTATTCTTCTTCTCTCCTCCTTCTTCAATTGAGAGCATTGAGGAGTAGTAAGAGTGTTCTATTGATAAATAGCACATTCCTCATTAGAAGGAATTAGATCTTGGTATAGATCTAATCCACCATATCAAGCATTTGAGACAACATAAAAATCAAGTGGAGAATCAATTTGGTTGATGCATTTGTGACTTTATAATCCTTTAAAAAAGATCTTGGATTCTATAGAAGATTGTTGAAGATAATCTTCCACATCACTAGTATTGTCATAAACCAAGATATGAATAATAATCAATAAACACATAGAAGATTCATAATCCAAAAAAGTGAAAGGTATAAATTTTTTTGTAGTGGATGTGGAGAAATTTTATTCTCAAACTACTATAAATTATGTGTCAAAATTTTAATTTTTCATTTCCATTCCTAAACAACCTATTCAACCCCCTTTAGGGTTCTTTCACAAACTTCAAGAATTTAGAAGACAAATTAACTAAAAAAAACCAAAACTCAAATATACATCTTAACTAAATCACTTTCCAAGATTCATTAGATTTCCTCCTTTAACCTCTAACTTTTTCAACATTAAATGCCATGAAAATCATCATCCTTTCTCAACCTTCATCTGCCATTATATTACTTATAAAAATAAAGAGTTCTTCACCAAAATATTGAAAAAAACTGAAGCAACATTTCAACACATTTCCTTGATGTTTTTCTTCATGGATATCATCTTGTAAAAATAACTAAAATTAGTAATTAGGGGTTTTGAAGAAATTTCAAAGCCTAAAGGGTTCATTGTTGTCATCTAGGAGGCTCGAGGACAATTCATATAAGAAGAATGTTGTGGCATCGGGACTATAAAATATGGATATAAAGACTGATTCTTTGGCTGGAGTCTCGGTGGTTCTTAAGTTGAGTTATTCTCATGATTTTATACGAGTTTAGGTGCTAGTGAATGAATATTTGGGGGTTATGCATAATGCACCAAGCTATTCCCCATTGTCATTTTACCTCTCTTCAAAGGATAAAACTGCAGAGATCCTTAAGAAAATGTCAATTTTGTGAATGTTGTAAGGAGTCGAGTCCCACTTCGTGTTAGGGGAATTGAAAAAATAGGATGGATTTATATTACTTTGAGGCATTTATGACACTATTTTAAAGGTAATATTGCTGCAAAAATTAATTAATTTCCAAGATTATGAGTTATTTGAATAGTAAATTGAAGATGTATGTTTCATTTCAAAGCTCACGACTCTTCATTCATGTCATCACAACTCTTTAATTAAATTAAATACTCACCTATATTTTATTATAGTATACTCTAATAATCCCCTACTAGGCTATAATATATATTTTCCCATTTAACAACACGATATATGCTTGAGAAAAGGTATCTTTTGATTTAAATCAATCCATAGCTTTAGTATTTTAAAATTTTAATGAAGTTAGAGGTGTTCAAAAATTAAACCAAAACTTCTTCTATTAAAACTAGGAATACCATGCACATAATATTGTCTAATATCTTGATATGTCTTTGAATGTTGTAGCACTACTTTAGTCATATGCTAACTTGGTTCATGGATTTTTATAAAATTTAAATTCTATAAACCTCTTTCTATATCCAAAAAGGTGGAGTTTCTTAATTTGTACATACATAAATGTAAAGCATGTTTTCTCCATTAAGAGTTATAGCTCATCATAAGTACAAATGCAACACTTATGAACATTGAATTAATGTTTCATAAATCACTTATCAGAACCATTAAACCTTTATGTAGTTTCACTTAGCAAGGTTGGATTCCTATTACCGTTGCTTTCGTAGAATTTCAATCCCATTCCACTTGATGTCTTTCTTACCATATCTCTTGCTAATCATTTTGTAAAGAGATTTTCCAAATTATCATCCATTTTAACACAAATAATAGTAATAATACCATGTGAGATCAATTCTCTCACATGCTCATTAAGGCAGGAGCATTCCCCTCAAAAAGAAAAATAAGGATAATCTACTTATTAATTTTCCCAAAGTTGAAGAATTCAAAACTCTTCTTACTTGGGTTAATGAATAAGAAAGATTATAAGAAAGCCATATAAATACATGTATGACCAAAGCAGGTCGTCATCCCCATGATTAAGTTTACCTTTCATATTCTTAACCTTTTTTCTATATTTTATGTTTTGCTAGAATCTACCAAATTCCATCACTAACATTTGGCTTAATTGAATATGTTTAGCATTATGTATCAAATTGGTATTAAATCTAAAGGTTTTTAACTTTGGGTCATCATAATCCCATCACCATATTAATTCAAACCTCCATCCATTTGGATCTACATATTTTTTTTTCATTTATCCCATCTATACTCGATTCTTGCCACCTTGTTTTTTTTTCTCTCCCTCTCGGTAAACTTAATAAGTTTGCTTGTAGTCTTAGCCAGCATCGAAAACCAACCTATTTCTAAAGGTTTGAGTCTTGAATAAGCCCATAGCCTAATATGATATAGGGCCATTGAAGCTTTAAAAATAAACATGAGGAGGTTTTGGCCATTTTGGAATCTTTGGTACCAAATGCCAACATTCCTAGAGCAAGGAGTCCACTCCCACAAGAAGGAGAAAAGGAAAATGGTGCAAGAGATGAGTCCACTGACTTTAGCTTATCTTCTAGAAATTCCCTAGGTTACCATGAAGGAGGTGGTTGGTTAGGAGGGAGCTCTTAAATGATATGAAGTTTGAGATCTTGGAGTTTGATGAATCCCATAATCTAGAGTAGTTTTTAGAATTGGAGTTGATGTGTAATAAAATTTTCAGAGCTAGAACTTTAGATGATGAGAAGTCCTTGAAGGTTGTTATCCTCAATTTGAAAGGGCGTGCTTCCTTATGATGGAAGAAATTAGTACATTATAAAGGGAGGAAGGGCAAGTCCAAAGTTAGAAGTTGGGCATAAATGAAAAGGTTGATGAGGGAGAGATTTTTACCATGTTCTTATACTCAAGACCTATATAACAAAATGCATTCCTTAAGGTAATTTCCATTGAGTGTGGAAGATTATTTTTGGGAGTTTGAGAGGCTCATCATGAGGCTTGGGTTGGAGGAGTTTAAAGAGCACACAATTTCTTGGTTCTTAGGTGGTTTAAGGAGTGTCATTCTTAGGATGGTAGAACTCTATAAGTATTACACCCTAGATGAGTTGTTCCATTTATCCATCAAAGTAGATAAGATTAAAAGACAAAAGACAATTTCAAAAGTTGGAGAGTTAAGATCGAATGCATACCCATCCAAAGAAGCACCAAAGAAAACTCCTAACCCTAATACATTTGATGTTAAGGGTAAAGGGAGGCCATATGTGGGTGAGTTTAGTAGAAATAAGGGTGTTCGGTGTTTTAAGTGCTAAGGGATTGGAAATTATCAAAATAAGTGTCCAAGTAAGAGGGTGATGAACATGATGGACTTAGAATAGGGATGTTGGAAGGAGAATATGGTGAGGATCATTCGGCTATAAAAGGGAGGGGATAAGGTAGAAGAAGTGCCATCGGATGTAGGGGAGTCTTTGATGGTGAGAAGGATTTTGCAAACAAGGGAAGTCGTGGAAGAGGAGTCTCAAGGGGAGAAAATATTTCATACTTAGTAAACCATACTTGGTAAGATATTTTCCCTCATTATCGATGGGGGTAGTTGCACAAATGTAGCTTCTAAATATAGTGGAGAAGCTTAACTTGCTTACCTCAGCCCATGCTAGGCCTTATAAGCTTCAATGGATTAATAATGGTTCCATGGTCGAAGTCACCAAGAAAACGGTTGTACTATTTTCCATAGCAAAGACTTATCAAGACAATGTTGTATGTGATGTAGTCACCATGGATGCTTATCACTTATTATTAGGGAGGCCATGGAAATTTGATAGACAATTCAAGCATGATGGTAGGAAGAACACTTAGCTTAAAATATGCTAACAAAAATATTGTACTCAAACCCCTTAGTATTCGGTCCTCACTTATTAGGGGGGGACACAAATTGTAAGAAAACTATGTTCATTGATGGGAAGGGGTCAGAAAGAGCTATAGGAAAGGGGGAAACGGTGTATTTCTTGTTAATGCTTGAACATAATTAGAATGGTAGTCTACTCAACCCTTGGGTTAAAACCTTGCTAGGGGAGTTTAGGGATGACTTCCCAAAGGAACTACCTAGTGAGTTGCCTCCCATAAGAGACATATAGAACCAAATTGACTTTGTTCTTAGGGATACCTTCCCAAACAAACCGGCTTATTGGAGCAATCATAAGGAGGCTATGGAGTTAGAAAAGTAAATTGAGGAGCTATTGCAAAAGGATTTCATTAGGGAATCCCTTAGCCCATCCGTGGTACTGACCTTCTTGGTACCAAGGAAAGATGGGACAAAGAAAATGTGTGTTGATAGTACAACTATCAACAATATTACCATCATGTATAAGTATCCCATACCTAGTCTTGATGACATTTTGGATTGTTTGCACAAAGCAAATGTGTTCTCGGAAATCAACTTAAGGAGTGGGTGCTACCAAATCAGGATGAAGGAGGAAGATGAGTGGAATACTGCTTTCAATACCATGGGGGGATTACACGAGTGGATGGTCATACCTTTTGGACTTTCCATATTCAAATGTGTAATACATGTCTATTTCTTTAAGGCACAACTAATTGCACCTCTTGATAATGTGAAAATCCATCCTATTGTGGATTTATTATCATTAGCATTTTTTATCCAACTAGCATAAGAATAACCTTATAGTACATTAGGAAAATAGGAATGTGTTTAGGTAACTTGTATGTTTCTTTTAGGATATCCCAATATCCTACTTATTACTTCCTAATGTTCAAGATTACTTGTATACCCCAAAAGTTTGCATACAGAAAATGAAATATCTGGTCTTATTCAATGTATGAACTATATAAGACTTCCTATCACACTAGCATATTCTAACTATGAAACCCCTCAACCATAATTGGTTGAAATCTTTATACTAGAATCATATGGAGTATTTCTTTCTTTCACTCTAAGATAAGAATACTTCTGAAGTAGCTTATCTATGTAGTGTGATTGACTTAAAGTGAAACCCTTATCATTTTTTTTACATTAATCCTCAAAATAGTATCAACTTCATTAAGATCCTTCATCTTAAACTTAGAAGTTAGATATTTCTTGGTTTCATTCACACTAAGGATATTAGTACCAAATATCAACATGTCGTCTACACAAAGACAAATTATAACTCCATAGTCTTTGGTGAATTTAGAATATATGCATTTTTCTTCACTATTATGTTTGAAACCATTTGATAATATTGTTGCATCAAACTTATTATGACATTTTTTTGGAGCCTATTTCAAGCCATATAATAATTTTACTAGTTTACAAACTTTCTTTTTGTTACCAGGAAGAACAAATCCTTCTAGTTGCTCCATATAAACATCATCCCCCTGGTTTCTATTCAAAAATGTATTGTTGATATCTATTTGATTCACATGGAGCTTATATATCGATGATAATGCCAAAATAAATCTAATAGAAGTTAACCTTACTATTGGTGTATAGGTGTCAAAATAATCTATACCTTCCTTTTACATAAGTCCTTTGGCTACCACTATTGCCTTAAATGATTGTATAGAACCATAAATATTATATTTTATTCTAAATACCCACTTCAAACCAATAATTTTAGATCTTGGAGGAAAATCCACTAAGATCCAAGTATTATTAGATAATATTAAGTCCATCTCATCATTTATAGCTTCCTTCCAAAAAGCCACGTCTCTATATGACATTGATTAACTAAACAATTTCGGTTCATCTTCAATTTTTAATGTCATGGATTATTTATTCAATACTTTGGTTCTAGATCCCTCAACTAAGAAAACTATTGACTAGGTTGAAACAAAGTCAAGACCCAAAGAAATCTCTTTTATTGTCCTTTAACTTCTTTAAGGTTCACTTACATCATAAGTTTGTTTCCTTTTGTTTCCAATAGAAGGAACAATCCCTCTCTCATTTTCATTAGTCACATAACCATCAATAAATTTAATTTTAATAGATTCAACATGTATCTTTTCAATAATAATATTTGAACTTAGATCTAAAAGTCTATATGTTTTAGAAATCTTTACATAACCAACAAATACACTTTTAATACTTACTTTATGAAAATCAAAAGTTTTATAAAATGCAACACACCCCACACTTTAAAATAATTCAAGTTAGGTTTTTTATTATTCCAAATTTTATATGGACTAGCATTAATTTTCTTGCAAGAAATTCTACCATGGATGTTACATGTTGTTTCAAGTGCTTATCCCCATAAGTTGAAAGGTAAATTATCATTCATAAGCATAGAATTTATTGCTTGATTTTTTCTTTCATCTAATCCATTTTTTAGGAGTGTAAATAGAGGATGATTACTGTAATATACCATTTTCTGAACAATATGTGGAGAATTCTATAGAGAAATATTCAGATCCTCTATAATTACGAAGAATCTTAATTTGTCTCCCCTTTTGATTTTCAACAATAGAATTATATTCCTCAAATTTACTAAATAAATCATCTTTACTTCTTATTAAATGCACATAAGTAAAATGTGAACTATCATCGATGAAATTTATAAAATATATCTTTCCTCCTCTAGCTAATATGTGAACTATAAAATATCTCTATGCAAGAGATCCAAAATTTTTAAATTTCTTTCAATCTTAGGAAATGGTTTCCTATTCATTTTTTCATGAATGCATATTTCACATTTTTCATTATGCTCATGCGTAAAATAAATATATCTATGTTTTCACACGAGATCTATATAACAAAAATTAGCATGTCCTAATCTAGCATGCCATAAAGAAGAAGAATTCTAAAAAGAGTAAACAAAAGAATAATTCACTTTATTATTAATATTAAGTTCAAACATCCCATCACAAGTGTACCTATTTTTTACAAAAAAAAATTGTTCTTTGTCACTATGACATTGTTAAACTCAAGTATAAATTTGAAGCCCTTCTTATGCATTAAATTAGAAGATAAAAGACTTTTTTTTTAATATTGGGAACATAGAATACATTGATCAAAGTCAATTTCTATCCTTAAGTAAAATCTAAGATAACAAATCATTTACCCAAAACATTGGAAATATTTTTGTTTACCATAATAACCTCCTCTTGATCTAATAATTCTTCATATGGCTTAAAAATTTCCTTATTGTTGTCTACATGAATGGTTGCACTTGAATCAAGCCACCAATATGATGACTTACTAACAGTGGCTATATGAAGTTCTGTCACCATGCCAATTTATATTTTAGATACCATTGCCACAAGCTCTTTGACTTCACTTTCCACAATGTTATCCTTCTTAGATTTTATAGCATTTGCCTTCTTCTTAATTTGGCATTCATGAATGTAAGCCCTTTCTTTCCAAAATGGTGATAGTTCCTATTTTTCTTCATATCATTGGAATTTTTGAAGGAATTTACTTTCTTGTTAACTTTCAAGTTAACCAAAGATTTTATATTTTTATTCCTTTTATTTGCATTCTCACTAACATAATTAACTCTAAAATTCAATTACAACACATTACACAAATGGGATTCTACCTCAATTTGAAGATGTGTTTGAAATTGTTCTATAGTTATGTTTTCTAGTGAATGTAGAAATTTCCTCCTATAATCATTGCAACGAGTAGGCACTTAGATAATATTACTCCTATTTGAAGAGAATCAAATATCTAAACTTCAAGATTACTCAGTTTGGATACTAGAATTTGGAGTTCATGTACTTGATCCATAATAAGTAAATCTTCAAACATCCGAAACTTGAAGCCAAAAGTTTATCTATACACATTTTCTCTTTTTTGTATTTGGCTTTGAGAGCATCCCATATCTCCTTTGGTGACTTCAAATTTGAATATAAATTATATAGTCAATCAGTGAGGGAGTTGAGTATATGAGTGCGCCACACTGATTCATCTTTTTTATGCTTCTTTCTTTGGGCTCTGACTTCATCGCTATCATCTTCAAAGAGGTAAGTAGAAGAACCATTTTCTCTTTCCATACTACAAAATTTATTCCATCAAATCGACTCAATTTGATTTGTTTCCTTCTTTTTGGACTCCACTCTTTTCCCTGTCTACTGTTCTAAGCTATGAAAGCTTCAAACGATGAAATTCCAAATCAAGTAAAATTTATGTCTCACTTATTTATGATGGTTCGTATCCTTAGTGTTTGAAGAATTAATTTGTTTTTTGCACTTGAATATGTATACTTTGTAGCTTCAAAGTTTGGTCTAGGTAATTGCTAGTTAGATCTATTATTTATCTTATGTAACTTTGATACAATATTGGTACATGTTGAAATTATTGACGGATGTATGGATTTAATTTGACAAAAAATTTAATTAATGAAATAGAAAATGAACATGTTGACGAGCATAGTTTTTATTTTACTCTATTACTTATATGGTGAAGACGGTTTGAGTAGTAGACTAGTGAATAAAGTGTGGGAGGAGAGGGAGTATGAAGGGGTAAAAGATCAATCAAGTGTCGATGCATGGTGCACTAACAATGAGGTGGTAGCACAATAGTTGGTAAGAATATTACAAATGAAGATGAGTCAGATATATGAATCTTTTATTAGTATTCTAAAATGACTCTACTTTTATTTCTCTGTGGATTTAAAAAAAATTAATTAACAAATTAGATTTATATTTTTTTTCTCTCTTTCAGTTGATTTATTAGTAATGTTCAAGTTTATTAGATCAATAAAGAATGAAGATAAAAGTTAGATTTGTAAAGGAATTTGTTTTCATTTATAATAAATTATTATTTAAAATGTACTAATTGATGGATATGTCATCAAGATTGATGGTGAATGTAATGGATGGGTAGCATGTATACAAAAATTAAAATACAACACTATTAGGTACAACGTAAATATAACACCCCAAAATTTACTCTTAATTTTTTTTATCATAAGCATAATACCAAAATAGGTAGGTATTTCCACCGTAATTAATGTAAATCTGACTTACCGTACTATCCTTACATCAATTACAAGGTAAAATAACTAGAACATAAAACAGGATAAATAGAAAATGAGAGAAACTTCATAACTTACAAGTTTGAAGAATAAATCTGAGTATAATATCAAAAAATATATTAAAAGGATACCATGAAGCTAAGAGTCCAAAAAGGTATCTGAGTAAAGCTAATCACCAGATAACATAACTCTATGCCCAAAAACCCTGATACAAAAAATCACTCCACCTAACATAAAGCATCGTATACAACAAAGTCATCTCCCGGGTCCTCAATGACCTACATAAAAGCATCAGGGTTGTATGATTCTAGGAATGAGCAACATCCATAAAAAGAATAATCGATACGCTATGTACTAAGCAAGGTAATAATACAATCGAGTGAGGGGCAAAAAGAATTACATAAGTTCACATCAAATAAATATGCATTAATGCGTATTAACATAAAGTGATGCTAGGTAAAAATAGATATAGATCTCATTATTAGATATAACATAATACATTATATTATTTACATTGAGTTTAGGGACTTTACTATTCTTAATCTAGTAGAACGGACTGGAACACCTCCTAGGGAAAAATGCATCTAGCCACTATTATCAAGATGGTGGAACAGACTCTACACCTCCAAGGACACCACACTCCTAGTCACTATTCTTAAATAGGTAGAACTATCTAAAACACCTCCTAGAGTAAAACGCTCCTAGCCAATACCATTAAGCCAGTGGGATAGACTCCTACACCTTAGTCCTAACTCACATAATCATTCATTGTAAGTGATTAATGTCCTAAACATTTGTTACTTATCTTAGGATCATATTATCATTCATATTGAGATTAAGCCCCAACTATTTATGAAACTAGTGGAATGGTATAAAACACTACCTAAGGAAAAAAGCTCCTAGCCATTATTATTAAGCTTATGGAATATATACGTAAAATACCTCGACCCAACTCATATGATCTTTTCCTTAAAATAATTAATATCTTATTCATCATTGATTATAATATCATGCATGACTCACATGGATAGGAAAAACACATAATTAAAACATGTAAAACATGGCCAAATAGTTATCAAAGTCATTCTCAAGGATTAGCTCCATAAACATCATAAGAAATCCTAAATTCACATTGTATACATAACTTCCACCATATTACTCACTTATCTTCCAAATTTAGCACATATTCCTCAATTATTAGTATTATTATCATCATTTCCAAAAATCAATGTCTAACTCCAACATCTTACACATTCAATAACAACCTAATATCAAAAGTACTATTCACAAACTTGACAAAACCTTAATTTCACAATTAGGTCATAATTCTTCCCATATGATTCATAAAATTACCAAATTTAATATACCTTAATAAATTATCAATATTAACAATGTAACTAAAATCATGGTCTAACTTGAACATTTCACACGTGTAATAACAATGTCGCCCTTTTAAGGTTACTATCATTAATTTTAACTCCTCAATTTATAGATCACCATACACCTTAAATATACCTATTTTCCACTTACCATACTATACTAAATCCATACAATACCATGTATCATAAACACTCACTTAGGGTTTTCTACATATCACTTACCGTAATAATATCACATACTTCTCAACTTACTCATTTTTAATCAAATAATATCATATTCTCATAACAAAGTATCAAAAACATGTATTTAAAAACATAGTAAAACTAAAATTATAATACACATAATCATACATGACATTAACACACAAAAAATCCTAAACAATAACTATTATCCTAATAGGAAAAGGTATTAGTCTCTAAGTAGGTATACCCTAACCCGCATCCTTTATAACCTCCATAAAATCACCTATGGAACAAAAATAAGATATAATAATAAATTAGTGATATGAAAAAGGAAATTATAAGGTAATGGATGGGGAAAGAAGTAGCAAAAAATAAGTCAAACCAAAGTAATAGTTCAAAGGGAGCATGTGCCAAAATGGAGGGTTCACGTTAAGGTGTGACGAGGCTACTAGGGTAGCAACAACACAAGCTTCCATTATTAGTGATAGGGGAACGTTGGAGGAGGCTAAATATAGGAGGTTTATAATGGCGAAGGATGCTGAAGAGGGTGTTTGACTTTAGTGGATGTGGTCAAAGGGAGGTGGTTGGCTTCAATGGTTTTGGCCAAATGAAGGTGGGATGTTGTAGTGTTTTTGGTTGGTGGTAGGAGGTAGAGACTAGTGAGGAATGCTGGTGCACAAGGGGGTGGTTTGTGGCTTTTGGTAAAGCTAGTTGGAGGTGAAGAAATGTAGAGTCTTTGGTGTTGGATGATGTAGTGAATGGATAGATTTCAGTGGGAGTTGCCCAAGCAAAGGGGGAGGGAATGATAGTTTTAGCCGGTGGTTGTGGTGTAGTTTCAATGGAAGTGGTTGGTGCTAATGGGGGATGCATGGTAAGGGATATTTATAGGAGTTTTTTGGTGTCTTCAACAATGGTAATGAGGAGTAATAGATTTCAGTTGGTGGTACTAATTTCAACAAAAAAATAGAGGGGTGAAGGAAGTTGTTAGGGCATTAAATGTGAAGTCTATGAGAGTATATACACATATTCATGCAAGTAGATTGGGAGATGGGAGTAAGGCTTGATCAGGTAAAATTTTTCAAGGAACACCTATAAGCATAGGAGGTAGGATTTGATGTATTGACGGAGGTAGGGTGTAGGTGAGGGCACAGCTAACCCGTAAGTTATCTATTCAAGTTTACTGTGTTTCTTTATTACAGATCCATTGAGAATTATCTATTTGAGGCTTTCAAAGCTAGTTTTAAAATTAATTTGTGTGATCCTTCATCCATATCCTTATTTTATAATTCACCATTTATTTATCATTATGAAATTACATAAAATAAGGTATTTTTAAAACCACCCATTCCTTTACGCATCAATAAACTTCCTAAGAAACACTAAATTTACATATCAAGCATAACTTCTTCTATATTACTCATTTATCCACTGAATTTAGTACATAGTCCTCAAATATTTTTAATATGAACATAACAAAAAATCAAAGTCTAACTCTAATGCCTTACAAATGTGATAGCAACCCTATATCAAAAGTTACTATTCACAAACCAGATAAACCCTAATTTCACAAGTAGGTCACAATTCTCCCCATATGATTCTTAAAATTTTCAAATTCAATATACCTTCCTAAAATACCAATATTAACAACTTATCCAAAAATTGTGGTATCACACTAATGTTTCAAACATGTGATAATAACATTATGTTTAAGGGTTACTATATCTAATTTAAGTTGTTTTCTTATTTTATGGAACCAATGCCATTTATCATTAATCTAAAAATTTTAAATGATACTCTTAGAATATTTTAACCCATCTAACACATTATAATATCCAAATGTCCATGTTAGACCAATATTAAACAAAATTCCCTTAATGATAACCAAAGCCCTTATTTCAAGAAAACCTGATTTGGTTGGTATCATTATTGTAAATTCCTTAATTTATACATCATCATACACCTTAAACATGATTATTTCCCACTTACCATACCATATCAAATCCATATGAAAATATAATATGTCATAATAACTCACTTAGGGTTTCCCATGTAGTATTTATTGTAACAATATCGTATACTTCTCAACATAATTATTTTTTATGATATAGCATTATATTCTCATATAAAAGTATTAAAAATATTATTTTAACAACATAGTAATACTAAAATGATAATAAAAATAATTATACATGAAATTAACACAAAAAACCCTAAACAATAACTAATATCCTTATAGAGAAAGGTACCAGTCTTTACGCACATATATCCCAAGCCTTCTCTAGATCCTCCATAAAATCACCTAAAAAGAAACAATAAAATATAGGGATAAAACCATGGAAATTCTAAGGTAGGAGATAGGGAATGATGAGGAATGCCAGTGGAAGGTTATAGTACAATGGCTTTTGCCAAAGTTGGTGGTTGGTGAAGAAATAAGAAAACTTTAGTGTTAGATGATGCCACCAATGGAGAAGTTTTAGTGGGAGTTATCAAAGAAAAGGGGGAGGGAACGGTAGTTTTAGCAAGTGGTTGTGGTTTATTTTAGGTGGAAGTGACTTGTGCTAATGGGGGAGGGATGATAAGAGATGCGAGTGGGGGTTTTGTGTGTGTTTGGTGATGACAAGGAGGAGGAAAGGCTTCTGGTTGGTAGTGCTCATTTTTATAGAATAATAGAGGGAGGAAGGAAGTTGTTGGGGCATTAAATATGAAATTTGTGAGTCTATATATATACACCTACATGCACATAGAGGGGGAGATGGGAGTGAGACATGATAGGGTAGAATTTTTCAGGGCAAATCTGTAAGCATTAGATGTGGGATTTGATGTGTTGATGGGGGGTAGAGTGTAGGTCATGGCATGGCAGAGGGAATGGTTAGGGAAGATTTCACACAAAAATAATACGAGAAAAGAAATAAATGAAACTCAATCAAGTAGGGGAAAAGAAAAAGAAAAATAAAAGAAAGAATTAGGAAGAAAAGGAAAAGGAAAAAGAATGGAGGAAAATAAGGTAGGATTAGGATTAGAATAAAATAAGGTAGATTAGGGTATTAGGATAATTTAATTATCGCCCATCCAAGTTTAGGTTTAGGATAAAAATATTAATAAGCAAGAACAAATGTCAAGATTAGGTTAAAACTTTCGATTAAGGACTTAGAGTTAGGTAAACATATCAATTTCGTGTAATCACAATTAAGTTGATGTAATAATTACTTGAGATTAAGTTTATCTAAAATTATAGGTATTATAATAAGATTGACTAATGGAATATGATATATTGTGATTAAATACATGGGCAAATATTTTGTGCACTATGCGGAAATAATTGAAGGCAATTTTATTCATTGTTAATGGTACATTATATTTTTATGTGAATAGGATAAATGATTTAGAAGATTATGGATATAATAAAATTTACTTATTTACAGTAAAAATATTATAAAAAAGAAGTTAAATTTAAAAATTGACCTAATTTGCATGTAAATATGCTTGATTTAGATAGGAATATATAGAATGAACATAAATTGCAATTAACTCTAATTGACCTTCATATCAATTCACCCTCCCAAAATATTATATATATTTTTGAAAGGGTCATGCACATAACAGGGATTGAATCCCCCAATTATTTACTTGTGTCTCTAGTGCATCTACCATACAAACTCTTGGTTCCAATTATAATAGTTATGATTTTATAAGCCCTTCTTGTATACTTGTATTTTGAAAATCAATAAAATAGGCAGTGGTAATAGACAAAAACATATCACATAATTTCATGAAATGAAATGTAAAAAAGGTATGTGAAGTTAGATACTAAAAGCACACAAGTGTTGCATACTCCTACTAGTAGCATAATGCACATTGCTTCACTAATGTGACATAAATGGTATTTCAATTAAAAATAAGATATTATCTTTCTTCTTCCTTCCGTTTTCATCATGATATTCATCTTTCACATCTTTGATAACTAAATGTACGTTTTTATGCTATAAATGACAAATTTTCTTGACTAAATACATATATAATATAGGTACATTGCTAAATACAAATCTTTTATAAATAAATACACAACTTATAACTTCCTTGTTCACATCTTATATTAATAATGTGCATCTTTTAGCTATTTGTAACATTTGTATTTATTAACACTATAAGATGTGTCATTCACAATTAAGATTGTATTTATAGATCTAAGATGTCATTTACAATTAAGATATTAATTTATCGATATATAAGATGTGCAAGTGTCGTTACAATTCAAATACGCATTTACAACTCTAAGATGTGCACATGTTACGTAAAGATGTGTATTCTTTCCAACAATAACTATATCTATAGCACATATATTCATTGCCTTTTATTTTATAAATAAATTATTTGTATTTTTTATCCATAATATGTGCATTTTATTAGAAAAGATGTGTATTCATTTCAATAAGATATGTATTTATAACACATATATTCGTCCCTTCTTGCCTTATGAATAAAGGATGTTATAAGATGTGAATATGTCGACATAACATGTGTATTCATCATCATAAGATATATAATTCATCTTTATGAAGCATGTATTATATTTATTCAATAAAAATATGTATTATTTTCAATCAAATATGTTTTTATATTCCTAATATGTGTATCTTATTCAATAAGATTTATCTTCTTGCTATCGATACACTTTCAAGATGTGCATATTTTATATATAAGATGTGCATTTTTTTTATAAAAAAAAATCAATAAATTTATAAAAGTGACACCGTGTCTGCTATATCCTTAAGAAGAATGAATATTTTGCTATAAAAAATTTTACTATGTGTTCAAAAGTAAATTATGTGTATTTAGATGTGTGTTATTTTAAGAAATGTATAATAAATTTACAAAAATACTATCGTGCTCACCATATTTTCAAGGAGGTGCATACTTTACCGTACAAAGTGTATTCATGCATAAAAGATGTATGTTTATAAATACATGTTGTGTAAGTCTACAACATTATTAAGACTACTAGTTGTAGGAAATTATAAATTTTTCCTATATGCACAATACATGACGGTTATTAACCAAAACCAACATGTATTCCCCCTCTTAGACTGTTGGGAATCTGTTACGGGATTATATGGTAGTTTTAGCTAATAACCATCATGTAATATGTATATAGATGGTGGTTATTAGCCTAAACAATTGTGTATTCCCCTTCTCAGAGTGTTGGGAGTTTATACAGGTATACATGAAGTTTTGGCTAATAACCATCGTGTGTTCCCTATTTTTTTTCTTATATAGAACACATATGATCTATGCCATACCACATTTTTTCCTAAAATAAACTAGCAAATGTTTCCAAGATGATTTTTCCAGCATCAACATTCAATACATCCAAAAAAGTAGACATAATTTAGAAAGTTGAGCTAGACATTATGAATATGATGGCATACTATCCAACCTCTTAAGGATTGCCCCTTATGATTCCCTTAACATCACTACTTATTTCTTCATCTATTCAAAAATTTCCTCCAAAGGGCAAGAAGTAGGACAATGTCCAAATACCTTCTATGTCCTACATTGATCACCGTACTCTTAAGTACCCAATGCATGTCCCAAAAGGTTGTTTGGACCTTCTATGTGAAAAAAAAAACACTGACCAAATAGTCCCATCTCAAACCCTCATATTTAAAGTAAGAAAAATATTTATGGATAAGTAACTATATTAAACTAAGTAAAGAAAATTATTGTGCGCCTTACAATTTCATCAACCATCATTTGAGTTAGTTTGTTAGCACGCCTTCCCTTCTTTACCCTAGTGTAATCCAAACATCAACTTGTTCTGAGGGTAGATATAGGGTTTGAGTTAACTCTACTTCCTCCATTAGTTTTTTTTCATATTTCATCAAGTAAAAATGCTTAATAAAAATATTATATCACAAAAGAATGGCATAGAGGTATATATTTTCATATCAAGGCTTCTCTAACTGCCTTGTTGCCTCTACACCTTGTTTTATGAGAGTAAATATTTTTCTCCACATTGACTTTGCTCTTGGCACTCTTCGCCTTTTACATTGAATATATAATCTTAGATTGAATTATAAGCTAAGTACACTCTAGTTATATTAGAAAGTCGATAATAATATGTCCTTATGTACTTTATATTCTTATGAAGTCCTCCATGAATAAAACTCTCTTGATTGGTTGAGGGTTATTGCATCTCTATAGATATCTAGGAGCATGGACATGATAGTTCAATCAGCTACATACATATGTTTTTTAGCCACCCACAACTTCCTATTCATCTTGGACTTTGCAGCTTGATTAATAAAAAGTTTTTTATGTTATTATCTAACATTAAATCCTTGCTACAATACCAAAAAAATCAAATATTTAGTACACATGTAATTAAATTACCATATATTATTAATAAAAAATCATATCTATTTCTAGTATTCAAATTATACCATAGTACCATCTGACATACTATCCTTCAACTCTTTTGGGCCATCCCTCCAAGCCCAATAAGTGATGGGGATATGTGCATAAACCCTAGAGTTAGAAAAATCAATGAACAAATCCCTATTATAGCCCACTAGATACCTCGATTCATCAAAATCAAAATTAAAATTAATTACAATGCCATTTTCTATGTTTTAAAAAAAATTTGTCAATTTAATTCTCCCCCTTCTTTGTGTTTTTCCAACCTCCTGAGCATGTGTATCATCTTCATGTGGATCCATATATGAATTAATAAATAAAAATTATAGATTAGGAAGTAGTTAAAGCAATATGTGATGTGATATAGTCAAAAAATATATATAAAAAATAAACCTTTTTACACAAAATAAAATAACACATAGTAAGTAATTAAAGCAACATATGATGCGATATAGTTAAAATATAAAAAATAAACCTCTATGCACAAAATAAATCATTTTATGCAAAATCTCTTATTCAAGTAAATTGAACCCTTCTTCATGATCATCCCATACATAGAGGTCATCAGTAAAATCATCATGGTTTAATGACAATGATAAGTCGGTAGTTAAAGTATTCTACCCTTATATATCATCTTCCCATTTTTTTCATTCAAGATAATAGATCACTATTTATTACTGGGTTAGTAACATAGAATACTTATTTTTCTTGTGAGAATAATATAAATGGATCTTGCTTATGACCAACCCTTAAAATATCCACCCTTGTAAATCTAGCTTTCTTAGTACATACCCCATTTTTGTTGTTAACCTATCTCTACCCGAATAAACAAAACCTAAAAGTGGTGTCATCCAATAGCTATATGTGCTCTCTCACCCTATCGTATGTCAATGATGCATAAACAATATTTTTGTATCTGGCACTTTATATATGTAAAGCTTTTGATATTATACTCACACCACTATTTTATATATTACTCATGTCATCCCACTCTTTTATGTAGAAAGTAAAACCATTGACCATATATGAGCTATAGAATATCACTTCCTAATTTGGAGAGTGTGACAACCAATATAAATTAGTATCAGATGTAAAGTATTGAGATGACAACCACTCTAAAAAGGAGCTATTATGTCTATATAATATCCATTTCTCGCTCCTAGGTGAAGTTGAAGCTCTCAAATTATCCATGTATTGATCCATATATGGTTGAACATCATCTCTACTATGAAGGATGTATTGGTGAACTTGCAAAAATATTTGTTCATCATCAATGATGACCCTGCAAAATCCTTTACACGCTTTCTCTTGTTCCACCACACCCAAATGTTTTGGTTTATAAAGGCTTATCATAATAATATTGGGTAAGAAATCACAAAAAAAAAATTATCACCTCCTCCACTAGATAAGTCTCAACAATGCATCCTTTAGGCTTGTTCAAGTTCCTCACATATCTTTTTAAGAATTTAGTATACCTTTCAAATAGGTACATAAAATGCAAATAAACTATCCAACATAATCTAACATCCCTAACCAAGTGAACCATTAAATGAATCATGATTATGAAGAATGATAAAGGATAATGGACCCCTAGCTGGTATAATATAGTCACAATATCACTGTGTAATTTTTCCAACCTTGCAGGATCAATAACATTATTACACAGTTCATTAAAAAAAAGTAAAATAAAATTTGGTGATGACACTTTGAAACATATTTGGTAAGATAGAACATATAGCAATCGGCAACAAGTCTTGAATGAAAATATGATGATAATAAGATTTTATACCCACTAATTTAAAATATTTCGTCAATATAAGTTACATGAAATTTGATGAATATATTTTTGGAACTTTCACTCCATGAAAAAACTCATAGAAATAGATCTTCTCTTTTTTAGATAGAGTATAACATGTAAGAGGTAAAAAAAATTCTATTTCCCGCCTTATACGAATGTAATTATGTTCTTATACCCATGTCAACAAGTCTAACCGAACATTGATGTCATCCTTTGTCATTTTTAGCACATTCAAAATCACTCATTTAAACGATCAGATACATTATTCTCGATATGCAACACATCAAGATAATGCCATCCATGCAAGTTCTTCTAATATGGAAGGTTAAAGAAGATTATTGAAGATTAATCTCTTCTTCCACCCGCTTGAAGGGACTAATTTCTTATTATTTTTTCCAAAATCCCATGAGAGGATTTGAAGAAATTTCTTCTTCAAAATTTTCATTAAAAGATTTCTTTTTCTAAGATAATAATGATTTATAGGTAAGAATCTACAATGTCTAAGATAAACAGTATTCCTACTCTTCGATACCTAAAGAAATTTTGTGTTATCTTTGCAAATAGGGCATGCATAGTGTCTATGTACACTATAACCAAAAAGATTACCAAAAGCAAGACAATTATTTATGGTAAAAAATAACATTACTCTCAACTTAAAAGACTCTTGGCTCCATACATCAACAATTTCTACTTCATGATCCTCGATAAGGGAAGCTAAATAAACATTAATATCATTACCCGATTGATTTGGAAAAAAAAATATAAGGATAACATCATTCATTTTCACTTCATGCATAATAATGGGGGAATATTATAGATCACTAGAATAATAGATCATAAACTATAGTTGGTGTTTCATTTAAAAGGGTTCATTCTGTATGAATAGGGTGCACCCTGCAGGTGTCTAGCTTCACTATCAAAGTTAGGTTATACATAATTAATCATCTTCCATTGAGTAGAATCTATCGGATGTCTAAGCTTGTCATTAAAAATCCTTCCTTTCATATGCCATATAAGGTTCTCTATATTTTTCTCAGTATGAAGCATGTGTTGGAATCATGGTATAACTAAAAAGTATCACAAAACCTTACTAGGAACCTTAGCCCTCTTTTATCATGACATTTTACACTAAGGACAACTATCTAATGATGCATATTTATTACAACACAAATTGCAGTCATTATGAAAAACATGAATATTTTCATAATCAAACCCATAGAGCACATAATCTTCTTATCTTCATAAGTAGAAGGAGGATGCACATTGTCCTCTAGATGCATCCCTTTTAAGAGCTCAAGAATAGAAGTGAAGCTTTCATAGCTCCACCCACTACCATCTTCAAGTTATACAATCATAACATACCAGATAATTTTACGTATTTAGTATGAATATTGTACAAAGGTGTCTCCAAATCATTGACTAACTTTTCAAACATTTTTGGATGTTCTCTAAAATATTCTTCAACATTATTAGTCAAGTCCTCCATGTAAATAGGGATGTCAAAAATCCCGATGGGTTCAGGGACTCTTCAAGAATTCCCCATTCAAGGTTAGGTTTGGGGAAAATTTTCAGGGATGGTTTTAGGTTTGAAGAATTTTTTTTCAATGACAAGGCGGGGAAGGGGATTGGGTCCCCATCCTTGAACCCACCTCGAGGATTGAATTGGAGAATTCTCGTTAGTGAAAGTTGGGGAATAAGATGGATTCGGGGATGTGAATTTATTTTAGGTTTGGGGAGGGGATACCAACCCCGTCCCCATAGGGCCATTGCCATCCCTACATGTAAGCAAAGTCTTCTACAACTTCAACATCATCGTAGTCAACCATGCTAGGTTCATTAAGAAGTGACTCTCCATGCCATATCCACCTAGCATGACTCTTATCAAGTTCATGGATAATGAGATGATCTTATATCTTATTTACCCTTCTTCTTATAGTATTTCCGCAATTAACACATGAGCAAGATATCTACAAAGGATATTTTAAATGCTCAACAACTATCTGAAGAAAGTCTTGAGCACCATCTGTATGTTCTCTAGACGAACTACTTGCATGTATCTACTTATGATCCATAATAAGAAAGTAGTAGTGTATAAAAAAAATGGGGAGCATAACAATATTAGCTAAGTCAAGCAAAAACAACCAACTTACTCTGAATACATATACATCACGACAACATTTGCACTAGTAAAAATATCATGATTTCTACAATACTATATATTCATTTTATATATACTCTGTTTATAGAAATAGTTTGATAATACAGGTAGTAAACTATTTTCCATCTCCACAAGACATATCAATTAAAAAAAAATAACGACATACAATATACAGATATACACCACAACATCATATTTAGTAAAAATATACATGAAGGAGTTCAAATATGTAAGACACAAGAAAAATTCAAAAAATAGAGCAATTTATACCAAAATCTTAAAATGCAAAGAGAAGAAGGAAAAAAGAATAATGAACATACTGTGAGAAGAGAGGGGGGGAAAGCCAACACGAGTAAATTGAGGAAGAGAAAGAATGAGCAAGAACTATGGCGAAAAGAAGAGAGAAGGACAACAGTTGGCAACAAAGGTTCTTCGCTTCAAACGACCAATGTCTGGTTTCTTACTAGCAAGGAAGCTAAAATAAAGAGTTGAATGAGATTCTATGTTAAAGAATGATAAAGTAAAAAAAAAGATTAAAATGGGGAGAAAGGGTATATACGATAATTATATGATAAAACCGTCATGTATACTATTTTCCATATTAAAAGAAAAAGAGAAAACAAAATAATACACGCTATGTTATAGAACAAAACTACTTAATATAGCCGGCATAAAATACACTCCCTGGAAGGGATGGCTACTGCAATAACAGGTGCTGATACTATATTGAGTACCCCGACCCCTAGGAAAGTCAAGGCAAATCTGCTATCCTCAAATTGAGCTAACATGCCTACATTGAGCACTCTTCATGAGAAGATCCCCTTCCCTTACTTAATTGAATATCTATATCTAGCTAAGACGGAGTCCTTGGAATGGAAGGCAGACACTTACCTTTAGAGGCGGGTAGCGAGAATGCCTTGGAGCCAAAAAAAAAAGGACTGAATAGGCCATTGGACCGACAACAACTCCCAATGTATAGATGGCAATTCCCACTCGATGGAATGGAAGGGCTGCTACTCAAGCCAATAAGCAGGTTAGTGGGAAATGAACTAGAAGAGAAGCAGATGGAGCTCTTTTCCGGACCATATATTTATCAAAAGAGGATGCAAGCTTAATAGAGGTTAGTTTTATAAGAGTATGGACAATAGTTGTTCTCCATAACCACCTTGTATAATCTCATTTTTGCCTTTTTCTTAAGAAAATAATAAAAAATAGTATAGACGATTGTTTTATCTTAAAAATAGTATATATTATTTTCCTCTATTTAGCTTTCATGCTAAAGGTATATGAGGTGGTTGTAGAATAAAATCTTTGTATATACTTACCTTTTAAAATGCTAAAATTTTTCCTCTATGCAGTTTTTGTATTGGGCAATAGAATAGCGGACGACTTAGTTTTAAACTATCTTATCATTGCCACTGTTTATTCTAATTCGTGTACCAGTGGGCTCAACACAATGGTAAATATATATGGGCAAATAAAACTGGTAGGTTATATACTCAAAAAGGTATAGATCTTAAGATTTGGATATTCTTTTCAGAATAAGAACTTAATTCTACAAAGTTGACTCGACTATAAACAGTATATTCTTAATTGCGTACTAGTATTGACGTGCACAGAATTTTCATGGTTTAATGCTCTTATTTAAACGGTGATTCGTGTAAGTAATTCAGATACTTTATATAAGTATACATATTCTGTAATACGATAATATATGATGTGAACTAAAATAGGCAATAAAGTGGATTGCGAGTCTACCCCGGTTTATCAAGAAAGAATATGTCTATGAAAGTGGAAAAGGAAGACGATAAAAGATTTTCCTGTACATGACCCCTTTTATTTTCAAATAAAACTTTGGCTGAGTCATTTTTATTCGGCGGATGGGTGGAGGGGGAGGAGGGTAGTAGGATTAGGAATCTAAAATGATCAAAGCACTCCAAGACAAAGAACGGTGTCTCAGTTGCAGAGAAAACGCTAGCTTCGCTGTTTTTTACGAACTCTTTCCCTGCTGCAACCCACAAGTCACCGCCATAAATAATTTAAAAAGAAAAAGAAAAAAGACAAGGTGAGAGAGATTATAAATAAAACATTGTAATAAGGGAGGAAATTTACTTTTAAGAGCTTAGGAAACTGCCCCCGCCCCAACCATCTCATGTTTTTTCCATTGCGCCCTGGTCTCTCTATCTCTGTCTCTCTCACTTCCTCCAGCAAGCTCCTACCCCTTTTTTTTCTTGCTATATAATTAGAGGAGGGAGGGAGGGAGGGAGAGGTCTGGTCCAGCTTGCTTCAATCCTACAGGTGTCCTCTTGTGGTGGCTACCTTCCTTCTTTCTCTCTTCCTCGTCTTCCTCCTCTATACTGTCTGTCTATCTTACAAATCAACAAGTCCACATATACGCAAGCCTGTCTCCCTAGCAACACCATAATTTGCTCTTCTTCATAAAGTATTCTAACCCAGTATTCTCTCTCTCTCTCTCTCTCTCTCTATATATATATATATATCTATATATCTATATATATATATATAAGAGTCATCAAATATCAACATCATCGATCATCTTCATGTGTTATATATGTTAATGCGGTGATAGATAATTATATGCAGATGATGATTGATGTGTATGCCTGGCTCCCTGTATGCCATTTGCAGAGCGCCCATCGAATTATCGATGGCCTTCGTGGATGGCGTATGAGGAGCCAAGCATACTGTCTCGCTCCATATATACATATATGTATGTAAGAATGAATCATCATCATCGTATGTAGTATGCATATATATGTTTAATTATAGGCTGTTGTCTACACATACTATTGCATATGATTTGATGTAATTCGGACAAGGCTTGCTAGGGTTTGCATTCATTTGTTGGTGCAGGCGCCCAGCTGGCACCGTAAATTAATTAAGGGAAGGAAGGCCATAAACTCACGATGGCATATATCTTCCAAATTCCAATCGAAGCTATATTTAAAGGCTTTGAGGGAACCCACTGCCCTAATTCCGCTGGTATCTACACATGAAATTGACAAAATTTGAGGTACATTTTTTTGTTTCCGCTTTTCCCTTTGATTCCCGTACATTGAATCGATCAATTTCATCCTTTCTCTTGCAGTTTTTAGGGTTTCTCTTTCTCCCATCCCGTGTGTGGTGATAGTAATATATGCAGTGCAGGCTGCGGATGGCTTAGTAGCTCTTCATGTCATGGGTCTATTGATATTTTCATGGATATATATTAATCATGGGTCATATTATATGGAGGAGGGAGTAACACGAGGTAATAGTGTTTTGTTTTTGTCCTTGCTTTTGATGAATAATATCAATACCGCATGAAATGATATGGTATGATAATACAGTAGTGTAGGATAGGACAGTATTACTGGTATTAGTACCCCCCCCCCCCCCCCTCCCTTTGGTTCTTTTTGTTTTTTGTCATTGAGAGAGCTGGGTGGCGGGCCGGCCGGCCGGCCCTGGGAGGAGGAGGGATCGGATCGAAAAAATGCCCTTTGGCCACCGTCCGTCCGTCCGTCCGTCCATTCCATGTGTTCCTCCCTCCCGGTTGCAAAATCGTATGCGTGTCCGAAAGTGATCTCACACTGAAAAAGAATTCAGAGAAATAGGGATAGGGTTTTAGGGCGGGCAGGCAGGCAGGCATGCCTGATCTATTTACGCTACTAATACTGCTACTAGTACTACTTCTACTATATATCACAGAAACCGATGTGGAGTGTGTTTAGTCGGACGGGGAGTTACTGTAGTTTAAGTTTAGTGTTTATTTTTGTTTTTATTTTCTCCACTTTTTTTCTTTCGATTGATGCTGGGAGTGGGAGTACGTAGTCAACAAACTTAATTGACTTGAAGGTTGCACTCCCTCCCCTCGCACGCTTGCCTCAGAGAATGTACCCCTAATTAACTACATCAAAGGCGCAAACTAAGCCTGCTTTGTGTCTTCGTATGGTATTTGGTATCGCCTCGCTTTCTCTCTCTCATCCGCCGTGACATATACTGCTTTTTCTTTTTTCGCGTTTCGCGTGCCGCCCTACTTTTCTCAGAATAATAGTGTATTATTCCTTTCCTCCTACCATTAAAATCTTTTTTTTTTGTTTGGTAAATTAAAAAAAAATTATTGTTCGTTTTGATTGTTAAATTTTATTCCTACTTGCATTCTTTTTTTATCCTTCTTCTTCCGCCGTACATTAATTATTATATTATTCTCTAATTAAGAATGTAATTATAATATTATTTTCTAACATTATAAATCTGAGTTTATTCTACAGAAGATGTGCAAAGAACATAAGTTAATTGTAATAATACTAAAATGTTATAAACCTTTAATACAGTGAACGTAGGACTATCGATCCTTAGTTATTTTCATTTAACGGGCGGTTCTTCGCTAACGTATGCAAATTTGTAGTTGGTCTTCCTACATAAAATAAATTCTCATTTATTTATTTCTCTCCGAAATTGTACGGTTACGCATCAAAGCTTCACATTCGTCTCGGCATACAATGCCCTATGCGACATTTTCCTACCTTATAATTAAAGTATATATGTGTTGACCAAATTATAAAATTAATAATCGGCATTGCTGCTTCGGTTTGAATGTTCATTTTTGGTCGCAGAAGAATAACCATCGCATTGTTGACGACCTTACCTCCTTTCTATGCGTATCAGAGGTGTCCGTACATCACGTAGATGCAGATGCAGTGCAGGCAAACTTCCACTTTTGCACTAATGGACGCTCTTTCCTTCCTAATGATTGACATTGGCGAGCTACACACTTTTCTATCTCATTAATTTTCTGTAACTGTATACACATCAAAACTGCTACTCTATAAAACGGAACTTCCATTTTTTTTTTTTTAAATAAAGCTACCTCATAATTAAAGCTAGTATTTTTATTTTTATTATTATTTTTATTTCTAATCCCCCCCACCCCCTACCTCCCTTCTCTCTCTTCTTTTCATTGGTGGACGCGGAATAATGTATACGGTCAATGCAGGTCAGAAGAGACATGGGTACCGCTGATCGGCGATGACACAGGCGAGGGGAAGGGAGGGGTCCCCTATCTATCTCTGTATGAAAGATATAATCTCCTGAAATCAATATCGCATCTTTGGCTTCGTTTCCGATTGCTCACCGGGTGGCCCACGAGAGGCGAACTACGGCCACCATTTTGTGCTGCACGTCACCGCACATTATCTTTTAGGAAAAATGAACCCTACATCTCAATTTTGTGCATCTATTGACTACGACGCGGGTATAGAAAGTAAGATTTAAAAATTTGATCCAAACAAAGATTGATTACGAAAGGGGCATTATTTGATCCAATTTTTCTTTTTCTTTTTTATTTTCAGATTTTCTGAATTTATATAATATCCGATTTTAATGTATTGTACTATATTTTTTGTTTCAAAATATTATTATATTACATTCGAATACCTAAAATTATAATATATTATATTAATACGCGTTAAGTCATATAATAACACTATATTTTTAGTGCCCTATATGATATTATATAATATAGTATTATATTCTTTTTTTTTTTTAATAAAAAAAATACAAACATATATAAATATTCAATTCTACACGACCCGATCTATGGTATCGTATGTACTTTCCAAATTAGTGGAAGTATTAGTTCTTTTTTAAGGAAGAAGAGGATGACATGCGCCTACATAGTACATACTTCCATTAATAAGTGGGCTCAAGCACGTACCCAACGAAGCCTCCTGTAAAGGATCAAATTTTGACGACGACCCTGCGAGCGTGACAAATCCAACTCTACTCTGTCATCTTTAAACAAATAAGCTCACGTTTTTACGAGAAAAAAAATTGACAAATTTATTTTTCGCAGAAGTATCTTTCAATCTTATGGTAAAATTACACGATACATCCACCCAAGTAGGGATATATATATATATATATTGTGTAAGATCATAGCACAAAAGTCTAATAATGAATCAGAAAAGTAGTTTATAATGCGGACCCTTTAAAACCAAAACATAAAGTACATAATACATAATAAATTCGCTGGATAGGGTAATCGCCTGCTTATTTTTACCGAGTGCATCTCGATAGCGGCATTCAGGTGTATTACATATATATATATATTGAAATTTTGTTTGTTTGCCATGTCTATGAAATATAATCATGATTTAGGCCAGAGCCAAGCGGTTTTATTTGGATTCGCTAAATTCTAAAGATGACAAGGGAGTTATCATCGGATCCTTCCTGATAATCCTAATGCAGTGGTTCGCATACAAAAAGGAGAAGGATTTTGAGGTTATTTTTTAGTAGCCGTCTCGCGTTAACGTTTTGTATTTTTATTTAACTGTAAAAACTAGACTATTTACAAACTTAGGTTTAATTAATGTATCAATATTCTCATTTTTCAATCATCTGGCCCAAGATTCAATAAACACTGTTTTCGGGCCTCCCCCCAAAAAAAACAATAATAATAAAACCGTTGTTTTTCCTTCACTTGTGTATTTCATATTCGCATGCAATTATAATTCTACATCTTGTCTCATTTTTACAATGTTACATCATTTTATTCCCGAACATGGCCCCCACATCAGCCCAACTTATTTTTACACTTTTTGAGCAGGCGCCAGCCCAACCTAAGAAACGCTCACTCGAATGTCTCACGGGCCATATATGTCTAAGCCCATGATCTCCACAAGTAACTGGCTCAACCGTGAAGTGGAGAATAACCGTTGCGGTGCCCCACCCATCTTTACACCTTCCCCCCTATAAAATTGTTCTAGTCGGCTCACTTTACGGATTGGCCCACGACTGTTTCATCATCGGTGCTCAACCCAATGAAAACAATACTCTAAATCTAACTATTATGGACGTCTACACACAAGCCCAACTATGTCCCTCTACACGCACACCCTGGAAAAAAAGAAAGAGAAAAGAGAAAAAAAGTATGCCTTCTTTTTACAATGCGTCCTTTTCCTTTTTCTATCTCACTTTCCCCCCTTTTGTGTCCACTTCTCTCCTTCTTTCGTTCAGCCAATCCCCACACAGTCATTTTACAATGCCTCAAAATTTCAAGCACGGGCTTGATTCGTATGAAATTTAAGATGCTTGCATCAATAAGCATCAAATTTACAATGCATCAAATTCAAATATGAGTTCAACGCCATATTTTTTTATTTTTTTTGCGCCATTATAGTTGCTCTATGGTTAATATAAATCACATTTCTGAATTGCTACTATACTGCTGATTTTAAGTTTATGCCGTCTAGATCTATATTTCCTTACTTCCTTTCATTTGACCGTGAAATGATGCATCCTTCCTTATTTAGCCTCCCAAAATTCGACACAAAAATATTTTTGTTTTCCACTTTGAAATGGATTGAACAAATGCCGAGCCTTGAGGAGACCATTGTTGGCACTCCTTGGGGTAGGGCTTCTTGCCTCCGGATGAGTTACATATTTTCATGTGCACTCCATGGATCTATTTTAGCCCTGAGCAATTGAAGAACAGCTGATCCCTTGTACATTTGATTGTCGTTTCAATAAACTGAGCAACGTATGGATTGCATTTTAGGACTCGTACAATTAACAAAGACGCATGTATGCAATCATTCATAATGAGAATTAGCATGTATAGATACTGTCGTGCCGCTACTGCTGCATAAGAAGCGGCACACGACATATCTTGCCAACTGGAGCAACAACCCATTCAGGACATTATTGACAGCAGAAAAATTGTACACGGAAACACGGCTCTCCAAGAGCTACAATAAGTCACTAAATTCCAGAATAGCTTCGGTCTCACCGGGCGCAATGGAGAAAAGATAATATTAATTTGACAATCGGGAACAACAAACCAAGATTTCCAACAGATATCCCTAACAAGTACAGATACCGACATCGAGCTGTAGATTATAGCTAAAGACACACCCAGATTTTGGCAAGACAGCCCCATCAGATGACCCCGTAACATTAGTTCTTCACCGTAGTAACGTACTTCAGCATCATGTTAACAACTTCAGATGATACACTGGCAGTTTGAGTCTTCAGCTGTTGGATTTTGTCAGCTGTTTCCACCTCCAGGCGCTTCACGTTAGCTCCAGAGTCTCCGCTGCTCTGTTTCATATTGATGAACATAAAACAAATCATTATAAGGAACTTTAAGAATCGAGATGCAGTAGGACACAGGTACGGATGTGACAATCAGAGAACACATGCCGATTCATACGTGACATTCAAAGCCAATTTTAAGCCCAATCAAATGTTGAAACTAATCTTATCGAGACCACCAGATGTTACCCTTATGAAGAGAATAACAAATTTTCAGTATTAGTGGGATTCGATAGAAGAAAAATTGTGTTCCCAATATTCAGTTATTTATTGCAAAGGCATACCTCTGCAAGTTTCCTCTGATACTCAGCTTCCATTTGAGCACGAAAAGCAGCAGCCTCTTTCTCAGCTTCCTCTTTTGCTTGCTTCAGTCTAGCCAACTTTGCTATAATACAACAAATTGAACAACAAAAGGAAGACTTTCGTAAAGATTGGGGAGAAAAAGTAATCCAACAATTGACCAAAAACTCTATTCCTCAATCATCAATAAAATATGCAGTTTCAAACTCAAACACAAGAATAGACATATTCTCTTCACAAGAAAAAAAATATAAGGCAAGACCACATGAAAAGTCAGTAAAATGGATAGTGTCAGGGATCACAGCTAATTGTCCGTAATTTCATAAACATAGTTATCTAAAATAAAATAAATAAATAAATCTAGAAATATAAGGTGCAGTTCTGTGACAGTGCCAACAATCATTAATTTGGCATTCAAGCAGAAGAGGGTCAATGCAGTAAATTTGCAATAAATATATCTATCTGCCATGCAGCAGGGAGGCAAATCACAACTCTGAAAGGCTTCATGATGTGCCAAAAGTTAATGTCGGACAGTCTTGTAAAACAGAAACTTTATACAGGGAAAGAAGGTGGCTAGTGCAGTGCCAAGTGATTTATTTAAAGAGATTGTGATGGACAATGGACATTTGACCCCAATAAAAGTCTCTATTTTCATCGACCACCACAAAATTGAATAGAAAAGGAAAGTACTCCTTGTGACTAGATACAAGTTCCCTGCTATATCCTGTGATCATCTAAGGAGCGCGTTCCGTACAGCAATTTATGAATGAATCTACCCAAACAAAGATTTGCTATATATTCAGCAAGAGAAGTGCATTTACCGCTTCTGGCAGTGTTAACAATGTGCTGTGCTTCCTGCTCTGCAGCCAATAAAAGCTGAATACCATTTTGTCCAGATTCCATATTTGAAGGCATTCTGACCTGACCATCATGAACTTATCAGACATCCTTCAATTGAAGAACAAGGCAGCAGGCATAACAACAGACCAGAGTAGATTCAGGAAAGAATCAAGTTGATGGAATTAGGGATCTTCTCTAGGGATTACGCCAGGGGCTCCTTTGGGTCCATATTGGCTGGTCCGGGTGATTATGCCTTATGATTTCATATAGGGTCCTTTGGCAGGACGATATCTAACTGCTAATCGCTAAACAAGGACCTTAACAATAAATTTCCTAGAGAGCCTCCCCTGCCTGGCCTGGATGAGAGTTATACATTTAACTAATCGAAAACTTGAGCGAAGAAGCAAATCTTTTATACTGAGATCACCATAAGTAGACCCTTTCATCAGCAAAATAAGTTCTTAAATCGTTTTGCAATGCTTTGTCATTATACGATTAATTATGAATAGATAAGGAAAGACTGACAACTCGAAATTAATCATCATCAATTAACTACACAGAATCCTGATGTAATACAGATCGCGACTTCAGAATAGCGATCTGGATCACTAATCAGGCGACTCAGATCGCAACGTTTCGTTCAAGATATATAAACTAACAATCAACAAGAAACCCAATAAGATTGAAATCGAGAACATGTCTTTCAGTTCTTAGCATAAAAATCCATAATTGAGTAACAATCTTAAACACATCGGTGTAGTCTAACGCAAATAATCAACAAAGTAAAAGAAAGCACGAACAGACTTACTGTTAAATAGGATCGCCGCTTTGCTTTGTTCGCTTGGTGGAGGAAGTACCGACGCCGGCTTTCTCAGTCTGCACTGCGCTAGTATCTGATGGAGGCAGGCTGATTTGCGGAGGAACTTCCAGAGGTCCCGAATTTATTAGTAAGAGAGACGAAGAGGAGATCCGGAGTATCACGATTATCTTACGACCTTAGCATCTTTTATTGTCGTCTTGCTTATTTGGATTGAGCTCAACCTTGCCTCGGCAAACTGGATATTTGCGTTAGTCCAACCCAATATTAATTTTATATTCTTTTAATTGGATTGAATATTTAAAAAATTAAATTAAATTATAAATAATATCTGATCTAATAAATTATATACATATATACTCTAAAATTTGTTTATTTTTCATAACATTTTATTGTATATAATCATGTGAGTGTGTGTGTATAATTTGAAAAGGGAGCATTTATTGTAAGTAAATTTTATACTTTTAAATTATTAATTTTATTAAATATTTAATAATATCTAAAATTTAGAACTACTAATTGAATATAGTATTAGTTAAGAGTCAAATAAAATCATTTAATCAAATCGGTTCAATTGGACCGATTTATTATCTTCCAGTCAAATAAATTTTATCTTATATCCAATGCATTATTTGTTTATCCTATTCAAAATTCTGGATATCCAAAGTATCAAATCTCTAAAGTGTTTTTTTTTTCAAATATCCAATCTTCTGGATATCTAAAGCTTTTTATTAGATATCTGATGCCTGAATACCCCTAATTCTAATTTTCACTATCACATTTTATCTTGCTTATCTCTATATACCTCCTTCATTAGCGACTTAGGTTGTACTTGTAGTGTTCATGTCACGACTCTTCTCCTTCTTTATTTTTGTTGGCATTCATTTATGTCTAGAAAAACTTTATTCTTCTCAATTTTACGTTTAGATTTTAATTCATGATTTTAATTCTTGATTTGGTTATGTTAGTATTTCCATGCAATTTTAGGGTTTTTTTTGGTGGTTAGTTGGTTAAAATTTGAGTTGTAATGCACTTGTTGGTTTGCTTCTTTGTTGTTTTATCCTCTTGATTTTTATCATTGTTGCTCTAGTAATTTTATGCTTGCAAGAGGCTCAATTCTCAGTCCTTTACTTTAAATTGACATTGTTCAGTATATAAATCATTGCATATTGTTAACTATATTTGATGTAAATATCATGGTTTGGAGCTATTTTTGTTTATATGTTGTTTATGCTATTGCATATTGGTTTGACGTAGAGTTGTTTGTTGGTGAATAATTTCTAGCTATTATAATTTAGTTTCAAGAATAGTCTTCTTGCTTGTTTTGATGCAAATACTTATGAAATTTCTATACAAGCTTGTGGTTTGGAGATTAAGAATCGTTGTTTAATTATTACTTAAAAGTGCACATTTTACATGTCCTTGCTATTTGATTTTAGTTTTAATTTGTTTGATTTTTTGTTCTTAGGTTACCTTGGTGGTTTGGCACTAAAATAATTGAGTCTTTTATGCTTTTGTACATACTTGTGGTTTAAAGCAATACATTTTGGATAGTTATTGTTGGTGTTTGTTTTTCTTATTGAGTGGTTAAATTAGGTTAAGTTTGAACTGTATGAATAACCTAGATAATAAAACCTAGTGGTTTTTGTCAAGTTAAGTAACACTCACTTGTTATTTTTGGACTAGGTTTAGATAGTTTAAGTGTTATAATAGATGTGTAGGTGATGATTGTTGATAGTTGATGTCATAGATACTTTGTAACTGTAACACCCTCATTTTTTACTACAAAAATATTTCGTTTAAAAACATTACTGAAGCTAAACACACACCTAGGAAAAATAGGGTGTTACTACTGTACTTGACATAGGACAGATGTCTGACGCCTACCCCATATTAGATAGAAGGTTAAACCAACCAAAATAACAGAGTGCGTGAAATAATAAATTAAGTAAGCAACTTAAAAGAGTGTTTACATCAGAGGGACCCTAACGGGTTCTTACCAAAGAATTAAAAAATACATGTAGGTAGAAATACGAGGCTACAATAAAATATGGTCAGGGTATGACAACCAACTTAAAATCTAAGCCTGTCACGAACCCCAGCAAAACCTCTGGATGTCCTTGCTTTTAAGTCCCAACCCAAATGAGGTAGGCCATCTACTGACCATCCTCAAAGATCTACACATGATCCTCTACTCATGGAAATGAGTAGGTAACTAAGAAAACGGGTACATCAGTATGCTATGTACTGAGTAAGCCAAGATATTCCCTCAATGTAAACATTAGTATACCAATTTATCATACATGGATATAAAATACAGCATGCATTAGGACAAAGGCCATATACATATATAAAAGGTAGGATTACACAAGGACATGCTATCATACAATATCAACAAAATAGAATATATCATGCTTGGTTTCACATTATCATCACATAAACACTCACACATGTGGTAGTAAGGAGAATCCAAGCAACCTCTAGGGTTTATCTTCAATTGCCCAATTCCTTAGGTTATACTATTTACTTAGATATTAATGAGGCAGATGAGTCATCCAATCAATATTACATTCCCTAACCAGGTAGTCATTTTACCTATTAGCCAAGTGTGTAAACTAGCTTTTATTCCCTTTTTACTCAGTCATACCATTACTTCCATTCTTAACGAATTATTAACAAATCTCTTGGTCATCATTCGTGATTTACCAACCAATTACTTATTATCCACATTTTATCATCATTGAGTGATGGACTGTGCACTACACCATGGTCTCACATGCTATGGAAACATATCCAAATAAGGGACATAAATTCTATACTAAAGCCAATCATCAAGTGGACATAAGTCCGGGCCGAAGCTAATCACCAAAATAGACATAAGTCTAGGCCGAAGCCAACCAATATGGACATAAGTCCAAGTCGCAGCCAACCACCTAAGTAACCATACCCTTTAATATTGATACCCCCTACTATATCATCAATGTGTAGAGTAGGTAAGGTATAGTGACCTCTCAGAATCCCGCCAGAAGGGACCAAAAACACCTTAAGGTAAACTAACCCCCGTTGGCTAATCAAGGATCAGGTACCATAGACCCACACCCAATTCAGTTGTTTTCTGCTTTACATGATTAGTATATTATTTATAAGGATGGGTGATAATACAAGGCCCATACAAGAAACCAAGGTAAATCTTCCATGTTAATCCATATCAATCCTTTTATTTCCATTTTTCCAGGCACATGGATTTTCCATTTATCCTTAGCCAATATTATTCATATCCACAATATTGTTTAATTTTATCCCATGCTAAGTTTTATTACTATTGTATTGATATCATCACTTATTATAAGTGAAATACCCATTTAGTCTTCACATTACTCATAGCGTATATCATGAACTATGATCCATTTCAATCCTTTCATTATGCCAATATTCCATGATAAAAATATGTATTTTATCTTATTAATACTCATGATATAATCCCAACCATAATCTGAAAGCATAACTAAACCAAAGAGAAACAAATCATGTAAATCAATTGAACCAGTCAATTGGTATGGCCCAACTAGTCAACCAGTTGCACCAACCAATCGATCGATTTGGGTCAATCAGTTTAACTCATCCAGACCATGTTTTTCTCAATCCAATCATTATATTTGGAAAAACCACTTGACTATTCATAGACCATTCGATCGGTTATGCCAAACTAGTCAATGGGTTTAAGTAGAGAGTAAGGCCAAGGTCTCTACAAGCTTACCAATTGATGGGTTGGGTTAACCAATTGACTGTTCTAGAAACCAATCGATCGATTTGACCTAACCAGTCGATGGGTTTGCCTTAACACAATACTAAATCATAAATTTCATGCATATTCTTACATATAAATCATCCTTAAACACATTAAAACATGTATCAATATAGTCTAACATATTTCCAACCAAATTAACTTGTATTTTACAATATGGAATTATCATAATATATTTTTATCAAATATCATGCCTTTTACTCAAATCCTACAATCTAATCATCCAAATCACTTATACAGACCATACTCATTCATACCAACATGGAGAAATCAACTAAAGGCAACAACTAACATGTAGAAATACTTACTAGACATTTTAGAAGCAATAATCACTTACTTTATGCTGAAAAAAATTCCCTTAAAACTATAAATTTCAACCTTGGAAAATATCAGCTTTAAAAACCTTAAAACTTAAATCTTAAACTCAGACATCATACCAAAACCTTATTAAATTTTTGAACATAAAAATAGAAATAAATAAGAATATATCACTTGAGGAAAACACAGGGGGAAGCTCAATTGGACCACTCATCCTTTTTCCTAGATTCTAAGTCTTCCTTGCTTAGCAATTGAAACAAGAGAGTATTAGAGACAAGATCAGAAGACTGTAAGAAGATTGATTGGTAATACTCAAAGTGTGAAAATAAGAGAGTGAATATTAGACTTAGAGAATTCGGTAGCTAAAAATAAGGTGCATAGAAGCAATGGTTAGGGCTATTTATAGCAAACTAGTCAAAAGGAAATACTAAGGGTTTAGGAACAAACTCAAAACCCTACAATTGGCCATTTGAATTTGAGAAAAATGGGTAGATTTTATCCAAGATTTGCTGACTAATTTTTTAGAGCTCAAGTTGTGTCTCTAGAGGATGCAAGTCAATTAGATCAAAATTAGTATATACGAATGGAGCAATGGAAAGTCATCATAGTAGGAATCTTTTAGCTGCTCAGAATTATACTTGAGATTAAAGAATTGATCTTAGAATCGTTTAGAGGAGAGAGGAGGAAAAATATAATGATGATGTTACCTCTTCACCTCACTTATCCCAATAAACCTATAAATCATAAATGCATCATAAATGAACTAAAGGTAACACCTAACATGTAGAAATACTTACTAAACATTTTAGAAGCAATATGACCAACTCGACAAACCAATATATGGGTTTGGGTTTACTAGTTGACTATTCTACCACCAATCAATCGATTTAATTGAGAAAATAAAATCTACTGAAAGGACAAACCAATCGATTGGTTCATAAAACCGATCAATCGATTTGCCGGAAAAACTCAATAAACTCCATTTTCAACATGATTTCAAATCAAACTTTGTCCCAAACCAAATCATAACATTAAATCAAAATCAAAGGCCCAAAATTTGGCATAATTCTCATTCAACCATTTTACAAAAATGTGGGGTATTACAGTAACTAGCAAACAACTCTTGTAATGCTAAAAATTTAGGCTTGTGATTTTAATGGTTATGAATTTATTTTTAAACTATGATGATCCTTATTTCTTATTGGATAATTATGTGTAGATTTTAATTAAATTTATTTAGGTGATAATTTTGAATGTGTGTTGCCTAATTTTGATAATTCATTTTATAAGGTTTTGATGGTGCTACTTATATTGTTGAATACTATTTGAGTTGAGGTGTTGGTGAAGAATTTAGATGCTTGTTGATTGCTGATATATGTTGAATTTTGATATTATAGATTTAGGTTAATGAATGAGAACATATAGTTGTGTATGTGGTTTCAAAAAAAAGAAGAAGAGGAGGATAGGTTAAAGGTTATTTTCCAAAATTGCTATCTAATGTGTATCAAAAAAGAAAAATTGATAAAACTTTACATCACAATTATAGAAAATAATTTTTATCTAAAGTATCATAAAAAAGTGTTCCAAAATAAACATTGGATAACACTTATAGACATGGAATTGATATTTAAAGTAGCATTTGATAACTATTTTGGGAAAACCGGCATCTTAAGTTCTATGTTTTTAAAACCTTAGATACTTGTTTCCTCTATGAACAACTGTCTAAATTCATACATAAATGTGTTTATTGTATTTTAGATGACGATTTTGGGATTGTTTCAAAAACTTAGATGACCCCTAAATAAAATGATGGATCGTTGTTGTTATATAATATCATAATTAACTAGCATTAAATAATTGTTCTGTATTAGTGAAACATGACCCAATCGTGCTCCCCAACACAATTATGTTGAGCTCTAGCCAAGAAAAGGGGATTAAACAAGGTACCAAGGATGAATATGACCGAACCATGTTGAGGAATATGGTTGTATGCATCAACATAGTTTTCTCATGTTCTCTAGTACAACCATGTTGGCCTTTAGCATTTAAGACACGATTTTATTTCAAAGACATGACATGGCCAAGCCATATTGGGTAGCATAGTCATGTCTGACCTATCTATTTGTTTTTCTTCGTCTGCTGCCATATCTTTTAGGATCTTTCATTAGGTGACTATATATATGTTTTTTTCTCCATCTAAACTCATTCAACCATTAGTTAAATTGTTTGTTATTTCTTTGAAAGAGAAGATAATCTTGAGAGCTTGAGAGATATCTAATCCTCTATCGAAATGAGGATTTTCGCATATTTTTTCTATACATCATGATTTTTTTTATCAATGTTTGTGGACACAACTTACATTGAGTGAATCACATAATTTTGTATGATCTTTATTTTTCTTTGGTTCTTAAGTCTCAAGGTTTGTTTATTTGATCTTGCATACTTTTCTACATCAATCAACAATAAGTCATAAATCACTTATGCATCATTATATAGTCTTACAACTGCTATCAAAGCTTTGGGTTCAAAATGTCTATAGTTACTAAATTTGATGTCAACAAACTCAATGGCAATATTAGTTTCAACATCTAGAGTATAAAGATGAAGGTATTTTTCATAATATTTTTCTTTTTTACTACCAAAATTTAACTTTTTAAAAAAGTTTGTGGAAGCGAAATGTGAAAATAACTATAAAAAATGGGCATAGTTGTCGTATCAAACATGTGATAGATATCATGCCATCTATCTCATGTTAAATATAAGATTGAATATCCAAACCAACAAAATACAAGGTAAGATTAGAGTGTGCAAGATAAATAACAAAAGAGATAAAATATTTTAGCATGCGCTTAGTTTAAAAAGACATGTTTTTTTTTTTTTGAAAAATATTTTCCAATTTTCCAAGAACTTTAAAAATCACATGTTCATAACTTTAGTTTTCTATTTTTCTAATTAGAAAATTAGAGAACATAATTTTCCAAATTTGTAAAGAAAACTAAAACACAACCTAAACTATGTTTTTTGAGCTTTCCATATAAATGTATGTCCTTATTTTATAAATATTTTTTAATTAAAAAATATTACTAATAATAATGTTGATATAATAATAATTATTAATATTAGTTTGCTTATTATTTTTAATCATAATAATAATATTATCATTGGTATATTTAATAATAACAATAATATTGTTATCATTATTAACATTAATGTTCACAATAATATTATTAACTTAATTTTAATACTATTATTAATTTAGATTAATATTAAAATTCATAAAATAATAATATGCTAACTATTAATAGTAATATTATTAATAGTATTAATTATTAATTAATATCAACGTCTCTAGTAAAGTTATTAATATTATTAGTAGTAGTAGTAGTAGCAGCAGTAGTAGTAATAATATTAATAATATTAATATTATTATTACTTTCATTAATATTAATAATAAATTTATTAGTAATGATAATAATTTATATGTATTAATAATTTTTGTTACTTATTATTATTATTATGAATTTTAATATTATTTTTATCATAATTATTATAAGTATTATTATTATTAGTAGTAGTAGTAGTAGTGTGGTGGTAGTAGTTAGTAGGAGTAGTAGTATTATCATCATTGTTAATATTAATAATAAAAATACTATTAATTTTATTATTATTATTATTATTATTATTATCAACATCGTCGTTGTCATCCTCATCATCGTCATCATCTGATATACAAGAATATAAACATGCTTTCAAATTTTTAAAATTAAAAGGTGGCTTCATAATATAAACAAATGAACATATTTTTCTAATTTTTTTATGGAGAGCTGTTATCTTATTTTTCACAAAAAACTAGAAATAATAAATAAATAGTTTTTCCAAAATAAATGTACCCTTAAGGTTTATAACCCAAGGCAATTCAAACCCAAAATGAAAACAAAAATTCAAGGAGAAGGAGAATGTTCAATTCATATACCAGTCATATCACAAAACCATCTTGACCACCGAAGGACCAATAAAAGAGAAACATCACCATATCTTCTATGCTCATATAACCATAATAAGCATTATAATCATACGAAATACCACTCATTATTCATCCCTAAGAATGTGCACAAGTCCTCCTACTCATGGGATTAAGTAGGGGATTGGAACATTAATCCTATCAGTGTGAATGCATACTGAATGAACCAATCTACCCACATATCATGGTACACACAATTCACATATAACATGCTCATTCTTAAACATATTAGAGCATACATACAAATCTTACATCATGATATACACATAATATTCACATCAGGTTATATTATATGCACACACTTGAATTCATCATGGAGAACATACTTAATCATATGTCGGGGTCATGGTTAACTTTACATACGACATGGTCCTTAAATCTCATGCATATTATGTAGCAAGAATCATAGACTAAATCTATCCACTATACATAATGCATATGGGATGACTTACACATCGAGCTTGTCATGTACCCTATGCGTGTAGCATGCACACAACCATATAATACTTGTAAGACTATTCACACTATATGGGATCATGAGTTACTTGTATTCAAAGTTATGTGAAGGAAATATACCAAGATAATCATAAAATTTAAACTCATATTCATACTTCCAAACCATATACCTAGGCATCCTGCTTGTGTATTGCACATCAATTACATCACATATGAGTGTTACTCATGTATCACACATCAATTACATCTTATATGGGCGTTACACCTATGTTATGCACTAATTACACCACATATGATTGTTACACCTGTGTTACATATCAATCAAATCACACATGGACATTACATTAGTTTTACACATTTGTGAGCTTGTGACTCATATTTGGTGTGTATAATAGCTTGAATTAGTATGTGAAGTAATTCTGAGGAATTTGGAGTAGAACTGTGAGTTGTTTTTAAAGTATATGAATATTTGGCCTTGATGCAACCATAATTTGGAAAAGTGTTGAACATGAAAGTTGTAGATATTTCTATTAGATTTCCAACGCATCAAGAGTCAGATTTATTGAAAGTCAAATAAAGACGTTGTTGCCAAAATACTAAAGGTTTTCAAAGCTTAAAAAACACTAGGGGCATGTTTAGTATAAATACCATACGATTAGAACCCTAATCATCATAGCACCATCCTTTTCTCTCCTCTTGAGTTCTCTTATAATTTATTGTTAAATTAAGTGATTTAGGTGAGGATTTCTTTGATTCTCTTTGTAATCACAATTACTTCACATCAATAAGATCATCTATTTCCCCAATCTATGTTATTGAGTGTGCTTCTTTTCCCAATTCTTATGTGTTCTAATTGATTACAATTAGCTCTTATTTTTCCAAATTAGTATCGATCCCCAACAACATCAATTACATCTCATATGGGAATTACACCTATGTTACACATCAATTACATCACATATGGCTGTTACGCTCTTATTACACGTCAATTACATCTCATATAGGTGTTACACATCAATCACATCACATATGGACATTAAACCCATGTTCTGCATCAATTACATCACATATGGACTTGACACCGATGTTATGCATCAGTTACATTATACCCGTTCAAGTCAAAATTCATACAACCAATTAACACCCATTTATCTAATTTATTATTTGCAAGGTCACTTATAATCACATGAAGTCATATTGTAGAATTACAAAAGGTTAAATCTAAGGGTCATGAAATGTATGAACTAGCCATAAGGATGACCTAAGGCCCAATACTAGTTTCTAAGCCGCTAGTTCATTTACATTGAACTAATTTTCTCAAATGTATAGATTCAAAGAGGATTACCCACCACATCTCTTTATAAGATTTGAAAGGAAATGAATAACAAAGTATTTAATAACAATCCTTGTAATTGTTATTGATTAAAAATATTACTGCTAGGATATCCCAAATATGATTGCATAGCCCTAGAAATGCTAAGTATAGTAGTTATATTCACTATATAGATGATTGTTTTTTTACCTCAGTTGTAGTGATGCCTATTTTTATAGCAATAATGATCACATTTTTTTTATTAAAAAAAATTCACCATATATATACTAAGCTATGATTCCAACTCTTAACCAATATTTTTCCCATTTTGTTGGGTTAACACTAAGTTAATCTTAGTAAGGGCAAGGTTAAAGTCCAAGGGGTGGTCAACTAGAGGTCAACCTAAGCCCATATTATTCCTCCACTTATTTAATAGTCAAGAGAAGGATTAGGGTGCATGACTAAGGTCAACAAGTTCAAATATAGGCCATATTTTATGTCCATGTTATTTACTTTAAAGTATGTTAGGTGTTCCACATTCACAAGGTTCAATACATTGATATCAAGGTATAAGCTATTTCAAGTCCATCTCTAACCATTTATTGGCTAATTATTCCCTAGTTAAGAGAAAGGTTAAAATTCTAGGTTAAGGTCAAGTTATTGAGGGTGACGACAAAATGTTATAGAAAGCAACAATATTCCATTTTCAAGTCATGTTCTTAGTTTGATTATTCAACTCTAACAGTGGAGGTCAAACTTGATGAAAATCATGGTAAAATCCCAAGAATAACTCTCAAAACATCACAAAACATTTCCAAGAACCACTTGACTAGTCCACCTGACTGTCGTAAAGTATATTTAACAATGCTTAATATTATACTATCATTGTGAAATATCTAAAAGTTAGAAGCATGGTTACCAGGCTTGATCTTATAATGGTAAAGTAGAGAAATAACAATGGGTCTGTGTACTGGTGTAGATAAATTAAACAACCATGAGTAAAGATTATAAAGACAATGGGTATGCAACCATTGTAAATGGATGTAAAAAACAATAGGTAAATTAAATAAAGACAATGGGTATAAAATAGTTGTGAAATAAATAAACAACAATAGTTAAAAGAAATAAACACTATGGTTTTTTAACCATTATAGAACCCATTCTGTGTATCATATATTCAACCAATATATAAAATATCACATTTCTATCTTTCCTGTAGTAGTAACCGATCACCATTTTTTCTTCTTTTCCTCATGTGCATTGTGATTGTTCCTAGAGTCCTCCATATTACGTGCAACATTCAACCCAGGATGCCGTTGCCACAACACTTGTAGTCATCCCAGCCACCAACAATACTACAAGCCCAGTTCGTCAAACCCCTTCCAGTGATTCTATCATAACACTTCCTCTCACTCCATCGTCCTCAAGTAAGATCTATCATTTTCAAGTAATTTTTGTTCTTGGTTATTTTTTGATGAGATTCTTTATTATTTAGAGGTAATTATCTTTTACTCCATTATATCCTTAATTTATTTTCAAGATTAATTAGTTAGGGTATAATCTAAGTTTATAGTTAGGTTTGATTTGTTTTGTGCTACTAGAATGTCAAAATTTGTGGTTGATAGTTTAACTTTGGGGTTATGGAAATTTAAGGAAGGGTAGAGAAGCTACTCGATAACAACATTATTCCTACTAATGGAGGAAAAGGGGATTTTGGATTGTGCTTTTGATTGGGATTGGCTATGAGAAGAGATAAGATTTTGGAGGTCATGTATTGGAGGCAGCTAGTATGCCCTTTGTGACTAAACATTTTCTTAGGTTTTGTTTGGTAAAAATAGCTGGATGGTAAACTAGATTATAATAGTTGAATATTTAGTTATTAGCTCAAATTAATTAGCATATAGCTTATATTTGAAATTTGAGAAACTATCTGACTTTTAAAATCATTTGACAAAACTAGTAGCTCAAAAATATAAATGCATATTGACACTATGGAGAGAAGTGTTTTTTATTATAACCTTCAACCAATTTATTAGCAAGTAACGTATTATCTCCAATACTTCTACCTTTTACAAACTAAGATTGACATTCACTAATAATATGGGGGAGTATCGGTTACAACCTATTTGTTGATACCTTTAAAATCACCTTATATAGGGTAATGTAACAATTAATTAGCTTATAATCACTTGCTCTGCTTGCATTAGGTATTTTAGGAATGAGGTTAAATATAATAACATTGATCCCTTTAGGAATATATCTATAGATGAAAAAAAAAATACTTAACTGTGGTATAAATATCATTCCCCACTGTATCTCAGCATTTTTGGAATAAAAATGCATTAAAGCTATCATGTCCAGGGGCCTTATCCCCATTTGTGGCAAAAATAGTGTGTTTTACCACTTAAAAAGAGATTTATGATTAGAAGACTTTTTTCTTGAGAGGTAGTAATAAGAAGACCCCTAGAAAGAACTTTAGTGATCATAAACTTTATCAAGGCCATGATTTTGTCGAGCTCTAGTGCCCATTAGGTTAATATATAACTAGAAAAACACTTTAAGAATCTATTTACTATCTATGTGCACCCTACCATTCTGATATATGATCATATGAATGTGATTGGCCTCTCTTCTACCATTTAACATTTCATGGAAATATCTAGTGTTTGAATTGCCTAGGGTAATCCACTTTACTCTACCTTTCTACGTATAAAAATTCTCCTCACATGCTTAATGGAATTTGAATTGTTCTTGTAGATAAGTTTCTCTTTGGATTAAGTATGCATTTATAGGATTCTAATGTAATAAACTTTGTGTGTTGAGTAGATTTTCTATGAGTCACATCACCCTGTTGGTGACACTTCAAAACTTAGCTTTATTTAGATTTTTCAAAAGAGCCTTCATTATCTTCAATTTATTCATGATTTTGAGTAAAGATGGTCCTTTAATTACTTGATTTCGGTTTTCCTATACAATGTCAGTAAAGGATTCATCCTCAACCCACATGTTGTAGAATTTAAATGGTTTAGGACTTTTTTGCATTTTGTTGCCCTATTTTCACAATGATATAAGCATGGTCAGGCGTAATAGGAGGTAAAAACTGAGCATATTATCCAAAAAAAAAAACAATCTAACCATTTTTTATTACCCGTAGCTCTATCTAATTTACACATAACTCTATCCCCTCCATCTTGCTTATTGCTCTATGTAAAGAAGGATCCGGTAAAACTAATATCCTCAAACCATAGTTGACTAAGGAAATCCACAAACTCACAAACATCTTGTTCATTTATACCTATTGCATGCATCTTTTTGTGACTATTAGTGACTACATTGAAGTCACCTAAGAGTATCCATAGATCATTTTTTGTCCCTATTTCTAACAGTTAATCCTAATGCATTAACTTATGTCACTTAATTTAACACTCAGTAACTAAATTCCCTAGTGTATTTTAAGCCTACAAAAAGGTTTATAAAATGGAAAATAAGCCACTTCATATTTGTAAAATTATACTTGTAGATTGGCTGCAAAACTAGTACAAAACATGAAGAGAAATGGATCTACAAAGCATGAAAATCTATCACAATTTAGCTAAATCTATTCTTCAGTATGTGTGATGATATTTTTTTTTTAAATATTTCAAGCCTGTGATCATTTGATGAGCTATAAAAATATGGAAAAAAATCGATCTGAAATAAGATCTCAGAAATAGTAGAAAAACACAAGCTCAAAAATCATGGCAAACTCATAAAAGCAAATTTAGCTCAACTTTCTTCGACTTACACCTTTTAAAATTTTGTCTATTGCTATCTTAGTTCTGTATGGTCTTAAAAACATATTGAATATGAATTAAAACCATAAGAAACCAACATCATAGAAAAGTCTAATTGTAGATTCGTAAGCAACTATCATAGGGTTTAAATTTTAGTTTTAAAACTTAATTCAAGGTTTATAAAACATGGTAATTAATCATCTCCATTCACAACCCAAATTGCAGAAACTTACTCTTAAACACAATTATATTAATTTAAGACCAAATATATAAAAAAGGGGCAACATCAACTACATTAAGTTCCATGTGTGAGGTTTTCATAACTTTTCCTAGTATGAGATTTATTTTAATAACCTAAGTGTAGAATAAAGCTCAAGTCCTATGTAGGGAATGAAACAAATCCTTTTCTGCATTTGAAAGGAAAAGAAAAGAAAAAACAATGTTATATATAGATTTGTGATTGCTGTACCTCACATGTAAGCTTAACCACCCCACCGACCCTTGGCAATCCTTGAACAAAAAATATAAGGGATGGAAAAATAAATAACCATGAGGTGATATGACAACATATAGCTCCAGAGTACAAGAGAAATTAACATAAGCATGTTTACTTTTCATTGGAAAATAATTTTTTTATATCATTAGTTCTTGCTTCACTTTATATGATATATATTCAGTATAGAATTTTGGTTAGGATCATAACATTCTAAAAGGATAGGCCTAATATATCTTAACCCATATAGAGACTTACTTGTTTCATCAATATTAGCATATGGATCTTGTGGTGGGTTAGGAGAACCTCTAGGTCCACCATGATGATAACAATTGGGGAGTGATGGTGTCCCAAGATATGTCCAATCACTTAAATAGTTGATAAAATTTTATGACAGCTAATCTTTAGTAAAATCATAAATTAAAATCAATATATGACAAAAACACTAACTAAGGGAAAGAGGGACAAAAATATAATATAAAATAAAATACTCACTATTTTCTTCAATAAATTTTGGTATATCAAGGGTTAAAACTTCTAGGAATGTTATAAAAAGAGCATGAACAAAGAGGAAGCCTAGGAAGAGAGATACCCTAAAGACGTAAGCCATTTTCTTTGTTGTTACAAGGTAGAGTATACTAATAACTACTAAACACACCCATCTATAGGCAAACAAAAAATAGTTTGCAAAAGGACGAGGGAAACTATAATATATAACATTTTTTATGTACTACATATTTCCTTATTTTTGAATAGCAACATAAGGTTTGATCATTGTTGAAGTAAAAAAGTTGGTGGATGATGAATTTCATGGAGAAAACAAGCATTTAACATGGCAAACCTTTACATATGAGGGAAATTTTAAGACTTGCCCTATTTTAAATCCCAAAACCTTTTCCACACCTAATTTGTCAAACCTTAAGAATTATTCACTATGGAATAATTACTTGAAAAAAAATGAAAACTTCCGTAGTAAGTTACAAGAAACTCTATGACCTTATGCTAGTAATAAATAAATAGTTAAACCATGTACCAACAACATAATACCAAGCTATTGAGACCTAAATAATCAATGTACTATGGTAGAATTGAGAGAGATGCAAATAATACAAGATGTCTTTCCTACCTCTAAAAAGTAACAACAATACAAGAATAAAATCAACCAAATCAAGTTACTCTACCTCATATATCAACGTCAGCATAATTACAAGTAGAATATTATCTAAATACAAACTCCATCCATCCGAGTCTAGTTTATTCATGATATTTTTTTAGAGTCACAAGCCGATCTTCAACAAAGATGGTTCAAACAAGAAATCAACCATTTTGGATTATAACTTATATGTGTGTCAAAAAGGAAGAAAAAAAAGATGTGATGATAAGAAGGGGATGCTTTTAAGTATTTTAACTTTTGAGAAAGTCTATTAGCAGAAAAAGAAATTATTGATGTTTAGATTATTGTCTCTCTTTCTTTTTTTTTTCTTTTTTATTATTTATGTGTATCATCTAACATTTTAATTATTTTCTACATAGATTTTATTTCCAATATGGATCATTCTTGGATGTTTCCTAATCATTTGTCTTGGGAATATGAAAATAGAGTTGAGGAATTTATCAGGCGTATAGTTTCCCATGTTGGAAACTATAGCAAATTTGTTTGTCCATACCTAAGGTGTCATTTTGTAAAGTGAGTTAATGAATATGAAGTAAGATATCACTTATACTTATATGGGATTTATAAAAATTACACTAGATGGATATGGCATGGTGAAACGGAAAATGTGGGACCTAATATGGCAAGTCATAAAAATATTTTTGAGAACTAAAAGGGTGATAATTTAAAAGAAATGACTCATGTTGTTGAAAAAAGTGTTTGGGATTGTCCTCAAATGTTTAATAAGTTGGTGGGTGACTTAAGAACACCCCTGTATAGTAGATGTACAAAGTTCACCAGATTATCTGCTATTTTGAGGTTGTATAATTTGAAAGCATGTAATGGTTGGACCAATAAGAGTTTCACAATGTTATTAGAACTTGTAAAATATATGCTTTCAAATGATAATGTGCTCCCAAGTCGCATATATAAGGCTAAGAAAGGAATTTCTACTATGGGTATGGATTATGAGAAGATACATGTTTGCCCTCAAGATTATGTCTTATATAAAAAAGAATATAAATCTTTTGAGAGTTGTCCAAATGCAACACATTACGATATAAAAAAGAAAGGATTCCAAAAAATTTTATGTGATATTTTCCAATAATGTTGATATTTAGGCATGTCTTCAATAATCATGAAGATGCTAAGAACTTAACATGGCATACTGATGGGAGATTAACTGATGGCTTACTAAGATATTTTGCAAACTCTACACAATGAAAATGATTAATAATTGATTCCCTGACTTTGGAGAGGAACTAAGAAACTTATGATTATCTTTGTTCACCGATTGAAGGACTCCACATAATTTTGGAACCCATAGTATATGGCTTATGATTTTGGTAATCTATAACCTACCACCATGGCTATGCATGAAAAAAAAATAGGCTATTATATCGAGACCAAAACAACTGGAAAATTACATTGATGTATATTTGGCTCCTTTTGTTGAGGATTTGAGGTTGTTGTAGGATTATGGTGTTAAACTATTTGACCCACGTCTTCAAGAGAGTTTCAACTTAAGGTAAATGCTTTTATGTATTGTAAATGATTTTTATGCATATGGGAATTTATCTGGATATGGTGTGAATGGAAATTATACATGTCCTACATGTGGGGAATATAGAATATTCTATTAGTTGAAGCATGGGAATAAGACTGATTTTCTTGGGTATAAAAGATTTCTGCCCATGAACCATTCTTATAGTAGGAAGAAAAGCTTTAATGGAAAACCCAAATTCATAGGAGCTCTAGAACCATTGAGTGGTCAACAAATACTTGATAGAATAAATGGTTTGAATGTTAAATTTGGGAAGATGAATAAAGCCTCAATTCCTACCAGTGGGTGGAAGAAACGATCAATATTATTTGATCTTCCATATCAAGAATATTTATATGTAAGGTATTATCTTGATGTAATGCATATTGAAAAGAATATATGTGATAATATGATTGGTATATTACTTAATGTGCCATGGAAGACAAAAATGGCATCAACACAAAATGAGACATGGTTGATATGCATATTTGAGGGGAATTAGCACCACAAAAGAATGGGAAACATACTTATTTGCCACTGGTGTGTTATACTCTTTCAAGGAAGGAGAAGCTTGAGTTTTGTGAGTTCTTGAAAGGAGTTAAATTTTGAGAGGGTTTTTTCAATGATAGATTTGAAATTAGTGGGTACAAAATCCCATGATTGTCATGTTTTGATATAGCACCTATTGCCGATTTCTATTCATTCCATACTTTTGAAATGTGTTAGAAATGACATTACTAAGATTTGTTTGTTCTTGAAGGAATTTTGCTCTAAGATTATTGAACCTAAAAGTTAGATATACTAAAAAGTGGTATTGTCATCACCATGTGTCAACTCAAGATGTATTTTCCACCTTCTTTCTTTTATTGCATAGTTCATTTGATGATGCACTTGGTTAGAGAGATAAAATTATGTGGTCCCATCTATTTACATTGGATGTATACATTTGATTGATTTATGCAAATTTTAGAAGGGTATGTAAGGATTCCACATCTACCAGAGGGGTGTATTGTAGAGAGATATATAGTTGAGGAAGCTATTGAATTTTGCACCAATTATTTATCCAATGCTGATGCAATAGGTATTTCTAAATCTCACCATGATGGAAATAGTGAAGGGATGGGTAATATAGGCAAAATTTTGATATGTATAGGGTGTAATATGTGGAAAAAGGAACACTTGTATGTTCTTCATAATACAGAATAATTCCAACCATACGGAGAAGAACATATGAGAATGTTGCATACTAAAAACCCATATAGAAGTAAGAAATAGATACTATAGCAACATATCTTTCATAGAATGGTACCATGATCACATTCCTCATTGAATGACACACTCATCAAGTTCTATTTATGATACATTGAAATGGTTATCCCAAGGGCCTCATATGGAATTATTATCTTTCGTGAGCTACTTGATTAATGGGTATAATTTCTACACTAAGTCTTAAGACGATAAGAGTACCATGCAAAATATTGGGGTGAATTCGATTGTAAAAGCGCTACATATTTCTAGTGAAAAAGATAAAAATATTATGCATGTGAATATGTCATATTATAGTGTGATCTAACAAATATAGGAGTTGAATTATACTTTCTTCATGGTTCCTATTTTTAGTTGCATTCGGGTTAATAATAATAATGGGATCAAAGATGATGAGTTAGGGTTCACTCTTGTGTATCTTAATGTGGGTCATAAACATGATCCATTTATATTGGCATCACAATTAAGAAAAGTAATTTATGTCACTTATACTCATGATAAGAGGAGGTCTATGGTTTTAACCACAAAGAGTAGGAATGCGTATGAAGGTGATGATTTCAATGATTCTATTTTTCAAGAAGAAGCAAACTTCTTTATGATAATACCATCATTTTCTTAGGGTGATGACGTTGATCCTAATAAAGAGGATGTCTATATGTGGGATGATCACTCTGAAGGAGCATGGATCGTAGACAAAAATACAAGTGAAAAGTCACAAGAGAGAAAATCTCATAATTCTAAGTACCAATCTTTATTTATTTAAATATAATGGTGTCATATATAATTTCCTCCTCATAATTTTAACTTTCCTCCTTTTCTGTCATCGTAGAATGTTGCTTATAATTTGATTCACCTAAACACTTTATATGATGACACAATATTTCTTGTTGCATAGTAAGGAAGAGATAGAAGCATAAGTTGAGATATTATCCAACATAGGTCGTGATACTTGCTCTAGTATTTGGTATGTCTTTTAACCTTATTTAAATAAGTTTTTACAATAAAGTACATTAGATAGTATGCATAAAATTGCTAATTTATTTAAATAAAAAGCTACTTAGGCATTTATTGATTCCCTTATCATTGTCATAGTTTGTGTTATCATTTTAGGTTAAATTATTTTGGGTAACACATGAATAACGGACTAATACTGCATAAAAGTGTATTTAACCTAGACATTACACTATATTTTTTAGAGACATGGCTTGTGACGATGGAGGTGCATTTACCAATGGATCAAGTAAAAAGATAGGGGGCAAATCGCATTGCGATAGGTAGCGATGAAACAATTACGAAATGAAGAAGTTCGTTTGAGTGGAACATGAGGGGGCATACCATTTGCGCAAATGGTAAGCTTTTATCTGCATACATAAGAGAACATGCACGTAGTCATGTGCATGTTAATTATAAAATGTGGGATGAAGTGCTAATAGGAAAAAAATTATATGGGAAGAAATATCGGTAATTTGATTCACACACTTTAATTAATACCTACATTACTGATTAAGATTTTATATGATAATTATACTATAAATATGATTTTGTGTAATTTGGTAGGCTATTTTCGACATCCCTATTTTTTAAAAGAAGGTGGTTCTTGTTTGAGTTACAAAAGTGTGGAGGTAATTTAAGTCCACTTTGGGAATAATCAATTTATAAGGATGATGGATCTATATGAAAAGAGCCACCAGAAAATTATCAAATTCTATAATCATATTGGGATGTTTTTCTAAGGAAAAAGCTGACCGATTAATATAAGGTATAATTATATAAAACATGTATCGTTGCCATATCTATTATATATATATATATATATATATATATATCACTATAATTTGGATTATTATCATTGGGAAAAAGTGGAACAATGCGAGAGATAGCTTTGAAGAATCTATACCATCATAACTTGTTTCGCAAGGGATATGTTGGCCTAAAGTAAGAAATTGTAAGTAAAATAAATGCAGATTACACAGTGAGGTTTGGATCCTAAGATATTATAATAGATAGACGTGTCTTGTGGAATGATGTAAGGGTGGTACTATTACTAGTAAAGCTATTAATGAAGTAGTTGATAAAATTGTAATTTCTTATTATTATATTCATTTAAAAGTTTCAATTAGCCTTCAAAAATGTTGTAAATTATAACTCTAAGGTTATGGTATTTGATACAATGCATTGGAAACTTTTGAGACTGGTGCATCAATTGCATCATCTGCTAATGATTTGTTGACTAAGGCTTTGGGAACAATCAAACATCTAGGTTGTGTCAGGACTGGTGGACCAAGAGTTACATTGAGAGATTATTTGCACTCACATAATTCCTCTCAAACAACTTCTATATATGATAATATAATAGCTTAGATAAAGGAGTGAATGAAGAAAGAAATAATAAAAGAGGCATAAGAGAACATGGAAAAGAAGTGGCAGGAGTGGTGGCTTAAGATTGATGTTCTCTTATCCAACAAGGACAATGAATTTATTGATACACTAGAGATGGCCTCTATTCCTAATTTCAAAGGCGTTTTTTAGATGCATGTTTTAGCGATCTACTAGAGGTATATATCTACCTCTATATTGAAATTTCTACAATACTATTTTATTAGATAGCATATAAAAAAACTTTGCTTTCTATACACCTTGACTCATATTATTTTTACTAGTATAATAGATAAATAAGCCAAATTAATCTCTCATAGTCATTGAATAGATAAGATAAATGATCTTTGTGTCTAATTTTGTAGGGAGAGATACCATGTTTGTTATTGTTAAGTAATCCATATTGATTAGTGACAATATAAAGAATATGTGTAATCCTACTCAATCCCATTTGATTGAATTTAATTATATTACTATTAATCTCCAGAATCTAGACGTGTAAATTGATGATGAGGATAATGTTTTTTTATTAGTTGTTTCTATACCACCTACATTTGATCACTTCAAAGAAATTATGTTAGGTTGGAAGAATGATATTTTTTTTTGAGGATGGTAGAACCACTTTTTTATTGAAAGAGAAATTTGATCTTGATGTTAGTTCTAATGATAAAGCTAAGGGTTTGTTTATTAAGTGCAATTATAATGCTCAGAATCGTAAAAATAAGAAAAAGTTAAGGCTTGTTTGAATAGGTTATAAATTTTAGTTGCACATATCATATTCATTCAACACTTATGAGAAAACTTATTATGGTGTTATCTTAATAGGAAAGGATGTCCATTGCAAGGTTGTTGGAGTATATGGTGTTCATATCAAAACCCATAACAGATATATATGAACATTGACTAATGGTAGACATATTAATGATTTGAAGAGTAATTTGAATTATTTGAGCACCCTTTAATATCTTGGTTGTTGATATTTAGTTGATGGTGGATTTTTGAAGGTATTCAAATGTGGTCTTGCCTTGATAAAGGGAAACATACACAGAAGTCTTTATATCTTGTAAGATTCCAAAATGATAGGTTTAGCTGTAGTATCACAACTATGATTGATAAAGATCTCACTTGATTATAGCATATACACCTAGGCCATATGTATTACCCCAATTTTTACTAATAAATTTTTTTATTTTACTGCCAAAGCATATAACTAAAATATTGAGGGTTACCATCGTAACTGACATAATTTTAGCTTACCCGACCATCCTTACATCAATAATAAGGCTAAAATTATTCATAATAAAATAAGGAAATTAGAAATGGACGAAACATTTATAATACAATATGAGTTTGGAGGTTAACTCTGAATTACAATAAACAAAATACAAAGTAAGGGATACTATGGTTCAAGAGTCTAAAAGGTATCCAGATAAATACATCTATAGGATAGCATTACTCTTCACCCAAACTATAATCCCCTGAAATTTTAAAAGCCTATAATTTAATAAATAAATTTTATTTGGGATAAATTATCCTTTAAACCTATTTAATTTAATTATTTTATGGATGTTTGAGTAAATAAAATTGCGTATAAATATTTATTTTGTTATTTTATCACACTCTTATTATTTAAATTAATTTTCAAACCCTTATTTTACTAAAATTATCCTATTTAACCCTTATATTTTAATTATAGTAAATTAAATTATTAAATCAATTTATTACCCAAAATATATTATATTGTATTATTTTATAATTTAGATTATTTTATTTAATACCATTTTTCCTTTTCCTTTTCCTTTTCCCCTTTTTCCTTCTCCTTTTTTCTTCTTTTTCTCTTTTCTTTCTTTTTTCTTCTTCTTTAGGCCGCCAGCTGGCTGGCCTACCCTTTCCCCTGTGCTTGGGCCACCAGCCCATCTCTCCCCTCCTCCCTCCTTCCCTTTTCCTTTCCCTGGCTCGGCTCCTTTCTCCTTCTCCCTGGCGTGTGGGCCGCTGACCCATTTTCTCCTCTCCTTCGCGCGAGCCATCCGCCTCCCTCCTTTCCTTTCTTCTTTTCTCCCCAACCGAGCCGGCCCATTTCCTTTTTCCCTTCGGCCGCCCATCACGCACCAGCTCCCCTTCCCCTTCTTCTTCTTTCTTTCTTCTTCCTCTTTCCCCGGCGAGAATCCCATCAACCAGCCATCACTGCCACCCCAACCTACAACCCCCTCTCCCCGTTGACCTCCCTAACTCTCTCTCTCTCTCTCTCTCCCGCCATTTCTCTACCCCATCCTGGTCCCACCATTTCTCCCTTCCCCCACTCCCTACCATCGCCATTCCCTTCTCCCTCTCCCTGCAACTCCCATTCCCCTACCACCCTAACGCCACCCCGAGCTCCCTGTCCCCTCCTCTCTCTCCTTCTTCTTTTTCTTCTTCCCTTCCTATCCCATTCGGCCATTTTCTCGAGCCTTACATGCCTTCCCCGACCTCCTTTTCTCCCTTTCTTCTCCTCCCCTCTCTCACCTTGTTTTTGGCTTTGCCGCCTAGCTCTACCGCTTTCGCCGCCTCAAAGGCCACCTGCACCACCCCCTGCCACCCTCTACTTCATCCCCGACAGATCACATCACCCATCGAGCCACTCCACAGTCTCCTTCCACCTCCCCTCTTCTTTTTCTCTTCTTCTTGTCCCTTCTAAGCAGCCACCCTGCACCGCCCTTCTCCGCCACAGTTTCACCGCTCCTTCCGCCATTTGAGCCGCCACATTAATCCCTGCAACCCCCTCTACCACCCCAACCCTCATTTGGCCGAAACCACCACCCAAAGGCCTTCATTTTCCCTTCCCCTTTTCCTTCATCACCAGCCCCCATCTCGACCTCCCCCTCAGCAGCCTCCTTTTGCGGCCTCACTGCCGCCGCCGCCGCCTCCCTTAGTCACCGTCAACCCATCTCTGACCACCACCTACACCCCCTCTCCACTTCTGCACCATTCCCTTGCCCCAAACCTTCCCCCACATGCCTTTTTTCTTAGCCTAAAAACCCTAACCCGAAAATGTCCATTTTTCCTCTTATTACCCACCTTCGAGCCCCTCCTCCCCATTTATTTGCATGCAGATCATGCTGCTCATGCAGCATGAGTTGCTGCATTTCTTGATTTAGTTGGATAACAATTTTAAGTTATAATAATATTTTAATTCAATTATTTGATTAATTAAGCATTATAAAGTTTTATACTCCGATTTTTATGATTTCTAACATAATAAACCTTGATATTATTTTTAGGTATTAGTTTTGATAATCAAATCTTGAACCTTAAACCATAATACCAGTAAGGTTCGTTTTTGCGAGAATCAAGGTAACCGTTAAATATCACTTAAACGCATGGATTAACGTATGTTAGCACATTAGGATTTTTAGTTTATTATTATGCTTGATATATGTTGGTTGATATCATATATGTAGTTTCTTATGATGTTTGATAAAAAGGAAGAATGATAGATTATGTGCTATGTATGGAGATATTGTTTAAGGTAGGAGTTGGTTATTAATGAAAATGTTAAGTATTATCCCTGTTGTATTATGCTATTGTGATCTTTAATGCATGATTAATATTTTGTGAGCCTTAGGGATATTTTAGTAATATATATCTTGTACAAGAGTATGGCCTAATATGTGCGAGTACTAAAAGTATATATTAAATATATTAGTTGTGGATGAGGTATTATTATTAATATTTTAAGTAGTGGTGATAATTTAAAATGAGTGGTGTAACAAGGGGTAAAATGGTAATTTGTAAATAAAAAGGGGTATTCTGGTAATTGTATAATAAAAAGGGTAAATTGGTAATTTTATAATCAAGGGGTAATATGGTAATTTTGGTAGTGAATGGGTAAAATGGTAATTTTGTAATTTAAGGGGTAAAATCGTAATTTTATGATTAAAGGGTAAAAATGGTAATTTTGTAATTAAAGGGTAAAATGGTAATTTTGTGATTAAAGGGTAAAATGGTAATTTTATAATTAAAGGGTAAAAGGGTAAATTTGGAATTAAAGGATAAATTGGTAATTTCATGATTAAAGGGTAAAATGGTAATTTTGGAATTAAAAGGAGCACAATGGTAATTTTGTAATTAAAGGGACAAAATGATAATTTTGTGATTAAATGGCAAAAATGGCAAATTTGTGATTGAAGGGCAAAGTTGTAATTTCGTAATAAAAGGGCAAAATGGTAATTTTATAATAAAAGGGCAAAATGGTAATTTTGTAATAAAAGGGTAAAATGGTAATTCTCTAATTAGAGGGCAAAATGGAAATTTTGGAATTAAGAGAGGTCAAATGGTAATTCCGTAATTATGGATAAAATAATAATCTTATAAGTGAGAGGGTATTATGGTAATTTTTGGAAGTTAAGGGGTAAAATGGTAAATTTGAAAGTAAATGGGTAAAATGGTAATTTTGTAAAAAAAAGGGGTAAAAGTGGAAATTGGAAAGGAGTAACTTGGTAATTATAATAATTGATCAAGGTAAAATGATAATTTAATAAAAAAAAGAAGGGAAAATGATAATTTACTAATGGAGAAGGGTAAAATGGTAAATATGATAAATGTGAGGGGCGATTTGGTAATTTAACCAACTAAAGGGGTAATTTGGTAATTAAGATAATGAACAGGGGTAATTTGGTAATTTGACCAACTAAAGGGCAATTTGTTAATTATAATAAAGGAAATGGGCAAATTGGTAATCTAACCAACTAAATGGGAAATATATTAAGTGTAACGATTGCGAATGGTGATTAGTGGCCTAACAAGTGTGGGAAATAGCTTGGTAACCTAAACCGAGCAAGGGTGTAGCTAAGGCTGAATGTGTGCTATGTGTCCTACATGCCTTGGATGTCCTATATAATTATATATCGTGTTTTATATGCTATTATCTTAACTGTTTCATGTGTGGCTTGGCTTGGAACCGAGATATGTTCATGTGTCCTCTTTTGGTATGTGATAATACGGATATGCTGTAAGTTATGATGTGATGTGATGTGGCCCTTTAGGACATGCATGCTAGGATAATTGATGTGGTGATGTGGGATGGAGGCATGAAAAAAAAAGGGAAAATAGGATAACAAAGGGGAAGTAAGTTGGTTGATGAAGGAGTGGCAGAATCGAGGGTTTGCATGGGATGATTAGAGTCCACATGGGGGAAAACTTTATGTATAGAAAGTTGCCTCGAGACGTGAGGAAGGTAATAGAAGTGTCGTTTGGGTGTCTGGGGGCTTCGGGCAAAAAATAGTACATGGGACAGTATAAGGGTGCGTAGGAGACCAAACTAGGGTTTAGGAGGAAAACCTAATGTGAGAAGGTGGAAAAAGAAAAAGAAAAAGAAAATAATAAAAATAAACGAGAAGGAGTGTGGTAGAAAGTGAGGGTTGGATCTAAGGGTCGTGACGTGTAGGATGTTAAAATAGTTGGGGATGTGTAAGGCAAAGAAGGATGGGCCACATAGGCCCAGGTTAGGGTTTTTGGAGAAAACCGAGTTAGGAGGTGCAGAAGTCTTAAGATATGGGACAGGCCCTCCTGGGAGGATGAGTGTGGATATAGTTAGTCATGCATGTCAAGGGTGAAATACTTTCGAATAAGATACGTTTAAGACACTAATCACTTAAAGAGGAAGATGTTGAGCCAGACCCAGACCGGTCCACCGGCGAATAATAGTGGCTAGCGCCAAGGTGCCCTACATGACCGGTCCACCGGTGAATAATAGTGGCCAGGTGCATTTTGCCCTGCATGACCGTTCCACGGGCTATAATAGTGGGAGATTCCACGCTCAATAAACCAAACGTAAAAACGATAAGACACGGAAAGATACTTATTACTTACAGTGGAACACCTTGTGAGTCGGGGCCTGACTGGTCCACCGGCGAATAATAGTGGCCAGGAGCGTTTTGCCCTGTATGACCGGTCCACCGGCAAATAATAGTGGCCAGGAGCATTTTGTCCTGCATGACCGTTCCACCGACTATAATAGTGGGGTTCCCGCACTCACATGGACATCTATAATCCGAGATGATTGATTAATGATGGACTAATGGCCTTAAGGCCCTAAAAGTATCGATTGTTCATTTTGACCTATTAATATTTGGTTGACTTGTTAAGTATGTGAATGTACGAAAGTGAATGTTACGTATACACCATTGATATCAGATGGACTTGTTGAATATGTGAATGTATGGATCTGAATATCATGTTTACACCTGTCGTGATGTATGAATATAGTAGTGTATCATGTGTTACATTGCGGACTTATTTTTAAGTGTGTTTTTAAAAGGGTTACTTAGTACCGTAGTACTGAAGGGTTCCATTCGTGGGGCTCCTGCCTATTCAATGGGAAGTACCCCTTGCAGGTCGTATTCGGTGTTACTCAAGTGGGCCATCGGGAAAGAGCGTAAGGAACTATCCGAAACTGTTAGGGTTTTACTCCATCTCCTTTAAATTCACAATTTCTATGTATTTGTTGTCTTGAACCACTATTGGTGGATTATATTCTTATACAATGTTTACTTGCGCTACTCTGATTTAAATATGTTTGAATTTCTCATAAATTGTGTCTTACTCGTTTAGCCTTAGCACTTGGTATTGAAACGGTAGGAGTGAACCGGTCTGGTACTAAGTGTGGCGGTAATATCCCCAAAGTTCATGGTTTATTAATGTGCTTCTGCTAATTTTCTTTAATTAAGAAAAAATTTTCAGTAGTGAATTTTGGGGGTGTTACACAAACATCCCATACAAATGAAGATCACTCATCCCAACATGGTGCATTATACACTACATAGTCATCTAGGGGATCTTTCGAGACTTGCATACAAGAACTAAGGTCTCCTACTCATAGAAATAAGCAGCACCCATAAAAAGGGAGGTCAATATGCTATGTACTGAGCAAGAAAATAATACTAACGAATCAAGATTACAAATAACACATGCATTCATGATAGGTGATAAGTACACATTCAAATAGATGAAAAATCTCATAAGGTAAATACTATTCTCGACCTATTTATTAGATATAATCATTTTCATGCTTTTATCTACGTTAAGTACATGAACTCCACTATTCTTTTACCGAGGGAATGGTCTGAAGCACCTTCTCAGGGACATCACACCTGAGCCATTATTATCATCCGATGAAATAGATCTAAAAACATCACCTTCTCAGGGCAGAATGTTCCCAAGCCACTATTGTCTCTGATGGAACGGATATAAAAATATCATCGTAGTCCTGACTCACGTACTCTTCCACTTTAAATCATTAGTGTCTTATCCATAAATTATACTATTATAATTTCATTCATGATGAGCAAAGGCCCCACTATTCTTAATCCGATGGAATAGACTGAAACACATTCTTGGGGCAAAACGCTCCTGAACCACTATTATCTCTAATGGAACGAAATATAAAAACATCACCTTAGCCCTACCCACATTATCTTTCACTTTAAATAATTAGTATATTATTCATAATTGATTCATAACACATTGAGGCAAATAAACACATCATATAGGTCAAGATCCTTAGCTTCCTCAAAATTTAACTCCAAACTCCTAGCATTATTCTCTCATATTGATTGTTTAACCACAAATTATAATATATATTCTTAAATATCATCATTATTATCATGCCTGTAATTCATAATGTAACTCCCATATCATACACATATAGTAATAATCTTATCCTGAGGTAATACTCATAGAATTACCAAAACTCGAATCTCACAAGTGGTCATAATTCTTCCCGTAAAACTCACATGATTACCAAATTCAACATACATCCTTATAATGCCACATTAGTAACATATCCAGAATTGCAGGATTAGCTCTAGGGTTTTATACATAAAATGATAAGATTATCACTTTAGGTCACTATGTCCTAATTAGATCATTATATCTTTTTGAGGGAGCTAAGACAACCAATAATCCTTCCAAAATATTGCTTAAGATATCATTTTCATATTTTAATCAACCTAACACATTGCAATACTACATTTTCTTATTATCCTATAATGACCAAAATACCCTTAAGGATAACCAATAGCCTTTATTTTATAAAATCTTGTACTTTCCACAAAAATTATTTTCCTAAATCCACTATACTTATCATCATACCTCATATATATGCTTAAGTCCACTTATCATGGCTTATAAATACATCATTAGCATAAAAAAATCACATCCATACCTCTTACCCATACTTACTTTCTTTCAAACACATATTCCATATAATCATAACATATCATCAACAACATACATCAAGTCATATGGCAATAATATCATGGAAATTCACATAACCATACAAGAAAGTAACACAAAAACCCTAAAATATTGATTAGTATTCTTACCAACTAGGATATTAGGCTCTATGCATGCAAATACTAGATCTCTTCCTTTGAGATCACTAGAATATCACTTATGAAAAATAATATGAAACATGATTAGGCTCGAAGAGGATAATCAAGGGGAAAATTAAGGTAAAGAGGGTAAAAATGGAAATAACTAGATTGAAATGGAAGCTTGAGCTGTGTGGTGGAATGTATGGTAGAGCTATAGTGAAAATCCTATGGTATTTGGATAAGGGTTGGGGGTGAAAATAGGGGTGCACGGCTAAAATGGGCAGCTGTAGATTCGTGTTGTAGGCAGTGCTCACCCTGTTTGACAGTTAGAATTGTGTATGACCAATTTGTGCGAATTAGCATAACCGTGTTTAATCACTAGGTAGAACATAATTTATTTAGAACAGATGTGCACGGGCCTGCAACAAATCATGGGAGGGTGTATAGGTAGGCTGGGTTGGGTTGCATGGGCATGTGACAAGGAATTTTAGTGTTTTGTGTCCATTCTTGAGGCCGTGTGTAGGCAATACATTTTATAAAAATGCAACGGATGTGAGAAAGAAGAGGAAAAAAAAAGGTTGGTGGTCGGCGACGATGGCTGGCGACAGTGATGGGCAAGGATGGGGTAACACTAGGTGGTCGGTCCACTGGCATTAGGCTTTGCGCGGTGGCCACGATGGTGATGGAGGTATTTCGGTAAGTAAAATCGGGTAGAGAAGAGGAAGAAAAGAAGATAAGAAGAAAAAGAAAGGAAAATGGAGCTCAGGTAATGTGTTTTAGACACAAAATGAGTCGAAAGTAAGGCAAAAAAAAGAAGGAAGGAGAGTGAAGTGTGTGTGTGTGTGTGTGTGTGTGTGTGGACATGGGTGTGTGGATAGGTGAAAGAAAAATAAGGGGAGGCGTGCTACGGTTGTGCAGGGTCACAAAGGGTGGTAGGGAGTTGATGGTTGTGTGTTGTGGTGAAGTTGTAGATGGTGCAACAAGCAATGGTGATGGTTATGTATGTATATTGCATGAGAATGAGAAATGGAAGCAAGGGAGGTGACGCTGTGTGGCTATGGTGTGTGAAAATGAAGATGGAAAGGGAGGTGATGATGGTGGTTACAGTGGTGAGAGTGATGGTTGAGGCAGGTGTAAGTTGCAAGGAGTAAAGTCAAGCATTATGGCACAAGGTGACAAGAGAAAGGAGTAGAAAGAAAAGGAAAAAGAGAAAAGGTTGGGGATTATTGTTGGACAATTTTGGATTAGCCAACATAGATAGGATTAGTGATAAATTTTAGCTAAATTAAGATTGGATTACAAAATATGGTTTATCCTAGTTAAAGATTTGGATTAAATTATGATTTAAGGATTAAGAAATTGATTAAGGATAAAATAATATTTTATCAAGATTGGAATCAAATTAGATTATTAATGATATGGGATTAGGATAAGCAAAATTTTGTGGTATTACACCATATAAGTGAGAAAATTATGAGTGTTTTGAGCAAGATGGGTCATCTTAGTTATGGAGCAAGGAAGTCAAAGTTTTGTGAGTATTGTGTATTTGGGAAGATTAAAAAGGTCAAATTCTCTAATACAACACACTATATGAAGGGTATGTTAAATTACATCTATTATAGTTTGTGGAAACGCCCAAGGTTTCCTCCTATAGTGGTGGGTTATATATTATGACTCTCATTTACTACTTTTCTCCACAAGAATGAAAATTTTCTCATTCTTAAGAAGTAGAAAGTTCTATTTGAGAATATAACTAGGAAGATGGTGAAAAATCTCAAGATATATAATGGGTTGGATTTCACTGAGACATATTATAATGAGTTTTGTATTTATAATATTACTAGACATAAGACTCTAATTGGAAACTGATGCGTTGTCGTATGCACAACAAATTTAATAAATATATCCTAATTTCTAAATACGTAGTAGATGGTAAAAAGGAGTCGAACCCACAAGGAATGGTATATAATCAATAATTTTGTAATTGATGTTAAAACCCCGATTATGCAATAACATTTACTTCTATCACTAAGTTCTATACTATAGATAAATAATAGAACGCTTTACTCACTAATTAATGAAGAAGGATAAGAAGGTATTGATTATGGAATTAGGGTATCAAACAATCATGGAGAAAAGAATGATTCTAAATTATTTAACGTTGACCTTTAGAAACTCATAATAATTCATCTCTTTGCTTTCTCTTAATTATAATAAATTGAATAAGCTCTCAATTTATCATCTAACCAATTAATAACTTAGGTTAAGAACTCTAGATTCAATTAATGGCAGCATTATGAATGGAAAGAAGTCAACTATGACCATAATCATATAAGCTCGGATCATGCAATCATATGAATTAATGGCTAAGATTAACAATTAATCTTTTTTCCACTCTAGACACGTTAATTAACAGTTACATATTAATTATGTTATCCTACCACATATTAATATCTAAACTAGATAGGTGATCAATCTAATTAGTTTAAATTCTTAAGCCATGATGCGAGACCATTCAATTCCGTCCATCAATTTAATTAAATTTCATCTAGAATCATAAATTCAAATTATGCCATTATATTCAAAACCTAATTCCATCTCCAAATCCTCCTATTCTATATTATCTACTCTATTATCTGCATAATTGTAATAACACACAATTAAATGTACTAATTTATAATTAACATAAATGATTACTAATAAATAAATAATAAAATGCTAAAAATAAGAGAAATAATAATGCAATGAAAAGAATTTACTTGCATTTAATCAAAATTCAAAACTTGCTATTAAGAGAGGAATGGAGAAGAACTTATCAACTTGAATTGCAAAATGTCAATTGTTCAATTGAATACAAGGAAGACAAAGATAATTGGCATTGTGAAGTACATGTTTTTTCTAGAGAGAGTAGAGAAAAAGAGAGAATTAAACTTTCGAACTCTAAAAACCGACCCCAAAACTCCAGAATCGTCAGAGAATATATCAGAAAAAAGTTCGTATGAGCGGTTACAAAAATTTAGAAAAACACAGGACCTCCATGTTTTTCTTTGAATTCTCTGCCAATTTCTAGATTTTGAAAACTGAGATTTTTATCTTCTGGTGGAAAACACGACCCGTGTTTAAGAAATATGGGGGTACCGTGTTCTTTGTTCCTTCATTATTTCTCCATGAAATTTCAATACGAGTTTACCTTTGATGTTTATTCTTCATTTCTAGTCTTTTCTTCCATTGTTTCAATATTTCTTAATGTTATTTGCTCTATTTCTTCTTTCCTTCTGTTTTTCCTTTGAATTTCTTTATTTTTATCTTTTCCTGCAAAATCTATTCAAAAGAGAAAAACTCAAGAAAAGATTACATCTTATAAAAATAATGAGGAATAAATGACATTTTACTCAGGAAAATAGCATATAAATCCCATCTGTCAGAAAACATAATAGAAAGGAGTTGCAAAATGCATTACCAAAACTCTACTTGAAATAGCTACGTGTATGATTTCCAATGTTAGATTGTGTCATCGATGAGAGTTTTTAACTAAAGTAGTTTCTATAGATGGCTACAACATTAATAGATACCCATAGTCATCCATTGATTTCTATATTCTAGAAGAAGTTTAGTAAGAAAATCCTATTGATTGCTCTATTTTCAAAGCCTTTATATGTCCTCTTTATATATATTCTAGTCAAGGTAAATTAGCTCTTAGAGTTTTTAAATGCATTTTTCTCAACTCTTCTTCTTACTCTAAGGGGGTATAGGGTTTGGTGTCCTAACTCTAAAAAATTATTCAAAGTAGGGATACGACTTTTAATAAAAACTAGTTTCTCAACAATCTAAAGCATGGGTATTATTTTTTTCACAATTAACTTATAATGTGAAGTTATGACATGTAAAAAAATATTATTTTCTAAATCATGTAATATTTATTTTTTTCAATTACTATGTTGAAAATAAAAATAAAAAATTCATACTAATTTAAATATTAATTAAAGATACATGCTAAAATATTAGCACTATAAAAATGTAAAATTATTATCTTTTATGATATTTTTTTTAATATAATTACACTATACCTCATGTAATACCCTATTCCAAAATCCTTCAAATTATATTTAGAATTATGATGATATAAAATAAAGGAGTTCTGGTTTTGAAATAGCTTGAGATTCTAATAAAAATGTGAATTTCAATCTTACCAATTGACTGGTTTGCATAACCGAACGACTAATGCGCTAGGGAAAATTTATATTCTTATTTTTCACAAATTAGTTGATTGGTTTGCCTGCGATTTCAAATTCGTCTCTGATTTTGATTTGAATTTTTCTCTAATAATTAGGAAAACTTATTATTTGAATTCAATTATGATAATAAGCATGTTTTAGTGTTTTGACATTATTTTCTTATTAATTGAACTATTACATGATTTTAATCAGCAAAAGTTTCCCAAAAAACCACTTTTTGAGGCAAGCCTCACTTCTCCTTTTTCCTTCATCTCTCCTTCTCATCTCTAGCAACTGAGGGTAGTGATTATTAACTTTGGGGACTCTCCCCTAACTTGCCAACCCACTTGAATACCCATATCTAATTACACTCAACCTCTCACCACCCCATTAAGTCATCCTTCACTTCTCATCTTGCCCACACTCTACCTCACCTGTCCCATCCCTCCTTTTTCTTGGATATGCCAACCAGCTCGCTCTTATACCTCTTATTCTATTGATCTATCTTCATTCCACACTTGCGTTCTTGCTATCTTCTCCCTTCTTCTTGTGAAAATCTTACTACGTGTTGAACACTTTTCTATCTTTCCTCTCTTCTTCCTTTTGCTGAGAAAAATAGATATCCTCTTTGGTTTTCTCCTTTGAATTGTATAGGCATTGTGTTCCTTTCTCTTCTTCCAATATTAGTTTTAGTTCATTCTTACTTTCCTTTAGTAAGGAAGAATTAAGGTTAAGAAAATTTGGAGAATTCGACTTCTCTTTTAACACCTGATTTTGAATCTAAAGGTGGTGTTTTGCATTTCTCTTCTTCTTCTAATTTTCTTGGTTTTAATAAAGTTTTGGAAGATGATTTTGAATGGTTTTAATAAAGAAATTAAAGTTCTGCTAGATAGGCCATCCACTAGGAGTTTTGTAGTAGAAGAATTACTTCAAGGTATGACATTCTTATCTTTAACATAATTAGATTTATCTGGTATATTGGGGCTCCATGTGTTAGTGTTTATATGAGTATGATTTAATTGTGTTCCATAGTATGAGCTTGTGGTATAATCTTTTCTAAGTGTTGTGATATTCCTAATTTTTAAGCATAAAATTGGTTGTTGAGCATGATTTAGTTAAGTATGTATATCACCATGTGCCCACGTAATTCTATCTGTAAGTCATATATTTTATGTGTGTTTTGACATAGACGCATGCTAAAATTAATATGGTAAAGTGTGGTAAAATTTGGTGTGTGTTTCGTAATTCTGGGTTGTGTTTTACCCAACCTTGTCAATCGGTTCCTTGAACCCATCGACTGGTTTTACGAGTAGTAAAAAGTTGAATGGTTTGGAGTTTTTGATCATTTGGTCATGAGAACAGTCAATCGATTGGTCAAACCCATCAATTGGTGTCCTTGCAGACCAAGATGGTTTGGTCTCTACTTAGACTCATCAATCGGTTTGACCAAACTAGTCAACTGGTTACTCTGACCAGTCGATCGGTTGGCCAAACCCATCAATAGATTTTTCTATAGGCTAAGATGGTTTGGTCTCTATTTATACCCATCATCCAATTGGACCAAACCAGTCGACTAGTTAACATGACAAGTTGCTCAGTTGGCCAAACTAATTTTTTAGTTTTTCCGCAGGCTAAAATAGTTTGGTCTCTACTTAGACCTATCGATCGGTTGGATCCAGCCAGTCAAATGGTTCTCATGAATAGTCGACTGGTAAGGCTAACCTATTCACTAATGCTCTGGTTTTTATTTTGGTCTAAGTCTGATACGACTAGACCAGTCAATCGGTCTGAGGACCGATAGACTAATCCAGTTGGAAGCCGCCTATTTTGTTATGATTTGTTGTGTTTCTCTTGGGCCTTTTGTGTTTATTCTTCCATGTATTTATAATATTTTAATTATGATTTCAACCATGATTGAATTATGTTGATATGAACCAATATGATGATATTTGAAACTTACTTTTGGTTGAGTTTGTTGCTATCTTTAAACACCAAATTGGTATGTGAGTTTGGTGCTATCTCTAAACACCTAATTGGTGGATTTAATGCTTTATGATGTGTTTGGTGTTATCATTTGGAAACACCCAATTGGTTAAATATGAGATTTTCATTGTGTTTGGTGTTATCACTTGGAAACACCCAATTTGGTTATGTATGGACTTGTTGTGATTGATGATATCACATATACATAAATTAATGATTTAATATGATTTAATATTTTGTTTAAGACTTTTTCTCCGTCTCTCAGGATAGCTATGGAGAGTTAGTGGACAGGCCACCCTTGGTTATATATCTTTCACTTGATACCTATTTCCTTCTCTATAGGGGTATGGTCGGCAAGGGGTATGCACATATCTTTGAGGTATAGGATTATACTATGGTAGACCGATATGGCATCAGTGTCCAGTACGGGTAGGTAAAGTATTCCAGTACAAGCACCCTGGCACTTCATATTGTCCATTGCTTAGATAGGTGTGGTATCCCAACTTTTTAGCCCTCGTGAAGGAGACATTCAAGGTGTGGTGGGTGAGGTATCCTAGTACAAGGCCCCTTGGTGTACTTCGACCACGTGTGGTGGGTGTGGTATCCCAATTTTTGTGGCAGGTACACTGGATGTGTGGTGTGTGTGGTATCCTTGAAGAAAGCCCCTTCTATGTATCCTAACCTTATGTTATGGGTGTGGTATCCCATTGTAATTATCTTATGCTGCCATGGCTTTTGTTCATGGTGGAGAACTAGGGGTGGTCGAACGAACTATCTTTCTAACCAAAATTGTGTGGTCACTAAAAGAGGAAGTCTAATATGGTTTATATTTTATGTATTATGTGTATTAATGTATTTCTATACATCCATGACTTCCATGCAAGCATGCCATATTGTATTTAATTTGTATCGTGATAGTATCAACATGCTATTATGTGAATTCAATATGCTACATGAGCATTCCATGTTTTACGTAGTATGCTTTGCGAATACTTCACTATACTGATACTACACTTATGTGGTCACTGGGATGATCTGGCTTTTGGTCTGAGGAGAAGAGGATGATTTGCAGGGTTACGACTCTTTGTTAGAGTATACCAAGGGTGATAACATCGGGCATTAGTGGGTCATTGCTTGGGGATGAGGTTTATGGTCGTACCTAAGAGTTAGGCTAACTGATTATTGGTATTTTACCTACTGTATTGGGATGTTTTGTATTTCTAGTTATTTAAACTCTTCGCTTGGATTCTTGTATTTGATTTTGTAAACTATTAAGTTCATCATATCTATGATATGGTTCTAGTCTTTATTTCTTTATATTGTCACATTATTATTATGATCATGCATTCTTTTATTCCTTATTCCATTTAACTTGCATCAGGCATGGATTAAGTAATAATCACACCTTTCTCATGGTTGATGTGGCGGTAACATTCCATGGTTTTATTTTTCAATCGCTTCCAAATTGTCTTAAAAATAAAAATTTTCTAGTTAAAAAATTGGGGGGGGGGGGTATTACACCTAATCTATCTTATGTTGCCAGTATGGAAAGTTAGTTGATACACAACCCTAGAAAAGGACATTGGTATGTAGTTAAAGGGATCCTATTTTATTTCAAGGGATCCTTACATATTGGTTTGGTTATTATCATGAGTAAGTCGCGATCCTATGAAGTCATTAGTTTATTGATTTTTATTATATTGCTAACTTGGATAGATGCAAATCTAATTTTGGTTATATCTTCATACTATAGTTTTAAAAAATGAACCGGTTATTAAACTGATCTCACAACTAATTTGTGGTTTTATTAGTCAAAATGTGGTTTGAATTGGTGAGACTAGCAGTTCATATGGATTTAGTATATGCATATAAAATAAAATTCAAAAATAATTTATTATTTTAGAAAAAATATAAATAATGTAACTGGATTTTTATAATAAAACAAAATAATTAGGTATCATCAAAATTACTATTAAAATCCAATTAACCTAACCAAAATGAAAATCTTATCCCTAATATGTATATATAAACCCATCCCACCTCACTTTAATTTAATGTTGTCAATATACTAACTATTCAGTGCTCCTTATATTCCATGTATAGAAGACTAAGGGGTTAGAGTCATTTGCATCCACTAGCCACACATTTCCTCTCTCTCTCTTACTTTATCTCCTTGTCACTATGCCTCAATTTCATTATCCTCTTCTTCTATCTTTCCTTTTTAACTTCCCTACGCCTTACTTTTTACTTATTTTAAAACTATGTTTTAGTATTATTAGTTGGAAAGTATCATTACACTCTACTGTTTCCTTATGTATCACATAAGTAGAATATGTTGCAGCTATTGAAAGTGTGAAGGAGGCCATTTGATTGTGAAGTATAGTACTCGAGCTTTGTATTGCACATGGTATTGCAATTGTATTTTTAGATAGTCATAGTGTTATTTATCTGACCATGAATAATGCCTATCATTTGAAGATCTAGCATATCGATGCCAAATATTCTATTTTATCAAAGATGTAGTTGCTATGGGGAATAATGGGGTGATAAATATTCACACTACAAAGAATCTTGCATGCATGCTTACGAAGCATCTTGCAATCACTAAGTTCGAGCGTTGCTTGTACTTAGCTGGCATTTACAATGTTTGATTACCCTTTGAGGTTTATGATGACAATAAGTATTCTAGATCTGAGCTAAGTTGGATATTCTCAAGTTATGCATCAAAAAAATATATTCATGCATCAAACAAACCTAGCCATGTTCCCCAACACTCTCATGATATGTTCCTGGATAAATTAGCATGGAATGAATAGGTATTGATTGTGATGAGGAATACATTCATACCCATCAACACGGTATGCCCGTTTTTTCTAGCATGGTCGTGTTGGCCTTCAACATTAATGACACAATGATCTCTTTTGAAGACACTACAAAGCCTGGCTATATTGGCTAGCATGGTCGTGTCCAACCTAAATTCGTGTTTCTCTTTATAAGCCACCATATATTTTAGGATATTTTATTTGAGAACTATATATGTGTGTTTTTCTACATTTAGACTCATTCAACTATTGATTCAATTGTTCCCTATTCCCTGTGAGAGAGAGAAACATATTAAGAGTTTGAGAGACCTCTAATTTTCCATTTAATTGAGAATTTTTTAGTATCCATTATCTATACGGTGAATTTATTTATTTATCATGGTCCGTGGATATAACTGTAACACCCTCAAAATTCATTACTGAAAAATTTCATTTTATTAAAAGAAATAGTGGAAGAAAAATATAAAACGGTGAATTTCGGGGATATTACCGCCACACTTAGTACTAGACCGGTTCACTCCTACCGTTCCAGTACCAAGTGCTAAGGCTAAAGGAATGAGATACACTTTGCTAGATTTTCAAAACATGTTTAAATCAGAGTAGTGCGATACACTTTACAAGATTAGAATCTACCAGTGGTGGTTACAAGAATAAGGAATAAATTTAAACCAGAAAGTAAAAGTAAAGGGAGAACCCTAAAAATCCGGATAATCCTTACGCTCTTTCCCGTTGCCCACTTGAGTAGCACCTGAAAATAGACCTGCAAGGGACATTGCCCATTGAATAGGCAGGGGCTCCACGAATGGAACCCTTTAGTACTATGGTACTAAGTAACCCTTTAAAATCACACTTAATAGCAGGCCCGTAATGCAACACATGAAATGAAGCTATAAACATATATAACAAGATGTGTATATATAACATTCACATAATTAACATTCACATCAGATATCAATAGGTCGTAATGTACGATCAATACTTTCAGCCTTAAACCATTGGTCCATCATTATTCAATCATCTCTCAGATTTTATATCCATATGAGTGCGGGAACCCCACTATTATAGCCGGTGGACCGGTCATGCAGAGCAAAACACTCCTGGCCACTATTATTTGTCGATGGACCGGTCTGGCCCCGACTCACATGGTGTTCCACTATAAGTGATTAGTATTTTTTCATAACTTTATTCACATCCATGACTAGTTTTATTGAGCTCGGGACCCCCACTATTATTGCCGGTGGATCAGAATATATATCAACATCATCTAGGGCAACATGCTCCTGGGCCACTATTATATCCGGTGGATCGATACTCATAATCACTTGCCAAGGCATCACACTCCTGGGCCACTATTATATCCAGTAGATCGGTACTCATAATCATATTCTAGGACATCACGCTCCTAGGCCACTATTGTATCCGGTGGATCGGTACTTAATATCATAATTCAACTGCGCTCGGCTCATTAATCTTTCACTTTCATGATTAGTATTTTCCCTGTTTTAATCAGCACATCAATTCCATTTATTTTCTTTGGACGGGAGATCAAGAACCCGGGACACAAAGGTACACCGGTCGTACCGGTGCATACAAGCTACTCAGTACCCTTCAACCATCAACCCAGGGATGCAAAGGTACCCTAGTCGTACTGGTGCATAAAGCTACTCAGTACCCTACCAACAAGAACACCTAATCCATAAGTATGCATACCCCCTAAATAGGTCTGTAGAGCTAGATAGAGTAAGATATAATGCCTGATTGGGGCACAATGGCACACCAGCAAATACTAGAATAATCGTGGGCTAAACCACGTCTTTAGGGTAGCGGCCCCTTAAGAGCCACCATTCCCGATCTCGAGATCTTTCACTTTAAGTATTAGTATCTTAATTAAAGTGATCACAAAAAGTACAACAATCAGATACTTATTCACTTTCAATCATTCTGATATCATTAGGCATTTCTTATTCATACAGTTATCCAAGATAACACGGAGGAAAACAATAAGGCCATCATAATCTTATCCAATTATGATTTAGGATTTGTTCTCGTGATACTTACTAATCGTCAAATACTCTTATCTTGCTATTTAGTGTTATTTGAGTTATATCATGAAATTCCACAATCACAACGACATGTTAGATATAAATTACTCATTTACCCCTTACTTAGATAATTACTAAGTCATCCCTTCCTTACTTGAAAAATTACCATATTACCCTTCAGGCTACATAATTTACAAATTACCCCTTACTCGGTTTAGGTTACCAAGTTATCTCCTACGCTTTTTAGATCACCATTCACCCCTCATAATTGCTATACTTATCATATTTCCCATTTGGTTGGTTAGATTACCAAATTACCCTTCTCCTTTGTTATAATTACTAAATTACCCTTAAGCAGGATAAATTATCAAATTACCCTTCTTCATTATCATGATTACCAATTTTCCCCTTTAGTTGGTTAAATAATTATCAATTTACCCTTTAGTCGATTAAATTACCAAATTGCCCTTCTCCATTATCTTAATTACCGAATTGCCCCTTTAGTTGGATAAATTACCAAATTGCCCTTCTTTATCATCATAATTGCCATTTTACCCTTCTCAATTATTATAATTGCCATTTTACCCTTCTCCATTATTATAAACACCAATTTACCCTTTTCCATAATTACAATTGCCAATTTACCCTTCTCTATTATTATAAATACCAACTCACCCTTTTTCATAATTATAATTATTAATTTACCCTTCTCCATAATTATAATTACTAATTTACCCTTCTCCAATTTTTATAATTACTATATTGCCCTTCTCCATTATTAAAATTACCATAAAGCCCTTTTATTGGTTAATTTACCAAATTACCCTTCTCTATTAACATAATTATCCAATTTCCCTTCTATAATCATAATTTAATGACCAAATTATCCTTCATCATTATCCTAATTACCAAGTTACCCCTTACTCCCAAGCTTGCCATAAATATCCTTTTATTTACAAAATTATCCTTCTATAATCATAATTTAATTACCAATTTATCCTTCGTTGTTATCATAATTACCAAGTTACCCCTCACTCCCAAGTTTGCCATAAATATCCTTTTATTTATAAAGTTATCATTTTACCCCTTTTCACTCAAAATTACAATCTTGCCCCCTTATTACACCACTTTTATTAAATTAACATTACCACACGGAATAATAATATTAATACTCCATTAACAATATCCAACTCCACCAACTATTATATTTTAATCTAATACTTATTAGCACCTACACATATTAGGCCACATTCTTGCATAAGAAATTTTACTAAAATGCCTCTAGGGCTCACAATAATTGAAATGCCCCAAAAATTCTAATTTTATTATTTATTATTAAATAAGATTTTATTTTGAAAATTAATTAAATATTTTATTTTTATTAAAATAAAAGAAAACTAATTAGGGTAAATTAATGAGAAATTTTATAAATAATTTAATTAGAGAAAAATTGGGTATTTTAACCAATTAAAGATTTTAATTTGGAAATTAATTATTTTAATTAAATTAAGAAGGAGAAAATAGTTTCAAACTAATATTAATTTTATAAATAATTTAATTAAAGAAAATTAGAGTGATTTGCTAATTAACATGGAATTTATGGAAAATCTTTTAAAAATCCTAATTTAGCCTAAAAAGAAATTTAAATATTATTATTTTTAAATATTCCAAATATTTGAATTAATTTAAATATCCAATCTAATTAATTTTCCTTTTTCCCTTTCCTTGCTCTTTTTCCTTCTTCCTTTTTCTTTCTTTTTCTTTCTTCTTCTTCTTCTTCTTCCTCCCTTGAACTGGGCCTGGCTCACGATCCAGTTCCCCTCTCTTCTCCTTCCTTTTCCTTTGGGCCAGTCCAACCGCGTGATGCCTCCTTCCCTTCTCCGTTGTGTTGTGTTTTAGTGTTTATTCCCTCTAAACGCTGCGTTTCATTTAATGACCTCAGCCCTCGCGCCTAGACCGCCCGGTGTCCTCTTCTTTTCTTTCTTTCTTTTCTGCGCTGAACCGCCAGGTCCAACTTCCCCTCATCTTCTTCTTCCTCTTCCAGCCCTGACGCCATACCTGCAACCTCCACCCTTCCCCAAAAATGGCGCCGCCGGCCACACGTGTCGTGACCGGCCTTTCTCCCGCCCATTCTCTTCCCCTCAACGCGCACTCCAATTTGAACCACCCCACTTCCTTTTTCTTCCCCACATTTGCCCCCATTTCCCTTGCGAAGGTCGAGCACGATTTGAAATCGTGCTGACCAATCAACACCATAACCGCCCTATTTTCTCACAGGCTTTGACCTCCTGGTAACCTCCAGAACTTGAGCCTACCCTCCACCACTATAAATACCCCTCATATGGCTTGGTTTCGATATTTTTTTCCCTGAAACCCTAAGTACAAGTCTGTGCGCCACCGCAGATTTAGACGCACCGTTCTCCACCTTTAGCCAACCTCGTCGCCTCTTCTTACTCCCAAACTTTTCCCTACAACGCCCTCTAATTAACTAAACCATTCGCAACCTTCGATTCTTCTTACACGGGCCTCCATAACCGTGCAAAGTTTGCTACTCCTCTCGCCAGAATTTTTACCCCAAAACCTTAAACCACCGTCCACCACCACATCTGCCGCCTCTACCACCCTCTAAACCACTCAAAAACTCCTGCTAATTCTCCTCCACTGACCCATAAACTTCTTTTCTTTTTCTCCTTCCCTTTTCCTTCTTTTTCTTCATTTTGTCCCCTTTTAGATCACTTTTTCGGCCACCTCCGGGCACCACCGCTGGTGCCACCCATCCCCGCCAAATCAAGGTGAAACCCTAGACCTTTTCAACACTTCCTTTTGATTTATTGAGAATTATTCTGCTTTTATCATAATTTTTAATGTTATTTTGATTTTAATTATTATTATTGTTGTTGTTATCAACTATAACCTAATTGCTAAATTTTTTCGACAGGTTTAGGAGTATTCTTGAGTTAGATAAATTATTATTCTCTAATTTTAGTTATTTAATGGAATTATTACATGCTTACTATTATTATTAATATTATTATTAATATTATTATTATTAGTGTAATTATTTATTTATTATTGTAATTATTTCAGGGGAGTCGAAACCTAAAATTTTAATTAGGTCTTGCACCCTTGCTTTTTATTACTATTATTAGCATTTATAACATTATTACTAATTATATTATTATTATTATCTTTATTAACTTTTATATTATAAGTATAAATATAGTATTAATATCATTATTATCATTATCGAATAGTATTATTATTAAATGAGGCGGTTTCGAAAGCCGCCTTGTAATTTTAAGATTTATATTATTATTAATATTAATATTCTACTAATAAGAGTATTATTAATAATATTTTACTTTTATTATTATTATTATTATTATTATTATTATTATTATTACTATTACTATTACTATTACTAACACTATTTTGGTGAAGGGTAGGAACCGTTATATCACCACTCTTTTTGAATGAAAATAGTAATTTATTTGTATTTTTAAGTAATATTTTGTATAGTTAATTATTGTGTAATATTTTGTTAATTAAAAACCAAGTCTTAGAATAAGTTAGGGAATAATAAAATTTTAGGAGGGAGCCTAATTCTAGTATACTTTTATATAATAGGTAAACCCAGTCAAATCTCTCAAGTGGAATAGAAGCGTGCACCAAGACCGGTGTCGTTTTAGGTAAGGGTGTTACTAAGGTCATTTGTGTGTTTATATGCATTATGTGCTACATATTCCATGTATTCTATGTTTACCATTATTAATTATTTCATATGTGTTATAAAGTGGAGTTGAAGTATGTTGGTATGAATAAATTGTGGCATGAGAATTATGTATATATTTACGTTATTATTATTGTATGATGTGGCCTTAAGATATGCATGTTAGGATTGTAAAATAATGATGGGAAGTGTAACAATGTGGTGTTAGGGTTTTGCATGAAATGGCATGGTGTTAGGATTTGCATGAAATGGCATGATGTTAGGGTTTGCATGGAAGCATGTCTACGTGGAGCTAGGGTTTGCACATGAATTAGGGTTTGCATGGAAGCATGGTATACATGGAGCTAGGGTTTGCATATGAATTAGGGTTTGCATGGAAATGTGGTCTACATGAAGCTAGGGTTTGCATGTGGATTAGGGTTTGCATGGAAGCATGTCTACATGGAGTTAGGGTTTGCATAGGAGCTAGGGTTTGCATGGAAGTGTGGTTTACGTGGAGTTAGGGTTTGCATGGGAGCTAGGGTTGCATGGAGTTAGTCATGCATGTTTGGGCAAATGTTTGTGAATGGCAAAGGTTTATGAATAAAATATTTAAGACACTAATCTCTTAAAGTGGAAGATTATTGAGCCGAGTCTAGACCGATCCACTGGTCAGGAATAGTGGTTAGGATTTTACCCTATGTGCGACCGATCCACCGGTTATAATAGAGGTTAGGACATGAGGTTCTATATGTGACCGGCCCACCGGTAATAATAGTGGGGTGACTCGAGCTCAATAAATACAAACTAGAATCGTTAAAGCTCTTAAAAGATACTAATTACTTACAGTGGAACACCATGCGAGTAGAAACCAGACCGATCCATCGGTCAGGAATAGTGGTTAGGGTTTTACCCTATATGTGACAGATCCACTGGTAATAATAGTGTTTAGGGTATGATGCTCTATGTGTGACCGGCCCACCAGTTATAATAGTGGGGTGTTCCTGTTTTCGCATGGATTTGATAAAAAGCATGGTGTGTATCGATTCACTATGAAAGAAAGATTAAATAATTAATCTGGACCTTTTTGGGCCTTATGTGTGGACTTGTTGATTATAAGCTATGGATTTCACTTTATTCTTTTATGTATCTTATGTGTGGGTTGTAATTGTATGTGATCATTATCCTGCATGATTTAACTTGTTATATGTCGGCCTTAGTACTCGGTTACCTTCCTCAATACGTAGCGTACTGATCACTCGTTTTATGGGTGCTGCTCATTCCCACGAGTAGAAGGCCCGTTTGATCTGTTGCAGGTAGGAGACACCTACTTTGATGCTATCTATGTCTATGGGACATCAGGAGGGACGGAGTGATGGTTGGGCTGGATCAATCTCTAGAGTGACGTGGTCGTTTTCCTTTTTAATTTATGACACATGTTATTTTTATTATGTTTGAGTTGTAGAAACAATTTTATTAATGTTGTTTAGTTATTATCTAGAAATACAATAGTTGGTATTTCGAATTATATAAGACTTGCGCGTACTCTGATTCTCGTTTTTATAAATTTGGACTTTTATGGTATTATTAATAGTGTTTTGTTAGCCTTAGCACTTGGTACCGGAACTGTAGGAGTAAACCGGTTTGGTATTAAGTGTGGCGGTAAAATCCCCAAAAATATACGGTTTTAATTTATAAGTATTGCGTTTTAAAAAAAATGTGTAAATTTTGGGGGTGTTACAATAATATTATTCATGCATAAATGGTTACAATAACATAATATGGCATGGATAAGTACTTAACACTTTTATTAATAATCAAACTCTTCCCTTAAGCAACATTTCCACACATGGCATATAAACTAACATACTTTTTTTATCAATCAATACAAGCAAATATATATATTATATTAAACCACAAATATCAAATATAATAATATAATAAAAATCCTAATGTGCTAACATACGTTTATCCATGTGTTTAAGTGGGGTTTAACGATTACCTTAATTCCCGCAAAAATCAAACCTTACAGGTATCCCCGTTAAAGATTCAAGCTTTAAATAGAAAAATCAACACCTAAAAATAATGTCAATAATTATTATATTAGAAGTAGGAAATTAAGAGGATACAACTTTATATAAAAATTTAATTAATAACACACTTTACTTAACTATTAATATACCTCAATAATTAAACACAAAAACTCCCAAAATAATGTGGAACTCATGTTGCATGAGCAGCGTGAGCCACATGCAGGTTGTAATGGGAAAAAGGGTCGAAGGTAGGGAGGTAGAAGGAGCGGTGGTCATTTTTGGGTTGAGGCTTTGGAGCTAGAAAAAAAGGGTAGGTGGGGGAGGATTGGAGGCTAGGGAAGGGTGCAGTAGTGAAGAGGGGGTGTAGGTGAAGGCTGGGCATGTGTTGTCAGTGGCCAATGGCCGCGGAGGTGGCGACAGCGAGGCGGCGAAGATGGCTGCTGAGGGGGACCAGGCTGAGAAGGAAGGAAAAGCGAGGGGGAAAATGGAGGGGTGAGGGGGCTTGTTTCGGCCAAACAAGGTATGGGATGGTAGAGGAGGTTGCAGGGAGTGGATTGGTGGTTTGGGTGGCGGCAGAGGCGGTCGAACGGTGGTGAACGATGGGGTTGCAAGGGGCTGCCGAGAAGGGAGAAAAATGGGGAGAAAAATAAGTGGGGAGGAAGAAGGGGGCTGTGGGGTGGCTTGGGTGGTCTTATGGTGGTGCAAGGCTGAGGTATAGGGTGGCAGTGGGTGGTGCAAGGGCTTGGTTCGGTAGTTGAAGCGGCGGAGGGCGACAACGTGGCCAAAAATGGGAGAAGAGGATGAAGGAGGAAAAATGCAGGGATGGAGATCGGGGGGAAAGTGCTCAAAAATATGGGGCAGGAAGGCCAGTGATGAGAAGAAAAAGAAGAGGGAGGAGAGGGCAATAGGTGGCTGATTGGGTGGTAGCGTTTAGGGTGGCAGAGGAGGTGGTAAGGTGGCAGGGAGAGGGAAGGAAAGATGGGGAAAGGGGGAGGCCATGCGTGATGGGGGTGCATGGCCTGTTGGGTCTAAAATTGTGGGAAAAAAAGGACGGTAGAGAGAGAGAGAGAGAGGGTTGCAGTGGTGGTAGGTGGTGGTCGGCGTGCCCGAGGTGGCAGACATGGCGACGGGGACAACTCAGCCACCTTGGGTTGATCAACGAAGAAGACGAAGAAAGAAAGAAGGGGGTGCACCAGGCCGGTCGAGGGAGAAAAAGGAGAGTTGGGTCGGCCCGATCGCGGGGGGAGAGGCTAGGGCTGGGCTGTGCGCACGCAGGGGAGGGAGAGGAAGGAGAGGGGGAGAAACGGGCCTGTGGCCTAGGCACGGGGGAAGGGTTGGCCTAGTGCGATGGCCCGAAGGAGGGAAAAGGAAGAGAAAAGAAAGAAGAAAAAGCAGAAGGAAAAGAAAAGGAAAAAAAAGAAAAATGGGAAAATAGGGGAAAATAATTTAATTTAATTTATAAAATAATAAAATGTAACATTTTTGACAAATTATTTAATTTAATAATTTAATTCAATATAATTCAATATATTGGTTCAAAAGGATAATTTTAGTTTGGAAAATTATTTAAATAAAAATAATATGATAAAATAACAAAATATTTATTTTTAATTTATTAAATACTCCTATCCAAATTTATATACTCAAAATCCATAAAATAATTAAACTAAATAATTTTGAAAGCTAATTTTTCCTAACTAAAAGCTATTTATTAAATTCTAGGTTTTTAAAATTTCGGGAGATTATAGTAACTCATATTGATGAATATGAAAATTTATATATTCTTTTTTATTTATTTTAAAATTGGTAAAATAATAGTAGTTAAAATAAATTAATGATAATATAATTGTCAAAGCCACTCCAGCTTAACATGAATGCCTGCCATTATTACAATCTTCAAAATGACTTTATTGTTATTATTTTTTTTATTTTTTTTTGCTTGCTTCAATTTCTCTCCGCCTATCGTTTAGTTTTGTGGTGTGATATTGTTTGATCCCCACCAAAATAAATATTGGACCGTTGAGCCACAATATTTCTAACCACCAAGGTTCATGAATTATATCCTTCTCTCCTCTGCTGTCTTAGACTCTTAGCAGTTAGCATGCGGCACTACCTTCCATTCAAAATAAATAAATATAATTTTTATTTTTTACATAGATTATTAAATTTATTTCTATTAAATAATAATAATAATAATAATAATAATAATGGTGAAAATTATGTAATAAATAAAAATAAGTATGTACAAAGTATTTACTTTTTGCTATAGAACTCTAAAATAATATCAATTTTAATTAAATAATATCTTTTAAAACGACATTTAACAGAAATCGGAAGTCATATTTGTAAAAGAAAGGCAAACAAGAGGAACACGCACCGGATCATCATTCATCACCGAATTATATAGCGAACAAAAGTAGGTGAGCATTTTCTAGTGCCTATATATTGAATACGACTACATGGAGTATATAACTACTGGCAGACTATAACTGTTAAGGGCTTGTTTGGTATGAGGTGGAAATTTTTTTTTTCTTATTTTATATTTTTTGATCAATTATTTAATAATAATAAAAATATTTTTAATAAAATATCTTTTTCATATTAAATTAAAATATAAAATAAATATTTATCTATTTTTTTTAATTTTAATTATATTATACAAAATGATAATTTTTTCGGCCATCTCCTGATTAAAAGAGCACTAGGCCATAAAGCAACGGAGTAAAAAGGTATATTTGCAACTTTGCTGCTACTTTTGGTCGGTCTCGATAATATCGATCAACACCTTCAAGTTGTTGCCGTTATTGTTTTTAAAGATAAAAGAAGCGATCTTCAGGCATTACGTGCAGCACGAGAAATTGAACTACCTCGGCCCTAGGGTTGCTCATTAATTTGCAGTCCCTGCGTGAATCCGTTCCAGTAATGCCAATCATCATCGACTGCAATTCTGCAAGCTTGACGTAGACTGGCTCTAGAGCATGGCAATGTGGACACGGTGATCAGGTGTGCTTAACAACAAGGGGGACAGATAGCGTACTAAATTAGAGAGTTTATCGTCACATTTGATAGCTTCCCTATAAATACGTCATAGAGGAAGAAGCTGTTGCAAGTGATGGCATAAATGGTGTGACCTTTCGAGATGCAGCTAGCGGACATGTACTGCAACATGAGACACCTCCGCAGGCTTAGCCTTTTGAAATGAAAAGCCATGAAATGCCGAACTATTAGAATCTATAATATCCTGAACTAAAATTAGGAGCAGTTTCATCCTCAATTAGCAATGTTCGGAAGCTAAGGTTTGATTCACTCGTAAAGACCAGCTCTTAAGTAGAGCTAGCAATCGGATGGTTCAAATCACTATCGCATTAGGTTATATAATAATCAAATCATTTTAATTTTAGATAATCTCGGATTATTTTGCCGGATTGAGTTGAGTCGGATTTAATTCGGATAATCTTAGATTATTCTAAGCTCTCAAATTGGGTTAGATTGAGATTGGCTGGATTCAGATTCAAAAAAATTTGGATTGTTCTAATTTCTATTTTGTTTCATATCTAGGTTGGATGAATTCGAATTATTATATTTTTAGGTTAAGTTTGGATTAGATTCAGATTATTTCATATCTGAGTCATGCTTGTGCCATTTTCTTTCTCTTTTTATTCCATGATGTTTTTAAAAGTTAATTATTTTGAGATCGTTTATTTCAATTTATCTTATTCAACTAAAAATGAATTATTGTATTGATTGTTTCAAGGTCTTAATTTTTTTTTTCATTATTTCATCTCTAGAGATATATTTGACATTTCAAATGTAAAAGTTTGTAAATCATATCACTTTTTTTTGTGTTAAGGTATAGCTTATAATTCAAAGAATAGAGTGATTGATTAGGTTTGATGTACTTTCTCACTGGAAGGATAAATCTAGTTGCTTTTCGATACTTATTTTTATGGAAAATGATTTCTCACTATTCCAATCACTACAATTGCTTCATAATCTACTTTCAATATAGGTAGTAGGATATTGAATAAGTGGAGAAATTCTCTTTTGTCAAAAATTTTTAATACATTGGTAGCAACATATAATTGATTATTTGGCTATAGAGGTAATTTGAATATGTAAATCCATTTATTTTATTATGGTTATGTGTTTTTTTTTTATGAAATAACTTATATTTTTGGCATTTGCACAGATCTTGAAAAAGATGGTTTTGTTGCATATTTGTCTAAACAAAACAATGAGGCTAATTGAAGAGTTAGAAGTAAATTTTTTAATCTACTATATTTTTACTAAGTTGGTTGTTCCTCACTTTTGTTTAGAATTGTTCACAAATTGAATCAAACCAAATACTCCTAGCTTGAGCTCGGCTCATTTAATTTTTTTCAAGCTCGAATTTGGCTTAAGTTCAAAACGAGTCAAACGAGCCGTGCTCAATAAGGTTCACAAGCCAGTTCGGCTCGACACATTTACCTTTTTTTTTTAAAAAAAGTAATGAACAAAACCGGCTCACTTATTATAATTCTATTCGTGACTCGGTTATTTTAAAGTTAAACAAATCAAACCAAATCATTTTATTATTTGGCTTGTTTAAATGCTCATTTAACTAAATGACTCATTTATTATGTAAATTCTATACAAGCTCAGCTTCTTAACAAATGTTCTAAGCTTATAGACGACCCAAACCGAACTTGAGCCGAATTCTAACCGGCTAGCTAATCAACGAGTCAAACATCCCTTACCTCAAGGATGATTTGTTTGATAAATGAATATAAAAATAAGGCTCGGATATAATTCATTTTACTTAAAAAAAGGAGCCAAGTTGAGCCCTTGACTTACTACAACGAGGCGGCTCGGTTTTAATTCGTTTTGCTATTCAATAATATTATTTTTTGTATTTGCCTTTAACTGTCCTTAAGAAAGAAAGAAAGAAAAAGAAAAGAATACAAATGGATGAAAAAAAAAACTCTCTTCTAAGCTATTTACTATCATTGACTGATAAAATCTCGTTTATCTGTATTTTCCTGCTTGAGCCGGCGCTTGTCGTTAAATCCTCCAATTGTACGGAAAATACAGATGACAATCAAGCATTTGAATGAACTCCTGCCATTTTCAATGATATTTCCATACTCCATTCTACCTCCACATATTAGTTTCATGTGATTTTAATGCTCAAGGATAAATTAACTTTATACATTACCTGATCAACCAGATCAGTGTCATCAAAATCTTTTAGAAAGCATATGCATGCCATGTCCTCGAACAGAACCCTACAAATACCAATTCCGATTAAAGGTCTCGATCTAGGCCGGGTAATGGTCATTATGTTCTTGCCTTCCGTAAGAAGGCTCGTACTGATCATCAATCATCATCATCATATCTGATGTTCTCCACAAAGTTCATCTGTCGATTGTGGTTTAACAAACTTGAAACAATACCTGGAGCACAAAGCTGTCTTCGATTCTCAAATCTTTTCGATAATCATTGTTGAGTTAATTAATTTTTATTTTTATTCAAATTGATCCATCTAAAATATAACTTTCTCTATTTTTTATCCATGATTAAGGGACAAGTATGAAAAAAAACTAAAATCTAAAATAATTCAAATAAATATATTTTTATTCGGAGAACAAAGTAATTTTTTTTAACTAAAATTTTGTTTAACTTAATAATTATTCAATAACTAGTTCTACTCACTAAAGAGATGAAAAATTCATGCATCCATAACTCCCATCAAATGTATATAAGACAAGCATAGGATTACAAGGCTTAAAAATAGGAAGGGACCAAAAAAGGACCCACAAACAACATTATATTTGAACTCACGTCGTTATTTGAATTGCCTTATCTTACATACATGCTACATTGTTGCGTCTCCAAGGAGGACATCCAAATCCAGTAAGAGAACAATTCAAGTTATTTCCTTCTACAGCCATTCATACGATATATCACAAACCAAATTCACGCCCATCACCCGGCTTCAACAGCCATAGTCCTCGCCTGATCTTATTTCCTACCGAGCACCGGCAGCGGCAGGAACGCCTCTCTCAGCAGCTCGATTCTTCAACCAGTCAACCATATCACCAAATACTAGTGCCACATTCTCATCAGGCTCACCAATCATCTGGTGCCACATTCCAGGATAGATCTTAAGAGTTTTGTCCTTGCTGGAAGCGCGTTTGTATAATTCCTCCACACAGCCTGGGTCACAAACGACGTCCTCCGCTCCGTGTGCGATTAAGAATGGGATATCCACTTCTTGAAAGCGTGATTGTACCTCCCTACATATCCTCATTAGTTCCTGTGCAGTGGCGGCGCGTGGCCTCCCCACGTACCTCTTTGGACTGGAAATCGCCAGCTTACGCTTCCATTCAACCTTGAATTGGGATAAATAAGTAAATTATTATATAAATAAGACGAGAATTCTGGCGAAATAGACTTATCACAAATTATGTATGCATTCGGTATTCCTGACCTTAAACGAAACGTCTGGTATTGTACCGCGAGTAGGAACGACACGCCAAGTAGGGATGACGGCCGCCGCAAACCCAAGCAAGTGTTCCAACGGCCACGGCGGCTTAAACTTTGGGCTAATCCCGCACATAGCTCCGTTCAACACAAGTCCATCGAAGGGACGGCTCAAGGTCAACTCCGATCCTTTTCCTCCTCGACCGCGAAGACTGATCAGGATAGCAATCGCGCCACCGAGCGATTCGGAATACATAAATGAAGGAAGAGACGGCGAGAATCTTCCACGAAACTTGTCAAAGAACGAGATGCAATTGTCAACGACTGGATTGATATCCGGTATATGAACACTTAAGCCGTCAAGGCCATCGGAGTAGCCGTGACCTTGGTGATCGATGGCGCAGCAGGCGAATCCGTGTTTGGTGAAGAAGACGGCTGTGAGTTGTACTAGCCAGCTTGATTCGCCGGTGAAGCCATGTACGATGCATATGGTACCGATAATGTTGGTTGGAGGAAGTGGCGTCCACCATTGAGTGAAAAGCCTAAGGCCTTGCGAGTTGGTGATATATTCGGAGGTGTGGGAAACGGAGTGGCGGACGTAGAATTCGGAAGGGGTGAGAGACCCGAAGGGACTCTTCTCGTTGGCTTCGCTGATCGGGTGTGCGATTTCGCTTTTGTTTGTCATCGTTTCCGTGCCCTTTTCTTTTCGTTTTTTTGCTCCGCTGAGATCTGGCGACAGACTTCCCCTTCTCTGCTTATTATTGAGTATTGACCCGGACGTTTTCCCTTTACACCGGTTTGATGATTTAAGGCGGACGATGGGTTATACTTATTGGAGGACGTTGGGCCATGATTTTATTGCTTGAACTGAAGTTACGAACTTACGATCGTGAGAATTCTGACACGACACGTTATTATAATACGGTGGTAAGTCTATTTAATATACCATTTATAACAAAACAAGATATTGTTTCATTAAATTTTTATATAAAAATAGGATTATTTTAAAAAAGTTAAATTGTATTTTTAAAATTTTATCCCATTTCTATGATATATATATATATGATTTTAAGATAACTTTTATTACTCAAAAAGAGTTTAAATTATTACAAAGAGATTTTTTTTAATACAAAGAGAGCAAGTTTTAATATTTATGTCATATTTATTATATTATTACTTATAATAATTAATTAATTAATTTATAGTCTCACTATTTGATTAGATTAGAGAAAAACTCTAATGAAAGGTATAAAAAGTTTAATTATTAGATAGATGCAACACCTTATTATGATAATTTGGTGGTTCAAACTTACCTAAATTTTTGCCATTGTTATTACTAACTCATTTGTTATATCTAATTGGATGTAATTATTGTTGTGCTCTTAGAATAATCTTAATATACCTTTAGCATGTTTTTATTGTAATTTTAGAATTATAAATATAACATAATTAACTATGAGTAAAATAATACAAGTGTATTATACCTTTAATATATTTATATTATATCTTCATAATTAAGGATACAAGTATAATGAAACTATGCTAAATATACAACAGAATTATATCATATGTATAGTAGTTTTGTTGCAACTAGTGACACAATAATTTCTTTGTGTGAGGGCATGTAATTGAGCATAATAAAATAAAAATAAAAATTACTATGAGGATGTTTAAATTTTATACATCAATCATGATTTACAATTGTCAAATGGTTGAGCATGATGAAAGTAATAATAATAATAATAATAATAATAATAATAATAATAATAATAATAATATAAGCATGTTTGGAAAATCATTTCAATAAGTTTAATTATGATTTTTAAAAATTTTAGACTAGATTGAATAAGTTTAATTTTAAATAAAAAAATCAATAACAACTACTAATAGCCAATATCTCTGTATATACAAAGCCTCAAACAATGTCATCCTAATTAAGGGTGTACACTAATCCAAAACTAGATCGGACCAGACTATAATCTAATTAAAAACCAAAATTTTTTAAATCTAGGACAGAGGACCAGATTGGAATTATTAGTCCGAGGCTGGTTTGGACCGTAATTAATAAATTATATATTTTTATATTAAAAGTTTATATTCTATAGGTAAACTATTAGTGAGATGTTGGATTGGATTGAAAAAACCAAATTGTATAAGACCGGAACTGATTAAAGATCATTTTTTTTTAATTTGAGACAAAAACCTAGGTTGGAGATCGAAATACCAGTCCGATATTGGATCAAAATCCACAATAATCGGTCGGGCCGATCTAAAATTTTGGTCCGAACTGATTCTTAAACACCTTTAATTCCAATGTTGCGTGACAAAAACTTGATCAAATCCAATTTGTCCTCCTAATTACCTTGAAATTCGAGTGCACAAGTTCAAAGCATATCCTTTAGGGTATGTGGCGTCTGTTCTATCTAACCATCCATAGCTAAGTGAAATATTGTACTCATCTTCATTATTGTACCCATAACCTCCAAATTTTCCTAGAAATATGAAAGGAACCTAGAGTCATGATCGAAAACTATGTTAAATGGAGTGTCGTGAAGTCTCATCACACGTCTCATGTAAGCTCAAGTTAACTAATCTATACTATATGTTAATCTCATAGAAATAAAGATAGCCAACTTAGCTAGTTGGTCAACCAGCACCCAAATTGCTTCAAATCCACTTAGCATCCTCGATAACCTATGGATGAAGTCCATGGAAATTGAGTAACACTTCCACTAAGGTATCACTAATAGTTGCAAAAGCCCTACTGGACTCTTTTGCTTAGCCTTAACCTTCAGATAGATCAAGTATCTCAAAATAAACCCGTCTACCTCTTGTCTTATACTCGGCCACCAATACATCCACTAAAAGTTTTTATACAACTTATCTCCTTCATAATGAAAATAATAAGATGTACAATGATCATCCTCAAGTATCTTGTGCTAACTATATGTTACATGGTGGTTTTAGTTCAACTTTTGGAGTTGTGTCAAGTATCATTGGTATAAATTAGTTAGTGGTTGTATATAGTCTACCTTGAGTATCCTCGAGATGATTTCCAAGATAGGGTAATGGGGTAGACATCTTTCCAAGATACCGCTATCTAATATTAACTAGCCACTCTATTTTATTCTATAGATAACCTATAAGTCCTATAATGAATATCAATACTTAACGATTATGGCGACTTAAATGGATTATTCATAGATAAATTATAAATCCCTACAACCCCCTCCTAATTAGTCACTTAGTGAGGATTGCTACTGTTCAACATTTTATTTATTTCTTTTTTATTCTGGTTTGCAATCCCTATTTGTGTTCAAGTATTGATTGGGGACCTGATCCACCAATGGCTTGGTAATCGGCAAATAGATTCATCGCAAGATAGGGATGTCCAGTTTTATAGGCTATTTAGAAGTGCAGAAACAATGTTAGATTTTGAAGTGGCAAGGTGGTCATCAAAAGAATGGTCTCCATGTCTCACTATCATTATAGCTCAAACATATTGGAAATAGAAATTTACCAGGTTCACAAGTCGCACTTGACTAGTAGTATGTCGCCATCTACTACTCGCTAGAGTAGCCCAAAATTAACTGATAGATTAATATAATCTATAGATATGATAGGATAGAATGCTAATTCATCGAGATTAATTTAGTAACATAATTATGTGGAATTGTACCTTAATCAATAATGCGAGAATAATTGACGGATTTTGGATAAGGACGGTACTGCAGCCTTCTTGATTTGGCACACACTCGTCAGTTTCTATTAACTAATGGGTATCAAAATAGGACGTAGTATGTATGACCTAAGGACTACGACCCTTTATATAGACAACTGACCTATTGTCTATCAAATTATTCTAGTTTGGCCCATCAAAAAACTAAAATACCCAATGTTTCTATACATATAGGCCCACATCTAATTAGATATATTAAGCCCAATAATTTATAATTAAATACAATCACTTATATACAAGCTTAATTTATACAACAACCTATAATTCATGTTGTTCACATATAAGCCCAAATTGTTGGATAAAACTCATCAATCTCCCACTTGAGTTATATGTGTGACCTTATAACCACAAATTACCAAATAACCAAATAAGCTCAATATTGTTGTCGTAATGAAATGGATCTATAACTAATCCGGTCCATTAGTCACACCAACATAGGATCAAAGCGACTTTCGTCACATTTATTCGTAACTAAACATTCAATTGTCACATATGCAGATATAACTAAACCACATGGCTCAAAATATAGATGTGCATCATGGAAATTTCATGTAATGTAATTTTAAAATGATTATTTCCAACTAATCCACCTTAAAATTTTAGTGAGATCAAATCACAAACAAAGTAAACTGAAACTTTATTTCTGCTGAAAACTTATGGTAAAAAATGTCCATAAGCCAACATAAAGTATCCATACATAGAGCAAATAAAGTGAGAGACTTCCACTAAAACTAAATGTAACACCCCCGAAATTCACTCCTGAAAAAAAAATTGAAAGAATAAAGTGGAAGCTAGAATAGAATATGGGGAATGTTACCGCCACATCTAACACAAGATAGATTTCCACCATCTATCTCATGCTAGATGCAAGGCTAAGACCTGTCAAATAAAATTCTAAACAACATCTATGCCATGAGGATAAACTCCTACAATGAGATATCTACATGCAGATGGCAAGTGAATAATTTCACTGAATAAAATCATCGCTAAATTAATCAACGAAACCTATGAAATAAACCCGAATTTTAAAAGCTTATCAGAGTATGAGGAATTAAAAATCAATTACAACACCCTTCAAATTTTAAATACAACACTTGAAACTTCCCAAAAATAAATACAGTCAACAAGACAAATCCCGATAGATCAAATTTCGGATTGCCTACTCTCTCAAGCCAAGCCTTCCACCCTAATACAATATCCGATCTCAAACCTGCATCAGTGGATCATCACAGGATCCATTCAACCAAGGTAGCATCAGTATGGGTCTGGTACTAAGTAAATCAAGAATACTCAACTCATGGAATGAAACATGAAACACATAAGATATGAAAGACTCTAGCTTACAATTATCATGCTCAATTATACATGTATTACATACAATAGAACATAGGGTCACATATTCATACTTATGAGTACATTACTAGACATGACGGAACATAAGATACAAGCGTACAAGAAATAACGATCACATGCTAAGTAACACCAATCCAACAATCCAATAATAATCATTATTACATCTGATTTTATTTATTTACGATGAGTTCAGGGACCCGACTATTCTTAAACCGGTGGAACAGTGTGAAGCACCTCTCGGGGACAACACACCCGATCCACTATCATCGTCCGCTGGAATGGACCCTACACCTCTCAAGGAAAAACGCTCCTGAGCCACTATTCTTAAGCGGTGGAACGGTTTGAATCACCTCTCAGGGACAACACACCTGAGCCACTATTATTGTCTGGTGGTCCTGACTCACGTAATCTTCCACTTTAAATTATTAGTGTCTTATTCATTACTTATCTCATGTCATATTCTTATTCACGTTAAGTATAGGGCCCCACTATTATTAATCTAGTGGAATAGACTGAAGCACCTCTCAGGGACAGGACACCTGAGCCACTATTATCGTCCGGTAGAACGGACTCTACACCTCTCAAGGTAAAACGCTCCTAAGCCACTATTATTAACTGGTGGAACGACTTGAATCACCTCTCAGAGACAGGACACCTGAGCCACTATTATCATCCGGTGGAACGGACCCTACACCTCAGCCCAACTCACGTAACCTTCCACTTTGAATTATTAGTATCTTATTCAAGGATTTTAACCGGCTATAAATCAAGCCCATATGAATAATTCCATGAGATAAAGATAGAGCATAGGATATCATATAATTCCAATCCATACTCAACCCTTCACATACTCAAATGCATACCATATTCAAGTGTCATATTAACACACATTTGTATTGAGGCTATAAATTTATACATATATGCAATTACCACACATAACACAACATAAACTTGACATGATTAAATAATCGATAGGCATACTTATCACCTTCCACTTCAAGTAGACATACATCTAAATTCTGCCATAAGTAAAGGTAAGTAATGACTTACCTAAATCTTAAACTAGCTAAGAAAATTGAGAAAGAGGGAGAGCTATCAAAAGCTCGACAATCTACAAGAAAGTTTTCCTAGATCACTAATAGAAATCGAAACTACGTTAGAAACTATCTTATCAATTAATAATTTACATATTCTAATTAAATAAACGCAAACAAACACAAACGATCTTTCTTAGAAAACGTGTCCAAAACTTAGGACTCAAGAGTATAGCTCTATTAAGATTTAAGATTAAATATAAATCAAATCGGATTAACACACATATCACTTGGGACATTTCAAATTAATTTGAAAAGCCCGAGAAAGAATAATCGATTATAAGTTAATTTATCAAAAATGACTTATTCATTAGGTTTTACAACTAAATAGGTAAACCAACCATTTACATAGAACCAACGCCAAACCGATTAGATTAAAACATAATTCAAATGATTTAAAACCCAAAGACAGAAATCGATTAGATAAAAGACACATAACACAATCAATTTTATAAAACCATATCCGGCAAATCAAGGGTTTTAATGCTCGGGCTACGAACCGACTAATTAACTTTTATTATCTCAAATTGATAGCTTAAAAGTACGATTAAATAAATTTTAAATAAATCTAGATAATTAATTTCAACAAAGCAATCTTCCAATTAGCCAATTCAAGACGATCTGTTTTCAAAATTATGGTTTTAAGGCCCACAACACAAAATCAAGTAATTCAAACCAATTAATTCCAATTAAAGGCATTAAAATACAATTAGGATCATTTCAACTATTTCTATAAATTTAATTTTAGAAAAACAATTACACAAATGATCAATTTCATAATTTCACTTGAAATCTAGGGTTTTAGGCCCAAAAAATATAATTAGGTTGAATTATATTAATTTATTTAAATTAAATATTTAGAAATGCAATTAGACATATTTTATAACATATCATATAATCAATTTCTCAAAACCAATAAAAGAAATACCCAATTTAGCACAATTAGGGTTTTTGAGCCCGGAATACAAATCCGATCAATTCTTGCTAAAATATATAAATTGACGGTTTGGAAATGTAATTAAATGTATTCTAAAGTAAATTATATAATCAATTAAATAAAATGACCCGATTACACAATCCAATTTAGTCCCCAAGAGTTTTGACCCAAAAATTTAATTCCGATTAATTGCGCATAATTTTCCCAAATCAACACTTCTGATATGAAATTAAATACATTTCAAACAATATTATAAAATCAGTTGAGTGGAACGACTCAATTATGTGACCCAATTTTATTACACACGAATTTTGACCTAGGAATCAAATTTCGATTAATTCTGCATAAATTTCTCAAATTGACGGTTCCAACATGAAATTAGATACATTTTAAAACATATTGTATAATCAATTTACCCAAAATAGCTAAATTGGGCGAATCCAAAAAATTCGGGCATAACCTGTCCAAAAATCCAAATTTTCAAAATTCCAACATAAACCATACAATTAACCTATCCAAATCAATCTTACAATACATATATACACAACCAAACAATTAGTTTAGCTTATCATAAGCTAATTAATACTCAATTAATCAAATCAAATGTTAGGGTTTTCAGAAATTTATACCAAACGAAAATCAACAAATTGGACCAAGGGAAGGCTGGAGAAGCTTTGCCAGAGGTCGGGGATAGCTCGCCAGCCATCACCCAATCTCGTTGTGGCCGGACAGTGGCACGGCCGGCGAGGCTCGTCGCTGCCCCTGCTGCAGTTCGCTATTGCTGCGCGGCTGTTGTGATGCGTCGGTTGTGGTTGTTGTGGCTACTACATGCTGCGGCAGTCGGTTGCAGGTTGTGGCCGGCAGTAGCTACTGATGGTCGACGAAGGAGAAGGGAGGAGCTGAGGAGAAGGAGGCGGTTGGGGCTGCGAATAGAGAACAGGTCAGAAAAGAGGAAAAGATAAGAGAAGGGAGAGAAGAGAGAAAAGGAAAAGAAGAGGAGGGGTCGGGGGCACCTATGTTGATAAGTATTTAATTCCTATAGGTTTTAGTATAAATATAAGGATTAAAGGAATATGTGATTAAGAAAAAAAATTGATAGAAGACACTAGTGCCCTTGTAAGATGCATTGTAACCAAGAATCAAACAAAAGGGTTCTTGATATGCTTTTATATATTGATGGTTGACAGATTAATAAAAGGCTTTCGCTTCTCAAGGGTTTTTTTTCATTAAATTCTCTTATTTCATTATATTAGTATGGATTATTGAATCTTTCATCTTTTTTATATATCGTAGTTAGTAAAATACAATAGTATATTAGGTGGTTCAATCTTCATAGTTTCCCTATCGTTTCTCTTCCTTAATATTGGTTTCTGACTTTTCCCTATCTCTTATTCCTTTTTATTGGGTGTAAAGGTCTAGTGCTATGTGGGTTGAATATTATAGGCTTACCACCACCTATATATACTCGCAAAACTTAATCCTTACTTAATATAATTCATAATACAATATAATTAGTGGTATTCGACGCCTTCATCATGTAAGACTGACCCCCATTTCAACTCATCCAATTGTAGAAATCTTCACAACATTCATCACTAATTGTTAAAACTAGAGGGATGTTCTTGGGATCAAGACTATAGCTCAAGAACTAGAACAAACACATGTTTTATTTGAATCATAATGTAGTCTTCTTATTGATCTCATTAACATTGTTTAGTGTCGCCCACCTTAGAAAGTGGAAAACATCATATGAGAATTTAGGAGTATAATCGAGTTGAACAACATTATTTAATACTTTTTGGAACCAAAGTGATACAAATGAATTATCTAATATCATTGTACTTAAAATATCAAATTGATGAAGACTGGGATAAAAACCTCTCTTAGAAAAATATATGGTCTCTTCTTCTTTTTTTTCAAGTTATGAAATACATGAGCAATTTGACGTATTTAATGCAAAACAACTTTATTAAAAAACCAAACATAGAGGATAAAAATTGAATTGTATTATATTTAAGTTACGTATAATTTTTTTTATACAAATGCATTTACTATCATTTTTTTTACATTAGCATAATATTAAGATAATTGGGTGTTTACCACAAAATTTTTATATCAAATAAAAGGTATAACATTTATAAGTTTAAATAATATAAACAAAAGAATGAGAGAAATTTGCATAAATCATAGATAATAATCTAGAGATTGAACTCTAAGTACATCATAAGAATAATACAGAAAAAAAAGGATCCAATGTAGTTAAGAGTCTAAAAGGTATTCGAGTGAAAACTAGATATCACGTAATGCTAACTCTACACCCAAAACCTAATAAATAAAAATCACTCCTCCACATGTAGTGTATCATAGGTTGCAAAATTATCAAAATAGTTCTTAGAAACTTGTACACTAAAACTTGTGTCGTCTGCTTGTGGAAATGAGAAACACCCATAAAAATAATTTTTAATAATTGTATATTGAGTAAGGTAGTAATGAAATCATAAAAGAGACCATACATAACACATAAGGTCGCATGGAAGGGCATATTGTGTGCATGAATTACACTTAAGAATGTTCCCGAAAGGAAACAAATGATTTCCAAAATAAATGATTATACATTTCCCACTCTACATAGCTAGTGGAACAATATTATATTATATTTGTGAAACCTAGAGCATAATACTTATGACTACTATTCTCATTTGATGGAATTGATTGGTATAACCCAAGGCATAATGCTCATGTTCATTATTGTCATTCAATGGAATGGTCTGGTATAACCTAAAGGACGACACTCTTGTCTATTATTTTCATTTGGTGGAATGAACTAGTAAAACCTAAGACAACTCTCATGTTTACTATTCTCTTTCGAAAGAATGGATTGATACAACCCAAGACATGACAATTCTAGCCACCATTCTTGTTATGTGGAACAAAATATTACAGCTGATCCTGACTCGTAAATCTTTCACTTTAAGTATTAATATGTTATTGAACTATTAGTTATCTCATTAATGTCATGACAGCTTTAGCACAGTATACAAGGCATGACAAATAATATCACATAATCTCATAATTTTTAGAATAATCATACTCTCATGTTATGATACTATAACAAAATTAAATAACCCTAACAATATGATTTAAGAAAAAAAAGATATACTAACATTATATTATACACTATTTACATATAGTATCAAAATCCTATTATAAGGCATGTATCCTTGCTAAATAAACCACCTGTATCTAAGTAAGCAAAAAGGCCCTAAGCCTCCTCCTCTAAGGTTGCCAAGGGACCACCTAATGGCCTAGAGAAAACAAGACATGGTTAATAGAGTAAGGTGGGTGAATGACAAAAGGTAAGAGGGGAAAGGAAAATATATAGAAATCAAGGGGGTTAGTGGAGAAAAATAGTGCACTTGGAAAAACACACATGGACTCGATAAGGAATAGTGATTGCTTGGGAGGAGTAGTGTGCGCTCAAATGGAATAATGAATGCTCGACAAAGGATGGGGACTAGCAATGATTGGGGGAGGGTGAGTAGGTTCAGCCAACAACCAGGGGAGAGTGAGGGGGTTTGGTAGAGAGCTGAGAGAGAACAAAAGGTATGATCAAGATCATGAGAGAACAAACTCACTCGGTAAGAAAAACTTGCTTGACACAATTGACTTGATCAACAAAAGCCATATCACTTGGCAAGATCAACCAAAATTGAGGGAAGAGTAAGATAAGCCTGAACAAGAAAGAGAAAACTTGCAAGAGATGAGGGAACAAAAAATAGGATTAGAAAAACCATTAGAGACCGAGGGAGAGTAAAAATATAAACTAAGAGGCGTTTAGCTTGGTGAGTTGCAAAGGGTGAGGATAGTGATTACTAGAGAAAAAGAATGTTGTGGAAGAGAGAAAGGAAATGTATTCTAGTTGTGCAATAAGTGCCTGACCATACAAGGGAGAAGGGTTATAAAGGGTTATGGCTTGTGTGAGTGAGAGAAATGGCACGAGGGAGTTGAGATTAGATTTCAACAGACAAAGATGTAGAAAGCAGGGGATCAGATAATGATATGTAATGAGAAAGTAGAAAGAGAATGATTGTGGGTTTGGGCATAGTTAGGTTCTAGTTTGTTTATCTAGATTAAACCAAATCCAATTGGCGGGGACAAGGTGTTACACAGGAAAGAGAAAAAGAGAAGGAAAAGGAAAATAGAAAAAAAAAGGAAAAAGAAGAAAGAATGAGGGAAGTGTTAAGGATTGGAGTTAGAGTTGGAATTATGATTAAAGGATTAAGAAAAAGTTTAAGATACTAATTACCATAAATTAAGGTCAGATTAAAATTTTAGTCTATTACACTTAATATATATATGAAATTATAGGGTATTAATATTTCTACTGCCAAGGACTAACTCCACATCACACACCCAGGTTTCCACTTGACTCAACTTTGGATCAATTGGGTGGATTGATGAAAGTTTACCTCTTAAATTATAATCCATATAAAGTATTTAATATTATGTATAATGCACAAAATATATCATGCACCTAAGTGTAGTAAGCAAAGTATATTTGGGTGACAAGTTATTTTCACATAAGAATAATGGATATGCATCAAATTGCGCATAAGGTGATGCAATAGATGCTAAAATATAAAGTAATACACTTATAATCTTCATATGATAATATCTTTCAATCCCACCATTTGATCAACATGAATTTTAGTCACAGAATATTCAAGTAACATTGAACATAACCCTAGTTTTTAAATTTATTATTAGACTTGTAAATATTAAGAAATGACATGATGAAATTAGCTTACTTAAGGATTATTCCTTGCATAAAGATTTGATTTGATGATATTTTATAATCCAATCATCTAATAAATCAAATATTTTATATAAAAATGTACCTTGTCATACATGGAATAAATAAGCACATATTCTGTTCGAAAAAATGTTTGATGACTCAATATAACACCTCAAAATTTACTATTAAAAATTTTCATTAATTGAGAGCATAATAATAATATAATTAGGTGTTACCACTGTACTCAATATAAGTATGTCTTACTATACCATTCTTGCATCAAATACAAGGAAAAAGAGTTAAAACCTAAAACATGATAAAAATAGGATAATAAGATAGATTTCATAAATTTAAGCAAGGGTTTAGAAGATTACTCTAAGTAAAATATTCAAATACATAAAAGGGATAGACAGAAGCTAAGAATCCCAAAAGAGTATCCGAGTTAAGCCAAGATCCAAATAACATCACTCTATGATCCCAAAATCCATATATAAAATAAGATCACTCATCCCCAAGCAAGGAGTCATAAGGAACAAAGTCACCCGATAGGTCCTCAAAGACCTGCACAAACTCAACTAAGCCCTCTGCTCATGGAAATGAGCAACACCCATGAAAATGATGATTACTACATTATGTACTAAGTAAGGTAGCAATACAGTCATAACTAGATTACATAAAATACATAATGTCATATAAAAGAAAAAGGCATACACAATAATATGATGTAAGAAAATATGATCAGAAAATTCCATTATTAGATATAATCATAATCCTTATTCTCATTTATATTGAGGTCAAAGACCTCTACTATTCTTAACTTAGTGGAACAAACTAAAATACCTCTCAGGATAAAACACTCTAAGCCACTATTATCTTCCGTTGGAATAGACCGAACATATACCAAGGTAACATATTTCTTACCACTATTCTTAAATCTATGGAACAATCACCTCTTAGGGCAAAACACTGCTAAGCCACTATTATAATCCAATGTAACGGATGCAACACATCAATCTTGATTCACGTAATGTTTTACTTTAAGTAATTAAGATCTTATTCATTATTGCTTATCTTAAGATCTCACTTTGTTTATTTTCAGCCTAAGAACCCTACTATTCTTAATCCGTTGGAATGGAATAGAGAACCCCTTAAGGAAAAATGTTCTTGAGCTACTATTATCATCTAGTGGAGCGAACGCACAACACCTCAGCCCAGGCTCACGTGATTTTTTACTTTAAGTGTGTAGAGTCTTATTCATGATCATATATCTCAATATCATCTTGTAAACACACATGAGGGGATGAAATTAACATAATCCATCTTAACATAATTATTTGAAACACATAAACACAACCACATGAATACTAATACATTCCCCAAGTAAAAAGGTCATATTCCTCCTAAGAAGCCCTAATTTCTTAAGTTAAGTATATATTCTTTTCTAGTACTTATTTTATCACCAAATTTAATACTCAGCCTTAAAATATTATTAGTAATAACATATCTAACAATAAAGGTCTAACTCCAACATCTTTTTCCATGAGATTCATATGATCACCAAATTTAATATACATCCCTAAAACTCCAATACTAACAACATATTCAAAAATCAAGTTCTAACTTCAATGTTTTACATATGCAATAATGACCCCTACAATAGGGTTACTATTCTCACTTTAATCTATTTTCTCATTTTATTAGACTTAGTTCATTCATAATCACTCCAAATATTTTACATAATATATTTAACATTTTTGGATTACATAATAAAATACCAAATATTTCATGTTTAACCCATATTGATCAAATTACCCATAAGATAGCCAAAATACCAATTTTTCACAAAACCCTACAAGTCCTAATATGAATGATTTTTCAACCTCAAACCCATGTCCTCATGAAAATACTGAACCAAAAGTTTACATATATGTATGATTCAAATATCATAACCCAATTTAGATAAATGATTCATTCCAACCTTCTTTACTTGCAAATCCTAACTTAACTAACAAAATGCACATACACATGCTTCCACATTTTTCTCATTTTTCCATCATATAACATAACATACAATATAAAAATATAATAATAATAATAATAATAATAATAATATAACAATACTAAACATGAGATTTCATACAAATATACGCGATACACATAAAAAAAACCCCTAGCTATGGCGTACATTCTTACCAAAATTGTGTAATAGCCCCAAAATTTACTACTAAAAATTTTCATTTTAATAAAAAGGTTTAACATAAGTGAAATAACAAAACCATATATTTTTGGGATATTACCGCCACACTTAGTACCAGACCGGTTCACTCCTACAGTTCCAGTACTAAGTGCTAAGGCTAAACAGAGTTAACATCAAACACAAGCCATTAATAAAACAATGAGAGCTCATAAGAGGACTCCCTCATAGTCATATAGAAATTAGAGTGCGATTTAAGAATTACAACCCAAAGAGTAAGTAACTAAATTTTTCCAAAAATATAAAATACCATACAATATGACATAACTAGAATAAGAACAAAACATGATAAAATAAGAGAAAAAACAGAGTCCGACCGAGTCATTCTCGATCCCCAGGTCAGGTATAGGCTCAACGCTCAGCCCCGCTCGATGCCTCGTAGGTGTCGTAAGCATCGAAGACGTCGTCCCCTACCTACACAAACTCAGATGGGTCTTCTGCTTGTGAGAATGAGAAACACTCATGAAACGGGTGGTCAATATGCTACATACTGAGTAAGGTAACCATATGATTAAGGCCAGTAAGAAGCACACAAGTAAGGCTGTGCAAGAGAATAAATACAAAAGGCATACAAGACAATAATCTAGAATTACAAGATTAGGCCAAACTTATATTAATGATTTATCTTACATCTCTTTTATGTTAATTCCATGAGTGCAACACCCCTAAAATTCACTACTGAAAAATTTTGTTTGATTAAGACAATTAGCGGAAGCGAAATAACAAAATTGTAAATTCTAGGGATGTTACCGCCACACTTAGTACCAGACTAGTTCACTCTTACCGTTCCAGTACCAATTTCTAAGGCTAACAGGAAAAATACAACTTACGAGAAACTCAACCAATAATTAAATCAAAGTAGCATACTTATCACTTTACAAAAATAAAATCCACCAGTGATGGTTATAAATCAACAAATACATTGAAACTATAAATTTTAAAGGCGAAAGAGTACAACCCTAGGATTTACTGGATAGTACCTTACGCTCTTTTCCGAGAGTCCACTTGAATAGCACCTGAAAAATGACCTGTAAGGGACACTACCCATTAAATAGGTAGGGGCTCCACGAATGGAACCCTTCAGTACTATAGTATTGAGTAACCCTTTAAAACACACCTAACAACAAGCCCGCAATGCAATACATGATACTACATACATACATAATGAAAGGTAAATAATTAATATCCACATTCATACATCCACATACTTAACAAATCAATCAGATATTAATAGGTCATAGAGAACAATCGATACTTCTGGGCTTTAAGCCTTTAGTCCATCATTATCAATCATATCATATTATAAATATCCATATGAGTGCGGGAACCCCACTATTATAGCCAGTGGACCGGAATACATACAGGGCATAACGCTCCTGACCACTATTATTGCCGGTGGATCGGTCTCCAGGGTAGAACGCTCCTTGCCACTATTATTCGCAGGTGGATCGGTCTAACCCCGACTCACAGGATGTTCCACTGTAAGTGATTAGTATTTTTCCATAATTTATTCACAACCAAATACAATTTATTGAGCTCGGGACTCCCACTATTATGGCTGGTGGATTGGAATACAAATATACATCATCCAAGGCAATGTGTACCTGGGCCATTATTATATCCGGTGGATCGGTACTCATAAACATCATCCAGGGAAAAACATCCTGGGCCACTATTATATCCGGTGGATCGATACTCATAAACATCATCCAGGGTAAAACCTCCTAGGCCACTATTATATCCGGTGGATCGGTACTGATAATATAATTCAACTAGGCCCAGCTCATTAATCTTTCACTTTAACGATTAGTGTTTTCCCTTTTTAATCAGCACAACAATTACATTTATTTGTCTTGATAGGGAGATCAAGATCCAGGGACACAAAGGTACACCGGTCGTACTAGTGCATAAAAGCTACTCAGTACCCTTCAACTATCAACCCTGGGATGCAAAGGTACCCTGGTCGTACTGATGCATCAAGCTAACTCAGTACCCTACCGACAAGGACACCTAATCTATAAGTATGCATACCCCCTAACTAGGTCCGTAGAGATATATAGAGTGAGATATAGGGCCTGGCTGGGGCACAAAGGCACAACAGCAAATACCAGAATAACCGTGGGCTAAACCACGTCTTTAGGGTAGCGACTCCTAAAGAGCCACCATTCTCAATCTCGAAGTCTTTCATTTTAAGTATTAGTGTCTTAATCAAGGTAATCACAAAAGCACAACAATCAGATACTTATTCACTTTCAATCGTTATGATATCGTTAGATATTTCTTATTCAAACGAGTATCCAAAGTAAGATAGAGGAATCATTAAGGCCATCATAATCTCATCTACTTCCGAATTAGGATTCGTTCTCATGATACTTACTAATGATCAAATACTCTTACCTTACTAATCAGCGTTATTTGAGTCATATTATAAAATTCCACTATCACAACGACATGTTAGATACAAATCACTCATTTACCCCTTACTTATATAATTGCTAAGTCATCCCTTCCTTACTTGACAAATTACCATATTACCCTCCTTGTTACATAATTACCAAATTATCCCTTACTCGATTTAGGTTACTAAGTTATTTCCCATACCTATTAGGTCACTAATTATCCTTCTCCATTATCAAAACTACCAAATTACCCTTCTTTATTATCATACTTACCAAACTACCCCTTAGTTGGTTAATTACCAAATTGCCCTTCTCCATTATCATAATTACCCATTTACCCCCTTCAATTTGTTAAATTACCAAATTTCCCTTCTCTATTATCGTAACTACCAAATTACCCTTTGGTTGGTTAAATTACCAAATTATCCTTCTACATGATCTTATTTACCATGTTACCCCTTAAATTGATGAAATTACATAATTGCCCTTCTCCATTGTCATAATTACCAAACTACCCTTCTCCATTGTTAAGTTATCATTTTACCTTCGTTTACACCGAATTACCATTTTACCCTTCTCTTTTATTAAATTATCATTTTACCCTTCTCAATTATTATAACTACCACTTTACCCTTCCCCATTATTATAATTACCAAGTCACTCCTTTCCAATTTCTACTTTACCCTTTTATTAACAAAATTACCATTTTGTACCCCTTTACATTCAAAATTATCATTTTATCCTTTAATTAAGAAATTACCATTTTTCCCTTTAATTACAAAATTGACATTTTACTCTTTAATTACAAGATTTCTATTTTACCCTTTAATTATAAAATTACCATTTTACTCCTTTAACTTACAACATTACCATTTTTCCCCTTTACATCCAAATTACCAATTTACCCCTTACTTCCAAAATTACAATTTTACTTTTTATTCACAAAATTAACATTTTCCCCTTAATTACAAAATTACCAATTTACCCTTACTTCCAAAATTACCAATTTACCCATTAACTTCCAAAAATTACCATTTTTTCCTTTACTCATAAAATTACCATTTTATCCTTCTACTTACAATTTTACCACTTTACCCTTGCCTTCAAAATTACCATAATACCCCTTTTAATTATAAATTACCGTTTTACCCCTTATTATACCACTTATATTAAATTATCATCACTACATAAAATATTAATATTAATACCTCATCCACTACTATTATATTTAATATAATACTTATTAGCACCCACATATATTAGGCCATATTCTTATACAAGATATATTACCAAAATACCCTTAAGGCTCACAAAAATAATAACCATGCATTAAATATCATAATAGCATAATACAACATGGATAATACTTAACACCTTCATTAATAATCAACTCCTACCTTAAAAAATATTTCCATACATAGCATATAATCTATCATGCTTCCTTTTTTATCAATCAACACACGAAACCACATATATTATATTAAACAACATATATCAAGCATAATAATATATTAAAAATCCTAATGTACTAACATACGTTAATCCATGCGTTTAAGTGGGGTTTAACGGTTACCTTAATTCCTGCAAAAACAAACCTCACCGGTATTCCAGTTAAATATTCAAGCTTTGATTATCAAAACCAATACCTAAAAATAATATCAAGATTTATGATATTAGAAATAATAAAAATCAAAGTATAAGACTTTATAACACTTAATTAATCAAATACTTGAATTAGATATTATTATACCTCAAAATCATTACCCAAATAAATCAAGAAATGCAGCAGCTCAGACTACTCATGCAGCATGAGCTGCATGCAAAGAAATGAGGAGGAGGGGCTCAAAGGTGGGTGATAGGAGGAGAAATACGCTATTTTTGGGTTGGGGTTTTGGGGCTAGGAAAGAGGGCATGCGGGGGAGGATTTAGGGCAAGGAAAGGGTGTAGAGGTGGAGAGGGGGTGTAGGTGGTGGTCGGGGATGGGTTAACAGCTGCTGTGGCAGCAGCGAGGCTGCAAAGTGGGGCTGCCGAGGTGAGTCGAGATGGAGGGCTGAGAAAGAAGGAAAAGGGAGGGAGAAAATTCAGGCCTACGGGTGGTGGTTTTGGCCAAAGGAGGTTTGGGGTTGGTAGAAGGGGTTGTAGGGGTTGGTTTGGTGGCTCAGGTGGCAGTAGAGGCGGCGGATTGAGGCGATGCAGGGTGGCTGCCGAGAAGGGAGAAAAATAAGAGAAAAAGAAGATGGGAGGAAGAAGGTGGCTGCAGGGTGGCTCGAGGGGTGATATGATGGTTCAGGGGTAAGGTATAGGGTGGTAGGGGTGGTGTAGGTGGTTGTTGAGGTGGTGAAATGGTGGCGGCGAATCAAAACGAGGATGAGGGAAGGAGAAGAAAGGGAGAGAAAAGAAGGTTGAGGGATGTATATGGAGCTCAAAAAATGGCCAAATGGAACGGGAAAGGAAGAAGAAAAAGAAGATGAGAGAAAGGAGGAGATAGGGTGGCTTGGTAGGGCGGCAGCATGGTGGTAGGGGAATGGCGATGGTAGGGAAAGGGAGGAGAAGAGAGGGTTATGGGTAAGGAGAGGGAGAGGTGGTGGGGCTGGGATAGGGCAGGAAAACGATGAGTGAGAGAGAGAGGGATAGGGGAAGCAGTAGGGGGAGAGGGTTGTAGGTGGGGCGGCAGAGATGGTGGAGGATGGCCGGATATGGCGCCGGAAAAAATGGAAGAAGAAGAAAGAAAGATAGATAGAATGGGGAGGCGATTGCGTGTAGGGTTGTAAATGAGCTGAGCTAGTTCGGTATTCGGCTCGGTTTGGCTTGTTCATTTAGTTAAATGAGCCTAAAAGTAAGGCTTGGGCTCGGCTCGGTTCATTTTTTAGCTTTGGCTTGTGAGCTCGGCTCGGCTTGGTTCATTAAAAGCTCAGTTGGGCTCATTCATTTAGTTAAACGAGCCGAGTCCAAACATCATTTTAGGCTTGTTTAGTTAAACAAGCCGAACCCAAGCCCAGGGGTATTCAGCTTGGCTCGGCTCGTTTACAGCCTTAGCTGCGTGCGTACATGCAGGCCGACGTAGGGGAAGAAGCATTGGGCCAGCCTGGTCGAGGAGAAGGAAAGGAAAGAAAGGAGGGAGGTGGGTCAGGCTTACGTAGGGAGGAAGGAAGAAAAGAAGAGGAGAGTCGGGCCGAAGAAAAGAAAAGGAAAGGAGGGGAGAAGGGGGAGATGGGCTAGCGGCCCAACGCGTAGGATGGGGTGAGGCAGGCCAAGGCCGGCAGCCCAAGAAAAGGAAAAAGGAAAAAGAAAGAAAGGAGAAAAAGGACAAGGAAAAAGGGGAAAAGGAAAAAGAAAAGGGAAAATGGGATAAAATAAAATAATTTAATTTATAAAATAATAAAATACAATATTTTTGGGTAACAAATTTATTTAATAATTTAATTTAATATAATTAAAATATAAGGGTTTAAAAAGGATAATTTCTGTAAAATAATGGTTTAAAAAATTATTTAAATAATAAGAGTATGGTAAAATAAAAAAAAATATTTATTTTAATTTATTAAATATTTATATCCAATTTTATATACTCAAAAATTCATAAATTAATTAAATTAAATAAATTTAAAAGCTAATTTATCCCAAAAAAAAGTTGTTTATTAAATTATAGGCTTTTTAAAAATTTGGGGGATTACAATGAGAGTACGGGAACCCCACTATTATAGTCGGTGGATTGGAAACACTCCATAGGACAGCACGCACCTGACCACTATTATAGCTGGTGGACCGAAAAATCACCCAACAGGGCAAAACGTACTTGACCACTATTATAGCCGGTGGACTGGAGAATATATAACCTCACTAGACCCTAGCTCGATAATCTTTCACTTTAAGTGCTTAGTGTTTTATTGTGTCTTATTCCATACACAACCCCGACTAGACATGCACGACTCACTTGGCTTCCTGATAATTCTATCCCATATATTGGGACTTTTACTTCTTCAAGTGCATCCTAATATCCTTTCTCACTCTTTCCTCGTTACCTTGACTACTCAACACCGAGGCCCACTTCCCATATTTTTTAATCAACTTAACATAACTCTCTAGGGTTTTCTTCCAGGAAAACCCTAATTTGGCTTGTATGGTCTAACCTACCTCTATCCCATATAATTCATACTCCTCCAATTTATCACCTCACTCGATTCATCCCCAAGTGCCATATTTTGCTACCCATATAATACATGTGGCCATGAAACCCTAGTCGGCCATTCCAAAACTCTAGCAATTCTCTTTCCCAATACAGTGTTATTCATTCATCACTCTTACTTATCACTAACTCCTCCTCATGACACATATCCAACACAACCCATGATCCTTGGATTTCCTTTCATCTTTTTCCCACTCACTATGAACCCAAAGCTCTTCTTTATTAATAAGACCATCACTTCTCTTGACCAACACTTAACCTTACAACCTCACTATCCAACTGCTACACATGATCACCAAAACCCTAGTTCGCTTCCCAAATACCCTAGTACTCCTCCTTTCTTTTGTGCGACTCACTTAACACCCAAATACAATCTTCTCTCTTGATTCACTTTTTCCCCATGTGACATCCCTTCCATCTTTTACCCTCATTCTATCCATTTCCATTAATTTTTCCTCTCTTACACATTTCTCTCACTTAGGGTTTCCTCCCAAAATCCTAGTTAAATCCTCCATACATCCTTTCATCAACCCACGTACAATTTTTCACATATGGACTCCAATCACCCTAACAAGTTATCCATTACCTCACTTGATCCTCAAATAAATGTTTTCTACATAAAAGTCATCCTCATGCCAAGGCTAAGCATCCCATGCAAATCCTAGACTTCCCATGTATGTTTATCCATTCCCATAATTTCATTCCCATTATTCCTCTTTTTACCCACCTATAGGTCATAAGATAATTAGGCAATCATTATCATTCTCTAGTCAACTTACTTTCCTCCTTTTAGATTTCTCTCACAACCACATCATACTACTTAGGACCTCTTATCATGCATGCCAAAAGGGGCATTATTACATAAGCACAATTCAAGTACAAGTAATAACATCATATTACACATATCATAAACATATGCAACTTACCTTAGCTCCATGCTTAGCATGCTGCCACAAGAACATGATAATATAAAATATAAAATATAAAGCACACCCATCAAACCAACACACATAGCACATTCTTACACATAAAAGGCCTTAACCATATCCTTACCTAATATGACACCGGACTTGGAACACGCTCCTACGCCTCCTTAGGATTTTGGCTTGATTCACCTATAAAAGAGAAATGCTATAGGTTAATCTCCCTCTTACCGAAGATTACCATTATTTCTACCCTACCCTTATCATAGTTTACTATTAGGGCCAATAGTGATAATAGTAGTTTTATAATTAAAGTAGGGTTATTATTCTCAAAATAAGTAATCGTGCCATTACTAACCCAAATAAGTCTTAGTAGCCATCATGGTTTATGTTAAAGTAGTCATAGTGATATTCATAGTATTAAGGTGATGGCTCTAATATTACTAATAATAATATTATTATTATTAGTTTTAGTGATAATACTAATATCGGCCCAAACCCTAGTAATAATAATAATAGTGATATAAGTAATATAGAAGTAGTGACCATAATGATTCTTATACTAATAATGCTAGTAGCGCTAATAGGTTAGTGATTATGAAATATTAACAAAAGACAAGTTAACAATAATAATATTTATAGTAGTATTAAATAATAATAATAATAATAATAATAATAATAATAATAGTGATAATATTCATAATAGTTCTCATCTTAAGGATAATACTAATGAAGGTCCTAGAAATCATCTTAGTAGTAGCCTTAGTGATAATGTGGTCAAGTATAATAATATAATAATATAATAATAATAATAATAATAATAATAATAATAATAATAATAATAATAATAATAATAATAATAATGATGATGATGATGATGATGATGATGATGATGATAGAAATGATAATAATAATAGTAGTAGTAGTAGTAGTAGTAGTACTGATAGTAATAATAATAATAATGTTAAGCATAATAAGGATAATAATCGAAAAGGGTAATAGTAATATAAGGGTCCCAAACGTTACAGTAATGGTAAAAGTGATAATGGCCCAAGTTAATATTAATAGCATTAGTAAGAAAATAATGATAATAATAGTAATAATGATGATGATGATGATAATTACAATAATACTAAAGTTGTATCCTTTTAAATAATAACACCCTAGCTATAAATATTTTTGAAGTTAGGTTAGATAATATGAGTGATACATAATAATAATAATAATAATAATAATAATAACAACTACAACAACAACATTAATAATAATGATAATAATAAAGGTAATACTATTAATATTACTAAAAATTATTAATACTTATAGAGAAAGAGTTTAAGGGCTGAAGAAATTAGAATACCACCTAGGGTTGGTGGCGGAATCGGCGGTGGAGTAGGAAGAGAGATGGAGATATGGGGTATAGGCTAAAGGAGAGGGAATGAGGGGGTTTTTGAGGTGGTGGAAGGTGTCTCAGGTGGAGAGGGGTGGAATGGAGGCGGTGGGACAGCCAGAAGTGGCGGCGCATGGCAGCGGGTGGGGTGCCCGAAGGTGGTGGAAGGTGGAGAAGGGAGAAGGAGAGGGAGGCAGGGAAAGATGGAGGTATAGGGAGGTAGAGGAATGTCCCCTGGTTGTTTTGGAGGGTGGAGGAGGCATTAATTACAGCGGAATCGGCGGTAGACAGTGGTGCGAGGGGCGGCAAGAGGTTGAAGTGGCTGATTGGGATGGTGATTTTGCACAGCCCACATTGCTTGTGCACTACAAGGCAAGGGAGGAGGGTGAATTAGTTCTCTAGAGGGTGGTTCAGGGAAGGATTTGGTGGGCGGAGTTGGCGGCGACGGAACAAAGATATGATCTGGCAGTGGTGCAAGGTCAGGATTTTCTGGGTTACTAAAACAGAAGATTAACCCAGGCTGCCAATGGGTTATTTATAAGCTAATTTGAGGGGGAAAACGAAGAAGGAGGAAGAGGACAACTGGGGCAGGTGAGGCAGAACCACCGGCAGTCGGTGGCAGGCAGTGTAGGCCTGCGAAGTTGCAGGGCTTGTTTGGTCGGGGGGAGAAGAAAAGAAAAAGGAAGGCACGTGTGAAGGGGAGTTGTAGGGCTGGTTGGGGTCGAAAAAGGAAAGCAAAGTGACGGGGAGGGAGGAGGAGGTTGGACGGACATAGTTGGTGGTTGTTGGTGGCGTAGGTTGCAGGTTTCAGCATTTGCAGGTCGGGATTGGGGAAGAAGAAGGGTGACAGGCTGGACCGACGATCCAGGGGAAGGAAAAGAAAAAGAAAAGGAGATGTCTCGGCCGGGCGGCTAGCCACGGGGGCAATGCAAGCTTCGGGCCACACAAAGGGAGAAGGGTCTAGGTTGCGCGGGCCGGCCCAGTCGAGGGAGGATGGGGAAAGAAAGAAGAAAGGGGAAGGAGGGGAAGAAAGAAAAAAAGAAAATAAAGAAGAAAAAGGAAAAAGGAAAAAGGGATGGGTTAGGGTATTTGGTATTTTTTTATTTAAAATTAATAATATTTATTATAATAATAATTAAATTCCTTTTTAGATTAATTTGGCTATTTTGGACAAATTTTCCTTAACTTCCATGTTAATTAGTAAAATGTCCAAGTTTTCCTAAATAATTTATTCATTATTTTCTCCTTATTTTTCCTTAATTAACTCCCCATTATTTTAATAAGATAATTTATTTACTTAATTTCCCTAATAAATCCTTATTTTGCCATAATTCCTAAATTAGGATTTTGGGGTATTTCAAATTGTCTCCAATCTCTAAGTTGTATGACCTTCGTCTTCTCCTCCAATACCACTAGAGAATCACCTAAAATCCAAATATAGAACAAGATTATAACTTAGGGAAAATAGCCTAAGGAAAAATTAAGGCAAAGGATGGTGGAAAATGGAGATAAGAGAAACAAGTAAGAGAGCTCGTGCAAGGAGTGGTGCTAGGGTGTGAGGAAAATGCCAAGGGTTGCATGGGTAAGGAAAGATGTGCACAGGTTGGAGGAGTGGGGTGTGAGAATGAGGGCATGACCATGATAGGTGTTCACGGGTTATATGCGCCTCACACAAACTAAATAGGGCAAATCAAGGAGGAGGGAAAGGTACATTTTAGGGTGGTGATGATTGGTAGGGCAAGGCTATGGTGTAGTGGAGATGGAACCGGTGGCTAGATTGTAGGAGGCATGAGGAGGGAAGTGGATGGTGGTGGCATTGGGTGAATAGGGAACACGGGAAAAGGATGGTGGTTGACATTGATGGTGCAATGTAGGGAGCTATGGTTAGTGAAAGAATGGCATGGCTAAGTGGTCGTGTGATGGTAGAGAAAAAAGAAGAAGAAAAGGGGGAAAATAAGAAGAAGGGAATGGAGCAAAGGCTCAAGTGGCGATGTTGATTGGTATGGTGTTGATGGAAACGAACAAAGTGGGAGAAGGAGGAAAGAAAAAAGGGGTGGTTGACTGAGCTTCTTGACGATAGAGGAATGGAAAGAGAATGGAAGTGGGGAAATAGTGTACACTTTCATATAGGTGCATAGGTTAAGGTGAGAGATATAGGAGTCAAAGGGTAAAGGGCTTGGGCGTGGCCAATTAGTGTGGCTTTGGTGTGACAATGGTGCAAGTTGTGGGTGTAGGTGTGTAAGTTGTGGGTGGTAATGTAGGGAGGATATATAGGTGCATGGCTGGAAGGAAAAGGAAATGGATGGGTGTGCATCAGGAAAAAGGGCATGCAAGGGAAGAAGGGGGAAGGGGGAAGCGTTGGATTGGCCAGTCAAAAAGGAATGAGGGAAGAAAGAAAATAAACAAAAGGAAAACGAAAAAGAGAAGAAAAGGAAAATGAAAAAAAATTAGGGTTAGAATTATGATTATGTTTAAGTTTAAAATTTAGGGAATTTGGCTAAGAAAAACTAATCTATCAATCATCTGAAATTAGGGTTATGTTTAAAATATATATATAAATGACCAAAATTAGAATTTGGATTAAGTTAAAATATCAATTAATCAATATTAAGAATAGACAAAATGTTGGCATATTACACTAAAATATTTTATAGTTGTAATTATTTAAGTTTCTGTATTTAATACTTTGATGATTATTTGAGTTTCTAATGGTAACAAATTTTTGTTCTTCGCTTGTTATTACACAACAAATAATGATGATTTTTTTATAGTTTTAAATTTAACGCAAGGCTATAACATAGCATAGCCATCCATACTCTTCAATTGTTGTATCGCGAAACCATTTTCACCATACTTGGTGGAAACAATTCTAACGTGGCATATCAGGATATTTTAAACAAAATTCATTGCTCATCGCCCATCTCATATGCCACCCTATGTTCATTAAATTTCAGCCTCCAGTATCAACAAACTGATTTCAGAATTCGATTTCTGTCTAGCTGTCAATTTAATGTCTAGTATTAGTGGTAGTATACCATGGTAGTAACAATTTAAGTCTTAAGCAAATAAATGAGCATGTGTCTTGTCTCTATGTTTGTTTATCAAAGGACAAACACTAATTACTTGCGACAGCTGGAGCCTGGAGGTTTTACAAAAATGGTGGTACTAACAGAATAAGGAGGAGCACACCGAAAAATAATAAAGTAGTTGCTGATTCTAGGTAGCTATCAAAAATAGTAAGGTAGTAGGAAATTCTCATGTTTCGAAGGTGGTCAGAAATAATGATGCTAGCGGCAGGAAGCAATTTACTACATATGTATTTATATTTTAGATGATAAAAAATTGATGTGTATTAATATTTTAAAATACGTGTATTTATATATTGTAATATGTGTATTCTTATTCTGAAATATATATATTATAATTGTAAAAGATGTATATTATAGTATTAATAGATATGTATTTGTATTCTAAGGGTTATGTATTTATATGTCGAAAAATGTGCATTTATATAATGTAAAATATATATTTATATATTATAAGATGTGTATTTTTATCCTAAAAGTTGGATATTCTAATCACTAAATTTGTGTATTTATATGTCGTGAAATATGTATATTTGTATTTTAAGAGTTGTATATTTATATGTCGAAAGATGTGTCTTATTATCTTAAATAATGTGTATGTGTATTTATATCCTACAAATTGTACATTTTAATCTTGAAAGATATGTATTAAACTATTTATATACTAAAAGATATATACTATATATTACAAAATGTGTATTTATTTTCTTCAATATGTATAATTTTATTAAATAACCAGTGTATTATTCTACATTTTTTCTAAACAAAGTTCATAAAACTATTAAAAGTATTACCGTTTTATATCATGCATCAAGAGAATATATATACTTGTAACAAAATTTGTGTTATATATATATATATATATATATATATATATATATATATATATATGTAGAAATGAGTTCATATACGAACCATTTATCTGTACAAACATGGGAACAGTTTTCAACCGTTGGATCTAAAATATCCGACGGTTGAAAATGTATCTCCCTGCCCCTTTATCCCGCTCCCCTGTTTGCCTCTATCCCGCACCCGACCCCCCTTCTCGTCCCCCGTCTCCCGTCTCCCGTCTCCCTCTGTCCATCGCACCCTCTCTCCATTGCACCTCCCGTCTCCATCTCTCTCGTCTCCATCTCTCCATTGCGCCACTCGTCTCCCTCTTTCTATCGCCATTTCTGCCCCTTTTCAGTTCGACCAGACCTTACCTTCTTCATTCTTAACCTTCCTCTACCCTTCTTGACTTCAACAGCCACATAGCGGACGTGGACAAGCACCGCCAGTGGCGCAGCACAGCGACATCGCGACCTAAGTAGAGCTCCACCGTTACTGCAGCTAGAACAACCAACGCAGCAGTCTAGCGCAACCTCTGCGACCGACCGCCACCTCAGTGCACACCGTCGGTATAATTCCGACCTCTCTCCTCCAATTCGTAAGTTTATTTGTGTGATTTGGCTTTTATTGTGCGATTGTTCATTTTTAATTTGATTTATGTGCTGATTGTTCTGGTATTTCCGCCTGATTTTGTTAATTTTGGATTTAATTTCTATGATGATTTGTCTGGTATTTCGAAGAGATTGTTGTCAATTTGCTGTATAGTTTGCATAGTATATGCTAGTATGGTGCTGTATTACCGATTTATGTCTGAGTATTTGTTTCTTGTTCGATAATCTCCATTATCAGCAACATCGACCATCAGCTTGTTTTTTTTTGTTTTTTTTTGCCGAGTGATATGTTCTTTATTTGTTATTTTCTGTTGGTGTTTGACATTTATTTTTTCTGTTGTTTGGAACAAACATTCATCGAGCAAACCAAGTCACTGTCGTACGTGAACACGTAACAGGACTCCTAGTTCTGCGCATTCTCGTTAGCTACAAATGAAACCTGCAGTTCCGGTGCCCAGCCTTTATTCATTCCTATACTTTGCTGGGAGTAAGAGTCGGTTGGCAATGGATACGAGCACAGTGTCCCAGAGAGTTTGCCATGAACTAGTTTGGTGCTCCGAAGAGGCCTAATTTTTAGTGTGGATTATGAACTTTTAGTTTGGATTGCTCGTTGCTTATAATTTTTGTAGGAAGTTTGAAGCGGTTATAAGCTGCATAATTAATTTTTAATGTTTAAGGCATATGAATCGTAAACCGAATCATACCGGGCTGTAGATTGTTGATTTCGTTTGGATCATTTAAATATAGTTTGGTTCTAACATGATTTGCTGATTTATCTTTGGGTCGGTATTATTAAATGGCTAATGTTGTCGCTTATTTCTTTTGTTTGTTGGCTCGGATTTAGGAATTGCATGCAGTTACGTGATAGTTCACCAAAAAGGTTGTGCACAAGAAGGTTTAGGGTTTAGGGTTTGGGATTTGGGGTTTAGAAGGTTTATGGTTTAGGGTTTAGGGTTTACATGGTTTGGGGTTTGGGGTTGGGGTTTGGGGTTTGGCGTTTGGGGTTTGGGGTTGGGGTTTGGGGTTTGGGGTTTAGGGTTTAGGGTTTAGAGGGTTTAGGGTTATGGTTTAGAGGGTTAGGGTTTAGGGTTTAGGGTTTAGGGTTTAGGGTTTAGGTTTAGGGTTTAGGGTTTAGGGTTTAGAGGGTTTAGGGTTTAGGGTTTAGAGGGTTTAGAGGGTTTAGGGTTTAGGGTTTAGAGGGTTTGGGCTTTAGGCTTTAGAGGGTTTAGGGTTAGGGTTTAGAGGGTTTAGAGGGTTTAGGGTTTAGGGTGTAGAGGGTTTAGGGTTTAGGGTTTAGAGGGTTTAGGGTTTAGGGTTTAGAGGGTTTAGGGTTTAGGGTTTAGGGTTTAGGGTTTAGGGTTTAGGGTTTAGGGTTTAGATGGTTTAGGGTTTAGGGTTTAGGGTTTAGGGTTTATGGTTTAAGGTTTAGAGGGTTTAGGGTTTAGGGTTTAGGGTTAGGGTTTAGGGTTTAGGGTTAGGGTTTAGAGGGTTTAGGGTTTAGGGTTTAGGGTTTAGGGTTTAGAGGGTTTAAGGTTTAGAGGGTTTAGGGTTTAGGGTTTAGGGTTTATGGTTTAGAGGGTTTAGGGTTTAGGGTTTAGAGGGTTTAGGGTTTAGGGTTTAGGGTTTAGAGGGTTTAGGGTTTAGGGTTTAGGGTTTAGAGGGTTTAGGGTTAGGGTTTAGAGGGTTTAGGGTTTAGGGTTTAAAGGGTTTAGGGTTTAGGGTTTAGGGTTTAGGGTTTAGAGGGTTTAGGGTTTAGGGTTTAGGGTTTAGAGGGTTTAGGGTTTAGGGTTTAGAGGGTTTAAGGTTTATGGTTTAGGGTTTAGGGTTTAGGGTTTAGAGGGTTTAGGGTTTAGGGTTTAGGGTTTAGGGTTTAGGGTTTAGAGGGTTTAGGGTTTAGAGGTTTGGATATAGGTTTAGGTTAGTTTTTTGGTTTGGTATTATTAAAATCTTGAATGTTGATTTAATTTTGATCTAATGGTTGAGATTGGTTCTTATGTTTATATAATAAAAAAAGTTTGCATGTGAACCTCACCCTATATATATATATATATATGATAGCACATGTATATTTTATTTACCAATATGCCTCTAAATTTATAAATATGTTACCTTTTTTAACATATTTGCTAGAAACTATCTAGGATAAAATTTGCATATATCTCGTATAGTGAGGCGTGAAAATATTTGTTTTATTTATTTTTGTTAATGTATTATAGCATGTTCTACCACGTGGTATGTTTTTGTAGCATATTTCACATATTTCCTATATGCACAAAGTGCACGTTCAGGGTACATTTCGGTGCCTGATACAACAGCCGTTCAGAGCGGACGATTGAAGAATAACTCATGGTGCTTTTCGTTTCTTTCTTCTTTTTTTCCTTCATTTATTGGGGGGGGGGAACCATCGTTAATTTTTTTTATCTCCAATGAAGTTTTACTTGTAAGGATATGCTTGGGATGAGGGAAATGGATTAAGGGGAAATGATTAAGGGGGAATTGATTAAGGGGATAATAATTAAGGGGGAAAATTTATCCACCTTTTTTATTTGGTATGTGAGGGTAAATTAATCTAGGGAATATTTTCCTTATATTTGGTTTGGGAGAAATAACTTATATTAGAATAATATTTTCTTTTACTTCCCTTTATCTCACCTCATCATCATCATTCATGGTTTAGCAATAAATAACCACCTGAAACGTTAAAATCGAGGGTAGTTGCCTCACTCGCTCGCTCTCGGCATCGTCTCTCTATATGGTGATATACGTAGGGGGGAGATCCTGAAAAGGAAAACAAGCGCCGGTTTACTCTCAGCCCACAAATCCATCACCTAAAAATTGGAAATTTAAAACTGCTGTCTCAATACATTTTGATCTTCTAGGGAAATTCAAGAAATAAATCATGTTTCTAAACAAAGTCGAAGAGGAAAACCGGTCTCGTAGGAAGATGATTTGGGTCGTGGCGGCAGGTATTGCATTGCAATAGTAGAGGCGGCGATGAATGATCAAGGAATCTGCAGGCAGAACTGTGATACCGGTACGGTACAACGACATGCCGATCATTCGGCCATCAAGCCAACAGAATACATCGATCAACTTTTGGACGGAGACGGTGTCGCCTATTTCAAGATCCGGAGAGGAAGGCTTTGGCTTCGATGGTTAGGATTCGACAGGTAGGGGTAGGGGACAACGTCAACAGCCAGAAGAAGATTTACCCGATGGTCCAAATGGGTAATTTTTTTCCCTGGCCCAGTAGCATATTTTTACTCCATAAAAAGTTTTTTTTCCATACCAAACATAATAGAAAAGGGAAATAATTTCCCTTGTAATTTTTACACCTGCTTTACCCCCATACCAAACATAGCCTAAGAGTAATGGAAAGGGAAGGGGATGGGAATCCTATATCCATATCCAAATTTGATAAGTGAAATAATTTCTAAATTTGTTTCAATCATTGATTTTTTAGTAATGAGTAATCCTTGATCCATTTCTGCAGAGATTGAATCTTTATGTCTGATCTGATACCTGATCTACTCCCTGATTCTATTCTTGTTTTAAAAAAAAATTATAATAATCCTTAAATTCAATTTATAAAATCTCTCCTCAAACCCAAACAAAGAATGTATGACAAGGGTTCAAACTTAAAGGGAAATTATCATCTTTAACTTCGAATTTGTAGAATTCTTTAGGCCACTTGTTCATTTTGGTTTGGAATAGATAATAAAGTGTTTAGTTAATAGAGTAGCAATATCTAGGAATGATAATGAGTTATGGATTTGGTTCAAACCCGTCAAATTTGTCTTATTTTTAATTGATCTAAATTCAATATTTTAAAATATAAATATTCTGGCTTTATATATATCAAAATAGATTTTGATTTGGGTCTAATCATTCCAAACTTTATTCAGACCGACCCGACCCACCAACCTATTCATACACACACAAACACATTCATACATATTAACTTCATATTTTTCATCTTTTTTATGATCTTATTTGACTCTTAGTTTATTTTTTATTTTTATTTTTATGTGTTTATTTTATATGAAATTTGTAAGGCATTTTATTTTAAAATAATTAAAATACATTTTTAAATTTTAATACTACTTTGAAATGTTTATATTATCACCGAAGGATTTTTTTTCAGTCAAAAATTATATATTAAGATATATAAAATATACATGTATTAGTATGTACATAAATTATTATTTTCCTTAGTAAAAATAATCAAATCTATTTAGAACTTATTTATCTACTAATTTTGGTGTATTTAAATTTAGATCCAAACTTTTAAAATCTAATAAATTTAAATCAATTTTAAATTTAAATATTATAAATAGATGTAGATATGAATATGATCATATCGATCTACAAGTAACTCTAAAGTGTGAATAGAATCTTTACTAATAGTGGGGGGTGGGGAAAGAAATTATATGACTATACACATGATGAAACATGTAAAAGTTGTTCTAACATACAAAAATGGTAGTGATAGATATTATATTAATTATGTAAATTAATTATGATCATAATATGTAAATAGCCTTGACATTATATTAATCATGTAAATTAATTATGGAATATTATATAAATAGTATTATATATTTAATTTCCTAAACTCTAACTTATAGTGTAGGATGTACATTGTATATTAAGATGATCAATGAGAAGACCAACCAAGGAATTCAATTCCAACAGGCCTATAATTTGGGGTTCACAATCCAACCGACCTAGCGGTTGTTTCTCATCTCCCTACTTCATCTTCTACCTTTGCTCATCTTCTTCCCTCGTTCTTTTCTTTCCCTTAGCCACTACAATGTTTGAAAATAACCAGAAATTTCACCCTGCACTTTCTATTAACAACGTAAAATCACTCATCCCCATCACGTTGGATAATGAGGCCGGTTTGTATCATTCTTTGGCGATGCTTTTTAAAGTGCAAGTTTGAGTGCACAATCTTCTTCATCACATTATTTCGCCTATGGAAGCGAAGGCCAAGGCAAAGGTTGATGCAGCAAAGTGGACTAACCCTCATCTTTATTTTGTTTCTGTTGAGTTTGACTAGTTTGGATTTTCTCTGAAGGATTTACAAACAGGGACCAACATACTGAGAGGTGATAATACGGGCCTCTGTCCACTCTCCACCAGTAGTCAATCTTCATCTTCAAAGTTTCCTTCCGCTCTTATTTCCTTCAGCTCGTGTTTTAAGCTCTCTTAGTAGCAAAAATTTTATTAAATATAGTAAGGCCAAACAATCGTTTTGTTCTTCTTATCCTTTGGGAAAATACATTAAATTACCATTTAATAATTATGAACATTCTACACTACATTCAAGATTCTCTTACTTTTAGTTTGCATCTATATAAGTCGATTGTCGACAAACTTGTCCCTTATAGAGATGCAAATTGGGGTGGTTGTCCAGATATCAGACAATCCACCTCTAGTTACTATGTGTTTCTTGGCGACAACCTAATTGTATGGTCTTCTAAACGACAACCCATTCTTTCCTACTCTAGTGTCGAAGCTGAATATAGAGGGGTTGCGAATGTTGTCTCCGAGTCTTGCTGGATCTGGAATCCTCTTTTGGAGCTACATTATCCGATCTGGAAAGCAAAGTTAGTTTATTGTGACAATGTCAGTGCGATTTACTTATCAGGTAACCCTATATAACATCAGCGCACTAAGTACGTTGAGATGGACATTCACTTTGTTCGTGAAAAAGTTGCACGTGGCAAAGTTCGTGTCTTTCATGTCCATTCCCGATATCAGATTGCAAATATTTTTACTAAAAGGCTCCTCGTGTACTTTTTGATAATTTTTAGGACATTCTAATCATACGATAACCTCTTCCCACTTGCAGGGGTGTGATAAGCATTATATTAATCATGTAAATTAATTATGGTCATCTTATGTAAATAGACATTATATTAATCATGTAAATTAATTATGGTCATATTGTATAAATAGTCTTGTATATTTAATTTTTTAAACTCTAGATGTATATTTATATATTAAGATGATCAATGAGAAGACCTAATTCCAATCGGTAGTAATCTTGTCCTCGTGTATTTAATGGAGCACGAATTATTGAAGGGAGGGGTAGCTAGCGAACGGATCAACTAACAACCCCCTCTGTCTTTTATCGTGAATAAAATCGGGCTTAGCTCAAGTGGTCGAAGACCCCCTCCTGTTGGTAACAAGGTGAACCACGGTTCAATTCATGGTAGCCGTAGTGTGGGAGTTTCAACCCTCCAATGTGGGGGTGGCTCCTTGTGGGCACCATGGATAACCGGGGGGTCCCAAAGCTACTAAGTCACCGTGATTTACCTCCTCCGATGCTGTCGGACCGGCTGGCGGAGGCCCTGGGGGCGAGGGTATCGCCTTTTGGTAACAAGGTGAATAAAATCGGGGTGTTGTTCCACGGAGAAATACGTGCACACGTAAGTGCGAAGTCCAATATGACCTGCAACCAGGCCCCGCCTTAGGCTTAGGCAAACTAGACACAGGCCTAGGGCCCCGAGCCTATTAAGGCCTCCTCATAACTTTTTGTAGTTGTAGTGACTTAACATATTTTTTTTTTGGCGTCGTGAGTACGAGCCCCCACCTGCAACTTCTTATTTCTTTCATTATTTTTTACTATTGTACCGTGCGTTCACACCTATATACATAACTTGGTAGTCTACATGTACGGGTGATTTAATAAAGCATAAAAGTGGTATTATCCTATCCGATACGCACAATTTATATCTCATATAAACATAACTTAATAAAATATAAAAGTGGTACTATACTATATTAGGAGCCCCTAGGTACTAATAAGATATAAGTGTAACTTAAATAGATTTTAAGGATAAATTAAATTTGGTATCATGGGATTGGTTTATTTAAGTATTATATATCTAATATAATTCTATAGAAGTAGACATTTGTAATTTTTTTCATTTTAATATCTTGCTATTAATATTATTTTTCCCAAGTTCTTAAAATGTTAATTTCTTTTATATCACACATTATATTTGAAGTATTTTAGTCACTTGAATAAATTTTAAGTTTTTTCTTAGAAACTTTTGAGTTTTTTCAAAAAAAAAATCCTAATTTTTTTATAAAAAAAAATTAAAAAGTAAAAGTTGGAAGATCAATATACTCTCAAAATTAGGATCAATAAACTCTCAAGTCAACTTAGAAAATATGCGATGGTATTTTTTTTTTGTATTTTAGCTATCTAAGATTAATTAAAAAATTACAGTGGTACTAGAGTAAAATAAACTAAAAAATACACACACACATTATGTATTGCTTTGAAATTATTTGTAGCATTATAATTAGATTAAATACCATAATATCCAAATAAAAATTTGTATTTTAAACTTTTTATTTCTTAACAAGTATAGATTATATCATAAAATAAAGTGCTTCATATTTTTTTTTTTTTGCCTAGGGCCTCAATATGGCTAAGGTCGGGCCTGCCTGCAACAAATACTATAAAAATGCTATGATATCAAGAAATTAGAGGAAAAAAATGAATATAAAATGTTTAATATTGAATAGTTGATATTTAACTATTATATCAAATATTATAGGTTAATTTATTATATCATTATTAACTAATTTTTCATCTATGTGATATAATATTACAAGTTTTATGTTACAATATTATTATTACAATTTCATATAGTAAAATATATACATAATAATTAATAAAAAAATATTATGCCATAATAATATACACAATAATAATTCTTAAAAGCCAACATCCATCATCAATCAAAATAAAAAACTTATTTTAAAAATACTACTATAAACTATATAGCAATTTATAAATATTTAGTTAAAAAAGTTTTATACAATATTTGATACATGTGATACATGTGACATACTAAAATAAAATATTCATAATTAAGTATATAATAATAAAATTAATAAAAAAATATTATGCCATAATAATATACACAATAATAATTCTTAAAAGCCAACATCCATCATCAATCAAAATAAAAAACTTATTTTAAAAATACTACTATAAACTATATAGCAATTTATAAATATTTAGTTAAAAAAGTTTTATACAATACTTGACATGCAACATCAAATAAGGGAGTTCATTCGTAGAGTTAATTGCAAGATTTATATTCATAATATGAAATGAAGCTCCAATGATGCCAGCTATACTAGGTGGTTTTGTTCTATAATATGCATTGTATTCTATGGTTTTCCCTTTTTTTAATATGGAACATAATATACATGGTGGTTGTAACTTAGAACCGCAATGTATACCATTTTTTCCCATTTTTTACTTCATCTTTCTTTAATATAGAACCGCCTTCAACTTTTCATTTTACCTCCCGATTCCAAACAAAGACTCTTCAAAGCGACATATCTTTGTGACTATCGATGTATTCTCTCTTCTCTTCACTAGAATTATTGCTCATTTTTCTCCTCTTTAGTTCATCATTGTTCACTTTCTCTCTATCTTATCATAGTATTTTCATCATTCTTTTTCTTCTCTTCTCTTTGCATTTTCTGAATTTTACATGTGTCTATCGTATTCGAACTCCTTTATGTATACTTGTATATTTGTGGATTGTATGTTGTTAGTTTTTTATTTAATATATCTTATGGAGATGAAAATCTTCTACTAGATATATTATCAAAATATGTCTAAAAAAAGAGTATAGAAATGAAATGGATAGTATTGTACAAATCGTGGTGTTGTTACTAGTATGAATGTTGTTGTGGTGTGTATGTATTCCAGGTATGTTACTGGTTTTGTTTTTTTTACTTGACTTAGATAATATTATCAAATTCCCCATTTTTTTTAAAAAAATTAGGGGCAAGATTTTACTTATTTTTATTTATGGATCATAAGTAGATGCATGCATGTAAGTTGTCTAGAGAATATATAGACATTGTTCAAAACTTTCTTAAGATAGCCATTGAACATTTGAAAGATCCTTTGTGGATATCTTACCTATCTGTAGATTGTAGAAATACGATAATATGATGAGTAAATGAGATATAAGATCATCTCATTATCTATGAGATTGATAAGATTTATACTATATGGATATGGTATTTAGAACCACTTCTTAATAAACCTAACATGGTTGACCATGATGATGTTGAAGCTATAGGTGAATTTGCTTACATGGAGGACCTTGTAATACCCCCAAATTTATGAACTAGAAAAACTTTGTTTAAAGAGTTTATTGTGGAAGCTAAAATAGTAAATTGTGGGGTGTTACCACTACACTTGATACAAGTATGGTTTCCTCCACCGTCCCATTACCAATTGTTATGGCTAAAAAATTACTCCAATTAAATGATTAACAATTATAAATCAAAGTAGTAAGAGAGTTAAAGTAATCATTTTAAATAAAATCAGCTATTAATAGTTAAAAAATGTTAGTGAGCGAAAATACAGAAGAATATTAATAGTATGGAATCTCTCGAATCGAAATATACTAGGTAAAACACCAGATAGCCCTAAACACTCCACCAAAATAACAGCTTTCAACTAATATTGCAAGCTAATATGCAAAGGCCACTACCCATGGAATAAGTAAGGGCCCATAAAAAGGAACTCTTCAGTACAACGGTGCTGAGTAACCCATTATACAAAGCTAATATGAAAAATCCACATGGTACACATAAACTTCATCACAACAATACATGATATAAAACATCTAACTAAACCTAAATCATTTGAAAAATGATAATCATTCATATAACCATGGTCACAAAGATCATAAGACCCCAATAAAAGATCACATGCACATAAGTTAATCTTACCGACTTATTTAATACTCTTTGAATACGATAATAGTGCGATGATTGCTATTTCATGATTTTATTCACAGTGGCTTGGGGACTCCACTATTCTCAATTAGTGGAATGGTAATCAAGTACCAATTTTCAGGTAGGATGCTCTTAACCACTATTCTCTCCGGTGGTTCGGTAATCAAAGTACAAACCTAGGACAGAATGCACCTAGGCACTATTCTCACCAATGGATCAAATATCAAGGTACAACTAACCCTGACCCACATGGTATTCCACTGTAAGTAATTAGTATTTTTTTTAAAAAAAATATTATCATCCACTGATTTAATTTACTTAAGTTCGAGACCCCACTAATGTAATAACTCAAATTTTAAATATTTAACCCTTAATTAAGATAATTTGATAACAAATTTTATTTATTTCTTTATTTATTATTTTATTTATTTTTGGAATCTTGAGTTACAAGTAGATGGAATTATTTAATAAATTAAATATGATTATTTTTATCATTTTACCTTATTATTTTATTTAAATAAATCTCAAACCCATAATTTTACCAAAAGTATTATCTTAAATAAATATTTAAATTTAAGATAAATTAATTTCATATTTTTTTCCAAAATCTAATTTTATCCTAATCCCTAATCCTAATTCTAAAAATTTTTTTCTTTTTTTCTTTTTCCCCTTTCCCTTTTCTTTTTCTTTTCTTCTTTTTCTCTTTTATGTTTTTTCCCTTCCTCCTTTTCCTCCCTCCATTTTCCCTTGGGCCGCCCAATCCCCTCCCCTTCTCCTTTCTCCCATCTCCTGCTAAGCTAGCCCACACTCCCGTACTTCTTCTTCTCCTTTCTTTCCCCCTCTCCCTCTTTGAGCTAGCCCACTCCTCCTTTCCCCTTCTTTCTTTCTCCCGTGTGGGCCAGCCCGCTCTTCCCCCATTTCTCCTACTCTTCCCCCATCCCTCTTCCCCCTTCTTCTTCCCCTACACCACCTCCCGAGCCAAACTCCCCCTAACCTCCCTCACATGCCTTCTCCACCATTGAGTCCTACACCCCTGCCTGTGCTACCCACCAACAACCAATGCCTGCTCCGCCCTCCCTCCTATCGACCTCCCTTTCCATTTTTAGCCCAACAAACCCTAGCCCCCTTCCCCCGCATGCCTTCCCTTCCCCCACTTTTGTCCCTATCACCTACCATGTTCGACAGGCAATAACCGTAGCAACCCCCTCTAGCACCACCTACCCTGCTCCCCCTCCCTGTCCTCCCTTCTTTTTCTTCTTCTTCTTCCCCTCCTCTCTGCCTCACTTCCCCTTCGAGCATGCCTCTCCCAGTCGACCCATCTTCTCTTTTCTCTCCCTTTTCCTCCCCTATTTTTCATCATTCCCTTGTCTACAGCCACTGTCAAAGCTTCCACCACCACACTAGCCTCCATTGTCAGCCACCACCCCTTCTCCTTCCTTCCTTCCTTCCTTCCTTCCTTCCTTCCTCCTCCTCCTCTACCACCCTATCTCTCCTTCTCCCTACGCTAATTCCTACCAACCCCCTACCTTTACTATTCTCCCTACATCATCCTCCTCCTCCACTGCAACCACTGCTAGCTCCTCTGCCACCTATCCTCCCTACAAGACCAAATAGCAGCCACCCCAGCCTTCCCTATAGCCATGCCTCTTTTCCCTCTTCTCCCCTTTTATGCACCATCCTGTAGCCACCACCCTTCTATTACCTTCCTTCCCCCCTCCCTTTCCTCCTCCTTTGCAGCTCCTCCCAACTACATTCTGCCAGCCAGCCACACCCTCACCATCATCTGCAAACACCACGCATACCCCCACACCAGCCACTCCCTTCTCTTCCTTTATCATCCTTTTCTCCCTTTTTCCCCCTACTCGACACTCCCTTCCTACACCCTTTGCCACCCCTTGTGTTACCCTACATTTCCGCTGCCACAACCAACACCTCCACTACCTCCCTCTTTGCCCAAAAAACCTCCCTCTACCTTCCTACAACCTCCATTTCCTTTTTCTCTCCCTCCTTCCTCCTCCTTCCCTCTCCTCCAGTTTCAACCGTCGTTGCTACCGCTACCATGATGCCACCACCACCAACACAACCCCCTCTGATCTAGAAACCCTACCACCCAAGAAAACATCACTTTCCTCCCCTTTTCTAACCCCAAAATCCTATTTTTCTATCACCACTATGCTTGTGCCACCACTGCCACTGCCACCGCCGCCCTAGCTGCCACATCCCCTTTGGTTGTGCCCTAACCCTTGTTTTTATTTAGTGTAATTTATTTTAAATATATTAACCTTATTATTATTGTTGTTGTTGTTGTTGTTATTATTAATCTATTTGCTAATATTTAGTTAAAAAATAAAAGAAAAAGGAAAAGAAGTAAGAATAAAGTTAATATTGGTGTTCCATTTTTATGGATGTACCAAACCCTTCCTATAAGGAGGTGTAGGATTCGTGCTCCAAGCTCGATGTCCTATTAGGTAAGGATATGGTTAAAGCTTAGTTGTATGTTTTATGTACTCTTGAGTGTTTTGATATGTGTAATGTATTATATGTGAGTATGGACTAAAATGTGTGTAGTGTAGCTTTCTATGCATGGAGCTAGGGTAATTTGTGTATGAGTTATAATATTTCTAAAATAAATAAAGAGGGTGGGGTGATTAGAAAGAAGTGAGAAAAATCCTAAGTACCTTATGATCCCTGGGTGACAAAATAAAGGGATAATAATAATAAAATAAAGGGTTGGAATAAATCTTGCATGGGAAGTGTAAGGCTTACATGGAGTGGTTAGTCTTTGAATGGAGATAAAGTTTACATGAAAAAAGGTGGTTTAAGGTTTTAGTATAGTGTGAGAAGAGTACTTTGGGTGATTGGATTCCTTGGGTGAAAGATAGTACGTGGGTTGATAGAAGTGTGCATGGGGGCTTAACTAGGGTTTTTAGGGAAGAACCCTAAGTAGGGGAGTTGTGAAAGGGTTGATGGTGATTGGTTGGAGTTAGGGTTGATACTATGAGGATATCTTATGAAGGGGAATGAGTCAAGTGGTAAAGAAGGTAGAGTGTGTGTGTGAAGGGATGGTGTAAAAGAAAGGAGGAGTATTAGGGTTTCGGGGTGGCCAACTAGGATTTTCTAATCACATGTGGAAGATGGGGAGTTGGGTTGTGATGTTGGATGTGGGTTGAGTAGAGTGATGGTGTTATAATCAAGGGGAGCATGGGACATGTATGATAAAGAAATTTTAGGGCCATATATGACAAATTAGGGTTTCTAAGGGAAAATCTTAGTAGGCGATGTTGGGCCTAGGTGGAGAAATAGGAAAGTGGGCCTTGACCCATATGCATGGGGGTCATTGGATTCCTGGTGAGTAGGGTGGAAGATGAACAAGAGGTCTTGGAGTCTTGGGGAGAGTAGATGTCCCAAGATATGGGGCTGGGCTATTCAAAAAGTCTGGGGTAATGAGTCAAGAGTCCATTCAGGGTATGCATGTCTAGTTGGGGTTACTTGTGAAATAAGACACGAGTAAAGCACTAATTACTTAAAGTGAAAGATTATCTATTCGGGACCAGGTTAGAGTGATTTCCATTCCACCGGCTATAATAGTAGCTAAGAGAATTTTACCTTAGAGATCGTTTGTAACACCCCAAAATTTACTACCTTTTTTTAAGCAGAAGAATTTAAATTAAAACCTGTGAATTATGAGGATGTTGCCGCCACACTTAGTACCAAACCGGTTCTCTCCGACCGTTTCAGTACCAAGTGTTAAGGCTAACACATAACATCACATAAATAATGCAGAAGAATAAAAGAACATAAAGGCCATCATGATATCATATTATCGATCAATCATTCGGGTACATACATAAAGGCACATTTATAATCCGGATTCATTACTTAATTTATTTCTGATCAGGAATCGTTGCACACCATGTTTTTTTATCAAATCCATGCAAATACAGGAACACCCCACTATTTTAGATGGTGGGCCGGTCACTTGCGAGATAATAGTCCACACCATTATTTTTTGCTGGTGGAACGGTCACTTGCGAGACAATAGTCCACACCACTATTCCTGACCGGTGGATTGGTCTGGTTCCTGCTCACATGGTGTTCCACTGTAAGTAATTAGTATCTTTTAAGTGTCTTAGCAAACTCTAGTTTGTATTTGTTGAGCTCGATTCACCCCACTATTATTGCCGGTGGGTCGGTCACTTGCGGGACAATGTCCACACTACTATTATTCGCCGGTGGATCGGTCACTTATAGGGTAAAACCCTAACCATTATTTCTGACCGGTGGATCAGTCTAGACCCAACTCAACATCTTCCACTTTACGTGATTAATGTTTTAAGTATCTTATTCAAAAGCTTTCATCCTAGACATGAATCATTCCCTTTACACTTCACACATCACAAATCATAAAATTCCACAATCATAACTACGCTTTAATCATCAAATACACATATTAACACAAAAAACTCTAAGCAACCACAACAAACCCTAATTGTCCACACCAAACCCTAGCTCGGTCTCCTACGTACCCTTATTTTGCTCCACGTACTATTTTTCATCCCAAGTGTTCAAACACCCAAACAATACTTACATTACCATCCTTACATCCCAAATCAACTTTCCACATGTAAATTTCATACCCATGCAGACATTAACCTCCCTATGCAAACCTTCAAACTTTTTCATGCAAACTCTAAAATCCCACGTGAAACCCTAAATTCAACCATGCAACCCTAGGTTCTTCCATATAATTAAAACCCTAGATTCCTCCATACAAAACCTTATATTCAACCCATACACAACCAAAGATTCATCCTTACCAACCCTAAATTCAAACCATATAAAACCAAGGATTCATCCATACCAAACCCTAAATTCAAACCATATAAAACCAAAGATTCATCCATACGAAACTGTAACACCTCCAAAATTCACTCCTAAAAAAAATTAAATAATGAAGTGGAAGCTAAAATAGAATTTGGGGAATGTTACCACCACATCTAACACAAGATAAATGGCCACCATCTACCTCATGCTAGATGTAAGGCTAAAACGTGTCAAACAAATTTTCAAACATTTATGCCGTGAGGATAAACTCACACAAGGAGATCCACAGGCAGATGGCAAGTGAATCAATTCACTAAATAAAATCATCGCTAAATGAATTAGCAAAACCTGTGAAATAAATCTGAATTTTAAAAGCTTATCAAAGTATAAGAAATTGAAAGTCAATTACAATACCCTTTAAATTTTTAAATACAACACTTGTAACTTCCAAAGATGAATACAGTTAAACAAGATAAAACCCGATAGATCAAATTCCAAATTACCTACTCTCTCAAACCAAGCCTTCCACCCAAATACAATATTCGATCTCAAACCTGCACAAGAGGTCTACTCCGCACCATCAGTGGATCATCACAGGACCCATTCGACCAAGGTAATATCAGTACAGGTCCAATACTGAGTAAATCCCACTACCCTAACTTATGGGAGAGACGTAAACTATAACATCAAGTGCATATTGAATCATGGTGCATTACGTTGATACAATATTATGCATACTCAATACCCACATCATAAGTCCTACCATACACATATAATAACATGTGAAACATATGTAACATCTTATTTAAACATGTAAGTGTGGTATGACCAAAATATAAAGTAGCTAATGCACCTCAGGTAGGAATAATCCATATTATTGACAAACCATTACATGGCCACACAATTTCGGATGCAACATCTTAAACCAATAAGAGATTTAGATAACCCAACCGGGCATTTTTGGACAATGCCAAACCAAACCAAGCCAAATTGGGCATTTAACAAGTGGGCATTTATGGGTAATGCCAAACCAAACCAATCCGGCATTTAGCCCCCCAAACATTACTTAGGGACATATCCAGCCCCAGTCGAGTAGACTTATACTTCATATCTTTGGTAAATATGGTCGATTCACATCATAGTCTTTATCAATTCATGTGAATGCGGGAACCCCACTATTACAGCCGATGGAACGGTCACGAGGGTCATGCCCTGCCACTATTTTAGTCGGTGGACCGGTCACGAGGGTAACATACCCTGCCACTATTATTTGTCGGTGGACCGGTCTGGCCCCGACTCACATGATGTTTCACTATAATTACTTTGTGTCTTTCCCATGTCTTATCGTTATTACATTCGGTTTGTTGAGCTCGGAATCCCCCACTATTATAGCCAGTGGAATGGTTACGAGGGCACATGCCCTGCCACTATTATAGCCGGTGGACAGGTCGCGAAGGTAACATACCCTACCACTATTATTCGCCGGTGGACCGATCTGGGTCCGGCTCAACATCTTCCTCTTTAAGTGATTAGTGTCTTAACGTGTCTTATTCGAAAGAATTTTACCCTTAACATGCATGTCCTAAAAGGCCACACGACATCCATCATAACTTGCAGCATACCCATATTAGCACATACCAGACAAGAGTACGAGAACATACCTCGGTTCCAACCTACGCTACACAATAAAAACAGATAACATATAGGACACAACATATAAGGCATCCAAGGCAAGTAAAACACGTAACACACAGGCGACCTTAGTTACATCCTTACAAAACACCCATAAGTGGAGGTAAGTAGAGACTTACTTAAATCCGAAGCTAACTAAGCGAGATAAGAGGGAGAGAGAGATCACTAGCTTGAGGATCCACAATAAATCATTCCTAAATCACCGATAGAAATCGAAAACTAAGTTAGAAACTATCCTGTCGATCAATAATTCAATTATTATAATTAAATCGACACAAAGAGACACAAATAATTTTTCTTGAAAAACGTGTCCAAAACCTAGGTCTCAAGAGCATAGCTCTATTAAGATTTAAGGTTAAATATTACTCAAATTGGTTTAAATACATATCACTTAAAGTATTTTAAATTGATTTGGAAGCTAGGGAAATTATGATAGAAGATAAGTTATTTTTTTCGAAAATGATTTACTAGTTAGGTTTTACAACCCAGAAGACCAACCAACCATTTGTATAGAAACAAATCCAAACCGATTAGATTAAAACATAATTCAAATGATTTAAAACCCAAAGGCCAAAATCTATTAGATAAAAGACGCATAGGAAAAATCAATTTTATAAAACCATCCCTAAAGATTAGGGTTTTTAAATGCCTAAACTACGAATCGACCAAATCACTTCGATTATCTCCAATTGATAGTTTAAAACACAATTAAACTAATTTTAGATAAATCTAGATAATTAATTTCAACAAAACAGTCTTCCTAGTAGCCAATTTAAGACTATCCATTTTTAAAATTAGGGTTTTAAAATCCACAACACAAACACGGGTAATTCAAATTAAAGTTATTAAAATGCATTTAATACCATTTCAACTATTTCTATAAATTCAATTTTAGAAAAACAACAATACAAATGACCAATTTCATAATTTCACTTGAAATTTAGGGTTTTAGGCTCAAAAATACAATTTGGTAAAATTCTATAAATTTGATCAAATTGAATGTTTAGAAATACAATTAAACACATTTATAACATATCAAATAATCAATTGATCAAAAACAATAAAAGAAATACCCAATTTAGCACAATTAGGGTTTTTAAACCCGGAACGCAAATCCGATCAATTCTTGCTAAAATATATAAATTGACGGTTCAAAAATGTAATTAAATATATTTTAATATAAATTATATAGTTAATTGAATAAAACAACCCGATTATACAATCCCATTTGGACCCGCAAGAGTTTTGACCTAAAAATCCAATTCCGATTAATACTGCATAAATTTATCAAATTGACGATTCCAACATGAAATTAGATACATTTAAAAGCATATTGTATAATCAATTTATCCAAAAATAGCTAAATCGGATGAATCCAAAAAATTCGGGCATAACCCAGCCAAAAATCCAATTTTTCAAAATTCCAACATAACCATACAATTGACATATCCAAATCGTTCTTACAACACATATATACATAATCAAATAATCAATTTAGCTTTTCATAAGCTAATTCATACCCAATTAATTAAATTAATATTAGGGTTTTCAGAAATTTATACCATACAAAACCAACACAAATCGAGACAAGAGAAGGTCGGAGAAGCTTCGTCGGAGGCTGGGGGTAGCTCGCCGATGGTTAGCGACGCGACGGTGACCGGGCGGCGGCGGCGTGACCTGCACATTGCTGCTATTGCTGCTGGGGCGTCAGCTGCTGTATTGCGTCATCAGTGGCTGGTGCTGCGCCGTCTCTAGTGGCTGTCGACTGGCGGGGCAGCTGGAGGAGCTAGGAGAAGGAGGCAGACTGGGGTTTCTGAGCTACAGTTGGCTCGAGACAGGAATAGGGAGCAAGGGTCGGGAGTAGGGAAAGAGAAGAGAGAAAGGGAAAAGAAGAAGGGGGTCGGCCGGGTTAGGTTTTTTTTTTTACTTACAAATACAATTATAAAATAAAATACTAAATATCAAAAATTATTATTCAAAGGATTTTATCTAAAATTTATTTCGAAACGATCTAAAGGCTTAAAATGATAAAAAAAAGTATATAAAGAATTTTGGAAATATTTTCGGAAGAATTTACCAATGAACATAAAAATTTATATTATTTACGGAAATATATTATAAGACCTTGAAAATTTATTTAAAGGCATACAAGAAAATATTTAAATCCAATTCTAATAAACCGAGACTAATTTTAATAATTTTTGAAACTGATTTTCCGCAAACCAAAAAGCGAAAAATGGAAGAAAATTAATTTCAAAAAGAAATTCATAAATAAGCTCCAAAAATCTTTTTAATTTAAAACTTCCCGAAAATATTAACAATTTCCGAAAACGAATAAATTTAAAGTCAGAATTATTTTCTATGGATAAAATCATTAAAATAAATTTAACTATTTAAACAGAAATTCTATAATTTAAATAATATATTTTGTTAACGAAATATAACTCCAAAATAAAGTCATAATCACATGACGAAGTTATAATTGAAAACGAATCTAAAATATTAAAAATCAAAACACGAGAAAGAATGGGAATACATATTTTTAACCGAAAATTGAAATCATAAGAATATAATAAAATCATGTTCGTGAACGAATTTATCTAGAATGGTTCGCAACGACAACGATTAATTAAATTCAAATATGAATTCGAAATCGTCGATAAATCCATAAAACAAATCAAAATTAAAATAATTAAATATTTGCATCAAATTACGCTAATAAAATCATTAGGCTTAATAAAATTATATTTCAAAAATACGGAGTATTACAGAAACCCTACATTGAATCCTCCCATACAAAACCATAAATTAGATTCTCCCATGTAACACCATAAATTATATTCTTCCACAGAAAACCATAAATTAGATTCTTCCATATAAAACTATAAATTATATGCTCTCACACAAAACCATAAATTAGATTCTCCCATATAAAACCATAAATTAGAGTCTCCCATATAAAACCATAAATTATATTATCCCACACAAAACCATGCAAAACCATAAATTAGATTCTTCCATACATAACCTTAAATTATATTCTCCCATATAAAACTACAAATTAAATTCTCCCATATAAAACCATAAATTAGACTCTCCCATACAAAACCATAAATTATATTCTCCCACAAAAAACCATAAATTAGATTCCCCCCATACAGCACCATAAATTAGATTCTCCCATATAACCCCATAATTTAATTCCTCTCACACAAAACCATGCAAAACCATAAATTAGATTCTCCCACATAAAACCATAAATTGGATTCTCCCTCACGAAACCATAAATTAGATTCTCCCATAAAACACCATAAATTAGATTCTCCCATATAAAACCATAAATTAGATTTTTCCACACGAAACCCTAAATTTTCCATTTTATTCTTCCACTGATGAATCACTAAAGTACTTAGGTCAACTCACATCCCTTAGTCAACTTCTTTCCCCCATTCTCCTTTTTCATCCTTTCTCCCACACAAACCACATCAACATCCTCGCATGCATGTCTTATAGGGTCACAACACATATCTTCACATATACAATATTTCATCACATATAGTACACATGCCATACAAAAATATACTTCAACTCCACATTATACATGAAATGCTCCGAAAATTTCTAATTTTAAAAATTATATTTAAATGAAGTTTTATTAGAAAGAAATTATTTAAATAAATTATTTTTATTAAAATAAAGGAAATTAATTAGGGCAAATCAAGGAGAAATTTATAATTATTTTTATTAGAAACGTTTTGGGTATTTTAGCTAATTAAGGATTTTATTTTGGAAATTAATGAAATAAATTATTTTATTTAAAATAAGAAGGAGAAAATAGTTTTTATAAATAATTTAATTGGAAAAAATTAGAGTGTTTTGCTAATTAAAATGGAATTTATGGAAAATCTTTTAAAAATCCTAATTTAGCCTAAAAAGGGATCTAAATATTATTTTATGTAAATATTATTATTTTTTAAATATTCCAAATATTTTAATTAATTTAAATACCCAACCTAACTATTTTTCTGTTTTCCTTTTTCCTTTTTTCCTTTTTCTTTCTTTATATTTCTTCTTCTTTTCTTTTTCTTTTTCTCCTCGAATTGGGCCAACCCAGTGGCTCAGTCCCCCTTTCCTCTCCTTCCTTTTCCTTCATCCTAGCCCAGTCGCGCAGTGCCTCCTTCCCTTCTCCGTCGCACTGCATTTTAGCATTTATCCCCTCTAAACGCTCTATTTTATTTAATGCACCCCTCCTCGCGCCCGACCGGCCGGTCCGCCTCTCTTTTCTTTTCTTTCTTTCTTCCCAAACCGCCTGGTCCAGCCCCCATCTTCTTCTTCCTTCTTCCCCCTTGAAGTCGACGCCGACCTGTAACACCGCCACCTAGCCGAGATTTTTGCCACCAGTTACGACCTTTTTTCTTCCTCTCTCTTCCCCCTAAATCGTCGGCCCTTTTGACCCAACCAAATCTCTATTTCTCACGTGATTTTTCCCTCTCCTTTCCCTACGCAACTCTTGGCCCATTTTTCTCCCACCAGCCAACCTCGCCGTCGGTAACCCTAACCCTACTTGCCCTACTCTCTAGCCGATCCACAGACCCTAACCTCTCATTTAAACCCTATAAATACCCCTGGTTTGAGCTCTTTATCGAGCTTTAGTTGTTTGCCCAAAATTCCCCAACCTTACCACCGTCGCCCCTTTAGACGCTTCGTCCGCCTCCTTCAGCCAACCACACCATCAACTCCGCCTACCAAAATCATCCTTGCACCACCCTCTAACTAACTGTGCCTTCCCCTTCCCTCAATTCTTCCTACACAATCCACCGAGGCTGTGCAAAGTAGCCCTCCTGATCAACCTATTTCTCCACCTTCGCCGCCCTTCGCACCACCCTTAGCCACCTAGTACGCCACTTCCGCCGCTGCTTTCACCTTCCAAATTGTGCTGCAGACCCTCCTCTACCTTCCCCTACCTTTCTTTTCCTCTCCCTCCCTCTCTTTCTCTCTTTCTCTTCTTCTCCTCCATTCGGCCACCACCACCACCATTGTGCGCCGCCACCTTTGGTTGTGTCGCCACCCTTATTCTGCTCCTCTCCCTCTAGGAAGTCTTAAACACCTCAACTCCCACCTTAATTCTCTCTATTTTGAAATTGCTATTATTATTATTTAATTATTAATATTACAACTACTTTACTATTAGCTTTACTATTATTATTATTATTATTATTATTATTATTGTTGTTGTTGTTGTTGTTGTTGTTGTTGTTGTTGTTGTTATTATTGTTATTGTTATTATTATTATTATTATTATTATTATTATTACTACTAAATTTTTTTATTAATTTTACTAATATTATTATTACTATTATTTTGGTAAAGGGGCCGAAGCCCTTATTTCAATTTGTTTTTGAGTAATACCTTTTTATTATTATTGTTACTATTATTATTATTATTCTTATTATTATCATTGATATTATTTTTAGTATCTTTGCTATTGTTATTTTAGTATTTTATCAAAAGCCTAGTCTTAGATTAAATTAGTAATTAATAGTATTTTTAATAAGAGGGAATCTAATTTATAGTTTTTCTCTCATAATAGGTGAGACCAGTCAAAGTCCTAAGGGGGCGTAGGAGCGTGCTCCAAGACCGGTGTCATTTTAGGTAAGGGGTGCTAAGGCCTTTTGTGTGCTTATGTGTGTTATGTGCTTCATATGCTATGTATCCTATGTTTATCATTATTAATTATTTTGTATGTGGTATAACGTGGAGTTGGAGTATATTTTTGTATGGCATGTGTACTATATGTGTATCTAATTTATGGTGTTATGTGGGAGAATGTAATTTATGATGTTGTATAGAAGAATGTAATTTATGATGTTATGTGGGAGAATCTAATTTATGGTTTTGTACGGGAGAGTCCAATTTATGGTGTCATATGGGATAATATAATTTCTGGTGTTATATGGGAGAATCTAATTTATGATTTTGTGTGGGAGGATATAATTTATGGTTTTATATGGGAAGGTTTTGTGTGGAAGAATCTAATATAGGGTTTTATATGGGAGAATCTAATTCATGATTTTATATGGGAGAATCTCATCTATGATTTTGTATGGAAAAATCTAATCTATGGTGTTATATGGGAGAATCTAATTTATTGTGTTGTATGGGAGAATCTAATTTAGGGTTTGGTATGAATGAATCTTTCGTTTTATATGGTTCGAATTTAGGGTTTGGTATGGATGAATCTTCAGTTTGGTATGGATTGAATTTAGGGTTTGGTATGGATGAATCTTTGGTTTTGTATAGGTTAAATTTAGGGTTTGGTATGGATGAATCTTTCGTTTTATATGGTTCGAATTTAGGGTTTGGTATGGATGAATCTTCGGTTTGGTATGGATTGAATTTAGAGTTTGGTATTGATGAATCTTTGGGTTTTATATGGTTTGAATCTAGGGTTTCATATGGATGGACTTAGGGTTCTGCATGAAAATTTTAAAAAGTTGCATGGGCTGTGTAAAGCCTACATGGGAGTGAAATTTAAGTATAAAAAGTTGATTTGGGATGTGAGAATGGTAATGTAAGCGTTGTTTGGGTGGTTGAACACTTTGGATGGAAAATAGTACGTAGGACATTATAAAGGTATGGAGGAGACTGAATTAGGGTTTGGAGTGGCTAACTATGGTTTGTTGTGGTTAATTAGGGTTTGGTGTGGCTGCTTATGGTTTTTGTGGTATCATGTGCATTTGGTGATTAAAGTGTAATTATGATGGTGGAATTTTATGATTTATGATGTATGAAGTGTAAAGGGAATGATTCATGTATATCCAAGGTAAAAATTTTCTAAATAAGATACTTAAGACATTAATCATGTAAAGTGAAAGATTGTTGAGCCGGACCCAAACCAGTCCACCGGCGAATAATAGTGGTTAGGGCATGATGCCCTATGTGTAATCGATCCACCGGTAATAATAGTGGTCAGGCTTTGTACCTGTGCGTTTCTGGTCCACCGGCTATAATAGTGGGGGATTCCGTGCTCAACAAAACCAAACATATTTGTACCAAGACATGGGAAAGACACTAATTACTTACATTGAAACACCATGCGAGAAGGGGCCAGACCGGTCCACCGGTGAACAATAGTGGTCAGGTACTGCGGTATCTTGGAGATCGGTCCACCGACGAATAATAGTGGTTAGGGCATGATGTCCTATGTGTTTCCGGTCCACTGGCTATAATAGTGAGGTTCCCGTACTCGCGTGGATTTGATAAAAAGCATGGTGTGAATCGACTTCTAATCAGAGATTAATTAACTAATTGAATCAGTTTATATATGGGCCTTTATACTTTTACTTGGATGGTCATATGTATTTATGTTATCATGTTGGTCTTATGCTCTATTATTATTCTGCATTAGTTATGTGCTGTTATGTGTTGGCCTTAGTACTCAGTTACCTCACTCAGTACGTAGCGTACTGATCACGCTTTTCATGGGCTCTGCTCATTCCCACAAGTAGTATGCCCTTCTGACTTTGTGCAGGTGGGCAAGACATCCAACGGGGCTGAGTGTTGATCATGTTTTGGCTCAAAGTTCGAGAGTGTCGTGGCCGTATTTTTCTCTTCATGTGATTTTATTTCATTATGCTATTTCTTGTGTATCAAATTTACCCTCTTATGATTTATTACTCGATTGAGTATTTTAAATGAACATTTTATCGGTTGTAAGCTTATTTCTCTTTTAGGAATGAATTACAATTCCTTATGCGTACTCTGATTTTGTTTTACAACCATTTAATGCTTATTTGGAGTTAGTTTGTCGTGATGTAGAATTGATTGTGAATCTTTTCTTAACCTTAGTACTTGGTACTGAAACGGTCGGAGAGAACCGATTTGGTACTAAATGTGGTGGTAACATTGTAACACCCCAAAATTCACTAAATTTTTTTTTTAAAACGAAAGCAATTAAGATAGAAACACTTAAAACATGTGAATTCTGGGAATATTACCGCCACACTTAGTACCAGACCGGTTCTCTCCGATCGTTCCAGTACCAAGTGCTAAGGCTAAAGAAAAGATTTATGTTAAATTCAAATTAACAATTCATAAAAGAATTCAAAAGATCATACAACAAAATCAGAGTACGCATAAACGTTTATTAACACTTGTAACTTCTAAATAGAAATACATTTAAACAAGATAAAACCCGATGGGTCAAATTCCGGGTTGCCTACTCACTCAAGTCAGGCCTGCCACCCCAAAACAATCTCTGATCTTAAACCTGCACAAGAGGTCTGCTCCCCACCATCGGTGGATCATCACAGGACCCATCAACCAAGGTAGTATCAGTACGGGTCCAGTACTGAGTAAGGTGACTTGATCACTAAGGCCAACACACAAACACGTAAACCATGCAGAAAAATAGAAGAACACAATCATAAATGCATATGATCAACTAGGTAAAAGTACAAAGGCCCAATTGTAGTCCAGATTAATCATTTAATTGATCTCTTATCAGAATTCGATTCACACCATGCCTTTTTATCAAGTCCATGTGAGCACAGGAACACCCCACTATTATTGCCGGTGGGCCGGTCACTTGCGGGACATAGTCCACACCACTATTATTCGCCGGTGGATCGGTCACTTGCGGGACAAAGTCCACACCACTATTCCTGACCGGTGGATCGGTCTGGTTCCTGCTCACATGGTGTTCCATTATAAGTAATTAGTATCTTTTAAACGTTGGCAAACTCTGGTTTATATTTATTAAGCTCGAGTCACCCCACTATTATTGCCGGTGGGCCGGTCACTTGCGGGACAAAGTCCTCACCACTATTATTACCGGTGGATCGGTTACACATAGGACATCATGTCCTAACCACTATTTCTGACTGGTGGATCGGTCTGGACCCGGCTCAACAATCTTCCCCTTTAAGTGATTAGTGTCTTAAGTATCTTATTCAAAGGCTTTCACCAACCATGCATAAATCACCACACATCACAAATCATAAAATTCCATAATTACACTTTAATTACCAAATACACGTGATAACCCAAAACTCTAAGCAGCCCCAAACATCCATAGTTAACTACTCCAAACCCTAATTCAGTGTCCTCCGTACCCTTAATTTGCTCCACGTGCTATTTTCCATTCCAAGTGCTCAAACACCCAAACAACACTTACATTACCTTCCTTACATCCCAAATCAACTTTCCACACGTAAATTTCATACCCATGCAAACATTAATCCCCCCATGCAAACCTTCGAACCTTTCTCATGTAAACCATAAAATTCCACGTGAAGCCCTAAATTAAACCATACAAACCCTAATACCACCATACAACCATCAATATCACCATGTAAATCCTAATACCACCATACAACTATAATTACCACCATACAACCTTAATATCATCATACAAACCCTAATACCAACATACATCCATTAATACCACCAGGTAAACCCTAGATTCCGTCATACAAAACCATAAATTCAATCCAACCAAAACCAAAGATTCACCCATTCCAAACCCTAAATTCAAACCATAAAGATTCTTCCATACCAAACCCTAAATTCAAGCCATAAAGATTCTTCCACATAAAATTATAAATTAGAATCTCCCAAGGAAAACTATAAATTGAATTCCCCCAAGCAAATCATAAATTAGATTCCACCATATAATATCATAAATTACATTTTCCCAAATAACATCATGAATTAGATTCTCCCAAACAAATTATAAATTAACTCTCCCAATCAAATCATAACTTAAATTCTCCCATATAATATTATAAATTAAATTCTCCCAAATAACATCATAAACTAGATTCTCCCAATTAACACCATAAATTAGATTCTCCCAAACACACCATAAATTCGATAACATCATAAATTACCGTCTCCCAAATAACATCCTAAATTAGATTCTCCCAACGAACCATAAATTCTGCTCTTTCACACATAAAATCATACATTAGATTACTCCTTATAAAACCATAAAATTAGGTTAACTCACTTCCCTTAATCAAATTCTTTCCCCATCCTCCTTTTTCATCCTTCCTCTCACACAAACCACATCGACTTCCTCACATACACAACACATATCATCATACATAATTAATACACATACCATGCACAACATACTTCAAATCCAAGTCATACCACATATAAAATATTTAATAATAATAAACATTAGATACATAACATGCGAAACACATAATACACATAAGCACATAAAAGGCCTTAGCATTCCTTACCTAAAACGTCACCGGTCTTGGAGCACGCTCCTATTCCACTTGAGGGATTTGACTGGGCTCACCTATTGTGGGGAAGAAATACTAGGATTAGCTTCCTTTCTATACTACTATTAGTTTCTAATTTATCTTAAGTCTTGATTCTTAATTAATTATGCCCAAAACCACTAAAACATTAATACATACTATTATAATTTAAAGTAAAAAGGTGATATAAGGGTTTCTACCCTTTACTGAAATAAAGTTAGTAAAGTTAATAATAATAATAATATTTATTATAATAATAATTTTAATAATAACAAATTATTACTAATAGTAGTAATATTAATAGAAAACTTAATAATAATAATAATCTAAGCCTTAAAATTACAAAGTGGATTTCGAAACCTCCCCATTTAATGATAATACTATTTGAAATATAAAAAGATATTAATATTATACATATACTTATTATATAAAGTTAATATGGTTAATAATAATAAGATAATTAGTAATAATGTTAAAAATGCTAAAAATAATAATAAAAGGCAAAGCTACGAGACTTAGTTAAAATTTTAGGTTTCTAATTCTCCTGAAATAATTGCAGTATCAAATAACTAATTATACTAACAATAATAATATTAATTATATTATTAATAATATTATTAAACATGTAATAATTACATTAAATAGGCAAAATTCGAGAATAATAATTTATCTTACTCAATAATACTCCCAGACCTGTCAACCAAATTTAGAAATTAAAATACAGTTGATAACAACAATAATAATAATTATAATAATAATAATTAAACTCGAATTAGCATTAAAAATTAGAATAAAAGCATAATAATTATCAATAAATCAAAAGTAAGTATTTAAAAGTTCTAGGGTTTCACCTTGAGTTGGAGGGTACTGGTGTCACCGGCGGTGGTTCCCGGAGGTGGCCGGAAAAGTGATCTAAGAGAGGTAAAAATGAAGAACAAGAGGGAAAGGGAAAGGAGAAAAATAAAATAAGCTTATGGTTCGGTGGAGGAGACTTAGAAGGGGATATTGGGTGGTTTATAGGGTGGCAGAAGTGGCGTATGTGGCGGAGGACGGTGGTTTAAGGTTTCGGGGTACAAATTCTGGCGAGATGAGCAGCAAACTTTGCATGGCTATGGCAGCTCATTCAAGACGAATCGAAGGATTTGAAGGGCTTAGTTAGCTAGAGGGAATTGCAGGGAAGAGATTGGTAGCAAGAGGAGGTGTTGAAGTTGGCCGGGGAAGGAGATAATGGCGTCTGATGGGGCGGTGGCTGGGCGATTCTGACTTAGGGTTTCGGAAGGAAGAAGTCTCAACCACACTCACAACCAGGCTATTTAAAGGGTTTAGATGGGTTATTAGGGTTTTGGAGGTCTGCAGGATGGGTTTGGGTGATAGGGTTTGGGTGGCCGGTGGCTGGAATCGACCGTCGAACATTTGGGTCGGGGCCGAAATTTTGCGAGCCAAAAGAGAAGGAACGAGAGAGATTGGAGGATAATTGATTCTTCCAAGCTAATGTGCGAGTCAAGAGGAAGGAAAAAAAGGGTTAATCGGTCGGTCAAGTCCCGCGTAGCCGTCGCCGCCATTATCGGGCTGGGAGTTGCAGGTGCAGGGCGGCGTCGGGGCTGGCAAGCGCGAAGGGGAAGAAGAAAGGGCTGGGCCGGGCGGTTCGCGAGGAAAGAAAAGAAAGAAAAAGGGGCAGACCGGGCCGGTCGGCTGGGCGAAGAGGGTGTGCTTTAAATGAAGTGCGACGTTTTCGTGGAGAAACGACTGAAGCGTGGCGTTTCAAAGTCGGGCGAATCAAAAGAAAGAAAGACGGAGACGGGCCGCACGAAGGAGGCAGGCCCAAACGTCGAAGAAGAAAAAGAAAGAAGGAAGGAAGAATTGGGCCGCAGACTAGCCCAATCGGGAAGAAGGAGGAAAAAGAAAAAGAAAGAAAAAGAAGGATAAAGGAAAAAAAGGGGAAAAAGGAAAATAATTATATTGGGTATTTAAATTAATTAAAATATTTGGGATGTTTAAAAATAATAATATTTAAATAAAATAATATTTAAATCCCTTTTTAGGCTAAATTAGGATTTTTAAAAGATTTTCCATAATTTCCATTTTAATTAGCAAAACACCCTATATTTCTCCAATTAAATTATTTATAAAATTAATATTAATTTGAAACTATTTTTCTCCTTCTTATTTTAAATAAAATAATTTATTTAATTTATTTTCAAAATAAAATGCTTAATTAGCTAAAATACCCAAATTCTTTTCTAATAAAAATACTTATAAATTTCTTCTTGATTTTCCCTAGTTAAATATCCTTTTATTTTATTAAAAATAATTTATTTAAATAATTTTTCTAATTAAACCTCATTTAAATATAATTTATAAAATTAGAAATTTTCGGGGCATTTCAAACATCCCCAGAATTTATGAGTTTTAATTTAAGTATTTCTATTTTAATTACTTCCACTTTCAAAAAAAAGGTAGTGAATGTTGGGGTGTTACAATACCACATACGAAATAATTAATAATAATAAATATAGGCCTTAGCACCCCTTACCTAAAACGACACCAGTCTTGGAGCACGCTTTTACGCCTCCTTAGGGCTTTGACAAAATAATAACATATTAATAAAAATAATATTAACAAATTTCTAACTTTACTAAAGATATAAGAAATAATAGAAATATTATAAAAGTTGATAATATAGGGTTAAAGACTTTACCCTAATAATAATAATGATACTAAAATAATAATAGCAAAGATACTAAAAATAATATCAATGATAATATAAATAAGAATAATAATAAGGCATTATTCCAAAAACAAAGTAAAATAAAGGCTTCGACCCCTTTTCCAAAATAATACTAATAGTAGTAGTAGTAGTAGTAGTAGTAGTAGTAGTAGTAGTAGTAAAACTAATAGTAAAGTAGTTGTAATATTAATAATGAAATAATAATAATAGTAATTCAAAATAGTAATAATAAAAATAATAATTATAGTAATAAACACATAATAATAATAATAATAATAATAATAATAATAATAATAATATCGAAATAATACAATAGGGCTTCAGCCCTCAATAGAAATAATAATCAAAAAATTAATACTAATAATAATAATAATAATACATATTAAAAATAGAAATAATAATAATAATAATAATAGTATTTATATTCAAATAAATGAAAAAAAAATAAATTAAGGCTCGTAAAATTAGGGAAAAGGGTTGAGAGGGTCTAGGGTTCAACCTTAGGCTAGAGGTGATAGGCAGCACCGGCGGTGGTGCACGAAGGCGACGGCGGTGGCCGGAAAAAGAGAAGAAAAGGGTAAAAGTTGAATGCTAGGAAAAAGATAGGGAGAATTAAGGTGGAAATAAGGGTGATTATGGTTACCCAAAAGGAGAGGAACAAAATGGAGGTGGTGGCGCAGCCAAAGGTGGCAGCGCACGGTGGCGGTGGTGGCAGCCGAATGGAGGAGAATGAGAGAAAGAGAGGAGGAGAGGGAGGAAGGGGAAAATAAAAGTAGGGGAGGGTCTACAGAATAATTTGGGAGGTGAAAGGAGCGGCAGAAATGGCGGAAGAGGTGGCTAATGGTGGTTCAAAGGACGGCGGAGGCAAAAAATAGGGTTAATCGGGAAGGGAAGTTCACACAGCTGAGGTGACTTGTGTAGGAAGAATCGAGGGATATGGATGATTTGGTTAGCTAGAGGGAGGTACAAGGAGTTCTCGGGTGGCCAAAACAGGTAGTGAATTTGGCCGGAGGCGGCGCAAACGGTGTCTGAAGGGGCGGTGGTGCACAAGGGAAATATTCTGGGTCAAGAAATCAAAACTCGAAACAGGGTAGATTATGGGGATATTTATAGCGTTAAAGGAGAGGTTAGGGTTATGTGGGTTAGTGAGGGGATAATGCAGGTTGGTTTGGGTTCACCGGCGGCGATGGTTGCCCGGTGGCAGCAAAACTCGGGGCAGGGGAATGAGCAGAAAAGAGAGGATAGTGCGTGAAAAGAGAGGAAAGGTTGGTTGGGTCAATATGGCCAGCGGAATGACGGGGAAAATAAGGGAGAAACGGCCGGTCAAACACTGGGATCGGCAGCGAGATTTTCGGAGTTGCAAGTCGACAGTAATGGTTGGTGGTCGACGGGAGGAAGAGGGAGAAGAAAAGAATAAAAAGCCGGAGGTGGGGGACCGGGCAGTTCAGGGAAGAAAGAAAAGAAAAGGAAAGGCAGGCAAACCGAGTCGGGCGCGAGGTGGGGGCGTTTAAATGGAATGCTATGTTTTTGGGAAAAAAGAGATAAAACGCAGCACGGCGAGGGACGAGTGAAGGGCGACGGTCGGGCGGGCTGGGCCGCGCCAAAGGAAAGAAGAAAAGGAAGGATTAGGCCACGGGAAGCAGGCCTAATCAGGGGGAAAAGGAGGAAAAGAAAAGGAAAAAAGGAAAAATAATGGATTAGGTTAATTAAATTAATTGGGATATTTAAAAATAATAATATTTAAATAACTTTTTAGGCTAAATTAGGATTTTTAAAAGCTTTTCCATAAATTCCATTTTAATTAGCAAAACACCCTAATTTTCTTCCATTAAATTATTTATAAAATTAATATTAATTTGAAACTATTTTCTCCTTCTTATTTTAAATAAAATAATTTATTTAATTAATCTTCAAAATAAAATCCTCAATTAGCTAAAATGCCAAAACTTTCCTAATTAAAATTATTTATTATTTTCTTCTTGAATATCCCTAATTAATTTTTTTTATTTTAATAAAAATAATTTATGAAATTAAATTTTCCAATAAAACCTTATTTAAATATAATTTTTAAAATTAGAAATTTTTGGGGCATTTCACCGTTCCACATAGAGCCGGCAAAAGTTGACCCGACTCAAAAAATCCGACGAATACCGACTCGATCATAAGCCCGAAACCTATCTGATGCAATCCGATACATATCCAATATTCGATATAACCCGAGAAATTATAAGCCCAAAATAAACCCGACCTGACCAGCTATCCACCCGAAACCCGATATAACCTAAAAATCTATAAATCCGAAATGAACTGACCCGATCCATTATTTATCCGAAATCTGATATTATCTGAAAAATTATAAATCTATAAAGATTCAACTTGGTACTACCCAAAAATTAACATTAACCCATAACTCAAAATTTTTGAAACTCCATAAAACATGAAATAATATAGATGTGCAACTAATCCATACTAGCACTTACATCAAAATCTAGAAACAATATATTTTCATAAAACTTATATCACTTATGTATATATAAATACAATATCCATTGATACCAATAGAAATATAAGTAGAGAAAAAAAAAGAAAAATACTATTATGCCATTTAAATATTAGTTCACTTCCATTATTCCATCTAGTACCATAAGATAATAAGAGTGCAGCCTTGAACACTATATGTTAGTATCTATACGGCCATACCTTGCAATTGAAGATTAATATTTTTTATTACATCAACAGTGTTAAATAATAAGAAGTCAATATTAGTTGGTCTTTTGTCAATAATAGTCATTATTACTTACTTTATCTAATTTTTATCTTATTTAGCTTGATATGATCTAATCAAAATATATAATAAAAAACACTAATATGTTGTTATTATTATTTTTGCCATAATTGATATTCATTGATTACTATTATTATTGTTATCATTATTTTTGTATTATTATTATTATTAGTATTATTATTATTATTATTATTATATTTATTAAAATTATGTTGATATGATGTGATCAATCTCTTTTAAAAATAATATGAGAAGTACAACCTTAGAAGTCTTCATTTGTTATCAATTATCAATGACTATTATAAGTTAATATCATGTAAGGAGCTTTTAATATATAAATATAATATAAACTTAAAATAATACTAGAACTCAATATGACCAAGATAATAATGGAGTTGAATTATAAGTTATACCTTAACATAAAAAGAAAAGTGATATGATTTGAAAACTTTTAAATTTGAAACGTCAGATACATCTCCAAAGATAAAATAATGACAAAAAATTCTAAGGCCCCAAAACAATTAATATAATAATTCACTTTTAATTGAATAAGATAAATTAAAATAAATGATCTCAAAATAATTAGCTTTTAATAATATCTTGGAATAAAAAGAAAGAAAGAAAATGACACAAGAATGGCTCAAATATGAAATGGCCTAAATCCAATCTAAATTCGACCCAAAAATATAATAATTCAAACTCAACCAAGCCCGATCCGAACCCGAACCGAAATTAGAACAACCCAAATTTACCAGAATTAGAGTCCATCCGATCTCAACCAGACCCGACCCGAGAGCTTAAAATGACCCGAGATTATCCGATACTGAGTTGATCTGAATCAAACCCGACCCATTCCAAACCGACAAAATGATCCAAAATTATCCGAAACCGATATGACCCGATTATCATGTTATCTGATCCGATAGTGACCCGACCCGCCCAATTGCCAGCTCTAGTTACACAGGCTATAATTATGGCCAAGAGTGTTATGCCCTAGGGTAGATATTTCCACTCCATCGGCTATAATGGTGGGGGTTCCGAGCTCACCAAACCAAACCTTGTTTGGTAATAAATTATGGAAAAGATAATAAGTACTTACAGTAAAACACCATGTGGGCTGGGGCTAGGTTAGGATGATTTCTGTTCCACCGGCTATAATAGTGGTCAGTATATTTTGCCCTAGAGTAGTTGTTCCGTTCCACTGGCTATAATAGTAGTCAGGTACATTTTGCCTTGGAGTAGTTGTCTTCGTTCCACCAGCCATAATAGTGAGGTTTCTATACTCACGTGGATATAATTCAAGAGATGTGCAAAGATAGAAATAATGGCATAAATTCTAATGATGGCAATTAACTTGAATGGGTTACTACATGCAATATCTGTCTTTTGATGTTATGCTTGGTCTTATCCATATAGTTACTTTACTCAGTACGTTGTATACTGATCACCAGCCATAATAGTGAGGTTTCTGTACTCACGTGGATATAATTCAAGAGATATGCAAAGATAGGAATAATGGCATAAATTCTAATGATGGCGATTAACTTGAATGGTTTACTGCATGCAATATCTGCCTTTTGATGATATGCATGGTCTTAGCCATATTGTTACTTTACTTAGTACGTTGCATACTAATCACCCTTTTTATAGTTGTTGCTCATTCCCACAAGCAGTGGCCCCTCCTGAGTTTGTGCGGATAGGAAATGATGCTATTGATGAATTTAATGCCTACAATGCCTTGGGTAGAATTGAGTGATGGCCTATCGTACTTGTTGTGGGGTCTGAGAGGGTGTTCTCTGCTCATCGTCAGTTTTTCTCATCATTTTATTTATCATTTTATTGCTCCCATACTAGGCACTATTGTATTTAGCTTCAATTTATGTGTTAACTCTAACAATTTTTCACTATGTTTTATTTATAAAATAATGAAAATATTATGGTTTTATTGATTACTCATATTAATACTTTTAGTTTCTGTAACCTTGTGGTCAGTATGAGATTGGCTAGGGGTCAATATTGTGCTAATCACAGTGTAAGCACCCCTATTTTTAGTGTATGGTTTTCTATACAAACGAAAAATTTTCGACTATAAATTTTAGGGGTGTTACAAATATTCTCAACCAGTGGAATAATAACAGGGCACAACGTCCAAGGCAAGACGTTCTTAGCCACTATTCTTAACGGTGGATTAACAGGTACAACTAGCCCTGACTCAAGTGATCTTCCACTTTAAGTGATTAGTGTATTATTTGTGCTTTATTTATTTCAAGCTCATCACATAGTCATGTATACCTACTCATGCAAGGCACTATCCCAACTCATACCCCGAAACAATCCTTTCCCCTTAGAAACCCTAATCTCACAACCCGAGCATAAGCTCTCCCCCCCCCCACCATTCCCCTTTAGGCCACAATTTACCCAACAAATCTCAACATGTTATTAGGAACCACATATTCAATAGTCATGGCCAATTATCCACATTTTGAGCATGTGATATAAATAGCCTCTAGGGTTACTATATAAGTCTCCTCCAAAACCCTAATCTCTCCTGTTTAGAATAGTCCTTTATCTAGTGTTTTGTTAATCCTCAAATTCTATACCTATGCATAGATTTCTATTTTTAACCATTAAATCAAACATTGTGTCCTAACTCCCACATTTTACACTTGTGATAATAACCTACCTATTTGGGCCTCTTCCAAAACCCTAATCTCCCTCTTTGGTCATAACTATTTCCTTAGTCCTTGTATAGCTACGAAATTTAGTATACATTCCCAAAGTGTTATTGTTAACCTAATATCCAAAATTTACGATCCAAATCCCCTATCTTGTACATGCAATAATAACCTACCCCTAGGGTCACCACTCAGGCCTCTTAAAACCCTAATTTCACATTTCTATCACGACTCCTTCACTATGGCTCAAATGACTCTCCAGATTTGTATGCCTACCTAATATGCCATCATTAACTTCATAAATCCATCCCTAATATTAATCTCCCACTTTTCTCACATGTGATCATGACTTTCCCCTAGGTGTTACTAATCACACTTATGGTATTTTCCTTCCTTTATTTACCATAAACCCTTCATTTTTGCCCCAATTATCTCATGTAGTACCCCCTAACTTATTTTTAATCAGCTAACCCCAAGGTACTTAATCTACCACTTTTTAACCATGTTGACCAAAATGCCCCTAGGTCACTAAAATGCCAACATTTAGGGTTACTATTCATAACTCCTATAAAATCCTAATTCCACAAGTTAATCATACCTCTTTCTAGGATATCCATATAACCACCAAATTTAATATTCACTCCAAAATATTATTATCGACATCATATACAAAGTTGAGACCCAAATCTCACATTTTAGATATGCGATAATAGCCTACCCTTAGGGCTTATATTCACATGTCACCACAAAACCCTAATATCACAACTTAATCATACTTTTCTCAAGAGACTCATATGACTCCCAATTTCAATATACATTCCTAAAAAACCAATATATCCATCATATCCAAAAAGCAAGGTCAAACTCAAACAATTCTTACCTGTGATAATAATTGGGCCTCTACCACTTCCATAAAATCCCATTTTCCTCATTTATTGGACTTAAACCATTCATATTCACTCCAAAATTTTCATATTAATCAAAATACCTAATACTCCATTTTTAACCCATATTAATCAAAATACCCCCGAAGTAACTAAAATGCCCATTTTCCATCCAAATCACACAATTCCTAATATGAATGAATTTCAACCTCCAATGCCTTCTATTATCATAAGGATGCATAGCCACCATTATATACATAGGTACTTAATCTATGACATATACCCTTACAAATGGTTTAGCATGAAAAACCTTAATATGCTTTTCTAAAACTTTAAACACATACTTCCATACTTAACAATCACTAAGGCATACCTATTGAAGTAAATATCATGATATACTTAAAATAACCAAATTGCCCCATAGGCACTCAATAATAATAATCACACTAAAATACACTTAGGAATGCTCAACCTCACACTGCTTAACCTCACACTACTCATACAGCGAGAGTTCTTGATGATGGCAGGATTGAAGGTTGGGGGGTTTTGGTTGGCTAAGTGAGGGTACTGGCTAGTGGTGGGTGGAAACAACGATGGCAAAGGAGGCATTAGCAATTGATGAAGGTGTTGTAGAAGAAGGAAATGAGGTAGGGAGAGAGAGATGGAAGGGATGAGGTGAGTTAGAAGAGGCATGCTCGAGGGGATGAAGAGTTGAGGGAAAGGTGGCATCAAGTGGAGGGGGTGAGAGTTGTAAAAACTATCGTCGCCTAGGGTATGGTAACTACAGGTGAGGCCGGTGCTAAGGGCAAGGATCAACTATAGTTTCCACAAGGAAAGAAAGAAGAAAATAGAGCTATAAGGGAAGAGGAATAAGGAGGGAAGAAGAGAAGAGGAAGGTGGCTGACAGTGGAGGCTAGGATGGTGGTGGAGCTTGTGGCATGGTGATGGTGATGGTGAAAGAAACAAGGGTGAGGGGATGGTCGTGAGGCTCAGCTATAGGGAGAGTAGTGTAGGAACTAACTTGGTAGGTTGTAGGGGAATTAGGGCATGGTTGGGGTTAGGCAATGGCAAGGGTGGTGATTTTTTTGGTAGCACAGGATGGTGTGGTGAGGTGCAAGAGTAAAGGGAAGGGGTTTGAGTCTTCATCAATAGCTAATGGAGAAGAGAAAGGTAAAGGAGGAGGAAAGAGGAGAGGCCAGCTAACCTATAGGGGGTGTGTGAGTGTACATGCACCTGCAAGATGCATGGAGATAGGGTCAACGAGGATGGGGAAAGAAGACAGATATGGTAGGGGAAGGGCCTGGCATACGACAGGTGAGGATAAAAGAAACGAGATAAAGGTGTAGGGGGATGGGGTGTAAGAGGCAGGCAATGCAGGTGGCATGGGGCAATGCATAGTCAAAAGAGGGAAGGAAAGGGACATGTGGAAGGCTAGGGGACTGGTTATTTGGTGCAAAAAAGGAAAGGTAGGAGTGAGGTAAGGCTCCGAATGTCCAAGACGGGATAGAGGAAAGGGAAAGGAATAGGAAGATGGGTAGGAGAAGAAAAGAAAAAGAGTGGTGAGCTGGGCTCAGCGTGCCGTGGGAGAAGGAAAGAAAATAAGCTAGGCGGGTTGGCGTAGGAAGAAAGAAAAGGAGGGAAGGAGAGGGGTTGGCCTAGGGTAGAAGAAGAGGGAAGAGGAAGGAGTGCTGAGCCGAGCATAGGAAGGGAAAAAAAAAGAAAAGGGGTGAAGCAGGCTGGCTTGGGGGAGAATAGAAAAAGAAAGGTGGAGAAGAAAAGTAAAGAGAAAAGGAAAAAAGGAAAAAGGAAAAAAATGAAAAAGAAGAAAAAGGGAAAAAATAGATTTAGGGTTAGAATTAAAATTATATTAAATTTAGATATTTAGGATAATATTAATTTATCCAAATTTAGGGCATCAAATTAAGAAAAATAAATCGGGTAAATTATTAGTTTATGGTTAAATTAAATAAAAAGGGTAAGATAAAATAATTATGATAATTTATTAAATAATTTATCAAGATTTATAGGTTAAAGGTTAATAAAATAATTAAATTAATATTTAAAGGTTAATTCTTTTTTGAATACAAGGCTAAACATTCTATATTACGGTTACAAAAATTCAGAGTATTATGAACCTAACCAACAATATTGAAAAACATTTTAGAGACCATTTGGAAATGATTGGAATATTGGTCAATGATTTGGAGACATATTTATATAATGGTTGTACAAAATTTACAAAATTATTCGTCTTATTATAACTATACAACTTGAAGGTGGGTAATAAATGGAGTGGTTAAAGCTTCACTTCTCTTGTTAAACTCTTGTAAGAGATGCTTACAGAGGCTAATGTGCTCCCCCCATACTTACATACATGCTCTATAGGTTTCAATTATGAAAAGATTCATGCTTTTCCTAACGATTGCATTTTATATTGTAATGAATATGAACCATTGGATAGTTTTCCTTAGCATCGAATGTCACAATATAAGAGGGATAAGATTCCAAATAAGATGTTGTGGTACTTTACAATTATAATAAATTTTGATGCATGTTTTGTAATGAGAAAAAATGCAGAGAATCTTATATGGCATTTGAAAGGAAGGATTACTTATGATAAGCTTAGATATTTAGCAAATTCTCCCCAATGGAAGATGATTAATTCTGTATACCCTAATTTTGGTAGTGAAGCTAGAAACCCACTGGTTATAGTTTGCTCAAATGGAATGAACCCTTTTTAATTAAAACACCAACTATAGTTATGGCCTGTTATTCTGGTGATCTTCAATCTTTTCCCATCATTATGCATAAGGATAAATGGATGATGATATCCTTACTTATATCAGGTCCAAATTAGTTGGGTAATGATATTAGTGTTTATTTAGCTCCCCTTATTGAGGATTAAAAGTACATGTGGGATCATGGAGTTGAAGTAATTGATGCATGGAGTCAAGAATCTTTTAACTTGAGAGCAATGTTATTTTGTATAATAAATAATTTTCCTACTTGTGGTAATATTTCTAGTAATAGTGTGCATGGATAATATGTAAGTTCTATTTGTGAAGATAATATAAAGTTTCTCCTCATGCCAAACAGTAAGAAAACTACTTATCTTGGACATCATAGATTCCTCCCTATGGATCATCATTATTATAGACAAATAAAAGCTTTTAATGGAAAAGTTGAAGAAGAAAGATCTCAAAATCCTCTCATGGAATTTCAAGTATTTGACAAAGTAAAAGAATTAAGTGTGCCTTTTAGGGAAAAAAACAACAACAACAATAAGAAAGTGGTCCCTTCAACCTGGTGGAAGAAGAGGTTAATCTTCTTTAACCATCCATATTAGAATAACTTGCACATTCAAAATTTTCTTCATGTGATTCATATCAAGAAGAATGCATTTAATTGTCTAATTGGCACATTTTTCAATGTTCCAAAAGACAAAGGATGGCATCAATGCTTGGCTAGACTTGGTTGAAATGGCTATGAGAACAGAATTACATCTGTAGAATATGGGAAATAGAACATTTATATACCTCATGCATCGTATACTCTTTCTAAAAAAGAGAAGATTTTTTCTATGGGGGTTTGCAGGGAGTGAAGGTTTCCAAAGAATATTCATCAAACATCAAGATCATTATTTTCAATAAAATATTTTAAGTTAGTGGGTATGAAATTTTATAATCATCATATTCTCATTCAGGACTTATTGTCGATTGCTATACATTCTATTTTACCGAATCGAGTTTAAATTTTCATCACCAGATTTTGTTTCTTTTTCTATTAACTATGTAGTAATGTTATTGATCCTAAAAGGTTGGAGAAATTGCATATTGAGATTGTAACTATATTATGTCATCTTGAGATGTATTTTCCCCCATCATTCTTTACATTCATGATTCATTTAATGGTTCATTTGGTTAGGCTAGTTAAATTATATGGGTTAGTTTATTTGCATTGGATTTATGCATTTCAAAGGTATATGAAATTCATAAAAGTATGTCAGGAATCTGAACAATCCTAAAAGTTTCATTACTAAGAGTTATCTAGTGAAGGAAGCCATAGAATTTTGCTGAGTTCTTGCCAAGTGTTAATACAATAGGTCTTACTAAACTACAACATTCAAATATAGAGGAAAAAAGGGAAAGGGTTAAAAGTATTTCACATGTTCATCATTGATCAAATATTTTTTCAAACTCACCTATATGTCCTTCATAATATAGATGATGTTCAGCCATATGTGAAACAACATATGGATAATTTGAGGGCATCATCTAGGAGTAAAAAATAGATATTAGATAGACATAATAACTTATTTTTGGAGTGGTTGTCATATCAATTGTTTGAATATGATACTGATTTGTATTGGTTGTCACACCCTCGTTGTAGGAAAGTGATATCCTACAACTCATATATGATCAATAGTTATACTTTCTATATAAAAAGCAGGATGAAAAGAGTAATATGTAAAATAGTAGTGTGAGTGTAATATCAAAAACTTTTCATATATCAAGTGCCAAATACAAAACTTTGTTTATACATCGATGACATACTATGAGGTGATAGAGTACATATGGATATTGGATTACACTACTTTTATAGTTCATTTATTTTGGTACCAATGGGTTAACAATCAAAATGGGGTTTGTACTAAGGAATCTAGATTTACAAGGGTGGATATTTTAATGCTTGGTCATAAGAAAGACTCATTTATATTATCATCACAGGCATAATAGCTATTTTATGTTTCTGACGTAGCTAATAAACAATGGTGTATTATCTTGAATGCAAAAAAGTGAGAATATACATACAAGGGGAGAATAGTTTGACTACCGACTTACCTTTCACGTCCAACAATGATGGCATTGCTGATGACCTCTATGTGTGAGATGATCACAAAGAAGGGTTATATGTACTTGAATCAGAGTTTGTACATAAAGAGGGTACATACCGCAAATTAAAGCATTATAAATGAAAGGTTTAACTACTTCATATGTGTTATTTTGTGTATAAAGGTTTATTTTTAATATTTTAACTATATCACATCACATATTCCTTTAATTGTTTTATTTTATACATAAAATTTTATTTTTTATATTTTGACTACTCCGTTCCAAAACAAAATTCTTTTTAGGGGAAAAAATATGTTTAGAAAAGCAAGTCGTGTTGGAGGTTATTCCATTATTTAGTTAATGTTACTGGATTCTCTAATATTATTACTTTAGCACATTACCCAAAGTGCATTAATTACCTATAGACTTTTAGTATTAGCCTTGCTATACATAGTCCTTTTTTAGGGTAAGTTAAGTAGTCCTCTTTTTTTCTTTACAACTACCGAATCAAGGAGCAAGTCACTTTATTTATTCTTATCTTTTTCACTATCTTTATCTATATACTTTCAAAAGAAGATGAAGAGCCATTAGTAAAAATTTTCACTCTCTTTCATTTTGAAGAAGACGAAAGGTTAAGAGATTGAATTTTTCAAAGAGTTTTCGGGTGCAGTTTAACTATAAATTCATTGTTGTTAACTTATTTTGATCATTCTCTCTACAATAGTTCTACTCATTTTCTCTACAGTTATTCTTAATATCTATACAAATGAGAATGAATTTTTATTTAAATCTATCACCATAGGTGTAGGAAACAGTCAATCATATGCTAAAAATCGTTATCAACAAGCATTGTAAGTATGATTATCCTTTTTTCTTTTTCCAAAGAATCAATTTTGTGGTAAAGATTATATTTTCAAATCACATTTTATAAAGCAGTCATCTTCTAACCTTTTTAATATTTTCACTGTAGGGTGGAAAACATAGGGATTGGAAGATGAGATTGATGAAGATAATTTTTATCAGAAGTTACAAGTTGTATCATCACATAACAAGTTCAAGTGTGAAAGATCAAACAATGGAGAGAAATTAAAGAATGTCATAAAGCCGTGAACATGATGAAGGCTCTTCTATCAACATGTAAACAATATGATCTTCATGTTTTTTTGTTAATGTCAATTTTTATTTCTATTGCAATGTTGTCTCTTTATGAGAAAAATAGATGGAATAAACTAACAGCTGAGAAAAATGATTAATCCATCAAAGTTGTATCCATTATGTTCTCTCAAGCAAACATCTTTATGTTCTCTCAGAGAGAGAGAGAGAGTGGTTGACTTAACTCATACTATTTGGTTTATGAAAGAAATGATTAATTAAATCCACAATTTATGTTCTTTCATTAGGATACCTGTAGCTTCTGTATCATTTATTTACTCATTTGGTTTATGAAAGAAATGACTAATAAAATCCACATTTATGTATCATTCGGATACAATACGGCTTGATAGCAGGTAAAAATGCTACTCAAATGCTGACTTTTTTTTTCTTTTTGACTTTAGAAGTTAATCTTCCATGCAACAATATATGTATATATACAATCGCTATAATTAAAGATCTAAAAATTGGATTCCTTGTATCAAATTTTATTCTGCAAAAGCTAGTACCCTATATTTTTCTATTCATATTTCACTTTCCCTTCTCCCAGCTAATAGTTTTCTTATGTCTTGTAAGCACACATTTATAATAAGTCAAGCAACCAACTAGACCATCTCAAAAAATAAATATTGATCACTATATCAGACAATTCTTATGAAACATCAAGAGGAAGTGGAGACCTCTTGAATATTTGGCTCGTTGAATTTTTTTTCAACCTTGATATACCTTCGTAAACTAGTACGAACATTTACCCAAAATAAGAAACTAGTACAAACACCAAAGAAATGATTAATCTTGTTCCACATAACTAGATTTCTTTCATTACTGATATCCATTAGTATAGTGGTTGTCTCTGCAAATTTGTTTGCATATCCTTTTTGCTATATAAAACTAGTATAGGCATCAAAGAGAGGAAGGTATCTTGTAGCTATATGAAATCATGCAACAAAAAGGAAAGAGAGGGACCACCAAGAGGCCTCAAGTGTTGTATTTCGAGTTATTATTTGGTTAGTCAAGAACAAAGGAAACTTAAAAATAGACCAAGAAACCAAATACAGTAAATTCCATTGAATATAACAAAGATAACTCAAGAAAATTAGATAATTCAAGAATAACGTACATACACAAACTCACAACTACAACTCATCACAAAGGCAGCTTTACGTCAGGAAAACAAACAAGTTCCATTGGTAATGAATAGTATCAAAACTTTTTTCACAAATAAAATATTGAATTGAAATATCTAAAATAAATAGATCACAAAACAAAACTAAGATCATTAAAAATAAATTAAACTCATAATTATTTTTTTGACACCCTACTACTCTTATAAATAATTTAAAACATCGTTACATAGTTGAGGATTGACATTTAGTTGTGTTGGAAGACATCTAGAGGCCTCTAGTGTAGCTTTACGCATATGTTGTATATGATACTTGTTCGACCCCAAGAGATTTCATTATCTTGATCATGCAAGACTATGATGTCAAAAAAATTCAGTCTAATTTTTCTACTGGATATTCATCGTATAATTTCTTCACAACCTCTACAAGCTCATCAATTAACTTAGGCACTTATAGATGTTGCAAAGCTTGAATAGCATTGAAAAATCCTAGATCAAGTGTATTCAAATTTGGAGAATTAGGGGCTAAGATCTTAATCGAATATCAAAGCCATCCATCCTTCCATATGCCAAAAATTGCTCGTCATTAATATCAATATGAGGCTTTGCATTATCCGGTCATGTCTTGTCCAATGCTCACAAATAGATGGTAAAACCTTGTTGAGAAGAAAATCTCTAGACACTTCCTTATTCACCGATGTTATCAGTTTAGTCACCAAAGTTCTAACCGAATGATTTTTACTTCTTCTCTTAGCAGCTTCTTTAGTAAAAAAATGGAAAAACAACAATTTTGCCCAAAAAATTAACATTTGTATCTTCATCAAATCTTGGACCAGCAACTGCAACAAGAAACATCACCTTTGTAATGAATTTTTTGCTCTTACATGTGTGTAGAGGTTCTTCTTCGCCTAGAAGAAGATAATATTTCTCTGACTTCTTTATGATGTTGAACCATTTCTTGTCCATGTGAATGATGTTGTGTGTACCACAAAATGATGGATTATGAGATAAGATATTTAGATTTATCATCTCAATGCAATACCGCAACCTTGCTTTCATATTTTCCTCTTTCAAAAGTGGTTTGATGGCATTTCTGTGATGTCATAGACAACCAGATGCAAACCACCTATTTACTATTCCTAGAGATGTATCCAAAGAACTAGCTATAAAACAAAAATTTGTTCTTCGTCACAAAGGCAATTTGCAAAACCTCTTGTAGTCAATGTGAATTCTTTTTCTCTCATAATCCTTTGGTTTCCTACCACTAACGTCAATTGTCTCACCATCTTGATAATTTATATTTGGTCGATACCAACTATGTCGAACTGTCTTAACGAAAACATCAAACCTTGCAGCCACACTTTTTGTTGCATCCTTTTTTAGCTTTCTGTTAACACTCTTCAACAATAAAGATTCAAGAATTGCTTGTCTTTGCTCATTCATCAAATCATTTCCTCACCTAGCTCTTTGTTTAATGGAATGCTAATCATTTGTACAAAGGGGAAAAAACTAATCTCAAAGCCTAAAACTGTAATCCCCCAAAAATTTCAAAACTTATATTTTAATAAATAACTTTGTTTGAAATAAAATTAGCTTGTAAAATTATTTATTTTAATTATTTTATAGATTTTGGAGTATGTAAATTTGGATAAGAGTATTTAATAAATTACAAATAAATATTTTTCTATTTATCATATTATTTTATTTAAATAATTTTTTTCAAACTAGTATTTTACTATAATTATCCTTTTTAAGCCCATAAATTTAATTATATTAAATTAAATTACTAAATAAACTTATTATCAAAAATATTACATCCTATTATTTTATAAATTTAATTATTCTCAATTTTTCCATTTTTCCTCAATTTCCTCTTCCTACCTTTTCTTTTCTTTCTCCTTTCCTCTATTTCCTTTTTTTTCCTCTTCCTGGCTTTGGGCCGCCAGACTGCCCGGCCTGCTTTCCCCCCCCCCTCCTTGTGCGCTGGGCCACAGGCCCGATTCTCCTTCCCTCTCTTCCTCGCACGCCCGCCCAGCACAGCCCACGTCCCTCTTCTTTTTTTCCCTTGGACCGGCCGGCTCCCTTCTTTCCTGCGCCGGTCCAGCCGCCCGCCAGCCTTCTCCTTTCCCTTTCTCTCTTCTGCCACGCCCGAACTCCATTTCTGCCATCGTCGACAGCAGCCCGACCACCTGCAGCTGCCGCCCGACCACCTGCGACTGTTGCCGCCTGCCACCGCACCTGCCCCTGCTACTCCCTCTCTCTACCCCGTCCTCTTCTCCCCTATTTCGAGCCAATCTACCCCTGCACCCTATCCATGTATGCCATTCTCTCCTCCCCATCGCCACCCTCTCCCTGCCACCCTACCGCCTCCCTGCCACCCTATGCACTGCCATCTACCCCCTCACCCTTCCTCTTCTTTTTCTTCTCCCCTTCGTCCATTTTTCTGCCCCATTTTCGAGCCATCTTCCTTCCCCAAGCTCCCTCTTTTCTCCTTCCTTCTTTCCCATTTTTCTTCTGTCTTCTCTCTCTGCGCCGCCGCCGTCCGCCGCACCCAACCCCTGCGCCGACTCCTGCCACCACCCCCTATTGCCCTAGACCCCCACGCCGCCCCCTTGAGCCCTACACTTCCTCCCTTCTCCACCCCTTCTTTCTTTTCTCCCCATTGTTCCCCTTATCGCCAGCCATCTTCGCCGCCTTTCCGCCGCCGTCTCCGCAGCCTTCTGTCGCCGCGAAACCATCCTTAGCCACCACCAACACCCCCTCTTCACTCCTACACCATTCCCTTGCCTTGAAACCTCCCCCAACTACCCTCTTTTCTAGCCCAAAGACCTCAACCCGAAAATGGCTCATTTTTCTTCCTTCACCCCTCTTCGAGCCTTTTCCCCTCTTATTTATGCATGACACTCACGCTGCTCATGCAGTGTGAGCTCCCCCTTGTGTTGTATCTTGTTTGAAAAATTTTTGAGGTATATTGATAATTAATTTAAATTGTTTTATTATTAAATAAACTTTTTTTATAAAGTCTTATCCTTTTAATTTCTTATTTCTAACACAATAATGATGGATATTATTTTTAGGTGTTGAGTTGCTAATTATGCTTAGTAAGATTTGATATTTTGCGGGATTAAGGTAATCGTTAAACCTCCCTTAAATGCATGGAAACGTATGCTAGCACATTAGGAATTTTATTATGAGTTTATGTATGTTTTGTGAGCTAAGCATGATATATAAATGGTTATTTACATTGATTGAAAGAAAAAGGGAAATGCATGATAGCTTTTGTGCCATGTGTAGGTATGATAATTAAGGAAGAGGTTGATTATTGATGGAAATGTTAAATGCTTGTTTATGATGTATTATGTTGTTAAGGCATGAATGATATTATTGTCTAAGGGTATTTTAGTAATTATGGCTATGAAGTATGTGATCTAATGTATATAGTTGCTAATGAGTATTATGTTGAATAATGACAAGTTGGTGGACTTAGATGATGAGAATAATATCATTATTTTATGTAGTGATGGTAAATTCATAAAAATGGTGAATAAAGGGGTTGAGTGGAAATTTTATAAGTGAAAAGGGTATTTCGGTAATTTTATAAGTTGTGAGAAAGAAGGGTATTATGGTAATTTTTGGAGAAAAGGGTAAAGCGGTAATTTTGGAGGTAGAGGGGCAAAATCGTAATTTCATAAGTAAGTGGTAATATGGTAAATTTTATAAGTGAATGGCGACACGGTAATTTTGTAAGTGAGGGGTATTGTGGTAATTTTGTGAGTAAAAGGTTAATATGGTAATTTTGGAAAAGAAGGGCAAAATGGTAATTTGGTAAGGAAAGATAAAAATGATAATTTTGGATGTAAAAGGGTAAGATAGTAATTTGAAAAGAAAAAGGGGTGTTATGGTAATTTTACAAGTAAAAGGGGTATGGGGTAATTTTCATAAATAAAAGGATATTATGGTAATTTGAAAGTAAGGGGTAGAAGGGTAATTTTGTAAATAAAAGGATATTATGGTAAACTTGGGAGTAAGGGGGTAACTTGGTAATTATGATAATGACAAAAGATAAGTTAGTAATTAAATTATGATTGTAGAAGGGCAATTGGATAAGTATGATACTAGAGAAGGGTAATTTGGTAAATTAACCAATTAAAGGGCATTATGGTAATTTTAATAAAGGAGAAGGGTAATATAGTAATTATAAATATGGAGAAGGGTAAATTAATAATTATGATTATGAAGAAGGGTAAATTAATATTGGTAATTATGAAGAAGGGTGATTTGGGATTAATGATAGTTAAAAAGGGTAAAATGGCAATTAAAATAATTGAGAGGGCAATTTAGTAATTATGACAAAGGAGAAGGGCGATTTGGTAATCTAACCAACCAAACGGGAAATATGATAAGTGTAGCAATTATGAGGGGTGAATGGTGATCTAAAAAGTGTAGGGGATAATTTGGTAATCTAAATTGGACAAGGGGTAATTTGGTAATTATGTAACCTAAAGGGGTAATATGGTAATTTGGCGATTAAGGAATGGATACTTAACAATTATATAAGTAAAGGGCAAATGAGTAATTTGCACCTAACATGTCTTTGAGATTGTGGAACATTATAATATGATTCAAATAATGTTGATTAGCCAAGTAGGAGTATTAGTATGGCCTTAATGGTTTCTCTGTAATATCCTGGATAATCTTCTGAATAAGAAATTATTTATGATATCAGAACGATTGAAAGTGAATAAGTATCAGATTATTGTGCTTTTCGTGATCACTTTAATTAAGACACTATTACTTAAAGTGAAAGACCTCGAGATCGGAAATGGTGACTCATTAGGGGTCGCTACCCTAAGGACGTGGTTTAGTCCACGATTATTCTGGTATTTGCTGGTGTGCCTTTGTGCCCCAGCCAGGCCCTACATCTTACTCTTTCTAGCTCTACGGACCTAGTTAGGGGGTATGCATACTTATGGATTAGGTGTCCTTGTCGGTAGGGTACTGAGTTAGCTTTATGCACCAGTACGACCAGGGTACCTTTGTGTCCTTGGGTTCGTGGTTGAAGGGTACTAAGTAGCTGATATGCACCGGTACGACCGGTGTACCTTTGTGTCCCGGGTTATTGATCTCCCGTTCGAGGCAAATAAATATGATTGATGTACTGATTAAAGAAAGGAAAGATACTATTATTGAAAGTGGAATATTAATGAGCCGGGCCCGGATGATTATGATATTGAGTACCGGTCCACCGGTTATAATAGTGGTCAGGAACGTTGTGCCCTGGATGGTGACTCTTTATATATCCCGGTCCACCGGTTATAATAGTGGCCAGGAGCGTTGTGCCCTGGATGATGGCTCTTTATATATCCCGGTCCACCGATTATAATAGTGGCCAGGAGCGTTGTGCCCTGGATGATGATTTTATGTATATTGAGGTCCACCGGCAATAATAGTGGGGGTCCCGAGCTCAATAAAACCAGTTATGTATGTGAATAAAATTATGGGAAAGTACAAATCACTTATAGTGGAACAATGGCTTAAGGCCTGATTGTTTTGAGTTTGCATTATGATATGGCTTAAGACCGTAAGTATCGATTGTTCGTAATGATATATTGATATGCTATGTGAATGTTATTTATGTGAATGTTATATATGTATGTAGCTTGTTTCATGTGTTACATTGCGGGCCTGCTTTTAAGTGGGACTTTAAAGGGTTAATCAGTACTGTAGTACTGAAGGGTTCCATTCGTGGGGCCCCTGCCTATTCAATGGACAGTGTCCCTTGCAGGTCTTTTTAGGTGCTACTCAAGTGGGCAACGGGAAAGAGAGTAAGGTCTCATCCGGAACTACTAGGATTTTTCTCTCTCTCTTTGAAATTTCTGGTTTTAAATGTATATGTTGATACTGTAACCACCATTGGTGGATTTCATCCTTGTAAAAGTTTGATACGCTACTCTGATTTAAGTATGTAGAAATTCTTGCAAATTGTATTTCATTTTCCTTTAGCCTTAGCACTTAGTACTGGAACGGTATGAGTGAACCGGTTTAGTACTAAGTGTGGCGGTAATACTCCCAAAATTCACGGTTTATTATTTTTCTTCCGCTAGTTTCCTTTTAATTAACGAAATTTTTCAGTAGTGAATTTTGGGGGTATTACAAAAACAATAAGGTATAGCATTCTAGAGAAACAATTACTACAATAAGACCTATATAGTTATGAATATAAAATCAGCATGTAGAACCACGAGCACTAAATGAATGCAATAGTTCACCATTAACCAATTGATTCAACAAAGACTATTTCCAAACTTATAAATAAGCTCCTTTTTATCATCCTCATAAAGGTATTTGGTTTATTTAATCATCTTTCAATTATGGTACAACATATCTGATTCTAAAATCTACAATGCCTAAAGAAAAATCATGAATTAAACACAAGGAGAGAGTGCATAAACCGTAAAGTAGGGAACGAGATGATAAAAATTTAAAGCAAATATTTAGAATCTAGAATGACTTGCCTTTTTTTTCATTTCTTTTCGACAAAATTCAGCCAAAACAAAGGCTTCCTAAAACCCCATATCATACCACATGTTTGATTCTTTTATACTCTAAGAATTGTTTACATTAGTATCAAGGTTATTCTAAACACAGTAAAATTCAGCAAAAATTCCGAACTTCAACTTAAGCTACATACCTCGTACAAAATCTTTAGCTTCAATGTTTTCACCAGAATCTTCAACTATTGGAATCAATATCTGGTCATTTGTAGCATCATAATGATTTTCAGAACAAAATTGTTTATTATGTGATGGAGAAATGTTTAAATCAATTCCTCTAATTCTTAATAATGGAGAAACGTTCAAATCAATTTCTATAAGTACTCTTAGTGATATGATTGTTTGGTTGTTCACCCATTGAGATTTTTTTTAAGAATTATATTTTACTTGAAAGAGCCAAAATATATGATTTTATAGAAAATGTAGGAAGACAATGAGTTTGAAGAAAAATTTACAGTAATGATTTTCAATAAGTGGCACCAAAGTTTTTAAAATTTGTGAAGACATGGGAAGGAAGAATATGGAAAGACGAACTGAGAAAGAAGATCACCATTCTGCTCTCTGCTTTTTTGGAACATTGTTTGTTATTAAAGTCCATAGCTTTGTTCTCCGCTTTTTTTGGAAAAGTAAAATTTGAGATAGTAGACATGGAATGCAAGATGAAGAATTACGACGTAGCTTTCTTCTCTACTTTTTTAGAAAAGTAAGTATGGATACTATGAATTAATGATTGGCCGAGTACTTACAAGGATATATTTGGAAATTTTAAGCTTTTTTAGTAAGCTCTAAAATATTGTGCAATTTGCTAAAAAGACTTCCTTTTTGGAATGGAGGGAGTATATTGCATCACACATTCCTTTAATTACTTCCTAATCTATAATTTATGTTCATTGTTTCATGTATGGATCCACGTGAAAATGAGACACATGTTCAAGGGTTTGGAAAAACAAAAAGAAGGGAGAAAATCATATTGACACAAATTGTTAGAAACAGATAGAGGGACATTGTGCTTAATGTTAATTTTGATAAATCAGGGTATCCAGTGGATAAGAATAGAGATATATTCATTGATTATTTTAAATCTAACCCTCATGTGCACATCTCCATCACTTATTGGACTTGGAGGGATGCCCCAAAAGAGTTAAAGGATAGGGTGTGGGATGACACAATGGTATGATTTGAATGTTAGAAATAGATATAACTTTTTTTTATTACCATATTATAATTTAATAATATGCATAATGGTTATTTTATTTTTTTTAATTGTAGCAAAGATTTAATGTTGGAAAATAATATAAGAAATTTTTTATGAGTCGAGGTGCAAAGTCCTAAATGGATTGAAAGTCATGGATGGCTAAAAACCATATGCACATAGCTCATGGTGATATCATGTCCATGCCCCAAGAACATATGATATTAGTTACACACAGATAACTTCAGAGGAATATGAAGTATGTAATAATATATTATTATTAACTTTCTAATATAACTAGAGTGTACTTAGTTTAAAATTCACACTAAAATAATCTATTTATTCAATGTGACAAGTAAAGAGCACCAAGAAAAGAGCCAATGTAGAGAAAAATATTTACACTCACAAAACAAGGTGTGGAGAATATACACACACCCCTCTATGTCAATATTTTATGATTTAATATTGTTACTAAGTATATTTACATGATGTAATAGGAGAAGCAACTGATGGAGGACACATATCTAACCCAGACCCTATATATACCCTCAGAGCAAGATGATATTTGGATATATGCTAGGGTAAAAAAGGAAAAGCATGCCAACAAACTAACTCAATAGATGGTTGAGAAAATTGTAAGGCACACAATATTTATCTTTACTTTGTATAATATGGTTATGTATCCTTGACTATTTTTCTTACTTTAAATAGGAGGGTTTAAGAAAGGACTATCTGGTTGGTACTTTTGGCACAGAAGGTTCGAACAATCTTTTAACACACGCGTTGGACACTCAAGAGCATGGTGGCTAATATAGGACATATAATTACATATTCAACCTATCTAAGGTATTCAGACATTGCCCTAGTTTTCCCCCTTCAAATGAAAATTTTGAATAGATGAACAAATAAGAGGCGATGTTAAAGGATTAAAGGAATAAAAAAAGGCAATCCTTAGGAGGTTGGATAGTATGGCATTATATTCATAATGTCTAGTTTAACCCTTCGTATCTAGTGTCCCTAGACCCTTTCAAGAAATTAATGAGGTAATATACTACACTACACTCAATGTACTTGAATGTGTGTGTGTGTGTGTGTATTTTGTGGTCATAACTTGAATCTTTTGACTATAAATTAGAGGGCCAGTATCCTTTTTAACTTGCAAGTAATAGAGGATGGGATAATTGTAGCAAATGCTGTTATATTCATTAAGCCCAATTCAACCCTTTATACTCGGCCATGGGGAGTTGATAAAATTAGAGTCGCAATTCATAATGTATTTGAGAAATACTTAATGGATTCGGTGCGAGTTGGTGTGCAATATCATCACGAAGAAGAGGATATGCCCGTACTTTTCTTACTACCGGGCCGCAATTCATTAGATGACCAAGTAACCTTATAATTATCAAGGATGAGGTAATCAAAACTTTTCTAATTTTAAATTACATTCTTATCACTTAAGCAATAATATATAATCTAATAATTATATTTTGCACTCTTTCTTACTTACTTAGGGTAGTTGTATTATAGAAAAACTTATTAGAAAGAGGAAAAATATATATAGAGTATGTGAAAGCCCAAAAAGCCTTTGAAATGGAAACAATAATCAAGTATTGTGACCTATCACCCCAATTTAGGTTATATTTGGACATGGCACTATCTTTGGATGATATATGTATTAGGATTCCTCTTCCAGCATATTTTCACATAAAATCAAAATATGTGAATATCTAAATTGAGGCAGAGGATATCCTACATTTGTTACATGGTGACATGTTACAATGTCAACATATAATATTACATATGAGGTAATTTAAATCCTCTTACATTCAAATTTGTTTTCATTATTAACGGGAAGCACTATTTTGATACTAAATATGTAATTTATTCTTTCATGGTCATATGTTCTTGAAAGATAATTAATGAATTGATGGCTTGGATGGGTCTGATGTATATCTATGCTCAGACACAATATTTAATGAAAATAATAATATTATGTGTTCCATATGTGGTTAATGCAATGAAGATAGTTCCACAATCCCTCTTATTTGTTCCATTTTCCTTTAGCATGCATTGTGTTTTAGCGATATTTCAGTCATATTTAGGGATCATATATTGAATGTGTTTAATTGATAAAATCCTCATTTTGATCCAAAATCATTTGTTTAATGTAAATATTTATCTATATAATGATATTAATTACACACACACACACACACATATTTTTTTTTAATATATGACTGCCTACATCAATTAGGTCATTCAAAACTTATTTTGGGCCATAAAAGAAGGAAAGTGTACAACCACCCTCTATGTATTGGGGGGAAAATTAAGGTTTGCAGTTTTATGTTATTTAAGAATCAGTATCATTTAATTTTAAGTATTTTATATGAGAAACTAAAAAGATAATGTAATTTATATATATATTTTTTACTGTCCACAATAACAAGATAATGTAAACATTAGAAGATACTACATCAAGCTATTTATGAAGGAAATCATTTGCAAACATTGGAAGAGACAAGGCTATATATTTTCTTTGTTTAGTTCATTTAATTATGATTAGTTGAATACATTATTACTAACATGGTACTTTCCATATTTAATTAGTAGGTCTATCAGCCTTTTGAGCTTCGTAAATATGATAATAACAAGATTGATGAAGTTAGGAAAGAGTGTTAGATTTTATTACAATTTTTCATGATAATTATGTATAGGATCATATGCACTCCTTTAATTTTTGTATCTAGAGTGTGAACATAAAGGAAAAAGAATTTTGTATGTAAGGTATATAATAAAAGTATAAAATCATTTATTTTGATATGAATCTTATGAATTTTGGATGCTTGTTTTGGATGTAGCAAATGTTGATGCTAGTGAAAGCATATTGGAAATATCTGTAGTTTTTTTTTTTTGCAATAAAAAATATGATATGGCATTAATCATATGTACTCTATAAAAAAATTAAGAGAGAATAAATGATGATTATTAGCTGAAACCGCTATATGTACCATTAACAAACTCCCAGCACTCTGAGAAGGAATTCACTACGGTTTTAGCTAATAAATGTCGCTTATTGTGCATATACATAGCGATTATTACCCAAATTGTTGTTTATACCGTTAAAAAACTTTCAGCACTTTGAGAGGGGATACACGATGGTTTAGGATAATAACCGTCGAATATCATGCATATTCACGGCAGTTATTAGCCTAAAATGTTGTGTATCTCCTCTCTTAGAGTGCTGAGAGTTTGTTAACAGTATATACAATAGTTTTGGTTTATAACCATTGTGTATATGTATGTTGTATGATAGTTTTTATGTATATTATGCGTCATATATATTATGGTGCCAACAAATTTTGAGCCAAATTTAAAAAAATTATACTATGGTTTTGGGAACCGCTATATATAATATACAAAGCTATAGATTAGGCTGTGTATACCACTTTTTTAGTCGTTATCTATGCGTTTTTCTATAGTAGGGAAAGTTAACCTCCAAACTCTTCTCTATACTTATGGATTTTTCTCATTTTTTGTTTTTATCATGTTTCAAGTATTTAATTGTTTTGTTTTGTATTTGATGTAAGGATGATATGGTAAGTTTAATTTATGTCAAGTTCGATGGTAACATCCACTAATTGTTTATTATGCTTCAACTAAAATGTTTTTTTTAGTAATAAATTTTGGGATGTTACACTAATCATGTGTTGAACTTTAAAGTTGGTATAACAGTTATGTTATTGAGGAATATTAGATCATTCACTTGGGATATACATTGATACTAGGATGATTATTACGAAGCAGATAAGTCATGTTTTGGTAACAAAAATCTTACGTGGAAGTAATACTAGTTATAAGGTTTTGCTAGCAATAGTGTCACTAAAACCATATGTTCCAATACTACTTTTTAAATTCAATTTCATATATAATAATAATCAACAAAAGCTAACGTCAATTTCTTACTAATGATAGCCTGTTTAAAAAAACTAATATTAAATTATGGTTAATTATATGTTAATGTTTCTAGAATTATAAATTATCGAGGGTTAAAGATTCTAACATTTGACGATGACAAATGATTCAACAACAAATGTTATATGTAAAGAAGTATTAGAAAAAAAAAGTCTAACAATGTAGCTATACTAACAATATATCAATATATCATATTAAATTTATTTTGATTAACTTGCTGCTATTTAATTATCAAAAAAATTATACATAGTTTTAAATACTCGTGTGTGCATTACATAAGTGAAAATTTAGTTATTTAGAAAGAGAGCCAAAATACAATTTTCTTATAGAATATATTTTATATTTTGATAATTATATCTTTTCAAAATTTGTAGAGACCTAATTTTAATTTAAAAGCACGGCCTTCAAACGATTGAGATCATATATCAGCTGGTCTAACTAGGAACAGATCTCATGTCCCATCCATAGATCATATGAACATCACAATTATTGGATCAAAGAATAACCCAGAGTCTTGGATCTACATTCTAGAATTATCTGGAAGAAACTTCCAATTTCTCCGTCCAAACACAAGCCTGCCTTCCCAAAGTCAATTATCAATTTCTCCCACTATGAACTCACGAACTTGATTACCTCCGCCTCCGGAAAGAGTTAGAATTTGCACAAATCCATCGCGTTCCACACAGAAGTATGAAGTATGATAGTTGATGGAGATTCAATTTGCGCGTTCAAGGAACCAGCATTTACTTTTTCAACCAATTGTCAAACTTGATACACAGACGAAATTTTTTAAGGAAATACAACACTATCTGTACAAATTACAACGCATCATCAAACTATCGTAAATTCCAAACTGTACAGAGTTGTCCGTCTTCACTTCAGACCAATAGTTTTCTCTGACTGAGATGATCATCTTTATCTAGCAATCACACATAATCTCCATCTGTACAAGTCGAAAGAAAAAGAGAAACATCAATGAGCCACTCTTCCAATTTATTTAATGTAGGGCCTTCAGTAACATAAAAAGTAGTATCCGGAATGAGGATTCAACTAAAATATTGACATTCAGAAACAAATTAATACGAATGACGTTCAGAAGATGTGATCTTGATTACGAATATAAAAAACTTTCATATGCGGCAGCTTTTAGCCCCACACGTATACTAAGGCAGGCCTCGCTTTTAGTTTAAACTGCCTCAGTTTAAAATTTCTTAACTCACGCGCATGAGCCACAATAATCAGGCACTGACAGGTTTATCGGTTGAACGCCCAAGCATCAATTTTCCACAATTGCTGTAAGAATGTATTCTAATTTCTATGCAACTAAAATGACTTAACAATTTCAATACTCAATATAAATTTTACCATATTGATACTGTTGACTTTCTCTCCTATTCCTCAATGCCAGGCAGGTAACTTTGAGAAGACAAGCAGCCCACATCGTACGAGTTAGGAACCATGTTGGTGCCGCATTATATGAATACCTCAGACACATTCACCGTTGAAGGAAATGTTCTTCAAGATCCTCGTTCACTCAACTCTTTCCGTAACTGCCTAATGCATTCGCAAATGGATTATGAGAAGCTAAGAACAAAGTGAATCTCCCACTCTTTTTAAATCAATTTGGAATATTGATTTCGAAAAACTATTGAGATGCACGCCTAACATACATAAGCCCTAAAAATCTGCTTGCGAGTACAATTGTATCAGCAATACCATAATAAAGAACTCTAGCAGCGAAGTTCGGAAAACAAAATACATTAGTGCTTAACATGCTACCCCTAGTTGTTTGAGGAGGGGGGGGGAAGAAGGGGGCCACCACCAAAGGCATTCATACTGTGAATATGAGTAGTTATCGCTAAAAGCCTGCACTGTTAGCAGAGATTGGCCGGCGACAGTTGTAGACAGGAAGATGGCGAAGAAACATCATTCTTAGTAAGAAGAAACATCATTCTTAGTAAGAAGAATGTTATAAGTTATAACATGGATAAAAAAGAGAGAGAGAGATTCATGCAAACTCTGTAACAAGTCCAAATGTACAGTAGAGTTTGAACCTTATTATGAAACGGAGACATGGCTTGTGCGTGGGTGTAGTCCCCAACATCACATCGTCAAATAGAATTAGCAAAAGGGCCTATATATATCGGTAAAAGCTACGAAATAGGAGGAGAAAATAATCTGCTTAGGGTGAGAATAGGTTTTTATTAATCGATTAAAGCCTTCTCTTCCTAGATCCATATATGGCTAAACACAAAGGTTACACTAACAAAAAAGAGAGTTTACAACTAATCCGAAGCACATCCTAAAATCTAAGCCACTAATAATCTGTTAGTGACAACAAACAGATGGAAACAAACAAAAATCAGTAACTACTGCAGAACAACTATCTGATAAGAGGCATTGAAGGAAACCATGCAAGATAACATGGATTCTTCTAGGGCACTCTTTGGAGGCTTCGTGACTTATCAGGCACCCCTGAAAACATTGATTTCTCCTCAGCTTATCAAATCTCCAAAAAAGTGATCTAAGTCCAGATTATGGCTTGAGACCCAGTAAAGAAGATACATTATATCTGGAGTTTGTCCCCACATTGAGCAGGAGGAGCCTTTTGGTCCTCTCTTCAAGAGCTTTTTTGGATAATTTTATGGAAATGGGGATCAATTTCTAGGTTTCCTATAATCTGTTTGCTTGGTAAAGTGAAGGATACTAAACTTGATTTCCATTTATCGATTGAAAATATGGGCAGATAAAAATCATGTTTGGTATAGTGATGAGGATGGTCTCGTTCATTTTCATTTCATGGATTTCTAATCATAAGATACAAATCCATTTCTTTTATAGAGAGACAGAGACTGAGATCGAGTTCCATACAATGAGAATGGAATCAGCTGTGAATTAAAAATGGAAATCCATTTATGTTTCTAATAGATTTTATTCAAAAAACAATGGCACATACGGTGTATATTATGCACGACTAGACCCAGGGGGGGCGCAATGGCAGGACTACAGGTTGGTTCTCCATGTTCATCCTCGCGTCATTACCTACTGCCTACTACAACCATCGGGAGTGCATGACCCATATTAATGTTTACACAAGGGTGTACTATAATCCAGTTTCCTAAATCCATATGGTTTCATCAAGAAAAAATGGTATTGGACATTGGAAAGTAGATGCATTGTACTACATTCGGGACAAATAGCATCTTTATTTGCCCATTGTGCTAAATTTGGGAGATTGAATAGTTTCTTGCATGCCTTGAAGCCTGTTAATTTTCGTATCTGAGTCCCCACTATATTTTTCTGACAGGTTTGTCATCAGTCATCGGGCCATGGACCTACCATGGTCGCTCTCTTTCTATATCAATATTTTAGCAGATTTCTTGTGAGGATGATCGATCTTGATAAACTGAGTGCCAGAGTGTAATTCATTTCACGAGTTCAATTGAGCCATAAGGACTACGAAGATTAGATAAAAGCACACAATTGACTGAATCAAGACCAGAATTCATAAACAAAATATGAGAAGCGGCCTCCACAATAGTTTACCTCCAACACAAAAACAGCAAGTGAAAATCATGACAAGGTCATCCCACAAAACCGAAAGCCACCACTTCTTGTCTTGGACAGCACGACTAGCGGCACCGGCAGAACAAGGAGTTTCGGTGTTGGGGGTTTTTTCATCAACTCCATCCAACAATTTTTGAGAAGACGCAGCAGCAGCAGCTTGAGATTTCTTCTTACTGTTAATCCGCGCTAAGTTCCATTCCAGATTCTTCAAGTACGACGCCTTGAACGAATCCCTGAGCTTCATTGAAGGCCATAGATGCATCTCCTCTTCCCCTCTATGAGAATAGAATGTTAATGGGATGATCAAACAAATTGCGAAATTGCGAAATTTGTACACTTGCTCGGAGAATGGTACAGTAAGAAGTAGACCAATCAATACCGAATCAAATAAAACAAAAACAAAAAAAGATCAATCAATAATGTCAGTGGCAGCCGCGTCGACGACGCTGTCTCGTCGAAGTCAATCGACGTTGAATCATAGATTGGGCTGCGGAACTCGTGAGGATTTGGACCCTTGGTTCTGAGGATGTGAGAGGTGCCTAACTATTGGGCTTTATTAAATACTGATATGCCGAGAATATAGGCTCAACGAGTAGTCTTTTATTAAATATGGCTTGTAAGTTTTTCTTTTTGACAGATGCCCAAATTTTGTACTTGACTTGGTTAAGAATGATGTGTACGGGCTTCACAAATTAGGGGATTTAAAAACGCTTGCTGTTCTATAAATAAATTGATCTTTGTTAACCAAAAAAAAACAGTAGTCTTTTAATAGAAATATGGCACTACCGGATGGATTATTAAGCTTCCAAAGTTTGGCCCTTATCTCCCTAACTTTTATTTTACAATTTATCAGAGTTGATAAGATCAACACCAATAAAATTAAATTATATATTATTATAATAATAATATTAATGTAAATTTTATAAGACAAAAACAATAATTAATATCAATAATTTATTCATTTATACTTGTGACTAATATAATTCATAATATCAATAATACTAATAATATTAATATTAACATTACTTGGATAATATAAATAATAATAGTATTATTAACAATTAATAGTAATTAATTTGATAATTTCAATAATAATAATTAAAAATAATCAACATTAGTCTTGGTATAATGTCAAGTGATGTCAAAATTAAAATTTTAATTTGTTTAAATGTATTTTCATGAATAATTTTACATCATTTCAAAAAGACGCATAAGATAATGATGAGGAAGCTTTATTGAATTTTTTTTGTCTTCTTTAAATGTAAAATAAATTTATTTTGTGATATTGAATTGGCTTTCTACCATTTTTTGACTATGTATATGTTTGACAAGATGAATTTATTATAGTATGTTTTGTAAAATGACTTAAAAAGATAGTTGAAAGGTTATAAATTATAAGATACTTGAACTAACTTTTCAAAAACTTGTTTATAGACAAGAAAAAAACTCTTTGCAAATTAATTTTTTTTTTAAATTAAGCTACTTTCAATAAGTTGAAAGTTAGCTTATAAGCTAGTGTCAAGCACAAAAGCTTAAAAGCTATGAGCTACTTCAAATTATCTTTCAAAATCTAACTTATAAGCTAGGAAAAAAAATTACCGAACACATTTTTTTATTAGCTATAAGCTATTTTTGGTTTTATCAAATACGCTATAATTGTTTTAGCTCTCTTAAAGCCTCCAGTGAACATTCATGTTTTCTAATATGGTAGGTGAGGAGCGCCGATATCATTTAAGAAAATTTGTGAAATAGTAGGGTTACAACATCCATCCAGTGATCAATACTCATTAAGATAAATGGGTCTACTTCAGTCGATCTATACTCATCGAGTAAAAAATGGTCTACTTGACAATTTGTACTCATCAGGTCAAGTGAGTTTCATTAGAAAACCCATCACGTATTTTTAATATCATGTTTTTCAAAAACCTTAGTTATTTAGGATTTTTTTTAATTAAAATAAAATTATCATATTTTGAGGATTTATTACACCATTTGATGTAATAAATACCCTTATTTTATTCTTAAAACATATTGTTTCTATTTTTTAACACTTTCTCATAAGTTTGCTTCAATGACATATTCTTAACCATTTTTGACAATTAGAACTCCTCCAAATCATTTTAATTCTCTAGTTTTAGGAATCCTTGGGTTTTTCTAAGTGTTCTATGCTCTTTCAAAATTTTAATTGGAGATTTCTACAATAAAAAAACTATTCACATTTGTTTAAGCTTATTACGTGTTTTGAACCCTAAAAATAATCCTTTTAGCTATCTAAAATATATAAAATTTTGGAGTACCACTATATTTTAATGCTATTGAGCTCAAAATGACTTCAAAATTCTATGTATATAATTTTATAATTTTCAAATTTATTAATATATTATTGGACACATATATGTCATCGAATTCAACTTATCTTCTTCAACCTTATCCAACTTGTCTTCCAACTCAATCTTCTCCGATCATTTAGCTCTCTAATAGGTGTGAATATCTTCTTTAGGCTCATGGGGATTCACCACTTGTGGATTTTTCCTCTTATTTTATTATTTTTTAATTATTTAATAAACTGAATGCTTAAGTTTACAAATACATATATATAGAGCAGATGTACCACTACCCTCCATGGCCACCACCAAACACCAAGTCTTCTATTTTCTTCCTTTTCCTCTATTCTTCTTTCATTTTGGTTCATCACTTTTCTCCCATCCTTCCTCTCGATTTTTCAAAGCTTATCCTCCCATTTTTACTCCATAGTTGAAGCTTAATATTGCTTCCAAACTTTAAAGATAAGATCACAATTCCATCCTCTTTGATTCTATATTCTTCAATTTTGTTTTTATGTGTATTTTTTCTCTACTATTTTCCTTGATTTGCTAGGCTTCATGAAGGATTTATAGAAGATTTTCATTTGGTCTTTTATCCTCTATTTTGTTAAGCTAATTGAGGGCTTAAGTTTAGGTAAACATATCATTACTATGAGTAGATACAATTTGTGGTGTTTATCATGATTGGTTTTTATTATGTATGATTATACTATATTTAGCCATGCATGAGGTTTTCAACCCTTGTCCTTGATTTCATGATATTGTGGGTTCTAACTAATTTCATTAATACCATGATGATATTCCTTGTAATTTCCGAATATCTTATGATATATTATATGTTTGATTTGAATATTTTTTTATACGTTAAATTATACATAATAATTTGAAGAGTTTAGGATTTCTTGAATATTTTTTAGTTTTCTTGATCATCTTCAAGTGTTTTTTATAATCTTGATGGTTTCTTTTAATCTATTGATACCATGACAATCTCTCTAATTTGTAGACAAACTTTGATATATGATATGTTAGCTAAAAATATGATTAATGATATTTAATTTTGGCTGAATGTGTGAATGCGTTAGAACTTAATCTTAGTATTCTTAATGATATTGTTGTTTTCTTGAATAAAATACACTAATTACCCTACATAGTTGTTAATTTAGGAATCACATTTTTTATTAATAAAATATAAAAATGGTATAGTTACCCCTAAAATGTTTTTAGCTTATATCAGAGTTAAAGTGTAACACTATAAAATTTACAACTATTTGTTTAGGGAAGCCAAACATAAGATAATTGAATGTTATCACCATAATTAATACGATTCCCATTTTTGTGCCCTTTTCTTATCAAGTACAAGGTAAAAATGTTGCCAAGTTTAAACAAGAAAATAAGAGAAATTTCATAAACATAGATAAAATTTTTGGAGATGAAATCTAAGTACAATATAATTTAAAGTACATAAAAAGGAACTATAGATTTAAGAGTCCATAAGGTATCCGAATAAAAACATTAGCTCCCGAATAACTAAGAGTCTACGTCAAACCCAAAAAATACAATCACTTATCCCTAGGAAGTGCATCAAACTCAACAAAGTCCCTAAGATGGTCATCAAAAACCAACACGTTAATAATAGGATTGTCTACTTTTGGGAATGAGAAACACCCATAAAAAACGATTATCAATATTTGTATATTAAGGAAGATAAAAAAAATACATATCAATAGGAAAAGGAATGCAGCAGATAAGATCATAATAAGAGGAAATTATACATGGACACTACCCTGTGATTGAAAACTACCTAAGATGCAATCATATTAACTATCTATAATTAGGTGATCAACAAACTCATTTCACTAACACATTGAGGTTAAGGAAACAATAATAACAATACTCTCCCATTTCCCCCACAGATGGAAAATAGATAGTGAAACTCACTAAAAATCTCACATCTACGGTAAAATATGCTTAGGTCGCTAGTAAACCTCTAATCCTTAAATATACATATCCCTTATAAGCCATTGGATTGGTTGAATAGATTAAGCTAGGGCCATATGGTTTTGCTAGAACCAAGTGATTATTTCAATAATTCCAAAGTACTTAGTCCTAACTTATGTATTTTTCCACTTTAAGTATTAATGCCTTATTAGTACCTTAACCGACACTTAACACATAACAAATGTGTTACTTGATTTACTTTAGTCATTTTACTTCAATTTTGGTATCATTGGCTTATTATGAGGTAGATTGCCTATCAAGTGATTACCCAAATCTCTTGTTATCATGAATTTACCCAAATAATTAATAATATCCAAAACTTAGAGTGCATTGTTGATAACACATTGAACATGTTGCATTCATATGGAACAAAGGTAAAATAGAAGAACAATTATTGTGTAAAGGAACATCTCATGAGGTAAAAGACTATAATCCTTATAAAAATTTAATTTCATAAGTACACCACAACTCCATCCATAAGACCCTCCAATTCAGCAGAGTTAACAAACTAACCCCAAAATATTATTAAAAATACCATATTCAAAAACCATACCCTAACTCTAATTTTTTACTCATAAAATATCAATAGCTACCCTTTTAGTTATTATTCTCAATTGAAGTCCTTTCTCCTAAAATCATATTTTATGCTATTAATCATTTATCAAGATACTTCACAAATCATAATTATCATATTTAGACCCATATAATACTTATACAACACCAAAATTCTATATTTAACCTAAAAGGATCAAAATATCCTTAGTTCACCTAAACAACTCCAAATTTATTATTTTCATAACTTAAGTTATCCTCATCCAAATCCGAACATACTATATATCAAATTCATTGTAAGAATTTTAAGGAAAATAATGAAATACTTATTTTTTACAAAAACCCACAAGGAGAAAAAATTGCCCTTAAGGTCGAGACTCCCCCATAACTCACAGAATTTTACTAGTATCCAAATCTTAGTAATTTACACAAAACCACCCTTATATGAATATCATCTCAAAAATATAATTTTCTAAAATTAAAAGAACCCACAACACCTTAAAGTCCATAAGGTTGAAACCTCCCCCAAGCATAAAACCCCCAAATTTGGAACCTCAATATATTATATCAATCACCATGCTTAAACATAATTAAATTTACTCATATATAAAATTTAAAACATAATATGATACACTATCATGCTTAGAATTTCATGACAAAGCCTATAAAGGCAAAAAAATATAACAACTTCTCATAAAATCACAAAACTTAAAAACCATGAATCTTACCATGTAATAAATGCATATAAATAAAAGAAAAACCTACACATGCTTTATAGCACAAAACATGGAAATCATAAAAATTATCACATTGACACACTCAAAGCCCTAATATAGAGATATATATTTCTTAACAAAGCTACTTCAATCTCTATGCACAAGTACTCCTAAATGCCTTCTTATATCATTTGATTACCTGAAATAAAAATGCAAGAAATAGATAAGGATAAAATAGCAAGAGTTAGAAGAGAATAGAAAATTTAGAAGAGTTTAAAATAACCCTTATGATTTTTGGAAATGGGCTTGAGAATAAGCTTGATCAATCTTTCACAAATCTATGAAATTTACTCTCTTTTTTCTTAGAACAAGCACCAAAGAGTTGGAGTTTAATATTTTATAAGTTGAAGATGAAAGAAAATGGAGAGAACAGGAAGGAGGGGGTTGTTCACAAGGTAAAGGCTAAGAACAAACGCAACGAAAGGCAAGATAAGAATAGAAAGCAAAGTTGAAATGGGGAAATTTGGCTAAGTATAAAAATGATCAACCAAGGATATGTACCCCCTTATGGATGTCAAAAATAGGAAGGAGAGAGGAGAGCAATTACATGAAAAGGTTTCTTTCAATCAAGAGAGGTGAATGGAGTGATTAGCATGGGTAAAAGAGTGGGAAAAAGTTGGTGGAAGGTGATTGAGATAATTATGGTTAGATTATTGATTGAATGAGCAAGGATTATATAGGATCTGATCATGGGGTTTAAGAAGGTTAGAATATTAAATCCCTCATGTCCAAGAAAGTTAACTATAATTAAAAATTATTTAGATCAGGTAGAAAATCCAATAAATGGTTAAAACAACTCTCAAAAGTAGTGAAAAATTAAGGAAAGGAGATGAATTAATTTAGGAACCCAAATATATAAAAATATTGGGCATAAAAATTGAGTTGATGTCAAAAGAAATTAAAAAAATCAAGAATGATAAAAAAAAATAACTCTTATTGACCAAAAGAAGCGGGTGGTCAACCACCTAAGGTCTTAGACAATAGGGTTTGGAGCGTTGTTGGTCGATCGACCGAAGGTAAAGATTGATCAATCGTTGGTCAGTTGACTTAAAAACTAGGGTTCTGAATGGTAGAAAGGTAAAATGAAGGTCTGAGAGGTATGGATATGGTCTCCACATAAAGTTTAAGTATTAGAAAAGGGATTAAGAGACTAACCATTTAAGAATTAGAGTTAGGAAAGTTCAGGGTATTACAAAAAGGTTTACCACAACCTTTGGCTTTTTTACTCTCGTGAATAATAACTAGTGTAAAAAGTAAATTTTTTATTCCTGATAATAAAATATTTTTTAGTTTTTGTATTTAAGTTTCATTATAAAATGACATTTCTCATTGGGCAATTAATAGTATTTTTGTGAAAAGTATTTTTTCTAAATTTGATGTGGGACCTTGTTTGACTTGATTAAGGTATTTATATGTATACTTTTTTCTAACTTTGGTCTTAGAGGCAAATAGTTATTTTTGGCCTTTTTACCTTGATTTTGAGGTATCCGAACCTTTGAATGGGGTTTTAGGTTTTTAAAGTGTATTTTGGTCATTAAGTGACTAAATATATGAGTCATGAGTTAGGTTAGACTTTAGGGCATTGTTAACCTAAATTTAGCTTTTAGTTTGTTTTTGTGAACTCTTAATTAGTTAGAGGCATATTGATTTTTCTTATTGAAAAGTATTTCTCATGGCCTCTCGCCTTTATTTTTGGGGTTTTTTTTAGATTTTTAAGGGATATTTTGATCCACGGTGATCTTTTACATCATCAATTTTCTTTGTTTGGGGTGATTTTTGATCAATATTAAAAATTTTGGTTGACCTTAAACACTTATATGATATGTTAACTATGTGCTCTCTAAGCTTCCCTTTGCGGAATACATTTTTGTGTTGACATTTAAAAACACGGTCCTTTGGGTCCTTTGTTTTTCATTCTCATAAAATGCTAGGGGATACTAGTCATATAATAGGTTGGTACTTTTTCTCCTATATTTAACCTTCAAAATCTATAGGGGGTATACATACTTAAGGATTAAGATACCTTTAGTGAGATTACGGTTAAAGTCCATTGGTAGTGGATGAAAATTCTAACCTGTGATGGCATTTACAATTTTGAGTTAGGCGGATGTTGGAATCCTCATAAACACTCCTTAGAGTATATATTCATTTGAAGTGGAGCGGGATGCACATGTGGTTATTATTTATACCCTTAGCTTTTGACTATTTGTGGTAGGAAGTTGGAGTCAAAATTACTTTTGATTTTTATGCCCTTATTATTTGTAACCTTAGCTTTTGCCAATTCATGGTAGGACAAACGTCCCTATGTATCATGTTGTTATTTTTTTTTTTGACCTATGGGTCATGTCCATTGGTGGTAGGACTTTATATCCAACCTTTTGCATCGGAGTTTATGTTAATATGCCTATGGCTTATCTGACTTGCCTTGTTTGTGCCTTTTGGCCCATATGTCTTCATGTGATTATGCCATTAGAATTTGTGTCTATTATGGTGGGATAGATGTCCCTATATGATTGAAATGTATGCTTGAAATGCCTATTGAAATGCCCCGAAAATTTCTAATTTTATAAACTACATTTAAAGGATATTTATTATAAGAATTATTTAAATAAATTATTTTTAAATTGAATTAATTAGGGAAAATCAAGAAGAAATTTATAAGTATTTTTATTAGAAGAGAATTTGGGTATTTTAGCTAATTAAGCATTTTATTTTGAAAATTAATTAATTAAGTTATTTTATTTAAAATAAGAATGAGAAAATAGTTTTAATTTAATAATAATTTTATAAATAAATTAATTGGAGAAATTTAGTGTGTTTTACTAATTAAAATGGAAATTATGGAAAATCTTTTAAAAGTCCTAATTTAGCCTAAAAAGGGATTTAAATAATATTTTATTTAAATATTATAATTTTTAACTATCCCAAATATTTTAATGTATTTATTTAACCTAACCCTCCTATTTTTATTTTTTTCCTTTTTCCTTTCTTCCTTTTTCTTTCTTTTTCTTTCTTTCCTTCTTTTTCTTTTCCTCTCCTTTTCCCGTTTCGGCTGCCATCTCCCGCAGCCCAAACTCCTCCCTTCTTCCTTCCTTCGGCGCGGCCCAGTCCAGCCCGCGCGTCGTCTCCTGGCTTCTCCCACGCCGCGCCGCGTTTTCTTCTATTTCTCCTATGGACGCTGCTTTTTGTTGCCCCGTTTTAATAACAACGCCCGAACCGCCGGTCTTCCTCCCTTTTTCTTTCTTTCCTCCCCGCGAACCGGACCAGCCCCCTCCTCCTTCCTTCTTCCTCCCCTCTCCTCCGTCGATGCTGCTGCAACTCCCACCCCCGAAAATGGCGGTGCCGGCTACGAGAACTCTGACCGGCCGAGTCACCTCTCTTTTTCTTCCTCTCGCCTCGCAAACTATCTTGGAATAATCAATTATCCTTAACTCTCGCTCATTCTCTCTCTCTGGCTTCACGAAACTTCGACCCAACCCAACCAATCGCCGGCCGATTTCTGACGCCGGCCACCCAAACCCTATCACCCAAACCCATACTGCCGACCTCCAAAACCCTAATAACCCATCTAAAGTCTATAAATAGTTCAGTTGTGGATGATTTTGAAGCTTCTTCTTTCTCGAAACCCTAAGTGAAAACCGCCCGCCACCACCCCTTTAGACAGCTCGTTCTCCGCGTATAGCTAACCTCGACGCCTCTTCTCCATCTTAATATCTTCCCTGCAACACCCTCTAATTAACTAAACCATCTAATACCTTCAATTCACCTTGTACAAGCCTCCATAATTGTGCAAAGTTGGCTAGTCCTCTCGCCATAAAATTCCACCCCGAAACATTAAACCACCATCCACCACCAAATCCGCCGCTTTTACCACCTTCTAAACCACCTAATATCTCCTGCTAAGTCTCCTCCACCGAACCATAAGCTTATTTTATTTTTCTCCTTTCCTCTTCCCTCTTTTTCTTCATCTTTACCTCTCTTAGATCCATTTTCCGGCCACCTCTGGGAACCACCGCCGGTTCCACCTATACCCTCCAACTCAAGGTGAAACCCTAGACCTTTTAAACACTTACTTTCGATTTATTGATAATTATTATGCTTTTATCCTAATTTTTAATGTTAATTTGATTCTAATTATTATTATTATAATTATTATTAATATTGTTATCAACTTTAATCTAATGGTTAAATCTTCTTTACAGTTTTGGGAGTATTCTTGAGTTATAAAAACTATTATTCTCGAATTTTAGTTATTTAATAGAATTAGTACATGTTTACTATTATTAATAATAATAATATAATTAATATTATTATTATTAGTGTAATTAATTATTTAATAGTGTAATTATTTCAGGAGGCGTAGAAACCTAAAATTTTAATTAAGCCTCGCAGATTTTGCCTTTTATTACTATTATTAGCATTTTTAACATTATTACTAATATATTATCATTTTTAGCACTATTTCCTTTTATATTATAAGTATATATATATATATATATTATTACTACTACTACTACTAATAAATTTGTCATTATTATTATTATTATTACTACTAAATTTGATTGTTTATTTTATTATTAGTATTATCTTGGAAAAGGGGCCGAAGCATTTATTTCACCTTATTTTTGAATAATGTCCTTTTTATTATTATTATTGTTACTATTATTATTCTTATTTATATTCTCATTGATATTATTTTAGTATCATTATTATTATTAGGGTAAATTATTTAACCCTATATTATCAACCTTTATAATATTTCTGTTATTTCTATATCTTTAGCAAAGTTAGAATTTTATTAATGTTATTTGTATTAGTAAGTTGTTATTTGGTCAAAACCTTAAGGAGGCGTAACATCGTGCTCCAAGACCGGTGTCGTTTTAGGTAAGGGGTGCTAAGGCCTTTTATATGCTTATGTGCATTATGTGCTTCGCATGCTATGTATCCTATATTTATTATCATTAATTATTTTATATGTGGTATGACATGGAGTTGAAGTATGTTGTGCATGGCATGTGTATTATTTATGTATGATGATATGTGTTGTGACCTTGTAAGACATGCATGAGAGGACGTCAGTGTGGTTTGTGTGGGAGAAAAGATGAAAAGTAGGACGGGGAAAGAAGTTGACGAAGGGAAGTAAGTTGACCTAAATTTTATGGTTTTATAAGGAATAATCTAGTTTATGATGCTATTTGGGAGAATTTAATTTATGATATTATATGAGAGAATTTAATTTATGATTGATTGGGACAATTAATTTATAATTTGTTTGGGAGAATCTAATTCATGATGTTATTTGGGAGAATGTAATTTATGATATTATAGGGGATAATCTAATTTATGATTTGATTAGGAGAATCTAATTTATGATTTGTTTGGGGGAATCCAATTTATGGTTTTTCTTGGGAGGTTCTAATTTATGAATTTATGTGGAAGAATCTAACTTATGGTCTTGTATGGGAGAATCTAATTTGTGGTTATGAAAGGGGAGAATCTAATCAATTATATTATGAGGAAAAATCTTTGGGTTTTATATGATTTGAATGTAAGGTTGGTATGGATGAATCTTTATGGTTTGAATTTAGGGTTCGGCATGGAAGAATCTTTATGGTTTGAATTTAGGGTTGTTATGTACAAATCTTTGGGTTTTATATAGTTTGAATTTAGGTTTGGTATAGGTGAATCTTTGGTTTTGAGTGGATTGAATTTAGGGTTTTGTATGACGGAATCATGGTTTGTATGGTGGTACTTATAGTTGTATGGTGGTATTAGGGTTTGCATGGTTGAATTTAGGGTTTCACGTGGCTGTTTAAGGTTTTTGTTGTATCATGTGTTTTTGGCGATTAAGGTGTAATTATGAGAATGGAATCGATGATTTGTGATGTGTGGAGTGTTAAAATGATTTGGGTGATGTGAGGTGGAGTAAGAGGGGATGTTAAGGCCTAAATTAGGGTTTCGGGATAAAACCCTAGAGTGAAATGTGAAGTAGAATTGGAGGATAAGTGTAAAGAGAGCGATTCATGCATGTCTAGGGTTTGGCGGTAGTACATGTGTAATTGGTGAATAAAGTATGATGATGGTGGAATTTTATGATTTGTGATGTGTGATGATTCATGCATGTCCACGGTGAAAGCTTCTGAATAAGATACTTAAAACATTAATTATCTGAAGAGGAAGATCGTTGAGACGGGACCAACCGATCCACCGGTTCGGAATAGTGGTTAGGTTTTTACCCTATGTGCGACCGATCCACCGGTTATAATAGTGGTTAGGACATGATGTCCTATGTGTGACCGATCCACCGGTTATAATAGTGGGGGTTCCCGAGCTCAACAAACACAAACCCGAGTTTTGCTGAAATGCTTAAAAGATACTAATTACTTACAGTGGAATACCATGCGAGCCGGAGCCAACCGATCCACCGGTTAGGAATAGTGGTTAGGACGCGTAGTCCTATGTGTTTCTGATCCACCGGCTATAATAGTAGTTAGGGTATGATACCCTATATGCCTCCGATCCACCGGCTATAATAGTGGGGGCTTCCGTACTCGCATGGATTTGATAAAAAGTATGATGTGGATCGACTCTTGATCAAAGATTAATTAAGTAATTGAATTGGATTATTCATCGGGCCTTGTACTCTTACTTGGATGGTCGTAAGCACCTTATGTCATTGTGTTGGTAATTATGCCCTTTTATGTTCTGCATGATTTATGTGTTTGTGTGTTGGCCTTAGTGATCAAGTCACCTTACTCAATACTGGACCCGTACTGATACTACCTTGGTTGATGGGTCCTGTGATGATCCACTGATGGTGGGGAGCAGACCTCTTGTGCAGGTTTAAGATCAGAGACTGTTTTGGGGTGGCAGGCCTGACTTGAGTGAGTAGGCAGCCCGGAATTTGACCCATCGGGTTTTATCTTGTTTAAATTTATTTCTATTTAGAAGTTACAAGTGTTATTTGAAACTTCAAGGGTATTGTAATTAACTCTTAATTTCTCGTACTCTGATTTTGTTGTATGATCTTTCGAGTCCTTTTATGAATTGTTAATTTGAATTTAACGTAAATCTTTTCGTTAGCCTTAGCACTTGGTACTGGAACGGTCGGAGAGAATCGGTCTGGTACTAAGTGTGGCGGTAACATTCCCAAAGTTCACAGGTTTTAAGTGTTTCTATCTTAATTGCTTCCGTTTTTTAAAAAAAAAATTAGTGAATTTTAGGGTGTTACACCTATAAACTTTGTCTAATTTCTCTCCATACTTATTGGATCCTTTGTGATAATCTGTTTTACCAAAGATACCCTTGTAGTAAAACAGATTACACATCATTTCTAACATAGGTTGTCAACTTGAAGTTTTTCTATGTGGCTAATTGTCAGCATGTATCATTTATGCTTTCTTATCAGCATAATTTATGAGTATTCCTCAATTCCAGCATGATCCATGATTATTTCTCTGTCTCAACATATACTATGTGTATTATATGGGTATGTTATCAATTTTAGTAAGTTGTGATTACTCAATAAGCTCACTGTATTAATACCACACTATTTTCAGTTCTTATGTTTTGCTTATGTGGGGTTAAAAGTATCAATTATTTGGTTGGCTTGATAAGCGTTCCAGCTTGGATCATTAAGATCCTGCATTCTATTTCGTTTTGTTCTTGTTTATCTCTATTAGATCATTTGATATTGTATATATTTTTGGCATAGTTTTGTAATTCTTGTATCGGACTCAATTTAGGTGACAATCATTCTTGCATCTTGGGATATGAGTTTACTTTTTATCTGGGCATCCAACATAGACTGGGTAGCGGTTATACCTCTTCTATGTTGTGGCGGTAGTACCCTATATTTTATATTTAGTTTCCGCAAAATGTCTTTATGTAGCACTCGCCCAAGACTAATCAATATGGACCCCCAAGTATACTCACCTAAGGGGCCCTAGGCGTACTCGCTTGAGAAATGTCCTTAATTACTCCACCCAAAAGCTATTTCAAGAGTAGAGGGTTGACAATCCCATATAAATTGTCTAAAGGTCCCATTAAGTTTTTATGTAGGATCGCATTTTCATCCTCTTTAGACTGAACATCCTCGTGCTACCTCTATCATCGATTTGCATGAGTTCGTAGGGAGGTTTCAACTAAGATTAGACTCTGATGCCATATGGCATGGATTCTGGCTGACTATCAATACGCATAAATCCAAATGGGTTCCCGTCGGATGATCTATACTCATCACTCCAAATAGGAACCACCTAGTAATTTATGCTCATCACGCCAAATGGGTCTCACCCAAAATACGAGGCGTACTCGCCTAGGACTGGTCGATATGGATTCCAAGGCACACTCACCAAAAAAATGCCTTAACTCCACCTAAAAACTAGTTCAAGAGTGAAAAGTTGATACATACACCCCCCACATATAAACTGTGTAGAGATTCCGTTGATTTTCACATGGGATCACATCAAATAGTAATGCAAATCAAGAGATCATGATATATATATATATATATAGTATTTTGAGTACAGAGGATATTTGCTAAGGGTGGATTTGCCTCTCCAAATGTCGACCCCTCATAATGAAGTCCTAAGGCCCCTTATATAGAAGAGGGGGTCAGACTACAACAAAGTTTGAAAAGTGGATTCGGGAATCCACCGAAAGTACACAGTGAAAGGTAAACAGTAAAAAGTGTACTGCCAACAGTAAAAGTGTACCCTAAAGTTTGAATAGTAAAAGGTAAAAAGTACAAACAGTAAAAGTAGCCGACAGAAAATACAACAGTAATCCGCGTGAATAACTTTTGCCGCAGATTCCTTTGTCGTCTTCTCTTTTGCTTTTGTGGTTGCTTTTACTCGTGCTTTTACCTTGGTAAAAATGTCAATCGCCGAAAGTAGCCGAAAGTAGATTCCTTCTTCTTTTGAGGACGGCACTTTTGACTCTGACACCAGCTTTTGGTTGGCAGAAATATTCTTTGTCTACCACGATCCCTTTGACGCATGTGGATACGTAGTCCTCCTTTGTAGATACTTGTATTTGTGTTGTCTACTGGATAGGAGGTAGTATCCCGTAACAGTCATCTTCATTCTCATCGCCATAGTCGATCTCAGGAGAGATGGATGAGGATGCAGAATCTCCCTTTTTGCTCTGAGAGAATACTTCACCTAGAATGGCCAAGTATTCGTCTTCGGTTTTGGCGGCTGCAAGTTTAGCTGCCGTAACAGATTTTTGAGCCAGGAACTTTGAGTCTTCTGATCTGGCTAGAATTTTGTTTGTCGTGGAAGAGGCCGGCTGGGTATTGATGAGTTTGCGGATGGCCTGTTTTGAGACTTTTTCGAACATTTGATACTTTGACCACCATTTGACTTTGAATCGGCGGACCAAAGTTGGAACTCCTTCTATCTCATGGATCTCCGTTGTCCAGGCGAACACCCATGGGCAAAACAGTTTGGAACAAAAGCCAATATAGGGGGCAACACCCTATCGTCTTTTGTGTGTTTGTAAAGGGTTTTGAACAGGTCTAGAGATTTCGAAACCTGTTCCGGTAGGATGTCTGGGGTGGCGCCAAAGTCTTTCCACCAACGGATAAACCAGACAGGGTAATGGGTTTGGCTGAAATTTTTGAAAAACAACAACCAGGAATGAGACTTTCTGGAATTTTCCGTGAAGAAAGTGTTCCACCAAGCCTGTTGGTAATCCCAGTAATTGAAATTCAGTTTGGAGTTTGGGCTAAATTTGTACGAATCCGGGAGCCTTCGAGGTAATTCGAGGCTTTGTCCCCAATCCGCGGGAAGGATAACCCTGTGTAGTTGACAGGTTGAGTAGGCAGCTTCATTTTTGGTTTGGGGTAGTTTGAATGTTCGGAATGAAGCTGAACCTGTGTATTCTAAAATTGACTTGTAATACGCATGGGGTGCAGTCATGTCCCATGGTTTGAAATCCCAACCAGAAAACATTTTCCGAAGGGCGACGAAGGGATCCTGATAATGGAATCCTTCTTCGAGGTTTGAAATAGTTTGAAAATTTTGTTTTGTGAAATACTCAGCTTTTTTCTCGAAAGCTGGTTTTATTTCCAAAACGTTTTCAAGTCTTGAAATCCTAGAACTCAAGGCTGGAAAGTTTGAAATCGATTTATCAGAAGAGATTTTTGAAACCGATTTTGAAGGAGTCATAGGAATTAAAAGACCTCCTTCTGTTTTGTAAACAGGGTTTGCAGAATTCATACCTTTGCGTTCAGGTTGTGAACTCTGAACTTGTTCCGAAAGATTTTGGAGTGCTTTGACCATTTGAGGTGAGTGGGAAAGTGTTTCCACCCATTTGAGCACGTCTGGATTTGGTGTTGAAGAAGCCGAGGCTTCTTGTTTTGAAGAAGCAGCTACTGCTGCTTCGTCTTCCATGGTGGCTTCATACCATGATTTGATTGGCTTGGCGGCCAATATTTATTGAGCCTTCTCCTTCTGTTTTTCTTTTCGTCGAGGAGGCATGGTTAGTTTGAGAGCGCCCTTGAAGAAATTCACGCGTGAGGAAGTCCGGCAATGAATTGTCTTCATCTTTTATATATTCGATGTCAAAGTTGAACACCGAAAGTAGGGCTTGCCATCTGGCAAAGATTTGTTTGCTTGCGACGTTCTGTACGTCCTTCTTTAGTATCTGTTTGGCTGATTTGCAGTCGAATCGTAACAGGAACTTTTGGTTTAGTAAGTCAGACTGAAATTTTGTAATGGATTGGACGATCGCGAATATTTCCTTTTTGACCGTCGAATAATTTTGTTGTGTTTGGGTCCAGTGTCCGGATGTGAATTGGATCACTGTTTCATTTTGGGTTTTGGTTTTGGTTTGGACCAGATATTGTTCAAGGGTCTGGGCTTGACATTGTTTGAGGATTCCTCCGTAACCAATTTCGGAGGTGTCTGTTTCGACAATTTTAAACAAGTTTGGGTTAGCCAAGGTTAGGCACGGAATGGACTGGACTTGGGCCTTGATGTGTTTGACGACATTGGTATGGGCTTGAGACCAAGGTTTTGGGTTTTTCTTAAGCCTGTCGTGTAATGGTTTTGCAATCTGGTTAAGATTGGGGCAGAAGTCTAGAACATAGTTCAGGCTTCCTAAGAACCTTTGCAGTTGGGTTTTGTCTAGGATTTGGTCAGGAAACTTGGACGCAAATTCTATGGATCTCTCGATGGGCCTTATGCTACCCGACTCGATGTAATGACCTAAGAATCTGATCCTTGTTTGGGCCAAATCTATTTTGGGCTTAGATACTACAAGTCCATTACGCCTAGCGACACTAAGAATAATCCTAAGATGTCGAAAATGCTGATCAAGACTGTTGGAGTATACTAAGACGTCATCAATATATACTAGACAAAAATTTGAATAAGGATTAAAAATGTCGTTCATTATTCTTTGAAATTCTGACGGAGCATTTTTTAATCCAAAGGGTATCACGTTCCATTCAAATTGTCCAAAGGGGACCGCGAATGCGGTTTTGTATCTGTCTTTGGGGTTAATTTGTATTTGCCAAAAACCAGATTTTAAATCAAATTTTGAAAAGATAATTGCTGAATATAATCTTTGAAGCAAATCTTTTTTGTTTGGAATTGGATATCTAATCCATTTGAGAGCGTCGTTTAAAGGTTTGTAATTTATTACTAACCTAAGTGTTCCACGCTCTATCTCGGAATTTTTGTTTACATAGAATGCCGCACAGGACCAAGGTGACCTAGATTTTTGAATTAAACCTTTTGTTTCTAAGTCTTTGATCTCCTGTTTGCAAAAATCTATTAGTTCCGAGTTCATTTGTATGGGTCTAGCTTTTGTTGGTATGTTCCTTTCGTCAAATTTGTCTTCATACGGAAGGTCGACCATGTGCTGTTTTCTGGACCAGAATGCATTTGGGAGATCGGAGCAGATTTCTTTTTCGATTTGATTCCTTAGTTGGTCAATTTTGTCTTTGACCGATTTTGTTTGCAATTGTTGTTGAATTCGGTGGGAATTGACGTTTTGTTTTAGGAAATCTAAATCATTTTGTTTGCTTTTAATTAGAAGATTAATTTGATCTTCGTAAATTAAGTTTGCCTTTAACAAATTTAGGTTTCTCGTCCTAGGGATTTCTAAAAAGGATAAATTATTCTTTTTTCCTTTTGTTTTGAATGAAATTCCGGACAAACCTACTTTGTAAGGGGTTATCAAATTAATGAAGGGAGTACCTAAGATAACTGATTGACTAATATCGGGAGTTATCAAATAGGTTGTTTTGATTTGTAAATTATTACAAATTAAATCCGCTTCACATTTGTATTTGATTTTTAATCTGGAGCTGTTTGCTGCAGATAATTTTTTCGTTTGATTTTGAGAGGTACTTTTTTGGAATTATTCCCTCTTTTATACAATTTAAGTCAGCACCGGTATCAAATAGTGCGACTGTGTTTATTTGAAAACCATCTCTTAACCTAAGGGTTATACTGATGATATATTTGCGGGAGGTTATTTCTTTTAGAACGTTAAGAAATTCTCCTGGAATTAATTCGTTTGAGTTTTCTGTATTTTGCTCATCTTCGCTAGTTTCAGGTGATGAGTTGGAGACTTGTTTGGATAATATCATTTGGATTGTTTGTATGTCAGATTCTTGTTTCGATTTTAACTCTTTTAATTCTTTTTTGACTTCTTTAATTTCTTTTTGAAGTTCAGAAGTGGTTGGAGTTAAATCTTTTGATTTCTTTTGTTTGTTAAGAATCTTAGTTAAGTCATAAGCGTTCGTTGGTTTTGAAGGAATGTTCTGAATTAATGGTTTGGGCGGTTCATCTTTCTCGATTGACTCCATTAATTTTTCCAAGTATTCTGCTTGTTTTAATGGGTCTGGGATTAAATGAACTATGTCTAAAACCATTTTTTGTTGTTTAGTCAAAACATTCATTTGGTTTTCTACAGGTTCTTCTTCCGGGTCAGAAGAACTGCTAGAAGAGGAAGATGACTCTGTTTGGAGTTCATCTAACTCTGGGTTTTCGTTATCATCCTCAGAAGATACTAGGAGGTTTTGAATTTTTTCCCTAGTTTCATCATCTAAGTCTAATTCACGAATTTGTTTGTTTATTTTGCAGAATTGTTGTGTGTGTCCCATTTTACCACATTTGTAGCACCTATAGTTTCTATATCTTTTTCCCCAATTTGGGTCTTTTGAAGATGAAACTGTAGTTTTGCTTTTTTTAGGTTTTGATTTTTGGTAATAGGGTATCTGTTTTTGATTCTGCGGAGCAGGTATATACTTTTGTTTTGTTCTTTTGTGATGACTAGGTCTACAATTCCCCGAACATTGTTTGTTTGTTATTCCCGCAATGTCGAATTGTTTACAGAAAGATCCTAGTTCCTGTTTGGTTTGACTCATTTCTCGTTTGAGTTGACTTTGGAATTTTAAGTCTTGATAGATTTTCAAGGCTTCCTTTTGTGTCAAGCTTATTAATTCTCCATAGGTGAATTTGTTGTAAGGAATTTGATTGTTATGAGTTTCTTTGATTTTGTTCCTTACTTTTCCTCCTAACACAGGCGGTAATCCATCTAAAAACTTTTCTTTCCAGAATGGCTGGTTTGAATCTTCCCTAAGCATAACTCTAGTCAGGAAAGTATTTTTGTACCACTGGAAGTCGTTAAGTCTTTTACACCTAAGGTTGGATAATAATTCTCCATTTTTATCCTTAAGGTGAGATGGGTCTCCTACGAAGTGTAAGGATATGGCCAGTATAAGGGATGCTACCGCATCAGACATGGGTTCCCCATTATCTAAGATGATTTCGTCGTTTTCATCTACCTTAATGGCATCTAAAATATCTATTTGTTTGTTTGAAGTCAAATGAAAATCCCACCAACCTTTTAACTGTCCTGAGAACCCCGCTATGAGGAGTTCTGCTATGGTTTTATCGGTTGTGTTCATTTGGGCTTTATACGCGTTTGCTGCCATAGTCATTTGCTGTAGAAGGCCTAGGGTTTGGTATTCGGACAGTCCATCTATGTTCCATTCGTACAGGGCATTGGTCTTATAACTGGGTTGGACTAGTTTGTTGGGCCTTACTTCAAGACTAAGGTCTGGAGCAGTTTATCTAGGAATTATTTGCCTAGATGACGATGGTATATCTAAACGGGCTACTACAGGAGTTTCGGGTTCTTGGGCCCCATCGCTCTCTGTCTGTTCCGTTTGGTTTACCGTATTAATTTGGGTTGTTTGGTCAGGTGTGTTTGGAACCTGATTTTGGTTTTGACTAGACGAACTCAAGGTGGCAATTAAGTTTAATTTTTGTTTAATTGCAGTTAAGAATTCATCTTTTTGAGTTTGAACTTCATTACGACTGGATTTTGATAATTCATAAGGCTTGAATACAAGCATCTTTTTTGGTTCAGATGTTTTATTTTCTGAAACTGTTTGAATTGCCGGTAAAATTGTCTTTTGAATTTGTTTGTCTAGTTTTGTCAATTGGGTACCAATAGTGTTTAGATGAATATTAGCAAAATTGTTTTGCAACACAATGTTTTTGGTGTTTTCTAATTCATCTTCCTTTGGGATCCTAAGTGGTTTGAGTTCTACAGTGTTTTCTCCTGCAGATATTTGGATGTTTTGCAGAGGCGGATGTTCTGTTTCTACAGTTCCTTTCTCTGTTTTCCAGGTTTTGGTTTTAGGTCGGTTAGTTATGGGTTTTGCTGATTTAAAAGGTGAATTTTTTATGTCTTTTAAATCAATTCTGTGGTTTGCCATATGTAATTCTAACCAATCAAAAAACAATATTTTGCACTTGTTTTCAGCGATAAATTTGTAAAATTCTTCCTGGAAATATTGACTGTCTTTTCCGTGTTTTTTTAAGAACCAGTTTCTTTTTGCTGTGTTCTTTTCGGAATAAAAGTCTTTTTTGAAGAATTCTTTATCTATCACAAATTCCTTTTCTAGGATGTTTAATTGGTTTTCAGTTATGTCAGAAAGGCCGGGAGAATGCGGAGGTGATTCTATATCATCATCACTAGTTTGTTCCGATTCTTTTTCTTTCTGTTTTTGGTAATTTGCCTTAGGAATTCTAGTTTGGTAGTTTGCACCTGAAATTGAAGTTCTAGGTGTTTGATCTACAGAATCCCTATTCTTTTGAATTTTTTCTTCCAAATTAATGTTTCTGGGAAGGTTCGAAACGTTTCCTAAACTAATTGTGGAAGAAGTCGAAGTATCATCCCTAACTCTAAGGCTTGGGGTCCTCCTAAAGCTAAGTTTGACAGTTCCGTCATCGAACTGGGTTATTTTGTTAAGATTCGAGTTTGATTTTGAAATCTTAGGTTCTTTGATTTCCTCCTGGGCTAGTTGTGCCTTATCTAAGGTCCATTCCTCAGGGAGTTCTATTTCATTCCATTTTATTGTTTTGGGAATGACAGTGTTTGATCTTGTTAAATCTGTTTGCAGAACTAGGGTCTCACCATTTTCAATTTTTCTAATTGCTTCTGTCTTGAAGGATGTTTTTGCAACCTTATAATGGATCCTATAGATCACAGCTACAGGAACAGATCCAGGCAACATATGATATCCATGCGTTTTGACTTGTAAAGTTAAAGCATGCAAGATATTTGGATCAGTTAATGAAGGTGCAAAATTTGGAAAGCAATTAAAAAATATCGGGCCAGAACACAAACTAGACTCTACAGTTCCTATTAAAGAATCCGTAAAATCTAACATCCTAGCGTCTCTAAGAACTGCTAAGATAGATGTGTTTAGGCCTTCCATTGTCAGGGATTTGAATCCTACTTGGACCAATCCTAAGTGGATATAACGAAAGCCCTTCCTAATATGTTTTTCTAGGGACCTTTGACTAAGAAGTTGAATGGTCTCTAGAGGTTTGCAAATTTGAAGGTCTCTCTCTTCTGTTTTGATGACATAGTTTGTCGGCAACAAAGTCCAGTTTGATGTCCTATAAACCATTTCCTTTTGAAGTTTGGGAAGTTTCCACGTATCTATGGATCCTTCAAAGTTTTCAAATTCATATTCTTCCGTTTGTCGGTTTGAATCTCTAGGTCCTATGTCATGTCTAGAACCAGAAGAACTAGAAGAACTAGAAGATCGGAATAAATGCATGTCCCTATCTATTTGGATGTAGACAATTTTCAACTTTCCTGCAACAAAAATGCCTTGCCTAACCTCGGGACTTATAGGACTTACAACAGGATTATGACCTTAGTCTACCATATATATATATATATATATCCCCCCTCCTACTAGATGGGACTAGAATAAGGGACATTATACTAATTTTGAATCTATTAGGTTCAAATCACAACTTGATTTTCTGGAGTTATGGATCAAATAAGCTCCCAACATTATAAATCATTAATGTTTTACACATTATCTCCTCCATTTATAAAATAAATTTTTTTTAGTTCAAAATTTTTATTCTAAAAGTAAAATTCTTTAATAAGAAGAAGAATTTAATGTCTATTTTTTTATCCATATTTCTTTCTTTCTTTATTTCTTCTATACATTATCTGTCATATTATTTTTCAACTAATGGTGTAATTGTCATATTAAAAGTACATTTATTACCTTTTAAGATAGTATGTAAATTTAATATTAAAAGTTGCATTTCCAATTGTAACCTTGTGATATCTTGTTTGCAATTAAATAAGGGTATTAAATTTAATATGAAAGTATATTAGTAAAAATAGATATATTTTTTTATCTAACGTTCAATATTTCTTAATAATAAAGAAAAGGGCGAGTATCAAACAATCAAATAGCTCATGCTTGTTTGACATGCAAACAAATTACAACTATTGCATTTCCTATCACAATTGAGTATAAATAAAAAAGAGCTTGGAATATATATTTGAAATACCCCGTTTTAAAAAACCATAATTATAAATTAATAATTACGTGTGATTAGTTATAATTATTATTTTAGGAGGTTTGGTATTAAACGTATTATTATTATGTATATTATTATTACGGTTTAGATATAAATTTAATCACGTTAAGATTTGATAGAAATTAGACCATTAATTTTAATCCTAGTTTATACATGTAAATCTTATCATAATTATTTTATTAACAACCGTTGACCCGTAACCCAAAATAATTTCCTAAAACTTATCCCTGATTATTTTATCTTTTTTCGTTCCCTTAAACCTATTATAATCTAAATTATTTTTCCCGAATTATTTTTTCTACCCGGTACCCTAATCTACCCAAATTAAATCTAAAATAAAAATATAAAATAAACCTATTCAACGCTACCCTTATTTTACCCTCTGCCAACTCTCTCCCTCTCACATTACCACTACCGTGCACTCTACCCCCCAATATATCTCCCTATGCTGCCTCCACATTTTTTCTTATACACGCTACACGTACACAACACTCCCTCACCCTTCTCATCCTCCTCCCCCCTCTCTCTTTTTTCACGTTTTTCCAACCAAATATCCCCCACATGTAACCACTCTCGCAACACGCTTCCCCGAGCCAAACCCAACCCCCTTGCATTATATACATACACACTACATTGTATACATGCACACACGTACACTCCAACTAGCCCTCCCAACCTCACATACCTTCGTAGCACCTCGACCATCACCATCCACCACAGCCTCTGCAGAACCAGCACCACCCCAACAACCAACCACACCTTCCTTCGAGCCACCAGCAAGCCATCCCACCATCACCACCGAGCAACACCACTGAACCTAGCCCAACCACTCCACCAACACTTCGCAGCCTCCTCTACACCTCCCAGTCAACCACATCATCACCAACCCAACCGGCCACAACCATCATGCAAATCCACCATCCAACCACTACCTTATTCCTCTTATCTCTTATCCCCTGCCTCAACATGCATCCACCACTTCCACCCTCACCCTCGACCACTACAGCAGCCAACCACAGTCGCATAGTACCTCCATCCCAGCCCTGACTACCGTGAACCCTCCCTTCCACCTTTCCCGCAGCCTTCTCCCCTACTCCCTGCATTACCCACATCACCCTCAAGCGCAGCCTTCCAGAAATCGCAACCACCAACCACCATCACCCCTATGCACAACCTTCCTCCTCTAAACTCCATTTCCTGTCCAGCTACCTGCAGCACCACCGCCACCTTTCCTGTAGCAAGCACCAACTTGCCACCATCACCCCTTTAACCGCCTACCAACACCACCACACCCACCAGTCTCCACCCCTGCAGCCACCTCTTCCTACCTCACCCTCATTGATGTGTATCTCAATAATTTGTATTTAAATAATTCTATTGATTATTGTAAATTGCATTGTACCTATAATTACTTTTCTTATTCTGTGAATAATTAGGGAAAATCAAATGATTGGAAATTGACCATATTGTGGCTGATGTGAGTAGATGTTGCTTGTTACTGCTGCTGCTCTAGAAATTGCTAGATAAGTTGATCTTTCTTGTTGATTATATCATAGGGAAATTTATCAATCCCATATGATGCATTCGCCGGCATATCTTGGCTAGTGGAAATTAAGTTGGCAGCATAATCTGCCACCCGACCCATATTTTCTGGGTTAGAAGGATTGCAGATTATGCAACCCTTAATAACCATAATTAGCTACATAAATTAGCTGATGGGAATTAAGTTGAAAATCATTTATATGGGAATGTTGTAATCTTGTATTTTGTAGTTGGGTTGAATTATTATTATCAGCACCAACAGCCTTGTATTTTGTTTGTATTGCTCGGTTGATCTGTTGGGTTGATATATTGGATCTTGTATTTGAGCCCATCGACCGTATAATGGCTTGTGTTGTTTGTATTGTATACGCACATATATAAGGCATATACATGATGTTTGTACGACACTTCTTTTGGCAGATTATACAGCTCGCTCGTATTTTTTTCTCTTTGAAATTCTCTCTCTCTCGACTCTTCTCTCTTTCTCACGAAAGTCTCGCTCGCTTGATCTTCTTCTCTGCTGATCTTCTTCTCGAATCTCTTTTTGTAAATCCAACCTCAGTTGTCATTGATTACAACTGTGCTCTGAGTTTTCTTGATCTTCCTTTGGTTTGATCCCTTAGGCTGATTGATCTTTTGTAGTCGAACCCTTCACTCAACTAACGGTCCGATGAAAATTTCTTGAAACCTATCCAGGCTTCATCATTCCTCATAGCCCTCTAGTGATATACAACCCCCCCGATGCATGCAGTCCTCATGCTGCATGTGCAGCGTGAGTGAATTGTTTTATCATATAAATTTTGGTACCCATATTAAATATAAGGGTATTTTGATAATTTTAGAAAAATAAATATTTTTATATTATAATTATTATTTTATCTGATATATTAATACGGTAATTTTGATATTATTCTTAGGTACAAAAATTTGACTAGCAAGACCTAATAATTTTTAGTAGATACCGCTAATTTTACGTTTTGCTGGAATTCGGATAACCGTTATACCCTACTAAAATGATAAATATTGTGTGATAGCACATTAGGATTTTTGGTGTATGAAAATATGTTAAGCATGAATTATTAAGATATAATTATGTGTTAATTATTATTATCATGAGAATCAATAAAACGAGCATGTTATCTGATGTAAAATATTTTTGGTACTAAAGTATGATTAAAATTATTCTAATGACTGAAAAATATTTTGTGTGATAAGTATATATAAAATAATAGGGTAAGCATGCTTAGATATAATTATGGAATAATAATTATGGATGTGTGCCCTATGGGCAATTTAGTCATTTTTAGTGTATTATGATTTTTATCCTAAAAATCATGTATAATATATATTATATGTTGTTGATTATGCGATCATATATTTTGTATGTTTTACAAGTGTATGATAGGGTTTTGTATGCAGAAACAGGTGTAAGGGCAAAATAGTTTTTTGACATAGCTGATAATTTAAATTACATGATAAATAATTAAATTATTTTATTTTTAGCCTTTTCACGATAAATTAATAAATAAAATGGATTTAATATTTAAATGGATGATAATCTAATAATTATTAGTCTTAGGGACATTTTAGTTATTTCGACCTAATGTGCCTAAATGTGAATAATTGGACAAAGGATGGCCTTAGACTTTTAAAAGGTTGATCTTAGTATTGACTTTGACCTTGTTTGGACCGTTGACCTTAGGGTTGACTTGGATAATTGGAAATAAAGGAAAAATGTATAAGTATGGAAATGAGCATAATTGTGTAATATATGTTATTTGTGATCACCTTATAAAATACTAATACGCAAAGTGGAAAACCTCGAGTTTGGAAATGGTTTCTCTCTAGGGGTAGCTACCCTAGAGATGAGGTAGGAGTCCTTGATTTGTTTGGGTTTCTAGTGTGTCGGTTATGCTTCATTAAGACCCTAATCTACTCTATAGGTGACCTACGGGCCCTATAGGGGGTATCAATACTTAAGGATTAGATATCCAAGGTGAGGAGGGTACTGTGTGCCTCGTGCATCAGTATGAACACAGTGTTGTTATGCCTCTTAGTTGGATGGTTAGGAGGGTACTGTGGTGCTTGTACACCAGTATGACCAGTGTACTTTTATATCTCCGGATTATTATTGTATCACTCTCGAGTAAATAAAAATGAAAATAATATGATTTGATTGGAATGATTACTATTGGATATTGGATTGGTTTTGGTAATAGCCTTCATGCCTACCTGCAGTTTTGGTAGTAGTCTCTGTGCCTACCTGTGGTTTTGGTAGTAGCCTGCGTGCCTACATGTGGTTTCGGTAGCAGCCTTCGTGCCTACCTATGGTTTTGGTAGTAGCCTTCGTACCTACTTGTAATTTTAGTAGTAGCCTTCGTGCCTACCTATGGTTTCGGTAGCGGCCTTCGTGCATACCTACAGTTCTAGTAGCAATCTCTGTACCTACCTATGGTTTGGTAGTAGCCTTCGTACCTACCTGTGGTTTCGGTAGCAGCCTTTGTGCCTACCTGTGGTTTCAGTAGCAGCCTTCGTGCCTACCTATGTTGGTATTATGTCTGTGAGCATACTTGTGATATTATGGATTTTATTATATTATACATGTAAGTATACATGTGATGATATGGATCTTATGACATTATACCTGTGAACATACTTGTGATGTTATGTGTCTGGTTGGGATTAATATTGAGACATAAATTATGCTGTGAAGGTTATAATTGTGGTGTAGATTTGGGTTTTAATTATTGCTTCATAGAGCATCTAGGGATGCTTAGTTGATAAGTGGTATTACGTTCTAAATGAACAATATGTAGTTTGGTGACTATTGCTTATATGTTATGATTATTGTGTTTGGATCATCTCATGTATATATTAATGTTTATACCATGTGATGTCGTGATGCCTTATGATTATTGTGTTAGGGTTTTCTTCTAATCATACTTTAATAGTATCTCTTGGTTGTTCATTTGGTAAGTTCAGTTGTTTTAGATGAATGAATATGAGTAGTATGTGACCTCGATAGAATTTGATTATCTAAATGATTATTGTATCTCAATCCTCATATGTGTATGTATATGTATTATACTATGTTAGCTGTATGCCTTGCATGTGTTCCATGCTGGTTTTTCATTTTAGTTTGGTACAAAGGGTTGCTCAGTACCGTAGTACTGAAGGGTTCATTTTCGTGGGCCCCTGCCTATTCAATGGATAGTGGACTTTGCAAGTTAGCTTCCGAGATCAATTGAAAGTTGTTAGTCGGTTTTGAGAGTGTAGGAATATCCGGTGTTTCTTTTGCTACCAGGTCCCTGATTTTAATTGGACTTTCATGTTCTCTTGTAATTTCTCTCTTGGGTTTTAGTAGATTGCTGATGTTACTTTTGACTAGCACCATACTTATCTATTATTCTTTGTATTCTGACTTTTGTAATTATGTAATTTAAGTAAAGTAATGTTTTAGCCTTAGCACTTAGTATAAGAATAGTAGATGATGACAGACTTATACTGAGTGTGGCGGTAACACTCATTAATTTTGTAATTAACTCTTCTGCAAAACGAAAATTTTTAGTAGTAAAAATGGGAGTGTTACAATATTAGTTTGCATACACGATTTTATTTTATAACTAGCTTATTAGATCAAATTTAGACCCAATGATTGAAATTTAGATCTTGAAAATGTCTACGCATGGAATAATAAAGGAATGATTGTATAACAGACTAGTAGCATATGCATTTCTAAAGTTATCTTTGCATCACTTTTGGTATACCTTACTGACTATCGTTATGCAAATTTGTTGAGTCACAATCCAGTTATTAAAATTTGGATCACAAGTATGATAGGCTTCATATTCAAAAGTCTTATCACTCATATTTTTATTATAATTATGGTCTTCTATATAGCGATTCCTACTAATATTAGGAGTTTCCAATTAATTAAATGAACTATTATCATTAACAATAGTGTAGCATGCATGTACATATAGTCCCTATGTCGACTAAACTTTCGGTTACTCTATATCATACAGTTCATATGTCGATGTAAGATCAATTAATTTTTTTTATTTAATTCAACTGGATAAAATATATAGTGTTAGACTGCTAGTTTATATAAATGATAATTCTTCATATTGTTCTGCATATTTTGTCCTACCATTTTCTTTTATGAAAAGCAGAAACCGATGTTGTCATTTGCTTTAAATTAAGCCTAAAAATGGTATCTCTCCTTAGATTATTATGTATGGGTGGCTTGTCTAGCCTATATTATTCAAACTCATGAAATTTTGAAGCATGGTTGCCGGCGTTGATTAACTATAATGAGCTACAATAATTATGTTTCCCTATCCTTGGGATGCAATATTTTGCTTCTGGTAGTGCAAATATATTGTTAGCATTGATTGTAACATAAAATTTTAGTTTGATAAAAAAATATAATTACTAGTTAATTAAATTTTACATTATTTATTAGTTAAATAATGATAATTAGGGAAGTGGACTATCATGTATTTATTGACAACAAGTGAGGTGTAATTTGGTTTGCTTGGCAAACCATGAATTTTTCAAACATGGTCACCTATATATATGTCATTGGTTGAATGGTCAACTAGTGGGACCAATGAATTGAAAAATGAGAGTTACTAGCAATCGATGTTTGTGTGCCTATATTTCTATCAAATTAATCTCTCCCACTTTACCTTTTCTATTCTAATATTCATAATTAAAATACTATCATAACATTTTTTATTTATTTTTGTTTAAAATTATTAGATATTATTAATTATGATATAAAACATACTAATATTTTTTTCTAATACAACATGCATAATAATAACTATATACATTATAATCTAATTATACACATAATCTAACTATAATAATCTAATATCTGAATTATACAAAATCTAGTGAATCAATTCTACAATACCAAAACACAATAATCTAATAAACCAATCAAACCCTAACTACAATAATATAATTCAAAAATTATTTCTATTTAATTAATATACCAATTTTTACCATAAAACAAAATAAATAATTAATAAATATACCAAATTAATGTTATAGGGTTGCTTGGCAGGGGACGATGACGATGCGATGGCGACATGATGGTGCTCTAGCGGTGGCGTAGTGGTACTCCAATGGTGGTGTCTGAAATTATATATAACAAACCATTATTAGCCATTTTTAAACAAAATAATACTTAGAGACAACATATTAGAAGTATACAAACCTTCAAAATTCACAAAAACAGAGAATAAAGATGAAGATTGAAAGGAAAAATGGCGGAAGGTCACGGGGTTATACTGAGAATGGAAGAAGTCGAATGAGGACAACGACAAAATAAGAACTAGGCCTCACATTTGGGATATATCTAATTCCTAATATCGAAGATATGTATTATCGGTATTAAGTCCGAATAAAATAGACGACTTCATTTCCCTCAGCCAAAAAAATTGATAATCTTAATACCGATGATAAATCATCGGTTTTAAGAACGACAAAATTAAATGGTGTCGTTGTCTTAGGACGGGGAAAATTTACTCTTAATACTGACGATTTATCGTCAGTACTTAATATTTTATTATTACTCTATTCCTTGACGACATATTTTCCTCCTATTTCGATGGCCAAATTTTCTTATTATCGAGGATATATCGTCGATATTAAGGACAATATCGTCAATAATAAGATTTTCAATTTAATAAAAAAAATTTGGAGAAAAATTTTCCTCCATGGAATTTTGATGAAATAGATTTCTTAATACCGACAATAAGTATCGTGGATATTAAAAAATAAATCATCCTTTTTTATTCTCTTGACATTTTAATTAAAAAAAAAGTGTAAAATTTTGGCATCACTTAATACTGACAATATGTATCGTCTGACTATTAGACTATGATACTATACGACATAGAGTCCATCTGACTATTAATACCCATCATGCCGAAGGAGCCCCTGTTGGATGATTTGTGTTTGTCACGCCAAACAGGAACCGCCTAATAATTTATACCCATCACGCTAAATGAGTCTCACCCAAAATCACAAGACGTACTCGCGTGGGATTAGTCGATATAGATTCCAAGGCTCGATCTCTAAAAAAATGCCTTAACTCCACCTAAAAATTAGTTCAGGAGTGGAGAATTGATACATACACCTCACATATAAACCATCAAGATATTCCCTTGATTTTCACATAAAATCACATCAAATAATAATGTAACTCAATAGATCATGATATATATATATGTTTCCCCTCCTACTAGATAGGGCTAGAATAAGGGATATTACACCAATTTTGAATTTATTCGGTTCAAATCACAATTTGATTTTGTTGATTTCGGGATCACATAAACTCCCCAACTTTATATATCATTAATGTTTTAAACAGTATCCCCTCCATTTCTAAATTAAATCTTTTTAGTTCAAAATTTTTATTCTAAAAGTAAACTTCTTTAAAAAAAAGAAAAAAAAAAGAATTTAGTGTCTATTTTTTTTATGTCCAAATTTTCTTTTTTCTTTCTTTCTTTTATACATTATTTGTCATAGTATTTTTCAACTAATGGTGTGATTGTCATATCAAAAGTATATTTATTACCTTCTAAAATAATATGTAAATTCAATATTAAAAGTTGCATTTCCAATTGTCACCTTTTGATATCCTCTTTACAATTAAATAAGTAAGAGTGTTAAATTTAATATGAAAGTATACTAGCAGAAATAGATTAAAAAAAAATATGTATCTAAAGTTCAATATTTCTTAATAATAAAGAAAAGGGGGAGTATCAAACAATCAAATAGCTCATGCTTCCTGGAAATGCAACCAAATTGCAACTATTGCATTTCTATCACAATTGAGTAAAAAGAGCTTGAAATACATAAAATAAAAGAAAAAAAATATTAGAATATATATTAGTTTGAATACGCGATTTTATTTTTACAAACGGCTTATTAGATCAAATATCTAGCAAACAAAAAATCCTCGGTGACAGTAACATCCTCAGGCGGGGATGAAAAATAATCGTGTACCGATGTACGATACGACGGAAGGAAGGAGAACGAAGAAAATGTAATATATATAAAAATCTGTCGGCGTGGTAAAAAAAAGCTGTTATTGTCATTGGAAGGAATAAATTGTGGAGTACCGTTGGGAAGAGGGGCCAATAAATATCGCGAGAGAATTGATGACGAATCTGGTGTGCGCCGGTGACGAGAGAGCTCAGAAACGGGACAGAGAGAGGGGTATAGAGTAGGGCGTAGGGGCACACTATAATTTGGAACGAGACACAGACACCTAGCAAAGCAAGAGGAGAAAGGAGATGCATGCTCCCGTCCTGCGTTCGGAAGCACCGAGTTAGTAGGTTAGCTAGGAATGGAACGGATGCAAGAACAACGCGTGTGATGGGACCATTGGTTACCACCGCAAGTCGGTTTGAAACAGCGATTCTTATTGTACGGAGTACAAAGAAGATAGGACCAATATAAAATATATGAAGGGAAAATTAAGGAAGAAGACGATAAAAATAGAGCAGTCAATGGCCGTTGCTATTAGATAGTTTGATATATTTAATAAAAATAAATATAGTAAAAATAATATATATATATATATATATATATATAATTAAAAGAAAGATCGTGACTAAAAAACAGCAAAAGACTTAGACCGGTCGGCAATAGCAAAAACTAATAACCCGCTAAATAAATATGATGATATATATATCTATTATCTATTCAAGTGACGTCACGGGAGAAACATTTTCAGCAACCAGGCACGTACGCAGAGCACCGAAGTTAAGGATACATATATTAGTATTATTATTATTATTATTACAGGAAATAAACCATATCTCTCGCTCTTTACACGACCTTGATTTCTTAATTCGGGTTAAGTGATACAACAACATCCATGGAAGGAGAGAGGAAAAAAAGAAAAAGAAAAGGGGCACATAGTACTTTGGCGGAATTCTATAGAGGCGAGGCCGGACCGGGCCGGGAATGAATTCAGAGTGCGGAGCTGCTTTTGAACGACCCAAGAGCCTTGGCGCCGCCTCCTCGCAAGATGAACTGGTGATAGAAGGCTGCAATTGCGGCTCCAATGAAAGGTCCGACCCAGAAGATCCACTACACAAAAAAAATAAAGAAAAAAAAAAAGATAAGTAAAAAATGCTAGACTAACGGTAAAAATAAAAAAAAATGTAGAGGGGAAAGGAAAACATATATATAGCGAATTAACTAAAAAAAAAAAAGACAAAAAAGAAAAAAAATTATATTGTAAATTACTGACTTGGTCATCCCAGGCTTTTTGTCCGTTGTAGATAACAGCAGCTCCAAAACTCCTAGCAGGGTTGATGCCGCAGCCATCAATGGGCAAGAGGGCCAAGTGAACGATAAAGACGGCAAACCCAATTGGAAGAGGTGCCAGTACCTAAGAAAAACCATAATCGCCGTCGGTCAATTTAATTCACCAATACTAGTACTATGCAGTATGCAGAAAAACCATAATCGCCGTCGGTCCAAGATCTTAGCTGGGTGTGTTCAGCGTTCGCATTCGGCGATGATCATATGAAGCACCGACGAAGTCGCACACTACTATTGCGTACTCCCCATAATAGCCTTAATTAAAACCTTAGGTTTATCTTGAAAAATATATATATGGGTCCTAAACTACTATTATTTTATTTTATTTTTCCTTTTATTAATTCTTGAAACGACGGATCAGTACTGCGATCCATGAATGATTGATGATCCAGTCACTCGATGTAATAAAGGGGGCCGAACAATTAATTCTGAAGCAATCAGGATGCGTGAATATTTGAAAATCAAGCCACTCAAATGTAATCAAAAGGGTGGGTTTAACAACGATTCATTGTAAAGCAAGAGATGAACCTCTAAATATACTCCTCTGCACCTTTTAGGAATCGTTCGTCTACCGTTATTTTCGGGACTTATCACATCAGAATAAAACTGTGAGTGTCTATTTTCAAACTTTGAAAAAAAGTAAAATCCCACTGCTACATGCCAAAAATTCTTAAAACCTGCCTACCCGTAATAAAAATAGCTGCTTTTTTGGCCTTTTGGGACGACGATCTCTTCACAATCGTCGGATGTCATTACAACTTTACAAGCGAAGTAAACACACACACTCATATACACTCACACTCGAGAAAGCACGCGTCCAAAAGAAAATAAATGAGACTTCAACCCCCTACCCGGCTACCCCCACCCCCTTTTATGGTCAAATTTAAAGCCTACCACACGTCGACCCTTGGAGAATACGTCACACGGATTGCTAGCACAACACTTCCGCCTTCCCCCTCCCCCCACCCGGGACACACATAATTGTGTCAAATTTTAACTTTTCACATAAAAAATTACAATGATAAGAATAATTTAAATTATTAAACTATTTCTATTTAAAATACTATTATTATTAATATATGCTATTCAAAATATTTACAGGTCACATCAGACGAAATAACAACTAAAAAACATTAATTTATTTTATATTAAATCACCGCTATTTTATTTCGCTTAAGAATTGTTGCTGTGCATATATATCATCATCATCATCGTATATCCAGCCCCAGGCATTTAGAATGGTGAAAAGGACACAGATATCTCATCTCTAATCTTTCCATAAACAAATAAATAAATAATTACTCACAGGAATATGGGAGTCCCTGGCGTTACGTTTAGGGTCGGTGGCAGAGAAGACGGTGTAGACAAGCACGAAGGTACCGATGATCTCAGCACCCAATCCGGTACCCTTTGAGTAACCATCGGATAAGCCGTTGGTTCCGCCGCCGTACTTGTCGTAATACGCCTTCTGGAACGACTTGGCAAGACCAGTCCCACAGATGGCTCCCAGACACTGAGCCACCATGTACGAAACGGCTCGGACCAGCGACACCTTCCGCGCCAGGAACAGACCGAACGTCACCGCCGGATTAATGTGCCCGCCTGTATTTGTCATTAAGGGAAAAAAATTAAGCTATGTAGCGGACAGATGGAATTATTTTATCGATCGCCCTCCTTAATTCCCTTCTCTGTAAAAAAAAACAAGCTCTGAGGAAAACCAGCAAGCCGCGGAATAGAGTATAGATAGAAAAAGATGGCGGGGAGGACTGTATAACAGAGGTCACACCGATAGATAAATAATATAGTAATTCCATAAAGGGAATATTCACAAGGATTAATTTAATTGATCAGTTAGGAGGAGTGTACTGTAGCTACCTGAAATACCAGCAGTGCAGTAAACAAGAACAAAGATCATGCCACCAAAAGCCCAAGCAATGCCTAGAAGACCAACGCCGCCGCACGGATCGTTGGCGTTTTGGTGCTTATACCCAATCACGGTCAGCACGCCTACGTAGAGGAACAAAAGCGTAGCAATAAACTCCGCAATGAACGCCCTGTAAAACGACCACTTCCCTAGCTCCACCGGATCAAAGAATGGCTCCGGTGGTGGATCATGGTAGTCCTTGGCTGAGAACGAACCTTGCTCTGCCGCCGCCATGTCTTTGGCCATAAACCGGTGAGTGCTGGACGCAGATCCAACTCTAGTCTCTCAGCTTAGCTGCCTAGCTCAACTGCCCTGCAGGGTGCCGTTTCGTTTGATTGGAAGGGAAGACTACGTACTACGTACACTTACTGCTGCAAAATTAAGGAGAGAGGTGGAAGTGGAGGTAAGGTAGGACTTAGGAGGAGGTTATATGCCCCTTTTTGGGCTCGCGTTCGTAGTTATGGTTATGGATGGGGGTGGAACGGAATGAGGAGATTAATTGAAGTCGGAGATGCGACCGTATTAATGTGAGAGAGGGAAGAATGGGGGCAGGGGGAGGGGTGGTATTTATTGGGGAGAAAAAAAATGGGGCAGGGCATAGGGGGCCAATCCATAGGGAGGGCAGTTAGATCAATGGATGACAAAGGTAGAGCGGTACGTGACGTTTGAATAATTCCGTTCCCTTTTAGTTTTACTAATATCGTACTACTACAGACCAAATATTTACGCAATATAAATTTGAAATAATAAAAAAACCATTTATTAGGTACATAAATATAAATTATATAAAATTATACACTACACGTAAATTTAACTAATTTTTTTTAACCGCCTCATCAATTTTTAATGGTACAACCGTTTTTATTCAATTCTAATCGTTTTTAAACTCCTAAAAATAAATATTTAAATTATGGTGAATGGTCTAACCGTTTTGTCTCTTCATTATTCGGATTAGATAGTTCGGTTCACTTTTTAATACTATATTTTCAACTATCAATAATACTGACGTTTGAAAAGATATTAATAGTTAGTTGTTGGTTGTAATTATTCATTATTTTATTATAATTAAATTTTAAAAATTTTAAAAGTAGCATTCTATTTGTTATATATTTATTTTATTTTATTTTATTATAATATAAGGTATTTTAAAAAAGATATACAGATTTAGTATTTTATTTCTAATTATAACCTTTTTAATATGTATATTAAAAAATAACATGTCTCTTATTATAAAATATATTAAATATAAATTTTTAAAAATTATGGTGGAAATATAGCCCGTTGAATATATGACCCACAAAGAAAGATACTCTTCCCGCTTCCAAAGTTGAGTTGGAAGTCCAAGTCCAAATTCTAGTGTCTCATATTATAAAATATATTAAATATAAATTTTTAAAAATTATGGTGGAAAAATTGCCCGTTGAATATATGACGCACAAAGAAAGATACTCCTACCGCTTCCAAAGTTGAGTTGGATGTCCAAGTCCAAATTCCAGTGTCTTGTTTTTGGTCCCCCCACGCGTGAGCTTGCAAGTGGCACCAACACTTGTTAAAAAAAATATTTCTCAGCTATTTTCTTCATTTCCCGCATGCTAGGTTAATTCAGAATGGAATTATGGAAGCGAAGTAAACTGACAGATTCTTCATGTCGGGCCAAAAACAAAAAACTGATATACGTTGCATATATAAGAGAATGAAAGCAAAGAAGAGAAAAAACACACATTATTTCCATCACCAATGTATAACTATTTTGATTTACCTAAAATATTGCGTTGATATTTTTAACATATATCATTAATAATATATGATCGTTTATCAATGTCAACATAATAATCAAAACATAAGTGGTGTATAATTAAGATTGATTAAAAGATTTAAGAAAATTATTTATATAAACAAAATACAATTGCATTAATGCAAGTATATCATTGAGAAACTTTATAGTTAAACGTATATAGTTTAGAGTAGTTTAATGATAGATAACCTCATGAAAAATTTCTCAAAAAGCATATTATAGTTACCCACTATCGATGATGGGATGAGGTTTGCACATAGTCAATGTTAGGATCGAAAGTTATAATTATTATTATTAGGTGAGTCATATGAATGAATGTAATTAATTTCGATGTTGGCCACGAGATCACTTGTAGTTATCGAAATATGCAACATGGGAATACTTATAGCTATCAAGATGTAAGTCATGTGACTTCACGTGTCTATATATTTAGATGTACACTACAGGACTACCTGTTGCTATTAAAATATGTGTCACGAGACTACTCGTAACAAAATATGTGTCACGGTGAAATGCACATGTACAATCGTTCCTAACTCACGTGATATTCCACTTTAAGTAACTTATATCCTATTAATGATTTCAATCATTCAAATGATTTATTTAATTAGAGTTTAGGGACCCCACTATTCTCAATTGGTGGAACGATATCAATAAATACAACCCTAGGGCATAAATCTTCTAACCACAATTATTATCTACTGAAATAGATAGGTACAACCCCTGAGCATAAATGCTGCTGGCTACTATTATCTCCCGGTGGAAAGGACAGATGCCCCTGAATCATATAATCTTTCATTTTTTATGATTAATACTTTATTTAAGTTTATTTATGTCAAGGTTTTCATGCAAAAAAACAAATAAACATACAAGGCACATGTCCCATTATATCCTCCCAAGGACAAGCCATATTCCCCTACAAAAACCTTAGTTTTATGAGTCTAGCATAACTTCTTTCCCAGTATTCATTTCATCACCAAATTCTATAACCATCCTTAAAATATTATTATTGATAACATACCCAAAAATAAAGGTTTAACTTCAATGTATTACACACGCGATAATATACTAACTTTAGGGTTACTATTTTCATTTCTCACAAAACTATAATTTCACAATTTAATCATAACTCTTCTCATAATATCCATATAAACACAAAATTTGATATAAATTCTCAAAGTCTTATTATTGACATCATATACAAAAATTGAGTTCCAAATTCCACATCTTACACATGCAATAATAGCTTACCACTAGAGTTACTAATACCACTTAAAACCACTTTTTTCATTTATTAAATTTAGGTCGTTCATATTCACTCCAAATTTTCCACATAATATACATAACCTACTTTGAACCAAATATCATATTAAAATACCCAACATTCCATTTTTAAACCATACTGACCAAAATGCCCCTAAGATAATTAAAATACCCATTTTCCACAAAAATATTAAGAATCCCAATATGAATGATTTTTCAACCTCCTATACATTCTATTAGCATAAAAGTGTATAGCCACAATTATACATAGGTACTACACATCACGATTCACCTCAACCAATAATATACACAAACTCATACTTTCCCAACACTTACCTTTTTCTTCCAACATACAACAACACATATCATATAACATCATTATCATGATAATAGTTTCCATAAAAAAAATTCCAAACATAATAACACAAACAAATATAAATATTTTTTACATAAAAGCCCTAACTATGACATGTATCCTTACCGAAGTGACTCCGATCTCTAAGTGATTAAGACCTACACTTCCTCCTCTTGTACCACTAGGGTATCACCTAAAAGTAAATGAAAAAAATCCACAAGATTAAACTTGGGAAAAAGTTAATCTAGGGGAAACTAAGGCAAGGGAGAGTAAGAAAAAATAGAGGCAACCAAAATTGGAAGGTTTGGGCTGAGTGGTGCATGGTAGAGGCCACAACAATGGTGCAGTGACAGTTAAGGGTGGTGGTGCAGGTGGTAGTATGACAACATGAGATATGACACGAAAAGACTATGGTGGTGTGGTCAACAATAGAGGGAGAAAAGAGGACAAAAAAGGTGGGGATTGGGGTTATGATTAATGATAAAGGAGAGGCAAGAGAAGAGGAGGAAGGAGAGGAAGGGAAGGAAAGAGGTGGCAGTGGTGATGGCGCTGGTAGTGACAAGGTAGGGGATGTTCAAGGCTATAGGGCACAAGTGAGAAGAAGAGAAAGGCCACTGGTAGTGTGGTGATGCTGGGTCGACCAAGCAAGGGAAGGAGGAAAGGAAGGAAGGGCAAAGAAAGTTTTTAGGCGACAAGAACAACAATAAGGGTGTGAGGAAGAGAATAAATAAATAAAGTAAGAAGGTTGGAGGATCTCAATGGTTGATCGAATTAGAGGATGAAAGGAAAGATGATAAGGGATAAGAGGGAAGGTATGCTTGTATATATATATATATATATATAAAGGTTGTCATGCACAAATTGGAAAAAGGGAAGGGAGAAAAAGACAGGGATAGTCAGGCTTTAGGCATGCTAGAGAGGCAATTGAGGTAAAAGAAAATGGTAGAGGGTGCAAGAGCTGGGTTGGAAGGGGTTGGTGTGGTGTAGAGGGTAGGCGACGAAAGGCTATACAAGGGCAGGGGTTGTAAGGTGCATAATTAAGAAGGGAAGGAAAGACAACGGTACAAATGAGCTGAATGTTTCGTTTGATTGAAAGAGGAAAGGGGGAAAGGGAAATGTAGAGGGAGGTAGGGGCATTAACATTGAAAGGAAAGAAAAGGAAAGAAAGGGAAAAATGTGTGGGGTTTAGGCATGGGCCTGGAGAGAAGGAGAAAAAGAAAAGAAAAGGTGGGTTAGGCCAACATGGTGTGGAGAAGGGGAAGAAAGGAAAAAAAGGAAGAAAGTAAAAGGGGAAATAAATGAGAGAAAATAAGAAAAAGAAAAAGAAAAATGAGAAAGGGAAAGGAAATTTTGTAGGTTTAAAATTAGGATTAGGTTTAGATTTAAGTTTTTGAGATTTAATCTAAAATTTGTCTATCAATTATCTAGGTTAGAATTAGAATAAAGAAAAGAAAATAATATAAGGACCTAGAATTTAGGATTTAGATTAGGTTAAAATATTAATTATTCAGGATTAAAATTTAATAAAATTTTGGGGCATTACACTACTCATAGGTATCAATACATGCGTCACATGACTACTCATTTATGGCTATCATGGCATACGTCACAGGACTACTTGTGATTATCATGACATGACCATAACTATCAAGATATGGGTCTACAATTGATTATGGATAATTTCACCAATTATAAACACCCGATTTATTTTTTTCTATAACTGGCATTTTTTTCATGAGCTTATAATTCACGAAGGATAACAACTAAAATTTTTATGGTCAAATGTTTTAGCCACTGAATTTTACTTATTAGCCATGAAATTTTTGTTGCCCTATGTGAATTTTTTTTAGCGGAGACAACAAGAAAAAGAACAAGAACAAAATACTATCCCGAAGCAAGACTGCAATGTTACATCTGATAACCCTAAACGCTTTGAGCCAAACCTAAAAGTTGCTACCACTACCAACAACATAAAAGGTCCTAACTTGCCAATAATAATAAGGTGATCATGAAATGGAAATGCTACTATGAAATGTGCTAACTAAAAAATCTACTCTAAGCATGAAAAGGTCTCATAAAATGCATAGACTAAAGGTATACACAATCATGCTTACATATCAATAGTTCACATTTGATAACAATAATACGAAATATATTACAAGCAAATCATGCATTTACTCATCGAGGAGATCGATACAACATTCAACCAACAATTAATCCATCAATCCAAACTCATATCAAAAGGGAAATAATGGAAAGTAACCATCAAGCCATACTTGAACCATTTTCATAACATAAGGGTAGTGTACTAGAACAACTATTAGTCCACCACCAAAACCAATTCCGTTTGTTAAAGGATAGAGAACTAAGATAACTACCAAACCATCATATTACTACTTATAATTATAAAAGGGTAGTGCATCATGAACTACTAAACCACACGCAGATATATTATTTATTTTTAATTACTCGAGGGAATATAAAATGATCTAATGGTGCTGACATGTTTCAATCACATTGGCTCATAGGGCAACACAATGCCCTTAACTTTTGTATACCATAAACATATAAAGTGCACCAATTATATTGGTGCACCAAGACAACATTGTAACCTCCATTTCTAGACACCTAATCATTATGCATCGATAATCTCTAATAAATTCAAAGAACTAAATACAATATATATAGGACATTTGTCAAAATGTTGAGACACACAATAGAACTACCAAATCAAATCGAGGGCTAAACACTATCTTTAGGGTAGCTATCCACAAAGAGCCACCATTTCTAAACCCGAGATATTCTACTTTGAATATTAATGTTTGATTGAAATGATCACCAAACTCACGTAAGCACATATGAAAATAACTTTACACTTAACCATTTTAAATATTCTTATCTCAATTCTCGAAAAGGTCAACACTAATATTAATGGTCAAAGTTAAAGTCAATGGTCAGTTATAAGATCATCATGTATCCAATTATTCCATACAAAGCCACATTAAAACATAACTAGCCCAAATTCCCTTTTAGGGTAATTGCTCAATTAATTTCCATTTTAATACCAACAATAACATAATTAAATGAAACATAAGACATAACTAAATAATATTAAAATAATCGTTTAACATAAAGTTACTATTATGGAAAAACATAAAGTTACTATTATGGAAAATTTTCTAAGTGACAAAAATTATCATTTTGCCCTTAATTCAACTTAAACCCAATTTGCACCAAAACTTTAATCAAGCATATCTACCACACCCTATTTCACATGCTTATCATACATATCATACCATAACTCATACATGAAATTCATGTTATAAAGATTGTATGCTTACATGTAGATTGATAAAATATCCCTAAGGCACTCAAATATTAATTCTAGAATTTATATGCCTAAATATGCTCAAACTCTCACTAATTATATGTCAAACATTAAGTATAAACACCTAATGAATACAATGGAATACATATCATGGCATGAAAATGTTTTAGATAGACATAATTGCCCTTCTCGAGAGCCATACATGAATTAACACCCATTATTTCATGATTTGAATACTATCCTATGCTCAAATTCACATATTTAAATACTTATTTTTAAATACATGGAAAGAAAACATAATTAGCTTGTTTTCACATATTCCACACACACACACACATACACACACATGGTGTACATGTGTTTCATACTTATCAATAAATTTCCACAAAACACATGATTTAGGATAAAAATAATTCTAGCATGCTTCACATAAGATCATAATATACCATAGCTCTTGACTCTTAGCATAAAACCATGCTTCACAACCATACACAAAGCCATAACCTACAAAGAGAAGAATTGTTTTACCATGCTTCCAAGCTAAGCAAAAGGAGAAATAAGACCCCTTTCCAAAGCTAGATTCAAGATCCACTTGAATGCCCTTAAAACCACAATAGTTACCATAAGAACATTTAACAAAAAACGTAAATATTAAAATATCCAAAGGAAAAAACATGCCCTATGGAAAAGAAGGATAACCAAGTATAAAAAGAAAAGATGTGAATCTACATAATTAACCAAGAATCTAACCCTCTATACTTATTTAAAAATAATTAAGGGCTAGATAAAAGTAATTAGAAAAGAGGAATAAAAACAAGATGAACGCCAAGGATGCGAGAGGGTTGATTAGATCAAAGAGCAAGAGCAATACAGAGAAAATATTCAAACAAGAGGAGAGAGCTCAAAGGTTGAAGATGTGAGTGAATGAAAGTGTAATGAAGTACAAGACACACTTAAATTTCTAGCCAAAGGAAAGAGAACGGGGTAACTTGCAATATACATGAATGGAGGAAAGGTAGTGGAGTTTGTAAGACGAAGGCAAGGTGGTGTAAGAGTAAGTATGGGCAATATAAATGTACTTGTGGATGAAATTTTGGTTGAATTAATGAGATAAGGTCAAGATGTTAGAACATTTGATCATAGCATTATAGGAAGAAGTGTACAAAACTATATATCTATATTCATTCAAATATTTTTTCTGGATATCTGCTCCACATCTTTTAGACTGGAAATCTAAATCCTGAATATCTAAAAGATACGAACTAGATATTGGCCAAATTCAGATATATTCAATATTTGCATAAAAATACTATTTTATCTATTTTAATAACTTTTGCAAGAATATTTAAAAAAATAAAGATTATATATTAGTTAATATCCATTCTTATATTCGTTTAAGTGTCTTATTTTATCTAAAATAAGTATTAAAATATTATTATAAAAGTTTAAAATATAAAAATAAAGAAAAATTAAAAACTCAAAAATACAAAAACACAATATTATGATTTATTCTTGAAATAATTAATAAAATATCATATATGTTTTCTAATCAGATAATCTAGTTAAAAATTAAATATCATAAATGATACATATCATTTTGATTAAAATTGGATAGTATATCTTAAATGCCGGATTTGATTTTTCAGGTATTAGATTAAATTTTTAGATTCCATATTATTCACACAAACCTAGTTATATGACGTGATATTATGGTCAAACATGGATAGAGATGGTCAACAATGATTTTTATATAATTTCAATTGGTGGAAAGTCCAATAAATAGGCATTAATTTGGAAAATACCAAATAAATTTTAAAAAATTGTGAAAAATTAGAGAAATATGTGAAATAGATTTATGAACCCAAATTAATTAAAAATATTAGGAAAATAAAGTAAATATGAGCCAAAAAAATTCAAAATAGCACAAAAATCACAAACAAATAATGGTCGATCATCCGCCACACCCCTTGATGCCAACAACTCCCTACCACCGCTTCCAGTTATCTAGCCACCATACTCGGTTGATTGTCAACCACAAACCCTAATTTCTAACATAGTTTGACTTTAATTAACATAATAAGCTTTACCCCAAAATTAACACACGTAAAACCAAACATAAAACATACAATATTCTCCAATAACTTTTATAATTAATTACATATAAAATACCATGTTTATACTTAGGATTTCAATTAGGATTAATTATTAGTTGGGTATTAAATTTATAGGTGCCATAAAATAGTTAGAGAAAATATTGTATTATTATCAATTACATGTTCAAATTATTAGTTCAGTCTATTTATTAATATTAATGGTTTAAAATTTGTGGACAACGGTAAAATGATCAACATATCGCTATTTCATAATTTTAATTCTTAAGTGCCCTTCTCATAAATTTATTGTTTTTTATCATCATTATTTACGACAACCGAAAAGATGATTAGCTTTTCATTCATGATTTATGGTATAGAGTATGTTTTTTATTTGCTTTTTTCTAATATTAATTCTCTTAAAGAAGAAATAATGTTAAAATTATGTCTAATAGGTTTTCTTTATATTTTATTGGGTTTAAGTATATTAAGAACTTTGAGATCATAAGGATATCGAGCTAGTTTGCATACTTCAAACCAAAAAATACAATAAAAAAATATTTATATAATGCATATCCATATACATTAGTTTAGATGTTAATTAATTACTAAAAATAATATAATTAATGTATTAAATATAAATATTATATACTTTGATTGATACTATTAAATATTATTAATGTTTTCATACTTTTGGTTATTATAGCGAGTGTCCTGGGACATTCGTAAGAAGATGGAAAAAAAGAGAGATGAGAGAACGAGGTAATCAACGGAAGTAAATTGGTAATAATGTACTAACTACTAACCTTTCGTGAACGTAAAAGGAAAGAAATTGAAAGAAGCCATGTGCTGTCATCATGCTTAATTAACACTTCTGTGATTATTTTTATTTTATTTTGTTTTATTTTATTGTTTTCTTTGTATGCAAAGGAAGGATCTAATATTCGTTGACACTTCTATGATTTCATTGCTGCATGAAGCATTCTGAAATATCTGCCGCAACGTTTATAGACAGATTGATATTGCTATTGTATATATATACACGTATCTTATCTTGTTGAATGACGCTACGGTATAACAATAGTCATATTCCCCGAATCATGATAAATGAAGGTTTATAATAACAATTACTATCATTAGGAGAATGTTGTTATATATATTTAATTGCAGCATCTTTATGCATTCAGATTGTCATGCAGCTATTAGCTAGTAAGATTCCGTACATACATTGTATGGAATTACGAATTAGATAATAAATAATCATATCTCAAAAAAAAAATACTAACAATACTCGTTGACACTACATTATATAGGAAGTCAATGATCATAATATACGGAGACTATAATTGGGTCCCAAGTTAAACTAGTGTTAGCTTATCTTACCTTCGTCACCCACACACCACAAAAAAATAAAAAATAAAACCTTACACTTAGCAAAAAAAAAAAAAGATGCAGATGAATTCTAATTATGTCAGACATACTTACGTTACCTCTAAAAAACTTATATTATCAAAAAGAAAAGTTATTTAATACATAAGTTTGTTTCTTGTTGTGTCTAATTGATTTTAATGATTCCATTATATTCCTTAGCATGTTTAGGTAAGAAATTCATGTTTAAATTATCTTCATATGAGCATAATTAACATGGTTTAATGTTTCTTGAAGCTAATGATGCTCTAGTCCTCTTTCTTTGATGTTTTGGTCTTAAGGTGATTTGCTGACGACTTTTTTGTTGTCGCTAAAATCTAAAGATACCATGATAATTGTTGGTTTGTTTAGATAAAGTTTTAGGTTTAGGTTATTTCCATTTGAGTATGTTTATTATGGTTTAATTTTGATTGAAGTCTAGCTTGTTCTATTTTAATTTAAAGTGTCATTGAATTTCTTTAGATCTTCAAAGTGTTGTATGCTAATCATGGCATAATCTTAATATGTGGGTTTACTTATTAATTTTAAACATTTTTAATGGTTTTTAGATGTTTAAGTTTAATCGTGCTTTTACAATAATAGTATTTCAAGTGTTAAAATTCTTTAATGTTAATTATGTGTTGATGCAAATAGTATGTCTCAAAAATAGTGATTTAATGATTTTACATTAAATAGTGATTTTTTATAATAACTTGCACCACCATAAATAGTATTTCTTATTTCCCTTTTTCTTTTGTTTTCTATTTTTCTTTTCTTCTCCTTTCTTTTTCCTTCCCTACGCCCAATCCACTTTCCTTGTCTCTTCTTCCCTCCCTGTCTAACCCAACCCAATTTTCTCTTCTTCCTTCTCTCCCCTAACTTACCTGTCCAACACATCTTCTTTTCTTTTCTTTCTTCCTTGACTAGCTAAACACACCCCAACCTTATATATCTCCTTTGCGTAGTTGTGGCCTTAGAACACCCCAGCATGCCCAACCTACAACACCCGAACACCCCTTGCACTTACCAACCCCGCTTTCCTCTTCTAACCAAGCACACCCCAGCATGTCCCCCTTGCATGAATTGTCTTTCCCCTTTTCACTCTACATACCCCTACCAATAACCACTCCTCTACACTCTACTTGTCCCCTATCAACCTCACCTCAACCCACCTCCCTCACATCTTCTCTACGTCAAACCATTTTTACCCTAATCCTCACCTCTCCAGCCAACATATAGATACATGCATACAAACCCCACTCCCTTCCATTGTTTGTGCAACCAAAAAGTCCTCATCAACTTGCAAAAAAAAAACATCTAGGTTACCTACTCATGCAAATAAGCAACACCCATGAGAAGGATGATTAGTGCGCTACGTACTGAGTTAGATAGCCATACAACCAAAGTAAGGTTACATGAGAATATATTATTCCACATAAGAGAATAAACATACATACATGCTAACATAAAGTGATGCAAGGTAAAAAATTATTCCAAAACTCAATGTTAGATATGACCATAATCCATACTTTTATTTATGTTGAATTCAGAAACCCCACTATTATTAATCTATTGGAACATATTGAAGCACTTCTCAGGTAAGAACACATCTAGGCTACTATTATCATTTAGCAAAACAAATTTAATATATAATAGGGCAACACACTCTTAAACACTATTCTTAAACCAGTTGAACTATTTGAAGTGCCTCTCAAGGCAAAACAACTGAGCCACTATTATCATTTGGTGGAATAGACACAACACCTCAATTCTGACTCCTGTAATCTTCCATTTTAAGTGATTAATATATTATTAATTATTTTATTATCTCATAATCATATTCTCTTATACATTGAGTTTAGGGGACCTACTATTCTTAATTCGATGGAACGGATTAATGCACATCTTATGATAGAACACTTTTGAGCCGTTATTATCGTCCACTAGAATAGACACACAATATCTCAACACGTGATCTTTCACTTTAAGTGATTAATATATTATCCATAGTTGTTTATATTAATATCATAATGCATGATTCATGTAGATATGCATAGCACATACCTGAAACAAGTAAAGCCTAACCACATGGTTATCGGGGCAATCCCCAAGGAAAAGGTCCATAATTTTCCTAAGAAACTCTAATTTCACAAGATAAGCATAATTTCTCCCATAGGACTCATCCCGTCACCAAATTTAGTGTGCCAACCTGAAATAATATGATTAATATTATACTCAAAAATCAGGGTCTAACATCTTATACAAGCAATAAGGATCTTTCTTCTAGAATTACTATTTATGATTCAAGCCATCTTCTCATTTTATTACCCTTATGCTACTCATTATTATCCGAAATATTTTGAGTATCATACTTAGCATATTTAAAGTCTATTCCCCTTTTAGAATAACCAAAATTTCACATTTAACTCTTATTAACTAAAATTCCCTTATCTTACCAAAAGCCTCAACTCTCATATTAAATAAAATGTGTCTTGCTCAACCATATTTTGATCGCATTACTTATGAAATAGTTTATAACAGTCTTAAAACCTACCATGCCAAGATTGTTTCCATATTAAATGACTTGTGTCTTAGTAAAATCTCATATCCCTTTTACTTATACTCCATGACCACAACTTCAGTTGCTAGTTTGGGATTGTTTCTCACACAATCAACTTGGTATGGACTGTTGAGAAATCCTTATATAGGTGGATTAATAGGAACATTATGTGTTAGCATCAGTTCCATGACAATGCCCCTAGTTGGGTGTCTACATTTGTTTTGGCCATTTGGAAGCTATGGAAGAATAGAAATAATCGAGTCTTCACCAACTAGGAAATTACCCCGCTTGACCTTTATCATGCTAGTTAGCACATAAACAAAGTTGACTGTGTTTCTTGGATGATGCTAAAGGAGCTTGCTTCACCAAAAAATAATTATGTCATTAGAGAAATTCGATGATCTTACCCAAGAGAAAACGTGATCAAGATTAACGTTGATGGGAGTAATAAAGGCAACCCTAGGATGATTGACACTGGAGGAGTTGCACAAGACCATTTAGAAAGATGCCATTTTGGTTTCTTTGCCAATGTGGGGTTCAAGCATGCTTTTCTCAATGAAATATGGAATATATATATATATATTATGGCTTTCTTCATGCTCAAGATATAGTGGTTACAAGAACATAAACTCAGTTGGGTGATTATACTCTAGTTGTGTGTATCATCTGCTCTAACTATTCATGTTTCCACTATTTCTTCACCATGATTGATGATTGCTAATAGCTAATGTGTTATTTTGACAACTTCTCTATTAGTCATATTTATAGAGAGTCTAACTATGTTGCGATTGCCTTGCTAACAAAGGGAATTTCCTTGATTTTGGCCTTTATATTTATGACGTTCCCCCTTGATATCTTCCCCTAATGATGTTTGATAGAATAGGTGGTTGTGTATAGGGGTGTGCACCGAATTAGAATCCGATTAAGGATCAATTTTTTTTAATGTTAGGATCGGACTAAGATCAAATTGGTTAGGACCGAAATTAGTAAATTATATATATTTTTAAGTAAAATGTTAATGAGATTATGGGTTAGATCGGAATACCAAAGTGGAACCGGTTAAGGACTGTAGATTTTTTACCTTAAGACCGAAAACTAGATCAAAAACCATAATTTCAGTCCAATCTTAGATCAAAAAATTAATGTATAGATCAACTTTTGAACACCACTAGTTGTGTCCCCTGTCATTGTGCTAAAGCTTTGTAAGTTATAATTCTTATTGGAATAAAATCCCTCCTCTTCTGATAATAAAAAAAAAGATATTAAGGTACACATTTTAATCCTCCCTCTAATATTCCTAAATTCTCTCTAAAACATGATCCCAATAGGGTTGTATTGTATGTCCCTAAGCAACCAAAATTCGCATGATATTTTCATGGAACTATCATAGTTTAGGGAATGACATGGTGATTCAAACTTTGCATTCCTTCATTAGATCTACAAAACCGGATATTATATTTATGTCAAAAACTAAATTTAATCTCACTTCATCTACAAGAATTGTCCATTATCTTGGTTACCCTCATCATCATATTCTACCTTCCATAGGAGAATCTAGTGAACTCATCATGTGTTGGTTGTAGAATGTTGGGAATATAATCTAACTTTATTAAATGTAAAAGGTAGCTAAGTTGTAATAATTTTAAATATAAAGGTACTCAAATAAAATTATTAAAAAATATCAAGTATCTATAAAGTATTAGACCAAATATTAAGAGGCCTAAATAAGATTATCCTATACCTTACTAAATTTTTACTTGGTGTATAGAAATTAATTTCGCACAAGAAAAATATATATGCCTTTCTTCCATTATGTACCTTTTTACCTCGTGTATGTGTGTAATGGTGGTAACATGTAGTTTCTCCCAACTCCCCACAAAACAACAAAAATAAAATAAAATAAAAGATAAATTATATTTAGATGTACTAGCATTTAGCATAATATTTTATAAGTATCCTTTGTTTTGAATAATTTCATTTACATACCTTCACTTTATAAATTATTATCACTCGGTTATATTTTTAATCAATAAAATGAGATTATGTCAAGTTTAGTGTACTTAGGGTATTTTTTCATAAATTAAAAAAAAAACTATTTTTAAAAGGATAAAATTTTGTTTGAAAAAGTCTATTTTTTATCAAATCTAATTTTTTTTGAAAATAAAAAAAATTCTAGAAATTCAAAAGGAAAATATTTTTATTTAAAAAAAACGGCACTGCTTTTTGAATAAATTTTGGATTTTTCAATAAATTTATATAATTTTTTATAGTTATTATCAAAAAATATCTCAATTATAGCAAATTTAACCTAATTTAATTTTATTAATATAAAATATATTTAAACAATAATAATTTAAAATATATAGGTACCTAAATAACATTATTTCATAAAATATGAGACACATATGAAATAGTATGCTAACTATTACGATGCCTGAATAATATATATCCTAAAATAAATTATATAGAATTCACCGGACCTTCAATGGACGGAGACAAGCGGGAGGATACTATATCCCTTCCGCTGGCGCGGACGATGGGGACGGTGGGGATGTAAGTGTGATGAATGACGAGTCTGACATTTATCATATTACTTGACAAAGACGTAAATTGGATATCAAACAAGAGAATATATTTTTGTATTTGAAAATATCTTGGAGACTATTAAAATTTCTATTTGAATTATTTAAAAAAAAGGAAGGAATAGTATGTCATATGATTCTGTATTTTGAAGAAATGAAACCATATACTGATGTCATTTTGAAGATTCTGTATATCCATATTTTTTAAAAAAAAATGATACTGTATATTTTTTTTAAATAATAATACTGTATAATGTACTTTTATATTTAAAATCAGTCATATATTTTTTATTTATAGATATTACTGGTATTTAATGTATTAATAATAGTAATAAAAAGTAAGGATATATAATATGATTTTTATCAAAATACGGACTATAAAGACTTATTTAGTATGGGAGTAATAAGGATGAAAATTTTTATCATTTATTTTATATTTTTTATATTAAATATTTTATAATAATAATATTTTTAATAAAATATTTATTTTAAATTAATTTAAAATTTAAAATATATATTCATTCAAAAAATATATTTAATTTTAAATAAATTACATAAAATACAAAAATAAATTTTTTAATTCTATTATTCTATATCAAACGGCCACCAAGTCTTGCAGACGGTGGAACTCTCGGGACGCCTAATCAAAGCAAGAGCATGCGGCAGCCCCCGCAATTGCGCCATAAAATAACAGGACGGGAGAATAACGGACGCATGATGCGTACATTTACATACGATAGGACGACGGGGCGCGAGAGTCCAAAGAGTGGTTAGATAAAAAGCTTGATTTCACATGCAACGGTTTTGATTCAATAAAGTTCAGTCGCAGGAGCGCGGAAGACAAATCAACGAGCCGTTTAAGAATCGGTAAGCGTGTCGGAAAGAAATAAATACTCCCACTCCCACTATGCAGTAAAACGGAATCGGTAATTCGCCTTTTGGTATCAAGGAATCGGTAAATGAAAGCGAGCTAAGTGAAGCGCGGATGGAGCAATCATCGGAGGAGAATGAGTCGTCAATCTGGATTAGTAAAATAAAAAATAAATAAAAATTGACGTATCACAACACATATGACATACCCACTTCGAGTATTGCTAAGTGGAGGATCGGTAAAGGCATGTTTGGTCAAGGATTTTGTCACTTTTTTGTTTTTTTTTTTTTGTTTTTTAAAGCCTTTTATTTGTTTCTTATGGAGGCTGAACCACACCTATGCTACAAGAAATTAACATCACACGAGACTCGGTCACTTGAGTTAGAGTTTTAATAGGAAACGGCGTGCTACTTGTTATTTGTTTGAATCCGCCTCGTTCTATAGCGATTAGCGAGTAGGTCGGAGGAGCATCATTTCATGCCCCCACTCCATATCGGAATTAAATTAAGGTGGCTAGGAGCTACTGGTTAGCAATTTGTAGTTTTTTTTTTATAGGGTTTAACAAATTTGAATGCTATCGGTCTTGTTTCGTCTCTCTCTCCTAAGCTCGAACAATTTGGCTCCTTCTGATGAGGAGGTGGTGAATCGAATGTTGGGCCGCTGAACAGTTGAACTTGGACGGTGGAAGGGACAAGGATACGTCAAATCGTCGGCCGAGCCTGCTAATGCACCGAAGGGTATTCCATGCACGTGAAAACGCCGCCAAATCTAGCACGTGAAAATGCCCGACCTAGCTACATAGCTACATTTACCGTGAATTAGAAGTGTAGAGTTGGCGATTCGTGTGGATGGGTCTTGTCCGATTGGATTATAATGGATCCGATTGTTTACGAAATCATATTATTTGTAGGCATTTTTTTTAAAAAAATCTTGCGGATCATTTGTAGGTTCTTTATGAATATTTCAAAATAGGCTTTTTGGACAATCTAATCTCACCCCAAATAAATTAAAACGAAAATAAATCCATCATCATTTAAGCACGAAACTGAGTAATCGAACTTTTCAATTTGAATCCTTCCAATACAACATTGATTATTATCAATTTAGACGTATGTCGTTAGGGTCTACTCTCCAATCACTTGTTTTCATGATTTGTTAGATTAAATGATTTATATCAATAAAATTTTAATATTAATATGCATAAGTAATGAGACTAATAATAATAATATATTAATTATAGCATTAATAATAATAAAATTTTATTTCAAAGGAACTACTAAATTGTATTTACCGATTCATCCAAACCATTTTCCCTAATTTTCTATAAATTACCTTTTCTTCAAATACCCTCATTCAATTTTCATAGCCACTGGAGAATCCTTAGATTTCACAAATGTCATATCAAACATGTTCATTCTCTAGCTTAAACACAACTTATTGAATTATTCATTACCCTCTTCCCCGTTCCACTACTTACCGACATGTGTGAGAGTCTCTTTTTCTCTTTGAATGAGAGCTCATTTCTCTAGCTAGGGTTTTGGGAATTTTTTTTCTCATTCAATACACGGTGTGGTTGTTAGTGATCTCTCTCTCTCTCTCTCTGTTTCTCTTTCTACATATATCAATGGTTGCAATTGATATTCTTGCTCATTGTTAAGATTTCCTAACTTGTGTGTCAAACGTTCCACCACTTTGTCTTTTTTTCTATGGGGTTGGAGTAGGTGTTTTCCACCACTATTCTTACATCCGTAGAATAGTCTGAAGCATCTCTTAAGGCTAAGCACACTTATGTCACTATTATTTTTCGACGAAACGGACACAACACATTGGTCCTGACTTTTGTAATCTTTTTCTTTAATGGATTAATGTCTCATCCATTAGTACTTATTTTATAATCATATTATTATTTACATTGAGTTTATGACCCTACTATTCTTAATCCATTGAAGCATACCGATGCACCTCTCAAGATAGAACATACCTGAGCCACTATTATCATCTGGTAGAATGGACCTACAATACATCGGCCCAACTGACACAATATTTCTCTTTATGTGGTTAATGTCTTATTCATAGTTGTTTATATCAAGATCATCATGCAAAGTTCATGTAGATATACATAACACATAATTGAAAACACATAAAACACAACCACATACTTATTGGGGCATTCCCCTAAGAAAAAGGTATGTAATTCCCCTAAAAAATCCTAATTTTACAAAGTGAGCATAACTTCTCATTTTATACCTAATTTTTTTTAACTCTTATTGATCAAAATGTTCTTCTCTTACTAAAAACATCATAATCTCATATTAAGTAATTTGTATCATACTCAACCATCATTTAGTCTTATTACTTATAAAATAATTGATAATAATCTCAAAAACTTATCATGTTATGATTATTTTCTATATTATCATCAAATAACCATAAATTTGTTTTTATTTTTATTTTTATTTTTACCTTCTCTCTTTAAATAGTCTGTCTCTTTCCACAGATTTTCCTTTCATAAAAAAGCTGTAGTAACGTGCCATTAACATTTTCAAAAGTTTCCGAAAGGCAATAACAAAAAATGAGGATGATGTAGAACAATCCGGGATCTTCCGTCCTCTTTATGCTAAGTATGATGCGATACGACTCTTTCGTCTTTTACCCCGCACAGTGCGTATAAGGCTTTCGTTTTCATGGTTTGGGGCGGTCTTGTGGGTCATGACTCACGACGCATGATTTCGTTCCTGATAGGGGCGTTCCTCTGTCGCAAGGTATTTTCCCCGACTTTTTCGTGTCCTGTGGAATGGATCCCATGTAGCCAGTTTGGCAGACGAAAATTTCACGTAATACGGCCTTTTTATTTTTGACCGGGCTATACGGCCCCTCTTTTTTTTTTTTTTTTTTTTAATCCAATGTAATATGGTCTTGATGGGCGAAGCGTGGCACAAAAAACATCATATACGTACGTTAAAAGTCTATCATAATCTATAATGACGAACATAGAGTACGTTTTTGGATCAGCAGAAGTCAATAACCTTTTGTAGCGGCGATCAAATGCGCATGAACTAAGTAATACGTCATGGACGGCGCGGTGGCATACAAATCATGAATCCATGATTATCTATCCATTTCCATCCGTAGTGCCGTTAGAACTCATGGTCATGGGAGCCGGGCAGATTTTTATTTCTCAGGGTGTGGTTTCCCATCATATGATAATAAAATTTTTATATATTCTATTAATTATATCATTTATAATTAATAAAATATAAAAATTGATGTATAATTATTTTAACAATATATAAAGAGTGTAATCAAATAAGTAGGTAGGAAAAAAGAATTCGATCATGTAATTTACGTGATATTTATAATAGTAAAGTCGGAGGTTAAAAATCGAAACACGGTAGCTTCTAATTTAAAGCAAATAGGCTACTGGAAATTGAGTAATTTCATGATATTCCTTCGTCGGCCCAAGTAAAAGAATATGGTACCCTAAAACATCGTGAAAGCTCCCGAACTCCGGAGCAATCTGAACGTCCGACCACGCCCCCCCTCGAATTCACGAGTGCCACCGCCATCATCTGAAGGCGAGCCCGTACCTTCACACACCCACCGTCGTTACCATAGAACATGAAGAAAAGAAATAAATCGCGGGTTCTATTTTAATTGAGCCCGATGTGCACGGACCTCTTAAATGCTACTGGTAGTATGATAGCGGTCTTCTTGCTGCTATGTCACCGGCCGGGTTCGAATATCCTACCCTACCGCCATCTGCTATATATCAAAAAGAGCCTTAATTATGGTCCAATTTTTTTTTCTTTTTTTTATAATCAACTGAGCTGTGCGTCAGGAGTATGCCACCGCCACCATCCTAAGTTGGGAAGGTGGGGGTGGGCGTGCCGCGAGGGTGGGGTTCGGACCGACCATTGAGTCTCCTCCATAAATGGTGTGCTACGTACTTACCGTCTGTCGGACAACCTTTTTCCTTGAGAAATGGGGCGGGGGGGGGGGACGGGAGGCTGAACTTGTGCACTTTCAAACTTTGCGGTTCTCACTCGAGTCACTTCTCTCACTGCCCGTTGAAAAGTGACAATAGGGAAAAAGTACTGGCTAACTTTGGCACACCTGGGTAGCCATGCCACTGCTAGCAATGTGCATTATGATTATTACTTTGCGAGATTCTGTTAGATTTTCTGCTTTTAAAAAGTTGAGAAGTACTTGGTACTCTGAGAGATGCTGTGAGGTCACTGGCAGGACATCTTTGACGGGCCTAGCTAGCTAGGATACATGGCGTATACTCTGGAGCTGCAAGATATTGGCGATTCACACTGTCCCTTTCGGTCGATGCTCGGGTTGGGTTGGGTTGGGTGTAAAAATTATGAGAGATTATGACGTCCTTCGTGAAAATTATTTGTCGGCCTGTCTAATCGACCGGAACTGAAATGTTATCAGGTTGTTGGGTTTTGTTACTTAGTAAATAAGTTTTTATTTGATAGAAAAATATGATTTAAAATTACTTTTACTACCAATAATTAGTTTTGTTGTTTTGCTCCTACTATATTTTAAATTTATTGTTAGGGAATGAATTGAAATCCTAGACTATGGTTTGACTTATAATTTTATTTTCTTTATTTCGTGAGATTATTTCTTGACTCTATGTTAATTGCTATCGTTTATATGTATAATTCTGTCAAATATAGTTTATTTGGTGGATGCCTTGTTCTGGTTCCTCATAAGTGATAGTATGTAGGATTATTTGCCTGCTAGGTGACCATCTAAATATACTAGAATTTATATGTATAAATTGCAGCTAGGTTAGATAGCAATTCACCTAATCGTTTTGTGATTCTAACCGAAGTGGTAAAACGTTTCGATACGTGTGGGTCAAGGAAAGGAAATACAGCTAGACATGTTTTTTGTACTAGTATGGGTACTTAGATTGACAGCCTTCCACTTACACTTAATGCATTAAATCTAGTTAAATATAGGAGCCGCTTGTTGCTACTATACTGCTAGTATTTAATAAGGTTAATATTGACGCTTTGTCGTATTAATTAATTAAGGGAAGTAATATAAGGTGTATAGACCTACTTTTGGTATGCAACTTGGTCGATCTCCTTCTCACGATTAAAAGATGACTTAGAAATAAATATTATATTACAACCTAGTATAGTGGTGGATTTTTATTTCCCTAACATATTTCTCATATCTGCGGTTTCCCATTATTTTCATTATTAGTTTATTTTATTTATTTATTTTATTATTATTATTTTTATAACCCCCATTAATATTTTTCTTATTCATTTATTCTGTGTTATTTAGGATTTTTATTTTTAGTTTTAGTTTTAGTTTAAACTAGATAGATAGAGGTGAGCCCTCTCAATCCCCGGTTTAGAACGATACCCTTATTTACCAATGCTACAATTGACAACATGAGGGTTTGAACATTTATTCCCCAATTTTGCTTAGAGATAACCATGAGACACAAGGTAAGCCTTTGAACCACTTTGATTTTATTTATGATAACCATACTCCTTGTTTTTCCTCTTCTAGCAGGTTATATGGATCCAAGAGTGAAGAGAGTAATCAAATCACCTTGGATACATTTAATATGAAGCGTGATGCTCCAAAGGAGAGGTTATGTTGGAAGGACGTGTTTAAAGATTTTAAGATAGGAAAATATGTTCCTTCGATAGAGAGATTATCGTACATGGACATTGGGCAAAACATTCTCTCTCTACACACGAGCTTAAGGTTACATAAATGAAGCTAAAAATATAATTTTATATCGGGTAAATGGATGCAGGTACAGGTACGGATTTGAGGATCCCTTACCCATATCCATACCCAAACCTGGCAGATATTTTTCCCCTTCATCCATACCCATATTCATATCCATTTATCCATATCCGTTTACACATCCAATGGATAAAAGTCGTTAGATTTTGGGTAAAACCCATCTGATTGCCATCCCTACCTATAGGTCACCTATAGAATAAATTAGGGCCTTACTAGGGCACAACCGGCACACCAGAAACCCAAACAAATCGAAGACTCCTACCTTGTCTCTAGGGTAGCTACCCCTAGAGAGAAACCATTCCCAAACTTGAAGTCTTCCACTTTACGTATTAGCATTTTATAAGGTGATCACAGATAACACATATTGTACAATTATTCTCATTTCCATACTTATCCATTTTTCCTTTATTTTCAATTATCCAAGTCAACCCTAAGGTCAATGGTCCAAAACAAGGTCAAAGTTAACACTAAGGTCAACCTATTAAAAGTCTATGGCCATTCTATGTCCACTTATTCATATTTAGGCACATTAGGTCGAAATGACCAAAATGCCCCAAATACTAATAATTATAAGATTATCATCCTTTTAAATACTAAATCTATTTTATTTATTAATTCGTCATGAAAAGACTAAAATAAAATAATTTAATTATTTATTATGTAATTTACAAAACCCTATCATACATCTTTAAAACGTACAAAACACATAATCGCATAATCAACAATAGATAATACATATTAGACATGATTTTTAGGATAAAATCGTAATACACTAACAATGACTAAATTCCCCCTAGGGCACACATCCATAATTATTATTTCATAATTATATTTAAGCATACACACCCTATTATTTTATACATACTTGCCACACAAAATATTTTTCAGTCATTAGAATCATTTTAATCATACTCTCGTACTCGAAATATTTTACATCAGATAACATGCTCGTTTTATCCGTTTTCATAATAATAATATTTAACACATAATTATATCATAACAAAGCATGCTTAACATATTTTCATAGACAACAAATCCTAGTGTGCTATCACGCAATATTTATTATTTTAGTAGAGTAACAGTTACCTGAATTCTAGCAAAAACGTAAAATTAGCGGCATCCACTAAAAATTATTAGGTTCTACTAATCAACTTTTGTACCTAAAAATAATACCACAATTATCAAGTTAATATCTATCTGATAAAATAGTAATTATAATATAAAAATATTTATTTTCTGAAATTACCAAAATACTCTTAGATTTAATATAAGCACCAAACTTTTTAAAAATAAAACACAACTTGCGTTGCATGCAGCATGAGTCATGCACAAAAGAAAGGGGGTGGGTTACAGAGGTTGGTTGGTGTGCTGGGGTGACGGGGAGCTGCTGGAAGGATGGTGGTCTGTGTAGGCTACGGTGGTGTGGGCTGGTGGTAGAAGGCTGGCTTGACGGGTTGGTTGCGCTGGAGATGGCAAGACATAGGGAGGTGTAGGTGGATGCTGGGGTGGTTCTGAAATACCCCAAAATCCCCAATTTAGGAAATCATGGCCGAATAGGAAATTATTAGGGAATTAATTAAAATAAACTACTTTTAGTGAAATAAAAAGGAATTAATAGGATAAATCAAGAAGGAATTTATAAGAGTGTAAATAGGAGGAATTATGGTATTTTAAGTTAATTAAGGTTTTCATTTTAGAAATTTATTAAATACCTTAAATTATTGGAAATAGGAAGGATAAAATAGTTTCAAAATTAATATAAAATTTATAAATAATTTAATTAGAGAAAAATTAAAGGGGTTTTGTTAATTAAAATGAATTTAGGAAAATTCTCCCATAAATCCCTAAATTAACCTAAAAATAGAATTTAATTATTGTTTTGATAATTATACTTTATTAAATACCCCAAATTACCCAAATTATACTAATTAAGCCAACCACTAATTTTCCCTCTTTTTCCTTTTTCCCTTTTTCTTTTTTTTTCTCCCTCCTTTTTCCTTTTTCTTTCTTCCCCTTCTCTCCCTTATTTTTCCCCGGCCTGGGCCGGCCTGCCAGGCCCAGCACCTTTCCCCCCTCGCGGCCCGTTCCTCTCCCGCGCCCCTCCTTTCCTTTTCTCCCGGCCGGTTCGGCCCGCCCCATTTCCTTCTTTCTTTTCTTTTCCGCTGGACCGCCGGTCCAGCCTTCTTCCTCTTCCCACCCCGCGTCGTCTTCTTCCTTCGCCGCCTGCAACACGAAAGCCATGGCTGGGAAGGAAAGCCCGCAACAACAGCCATCGCTCCAGTCGTCTCTTCCTTTCACCCCGTTGACCTCCCTGTGGATGTGACCGATCAATTGCAGCCCTTCCCCGCACGAAAACCTCCTTCTTTTTTTGACAAGTCATGGCCTGCAAATCGCAGACCATGTGTCGGTGAATCTCGCCGGACAACCTAACCTAACCCTAAGCCCTAACCTCCCACTTGAAGCTCATCGTTTTCCCGTCCCAATTTCCCTATAAATAGCCCTAACCGTTGCCTTAATCGGGTTCGAAATTTGGAACCCAGAAAACCAGAGCCACACACCGCCCCACCTTTAGCCGCCCTTTCCTCCGCCTTCGGCCACCGTTGCCGCCTGCCCGCACCACCAAAATCCTCCCTGCACCGCCCTCTACATAACCAACCACCTTAGCCTCCCTGCCTTGCCCCGCACGCGCCGCCTTGGCCGTGCGAAATTACCCTCCCGAATAGCCTTTGACCCCCCAGACGCCACTTTCGTGCCGCCGGCGCCACCTCCACCGCCGCTTGCAGCACCACCATCACCCCCCCAAAACGACCGGCAGCTCCTGCTCTACCACCCTTTTATCCTGGTTTTCCCTCCCCTAGCCTCCACCACCATTTTTCCCCTCTCTCCCTTCCTCCACCACCGCGCCGCCGCCGCTGCCGCCACGCCGCCGCCGTCGCCACCACCTCAGTCAGGTTGCCAACACCCTGAACCCTAAAGCTTAAAAATAAATAAATAAATAAATAAAAATAAAATTGATTAATGATTTAATCTTATTAACTACTATGATTAATATTAACATTACCATTATTATTACTAATATTGTTATTATTATTAATACTACCACCCTTATTAATATTACTAGGACTCAACATTACCCTAAGGACTTTTAAGTAATGGTGTTAATTAACTATAGGGCCTTGTTAATCTATTACTATTATTAATATTATTATCATCATCATCATCATTATTATTATTATTATTATATCATTATTATGATTATTATCCCTATTATTATTATTATGCATTATTACCATTAGTGTTATTATTATTATTATTATTATTATGATTGTTATTACTATTATTATTATTATTATTATTATTATTAGTGTTATTATTATTATTATTATTATTATTATGAGCATTACTATCATTATTACTACTATTATCATCTTTTTATTATTACTATCATTATCGTTACTGTTATTATCCTTATGGTTATGTTATTATTATTATTATTATGGTTATTATTACTATTATTATCACTATTATTACTATTGTTACTATCAATGTCATTATTTTACTATTAGTGTTATTATTGTTATTAATAATATTATTATTATCATTAGTACTATTATTGTCATTATTATTATTATTATTATTATTATTATTATTGCTATTATTATTATTATTATTATTATTGTTGTTGTTGTTGTTGTTGTTGTTGTTGTTGTTGTTGTTATCATTATTATTATTATCTTTACTATTTTTATTATTAACATTACTATTACGGTTGTTATTATTGTTATTATTATTATTATTATTATTATCATTATCATTATTATCCTTATTATTATTATTATATCATTATTATCCTTATTATTATTTTGTTGTTGTTGTTGTATTTAACGCATCTATTATTTTATCGATTATTACTATCGTTATTATCCTTAACGTTATACTTTAATATTATTACCTTAGTATTTTTTTTATGCTTAGTATTGCCACAACTATTGTATTATTATTATTGTGATAGTATGTATTGTTATTATTGTTACTATCATTATTGCTATCATCACTATTATTTTTACTATGATTAATACTAGTGTTATTATGTTTATTTTTCTCACTATTATTATTATCGTCATTATTCCTATTAATATTATTTCTAGTACTCTTACCATCCTTTGTGTTTTACTATTATAATTATTATTTTTGTTGTTATTATTAATATTATTATTGTATATTATTATTATTATTATTATTATTGTCATTACTCCTATCATTATTATTATTATTGCTATTATTATTATTATTATTATTTTCATTACTACTACTCCTTCTTTTATTATTATGATTATCATCGTTATTGATATTGTCATCTAAATGGTTATGGTTGTGTTAGTATTTTATTATTATCGATAATATTACTATCACTAATGCCACTATGATTTCAATTATTATTATCATCGTTAGTATCATTATAGCCTTTATTATTCTTATTCTGAGTATTATTACTATAAGTAGTCTTCTTACTATTGTTAGTATTATTAGCAATTATTATTAATAATATCGAAACCCTCACCCTAAAACTCTGGATTTGGTAAAACCTACTTTAATTAGTGATAATCCGTTTAAGCTATCGTAAGAGTAGTAATAACCCTATTCTTTATGTATAAACCCCATCCTTAATATTAGCCTTGGTATTAGACCATGATAAGGGTAAGATAGGAATTTTGATAATTCCGATAGAGGGAGATTAACCCTAAGTATTTCCCTCTTATAGGTGAACCGGGTCAAACCCCAGGAGGTGTAAGAGCGTGCTCCAAGCCCGGCGCCGATTTAGGTAAGGGTCGAAGCTATGGCCTTGTGCTTATGTGTTGTAATATGTGGATGAATGATGAGCATGCCATAAGTTATGTGTGTTATGCATGTGTAGTGAATCATTCGTTTTGTAATACGTAGCATGGATAATGTGGTAATATGTGTGTGCATCGTATTATGCGAACATGACATGTGCTACATTGTTATTTGATATTGATGATATGACTTGATATGGCCCTCTAGGACATGCATGCTAGGGTTAGTAGCGTGGAATGATAAAGGGAGATTACGGAAATTGGACCCTGGGGGAAGTTTGCATGGGGGGATTAGAGCTTGCATGGGTATAATCCTTACGTTGAAAAAGGGGGATGAGGGTGTTAAGTGAGGGTTGGGAGAGTCCAAGGGATGGGTGGAAACTTGGGGGTAAGATATTACATGGGCCGGAGTAAGGGCGCCCAAGAGCCTGATTAGGGTTTGAGAGGGAATGGGTAGCTTGAAGGGCACCAGGGTGAAAGTAATCGAGGGAGGATGGAGTAAGGGTGTTGAGAGTGCGAATACACCTACATAAAGAACCAGTATGGGCTTTCTAAGTGAGGGAGGAAGTTCGGGGATGAAGAGGGGGGTTGCTTGTTGAGGAAGTAACGTGCTAGGGTTTCGGCCGGCTAGCTAAGGTTTCGACGTCAACTGGGTTTGTCGATCATACGCGAATCGGGGTGATAAAGTATTGTATTGGGGGACCTTCTAAGAAGAATGAGGGCGAGATGGAGGATGGAGTGATGTTAGAAAGGGGGTCGGGCCACCTAAGCCGATTAGGGCTCCCGGGGAGGAACCCTAGAGAGACAAGGACGTACGGAGTTAATGCCATAGGTGCTGAGAGGGTCTATAGCCTCGGGGATGGATGTCGAGTGTAAGGGGAGATATGGGTCCCAACATATGGGACGGTCCTTCTGGAGGGGAGAGGTAGCGCATTACCGGCATGCATGTCAAGGGCGTGATGTGACCTAATAAGACATAAATAAGACATTAATTACGTAAAGTGAAAGACTGATGAGCCCGACCCAGTCCGGTCCACCGGTTAGAATAGTGGCCAGAGGCGTTTTACCCTGGGTGTTTATTTCCGGTCCACCGGCTATAATAGTGGCCAGAGGCGTTCTGCCCTGGGTGTTTATTTCCGGTCCACCGGCTATAATAGTGGGGGATTCGGGCTCGACAGACCCAAATGAGTAAGTTAACCCATGGAAATGTACTAAACACTTACAGTGGAATACCATGTAAGGCGAGGCCAGTCCGGTCCACCGGTTAGAATAGTGGCCAGAGGCGTTTGCCCTGGGTGTTGATTTCTGGTCCACCGGCTATAATAGTGGCCAGAGGCGTTCTGCCCTGGGTGTTTATTTCCGGTCCACCGGCTATAATAGTGGGGTCCCCGTACTTACATGGATTAATGAAGAATGTGTGAAAATGACTTATCAACATAATGGGCCATAAGGAATAAGATACAAGTAAGACATCAGCTTTCCTCTTGCGTGTTATTGTATGCTATTGACGTGTCAAACATGTATCTTGTGGTGTATGTGTCGGCCTTAGTTCGTCTGTTACCTTACTCAGTACTGGACCCGTACTGATACTACACTGGTTGAATGGGTCCTGTGATGATCCACCAATGGTGGAGAGCAGACCTTTGATGCAGGTTGATCGACTACTAAATTGGGGGGGAAGGCTTGACCTGAGTGAGTAAGCGGTCCGGATAATCACCCTTCGGAAATTGTGTTGTTAATCGTACTTGTCTTTGGAGGTTACAAGTGTTGTATTTAAATTTTCAAGGTTTTTATCGTAGTTTGTGATTCCGTTATTTTAAGTACTCTGATATATGGACTTTTTAGATTGTATTTCGGAATGTAACTTGTGACTTTCGTACTTTGATTCCGAAAAACTTATGCTTTATGAATGATTTGTTCTGGTTCTTTCTTTCTAGCCTTAGCACTTAGTATCGGGTCGGTAGGTATGAATCGATCTGGTACTAAGTGTGGCGGTAATACCCCCGAATTTACAAGTTTATTTGCTTGCTTCCGCTAAACTTCTTTTAAATTTAACGAAATTTTTCAGTAGTAAATTTGGGGGTGTTACAAGTTCTGTCATGCAGGGAAGGGTGGTGATGGCTACTGAGATGGTAGAGGCTGCTAGAGTTGCGGCTGTGGTTGGTTGCGAAGTGGTAGGGCTGCAATGGGGTTAAGGTGCAGAGAGGTGGATGGTGCTGGAAGAAGATAATGTAGAGGGGAGGAGGTGATGTGGTGGCTGGTTGCAGAAGGATCGACGGGTTGCGGAAAATGTAGGAAGTGGGTGAGGAAGGCTAACACTAGATGTTGGTGAGGGAGGCTAGCAGGCTCGAGGTGGTGTGGGCAGGTTGATGGTTCGAAGGTGGAGGCTGCAATAAAGGGTGTTGGATGTAGAGGGAAATGGAGGAGGTGGTTGGGTGTTGTAGGGTGCTGGATGGTGGTGGACGGTTGCTAAAGGGGCTGCAAGGTTGGGGATCGACGTTGTTGTGAATGGGGAAGGTGCATGTAGGGAAGAATGGGGAAGGGAGATAGGGGCAAAGGAAGCTAGGTGATGGGGACTGTGAGGGTGAGGGAGGTTGGTTGTACGGGAAACAAACGGGGTAGGGAAAACCAAACAAAATCGAGAGAGGGAAGGGGTTGGTTAGAGTGTTGTTTCGTTAAGAGTTTATGCATGTGTATGTATAATGCAGGGGGCTATTTGGTTGGAAAAACCGAACAAAAAAAGATAGGAGAGTAGGGGCTGGGAAAATCAAACAAAATAGAGAGAGGAAAGGGGTAATGGAGGATTGTTTGGGTGCTAGGTTCTACATGCGTGTGTGTAGCATGTACATGTATAAAATAAAGAGTGCTATGAAGAAGTGATGGGTTAAGTGAGGTAAGGAAATGGGGGAGACATAGAGAGTGTTTAGGGGGAATGGACTGCACATGGTAGAGGGTTGTGTGTGTGAGAGAGAGAGGGTAGGATGTATATTATATATTTTTATTTTAGATTTAATTAGAGTAGATTAGGGTATCAAGTAGAAAAATAATTGTAAAAAAATAATCTGGATTAGGATAGTTAAAAAGGAACAGGAAGAGTAAAAATAATCCAGGATAAATTTTAGAAAATTATTTCAGGTTACAAATCAAAGATTATTAGTAAAATAATTGGGATAAGATTTACGAATATAACTAGGATTAAATTAAATAATTTAATTTCTATTAAATTTTAACCTGATTAAATTTATATCTAAATTGTCGTAATAATACGAATAATAATAACACTTTTAATACTAAACCTCCTAAAATAATAATTATAACTAATCATACGATTATTAATTTATAATTAATGTTTCTAAAAACAGGGTATTATAATTTGTATATCCAAGTATGTTATAATATTCATTTGTTAGAATTATAACTAATGAATTCAAGTATGTACTAGATATATGATTAGTCATAAAATTATCCATAATAGAGTGATACATCCTGACATTTGCTCTAGATGCCATACTGAGATTACTATATAAAAAAGTAAGTGCGGTAGTTCTCTATATAAAAAAGTAAGTTTGGTAGCACCCCATATATAACCTTCAACATAGTTAAGATCCTAAAGAAAGAAGAGATAGTACGTATTGACTTTATCGACTAATTTATCAACAAATAACGATAGATCGATCAACCATAATGGATACCTAATCGTTTTTGCATCGTCTCTTAACTAATATGATTGACATACATCTTAAAGCCATTTAAATGGAAGTCTGTCCTTTCAAGTCAATTCATTCACTTGCTCACTTCTATGCCAAACATAACACCAAATACATCAATTAGATAGCCACATGTGTTGGCTGTCATATCTAAATATAATGGATCACCATCAACTAATATCTCTAGTATACGATGTATGCCCAAAAGAGTGATTGTAATCTCACCCCATGGTTTATAAAAGTTGTTGGTTTCCTGCTACCATCTCTCAATAAAGATGAATAGAAGTGGCACATTGGCATGGTTAAATGTGCAGGTTGGAAGGTGTAACAATCCAGTTTCATGAATGAGAGTGATCATCCATTGATTAACGCTTTCAAGAAATTTTTTCAACACCTCTAGTCTAGTGTAGATCATTGGACAACCACAATCCTAAATAATAAAAGAAAAAAATGCAATTAACACATGATAGTTTACACAAAGAATAAGATAGAGTTATAAATGTGCTAAACTTGCCCTTCTGAACCATAAATATAAAGTGGCGTCACCGCCAAAACTTGTGATCAAATCACGAATCATTAGATTTCCAAGACATGGCCCAAGCAAGCACCATTCATACTTCAATTTTATACCCCCGTTCATCTTCACTAGCATCATCATCATCTCTATCATCACCATCATAATTATGTGCATATGTTGAGGAGGATGAATGATTAGTCATGTGGATTTAGTATGCTAGCAAATCTAATGATGATCTTGAGCCACCTACAACGGTCGTGTGGGCTAAGGATTATGATACACCCATGTGAGTCAGTATCGATGTTAGAAAATCTATACACTATGTAGATAATGAAACAACTCTATACCCTGAAATGTCTATCTCAGCCATAAATGATAGACGACCTACATAGTTTGTAAATATTAGGATGGAGGAGCCTAATAAATAGATCTTTGTTGTCCTGGAGTTTCTTTATATTTTTGTTGTTCCACAACTTCTTCTAGTTCTTTTTAAGCAACCTTTTTTACCTCATCATAGACCTCTAGCAAGAGTTTTTCCAAGTCTTCTTAGAAGAGACATTGAAACAAGTTGTTGTGTAGCATTTTTAATATGTCATGAGGAAGTGGTTATAGAATGACCCTCTATCCTATCTGGTACTCTATCTAATTCGTGACACATTTGAATTTCAATAACAAAATTATGTCAATTATACTTAAGTACATGAATTGTAGGTACATAATCATGATAGAATCAAAATGTAAACACATAGGTTAAAGTAAGCTAATCATTAGATATTATGATATTCATCCATATCATGATAGCCAAATAAATATATATAGCCAACTTTATAACTAAAAACATTATTAATCTATTACATTTTACACAAATTCCCATAATGTTTAATTTATTTTATAGGAATCTTAAAAAATGTTTTGAGATTTAAGAAAAGTTATATAATCTCGTAAAGAAATCCTATATTTATATTAATTTAAATAACAACTAAGCATTCATAAAATAAATATACATTAGCAATAATTGTTACTCAAAGTTATACACAACAAATTATCAAAAACACTATGATATAATAAACTCAGCAAAAATCATTAATAATCATTATAAACAACAACCCAATTATATATAAAGAATGATGCTTAATAAACTTAATAGACCTAATAAACCAAGTTTCAACATTAATAACATAGATATATAACACCTAATAAACTAAAAAAATAATCTCTGTCATAACAAGCCTAAATAATACAAACCAGGCTAAATAATGCAAATTGCTTCATGAAGTAGTAACGCCAAAATTTACCGCTCCCATTGGGCTAGAGACGACATAAATTATTGCTCTTAAGGGTATAACGCAGGTAGAAATTGTCGATCCCATAAGGTAGAAATGACAATAATTGTCAGTCTTTAAGCAACAGAGAAAAAAAAACAAGAATCATTCATGAAAAATGAAAATTATTAACACGACACAAAATATATAGTGAAGAGCTGCAAACATTGCCATTCCATGGGCATGGGGAACGACGGACAATTCCATTTCATGTGCATGGGGAGTGGCAATAATTGTCATTCCAAAGCATAAGCAAATACCATATTTGTTGATCCATGGGCATGAGCAATGACCATTCTTCCACATCCATGGGTAGGGGTAACAACCATACTTACTTATTCGTAGGATTACTGATCTATGGGTGGAGGCAACAACCATGCTTACTGATCCATGGGGCAAGGGCAACGACAATATTTAATGGAGAAGAGCACAAAGCAAAACCTTTTGGTGACTCCACTGTGCACAACCCTTGCATAAAAAAATTAAAATAAATACCTTCGTTGTTATTGATACTAGTTTTGAGATTTGAATAATCAAAGGAAGGAGGAGGGAGATGAGAGAATGAGAGCTAAGATATGGAGAGAATGAGAGATGAGATGTGGAGAGAAGGCACAGATGATTTCATCTTGTATAGGTAAGTATGGTAAGGCTATTTTTTATATTTCAATGGTAAATGTTGTTTGAATAGTAAATAATTATTTCCATATAACAATCACATTTTATATCTTCTTCCATTTTATAATTAATAAATATATACAACGATATATAAGAACATATATAATTAGGAAAAAAATTATTCCCAATCTTAAATTTAAAGTCATCAAATTTAAGGATAAGATGTAGATGTGCAAAAACTATATTAAATTTATGATCGCGTCAATAATTTAAAATGCTTGAAATTAAAAAAAAAAAAGAGGTATATCTAGCCACGCGGGAGGCAATAGCTAAAGGCGTGTGACACACAAGCGCTTGACACACCGCAACTTTAGCCTCATGTGTGGCCCAATGTTCGTCATTTTACCACTTTTCAGTGTACATTTTAGGATGATCTTACCGTAAGATTCTATGTGAGTTTTTTTTAATAAAAAAATAGACATTATTAGTAACCGTAATAAAAAAATTCTTATGCAAGTTATAATATTTATATAATATTAATATATATCTTGTTTATCTCTTTACCATTTTTCAGTGTATATTTTTGGATGATTTTACTGTCGAATTCTGTATTTTTTTTAATTATTAGTAAGCGTAATGAAAAAATTCTTATGTTAGTTGTAATATTTATATAATATTGAAGTATATTTTGTTTGGTTTTTTTATGTTTTAATTAATTGTTAAAGTCATATTATAAAATTATTTTTAAACTTATATGTAACTAAATGCGATTATATAAAATTATTAATTAATATTTATAAATTAATATAAATTAAAAGTTAAATAGTATAAAGTATAATTGATTAATGATGTGATTAATAAAAAAATTAGATATTGTAAATTTAAAGTAATAAGGTGGAGAATATATAATTAAATTTAAAATAAATTAATAATATTAAGGGAGATATGAGAAAAAAATACTTGAAAACATCAAATTTAAGGACGGAACGTCATGCTCTGGTAATAGACGTAACATACATGCAATGATTAGCCATCAAAATAACGTCATAAAATACACCCCCATCTTGGATCAATGATTTAAAGAAATCCGAGTACATGTTTTTTGTTTTTTGTTTTGATAAGTAATCTCTAAGTACATATTATTAATGATTAAATCAAGAAACAAACAATGATCGAAAAAATATCGCACCAGGCTACACCAACAACTGAAAAAACACTGGACTCCTTTCTAGCTAAAAGCTAGCCTTACTTTGCTTAACCCACTTGCTAAGTGGCCTTTTCAATCTATTAACACTGCTATAATAGTTCCTTTCATTTTCTTGTGTTCTATTTCAATCCACAAAATAGTCCATCTAACTCCTCTCTTATCGCCCCGCTGGCATTCATTCTATTTAAAGCAGCCCACACATTTATCACGAAAGGGTCGAAATAATAATTTTATTTCATAACACAAAATTGCATTTCTATTCATGTATTTTTGATCTTTTTATTTTACTTTTTACCTCAACATGGCTTTGAGATTTATGATGAAAGGTAAGACTTGTTTAGATTTATGGAAGAAATCATGATTCTCTTCGGATTATCCAAGACTCAACGACAACAATATATTAAAGAAGTGATAAAAATAATTCATCAATTAACGGTATAACCTGTAGTATAACTCGCTAGGGTCATGAAATCAATATTGAAAAAGATAATTTTAGCAACAATTTATTTATAGCATATCCATAAAAAAGTAAATTAGCCGAGTTAAAAGCTTGACTCAATTTGACTCATCTATTTATTTAAATAAATTGAGCTCAAACTCTTTTTTTAGACTTATTTATTAAAAGAGTTGAGTTTGGGCAGAAAAAAGTCATATTCGACTCACTTATAGCTTAGACTAATGAGTTCGTTCCAACTCATCTCATTAAATTATCGACTTTTTCTTTATTCATTTAGTTAAATGAGATAAACTTAAATTCTATTTTAGGTTTATCTTTTTTAAACAAATCACATCCGAGTCCATAAAAGTTCGACTCAACTCGATTGATTTAGGGTCCTACATATACATTAACCTCAAAAATGTCAATTATGAAGTTGAATAGGTTCGGAAGCAGTCCAAAGGCGGTTGCGGGCATAGCAGATACATACACATCAAGCTTACAAGTTGAAAGGCCTGCTTTAATACAGACACTCAAGGAGAAATTAATGCAGTCAAGAAAAATAAAATAGTGATTTCCCCAACTTGTAGTCTAAGCGTTATCAAACAAGTGGAAAAAAATCCCCTAACTAGCTAGATCACCCTACGAATTTGGCCGGCTTGGACTAGGAAACCTCATCTTTTACAATGAAACCTTTAACTACCTTAGGGAGGAAGGCTTTATGTTAGACCTCCTCATCAGGATCTCTTAAGAGAGTGTTTATAGATCGAGTGGTCCTTATTACGGCCACTCTACCTTTATCCACGTACATCCGAAAAGCACAAATATATATATATATATATATATATAATAGCAGCAGCGGCCGCGGTAGTATTAGTACTGAATACTAAGTGCTCGTTTGTTACCGGATAATAGGGTTATAGAAGTGAAAAAATTATAACATATTTTATATATTTTATATAATTTATTTAAAATTAAATATTTTTATTCTTATTAATATCTATTTTAGATCTTAATTTGATCTAAAATAAATATTTTATTAAAAATATATTTATTATTATTAAATATTTAATATAAAATATATATATAAAAAAAAAATTCGACCTTTATTATTTCCATATCAAATAAGTCCTAAATAGTACTCTTTGGCGAGCCCAATAAGGGGTAGATTTTCATGGTGGTGCTTTGCCAAACTACTTCTCACGTACCCAATTACATGCCTGCTCACAGTTGGGCCGGGCTATAGACGTTTTGTTTTCCTAATACTAAATGAAGTGATTAGATGGGTTCTGGACCTCTGGTCATGCTACTAAGAGCATGACTGAAAAATGGTGGGCCTTCTTAGCTAATTTTTAGTTTTTTTTTTTCAAACAAAAATAAAAGGTAAAATAAATCTCTCTCACTTTTTCTCCTACAACGACGCACAAACGGTATCATCTCAACGCCTGCTGCTAGCTTTCCACCCATTAAATTCATCTTCAGTAACTTATTTATTTTTATTTTTGTTTATTATTTTGGATGGAATGTGATCTATAGCATTTTTTTGGGCCTCACTTTTCTTTTTAGCCGAATAATGGGACTCTTCGATAATACCAATACTGAAGCACATTATTTATTTATTTATTAAAAACCCATTATTTTGTAGCAAATCCGTCAAAATCCCTTTTCCTGAAACCCCATTATTCTTGGTCTAAAACTTACCGAAGGTTTGCATGCGGTATGCCCTTAAAAATTAAATTTTCAGCATCTGTGTAGCTGCACTTAAGTAGAATATACATACATGTATGTATGTATGAATGTATGCATATCAGTAGCCTAGGTCCTAGGAGTTAAAGTTAAGCGATAGTTCCTTTGAACTGCTCGATGAAGTGGCTAATGATTGGTTTACTTTGTCTGTATAGTTTTGTCTATCTATTTACTTTGCTACGTAAGGAAAGGTCTTTGCTGTGGTGGTAGTCGGTTAATAAATATAAAGATTCTTGTGATTGTGGGGCGTTGTTTTGGTTAATTATATCTATTTATGTTCATGCTCTTGTCTCTTATGTTTTTAATTCTATTTCTTATTTGTTGCTGTCATAATGTTATCTTCTATTTATTTATTTATATATTTATTTTTCTTATGCTTCATTATTATTACCATTGTTACTTTATTATTTGACTATACTATTAAGCAGTTTTTTTTAATTAATATTACCAATTTAGCAGCTTTATATTGGCGAACAACATCCTAATTAAAAGGAGTTCCCACTTTCGATCACAGCCCCGGCCCCCCTCTCTCATCACTTGACATATATTAATACACGGAAACAAACAAACAAGATGATGAAGAAACATGTCATTAGCTATTAAGCCAAATTAAATTAAAGAAAGAATAAATAGAGAGAAGGGCAGGTAGCGGCAGGAAGGCATATACATGTATATACATAAAGGTGTTATCGCAAAAAAAAAAGAAAAAGAAAAAGAGAGATAAAACAGAGTTATTTGTTAATTAACATTCTCCAATTTGAGCCACAAGATTCAATTTTATGTATTCTACCAAGTCACATGGTGATAGGTTTATTAGAAAAAGAATGTATTGAGTTTGTTTGCAGGGGGCTCGTGGTGGTTGAAATTCATAGCTTTGTTGTCAACCTCATACAATGATATGGCAGCTTCGAAATTGCATATCGGCCGCAATTTCGTGGAATCCAAGTCAGCTGCTACACAAAAATACCGAAATGTGATAGGAAGAAAATTCACACTGATATCGCCAATATATCGGCGCAATATTGGATTTTGGCTAATATTGTTGATATTACACCAAAATATCGGTAACCCTACCAAAACTATAGAAAAATTCAAAAACTATATACACCATCCATGGTGCCTTGCGACCTTGCCCTACCCCCGTCCCTCAACACCGAAAGTAACCTATCTAACGAGGCAGTCATTGAAAGTGAACCGCAGCAGCATAAAGTAGAAGTAGAAGACAAACTAATGAGATTCGGCCATTCAGGACAATAATTTACCAACAGCAGTAAATAACAATTATTGATCAATATGTTTATAAATATCGACATCATAGAAAACAAATCAGATATAAGAAGGAAAAAAATACTAACCCTAATTCACAACTAATTCGGCGGTGCTTGGTTCGTCGACAGTCGACACCTTCGTTATTGGCTCTAGGTGGAATTTACTTCTGTCACTTGGTTCTGTTCGGCTGTTTGGTCGTAATCAACGAAGAAGCTAAGACTCGTAACTTGGAATCGAAAAGTCTCAGGCTCGAAATAGAAGAAATCAGAGAAGTGAGTGGCCAGTTGTGGAGAGCGGCAAGTGTGGAGTGGTGAGCGGAGAGCAGTGAACCCCGAGCGGGGAGTAGCTGCTGGCAAGCACGAGTGGTGAGCTTGGATTGGAAGTGTGGGAACCGAGAAGAACTAGGAGTCTAAGAACGGAAAGAGTGACAAGAGTCTGAAGAGTGAAGACTCACCGAGACTCCGAGAGAATAGATAAGTGATAAGTCTTCAACAATATACTCTCGAGACTTTTGTAGTTTTGTTTACTCTCACCAGTCACATAAGAGTTAGTAATTCTTATTTAGTAAATATAAAATATTTAAATGACTTATGCTAAACTATGTTACTAACATGCTATAATATTATCTATTTTTTATTAACCAACTAACTAGTCTACTTAACTTATGCTATCTACTTTTTATTAATTAGCTATTACTTATTAATTTAATAATATACTAATGTGTTGCTATTTTTTCATACTACATCTATGACTTTTTTAAGTAAAATATTAATACTTAGTCTAGTAATAATATTATATTAATAATTGATTAAATTAGTATATGTATAAATTAATACTTATACTTGTTATAATTATAATTTATCGTTAATATATGTAGTTATGTACATGTAGTCATGTACTATAATAAATTAATAATAATTTATTATTAATAATTTTATACGATTACTGATTAGTTAAGTAATTTTAATATTAATTAAATTAGTACATGATTAAACTTAATGGATTGAAAATAAACAATTGTTGTAGTGTTAATTTATTGTAAATTTGTATAAATATAACATAACAATAATTTATTACCAATAACTTTAATATTATAGATTAGGTACCAAAAAAATCAATTAATAATAACTTAAAAATGGCTCAGAGTAGTAGTGTTTATTTAATATTAAGAAGAGTTAGATACTTAGATTTAGTATACACAGTATTTTCTTTATTTAACATATATATATAACAATTTGAATGTGTTTGTGTTATATTAAAAACTCATTATCACCTATATAATTCTATAAATAATTACTTTTATAGTTCATTTACTAATTATAGCTACCCTATATATTTTCATATATATTATCACTAAACATGTCTCGTCGAACAAGTGGTGATGATAATGCTAGTGGCCATGGTATGATTAGAGATACTGCATGGAATTTTGAAGAGTCTGTAGATGGAAGTCGGCCAAAAATTAAGTGTGTTTATTTTCGACAAAGTTATTAATGGAGGAATTATACGACTAAAAGAGTATTTAGGTCATGTAAAAGGCAATGTTGCAAAATGTGATCAAGTGTCAACTAATGTACGAAGAAATATGGAACAAATGTTGCAGCAAATGAAAAAGAATAAGCTGAAAAAGAAGATAAATGATATTATCATTGAAGGAGACATTACAAGAATGAAACTTGGTGGTGATGAAGAATACGAAGAAGAAGAAGAAGAAGATGTTCATGTGACTTTAAGGAGGAGTAGGTTTGAAGTGGATTTAGAATATGAATAAAACATGTATAGAGCGAAACATCATAACTATTATCACGAAGGTGGAAGCAGTCGCCAAAAACCTTCTCGACCAATGGGTCTATTATCTAGCTTAAATGTAAGAAGAAGCCAGGGTTCATATAAACATGTGCCTTCATAGACTCCTGTTGAAAGATTGGCAGCTATGACTATTTCTTTAAAAAGAGAACATCAAACGAAGAAATCGATTAAAATCAATACGGGTACGAAGGTGTATAAGAGTCTTAAAGGAAAGTTAAGAAAGGCATGGGAAAACTAGATTACTCATAATAAAGTACAATTTAGTGCAATAGAATCCCTATTTACGAAGCCATTGATGATAGTTATTCATGAAGTAGGAGATTGTGTGCCACGACTCAGTGCTTATAAGCTTTCAGAGGTATATCTAAAGGAAGAATATTAGCCACTAAAGGAATAGATAATGGAAGCAATGGGGATTTACCATCATGTTTGATAGATGGACTGGGCTAAGTAAAATGCATCTGATTAACTTTTTGATTTACTCAAAATATGGGACAGTTTTCCATAAATCTGTTGATGCCACCCATGTTCCGTCCAAAGATGCAGATTATTACTTTAGGCTAATGAAAAAGATGGTTGAGGAAGTTGGTCCTGAGATAGTTGTACAATTCATGACAGATAACAAAGCTGTAATCAAGGATGGAGGAAATAAATTGATGCAAGAGTTTCCACATCTATATTGGATAGGTTGTGCTACTTATTGCATAAATCTTATATTGGCTGATATTTCAAAGAAGAGTAACATTCATAAGATACTTGAAATAGGTCAGAGCATCACTCAATTCATATATAAATATGATAAAGCTGTGGCCATAATGTTATAATTCACAAATGATTGTCATCTTCTTTAACCTGGCATAACTAGATTCGCTACCAACTTTATTGTATTGGGTAGTATTGTGAGGCATAAGCATAGTCTTAGAAACATATAGGAGTCAGAATAATGGAAGCGTACCAAATATGGTTAAATTAATGACGATCACACAACCAAAGTTCAAGATATTATTCTCTAACTCACAAATGAAGGAAGAAAGTTCTGGACTAAGGCTAATATTCTTAACGTGTAAGAGCCTCTTGTGAAGATTATAGGACTAATGGATGGAGATAAGAAACCAACGATGAGATTTCTCTATAAAGCAATGGAGAGAGCAAAGTTAGCTATCCAAAATAATTTTCCATATTGGGAACGTTATTGGATAATCATTGATAATAGAAAGAACTTTCAGCTTCACCACAATTTGCATGTTGCAGGTAAAATTTCTTTTTACTTATATTTTATTTAGTAAACTACATGCCAAATGTTGATGCAACATATATTACTGAATTATCATTTCATTTACGTGTGAGTTTTAAAAGGATATTTCTTCAACCCTCAATTTTCATGCAAAAGTCATGGAAATGAAATTAAAGAGGATTGAGAAGTGATGAGAGGGTTGAAAAAGGTGATACAAAGGCTCGAGCCAAACATTGATAATCAGATTCAAGCTCTCAATGAGGTAAACTTAACTTATAATACATTTTCCTATATAAAATAATGATGATAACTTATTATTTTAACTTTAATATATAGCCAAATATATATATAGTCTTAAAAAACAAGACTTTAGGGATGCTACAGCATAAAGATCCATTAAATTCACCAATCCATGTACTTACATTATATATCTTCTTAATGTTTGATGGATATAACTTATAACTTTATAGTAATTATAAAACCTTATAATTCTAGCTAATTGGTGGAATATATATAGGGATTCTATTCCACATCTTATAAGGATTGCAATGAAATTCTTAAGTGCTACTACCTCCTCATGAAATTATAAAAGAAATTGGAGCACTTTCAGTTTGATACATACCAAATCTAGAAACAGGTTGAAGTATAGAAAATTGAATCTTCTCGTCTATGTACAAATAAGAGGTTTTACGAGAAAGAGTCAAGTTGAGATGGAAAAATCATATAATCCTATTAATTTGGATTATATATTTTATGAAAATGATATTTTAAATCCGTGGTTAGAAGAACTAGAGGATCCTTTACTTAACACTAGAGATGAAAATAATCAAACATCTTCATGGAATGGCTTGGATGATGGTGATATTGATGACGATGATAATGAAGTTCAAGGAGGTAGTAGTAGCTTCCAAGTACCAGAACTAGGAGAAGATCCTCCAATCCAGTATGGTATTGTTAATCACTCCCAAGCTAAAAATGAACCCAGTGGTGCATCTCATGATTCTCATATGAGTATAAGTGACGATGATGGTAGTAGTGGTGGTGGTGGTATTGGAGTAGGGGGGATATATATGGAAATTACAACATTGGATCATATAGAAAAAGCAACTTTGCTTTTTCATGGAGATGGTGTTGATCGACCAACTCATGGTCGTGGTAGAAGAGGTTATAGAAGCTCAAGTGGTCGCCACTTAGCTTACTTTGATAAAAGATTCCATCAATTTGATTATGGTGCCTATCAACCTTTGAATATGTGCCTCTTAATCTCATGCATGGACACTATGGTCACAACACATCTAGTTGGTCGAAGACAGAGAGATATCAAGGATAAAATCTATATTATGATTATCAGTCTTCCTCCTCCAGCTATAACAACTATAGAAACATTGGGATACCATTAGCACGACCACAAAATCTACATTCAAATTACTATTACTATCATTCAAATCAAAATCAAAATCCGGAGCATCTGTCTCAACCTGGCATACCACCATCACCACAAGATGATAGTTCTTCTTCTTCAACACAATATCCATAATTTCACTTATCATTTTTTAATTTTAGAACACTTAACATAGGAGATGTTCACAATGACTAGTGTTCATTATAGACCAAACCAACAAGATGATTATGAAGATCCTCTACGACATTCTTTTTGGTGGTAACCATTGTGGAACATTTTATGTAATAATTTGTATTATTCATTTATTATATATATATATATATATTACACTAAGTGACTATTGAATTGTAATAAAGTATTGTTATTTATTAACTTCGTATCTACTAGACTACCACCAAATAACATATCTTGTTTATCAAGTAAATAGTTAAAAATATATTTCAAAATCAACATGTGATTTGTACAAATACTCTGGGCATATCCAGGAGAATAAACATTGAGATAGACATACCACCTAATGGGAGCTCTACTAAGGAAAATAAAAAATGAAGTAGGCATACCACAAAATGGTTTCTCTATGTAGTTAAAAGTTTTGATCTAGAACTTGAGGTCTACAAAAATATTATACAAGCAAATCATAGAGCACACTTTTTAATATGTACAATTAAACCATTAGTATCTAGATATTTAGAATCAAAAGCATCTGCATACCTTACTCTCAAATCTCCATACTAGGTAAGTAGTAGCAGCTAGGGTTAAGCATCAGACAAAAGTAATGAACTTGAACTTTTAGAACCTCTTTAACTTCTTCTAAGAACTCTAATTACACTATAGACGGTTGTCGTTGTACATCCTTTTGCAATACCAAGCCAAGACCTGATTTCCTTCCAAACATACACAATAATAGGATAATCAAAGAAGAGGTGAGTGTGGGATTCAATACCAACACGCCTTATTTCTCATTATAAGGAAAAATTAGTGTTGTTAGAACAATTTAACATATAATAAGTCATTTAAAGACTTCTAATACAACATATAACATTAATGTATAGTTATATAAGTAATTATATGATGAATAAATAACATTTATACCATATTGTGGAAAAAAAATAAAAAATCATGCTGCAACAACCACGACACATAATTTATTGACCGCGATCATGATAGCAATCGCAACTACGACCGCAATTTTATTATATGGTCATCCTCAAAAGTTAATACCATTAAAAATTAATGTAGGTGGTTGTAGAGCACACAATCCAGCAAGACGTATATGCAACTACAGTTAAATAATGAGGGTCAGTGGGTCTTTGGCTTCATAATGAACATCGGAATCACCTTGACACCAATGGCAGAGGTATGGACAATACACCAAGGCATGAAGACTATAGTTGTAACACCCCCAAATTTACTACTGAAAAATTTCGTTTAAGACAAAGGTTTTCGCAAAGCAAATGAATTAAAAATATAATCTTGGGAGTGTTACCGCCACACTTAGCACCGGATCGGTTCACTCCTACCGCCCTGATGCTAAGTGCTAAGGCTAAATCAGAAAGTCATAAATGAGAAACATCGAACATAAATGCACCGTTATCACAAAGTGTTCATGAAAACGAGGTGTCAACCACCGACAGAGTGTCGTTAAGATTACAACTTAAAAGTCCCACTTTCGAAATACAAACATAATATAAATGCAACAAGCTAAGATAGACGGTAGCAAGGAAAATAAAAGAGTCCAGCCAACTCGCTCTTGGCCCCAACCAGGACAGACTCATCACTCGGTCCCACCTAATGCCTCGTAGGTATCGTAGGCATCGAACACGTGGTCTCCTACCTGCACAAGGTCAGATGGATCCTCTGCTCGTGGGAATGAGCAGCACCCATGAAATGGATGATCAGTACGCTACGTACTGAGTAAGGTAACAGACGAGCTAAGGCCGACACATACACCACAAGATACATGTTCGACACATCAACAACATACAAAGACGAGTAAGAGGAAGGCTAATTTCATACTTGGAATTTATCCGCTATTACTCATTATGACAATAAGCCCTTTTCACACGCTTCTCATTTATCCATGTAAGTGCGGGGACCCCACTATTATAGCCGGTGGACCGGAAATCAACACTCAGGGCAGAACGCCTCTGACTACTATTATAGCCGGTGGACCGGAAATCAACACTCAGGGCAGAACGCCTCTGACCACTATTATAGCCGGTGGACCGGAATCAACACCCAGGGTAGAACGCCTCTGGCCACTATTCTAACCGGTGGACCGGACTGGCCCTGACTTACATGGTGTTTCGCTGTAAGTACTTAGTAATTTTCCATGGATTAACTTATTCGTTTGGGTCTGTCGAGCCCGGATCCCCCACTATTATAGCCGGTGGACCGGAATAAACACTCAGGACAGAACGCCTCTGACCACTATTATAGCCGGTGGACCGGAATCAACACCCAGGGCAAAACGCCTCTGGCCACTATTCTAACCGGTGGACCGGACTGGGTCGGGCTCATCAGTCTTTCGCTTTACGTAATTAATGTCTTATTCGTGTCTTATTAAATCACACACCGCCCTTAACATGCATGCCCACTACATTCTACTGCTTTCCTCTCAAGAGGCCCGTCCCATATATTGAGACTCGTGCACCCCAAACCACACCCTGACATTACTCTCCCCTTAAGCTCACACATATTGAAGGACCGGCTCCTGGAAGTGTAGGTTAAACCCAACACCCTACGGCATCGATCTCGCCAATTCTCAACCTCTAGGGTTTTCCCCTTGGAAACCCTAGTTGGGCCTATGTGGCCCAACCTCTTCTCACTTACCGTTACCCATTATTCACCACCACATCTCACCCTTATTAAGTCAAAGCCCAAGGCATACCCTTTTATTCCTCGACCTCACATGTACTCAGTAAAACCCTAGTTGGCCACATCAGACCCTAGCACCTTACTTCTTCCTCAAGTAACCTCTCTTTTTTCATCCCCAAGTCTCTTCTTTCACATGGATCACCCATACTCACCTTTTTCATAGTAAACCGACACTCTCAACCCATAATCCACACCTCCTTAATCATCCTCACCATCGTACTCCCCAAGTATCTACTTTCTTACCGAAACCCTAGTTAGGCCCCTTATGCACCCTTATACCAACCTACGTACTATTTTTCACCCCAAGTCTCCAACCACCCTACAACTCTCCCCATCTCTCATTTACTCCCAAATTCAACTTTTCTCACGTAAGACACACCCCCATGCAAGAGTTAGTCACCTCATGCAGACACCCCAAGTCACCATGCAGATTTTAAAGCCCCCATGCATGGTTCCCAACTTTCATTTATTTTAGACATGCTTTCCACTAGAGGTGGCAAACGGGTCGGGCGGGTCGGGTTCGGGTCGGGTCATTAACGGGTCGGGTCATAGCGGGTCATTTGATTATTGCAGGTCAGGTGCGGGTCGGGTCGGGTCACTAACGGGTCGGGTCAGTTCGGGTCAATCAATTTGGCGGGTCGGGTGCGGGTCGGGTCGGGTCATTAACGGGTCGGGTCATTTCGGGTCAATTTATCGGGTCGGGTCGGGTCGGTTCCGGGTCATTTCGGGTTAATTTGTCGGGTCGGGTTAGGTCCGACTATTCGAGTTAAGAAAATTCGAATTCGGATAATTTCGGGTTAACTTGACTGGTGGTAGGGTGACTAGGGTCGGGTTGGTTTCGGGTCATTTTCTAGTTCACGTGAGTAGGTGGCTTTGGCCGGTTCAGATCATTTCATATTTTCATGTAATAATATAATATGACAGGTTAGTTATGTTCGAGTTGTTTCGAGTTAAATTGATGGGTGGGGTCATTTGACTCATTTCATACAATTTGACGGGTTGAATTCAATTAGTTACGGGTTAACTTAATGGGTCGAGTTTTGACGGGTTTACTCATATTCGAGCCTAAGTAATTATCATTTCATAAATCATAAATATTAGAGACAAACAATCATAAGATTAATATTGCAGATAAAAGAATTAAAAATATTAAATGCGCTTTATTTTCACAAATAAATAGTAAAGATATTTATAAATTTTAATAATAATAAATATTGCGCTTTGAATCAAACAAAGATATTTATCATTGATTATAATTCATTTGATAACTTAAAATATTTAATTACTTAAAAAAAGATAATTTTATAAAATAAATATGATCAAAACAAGATTATACAATGTATAATTAATTATCATTTATTACATTGTATATATTAGATACAATAATAAGATTACTAGTAAAGATAAATGAAATAAGAATATTATATGTGTTTTATTTTTACAAAGGTAAATAATAAAAATATTTATAAGTTTTAATAGTATTATATTCGATTGCTTAAAATATTTATAAATTTTAAAAGTAAAAATATTAGATATCTATAATATAATATATTTACTTAATTAGTTAAAATATTTGATTACTTAAAAAAAGATAATTTTATAAAATAAAGATGAGCATAACAAGAATAAACAATGTATAATTATCATTTATTACATTGTAAATATTAGATACAATCATAAGATTATTAGTAAAGATAAATGAAAAAAGAGTATTATATGTGTTTTATTTTTACAAAGGTAAATAATAAAGATATTTATAAGTTTTAATAGTATTATATTTGATTGCTTTAAACATTTATAAATTTTACATGTAAAAATATTAGATGTTTATCATATATTATATTTAATTGATTACTTAAAATATTTGATTACTTACAAAAAAGATAATTTTATAAAATAAATGTGAGCATAACAAGAATTCTCAATGTATAATTATCATTTATTACGTTGTAAATATTAGATACAATACAATCATAAGATCACTAGTAAAGATAAATGAAATAAGATTATTATATGTGTTTTATTTTTACAAAGGTAAATAATAAATATATTTATAAGTTTTGATAGTATTATATTTGATTGCTTCAAACATTTATAAATTTTACATGTAAAAATATTAGATGTTTATCATATATTATATTTAATTGATTACTTAAAATATTTTATTACTTACAAAAAAGATAATTTTATAAAATAAATGTGAGCATAACAAGAATTCTCAATGTATAATTATCATTTATTACGTTGTAAATATTAGATACAATACAATCATAAGATCACTAGTAAAGATAAATGAAATAAGATTATTATATGTGTTTTATTTTTACAAAGGTAAATAATAAAGATATTTATAAGTTTTGATAGTATTATATTTGATTGCTTCAAACATTTATAAATTTTACATGTAAAAATATTAGATGTTTATCATATATTATATTTAATTGATTACTTAAAATATTTGATTACTTACAAAAAAGATAATTTTATAAAATAAATGTGAGCATAACAAGAATTCTCAATGTATAATTATCATTTATTACATTGTAAATATTAGATACAATACAATCATAAGATCACTAGTAAAGATAAATGAAATAAGAGTATTATATGTGTTTTATTTTTACAAAGGTAAATAATAAAGATATTTATAAGTTTTAATAGTATTATATTCGATTGCTTTAAACATTTATAAATTTTACATGTAAAAATATTAGATATTTATAATATATTATATTTACTTAATTAGTTAAAATATTTGATTACTTAAAAAAAGATAATTTTATAAAATAAAGGTGAGCATAACGAGAATAAACAATGTATAATTATTATATATTATATTTATTTAATTACTTAAAATATTTAAAAGTTTCTTCTCATTTTTCTTTTTTACCAGACAATAATTTTAGTTTTGGTTTTTTGGGTGAAAGATAATCCAAAAGTTATTTTAATGATTTTATCCGTAAAAAATATTTTCGGCTTTAAATTTATTTGTTTTTGAAAATCGTTATATATATATATATATATATATATAACACGGTTAATATTAACAGTAAAAAAATTTACCTACAAAAGTATTATTTTTTTATCCAATAATTTTTATATCATTTATTCTATCTTTTTTTTCATATTCATTTCTCTATATAATTTATCTTATTAATTTCTCTAGTTGTATTTATTTTATTAACATTATTATATTTATATTTTTATTGTAATATTTTTATTAATTATTATTATTATAGTAAAAAAATATAATAAGTTATTTTAAACATAATTTAAATTAAATAATAATTTTATATATTTTCATTAATTATTAATTATTATATATATATATTCATATAAATTAAAAATTAAATAATATAAAATATAAATATTAATATTATAATTAACAAAAATAATTAGATATTGTAAATTTAAAATTGATGAACGTAGAATACTAAATTATATTTAAAGTAAATTAATAATATTAAAAGAAAAAATATAACTAAAACTTTTAATTTAGGGTTGTAACGTGAGATACTCTTGATACGAGGTATAGTTATTATTTGTTGGATTTTGTAGGTGATAAGTGATAAATTGATAACTAATAAATGATACTATTATACTCTTCTATTAAGAGTTTCTTCAAATAGGTGGATTAGTAGATGTAATGAACATGTTTTGAAAATCATTTTATAGGATTATAATTGGATGTTTGTGTTTTTTATTTTGGTTTTTTATTTATTAATAATATATCTTATTAGGATATCATTAGTAAATAAGAATGTCTAGGGTAAAATTATGAAAAATAAGTACAATTTATAAAATACTATATTTTTTAAAAGCTTTAAATGAATAATAAAATATATGTAATTTATTATTATTATTATTATTATTATTATTATTATTATATATTTTGATGTCTGATCAGGTTAATATTGAGTCAGATCGGGTGATTGTTGGGTCGGGTCAAAGTGGGTCGGGTCACTATCGGGTCAGGTCAATGACGGGTCGGGTCGGCATCGGGTCGGGTCAATAACAGGTCGTGGGTTGAGATCGGGTCGGGTCGGGTTCGGGTCGGGTTGTTTATTATCGGGTCAGTGCCGGGTCGGGTCATTGTCGGGTCGGGTCGGGTTGCTAAATTTTACGGGTTGTAACGGGTCGAGTTTCACTCGGGTCGGGTCGGGTTGGGCGGGTCGGGTCAACTTTTGTCGGCTCTACTTTCCACGTACAGTTTCTCTCATAGATGATGAGGTACTTGGGTCTACCCCATATTCCCCCTTAATAATCTCACTTCCCCTTTCCCCTCTTGTTATTCTTTTAGTCCCATTCCATAATACCAAAACTCTAGCATGCATGTCCTAGAGGGCCGCATCAACACATCATAATTACAATACATAAACATGTCATGCTCATGTGATATAAGGCACACACATCATACCTCATTATCCACGCTGCGCTACACAAAACAGGTTATTCATAACACATGCATAATACACATTAACATGGCATACTCATCATTCATCAACACATCACATCACACATAACACAAGGCCATAGCTTCGTCCTTACCTAACACGACTCCGGTCTTGGAGCACGTTCCTACGCCTCCTCCGGATGTCGACTTGACTCGCCTATAAGAGGTAAAACTGGGGTTACTTTTCCTTCGACCAAGACACTATTCTTTTCTACCTTACCCCTATTCTTTAACTTACCATTAGGGCTAAGAATAGTAATATTACTTTTATAAGTGAAGTATGGTCAATATTCTTAAAGTAGTTAATCATGCTACTATTAATAAAAGTAGCTACAATAATTTAAAGTAATTTTAATAATATTTATTATTAACGGTAGTAGTTCAATGTTTCTAATAATGATGATAGTAATAATAATAATAATAGTAATAATAATAACAATAATAATGATAGTAATAATAATAATAATAATAATATTATTATTATTATTATTATTAATGATAACCATGATAATAATGATAATAGTAATACTATTAATAATAACGATCATGACATTAAAATAAAAATACTAAAGTTATAGGTCACTAATATTAGTAATACCAACAGCTATAAATGTTTCAAGGTTAGGTTAAATAATAATAATAATAATAACAATGACAATAATAATAATAGTAATAATAAGAATAATAGTAAGAATAATACTAATAATGCTACTAAAATAATTAGCATTGGTATAATAAAGGTTTAGGGGTTGGGGAGTTTAGAGGACTACCTAGGGGTGCTGGTGGCACAGGTGGCGGTGCACGGCGCACGACGGCGGCGGCGACGGCAGCGTTGGGGGGAGAAGGAAGGTGGAGAGGTGGTGGAGGGGAAAGGAAGGGAAATGAGGGCTTGGTAGGGGAAATAGAAGGTCTAGGGAGGTTGGGGAAACTCCCTTGGTGGTTTTAGGAGGTAGAGGGGGTGCTGGGAGTGGTGGCACGGCGGTGGGCGGCGATGCGAAGGGTGGCGGGGTTTGGGGATTAGCTTGGTCGTGAAGGGTGCTTTGCACGCCTAGGGCGGCGCGTGCAGAGCAAACCGAAGGGCGAGGGAGGCCTGGGTTGATGGAGGATGTTGCAAGGAAGAGTTTCGGGGGTGGATCGAGCGGTGGCGACGGTGTGGCGATCTGAAGTAGGGGCGGCGCAAGGGTGATTTCTGGGCTTTGGTTTCGAAAACCCCCGAAGCTGGGTCTTTGGGGGGTATTTATAGGCTCGAAATGGGGAAAATCGAGAGAGGGGCAGAGGGAGGCACGGGCAGGCAGAAATTTGACATGCCAACCATCGGTGGCAGGCGGCACTGGTCTGCCATGGCAGACCTGTGGTTCAGTCGGGAAAAAGAAAGGGGGCAGGAGCAGGCTTGCGTGAGGCGTTGGGGGTGTCGGCCTATCGGAGAAAGATGGCTGGAAGGTCGGGGAGAGAGAGAGGCGGCGTGCAGGCGGCGCAAACAGTCGGTCGGCGTAGAGGGGGCTGGGCGGCGATTTGCAGCGGCGCGCAGGGAAGAAGGAAAGGGGAAAGGGCTGGACCGGCGGTCCGGGAAGAAAGAAAGGAAGGGGGGAAACCGGCCGGTTCAGCAAACGTAAAAACTCCTTATTAAAACGTGGCGTTTTGGTGATTATTTGGACAAAGCGCGGCGTCGAGTAGCTGGCAGGCAACAGCTACTTCATTAATCGGCGCGCAGCGTTTCAGCGAAAGGAGGGGCGAAACGCTGCGTTTTACTGTGGCGGGGAGGGCCGAACAGCGTTGGGCCGCGGGAAGGAGGAAAGGAAAGGGGAGTCAGGCCGCAGGCTGGCCCAACGGCGAGAAGAGGAAGAAAAGAAAGGGAGGAAGAAGAAGAAAAGGAAAAAGGAAGGAAAAAAAGAGGAAAGGATTATTTTTATTGTTATTTTATTTTAGTATTTTATTTTACATAAATATTTAAAATAACTACCTTGGGTGCTTAGAGTAAGAATATTTAAATAATTAAATAAAATATTTATCCTCCCTTTTTAGGCTAATTTAGGGCAAAAAAAAATACATATATATAAAGATACCCTTTATAAATTATCTCAAAATTCCTATTAGCTTGCCCTACAAAATCCCTTTTTAATTTAAAGAGAGCAATGAATTAAATAAATTCCCCAATAGTCCTTACTTAGTGACTTATTTCCAAAATAATTAATTCTGGGGTATTTCAATAGTGGAGCGAATAGCTATCCAAGGCCATAGTTGAGACCGACTCTTCAGTTTCATGAGTGCAACAAATGGGAGCTTGACTACTCTAGTAGATGAGTGCAAGATGATACTGGAGACCGCCCAAGGTCTTAAGGTGAGGCATGCATTTCATGAGGCTGATGAATGGGCAGACAAGCTGGCTAGTATGGCTCAAACCTTCCAATTAGGTGTGTATTGATTTCATTCCCCTTTTCATGGAGTGAGTGATATTTTGTGTAGTGACACTTTGGGCACATGTTTTCTTAAACTTGTGAATTTATAACTGACCTTTATAGCCTTCTTTTTCTCCAAGAAAAAAAACATAACATATAGAAGCGACTTGATTAATCGATTTGATATCTGTGCATGGTTTCCATGTCACTAACAGGTGCAAGTAGGTTATGAAAATACAAGCTCTCTAATTAATATTTCCTAGGCAAGCAACATTTAGCATATGACTACTAGCTCCCCATCATAGGAACTTTCTAGTTTTGATCTTTACGTTATTGCTACCTGATCACTAGGACTGTAAATGAGCCGAATCAAGCCAAACACTCCAAAGCATAGATTTGGCTCGTCTAAATTTTTTTAAGCTCGAGCACAATAAGGTTGTTTGGGTTTCGCTCATTTTTTATTCACAAACTTTTCGGCTCGACACATTTATATTAATCGAGCATTTTTGTGAGCTGAGCTGGCTCATTTAAGGCTTGTTAAAAACTCATTCAAGCTTGTTAAAAGCTTGTTAACGTTCATTTAAGGCTTGTTAAAGACTCGTTAAAAGCTCTTTAAGGCTCATTTAGAGTTTGTTTATGACTCATTAGGGCTCGTTCAAAGCTGATATGGAGCCCGTTAATAGTTTAATATTTCACTTAATTCTTGTATAATTTATCTCGATTATAATATAAACAAATATTGACTTGTTTTACTAAAAAATATTTTCTACCTCATGCACCCCTTACACACAAATTTGGGTTCAAATTATCTTTCTAAAGTTGGCATAATATTATAATAAATCCATAAAAAAATAAATCCAAAGAGAGATGCAGGTACATCAATACACATAAACAAAATGACTTCAAAAGTTCCATGACAAATTGTTCTATCATCCACATCCATTACCATTGAGTAAAATTATCTATCAATTCATTGTGAAAACTAAAAAATAACTTGCTTCAGATTAAAAGCATAAAAAAAATATTAGCAAAGCTTACAAGCATAATTTTTACATTGCCGAATAAAAACTATACATATAAACTTAGAAGCAGAATATTTTAAATAACACCAAAGCACACTCAACAACACTGATCAACTAGTTCTAGAAAACATTCCAAAATAAATCATAAGTAGACTCTAAGCTTTAGTGCCCAACAAAAAAATGCATGATCCAGAACCTGCAACAACAGCTTGAAATGGTGCTATTTAATGAAAATATCATTGATTAATATGTATAAATCAACAAATTAGTAAAGTTAGAGTCATCATAGAGCCAAGTACCTTATATTAGAACATTACCAATTAAATTATGGCAAGTTTATTTCCTGCATAGCTTCATATTCTTATGTGTGTGTCTATTTACAAGAAAAAAAATAAAAAAGGAAGCCAATAAAAAATATTAGTAGTTGCACTTAAATAGGAAACATTGATTAAATAACTAAACTCAAATAATAGTAAAACAATTACCTTTATTTTAGACAAGTCATTATTTGGAACACAATTACGAGCATAAAGTAAAACTTCAATTATTTTGGGATCTAAAGATGCCCAATATGTGTCAATTACTCTCCCACCAACACTAAATGTAGTCTTCAAAGTAACTTATGTGATAGGAATCGACAAAATATCACGTACTACTTGAGATAGTATAGGAAAATTCAAGGTATTTCCCTTCCATAAGTCGAGTGCAGAAATGGAGAACATAAGTCATCTTTACACATATGCACACCCTCCTCTAGGTATATATCCAACTCTGATTTGCTCAATTGTTGGGTGCTAGCACTCATAAAAAACTTTTCAAACCTTGATTTCCTAGATAATAATCATTTCTCAATCACAATACTAGGCCCAAGATCACTAATGTCCTTCTCTAATGCATTCTCAACACTACTCACATAATATCCAGCATAATAATAAAAAATCTCTCTTAATGTTTTTTTCACCTATGCATTATTCTTTCCAACATCAACATCTTTGTAAATGATAGGAAATGTATTATCAATCAACATCATTTTGTACCGAGGATTTAAAATAGAAGAAAGAGATATCAACATATTACATTCACTCCAATACTTATCAAACTTCTCTTTCATTTTCATAATCCTTACTTGCATAAAAATGTCATCATTATTTACTTTCTCATTTAGCGCCTCTTTTATCATCCAAATTTACAAAAGAGACATCTTTGATGTAGGATATTCACTTCCTGGGATAACTTTTGTAATCTCATTAAAAATAGCAAGAATTCCACACACATCCTCCACTTGTTTCCATTCATCAGGATCTAGTAACCATTGGTATCTCAAATCTTGTTTAGCATATCTAGAAAACACATCTTTAAACTCTAAAGCTGTGGAAAACATTGCATAAGCTATATTTCATATTGTTTTAACATATAACACTAACTTTTTTTTTTGGACAAACCCACTTGTTTAGCAACCTCACTAAATAACTTTAAGCATGCTTTTAAGTCTACCAAAATACTTCACACTTTCTCTCACACTACAAGTTTCAATACCTTGCTCCCTATCCTCATTACCAAGCTCTTCCTTTGGAGCTTCAACAACAACGTTATTATCTTCTTCCATATGTGGACTTGTAGTAGAAGATCCTGAATGTGTTGTGGTTGATCCTTGTTTAGAAGAAGAAAATTCTAAATATAGTCATAAGTAATATGTGATTATTGAAAAAGAAACAAAGAAAGTTGGTAGTAGGAGCAATAGCAACGCCTATAAGACTAATAGTATAATAAAACAATATAATTTTATAAGCTATACATAGAGTTGAAGCAATTTGATCCTACATTTGAATAATAAAAGGAAAAAACTCAATATTACAAGGCTTAAATTTTAATTTTATTATACACGATAACAAAACAAATAATAGAATTCAAAAAATAATAAGTACCTATAAAGAAAAGTTCAAACTTCTGATTTTTTTATTAAAATAAAAAAATAAAATATGATATAAACAAATAATTATAAATAAAAACATAAAAAAATAATAGTATAATAAAATATTTTAATAAATAAGAAGTACCTACAAACAAAGGTTCAAAATTCTATTTTTTTAAATGAAAAAGATAAAACATAATATAAAAGAACAATTATAAACAAAAAATTAAAAAACTAATAGTGTAATAAAATATTTCAAAAAATAAGAGGTATCTACAAAGAAAAGCTCAAATTTCTAACTTTTTTTATTAGAACAAAAAAGACAAAATATGATATAAAAGAATAATTATAAATAAAAAAACAATAAAAGAAATATTATAATAAAATAATTCAAAAAATAAGAAGTACCTACAAAGAAAAGTTCTGTATTAAAACAAAAAAAAATGATAAAACATGATATAAAAAAATAATTATAAATAAAAATACGAAAAAACTAATAGTGTAATAAAATAATTCAAAAAAATAAAGTGTTGCTAATACTACCTACTAGCTAATTTTTTTGTTGACTTCAATTCTTCAACCACCAATATCTATTAACTTCTTCAAACTAAGAACAAATCAAAACAATACTATTCAGACAAGCTTTTATAAGTAATTTAAGCATTGAATGTTGATTATATTAATATAAGATTAAATTTTGGAACTTTCATGTGGAAACCATAAACAATTGTCACATGACACATCTAACCATTAGTTTGTAAACCCTCTATTTCAATACAGCTTGGTCCATGGACATAGATAAAAGGCTTGAGTGACCAACGTCAACACTCTTAAACCTATTCTGGGGATTGAAAGAGGATGTTGGTTGTTATTAGATTGGAGAACGTCTACGAGATGGCAAGATTATCTCAAATATTAAGAGAGCGATGGACGTATGCGGGCTAATAATGGACATGGGCTATCAAAACAAGGCACTAGATAACTTAAAGACATCTATCATCAATGCATCACATAACCAGCCAAGTGTAAAAAAAAAACATAATTTGGTGGGTTTTGATTGGGGTTGTTTTAAATCAGATTTATAATACAATGGGTTCAGATTTGATACGATTCAAATACATTTGGTTGTTCCAACTCAATTTGATTTGGTTCTAGTTTGTGCCCAATATCAAAAAATTTCCTATAAATTTTGGGGAGAGATTAGTAGCTCTATTAACACTAAACACAATCTATTAGACTAAAATGTAAGAGAGGCACCCCAAAACAAGCAATTCCAATAGTTGACTTACAAGATAATAATCAAAACAATGAAGAACAATTATTTTTATGTGCAAGAATCATATATGAATCCAATTCTAAATGGGAAACAAGATATACTAGGAAACTTATGGTTGCCAAAAGCAACAAGAAATATATTCCCAATAACAATTAAGGTTTTGGAGGACCGGTGGTCAATACTCTAGAGAATCAGGAACATCACTGATCTTTAGTTATGTCACATATATATATATATATATATATTCTTTATGTGTACATATATAAATATAAAAGAGAACAGAAATAGATTTTTCAGTGTGTAAATGAAATGGAATGAAAATATGATAGATTCTTCACTTGAAATTAACAATCAAAATAAACTAATTCACAGTCGAGCTCAAACAAAATGGAACGAGATAATAAGTCGGAAAAAAAAATAAATGAAATCAAATGAAATTTTACCTAAATAAGAAGACGAGTGGAGGATGAATAGAACGAAATCACAAAATCGAACATAAATGACTTGAAGAAGAAGACAAATTGAAGGTGAAATTGTAACTAAACAAAATTATGATAAATCTGGATGTGGAAGATGACTTTCGACTTGAAGCTGAATGAATTATTATCTTAAGACGTAGAAGACTTGAAGTTATAAATCAAACATCTAAAACTGTAAGATGAATGAAGAAGGAAGAATACATACCTGATGGCCTGGGGGTAAAAGCGACGAAGAACAAATCGTGACCAGGAGTCGAGGATGAAATTTTTTTTGGTCAATCAAGGGACGAGGGAGGATGTCCATTGTCAAGGAACGGTGAAACTTGAGAGGGAGGATGGCCAGAAGAATGAGGACGTCGATTGTCAAAAAATGACGAGCGACGAGAGGAGATGAGAGTCTAAGAGCAGGCGGACTAGAGGAGTAGGACAAGTAGGAGAGTGATGTTGAGAAAGTGAGAATGAGATTGAGAGGCTAAGAACAGAGAGGTGTAGCTGCATAGGCTCATGTCATGGCCCGTGTGGCGTGGTGGCGGCCCAAGCGGGTAACAAAATTTTAGGTTTTAGGGTTTATTAAAACATTATGTTTTAATTTAATACTTGAGCTTATAAAAAACTCATAAATGAGCTTTTAACGAACTGATTTTGAGCCAAAACTTTAACAATTTCTAAATGAGTCGAGATGAGTCGAACATACCTAAGCTCAAGCTCGTCTTGTTTAATAAATGAGCCAAAACTAAGCCTTAATTGAAGCTCATTTAACGAGATCAACGAGCTTAAATGAGCTTTTAATGAGTCAAGCCCGAGCCAAGCTCAAACTGGCTTGGCTCATGTATAGTCCTACTAATGAAAAAATTTGAAAATAATAATAATTCCTTTTCATGAATAGTACGAAGAAAAGATCCAATCAGACACTTGCTTCTCCAGTTTATGTGCATAATTAACCAATCCAACAACTCATCTAGTCCACTTTCTACTCCAAATAACTCGGGAAGTCCATACTTAGCTTAATACCATACTCAAGAATCATGATGTATCTTATTTACCACTAGTATGGGGAATTGTTTGGTTATTGCTTTAGAGTATATTTGGAGGTGCAGAACTTGTTTGTCAATGATCCCCTACCGACAAGTGACATACTATAGATTCCAAGCTATAAGTTACCTAACTTTATCCCGAAGATGAACCTACTTTTCTAGCTTGTTGTCATGTGTTTACAGGTTTTGGTTCCAATACCCTTGGCGAGGCTAGCATCCAGCACACATTCTTGTTAAGCACCATGTCGAATATATACAACATCTCGAGATAATAGCACATAAAGATATATAGAAGGGGTACCGAGTCATACCTGCCATATAATATCAGCATTAGCAACCATCAGACAATAAGAGAGCACCCATATTCGCATGGCTTATTTCCAAGATGCTTGGGGCAAGTTAGTAATCGTAATAGTCTCCCCCACCCAAAATCGCAAATGCCCTCATTTGCACCAAAGAGGGGTCCCAAATATTGCTTGCCTATGTCTTATGCATCATCCCCCTGATAGTTCTTCAACGCTTACCTAATGTTAAAAAGACACCATACATTGCCCTATAAGGCTCGAATTATAACCAACATCTTATATCTCACACAACTTTCATGACATATCTGACCCCCCTTGCAATGACATATCCATGAGCGCCTAAGATCGCATCATCACACGCCCCCGATAATTCATTTTAATAGCCTAGATCTTACAACAAAACATATCCACCAACACTCCTTGTCAATGGACTCATGCAGTATGCACAACCCTTTAGCTTCACTCCTTCGAAGCTGGTCATCCCCCAATGTGTCTGAAACCAACGGGCTACCCATAATCCTTTAGGATACACCAAAAACATAGCGAAATGCTTACTGAATGGCACAGGCAACGATATGCTCTCATATCACTGTGTCACATGCTTAGAGGTTTTGACTCAAGTACCATTTGGTGAGGCTAGCATCTAGCACACACTCCTATTGAGCAATATGTTGAATATGCACAACATCCCATGATAATATCATATAGATATGTATAGAAGGGATGCTGAGCTATACCTCCGATATAATATTGATATTAGCAACTATCAAGGAATAGCGAAGCACTCATATTTGTATGGCTCATTCGCATAATGCTTGAGACAAGTCACAGATTGTGACATTATGCTTTAAAGATGCAATAAATAAACTCCAATAAATCAAGGATCTCATGGTTCAAATAAATGTCATTAAGAAAGTAAAGCATCATAACATTTTTATGGTCCCTATGTGATGCATTCTTTTATGACTCGTAATAATTAATAATTTATTCATAGGCATAATGTAATTGATCACACTCTAAAAATGTTAAATATCAAAAGTGAGAGAGAAAATTTTGAATCTAAGGTATTTAATACATAGGAGTATGGGTGTGCACCAATCCAAAATTGATATGGACCAAAACTTGACGTAGGACTAAAATTTGTTTAAAGTAGGAACTAGATTAGAATTATCAGTCATTGACCAGTTAATAATGAAAATTTTAGATTATCAGCCAATGAATGATAATTCTAATCTAGTTCTTACTTTAAACAAATTTTCTTTGTGATCAAAAAAACGTATAATCGATCAAGTATTGGATCAAAACCTAAAATAATCGGCTAGTTCAAACTAAATTTTTAGTCTAGATTGAATATTGAACACCCCTTGTAACATCCCCATTTTTCATTACTAAAAAAATTCATTTTAAAGTATTATCGAAGTGGACAATAACAAATACACTTAGGAAAAATGAAGCATTACAGTTATACCTAACACTAGAAAGGCGTTAACCGTATGTCCCATATTAAATACAAGGATGAAGAACCAAACCAACCAAAACCAAAACAGAGTGCACAAGACTAGGATATATAGATATTTAAAGAAAACATTTACACAACAGGGCCTCAACGAACCCTAACACAATCAAATACAGCAAGGTAGATTGAATTGAAATACAAGGATATTATAATAGAAAACAAAGGTAGGGCGTGACCCTAGAACCTTGGTCTTTCACGAACCATACAGGAGTCTCCGAATGTCTATGCTCTAAATCCCCGAACCCAAGATGAGGTAGATCCACTACTATCCATCTCCAAAATCTACACATGGTCCTCTTCTCATGGGAATGAGTGGGTGATATAGCAAATGTGCACATCGTTACTCTAAGTATTGAATGAGACAAGTTACCTCCTCAAAGGGAGTCACAAGCATATAAGATTCTATTATATCATAGAAATCATACTTAACATGAGTCATGTTGATGCCATATAATTAGATGTACTTAATTTATCATGGTCAGGTAATGCAAAAGAACTTATACCATGCACAACTCAAGCAATTCAGGATACATCATGCTTGTCTTCATAGCACACCATCATAGATATTCACATACAAACACTAAGCAGGTTATTCAAAACAAAATTAGGGTTTCTACCATGCATTCACATGGTTTCTCACTAGATTTATTTTCCAACTTATACAATCCATTAGGTCATTCATTTACCGCCATTATTTCTCTTTCCTGTTCCTTCTCTTATATTTTCTGTTTCACCCACATCCTTATTTTATTCTCATCCAAATACTTATTCAAATTCTTATCCACGTACTTGACCAATATATCATCCAATTACTCATTTCAATCATCGTCCAATTACTCATTCCTATTATTATCCAAGTATTCATTCCAACTTTTTATCATTATCATCGATCGATAGAGTGTGCATCACTACATGGTATCATATACCATAAAAGTCTATCCAAACCAAGGAACATAAAGTCTAGGCTAAAGCCAAATAACTACCAATAGACATAAGTCCGGGCCGAAGCCAAAACCACAAATGGACATAAGTTTAGGCCGGAGCTAAAAACCACCTAGGTAACCAAACCCTTTATGTAATACCCCAAAAATTTATTTTAGGATTTAAGAATATAATAATGAATTATTAGATAAGGTTTAATTATATATATTATTTATAATAAAATAATATAATAATAATAATAATACCCATAAAAGAAGAAAAATGATGTATGGACCTAATTAGTAGAGACTAAATTTATTTGCTAACCTAAAATAAATTATAATTAAATCATAATAATAATTTATAAATTAATACAAAAATTATTTTATTATTACTAATAATTTCTATTATTTCTAAAACTCCAAAAAATTCCAAACCACCTTACCACCCTAATTTTTTTCTCAAATGTGTTTATTATTATAATTATGAAAAATTGTTTGAAATCAAACATTTTTACATCCCTTTAACTCTTTTTTTTGTAAGAAGAGAAAATTTTTGTCATAGAGAAAGATTACATCCAACCCTATAGAATTGATCTATATACCCTACATACCCACCAAACTTATGAATCCTATGTGGATGATTACAAATGGAGGACAAAGTATGAGAAATGTTAAAAATAATCCTCTTACAATTCCACTCAACACTGGAAAAAAGATAAACATTTCTAGTTTTCCATATCTTATAAAGGTCCATGGCATAAAAAACATGAGTCAATTGGAGTATCACACAACCTCTTCCTCGAGAACAAGATAAATCTATTAGAACTTCATATTTATTATTAGAAAATCTTCTTCCTCCCATAGTTAACCTGATTGAAATCCATATATGCTTCATAATAAGACATTGAACCATCAAGTGCAGAATATTTTCATTCTGATCACAAAAGCAACATTTCAAATCAATGGATGTAGAAAATTTAGCCATGATATCCTTAGTGGGCAGACAAGAATGGGCAGCAAGCCAAAAAATGAACTTGTGTTTTTGTACTGCAGGACTGCACCAAACTGTTCTCCACCACTGCATAATTAGAGTCTTTAACCTTACAAACTCATATAAATTAGTAATCTTGAAGTGATAATCCGCCAGATGCAAATGAATCCAAGGTAGGATAATAAATCTCAAAGAAAAAAATTCTTTGAATAATCTAGGAAGTAGTGCTAGGCAAGTGACATGTAGAAAAATCTTACTTCTTGATATAATAGGTATGAACCCATTTAATCCACAAAGAATCCTTCTTCAGACTAATATTCCAAAGATGCATCCCCATTGCCGCTATGTTCCAGGAATGAAGATCAATAATGCTTAAACCTCGTCCTTCTTAGGCAAAAAAATATATTTCCATGCTATAAGAGACCTTTTTCTGGGCAAAGCTTTACCAGTTCAGAGAAAATTTCGACAAAGGGTAATAATTTGCACCAACAACGTCTTAGGAAGAAGGAAAACCTGACTTTAGTACATTGTGATCTGAAATATAACTGATTTCACTAGTTGAAGCCTCCCAACATAAGAGAGCATCCTAGTGGACCAATGCTACATCCTGCCAGTGATCTTTTGAACCAAAGATATCATATCAGTAGATTTTAATTTAGAAGAATCTAAAGGCACCCCTAAATATTTGAAAGGCAGATTCATTAAACTACAGAGTAGATAAGATTAAGTCTTTCAATTCCTAATTAACACCTCCAAAAAATATGGAACTCTTTTTAGGATTGATGTGTAAACCTGATACAATACTAAACTCATCAAAAATATGTTTAATTAAAAGAAGAGAAGAAGAATCAGCCCTGCAGAACACCAACAGATCATCTGCAAAAGCCAAATTTATAATCTTCAATCTCTTACATTTTGGATGACTATGAAACTCAAAATTGAGCCATAAAGATTGCATCATTCTGCTCAAATACTCCATAACAATGATAAAGAGGTAAGGAGACAAAGGGTCTCCTTGTCTTAGCCCTCTTCTCCCTTGAAAAAGATATATGACACCATTATTTATAGCTAAAAAGTATTTAACAGTTGTGACACAAGCCATGATAAGTCTAACAATATGAAGGGGAAAATGCAGCTCTAACAGCACCTACTCCAAGAAACTCCAACTCACAGAATTCTAAGCCTTTCTAATATCCACCTTAATCATCCATCTTGGTGAAATACGTTTTCTTTTATACATATGAATCTGCTCATGAGCCAACAAAATATTATCGTCAATGACTATTCCCTTGGCAAAACTAGCTTGAGAAGCATGAATCAAAGAGAGTAAAATAACCTGTAAACAATTAGAAATAATTTTTGCCAAAATATTGTAAAGAACATTGCAACATGCAATAGGCCTAAAATCTAAAACTCATTGAGCTCCAGCAGTTTTAGGGATAAGAGCAAGCATAGTGTCACCCAAGAAAGGAGGCACTACTGCAGATTGGAAAATACCATTCACAAGCAACCAGATATCATCTCCCATAATACTCCAAGTATCTTTGAAAAACCCACCAGTAAGACCATCTGGACTAGGGGATTTATAATTACCAATATACCATAAAGCCTCCTTGGCATCTTGCTTAGATATAGGATTCAACAATAGATGTTGATGCTCCATAGACATAACATGACCCAAGCCTAAAATATCCTCTAATATAGATCCAGCTGCAGGACTCTTAGACCCTAAGAAACTCTTATAGTAAGATAGGAAGGCCTGTTTGATCCCCTCGGCATAATGGAACCACTGCCCATCAACAGCTTGGATTTTGTGAACCTACCTCTTCAACTGTCTTGCTTTCATAGAGAAAAAAAATAAATGAGAGTTAGAATCACCAAGGTTAAGCCATTTGATACCAAATTTTTACTTGAAAAAACTCTCTTCACATAAAGCATAATGCTCATATTCCTTTTCTTTTCTTTTTTCTTCCATTCCCCCTCCTTCGTCCGACTAGATTGCACTAAGCTACAACTCAATCCCTCTTCCCCCTTATTTTCTTTCCTTTCCCTTCCTTAGCCCAACTTTTCTTTTCTTTTTCTTTCTTCCCCCGCATGGCCCAACACGAGCGCACCCCTGCTCCCCCTCTTTTCCCTTTTTCTCCCTTTCTTTTCTTCTTATTTCCCCTTCTACATGTGTCTCCTTTCTTCTTCTCCTCAATTGGAGTTGCTACGCATGGCTGCTTTGTAGCTCCACTGCCTTCTCCCCCTCCTCCTTTCCTCATTTAGATCTATCGAGCGTGTAGCAGGCACTACCCTATATGGCCCCCCTCCGTCATGCAACCTCCACAGCCCCTACCTACTCCTCTACACCCCTATAAAACCCTACCTCTATCTGAAATGCCCTAAAAATTTCTAATTTTATAAATTATATTTAAATGAGATTTTATTAGAAAAATTATTTAAATAAATTATTTTTATTAAAATAAAAGTATAATTAATTAGGGCTATTCAAGAAGAAAATAATAAATAATTTTTATTAGAAAAGTTTGGTATTTTAAATAATTAAGGAATTTATTTTAAAATTTTATTAAATAAATTATTGTATTTAAAATAAGAAGGAGAAAATAGTTTAAAATTAATAGGAATTTTATAAATAATTTAATTGGAGAAATTTCGGGTGTTTTGGTAATTAAAATGAAATTTATGGAAAATATTTTAAAAATCCTAATTTAGCTTAAAAAGAGATTTAAAGATTATTTTATTTAAATATTATTATTTTTAAATATCCTAAATATTCAAATTAATTTAATTAGCCCTAACCTGATTATTTTTTCCTTTTCCTTTTTCCCTTTTTCATTTTTCTTTCTTTTTCTTTCTTCTTGTTTTCCTTTTCTTTTTCTTCTTCTTCCCAAACTAGGCCAGCTCGCGGCCCAGTTTCCCTTCTTCCTTTCCTTCGGCCCAGCCAGCGTCGTGCACCCTTTGTCCCCTTTCCAGGGTTGCGTTTTGATTGTTTTTCCAACAAAACGCAACGTTTCATTTAAACGCTACCTACATCGCCGAATCACCTGGTCTCCTCACTTTTCTTTTCTTTCTTTTCCTTCGCGAATTGCCCGGTTCCCTACCTCCTTCTTCCTCCAGCCTTCGATCCTGCCTTCGCCGTCGACTGCAACTCACCGTCGCCATTACCTTGGTTTTTTGCCAGCGATCTCGCCCAATTCAACCGGCCGTTTTTCTTCCCTTATCTTCCCCTTGATTCGGTGATCACATAGACCCATCCACCTCCCTTTTCTTGCGCGTTCTTCCCCTTTTTCCCTGGGCATATCCATTGCCCCATTTTGAATCCCACCGGCCAACCTTGCCCTCGTTGACCCTAACCCTACTTTCCTTACTCCCTATCCGACCCACATAACCCTAGCCTCCTTTCTAACCCTATAAATACCTCCCATAATGGCTCTATATCAAGCCTTTGATTTCTTACCCATAAATCATCCCTTTTCGCTGCCGACTCTTTAGACGCCTCGTTCGCCGCCATCCGTGGCCACCAAAATCTTCCTTGCACCTCTCTCTAGCTAACCAAACCATTCATCACCCTGGATTCTTTCTACATAATCCTCCCCGACTGTGCGAACTTCCCTTCTCGACCAACCTGTTTTCCAGCCCCCACCACCCTTTGCACCGCCCTTAGCCACCTCTTCCGCCGCTTCTTTCACCTTCTAAAATGTTCTGCAGATCACCTTCTACCTTCTACCTTCCCCTACCTCTCTTTTCCTCTTTTCCTCTCCCCCTCTCTCTTTCTTCTTCTCCTCCATTCGGCCACCACCCACCGCCACCGTGCGCCGCCACCTTTGGCTGCGCCACCACCTCTATTCTGTCCCCCTCCTTTTGGGCAACCCTAAACACCCAAACTCCAACCTTAATTATCCCTATCTTTTTCCCAGCATGCAACTTTTGCCCTTTTCTTTTCTTTTTCCGGCCACCGCCGCCGCCTCCGTGCACCACCGCCGGTGCCGCCTATCCCCGCCAGCCTAAGGTTGAACCCTAGACCCTCTCAGCCATTTTCCCTATTTTTTTAACCCTTAAATTATTTTATTTCAATTATTTGCATATAAATACTATTATTATTATTATTTATTATTTTTAATATGTATTATTATTATTATTAGTAGTAGTATTAATGTTTTGATTATTATTTCTGTTGAGGGGTGAAGCCCTATTGTATTTTTAATTCGATTTTATTATTATTTTTCTTATTATTTCTATTATTATTAATATTAATATGTTAGTATTATTATAATTATTATTTTTATTATTACTATTTTGAATTACTGTTATTATTATTTCATTATTAATATTACAACTACTTTACTATTATTTTTATTATTATTATTATTATTATTATTATTATTATTATTATTATTGTTATTGTTATCGTCGTCGTCATCATCATCATCATGATTATTATTATTATTTACTATTTCATTATTATTATTATTACTAAATTTTATTATTTATCTTACTAGTATTATTATTAGTATTATTTTGGTAAAGGGGGCCGAAGCATTTATTTTACTTTGTTTTTGAATAATGTTCTTTTTATTATTATTATTGTTACTACTATTATTATTCTTATTTATATTCTCATTGATATTACTTTTAGTATCATTATTATTATTAGAATAAAGTGTTTAACCCTGCATTAATTATCAACTTTTATAATATTTCTATTATTTCTATATCTTTAGCAAAGTTAGAATTTTGTTAATGTTATTTTATTAGTATGTTATTATTTGGTCAAAGTCCTAAGGAGGTGTAGGAGCGTGCTCCAAGACTGGTGTCATTTCAGGTAAGGGGTGCTAAGGCCTTTTGTGTGCTTATATGCATTATGTGCTTCGCATGCTATGTATCATATGTTCATTATTGTAATTATTTCGTATATGGTATAACGTGGAGTTCAAGCATGTTCTGGTAGTGTTATATGGCATGTGTATTATTTATATATGATGATATGTGTTGTGACCCTGTAAGGTATGCATGTGAGGGTGTTGATGTGGTTTGTGTGGGAGAAAGGATGAAAAAGGAGGATGGGGAAAGAGGTTGACCAACGGAGGTGAGTTGACTTAATTATTTTAATGATTCATAAGTGGAAGAATAAAATGGAGAATTTTAGGGTTTCGTGTGGGGGAATCTAATCTATGATTTTTATGGTTTTGCGTGGGAGAATATAATTTATGGTTTTATATGTGGGAATCTATTTTATGGTTTTGTATGGGAGAATCCAATTTATGGTGTTAAATGGGAGAATATAATTTATGGTTTATATGGGAGATTCTAAATTATGGTTTTATGTGGAAGAATCTAACTTATGGTCTTGTGTGGGAGAATCTAATTTATGATGTTACATGGGAGAATCTAATTTATGATGTTGTATGGAAGAATATAATTTATTGTTTTATATGAGAAAATATAATCTATGGTTTTGTATGGGAAAATTTAATCTATGGTTGCATATGGGAGAATCTAATCTATGTTGTGTATGGGAGAAACCTTGGGTTTTTGTATGGATGAATCTTTGGTTTTATATGGTTTGAATTTAGGGTTTGGTATGGATGAATCTTTGGGTTTTATATGGTTTGAATTTAGGGTTTGGTATGGATGAAGATTTGGGTTTTATATGGTTTGAATTTAGGGTTTGGTATGGATGAATCTTTGGTTTGGTGTGGATTAAATTTAGGGTTTTGTATGGATGAATCTAGGGTTTGCATGGTTGATTTTAGGGTTGTATGGAAGCTTAGGGTTTTGCATGAGAAAGTTTGAAGGTTTGCATGGGAAGGTTAGCGTATGCATGGGAGTAAAGTTCATGTGTGAAAAGTTGACTTGGAATGTAAGAAAGGTAATAGAAGAATTATTTAGGTGTTTAGAATTTTTGGGTGAAAAATAATACGTAGGACATTATAAGGGTTTGGAGAAAACTGAATTAGGGTTGGAGTGATTAATCATGGGTTGTTGTGATTAACTAGGGTTGGAGTGGCTAATTGTGGTTCATTGTGATTAATTAAGGTTTGGAATGGCTAATTATGGTTGTTATGGTTAAATAAGGTTTGGAATGGTTAACTATGGGTTGTTGTGGCCGATTAGGGTTTAATGTGGTTGTTTAGGATTTTTGTTGTATCATGTGTAATTGGTGATTAAAGTATAATTATGATGGTAAAATTTATGATTTGTGATTTGTGATGATTCATGCATGTCCACGGTGAAAGCTTTTGAATAAGATACTTAAAACATTAATTATCTAAAGTGGAAGATCATTGAGACGGGACCGACCGATCCACCGGTTCGGAATAGTGTTTAGGGTTTTTACCCTATGTGCGACTGATCAACCGGTTATAATAGTGGTTAGGACATGATGTCCTATATGTGATCGGCCCACCGGTTATAATAGTGGGGGATCCTGATCTCAATGAAACTAAACTAGAGTTTTGCTAAGGCAAATAAAAGACATTAATTACTTACAGTGGAATACTATGCGAGCAGGAACCGAACCGATCCACCGGTTAGGAATAGTGGTTAGGGTTTTTACCCTATATGTGACCGATCCACCGGTTATAACAGTGGTTAGGGTTTGACCCTATTTGTGACCGATCCACCGATAATAATAATGGTTGGGGCATGATGCTCCATGTGTGACCAGTCCACCGGTTATAATAGTGGGGTGTTCCTTTACTCGCATGGATTTGATAAAAAGCATGGTGCGAAATGAGTTATGATTAGAGATTAATTCAGTAATTAATCCGGACTATAAATGAGCCTTTGTACTTTTACCTGAATTGTTCATATGCCTTTATGTTGTTATGTTGGATTATGCACTGTTATTATTCTGCATGGATTATGTGCTTATGTGTTGGCCTCAGTACTCGGTTACCTTACTTAGTACGTAGCGTACTGATCACTCATTTCATGGGTGCTGCTTACTCCCACGAGTAGTGTGCCCTTCTGACTTTGTGCAGGTGGGCGAGACATCAGTCGGGGTTGTGTGTTGAGTTTGTGGTTGGCTCAAGTTCGAGAGAGTTGTGGCCATATTTCAGTCTTTATGTGATTTTATTTCCTTTTATTAATCTTTTACCATTTGTAAGTTAATTCTCTTTTGGAAATAAATTACAATTCTTGATGCGTACTCTGATTTTGTTTTACAACCGTTTAATGCTTATTTGGAATTTGGATTGTAATGATTTATAATTGATTATTCTTTTATTTACCCTTAGCACTTGGTACTAGAACGGTTAGAGAGAACCGGTCTGGTACTAAGTGTGGCGGTAACATCTCCAGAATTCACAGGTTTTAATTTAAATTATTCCGCTTTAAAAAAAAAGTAGTGAATTTTGGGGTGTTTCACTATCTCCCCAGAATTCACAGTTGCATCGGCCTGAACACTAATCAACAACCAACCACTCCCTCCCCTTATCTTCTTCCCTCTCTTGTCCACTTTCACCAGCCATTTCACCTATAAATACCTTCCCCATTCCCTCATTTTCTCTCTTTTTCTCTACCATTTGCCCTCCCCCAGCCTTACTCGCAATACCCAATCAACCGCTGCTACTGTCGTTATCGCCACACCCCCTTCTTCTTCCCTATATCACCTTACACCCAACCGACCACTCCCCTATCCCTAACTACCCTTCCTCTTCTCTCTCCACCTGTGTAAAGTGGATAGCTCAAGCTACCTTTTGCATCTCCCATTGCCGCCTACACTGCCACCACCCTCCCTACCTCCCTTCTTGCCTAGAAAACCCACCCCTACCTTAACACACCACCTCTTCCCCTTTTTCCCCTTCTCCCTCCTCTTTTCTCTTCTTTCCCTCTTGGCCACCGCCACTACAACCAATGTGTGTCGTCGCCGTGAGGCCACTACCACCACCACCACAAACTCTTGACCTAGGAGAACCTACCCCTTAGGAAACCCTAACTCCCATCCTCCTTTTCCAGCCCCAAACTCCTTCTTTTAACACCACCCCACCACCTCCATGTGTTGCTACCACCCCTCACTTGTGGTTCCTTCTAATTGTGTCATTCTCCCTTCCTACCTACTAGCATACTTTATTTTAATATTTTATTATTATTAACACTATTATTATTATTATTGTTGTTGTTGTTGTTGTTATCCCTAATATTTGATTAATTAAATAAAGAAAAAGGAAAAAGGAGTAGGAAGAAGGTGAAATGACTAGTTATACTATTTTTATAGGTTGTGAGCAAACCCTTCCCCATAAGGAGGCGGAGTGTGCTTTAAGACCAAAGTCCTATTAGGTAATGATATGGATAAGGCTTGGGTTTGTATAAATCTTGTATGTATGGATGTGTTAGCAAACCTTGTGTGAATTTATATGAATATGTACTAAGTGTGTGTGTGGTACAACCTGGCTTGCAAGGAGTTAAAGTATGTTGAGCATGATTGGCATTATATATAATATGCCTGATATACTTGTATGAATGACATATTCTTATGTATGGTTGAGTTGCTATGACTTATATACTTAGAGGCGTTAGGTGGGTTTGAGTGGTTGTGAGGAGCTAAAAGAAATAAAGAGGGTAGATTGAGTAAGGAGAAGTGGGAAAAGACCTTGAGTGTATTATGAAGTATAGATGAGAAAATAAAGGACGAAAATAATAAAATTAAGGGTTAGGAAAAAATCTTATATACGAAGTGTAAGTCTTGCATGGGGGAAAATTATGTGGAGAAAGTTATTTTGAGTGTTAACCATAGGAAGGAAAGTGTATTTTGGGTGATTGGAGTGCTTGGGGAAGAGTTAGTACGTGGGTTGATGGAAGTATACATAGGAGCCTAACTAGGGTTTTTGGGGAAAAACCCTATGTATAGGGGTATTGTGAGAGAGGTTAATGAGGTTGGTTGGAATTTGTGTTGTGATGAAAAGTGTGCCACATGGAGGATCTGAGTCAAGTTAAATGGAGGGTAGAGTTGTGTATGAAGGGAAGGTGTAAAAGAAAAGGGGTGTATTAAGATTTTTGGGGGTGACCAACTAGGGTATCATTAGCACATGTGGGAGTTAAGGAGTTGGGTTGTGAGGTTTGGAGTGGGTTGAGTATGGTGATGGTGTTAGAATCAAGGGGGAGTGTGGATTGTAAAAGAAAAGGGGAGGCTAGGGCCACATGAGGCTAGATTTTGGTTTTAAAGGAAACCCTAGTGGGCGATGGTGAATCTAAGTAGAGAAATAGGAACATGGGCCTTGACCCACTTGTGTAGGGGTTTTTGAATTTATGGTGAGTGTGGTAGAAGGTGAAAAAAGGGTCTTGGTGTAATACCCAAAAATTTTAAAACCTAGAATTTAATAATAATCTTCATTTGGGATAATTTAATTATTTTGTGGACTTTTGATTTATAAAAATAGATATGATTATTTAATAAATTAAAATAAATATTTTATTACTTTATCATACTTTTTTTATTTAAATAATTTCCCAAACCCATATATTACTAAAATTATCCTCTTAAATTAATATCTTAAATTTTAATTAAATTAATTTATCAAAATAATTTATCCATCTAAATAATTAAATACTCCAATTTTAAAAATTATTTTAATTTTATTTTTCCCTTTTCCTTTTTCCTTTTTCTTTTTGTTTCCTCCTTTTCCTTTTTCATCTTTTTTCCTTTTTTTGGGCCGATCGGCCTCTTCTTCCTTCCCCTTCCTTTGCTCTGCCACTTGCCCTCTTTCTTTTCCTTGCCAACCTTCCCTTTCCCCCTTTCTTTTTCTTCCTTCATTCTTCCTTGGTTGGGCCCCCAACCCTCCCTCTTCCTTCCTCTTTCTCCCTCGCGTGCGTGCCAGCCCGCTCTTCCTTTGCCCCGCCCGATTAGTCTACCAGCCTCCTTCTCCTTTCTTCTTTCTTCTTTCCTCTACGTCGATGAGCCATGCCAGCCCTTGCACCCACCTGCAACACTTCCCCCTACCCATTGCAGCCTTGCTCTCTCCTCCTCTCTCCCATCTTTTTCCTTTCCATTTCTAGCCAAATTCCTTGAGCACAACCCCTCTCACATGCCCCCTCCTTCCCCTTTTCTTCCTTCCTTCTCCCTGCCATCTTCTCCGACCTGCAACCTGCACCCCCACTTAACCCAACCATATCTACCCTCCATTCCCTCTTCCTTTTCTTCTCCTTATTTCCTTCTCCTCTACCTTATCTCCTTTCCCCTTAAGCCTCCCCTCGAGCATCCTTTTTCTCCCTTCTTCCCTTCTTCGTCTCCACTCCTGATTTTTTTTTGCTGCCTTCAACTGCCATCTTCACCGCCTAACCAACCACCACACCAACCCCTTAGCCTCCCCTACTTCCTCATTGCACCACCTAACAACAGCCATTAGGCCCTGCAATCCACATTTCTCTTCCCCTTTCTTTTCTTCTCCTTCTCAACTTCCACCCTACACCACCACCTTGCGCCGCCATCTCCCCTCTTTCGTTGCCACCAAAGCCACTCCTCAACCCCTTGACACTTCCTCTACCACCTCACTACCTCAGCCAACCAAGATCTCCCTTGCAGTCCCCTCCTTTCTTCTCTCATTTTTCCTTCCTTCTCCTCCTTCTACCTTCCTTGCATCCCTTTTCTAGCCCCTACCTCCCTCAGCCACCGATCTCCGACCCCTGACCACCACTTACACCCTACCACCCTCTCTACGCCTAGCCACCACCCAGACACCCCTCCATAAGCCCTCATGTGAAGCCACAAACCCTCACTTGAGATTTTCCCCCTTCTCCTAACTCTCATCTTCGCCCCATTATTTCCCATAATTCCCCCTATTTTTGTGCATGCTGCATGAGATCTACTGCATGGTCTAAGCCTACTCAACCAATTTTTGAGGTATAAATATAGTTAGCATTAATACGTATTTACTAAGCTTTTTGATAAAAATTTATTCTTTTAATTTTCTACTAATAATATGTTAGTTTTGATATTATTTCTAGGTACAGTTTTTTACTAATCAAAGCTTAAACTTTTAACTGAGATACTGGTAAAGTTTAATTATTGCTGGAAATAATGTAACAATTATCCTACGAAAATGTATGGATATATGTATGCTAGCACATTACGATTTTGAATATGTTTGTGTGCATAATATGTAATGTTAAGTATATTATGATTTGTAGCACATGTTGGTAGTTGCAATGAAAATCATGTTATATGAAATGTGTCATATGTAGAAATGATGGTTAAGAAAGGAGTCTTGTTATTAATGTTGATATTAGATACATGTACATGTTATGTAAGCACATATGGTCATTTGTAGTAGAAATAATGTTAATATGAGCCCTGGGACATTTTAGTAATTTTTCTTGTACAAAAGGTGTAGCCTAAATAAGTGTGTATGGTAGGTGATAATAGGTATTAATATTGATTGATAATGGTTGGTGGTATTAAATAATGCATGTGGACCATAGGTATTAATATTTTAAGTGTTTTGTTAATTTTAGCATGAAAAGGGGTAAGTTATTAATTTTATGAATAAAAAAGGGTAATATGGCAATTTAATATGTAAGAAGGGTATTTTGGTAAATTGGCATAAGAAATGGGTAATATGGTAAATTATTAATTAAGGGTAATTTGGTAATTTTAGCATAAAAAGGAGTAATTTGGTAATTTTATGAAAAAAAGGGTTAACTCGGTAAATTATTAAATAAGAAGGATATTTTAATAATTTTGGCATAAAAAGGGGCAACTTGGTAATTTTATGACTAAAATAGATAATTTGGTAAATTACTAAATAAGAATGATATTTTGATAATTTTGGTATAAAAAGGGGTACCTTGGTAATTTTATGAACGTAGCTGTTATATAGAAAACGTACATTTACTATTAGGAAAATATTTTTTTTTTCCATATCCTACCCCTCCCCTCCCCTTTTTCTACCTACCACTATTTTTTCTCCTTTCTTTCTCTCACTTCTCTCCCATATCCCTTTTCTCTTCTACACCCTAAGATTTCAACTTTTACCTCCCTTATCTAGAGGTAAGTAATTCAATTTTTTTTGTTTAAGAATTTTTTTTCTATTGTAAAAATATGCTGATGGTAGGTCGTAAATTTATTAGTTCAATTTTTTTTTGCAGATCTAATTATATTGTAGATTAAAATTATTTATTTAAGAATTTTTTTCATTGTATATCTGTGAGTTTAAATTTTTTTAGCTACAAATCTAACCATATTATAGATCTATTTTATTAATTTTTTAATTATGGATAAAAATCATATTGTAGATCTTTTGAAATTTATTATTTTTTAATTGTAGGTCTAGCATGAAAATTAAAAAAAAAATCGGTCATAAAGGATCAGCAAAATTTGCCGATAGAGGGAGGGAGGAATGGCAGCATTTGCCAAACAGGTGGAATTTAAAATAAAAAATAAAAAATTATAGCAATAAAGGATCGGTAAAAATTACCAATGTTATGAGCTAACATTTGACTAAACTTGCCGATAGGGGGGAGGAATAATAGTATTTGCCAAATGGGTGAATTTTTTTTATTTAAAAAAGGAACGGCAAATTTTGCCAATAGGGAGAGGGTGCAACCATAGTTTTGTTGGTGGGTGCAATTTTTTTAGATGGGGGCATCGCCAAAGTTTGCTGATGTTGTGAGGTAATTGGTATATGCTGCCGATGCGGTTGGGTAATACTCGCAACTTTTGCCATAGGGGAAGGGAAAAATGATTTAGGGCTTATTAATTATATTTGTATTAATTATTTTTTAATGATGTTTATTAATTATAGTTTATTCATTATATTTGTATTAATTATATTTTTTAATTAAGGTTAATTCGATTAAATTTATTTATTATATTTTTAGATCTATGATACTTGGTTATTTATGCTCTATTATTTTAATTAAATATAGGTTTGGAAAATTCTGTTTCTATTCTAGGATTTTCAATTATATTTAGGGGGTGTAATTATATTTATTAATTATATTTTTAGTTATATATTTTTATTTATAGTTAATTTGGTTAAATTTGTTCACTATATTTTTAGATTTGCAATAGTTACTTAATTACGTTATTGTATTATTTATATATGATTTGATATTTATTAGATTTTTTTATATTTTCATTAAATATGTTAAATATTGTTATGTGGTGGGGATTATTGGCGAATGTTTTTAATTATATTGATAGGATAATAGATTAGATTAGTTTTTTTATTAAATCTGTTTATAATAGATTAAATATGTTTATATTTGTATTAGATTTATTTAGTTTACTAATTTTTATGGAATATCTTTGGATAAATTTGGTTGGATTATTGAAAAAATATATTGTGAGATTGGTTTTATAAGATACCATAATTAAGTATAATTTAGTTGTTATATTATACAAAACTACTACTAGTAATTATTAAAAATATTATTGATGTCTTTAATTAATAAAGTAAAGGATTAGTTTAAGAGATTGTATTTTAATTATAAGATTGGGTGTATATATCTCTTTCGCTATCGTAATATAGGTTGATATTTAATAATTACATTACTATCACGTATGTATTTAGGTTTTATTTATGTGATGACTTATTACTTTCAATTTATATACCTAATTTTAATTGACTTAGTTTTATTATTAAAATTTAGATAGGTCATAGATAAGACAGAGTAGTAGATAGAACTGAGGGTTGTCTTGTTACTACTTCTTCACAAGGTAATAGAACTGCTACTGAATAACCTGCTCTGATATCTTGCCTAAAAATTTTCAGAAAGAGTCTTGCTAGAGGATTACGATGTGGAAAAAAAAGATAGTGAACAAGAACCAGAAGAAGCGTCGAAACAACAAGAATATGCACAAGTTCCGAAACAACCAAGGTATAATCATCAAGTTTCTACCTTTCCAACATTTGCAGACTATGCATGTCGTCCATCATTTATGGCTGATGTTGGCATTTCGGGGTTCAGAGGTTTGGGGTTTGGAAGGTTTGTAGGTTCGGGGGTAGGGGTTCTAGGTTTGGAGGTTCGGGGACTAGAGGTTTTGGGTTTGGAGATTTTCTATTATCTACAAAATATATATTTTTTCTTACCTCACCAATACAGCTTGACATGGGAGTACCATCATCCTTAGTTCATCCACCTGCTGTTGTTGGCTCTAGATCATCATTATATTTTCCAACATTATTACCCCACATTACTGATCAAGCACCGTCATCAACTTATGTGCATAATGATGATGGTGGTGATGATGATGATGATGAGGATGACAACGACGATGATGATAGAGATGTTGATGATGATAGAGATGTTGGTGATTCTAGTGAAATGAACAAAGTATATAACTGAAAGATAAATGGTACTTGCGTGGGCCATGTCTCGAAGGTCCAATAATCCCTGATTTGATTCCAAGCTTTGGCGGTCACATAACTTTAGATTTATTGTTAGAAAAGGCAACTTTATCATATTCATTATTTCTTAATTCTTATTTTATATGTTACCAATCATATATATTCATTACATTTATTTCTTTTATTTTTCAGGATCGTGGTTGTCCCAAGATCCACACAAGACAAGAGGTTTTCAAAATTTTCTTGGAAGCATCAATGAAAGAATGTTCACTCTAATAGGACAAACAAGATTATCACACCTTCTATCTTGCACATTTGAGTATGGGAATGTGCCACTTATTTTAGCATTTATTGAGAGATGGCAACTAGACACCAATAGCTTTCATATGACATGGGGTGAGATAAAAATTACCCTTTTAGATGTACATCGTATATTAGAGCTACGAGTTGATGGTAATCCATTACATTTGGAGATGACAGCCGACACGCTTAAGCAATTGATTGGTGCAATGGGTGCCTTGTTTGGGAGGGAGAAAATTTAAGTGAATGAAGTCACTCAAAAGGGTAGGCTTCCATTTAAATGGCTACAAAAAGTATGTGAATCATATTGGTTAGGGGATGAGGTGAAAGCGATTGGGTATATATTATGATTGATCAACCTATCGTAGTTTGTTGATAAGTCGGTTGATAAAGTTAATCAGTACTATATCATTTTTCTTTATGATCTTAGTCGAGTTGAAGGTTATGCATGGACTGCAGCCACACTTGCTTTTCTATATGAACAACTTGGTATGGCTTCTAAAGCTGATGCTGTACAAATATTAGGATGTGTCACTCTATTACAGGTAATTTTATAACTATTATATATATATATATATATATATATATATATATATATATATAGATATATTACACACTCTACATTATTCATAATTCTAACAACCGAAGATTATAATAGACATGGATATATAAATACTCTCTGGAATTTGGAGTGGAACAATCTTGGTATGATTCAGACCATCCTCATAGTATGAGGTGGTTTTATGGAAATAAATTTGACACTAAATTGGAGATGCTCGAGTACTTTCAAGCAAAGGTTGATCTTATGCCTACATCAAATATATGCTGAAATTATTATATTGTTACTATATTATGTTAATGATATCCATATTTAGTTTAATTTTTTGTGAAAGGTTATTTAGGATTCGTACGGAGTAGCTAATTCATACAGAGATTGTCATATGGCATTATATCACTGTTGTTTACATTGTTTGGAGAAAGTTGAACTGTATATGCTAGAAAGAGTGACATGATAGTTCGGATATACACAAATGATCCCTGAGGAGCCTATGAAGCCCACTAGGAACACATACAAAGATCTATCCCTCAAGAAGTACAAATTTTATTACGCACACATGCTTAGCCAATGGTTCTTAAGGTGTGAACACATATTAGGCCCAGATATTTTTGGACTACCGGTTTAATAAGCTTGGGATGTGGCTCATGACTATATGGATTGGTATATTCCTAGAACTCATATGTATGTATTGGCAATGATGGAAGAATATTTGGTAGAGTATCGAATGATGATCATAAAATTCTAGCCAAAAGACATCTAAACAAAGCACCGAAAACAAATTTATCAGTAGCTAGTTACATGTATTGAAACTCTTGTGCGTGATTTAGGAGTTACTCCACCTAGGCTTGGACATTTACAATGACCTTGATGTATTACCGTATGGTTATGTACTCTGATTAAAATATGTTTGTTATAACTAATGCCATATGTCATTTTTATTTTACCATACATCTTTAAAATAGTATTATTTAATCTACATTGAACACCAAGATACTTAAGTTAAATAACATACAAATATATCCGATTACTATAGGTCAGATACTTAAGCTATCATAGAAAGCTGAGTAGAAAATAAACACAAAGCTCTAAAAATTCATCATGTAGATGTTTCAGAGGATGTAAACACAAATAATATAAGAAAAAATTACAACATTTCTAAATTAAAGTTGAGTCTAAAGATAGAGGATGTGACTCTTGTGTTCCATCATGTACCAATGCGTGTCATTGTTGGAATCTTAAAGAATATAGGGTATTCCATGTTGAAATGTTGTTATCACAGTATCTATTACAATTTTCATGTAGTGGTAGGAGTGGAAAATTTTCTAAAAGATATACCTGTCAAACACAAAAATATTATGTTGGCCATTCATATAATATTGAAATGGAAAAAAAAATTCATAAAACTCAGTGCTCACCAATATGTAGTGACTCATGTCTTGCAAGAAACATATAGTGACTTCATTTTCAGGACCTTGAATTCCATGTTGCGCCATTAAAGGAAGGAATAAACTGCACGGATTCAATTAGTAATATCCGAACAACACATAGTAACGAGTTATAATGACATGACCAATATTAGGAATTTTCATTTAGTGTGCCATCAGAGCTAGCCCTTCCTAGTGGGTAATAGTATTAAGAACTTAATCGACGCTATCATATACGAGATCATTCTTGTACAACTATCATCTCGCCAATATCTCGTGATATAAGTCGGTACGAATTTAAACCCACCATTCCTCATCTCCTAGTATAATAGAAGTCAATGCTTTAAAGCCATAGTTTCCATCTCCTAAGACATTATACTAGCTACTAATATAAGAAACTATATGTCGATTCATCTAAGTCACATATGCAAATTATAATTGCCCTGATGACATAAGTGATGATTGTCATCCTCGACCCCGACTATGACCTCGATGTTGTGTTGATCTCAAACTACTACAAAATTGTTGTTCTATATACTTCCAACTAGATCGTTCCGTTCTGGTGGAGTTCCTTGGGTGACCCATTTGCTGCCATACTTGTAGCTCATGGAGAGGTGTTCTCTGGGGAATTGCAATATTGACATAAGTGTCGTACTGATTCTTTATTGTTGGTGGTTGGCTCATAATAGCTTCCATGGAAATATGTAGTAAATGAGATGCAACCTCTAATGTTTTTGGGGGTGTCAATAGATTAATCATCCCATCTATGTTGAATTTCTTCCAAAAGGAATGAATAACCAATATGGGGATTGACATATAGTTATGAATGTATGTATTAATCTCATGCATATATGGTATTCCATATGTACGCCATATGTAACATTGACATAAATCATCATCAGTACCTCCATAATCAAGTCTTTGACACTCTTTGTTAACCAATTCCATTGCATTTAAAGCAACATGACCTCTCAAATTGGCATAAAGAGCACTTGTAGCAAAATGAGGAGTATTAAACCGATACCTCTCCAGCGATGCTTTTATCTCATTATGTTTCAATTCCGGGAATGCTTGCATTTGTTTGTAGACTGTATTAAAGTTGCCTCATGATGTCTCTAGAAATCTCTTCAAAGATCGATAAGCACCTTCAAACATGTTGATAAAAAAAATCAGTATATGACTTCATCACCATAACAGAAGTAAAAGTAACTGTAGTAGGAGATAAAATATAAATCATACTTATTCGTTGTAATCTGATGGATATGAAATACGTCACCGAAGAATGCGTCAATAATTTTATGTTTATATAGTTGTAGCCAATTCATCTTTAGATATGAAATTAGGCTCGACACATTTCTATAGTCTTCCTCCAATGACAATAGTTATTCCTCGTATATTTGTTCATTTGTGGCATTTATCACATTTTTCCATCGTGATATAAAACCACGTGCGGACGATGAATGGCCAGAGACTTTCTTACACCTTTCCTCCACATTTTTTTATTAACATGAAACCTACATAATAAATGTTTTGAAGTAGGAAAAATATATTCCATAGCTGAAACAAGAGCAAGTTCTCGATCGGTAATAATGGTGGTTGGAAGCATACATGGATCCATTAAGGTATTCAATCTCTCAAGTAGCCAAAAATAATTTTCTTCCTTTTTAGATGACATGTATACAAACACAACGTTGAAATTTAATTGTGTTGGTGTTAGTCCAATAATTTCAAGTAAGGGTATTCCATATCTATTTATCTTATATGTGTAATCCATTTTAAAACAAAAGGAAATGCATATAAAATATTAACAGATACATGATGTGTAAATAGATGTTTTCTTACTACATTTGATTCTGGCTCACTTCAATGCCACTGAAAATAATGATTCTCAACCAACATACTCATAACATGTTGTAACATTGTTTGACCATTCATAACCGTTTTTTAAGAAGCGGTATGATTTTTCGTGGCTTTACGTTAGTTGTGATAAGTTCATCAATATATTAAACTTCATTTTCTATTAACTTACCAAGAACAACATGCCCTTGATCATAATTTGCTAATTTGTGATTGTGTGTCCCGTTCCTAACTACTACTTGTTATCCACCATTATTATTTTCAACACCAATAATAAAAAAGGATAATCACTCTTGTTAGAATATGTATTACATGCACCTTTGGTATCTATAGGTAAAATATGAACATACGTTCCACTTCTTTCATATCTTATCGAGACTCTACTTGTCCCTATACCATTTCCTTTTGTAGTACCTTTGATAATCAAAATAATCTTATGAGTTCTACTGATTTTTTTCAACCTATGTCACCAGTTCTTCTCGATCAGAAAATATTTGTTCTGTTATAAAAAATCTCTGATAATTTAGAGTCATAAAATATGTATTTTCCATATTATAAAAAAAGAGTTTAACATTATAATATAATAAAAAGAAGTATTCATTTCATCAAACCAAATTCGTCGATACAATTTACAATATTAAAATAAATAAATTTTATCTCTTCTTCTAAGTTGTAATTAATATTGAGAAAATCTATTTGTATATCTTGTACGTATCCATAACTTGCCGGTATTGTAAATCAATCATCGTAGTATGATGGGGTTGTGACCCCATCTTTGTAGTTCATCGGAGTTCCAAACTCATTGTACCTTATTGAAGTTCCCAACTCTTTATAGTTTGAAGAAATTCCAAATTCATTATCCATTGTGAGTGTTTAAAAAAATGTAATATTTTATTTGAAGATTCATCAAAGAATTTCTACTCTGAAGAATAAGAATGATAAGTTGTTCATTTATATATAAGGGTTTGAATAGAAACTAAAATAATTATACACATACCTTTGCCGCACCCTATATTTCTAACAAAATTTTTTGCACCCTAGTTCGATCATAACCACATATTCTATACAATAATTTTGTTCTGAAAAGATTCGTGTAAAGTAATAAGAATGAAAAATTTATACATTATCTATAAAGGAAGAAGATAAAAGAAATTCTATATCTGTATATACTTTATATATTTTACATATATTTATAATAGATATTTGATAGAAATAGAATATAGATTATTAGATAATTTGATTTACTTGTAATTTAAATTAGTTAAAAAAAATTAAATATTTAGGGTGGGAATGGCAAAATATGCCCGTGATTGGTCAGTGAACGGACACAGTTGCGTGGTGGTTGGGGGATAGAAACGGTAAAATTTACCGTTGCTTGGGGCATGGGAACGGCACAAGATATCGGTGCATTGGGCATGGGAACGGTACAAGCTACTGGTGCTTGGGGCACGTCTACGACATCAACTATCGTTGTATGGCCGGGTAATTTCGAATCATTCTTTCCACCAAGTAAATATGTGCGCTCTAAATAATAAAGCCCTTTTATGAAGAAAAGGTGTAATGTGGTAAATTAATAAGTAAGAAGGGTAGTTTGGTAATTTTGGAATAAAAAAGGGGTAACTTGGTAATTTAACAATATTAGGGGTAAATTGGTAATTTAACAAACTTGAAGGGAAATTTAGTAATTTTGACAAGTATGAAGGCTATTTTGGTAATTATATAAATAGGAAGGGTGAATTGGTAATTTCATAGGTATGAAGGGTGTTTTGGGTTATTATACAAGTATGAAGGGCAATTTGGTAATTTGACAAGTAAAAGGGCATTTTAATAAATAGGAAATTAAGAGGGGTAATTTAGTAATTTTGTAAGTAAGTAGGGGTAAATCGGTAATTTGCATATTACATACTAATGGATTTAATAAGCCTCCATAATAAGACATAAGGGATATTAAATAATAGAATAAGGGTTTATGGCCTTAGTATCACTTGTTTAAGTATAACCATGTATACTATAAAGATAAAGGTATTTCGATAAATTAGTGAATATTATAAGGATAATACATGGTATAGGGTTGAATGGATAATTAAGGAAATGATATGATGTTTATTTTATAATCATGTAAGATGTGCCTTAACTCGTAATTATGCATGGAAATATGTGTTGGATGTGCTAAAAATATATGTTAGGGTTTATGTGTTCAATGATCCCTTGGTATAGAGTATTTGACTCTATAAGTAGTTGTATAATTATGATATGATAACCTATCATAGCATGTGAATAAATGAAAATGAAGTTTATGATGAAAACAAAGCATAAAAGGAAGACCTAACCATAGGGGCATTTTGTTCATTTTGACCTAAGGTGCCTATAAGAATTGGAATCTAGGATGGTCTTAGTAGACTATCTAAGTCATCATTAACAATAATACTAATAATGATTACTTAATAATAATAATAATGATTACTTAATAATAATAATAATAATAATAAACAAAAATGAATAAGTATGTGATTATTGTGTTTCTCATTGTCACCTTAATTAAGACGCTAATAATTAAAGTAGAAGACGTCAAGATCGAGAATGGTGGCTCTTTAGGGGTCTTTACCCTAAAGACGTGGTTTAGCCCACAATTATTCTAGATTTTGCTGGTGTGCCTTAGTGCCCTAGCCAGTCCCTACAACTTACTCTACTTAGCTCTACAGACCTACTTAGAGGGTATGCATACTTATGTATTATGTGTCCTTGTCAGTAGGGTACCGTATTTCCTCATGCACTAATACAACTTGGGTACCTTTGCGTCCTTGGGTTGAAGGTTGGAGGATACTTTGCTATTTATATGCACCAGTATGACCGGTGTACCTTTGTGTTTTCAGGTTCGTGATCTCTCCCTTGAGTTACACAAATGGAATTGGTGTGCTAACTAAATGGAAAGACACTAATCACTTATAGTGTAATACTATGTAGGTTGAGGCCAGATAGAATATATCATTTGCACCGATCCACTGGTTGTAATGGTAGCTAGGAGCGTTTTGTCCTAGAGGTTGTATATGTGTACCACTCCACCAATTATAATAGTGGCCAGGTGCATGTTGCTCTGGATATTGTATATGTTTACTGGTCCATCAATTATGATAGTGGCTAGGTGTATTTTGTCCTAGAGTTAGATATCTTCTTCCCGGTCCATTGGTTATAATAGTGGGGTCCCCGAACCTACACAGATATATTTCAAAAGATAATATTGATTAATATTCAATTAATGGCTTAAGATAAGAAATTATTGATTTCACCATTATGATCTATTGTTATAGTATAAATATGGCCTTAGTGCATGTCCCTCATGGTAAGTACTAGAAATGCTAAGTAAATGGACTTTGTGATATATGATTCCCATAGTACGGGTATATCCTATGTTTGTTGTGTTTATTTCTATGCCTTGTGTATGTATTGTTCCTATATATGTATGATGTGTTGCATGTCGGCCCTACCTTTTAGTTTTATATAAAGAGTTACTCAGTACAGTAGGACAGAAGGCTTCCTTTGTGGGCCCTTACCTATTTCAATGGATAGTGTCCCTTACAGGTTAGTCACAGATGTTATTCAAGCTATTATTGAGTATGAGCGCAAGGACTTTCCAAGAAGTTTCTGAGTTTATCTTTTATACTTTTATATTTCCTTATGTAACGATTTTATTTTTCTTATATCCACTAATAGTGGGTCTTATCTTTTTTAATAAAATTTTACTTACTACTCTAATTTAAATGAAAGTTTGAATTTGTGTAAATTGTGTTTTGTCTTTCTAAGCGTTAGCACTTGGTACTAGAATGGTAGAAGGAAACCGGTTTGGTACTAAGTGTGGTGGTAACATCCCTAAAATTTACCTATCTTGCTTCTGCTTAATTTTTAAATAAACAAAATTATACAGTAGTGAATTTTAGGGGTGTTACACTTGAAGTCTTAGGGAGTGTAGATGTCCCAAGTTATGGGATAGGGTTATTCAAGAGTTCTAGGGTTGAAGAGTGATAACGAGTCTAGGAAGTCCATTGGGGGTGTGCATGTCTAGTTAAGAGTTACTTGTTGAATAAGACACGAATAAAATAATACTAATCACTTCAAGTGGAAGATTATTGAGCCAATCCCAGACTTAGGATGATTTCTGCTCCACCAGATATAATAGTAACCAGGAGCATTTTTGCCCTAGAGACTGTACCGCTTACAAATAATATTGACCAAGCGTGTTTTGCCCTAGAGTAATATTTTTGTTCCATTGGTATAATGGTGGCTAGGAGCATTATGCTCTGGAGACCATTCCATCAACTATAATAGTGGGGTTCCGAGCTAAATAAACCAAACTTTGGTTGACAATAAATTATAGAAAATACATTAAATCACTTACAATGGAATACCATGTGAATTGGGGCTAGACTTAGGGTGATTTTCATTCCACCGACTAGGGCTGTAAACGAGCCGAGCCGAGCCGAATACCCCTAGATTTGGGTTCGGCTCGTTTAACTAAACGAACGAGCCGAACCGATCCGAGCTCACGAGCCAAAGCCAAAAAATGAACCGAGCCGGGATTTTTTGAGTTTGAGCTCGGCTCGTTTAATAAACGAGCCGAGCCCGAGCCTCATTTTGAGGCTCGTTTAATTAAACGAACGAGCCGAACCGAGCTTTTAACGAGCCGAGCCGAGCCGAATACCGAACTGGCTCAGCTCATTTACAGCCCTACCACCGACTATAAGAGTTGCTAGGAGCATTTTGCCTTGGGGACCATTCCACTAGCAAATAATAGTGGTCAGGTGCGTTCTACCCTAGAGTAGTTATTTCCATTCCATCGACCATAATAGTGGGGTTCCCAAACTCATGTGGATATAATTCGAGAGATGTGTAAAGATAGAACTAATAGATTAAACCTTGATTGCATTGATCAATCTAATAAACTTACTACTTTCATTATCTGTATCTTATGTGATATGCCATGTCTTAGCTATATGGTTACCTTGCTCAGTATGTAGCATACTAATCACCCCTATTATGGGTTTTGCTCATTCCCAAGAGCAATGACCCCTGCCGAGTCCGTGTAGGTAGGTGATGAGGCTCTTGCTGGCTTTGATACATATGATGAATTGGTTGGGGAAGAGTGTTGATCCGATGTCCTAGGGACGGGGGCTAGAGAGGGTGTTCTCTAGACTTTTTATCATCTTATGTTTCCACTATTTTTAATCCCTCGTAGTGCGTTAGTGTCTTGTATTATTTTTTAATTATGTATTGACCTTAACATTTGGGTACTCTGGTTTCGTTAATTAATGTTGAACTATTGTAGGTTTTTAATTATCCTTATTAATGATCTTTATACCCTTAGCCTTGTGGTTAGTATGAGACTGGCTAGGGGTCAATCTTGTACTGATCACGATAGTAGCACCCCCCATTTTTAGTGTATGATTTTCCATAACAAATGAAAAATTTTAATTATAAATTTTAGGGGTGTTACACTTACTGATACCCCTAATACATCATCAATGTATAGAGTATATAAGGTACCATGATCTACTTGGCACCTGCCTGAAAGTAGACAAACCTCTAATAGTTAATCAAGGATCAGGTAACCCAAACCCATATACAGCTTGATTGTCTTTCACTTTACTTGATTAGTACATTATTCTTGAGGTTGCATGACCACACAAGGCTCATACAATATGCAAGTAAGACATTCACATACTTATTCTATGTTAACCTTTTTGGTCTCCAACCATGTGTGGGACTTCTATTAATGTGTGTTCAATATTAACTAAATATGTATCTTAATCCATCCAAGATAAATTATGTATTTCGTCAACTGTTTCAAAACCATCTAGTTGAGTTTACTCATCAAGGCCTTTACACCACCTATTAAGTATGTCATGAAGCATGATTCATTTAAATCCAGTCATTAGGTTATTAATCCATGTCAACATATGTATTTCTACCCATCAAATAGTCATATAACGATGTTAGGTAAAATCTCAAAGCATATCCAAGCCGAGAAACCAAGATCACACTCTCTAGCTGAACCATTCGATCGGTTGTACTAATAAGTCAATTGGTTTAGCTAGGCCAAACCTAGGTTTTCCTCAAACTGTAATACCCCAAAATTTATAATATTTTTTTTACACAAAACCTTTAAATTTAAAACCCGTAAATTCTAGGGGTGTTACCGCCACACTTAGTACTAGATCGGTTCACTCCTACCATTCCAGTACCAATTTCTAAGGCTAAGAAAATATTTCCATCAAACCATATTAATACATAAATCAAGGTTCCCAAAAACGATACTCAGAGTACGCATGAATTATTACATAACCAAAATACGAAAGATAGTTTCCTCAAGTAGAAAGATGTCTATGATGTTAAAAATTTTTCTAGAGATGACAACATAGATAAAAGAGAAAAAGAAATAATAATCCCATTGAGGAAAAGCCGACCATACCACTCCAAAGACTTGATCTTGCCCAAATCAACACTCGCTCCTACCTGACGTTCCGTGGACATTAGTGGCATCAAAGAACATGTCTCCTACCTGCAACACGTCAGACGAGACATTTGCTCATGGGAATGAGCATCACCCATAAAAGGGTGATCAGTACGCTACGTACTGAGTAAGGTAACCGAGAACTAAGGCCAACACACAAGCACATAAAATCATGCAGGATAATATTTAACTTATACACATTCAAACCCATACATATAAAATATAAAGTCATGTAGGATAATATACAGCTTATAAATATTCAAGCCCACACACAAAGGCCCAAATACTCAAGATTAATTATTTAATTAACCTCTTATCGGAAGTCGATTGACACCATGCTTTTTATTAAATCCATGCAATTACAGGAACCTCCCACTATTTTAGCCGGTGGGCCGGTAACTTGCGGGACAACATGTCCACACCACTATTATTCGCCACTATTATTCGCCAGTGGATCAGTCAGTTATAGGGTAAAACCATAAACACTATTTTTTACCGATGGCAATAGTGTGGACATGTTGTCCCGCAAGTGACCGGCCCATCGACTAAAATAGTGGGAGGTTCCTGTACTTGCATGGATTTGATAAAAAACATGATGTTAATCGACTTCTAATAAGAGGTTAATTAAATAATTAATCTGGAATATTTGGGCCTTTTTGTGTGGTATTGAACGTTTATAAGTTGTATATTATCCTACATGACTTTATATTTTATATGTGTGGGTTTGAATGTGTGTAAATTGAATATTATCCTGCATAATTTTATATTCTTGTGTGTTGGCCTTAGTGCTCAGTTACCTTACTCAGTACGTAGCGTACTAATCACCCTTTTTATGGTTGCTTCTCATTCCTACGAGAAGAAGGCTCGTCTAATGTGTTGCAGATAGGAGACATGTTCTTTGATGTCATTGATGTCCACAGGACGTCAGGCAGGAGCGAGTATTGATTTGGGCTGGATCAATTCTTTAGAGTGGCGTGACCAGTTTTTCCTTAATGGGATTATTATATCTTTTGCTCTTTTATCTATTTTGTGATCTCGAGAAACAATTTTAATGTCATGGACATCTTTCTACTTGAGGAAACTATCTCTCGTATTTCAGTTATGTAATAATTCATGCGTACTCTGAGTATCGTTTTTGGGAACCTTGATTTATTTATTAATATGGTTTGATGGAAATATTTTCTTAGCCTTAGCAATTGGTACTGGAATGGTAGGAGTGAACCCATCTAGTACTAAGTGTGGTGGTAACACCCCCAGAATTTACGGGTTTTAAATTTAAAGGTTTTGTGTAAAAAATTATAGTAAATTTTGGGATGTTACAAGTTGGTATCCAAGCGGTTGGTCTTGTTGACCATGCTCATTTTTTAAAATAAATTTGATTTATGATGTCTTTATTGGATTTTGAAATGTATTTCCCGCTCTAACTGAAATACTTTCTATTTTAAAATTTTAGAGCCCGGCCACGGTGAGGAGTACAAGGGTAGATTAAGGTTTCCCCAAAAGGGGGAAAATATTGCTAATATAATTTCGAACCAGTGGGTTCATTGCTAAAAATTTCTTTTTGTGCAGCTAAATGGCAGTGAATGGAAGGATTGACCAATTGGAGGAGGCCATCACAGCCTTCTTAGAGTTCACCCAGCGCTCTCAAAATGCTAGAGAACACTGGCTTCGGAGGGTTACCGGGCACCACCCTCCGACATATTCCGGTGAGGAGAACCTGGTGGTTCTTAAGGGGTGGATCCGAGATCTGGATCGCACCTTTGAGGCTATGGATTGTCCACCAGATAGGCGACCCAGCATTGCAGCTTTCTTCCTCTGAGGCATAGCAGACGCCTAGTGGGAGGAGTATCGTGCCCGAGATTGTCCTCCGACTTCATGGGAGGCATTTATGGCCTCCATTCTCACCAGATTCTATCCCAAGAGCCTAAGGTGGGACAAGCTCTGGGATTTTATGCAGCTCAAGTAGGGATCGATGATAGTTCGTCAGTATCATGCCCGCTTCATCGAGTTGCTTTAGTTTGCTCCAGTGATCGCCGCCAATGAATCTACGGTGGTCTTTCAGTTTGAGTAGGGACTAGATTTCAACATCCGTCGTATGATGGGTGCAGTCCCTTTCACAGATCTTGCGTCCCTATATGAGCGTGCTTGCATAGCAGACACATTGGTCCATGAGAAGGCCACCATTCTCGGGAAGAGGAAGCCCAAGGGTCAGAGTTCCAGGAACAGGTCCTAGCCCAGATTTGGAGAAGCAAGGAGGCCCCACCGAAGGATCACAGCGAGAGACAAGGGCCCCCGAGAGGCTCAGTTTGTAAGAGGTGTGGTCAGAACCACCCAGGAAAGAACTGTGTAGGCAAGTTGGTCACTTGCCTAAATTGTGGAAAGGCAAGTCACAGAGCGGTGGAGTGTTGGAGGCCACCTAGATTTCAGCAGAGTTAGACCCGACCATCTATGCAGGGAGGAGAACTAATGCCCCAACAGCAAGTGTACCAGCAGCACCGGCAGAATTCATCCTAGTAGTACTATCAGAGAGCACCTGCTCCATCTGGTGCCTTAGTTCGAGAGACAGGGGAAGACCTTAGGGATCCAGGCCTTATCCTCAGAAGGGAGGCCAGTCAGGAGGACGCCTGAATGTTATTAGTCAAGCAGAGGCAGACCGTCAACTAGATGTTGTTACGGGTATGTTCACCATTTATTCTTTACTAGTGTATGTTCTGTTTGACTCGGGTGCCACGTTATCTTTTATATCATATGCATTTGCTGCTAAGGCTAGATTGTCACCGTCTACTAGAGTAGAGATATTTGTGATGCTTCCGTCGGGTGACAGGATGGAGTGTAGTCAGATGTTTTCTGACGTGGCCTTAGACATAGGCGAGGTAAAATTCCTAGTAGATCTGGTTAGGATGTATTTGAAGGATTTTGACATGATTCTTCGCATGGATATGCTGGGGAGATACAAGGTAGTTATTGATTGTGCCCAAGAGTGGGTGATTTTGCGAGGGTCGAAGGGGATTAGGGTTTCGTACAAGAAGACTTAGCCTGAGCCAACCACTAAGTTAGTATCTATGGTTACTTTACACACTTTGATCCAAAAAGGGTATCCCCTATATTTATCCAGTGTGCAGGAGCTGAACAGGGACTTAACCGCATTAAATGGTATTCAGGTAGTTAAAGAATTTTCAGATGTGTTTCTAGAAGAAATACCGGGCATGCCTCCAGTTCGAGAGATTGATTTTAAGATCGAGCTAGTGTCGGGAGCTGAGCCTGTCTCAAAGGCACCCTACAAAATAGCACCGGTTGAGTTGAAAGAGTTAAAAGCCCAGTTGGAATAACTATTGGAGCATGGGTACATCTGGCTAAGTGTATCACCATAGGGAGCACCGGTATTGTTTGTGAAAAAGAAGGATGGTAGTCTTCGTCTCTACATTGACTACCGGGGGTTGAAGCAGCTAACGGTGAAGAATTGGTACCCACTTCTGAGAATCGACAATTTTATTAACCAGTTGAAGGGTACCACGGTATTTTTCAAGATCAACCTGAGGTCCGAATATCACCAGTTGAGAATTGTCAATGCTGATATTATAAAGACTGCCTTCCGGACCTGATATGGGCATTATGAGTTTATAGTGATTCCCTTCAGACTTACATATTCCCCCGCAGTTTTCATAGATTTGATGATGAGGATATTCAGACCTTTCCTCGATCAATTTGTAGTGGTATTTATTAATGATATTTTGGTGTATTGTCGAGGAAACGAGGAGCATGAACAACATTTACGCACCATTTTAGGTGTGTTGAGGGAGCATCACTTGTATGCGAAATTGTCGAAGTATGGATTTTGGCTTAAAGAGGTAGCCTTTCTTTGTCACATTGTATCAGCTAGGGGAGTGGATGTGGATCCGGCTAAAGTTGTGCTGATCACGGAACGGAAGCCCCTTATGAGCATAACGGAGATTTGGAGTTTTCAGGGTTTGGCTGGATACTACAAATGATTTGTGTAGAATTTTTCCAAGATTGGCAGACCGTTGACTAATCTTCTAAAGAAGACTACAAAATTTCAGTGGGATGAGGCTTATGAGGAGGCTTTCCTAGAGTTGAAGAAATGGTTGACCTCTACACTAGTGTTGACTTTACCCGAGGGGACTGAGGAGTTTGAGGTTTACAGTGATGCATCCAAGTATGGGTTGGGATGCATGTTGATGTAAAAGGGTAAAGTGGTAGCTTATGCCTCACGACAACTGAAGAAACATGAGCAGAATTATCCCACGCATGACCTGGAGTTGGTTGTTGTTGTTTTTGCCTTGACGATTTGGAAGCATTATCTATACGGGGCAAAGTGAAAATTCTTCACCGACTGCAAGAGTCTCAAGTATATTTTCACACAGAAAGAACTCAACTTGAGGTAGAGAAGATGGTTGGAGCTCGTGAAGGACTATGATATTGAGTTGACCTACCATGAGGGTAAGGCCAATGTGGTTGCAGATGCTCTGAGTAGGAAGACTTCACATTCTATGATGTGTTATGTGGTTGCTAACCGAACAATAAGGGAATTGTCAGACCTAGAGATCAAGATGATTCAGCAGGGAGACCTCGAAGCCCGTGAACACCCTGACACTCACTCCTACTATATTTGAAGAGATCCATGCCAGCCAGGTTGGAGATGTTAAGCTGGAGAGAATCCGACAGAAGATACAAGAAGGACAAGCATAGGGATTCAGAATCCATGAGGATGGCAGTATTCTATTCAAGGGTCGTTGGTGTGTACCCCAGAGTTTTTCGGATCTTAAGCATCATATTATGGAGGAAGGACATCAGACTCCCTACTCGGTTCACCCAGGAGGATCTAAGTTATATAAAGACCTCAAAAAGGTGTATTGGTGGCCACGTATGAAGCGGGAGGTGGTAGAGTTTGAATCACAATGTCCTGTATGTTAGAAGGTCAAGATTGAACATCAGAGGCCAGCAGGGTTACTTTAGTCTTTGGAGGTGCCAAGGTGGAAATGGGACTCCATTTCTATGGACTTTGTTAGTGGTTTGCCGAGGACCCGAAGTGGCTGTGATACTATTTGGGCTATTGTTGACAGATTGACCAAGTCAGCCGTGTTTATCCCTATGAAGTCCATATGGAGTATGGAGCTGTTGGCAAATGCTTATATGAAGTTCGTGGTTAGTCATCATGGAGTTCCAGAGGACATCATTTCAGACCGAGATTCAAGGTTCCTCTCTCACTTTTGGGGAAAGCTATAGGAAGTTTTAGGTACTAAGTTGAAGATGAGCTCTACTTTTTACCCTACCACTGATGAACAGACATAACAGACTATACAGACTTTGGAGGATATGTTGTGGGCCTGCGTGCTGGATTACCAAGAATGTTGGGAGGAGCGATTACATCTGATAGAGTTCTTGTACAATAACAACTATCATGTCATATTGGGATGGCTCCCTTTGAAGCATTGTATGGATGGAAGTGCAAGACTCTTTTGTGTTGGAGCGACATCAGTGAGACGATAGTATTGGGACCATAAATGATCGAAGATATGACCCGGTAGGTCTGACATATCCAGGATCGAATGTGAGTAGCTCCGAGAAGATAAACGAGTTATGCTGATCTAAGGCGTAGGGATGGATATTTTGAGCCAAGAGATAAGGTATTGTTGAGGGTTTCGCCTACTGAAGGGGTGCAAAGGTTTGGTAGGAAGGGCAAGTTGAGCCCTAGGTATATTGGTCCCTATGAGATACTGGAGCGAATGGGTGAAGTTGCTTACCGATTGGGTCTTCCTCCAGAGTTGGCACAAGTGCATAACGTGTTCCACATTTTCTAGCTACGAAAGTATGTTGCTGATCCATCACATGTAATCCATCCAGATGATATTGAATTGGATGATTCGTTGACCTATAAGGAGCAACCTGTGCGGATTCTCGACACTAAGCTACGAAAGACTCGCACACCATGCGGTTCCTCTTGTTAAGATCTTATGGAGTCGAGGAAGCTACATGGGAGACCAAGAAAGATATACAAGAAGCATATCCGGAACTTTTCGCCGCAGGTTAGATCCTTTCTATCAAGATTGTTCTTTAGGGGGTAGTTAATTTAAGTATAGTTATTAATGTGTTATTCCCAGATGCTTAGAATGTCCTAGCCTTAACCTTAGGGAACTATAAGAGACTTCGGGGATGAAGTCTGTTTTTAAGGGGGTAGTAATGAAATGCCCTAAAATATTTATGTTAAGAAATATAATTAAATAAGGTTTTATTAAAGAAATTAATTAATAAATTATTTTTATTAAAATAAAATGAAATTAATTAGGGCAAATCAAGAAGAAATTTATAAATATTTTAATTAAGAGAAATTTGGGTATTTTAGCTAATTAAGGATTTTATTTTGGAAATTAATTAAATAAATTATTTTATTTAAAATAAAAGAGAATAAATAGTTCCAAATTAATAGGAATTTTATAAATATTTTAATTAGAGAAAATTAGAGTGATTTTCTAATTAAAATGGAATTTATGAAAAATCTTTCAAAAACCCTAAATTAGCCTAAAAGGGGATTTAATATTAATTTATTTAAATATTATTATTTTTAAATATCCCAAATATCCTAATTAATTTAATTAACTCAACCCTCATATTTTTATTTTCCTTTTTCCTTTTTCCTTTTCTTTCTTCCTTTTTCTTTCTTTTCTTTCTTTCCTTTTCTTTTCTTCTTCTTCTCCGATTAGGTCTGCGCTTCGCAGCCCGTTCCTCTTTTCTCCTTCGACGACCCAGGACTCTACGCGATTCTTTTCCATTTTCCCCCCCAAAACATGATGTTTAATTTAAACGCCCCTCACCTTGTTGCCTAGCCGGTTTTCTTTCTTTCCTTTCTTTTCTTTTTTCTCGACCGACCGATCCAGCCCCCCAACTTTCTTCTTCCCCCAACCCTTCGCTCCTGCCACTCCGATGACCTACACTGCCGCCCCGTCCCTTATTTTTCACCGCCCATCGCGTCGTTGACCGGTCGTTTCACTTCTCCCTCTTCCCTGCTTACTCGCCGGCCATTTTGACCCAGCTACATCTCCCCTTTTCTCGCACACGATTCCTTTCTTCCTGTGTAACACCCTGCCTCATCCCTGAAATTTTGCCAGCCAACCTCGCCGTCGGTGAGCCTGAACCCACCTTCCCTATTTCCTAGCCAACCCACATAACCCTACCCTCTCTTCTAAAGTCTATAAATACCCCCATAATAGCCCTGTATCAAGCCTTTGAATTCTACCCAAAAAAACCCTCGCGTGTGCCACTACCACTTTAGACGCTTTGTCCGCTGCCATCGGCCCACTTCGCCACCCTCTCTGCCCACCTAACTAATCCTTGCACCCCCATCTGACTAACTAGGCTACCCATATCCCTCAATTTTCCCTACATAAGCCACCCCGGCTGTGCAAAGTTTGCTTCCCAATCAGCCCTTCCTTCCTCCTCTGCCACCCTTCGCGCCGCCGTCCGCCACCACTACCGCCGCTGCCATTGCCTCATTCACCTCCCAATCTATTTTGTAGATCCTCATCTATCTCCCTCTACATTTCTTTTCCTCTTCCTCCCTCTCCTCCTCCCTTTCTCTTCTTCTTCTCCATTCGGCCACCACCACCGCCACCGTGCGCAACCACCTTTGGCTATGCCGCCACCCTCATTCTTTTCTTCTCCTTCTAAACAACCATAATCACCCTTATTTCCACCATCATTTTCCCTATTTTGTTTCCAGCCTTCAACTTTTCACCTTTCCTTTTCTTTTTTCTGCCACCGCCACCATTGCCGTGTACCACCGCCGGTGCCACCTGCCACAACCAGCCTAAGGTTGAACCCTAAACCCTCTCAACCCTTTTACCCTATTTTTAAAAGCTTTAAATTTTTTTATTTCAATTATTTGAGTATATTATATTATATTATTATTACTATTATTCATGTTTTTATTATTATTTCTATTGAGGGCCGAAGCCCTATTATATTTTTATTTCGATTTTATCATTTTTATTCTTATTATTGTTATTATCTTTATTATTAATATTAATATTTTATTATTATTATTATTATTATTATTATTATTATTATTATTATTTTATTATTATTATTTTAAAATTATTATTATTAGTTCATTTTTATTACAATTATTTTATTATTATTGTTGTTATCATTATTATCGTTATGCAATTATTATTATTATTATTATTTTCATTGTTGGTATTATTATTCTATATAGGGATAAAACCCTATTGTACCTATTTTGAATTGTAGTAGTGGTATTATAAATATCGAGTCTTATTATTATTAATATTATTTTTATTTTTATCATTAGCATTTATTATTATTATTTATTAAGTTTATTATTATTTAATGTAGGGTCGAAACCCTACTTCATTTTATCTTCGATTATTATCATTATTACTATTACCATTATGATTACTATTATTTTTGCAATATTATTATGGTTTTTATCATTATTATTATTAATATTTCATTATTATTATTATTACTAAGTTTTATTATTAATTTTACTAATTTTATTATTAGTATCATTTTGGTGAAGGGTCGAAGCCCTTATTCCGCCATTTATTTCGAATCATATTATTAGTTAGTAGTAGTAGTAGTATTTTTAGTATGATTATTGTTACTATAATTATTATTCTTATTAATATTATCATTCTTATTATTTTTAGTATCTTTGTTATTATTATTTTTAATATCATTATTATTATTGGGGTAAAGTCTTCAACCTTATATTATCAACTTTTATAATATTACTATTATCTCTTATAGCTTTAGCAAAGATAGTAATTAGTTAATGTCATTTTTATTATTAATATTTTATTATTTTATCAAAAGCCTAGTCTAGAATAAGTTAGTAATTAATAGTATTTTTGGTGGGAGAGAATCTAATTTTAGCTTTTCCCTCATATAGGTAAGACTAGTGAAAGCCCTAAGGAGGCGTAGGAGCGTGCTCCAAGACCGATGTCATTTTAGGTAAGGGTGTGACGAAGGCCTTATGTATGTTTATGTGCATTATATGCTTCGTATGCTATGTATTTTATGTTTATGATTATAATTATTTCGTATGTGGTATGACGTGGAGTTGAAGTATGTTTTTGGGTATTTACATGGCATGTGTACTATGTGTATGTGATGAAATATTGTGATATGTAATGTTATGTGTTGTGACCCTATAAGACATGCATGTGAGGATGTATAAAGTGTTATTGTGTGGGAAAAAGGTTGAAAATGCAAAATGGAAAATGTGTTGACCAAAGGGGAGTAAGTTAACTAAAGGGGAAATGAGTTAACCGTGGGATATGAGTTGACCTAAGTATTTTAATGATCCATGAGTGGAAGAATGAAATGGAAAGTTTAGGGTTTTGTGTGGGAGAATATAATCTATGTTTTGTATGGGAGAATCTAATCTATGATGTATCATGGGATAATCTAATCTATGGTGTTGCATGGGAGAATCTAAACTAGGGGTTGGTACGGATGGACTTAGGGTTTTGCATGGCAGATTCTATGGTGTTGTATGGATTGAATCTAGGGTTTGGTGTGAATGAATCTAGAGTTTTGCATGGAGGAATCTAGAGTCTTGTATGGTGGAATCTAGGATTTTACATGGATGGATCTAGGGTTTGTATGGTTGAATCTAGGGTTTCACATGAGATTTTTAGGGTTTTGCATGAAAGATTCGAATGGCTGCATGGCATGTGTAAAGTCTACATGGGTATGAAATTTACGTATGAAAAGTTGATTTGGGGTGTGAGGAAGGTAATGTAAGTGTTGTTTGGGTGTTTGAACACTTTGGATGAAAAATAGTAATGGAGTAATATAAGGGTACGTAGGAGACCAAGCTGGGGTTTGTGTGGACAATTAGGGTTTGGTATGGCTACTTAGGGTATTTGTGGTATCATGTGTATTTGTTGATTAAAATGTGATGATGAGGGGTGGAATCTATGGAATTGTGTTGTGTGGAGTGTTAAAATAATTTAGGTCGTGTGAAGTGGTGTAGGATGGACCCCATAGGTCTAAGTTAGGGTTTCAAGATAAAACATTAGAGTGAGATATGGAGTAGACTTGGAGATGTGTAGTAGTGGGCCTTGACCCACATATTTCGGTGTTGGAGTTCTAGTATGAGTTTGAGTGTAGAGGAAAGTGATGAGTTCATATTTTGACACATTTTATACCCTTATAATCTTAGTTTTTGGTAGTTTATTTAACTAATATAGGGGAATGATTATTGTTTTATGCTTAAGTGGTAAAAATTGCATAAATTTTATTATTTGAGCTAAAATGATATAAATTAAATAAATTTAGAATAAAATCTTATTTATTAATATTTATTAAATTTTATTTTGCAGGTATTGTTTTTAAATAAAAGAAAATTAAAAAAAAAAAGATTGGACCTTTGGACCAACGGCCAAAGGCCGAAGGCCCAAAGGCCCGCAACAAGAAACCAAAGGCTCGAAACAAGAACGAAAGAAGAACGCGGCACAAGAAAAAAAAAAGCCAGCCGCTCGGACGAGGAAGAAAAGTCAGCATAGGGCTGACGTGGCAAAGGCACACAAGTTTTATAAAAAGCGTGCGGCAGGTCAAAGAGAACAAAGTGGGCAGAGAGGTCTGGGAAGTGCGCGACAGAGCCTTTATAGGCTCGGAATCCGAGGCAACCACGCCAGCGACGCACGGAACTCAACGACCCTGTACCTCCGTCAGCCGCCAGCCATCAGAGTCAGCAAGAATAAAAGAAAAAGAAAAAGAATTGTTACATTGAAACTAAAGTGCCGAGAGGAAGAAAAATTTGGGGAAGAATTTAATACCGGTAGAATTCATTTCAGATAAAATTAATTTTTATCTGAATAAATTCTTGATCTTTTATCCAAAATTAATTCCGGTTATTTCTTTCTCTTATTTTTAATTTATATTTTAGATATATATTTCTGTGTAATTAATTCTTTAATTATGACTGGCTGATTATTTATTGTTAGGGAATGAATTGAAACCCTAGACTATGGTTTGAATTATAATTTTATTTTCTTTGTTTCGTGAGATTGTTTCTTGACTCTATATTAATTGCTATCGTTTATATGTATAATTCTGTCAAGTATAGTTTATTTGGTGCATGCCTTGTTCTGGTACCTCATAAGTGACAGTATGTAGGATTAATTGCTTGCTAGGTGGCCATCTAAATATACTAGAATTTATATGTATAAATTGCAGCTAGGTTAGATAACAATTCACCTAATCGTTTTGTGATTCTAACCGAAGTGGTAAAACGTTTCGATACGTGTGGGTCAAGGAAAGGAAATACAGCTAGACATGCTTTTTGTACTAGTATGGGTACTTAGATTGACAGCCTTTCACTTACACTTAATGCATTAAATCTAGTTAAATATAGGAGCCGCTTGTTGCTGCTATACTGCTAGTATTTAATAGGGTTAATATTGGCGCTTTGTCGTATTAATTAATTAAGGGAAGTAATATAAGGTGTATAGACCTGCTTTTGGTGTGCAACTTGGTCGATCTCATTCTCACGATTAAAATATGACTTAGAAATAAATATTATATCTCGATCTAATCTAGTGGTGGATTTTTATTTCCCTAACATATTTCTCCTATCTGCTAGTTTCCCATTATTTCCCATCGTCTTCTATTATTTTCATTATTAGTTTATTTTATTTTATTCCTTTTATTATTTTATTATTTTGATAAACCCCCATTAGTATTTTTCTTATTCATTTATTTTATTTAGGATTTTTATTTTTAGTTTTAGTTTTATTTCCAAGCTAGTTAATTAGAGGTGAGCTCTCTCAATCCCCGGCCTAGAACGATACCCTTATTTACCAGTGCTACAATTGACAACAAGAGGGTTTAAATTGCGTGCCGGCTACGGTCACACCAATTTTTGGCGCCGTTGCCGGGGATTGGTAACTTCACCTTTATTTTGCTAGTATTTTTAGTGTGTTTTTATTCTTAGTGTTTTTGTATTTTTTCTTTTAGTTTGTTTTAGATTTTCTTAGGAGTTTTGGTGTGTTTTTTTATTAACATTTTCCTTTGAAGTGTTAGTGTTTTCAGGTAGCTATGAGAGGATCCTTGGGTTATGGACAACTTGGCATGAATCTTAATTCAAGAGTAAATGAGGTAAGTTTAAGCAATTTTGATGATAGACTTCACCTATTCTCCACTCTTGTTTTGCAGGCAGCTGAAGCTACTGGAATTATGAATACAAGTGGAGTGTGTCATACACAAGGAAATCCATATGCTTACCATGAACAAGCTATGAGAGGAGGAGGATGGACACAATCTGGTGCTCAATCTTTCAATGGTTTTCAAGGACAAAATCCCTATACAAGCACATACTATTCGGAAATGAGGCATCAACCCAACTTTGGATGGGAGATGAATGATCAGTATCAAGTGCCATATCAAGACCCTTACACGCATGAATATGAAGCTTCAAAATATTATCAATATCCTCAACAAGAATTTTCTCCAGTTTCAGAGCCCTCAAGTTCAGAAAAAATGGATAAGATTCTTGAAGAACTGATGAATGGTCAAAACCAGTTGGCAAAAAGCCAAAATCAACTGATACAAATGAATGATCATTATTCAGTGCCATATCAAGAGCCTTACATATGTGAATATGAAGCGTCAAAATATTATCAATATCCTCAACAAGAATTTTCTCCAGTTTCGGAACCCTCAAGTTCAGAAAAAATGGATAAGCTTCTTGAAGAACTGATAAATGATCAAAACCAGTTGGCAGAAAGCCTAAATCAACTGATGCAAAGTCAGGTTAGACAAAATGAAAGGGTGTCAGTGATAGAGGAGAAAATGGGTGATATGGTCAACATGATGAATCAATTACAAGCACAAGAAGAGCTCTCTAGTACTTCAATTCCAAATTCAAGTGAGAGTTATGAGTATGATGATGCCATATCTGAATGTGAGGATGAGTTAGTTGAGGAGGTTTCCATGAAAAACATTGAAGAGCAAGATCAAGATCAAGTGGACGAAGAGCTTATAAAAGTAGAAGAAGAATCTCATCAAAATGAGGATCAAGTGAACAAAGAGAAGTATATGGATGACAAGACTATTACTTTCACCTACCATATACCATCTTTGAACATTTATTCCCCACTTTTGCTTGGAGATGACCATGAGATACAAGGTAAGCCTTTGATCACCTTTGATTTTATATATGCTAACCACAATCCTTGTTTTCCCTCTTTTAGCAGGTTGTATGGATCCAAGAGTGAAGAGAGTAATCAAATCACCTTGGATACATTTAATAAAAAGCGTGATGCTCCAAAGGAGAGGTTATGTTGGAAGGATGTGTTTAAAGATTTTGAGATGGGAAAATATGTTCCTTCGATAGAGAGATCACGATACATGGACATTGGACAAAACATTCTCTCTCTACACACGAGCTTAAACTCTATGCTAAGTAAGTTACGTTCTTACTGGATCAAATCTTTCATTAAATCTAACATTTTGTCTTTTTCTTCCTTGCAGGATAAAGATGATCATCACAAGGAAGGATTTGGTGAAGCAGCTCTGAAGTGGACGTATCCACCTTGAACGAGTAAACCGAGATCATGTCAGGCTGAAGACATAAAAACAAGCGCTACTTGGGAGGCAACCCAATGTCATAAGGGAGTTTTCTATCCTTTAGTTATTTATTTAGTTATTTATTTATTTAGTTTTTATCTCCATACTTTAAATTACATGTTTCTTTATTTGTTTACACATTGAGGACAATGTGTGATTTAAGTGTGGGGGTGCATTTGTTTTATGTACGTGTCAAAAAAAAATTGTTTCGATTTTTTTAGAGTGTTTAGTTTTTTTTAGATTTTTTTAGAGTGTTTAGTATTTTTAGAGTCGTAGGAAGCCTTAACTAGTTAATGAGGAGTATATCTTTGAAATCTAACGAAAAGAGGATCATGAAATCGAGATAAAGCAAGTGGAGATTTTTTGTGTTGATTTCGATATAGGGAACACATATCTATGTGCCTAAATGTGGATGGAGAAAGAACATGTATGATTTTCTAACCACCGACATGGCATGTTGAGATTCGTCACATTCCTCAGTGAGCGTTTGAACCATATGTACCTTCTTTTTCTGAGCGAATTTAGACAAAATCATCTATTTTTCTTGGCTTCAAAATTTTCTTTGTAAACCTCATATATGTTTAATTGCTTTGATCAAATTATTTGCCATAGATCTTGTAATGGACTATAGAGATTACTAGAACTTACTCTTGTGCTAGTCGAAGCTTATAGTCAAAACATGCTCTGATTGAGAAAATGATAAAGGCAGCTTAGGAATTTTCTATCACATGACCAAATAGCTTAACCTGATTTGTGTACACTTGATGTACATCCCATAGAAACCCTTTTGAGCCTATACATGGAATGCATTTTTTTCATTACCCACATTAAATAACCTTCCGGACTTAATATCTTTACCATTGCTTAAAGCTAGTGGAAGGAAATCAAATCATTATGGATATAAAAAGTGGTTGTGAATGTGTGTGTGAAAGAAATATATGCATGCTAAGAAAAGGGATTGGTTATGTTTGGTGGAGGAAAAAAATTTGAATGAAAAGAAAAAAAGAAAATTGTCAAAAAAAAAAGAAAAAAAAATGTTGGATATAAGGAAGAGAGGGAGTTATGGAGATTATGTTGAGAAAGTTCTATTCATATTCTATTTTGGTGTTAAGTTGGAGATATGTATCAATGATCGATGATGTGGAATTAAGCTTATATTTCATCTACCTATTAGATTCCACTAGCTCTTGATCTTTTTAGCACCACACTCCTAAAATACTCCATACCCTTCTTTACCTTAAACCCCGTTACAACCAATAAGTAAGTCTTATTTGATTCTTAAGATGAGCAGCCTTTGATCTGTTGGAGATTAGTCACAAGAGTTAAGCATATGGTTCAGTCCATTTGGCAAATATTTGGTATCTTTCATGAGGTTTTATCCACAAGAACATGAGCCTTCTTTGTTTATATATGTGAGTCGTTTATTATTTTTATCATCTTAGCTCACATACATGAGTGTTCCTATACATTTGTAGCCATGAATCTAAGAGAGAGAAAAAAATAGAGGGTATCCATAGTGAGGATGGATCTTGATGTGACTAAGGCGTGGTAGATGTTCATACCTGTCATGTTTATGTGTGAACCATATGTTGAAATTGATCCTTTAAATCTTCCAATGCTGAATTTTGATTGATTGCTAATCTTGACATTTGAAAGTAAAATATTCTGAGACAAATATGGTTAAGGGTGTTAGGTATATGGTTTTATTTATTTTTTTTTATTTTTATTTAGGTGTGATTTTTCATTTTATTTGTGTGTGATTTTGTGGGTATATCATCTGCGAAACCCTCACGAGACCTTACTCGTCCTCGATGGGTAACCTAGGGGTTTAAAGGGCTTGTTACACATGCTAAGTGTAATCGTGAGACCTACGAAAGTGGCTAGTTAATTTAATTTTATCTGTTTAGAGTAATAACTTGCTTGAGGACAAGCAAGAAGCTAAGTGTGGGGGTGTGATGAGTTCATATTTTGACACATTTTATACCCTTATAATCTTAGTTTTTGGTAGTTTATTTAACTAATATAGGGGAATAATTATTGTTTTATGCTTAAGTGGTAAAAATTGCATAAATTTTATTATTTGAGATAAAATGATATAAATTAAGTAAATTTAGAATAAAATATTATTTATTAATATTTATTAAATTTTATTTTGCAGGTATTGTTTTTAAATAAAAGAAAATTAAAAAAAAAGAGAGATTGGACCTTTGGACCAACGGCCAAAGGTCGAAGGCCCAAAGGCCCGCAACAAGAAACCAAAGGCTCGAAACAAGAACGAAAGATTAAAATATGACTTAGAAATAAATATTATATCTCGATCTAATCTAGTGGTGGATTTTTATTTCCCTAACATATTTCTCCTATCTGCTAGTTTCCCATTATTTCCCATCGTCTTCTATTATTTTCATTATTAGTTTATTTTATTTTATTCCTTTTATTATTTTATTATTTTGATAAACCCCCATTAGTATTTTTCTTATTCATTTATTTTATTTAGGATTTTTATTTTTAGTTTTAGTTTTATTTCCAAGCTAGTTAATTAGAGGTGAACCCTCTCAATCCCCGGCCTAGAATGATACCCTTATTTACCAGTGCTACAATTGACAACAAGAGGGTTTAAATTGCGTGCCGGCTACGGTCACACCAGAAAGGTTGTTGGGTAAGATAGGAGGTATAAGGTTATCATGATGTGGTACACGTCGGTTGGAGGATAAGTATAAAGGGAGTGATACATGCATGTCTAGGGTAATGTTTCTGAATAAGACACTGTAATACATTAATTATTTAAAGTGGAAGATTGTTGAGTCGGGCCCAGGTCGATCCACCGGTGAATAATAGTGGTTAGGGCATGATGTCCTATATGTGACCGGTCCACCGGTAATAACAGTGGTTAGGCTTTGTACCTGTGTGTTTTCGGTCCACCGCTATAATAGTGGGGGATTCTGTGCTCAACAAAACCGAACATATTTATGCTAAGACATGGAAAAGACACTAAGTACTTACAGTGGAACACCATGAAAGTCGGGGCCAGACCGGTCCATCGGCTATAATAGTGGTTAGGAGCTTTATGCCCTGTGTGTTTCCGGTTCACCGGCTATAATAGTGGTCAGGAGCTTTATGCCCTGTGTGTTTCCGGTTCACCGACAATAATATTGGTCAGGAGCTATGTGCCCTGTATGTATTCGGTCCACCAGCTATAATAGTGGGGTTCGTACTCGCATGGATTTGAATAAAAGCATGGTGTTAATCAATTTCCAATCAAAGATTAATTAAGTAATTAATCCGGATTATAAATGGCCCTTTACATACTTACCTGAATGATTGTATGATAGTATGTTATCATAATGGTCTTTATGCTCTTTTTACTTTTCTATATGGTTTTATGTGGTTTTATGTGTTGGCCTTAGTGCACGGTTACCTTGCTTAGTACGTGGCATACTGATCACCCTTTTTATGAGTGCTACTCATTCTCACGAGCAGAATGCCCTTCTAACTTTGTGTAGGTGGATGAGACATCAGGTAGAGCTGTGTGTTGAGCGTTTTGTGCTCCATGTTTGAGAGTAGTGTGGCAGTATTTACTCGTCTTGTTATTTTATCTTCTTTTGTATTTCTTTTGTATTGTATTTACCCTTTTATGATTTATTACCTTGTAGTGAGTATTTCAATTAAACCTTTTATCAATTGTAAGATTATTCCCTTCGAGGAATTTTGATTTCGCACTCTAATTTCTATCTTATTATTGATTATAAAATTTTATGCGTACTCTGATCTCTATGTTATGATCTTTTTAATTCATTTCATGAACTCTCAGTTTAAGTTTGAAAATAATATTTTTATCCTTATCACTTGGTACTGGAACGGTTGAAGTGAACCGGTCTGGTACTAAGTGTAGCGGTAACATTCCCAGAATTCACAAGTTTTTAAATTTTAAATTCTTCAGCTTTAAAAAAAAGTAGTGAATTTTGGGGTGTTACACAAACCTTTCGATCGATTTGGGCAAACCAGTCAACTATTCATGCACCAATCGATCTATTCTACCAAATTAGTTAACAGGTTTAATTAGAGAGCAAGATGAAGGTCACTGCAAACCTGCTGGTCAATAGGTTAGGTCAACAAGTTGACTATTCTAAGGACCGGTCAATTAGTTGGACCTAACCACTCAACCGATTTGCCCTCAAACAACATAAAATAGGCATTTTATGTAGATCATACTTACAATTCTCTGCCATACCAATTAAAACATTGAATAACATCACATAGATACATTTCCAGCTTACAACAGTTACATATTTTACCATTAATCGTCGCAACCTAGTTTTCCTTAAAAATCATGCATTCCTCTTAAACTTTTACAGTCTAACCACCCAATACCAAATCTGAAAAATCATATAATTATACCAACATATAATATCAATACATTAAAGGTTTCATAACATACATGCTTAACCAATTCACATTTTAGAAGTAAGAATGACTTCCTTGATGTAGGCAAAACTTTCCTAAAATAAGAAAACTCAACCTGTGGAAATCCTCAACTTTCAAAACCTTAAAAACAATAAACTTAAACTCACAAATCATCAAATGATTTCCTAAAATCATAACTTGAAATAAAAAGGGAAAACAAACATACATACCCAAGAGAAAAGAGAGGAAAATTCTACTGAAAACAACTTAACTTTCTCTTAAATCAAACTCTTTATTGCTTAATAATAAACAAGAGGGAGATGGAGAAAGGATATGAGAAGCAAAAGAATTCAAATGCAAGGATCAATGTGGAGAGAGGAGAAGGAAATATCTAAAGGTATAAGGTATTTTTGGTGGTTGAAAGAAATGTGAAGAGAATGTGCAATTAAGGCTATTTATAGCCAATGATTCGATATAATGACAAGTGTGGTCAAGAACATATCGAAAACCTTCCATCCAAGGTAGGATGACCTATCTTTCAGAGCTCAAACAGTGATTTTGGAGAAGTGTAGATCGATTAATCAAGAAATTCCAAACAAGATAGGGAAAATAGAAATTTAGCATAGGAGGAATCTCTTAGCTAAGCAGAATAAAGTCTTGAATCCAAGCAATGATTCTAGAAGTGTGAAATGGGGAGAGGTGGAAGAATACAAAGTTGAGGTCATCTTCCGCCTCAATTATCTAAATCGAACTTCTCAAATTAGTGTGAGGCAATATATCGTGCTTAGCTATCCATGTAGGTTCAAGGACCCCACCATTAATTCTCAACCACTATACTATAGCTCTTTAATGAAAGTAACTTATATGACTATTCCATTCAAGCTTAATCACTAGACTACAAGTTATTTTTTCTAAATATGAAGATTCCTGAAATACCCCAAAACCCTAATTTAGGAAATTATGTTAAAATAGGGATTTATTAGAAAAATTAATTAAATAAAATTATTTTATTAAAATAAGGGGGAATATTTAAAGCAAAATTAAGAGGAAATAATAAAGAATTTAATTAAGAAAAAATTAGGGTATTTTATTAATCAAAATAAAATTTAGGAAAAACTACCCAAAATATAATAAATTAATATAAAAAGGAAATTTAATTATTATTTTACGATTTTTTTTTATTTTAAAATATTTTAAAATACCAAAATATTCTAAATACCCAAACCAACCTATTTTCCCTTTTTCCTTTTTCCTTTTTTTTCCTTTTACCCTTTCTTTTTCCATTTTCTTTTCTCTTTTCCTCCTTCCCCCTTTTCTTTTTTTTTCCTTTCTTCCCCATTTGGGATTGCGCCCCTTGCAGCCCAATATTCCCCCCTCTTCTTTCCCCACGCGGCTTAGCTCGCATCTCTTTTTTCTCCTCCGCTCAACCCACCTGGTTCCTTCCTTTTTCTTTCTTTTATTATTTTCTAGACTGATAGGCCCGACCTTGTCATCTTCTTCCTCCCACTCTTTTCCTATGCGTTGTAAGTCGAGACTTGCAACCCTGCCATCACCGCCTAGCCTAAAATGCCCTAAAACCTAATTTTAAGAATTTTAATTAAATAAGGATTTATTATGGAAATTAATTAAATAAATTATTTTTATTAAAATAAAGGGGATTTAATTAGGGTAAATAAAGAAAAAAATCGTAAATATTTTTATTAGAAAATTTAGGTATTTTAGCTAATTAAGGACTTTATTTTAAAGATTAATTAAATAAATTATTTTATTTAAATATGAGGGAATAAATAGGTCCAAAATTAATAGGAATGTTATAAATAATTTAATTGGAGAAAATTAGAGTGGTTTTCTAATTAAAATAGAATTTATGAAAAACCTTTTAAAAATCCTAAATTACCCTATAAAGGGATTTAAATATTATTATTTTTAAATACTCCAATTATCCTAATTAATTTAATTAACCAAACCCACTATTTTTCTTTTTCCCTATTTCCTTTTTTCCTTTCCTTTCTTCCTTTTTCTTTCTTTTTATTTCTTCCTCTTTTCTTTTTCTTACCTTCCCCCCCGACCTGGGCCAACCCAACAGCCCAGACCCCCTCTCCCTTTTCTTCCTTCGTCCGCAGCCCAATCCTTATTTTCCTTCTTTCTTTTTCTTCTTCGGCTACCTAGGCGTGTCTTCCCGCGACCCAAACATTCCCCTCCATTTCTCCTTCGATGCGGCATGTCTCCTAAACGCCGCATTTTGATTAATTGTCCCCCTATAAGCCGGCTGGTTCTTCTCCTTTTTTTTCTTTCTTTTCGTTTCTCCTAGACCGTAGTTTCGCGGGTCTTCTTCCTCCTTCCTTCTTCCTCACCCATCGGCCTGCGACGCTGCCCCTGGTTTTTTGCGGCCGGCCATACTCCTTTGATCGGCCGTTACTCTCCTTTCTCTTCCCCCTGACTTGCCAGTCAGCATGACCCAACCCACCTCCCTTCCTTCTCGTGCACGACCCTCCTTTTCCTGCGCGAATGCCCTACCACGACCTAAATTTTGCTCACCAAATGATGCCACCATCCAACCCTAACTATACCTGCCTTACTCCCTCATCATTCCATAGATCTTACCCTCTCCTCTAAGCTCTATAAATACCCCTATAATGAGCCCTGTATCAAGCTTTTGATTCCTACCTAGAAAAACCCTCGTTTGCACCACCGCCACTTTAGATGCTTCGTCCGCCACCGTCGGCCAACTTTGCCGCCTGCTCTACCCACCTAAGTCCTCCCTATACCGCCCTCTAACTAACTACGCCACCCTTCTCCCTCGATTCTCCCTACACGAGCCACCCCCAGTTGTGTAAAGTAGCCCCCTCGACCAACTCCTTCTTCCTCATCCGCCGCCCTTCGCATCGCCTTTAACCACCAATTCCTCCACTACCATTGCCTCCTACACCTCCCAAAACCACCTACATACCCTCCTCTCTTTCTCTTCTTCTTCCCCATTTGGCCACCACCACTACCGCCGTGCGCCTCCACCATTGGTTGCGCTACTACCCTCAGTCTACTCCTCTTCCATTAGGCAGTCACAAACACCCTTAATTCCATCTTCATTCTCCCTCTCCTCTTTCCAGCCCTTAACTTTTCCCCTTTTCTTCTTTTTTTTTCCGGCCACCACCGATGCTGCCTGTCACCACTAGTCCAAGGTTTAACCCTAAACCCTCTCAACCCTTTTTTACTATTTATATAAGCTTTATTTTATTTTATTTTATTTTATTCCCTTTATTTTGAGTATAATAATAATTACAACAACAACAACAACAACAACAACAATAATAATAATAATAATAATTATTATTATTATTATTAATGTTAATACTATTATTAATATTGAGGGCTGAAGCCCTATTCTATTTATTTCAATTTTATTATTATCATTATCATTATTATTATTATTTTCAATGTCAGTATTATTATTCTATATAGGCCCTATTATGTCTATTTCAAAATTTTAGTATTAGTATTATTGATATCATGTCTTATTATTATTATTATTATTATTATTATTATTTTAATTATCATTAATATTTATTATTATTATTATTATTTATTAGTTTTATTATTATTCAATGTAGGGTTGAAACCCTACTTCATTTTATCTTTAATTATAAGTATTTTTGCAATATTATTATGGTTTTTATCATTATTATTATTACTAAATTTTATTAATAATGTTACTGATATTATTATTAGTATTATTTTGGTAAAGGGGCTGAAGATCCTATTTCACTTTGTTTTTGAATTATGCCTTTATTATTATTATTATTATTATTATGGTTATTATTACTATTGTTATTATTAGTATTATTTCTATTTTCATCATCATTATTATTATTATTCGAATTAAATCTTCAATCCTTATATTATCAACTTTTACAATATTACTATTATTTCTTATAATTTTAGCCAAAGTTAGTAATTAACTAATGTCATTTTTATTAATATGTTATTATTTTATCAAAAACCTAGTATTAGAATAAATTAGTAAATAATAGTATTTTTGGTAGGAGGAAATCTAATCTTTAGCTTTTCCCTTATATAGGTGAGGCTAATCAAAGCCCTAAGGAGGCATAGGAGCGTCTTCCAAGACCGGTGTCGTTTTAGGTAAGGGTATGACCATGGCCTTATGTGTGTTGATGTGCATTATATGCTTTGTATGCTATGTATTCTATGTTTATCATTATAATTATTTTGTGTGTGGTATGGCATGGAGTTGAAGTATGTTCGTGTGTTATTATATGGCATGTGTATTATATATATGTGATGAAATATTGTGGTATGTGATGATTAGGTTATGACCCTTTAGACATGCATGTGAGGATGTATAAAAGTGGTATTATGTGGGGAAAAGGTTGAAAAGAAAAATGGGAAATAAGTTGACCAAAGGGGAGTAAGATGACCAAAGGGAAATGAGTTGACCTAAATATGTTAATGATCCATGAGTGGAAGAATAAAAGGGGGATTTTAAATAAAATAAAAGAGTGGTAGAATCTATGGTTTCGTATGGGATAATCTATGGTTGTGCATGGGAGAGTCTATGGTTTGCAAGGAAGAATATAGGGTTTTGTATGAATGGACTTAGGGTTTTGCATGGCAGATTCTATGGTGTTGCATTAGAGGATCTAATCTAGGGTTTTGGTATGGATTGAATCTAGGGTTTGGTATGGATGAATCTAGGGTTTGCATGGAAAAATCTAGGATTTTGTATGGAAAAATATAGGGTTTTTCATGGAGGAATCTAGGGTGTTGTATGGAGGAATCTAGGATTTTGTAAGGATGAATCTATGGTTTGCATGGAGGAATCTAGGGTTTATATGGAGGAACTAGGGTTTTATATGGATGGATCTAGGGTTTGCATGGTTGAATCTAGGGTTTCACATGGGATTTTTAGGGTTTTGCATGAAAAGTTTGAAAGGTTGCATGGGATGTATAAAGTCTGCATGGGAGTGAATTTTACTTATGGAAAGTTGATATGAGGTGTGAGGAAGGTGATGGAAGTGTTGTTTGGGTGTTTGAATGTTGTGAATGAAAAATAGTAGGTGGGACACTATAAGGGTACGTAGGAGACCGAGTTAGGGATTGGTGTGGCCATCTAGGGTTTGGTGTGGCTAATTAGGGTTCCGTGATAGTATGTGTACTTGGTGATTAAAGTGCGATGATGAAGGTAGAATCTATGGGTTGTGATGTGTAGAGTGTTAAAATGATTTGGGTTGTGTAATATTGAGTAGGATGGGCCACTTAGGCCTAAATTAGGGTTTCTAGGGAAAATCCTAGAGTAAGAAAATGAGTGTATTGGAGGAGTATAGTAGTGGGCCTTGACCCATATACATCGGAGTTGGACTTCTAATGTGAGTTAGAGTATAGAGGAAAGGTTGTTCGGGCAAGTTAGGAGGTGTAGGGTTCTCATGATATGGTATGGGTCAGTTGGAGGATAAGCGTAGAGGGAGTGAGTCATGCATGTCTAGGTTAAAGTTTATGAATAAGATACTATAAGATATTAATCATTTAAAGTGGAAGATTATTGAGCCGAGCCCAGATCGGTCCACTAGCGAATAATAGTGGTCAGGCATTGTACCTGTGCATTTCCGGTCCACCGGCTATAAAAGTGGGGGATTCCGTACTCAATAAACCGAATATATTTATGCTAAGACATGGGAAAGAAACTAAGTACTTACAGTAAAACACCATGAGAGTCAGGGCCAGACCGGTCCTCTGGCGAATAATAGTGGTCGGGAGCTTTATGCCTTGTATGTTTCCGGTCCACCGGTAATAATAGTGGTTAGGAGCTTTATACTCTGTGTGTTTTCGGTCCACCAGCAATAATAGTGGTCAGGAGCTTTGCGCCCTATATGTATCCTATCCACCGGCTATAATAGTGGGACTCCCATACTCGCATAGATTTGATAAAGAGCATGGTGTGCAATGAGTTATGATCAAAGATTAATTAATTAATCCGCACTATAAATAGGCCTTTATGTATCTACTCGAATGATTGTACGATATTATGTTATCATGATGGACTATATGCTCTTTTTATTCTTCTGCATGGTTTATGTGATTTTATGTGTTGGCCTTAGTGTACCAGTTACCTTGCTCAGTACGTAGCGTACTGATCACCCTTTTTATGGGTGTTGCTCATTCCAACGAGTAGTAGGCCCTTCTGACTTTATTCAGGTGGGCGATGTGATTTTTGATGCCTTCGATGCCCATGTGGCATCAGGCAGGGCTGGGTGATGAGCATGTGATTGGCTTGATAATCGGGAGTGACGTAGCTGGATTCTTTTTCATGTTATCTTATTTCCTTCTGTTATTTCTTTTTTGTATTGAATTTCTCCTTTTATGACTTATTACTTTGTATTGAGTATTCGAGATGAAACTTTTATCGGTTGTAAACCTTATTTCTCTTTTTGGAATGTTTTTTATAATGCACTCTGGTTTATGATTCTCTTTACGCGTACTCTGATTTCTATGTTATGATCCTTTATTTTTTTTTATGAACTCTCGGTTTAAGTATTAATTTAAGTTGACGTTAATTCTTTTAGCCTTAGCAATTGGTATCGGAACGGTAGAAGTGAAACGGTCTAGTACTAAGTATGGCGGTAACATCCCCACAATTCATGGGTTTTAATTTTAAGTGTTTATGTTTTAAAAATAATAATAATGAATTTTGGGGTGTTACACAGCTAGCCATCGTACCGCCAGCTTGCCAACTCCCTTCTCTTCCCTATCATTTTCCTTACGAATTCTAGCCCAATATGCCATGTAACCCTCTCACATGTGCCTCTCTTCCTTTCCTTTTCTCCTCCCCAACCCAACCAAACTTGCAAATCGTAGGCTTGTACCAGCCTGCCATCACCGGCTGGCGAGCCTGCCATACCTGCCCCCTTGTCCTCTTCCCCCTTTATCTTATCCTCCCACCAATGGCCTATAAATACCCCTACCAGTTCTCAATCAGCCTTCTTTTCCTTGGCCAGAAAAATCAACCTTCCTTGTGCCACCGCCACTTCATACGCTGTTGCCACTGCCTTTTCCCAGTGCTGCCACCCGAAACACTTGTCAAACTCCTCCCTTCATCACCCTCCACTAAACCTCACCACTTACCTCCTCTAATTCTCCTTACATGAGCCGACATAGCTGTGCCAAGTAGGCTACCCAATTTGCCAATCCTTCCCCATCACCGCCCCTCTCATCTCCGTGCACCACCATCTCCGCAGTAACCACACCTTTCCTACAACCCAAAACACTCAGCAAATTTTCCCCTACCTCACCTGAAATGCCCCGAAAAATTCTAATCTTAAATATTATATTTAAATGAGGTTTTATCATAAAGATTAATTAAATAAATTATTTGATTAAAATAAAAGAAAATTAATTACGGCAAATCAAGAATAAATTTATAAGTATTTTAATTAGGAGGAATTTTGGGTATTTTAGCTAATTAAAGATTTTAATTTGGGAATTAATTAAATAAATGATTTTATTTAAAATAAGAATGAGAAAACAGTTTTAAATTAATATTAATTTTATAAATAATTTAATGGAAGAAAATTTGGGTGTTTTGCTAATTAAAATGGAATATATGGAAAATCTTTTAAAATCCTAATTTAGCCTAAAAAGGGATTTAAATATTATTTTATTTAAATATTATTATTTTTAAATATTCTAAATATTCAGATTAATTTAATTGACCCTAACCTAATTATTTTTCTCCTTTCCTTTTTCCCTTTTTTTCTTTTTCTTTCTTCCTTTTTCCTTTTCTTTTTCTTTCTTTTTCTTCTTTTTCTTTTTCCTCTTCTTTTTCCCCGGTTGGGCTGCCCTCTCCCGCGGCCCAATCTTTTTCCCCTTCTTTCTTTCCCTCGGCCCAGCCCGCGCCCGCGCGTCCTCCTTCCGCCCTGTGCCGCGCCGCATTTTTCCTTCTTTACCACCGAAACTCGTCGTTCCATTTAATGAATCCTTAACCCGCGCCTGACCGCCCGGTCTCCCCTTTTTCTTTTCTTTCCCGGCCGACCGGTCCGCCTCCCTTCCTTCTTCCTTCTTCCTCCTTCCTCCTCCGTCGCTGCAATGCAAGCTTTGACCCCGTCAATGGCATCTCCGGTTACGGTGAATAATACCGGCCGTTTCTTGTCTCATTGGCTTCCTATTAACTCCAGGAATAAATTGGCATAATTTTCGTGCGTTAAATCTCGCCCGTTTCCGCTCCCCAACGTCGCGAACCTTCGAACCAACCCAAACGGTGCCCGACCGTTTTCTGCCACCGGCCACCCAAATTCTTGCATTTAACACTTCCATGTCGACCTCCAGCTCCTCATTATCCATTCCAACATCTATAAATAGCCTTGATATAGGAGTTTTTAGAGTTTTTCTTCCCCGAAAACCCTCGGTCCGAGCTGCCACCACCCCAACTTCAGACGCCTTTTCCGCCTCCGTTAGCCAACTTCAGCGCCACCTCCTCATGCCAAATTCTTCCCTGCAACACCCTCTAGTTAACAAAACCATTTTCAACCTTCGATTCTTCTTGTACGAGCCTAAATAATCATGCAAAGTTAGATGCTCGTTTCGCCGGAATTTTGACCCCGAAGCCTTAAACCGCCTTCCACCGCTGTGCGCCGCCACCTTTGGCTGCACCACCACCATCATTTTGTCCCTCTCCTCCTGGGCAACAATAAACACCTCTTATATCACCTCAATTCTCCCTATCTTTTTCCCAACATCCATCTTTCTCTTTGTTCTTCTATTTTTCCGGCCACCGCTGCCGCCGCCGTGAACCACCGCCGGTGCCACCTATCCCCACCAGCTTAAGGTTGAACCCTAGACCATCTCAACCATTTTCCATATTATTATAAGCCTTGATTTAATTTATTTCAATTATTTGCATATAAATACCATTATTATTATTCTTAATATTTATATTCTTAATATTTTTTATTATTATTTGATATAAAATTTATGCTGAATTGTACTTGCAGGATGGAGAGTGATAATAAAATAATTTTATTGTTAGTTTCGAATTTTAAGTTATTAATTAAATTATTATAGGATTATTATCATTCTTATTATTATTATTATTATTATTATTAGAATAATTATTATTAACGTTTTATTATTTATTCTGGAAAATCTTTGGCCCTAATTTTGTATTAACATTCGCACTTATATATTTTAGTATTATTGTTTCTATTGTTCTTATAACTATTAATAATAATATTATCATTATCTTTATTATTTTAATATTATTATATATGTTATTAATTTTATTATTAATATTAAATAAATGGTAAGTCATTAGTTATTTGAAAACTTATATGTTATTGTTATTGTTATTATTATTATTATTATTATTATTATTATTATTATTATTATTATTATTGTTATTGTTATCATTATTTAGATTCTCATTGATAGTAGTTTTATTAATTTTGATATTATTATATTAAGTATCATTATTATTATTATTAGGGTAAAGTCTTGAATCCTATATTATCAAGGTTTATAATATCTCTATTATTTTTATGTCTTTAGTAAAGTTAGAATTTTGTTGAGGTTATTATTTGGTCAAAGCTCTAAGGAGGCGTAGGAACGTGCTCCAAGACCGGTGTCGTTTCAGGTAAGGGGTGCTAAGGCCTTTTATGTGCTAATGTGCATTGTGTGATTCATATGCTATGCATTCTATGTTTATGATTATTAAGTATGCCGTATATGCTATGACATGGAGTTGAAGTATGTTTTCGTATGGCATGTGTATTATTTATGTATGACCCTGTAAGACATGCATGTGAGGACATTGATATGATTTTATGTGGGAGAAAGGATGAAAAAGGAGGATGGAGAAAGAAGTTGATTAAGGGATGTGAGTTGACCTAAGTATTCCATTGATTCATGAGTAAAGGAATAAAATGGAGAATTTTAGGGTTTCGTGTGTGAGAATCTGATTTATGATTTTTGAGGTTTTGGTATGGAGAATATAATTTATGGTTTTATATGGGGAAGTTTAATTTATGGTTTTGTATGGTTTTGTGGGAGACAATATAATTTATGATGTTATATGGGAGAATTAAATTTATGGTTTGTTAGGGAGAATCTAATTTAAGACGTTATTTGGGGAGAATGTAATTTATGACATTATATGGGAGAACCTAATTTATGATTTGATTGGGAGAATCTAATTTATGATTTGTTTGGGGGAATCCAATTAATCCAAATTATGGTTTTGCTTGGGAGATTCTAATTTATGATTTTATGTGGGAGAATCTAACTTATAGTCTTGTATGGGAGAATATAATTTGTGGTTATGAAAGGGGAGAATCTAATCAATTGTATTATGTGGAAAAATCTTTGGGTTTTATATGATTTAAATCTTTGTGTTGGTATAGATTGAATTTAGGGTTTTGTGTGAATGAATCTTTGGGTTGTATATGGTTTGAACTTAGGGTTTGGTAAGGATGGATACTTAGTTTGGTATGGATGAATCTTTGGGTTTTATATGGTTTGAATCTGGGGTTTGGTATGAATGAATCTTTGAGTTATGTGGATTGAATTTAGGGTTTTGTATGATGAGATTCTAGGTTTGTATAATGGTTAATGGTTGTATGGTGGTATTAGGGTTTGCATGGAAGTTGATAATTGCATGGGATGTGTAAAGTTTTTATAAGAGTGAAGTTTATGTATGGAATGCTGCTTTGGGATTTGAGGAAGGTAATGTAAGTGTTGTTTGGGTGTTTAAGCACTTGGGATGAAAAATAGCACGTGGAGCAAACTAAGGGTATGAAGGAGACTAAATTAGGGTTTTGGGATAAAACCCTAGAGTGAGATGTGAAGTAGAATTGGAGGATAAATGTGAAGGGAGCGACCCATGCATGTCTAGGGTTTGGTGGCAGCACGTGTGTAATTGGTGAATAAAGTATGATGATGAATATGGAAATTATGTTTTATGATTCGTGCATGTGCATGGTGAAAGCTTTTGAATAAGATACTTAAGACACTAATCATATGAAGTGGAAGATTATTGAGCCGAGTCCAAACCGATCCACCGGTCAAGAATAGTGGTTAGGACGCGTAGTCCTATGTGCGACCGATCCACCGGTTATAATAGTGGTTAGGACATAAGGTCCTATATGTGACCGGCCCACTGGTAATAATAGTGGGGTGACTCGAGCTCAATAAACACAAACCAGTATCATTAAAGCTCTTAAAAGATACTAATTACTTACAGTGGAACACCATGCGAGGAGGAACCAAACCGATCCACCGGTTAGGAATAGTGGTTAGGGTTGTTACCCTATGTGTGACCGATCCACCGGTAATAATAGTGGTTAGGGCATGATGCTCTATTGTGACCGATCCACCGATAATAATAGTGGTTAGGGCATGATGCTCTATTGTGACCGGCCCACCGGTTATAATAGTGGGGTGTTCCTCTGCTCGCATGGATTGATAAAAGGCATGGTGTGAATTGGATTCTGATAAGAGATTCATTAAATAATTAATCTGGACTATGATTGGGCCTTTGTACTTTTACCTGAATTGTTCATATACCTTTATATTGTTATGTTGGATTATGCCTTGTTATTAATCTGCATGGATTATGCGCTTGTGTGTTAGCCTTAGTGCTCGGTTACCTTACTCAGTACGTAGCATACTGATCACCCTTTTCATGGGTGCTGCTCATTCCCACGAGTAGTATGCCCTTCTGATTTGTGCAGGTGAGTGAGATATCCGGTGGGACTATGTGTTGAGTTGTGTTTGGCTCAAGTTCGAGAGTGTCGTGGCCGTATTTCAGCCTTTATGTAATTCTATTTCCTACTATTATTTCTTTGTATTGGATTATTTATCCTCTTTGATTTCGCACTCTGATTTCTATTTTATTACGTTTATAAACGATTATGCGTACTCTAATTTTAAGGTATGATCTTTTGAGTTCTTTTATAAACTGTTGATTTGAATTTAATGTAAATCTTTTCTTTAGCCTTAGCACTTGGTACTGGAACGGTCGGAGAGAACCGGTTTGGTACTAAGTGTGGCGGTAACATTTCTAGAATTCACAAGTTTTAAGTGATTCTATTTTTATTTTCTTCCGCTTTAAGAAAAAAAAAATTAGTGAATTTTGGGGTGTTACATCACCCTACTTCCTTTTTCCCTACCTCCCTCTCCTTCACCCTCCCTCCTCCTCCACCACCTTCGGCCACCACAACAACCACCAACTATGTCACCACCTTTAATGAGCCACCACCACCATTCCAACACTCCTAACCAAGATAATCCACTACCACCGCAACCACCATATCACCCTCCCTCTTCTGGCCTAAAAGGCCACCTCTCCAACCCCACTTCCTCCTCCACTGTTGCTGCCACCGCCTAACTACCACCACCTTAGGTTGTGCCCTAACCTGCTTGACCTTTGAAAATAATTAATGTAATTATTATTTAATTTTATTTGTGCTAATATCATTATTATCATTATCATTACTACTACTACTACTACTACTATTCTTAACTTTGGGCCCTATTATTACTAATGTTATTATTATGATATATGAACTCTTATTATTATTAACTTTGGCACTATTAGTACTAACATTATAATTATGATGATTATTTGAACTCTTATTATTAATATTATTATTATTAAGACTCGAATTATCACCATCATCGTCATCATCATCATCGTCATTAATCATTATTATCATTATTTCCTATATCACTGTTATTACTATTATTACTATCATCATCATCATCATCATTATTATCATCCTTATTATTATTATTGTCACTATTTTAATATTAGTAATACTATTATTATTGTTGTTGTTGTTGTTATTATTATTATTATTATTATTATCACTATTATCATTATTATTATTATTATTATTATTAAAGTTATTATCTTTAGTAATATGAATATTGCTAATAATACTTTAACATAGACCAATATACCTACCAAGACCTATTTTGACTAGTAGTAGCATTGTTAGCTACTTTAAGAATAATACCCTTATTTTTACTTATAAAACTACTACTATTATTATTAACCCTAATACTAGGTTATGATAAGGGTAAAGTAGGAAATAATAATAATGTTGGTAAGAAGGAAGTTAACCCTAGTATTTATCTCTTATAGGTAAACCAACCCAAAACCCTAAGGAGGCATAGGAACGTGCTCCAAGCCCGGTTTCTTATTAGGTAAGGATGTAGTGAAGGCCTATTATATGCGTTATATGTTTTGTATGCCATGTATTATGTTATGTTTTATACCTTATGCTATTATGATTGCTTACTTGTAACACAACACAGAGTTAAGGTACATTTATGTGACCTCCTTATGGCATGTGTAAAATGATGTGTATGTTGTGCTTGTGGTGTTATGTGATGTGACCCTCTAGGACATGCATGCTAGGATGTTTTGATGATATGGCATGGGGTGAAAGGATGAAAAGGGAAAAAGGGAAATGAGCTAAATAAAGGGAAATAAGAAAGACCTAATTATATCATGACTCATAAAGGGATAAACAAAAGGAAAATATGGACAAAATAAGAAAGTGGAGTGAATGTTGCATGAGGAAGTCAAAGGTTTGCATGGGATGGATGGTGTTTGCATAGGGAGGATCATTACATGGGAAAATTTGCCTCAAGGTATAAGTAAGGTAAGGAAAGAGTTGTTGGGGGTGATTGGAGTCCATGGGTGAAAAATAGTACATAGGTTAGTATAAGGGTGTATAGGAAACTTGACTAGGGTTTGGGAGGAAAACCCTAAATGGAGGAGATTGTGGAATTGAAAAATAATGGAAGGGATTGGAATATGAGGTCAGAGTGGAAGAATATCACATGGAGGATGAGTGTGGGTGTCATGTGGAAGAGAGGATAGTAGGTGAGTAATGGAGAGGTGATATATGGGAAAAGAAAGGTGCTAGGGTTTGGGATGGCAAACTAGGATTTCGTGGCCACATGTGCAAAATGGGAAGTAAAGTGGAATAATTGGGGTTGAATCTAAGTGAGGTGATGTGTTGGGGGTAAAGGAGCTTTAGTTGTGTGGGATAGAGTAATGATGGGCAACATAGGCCAAATTAGAGTTTTTCGGGAAAAACCTTAGAGGGCAAAAATGAGTTGACTTAGATGGTATTAGGGAAGTGGGATTTGACCCACACCCTTCGGAGTTGGGTATTCATGGTGAGTAATGAGAAGAGGAAAAGGATGTCTGGATGTGTTAAGAGTTGTAGAAGTCCCAAGATATGGGATGGGCCCCTCTCAGGAGAATAGGAGTGGATGGATTGTTTGAATGGCATGAAAACATATATTGAATAAGACACAACTAAGAAACTAATCATTTAAAGCAGAAGATTATTAAGTCGGGCCCATATTGATCCACAGGTATAATAGTGGCCAGATGCCGGGATGCCTTGGAGACCAATCCACCGATGAATAATAGTGGTCAGGTGCATTTTGTACTGTATATTTCTGATCCACCGACTATAATAGTGGGGGATCCCGAACTTAAAACACCAAACCTTAAGTTATGATAAGACATGGAAAAGATACTAAGTACTTACAGTGGAACACTATGAGAGTCGGGGCTAGACTGATCCACCGACATAATAGTGGTCAGAAGCACTTTGCCTTGGAGACTAATCCACTGGCGAATAATAGTGTTTAGGAGCGTTCTACCCTATATATTTCCAATCCACCGGCTATAATAGTGGGGTTCCCGTACTCGCATGGACTTATAAAGAGCATGGTGTGAAATGAGTTTATTGACTAGCGATCTAATGAATAAGTTTTACCGGACTGTAACATGGCCTCAACTATCTACATTGCTTGTATGTTTATTTGTATGATCCTGCTTGTATGATATGCCTTTTTGTGTATAGCCTTAGTTAAATGGTTACCTTTATCAATAAGTAGCTTACTAACCACTGGTTTCATAGGTGATACTCATCCCCACGAGTAGAGGGCCCTTCTGAATTTGTGTAGGTAGGAGTACCGTGTTTGATGCCTATGACGTACTGGATGCATCAAGCAGGGATGTGTGTTGACCGTTGGACTTACTTAGGGCCGAGAGTGGATGAAGGTTAGACTCTCTTTTGTCCATATTTACTAATGTTTTCATTTTATTTCAGTTTTGTTTTATTATGTTATACCTTTTATCCCTTTTGGGAACTTCAACTACATACCCATTTGCGCACTCTGATTCTTGTGTTATGAACATTTCAGTCTTCTATGAATCTTTGTTTTAAGTGTATCTAATGTTGTGTGAAATTTTTTTTCTTAGCCTTATGGTTAGTACGAGACTGGTCGTTGGCCAGGCTTGTGCTAATCACGGTGGTAGCACCCCCGGTGCTTGTAATTATTTTAGTTAAAGAAGAAATTTCAACTGTGATTTTTGGGGGTGTTACAATTCCTATCACTCATATAGCAAAAGACAAAACATATCTCTATAACAACATACAAATATTAGGGGCTTTTACTTACGGTCTGATTCCTAAGACTACACATAGTAATTTGGAGCACCCTCATACACTCTTATACAATTATAATACTAAAATATTACGGAGCATCCTATGAGTACCTCAGCTATTTTGCCTCCATATTTATGCTCATTAATATAAGATTACTTAAATTTTTATTAGATAGTACATCCTCTTTCCTTTCCTTTCATTTTCCTTTTGTTAGATCTCACTCTATCTTTTCTTTCCTTTCATTTTACTATGTTGGATTCCCATTGTCACCTTTTTCTTGTAGCAACTCCCCTGCCTTAAGTAATTTACAAAGTGATTTTGCTTTTTAAAAAAATACTTAGAGCACTTTTGTTTATTTCTTACTATGGGGGAGGGGCATTAGTAGCTGATAGGCTTTAGAGCACCCCGCCAATTGTTTATTGTGGGTGGTTCAAAGGTTGGCACATGATTACTACAAGTATAACTTAATTATACCATAAGAAAAGGGACACCATACTATCATAAGTTATCATCATGAGTGTTGTGGTAAAAATATGAATAGGGAGGTTTTGGAGTTAGAAATTATAAAGATAGGAAAGAGAGAGAAAAGGTGATGTGTAATTCGATTGGTAGCTAGATTAAAAGGAAAATGGGGACTCCTATTTATAGAGGTTAGATAATGGGGGTTGGGGAAGGATGAGGGAGAATGAAAGGGTGAACATAGGTTGAAGGTCTTGAGTAACCCTTACCTAGCATTCTAGTTGGTCAGTAAGTTATCTAGGCTATACTCGGGGTGAGGTAAGTTGTGGAGCTAACATTGTTGTTGGTTTGTGGCTGATAATTGATTGAGGAGGTTTAAGGCAATGGTCTGGTCCAAATTATTTGTACAAGGGTCGGGTTTGTGAAATACCCATACTTGTATGTATAAAACATAATAAAGGGTGATAAAGGTGTTCAAAGACAAATAATAGTATATGTTAGATAAGATATCCAATTTGATCAATTCACTTATATATCTGATCATTTAAATATCTATAAATAAGAGTCAGATATCAATCGGATCAATTAAATATTTTTTTATAATAGTGTTATAGTTAATTAATTTTAAAAGCTTTTATGATAAATAATTTAGAAATAAGGATTGAAGTTGGATAATATTTTATACAAGTCCCTACCCTTAGTTACGAGAGATCATTTGGCAAGCATGGAGAGCGCTACTCTCACCCATACTTAATCGTGGTTGATTGTAGGAGATTTCAATCAAGTGGAAAAACTTGAAGACAAACAATGAGGTTCTCTTATTCATGAATCACACATTTCTAGACCTTAATGATACAATAACTTGGTGTGATTTAATTTATTTGGGTTTTTTTGGGCCCACATTTCACGTAGTTGGACTCCTATGAATTAGGTAAAAAAAAATTGGGAAGGAATAGATAGATCTTAGGCTAACCCACAATGGAAACTCAAATTCCTTCATGCATATATTTCCTGCCTACCTAGGTGATAGTTTGATTACCTAACCTTGTGGATCTCTATGAGCTCACAATAGGGTTCCCGTAATTTAAGGATTCAACCTTTTAAGTTCCAAGCAACTTGGTTAGGATACTTATAGTTTATTAATTCTCATGTAACACTTGGGGAGTAGATGGTTTTTTACTACAAAGTATCGAGAAGTTTAGGAGCATATTGCTAGTTTGAGCGAAGGACGTTGTTAGCTACATTGAGTATAAAAAGAGAAGGATGAAAAAAAAATGAGAGGAATCATGGTTACCTAGGAGAGAAGCCCAAATGGGTATCTACACAATAGAAAGAAATATTATGGAGGAGTGTGAAGAGATTCTTACACAAGAAAAGGTTTATTGGAAGAAGAAATATAAGAATAGTCTAATTGTAGAAAGAAAGCAAAACACCTGGTACTATCACATGTCCACCATTATGAGAAAAATTTGGAACAAGCAATCAAACTTGTTTAATGATAATGGAAACTAGGTGGAGAAAAATAATGAATGCTTACACATCATCACTAGTTTTTATACTAGACTCCTTACTATGCCGAGACTAGTGCTTCATAATAACTTCAATGTTGCTTTATTAGTTGTTTTTCCACAAGAGTATACATGATTCTTGATTGGCATATTAAATATATATGAATTGTGCACTATGGTGCTCCAAATGGGTGCTCTCAAGGCTCCTGGTGGTGATGGATTACCTCGATCTTTTACCAAAAGGTTTGGGAGGTAATCGGTAACTAGGCTATGACTAGGTTCCCATTGCTTGGTGCTTGAAAACAATTCCAAGGGATGCCAATGTCACTAGTGTTAAACTAATTCTTGAGAAACCAAATTTGAATGAGGTAGTGGATTTCTAATCGATTAGCTTGATTAAAGTATCTATGAAAATTATTTCCAAGGCTAATGAATATTATTTGCCTGATATTAGAGAACATTATCTCCCCTTCTTAGTTAAGGTTTTTGTGGAACCAAAGTACACTTGACAATATTCTCATGGCCCAAGAGGTCATGTATATGTTTAAACAAAAAAAGGGGGAACCGAGGTCTTATAACTATTACTATTGATATCTTCAAAGTGTAAACTCATATGAATTGGTTCTACATTGATATTGTGAAACAACTCCAACTAACGTAGATTATGGTGTCCTTAATTATTCTTATCATTAACTCAACTGGGTTACATGTCACTAGGTGAGGTTCCTTGTCTGATTACATTTTTCCATCTCAAAGCATATGATAGGGGGACCCACTTAGTCCTTACATTTTTTGTTTTGTGTCTTGAGAGGCTATCCAATATTATTTTGAGACATTGAATAAGGGTGGTTGTTCCCTTATGTTTGCTTGCCACAATAGACCTAATATTCCCCATGCATTTCTTACATATGACCTCATGTTCTTTGTGAAAGCTTCAACGGAAAAAAATTTGACCATATACTTGATTCTAAATAAGTTTGGTAGATATTAAAGTTTGAGTATCAATAGGGAGCAATCTTCCATGTACTTCTCTCAAAATAACGAGAAAGATGTTGTATAATAGGTACATGCCCGAAGCGGTATCCTCGTGGTTCTTGAGTCGGGAAAATAATTAGGCATACATGTTACTCATGGCAGGATGGGCTCAACCAATTTTTGGCATGTTCTATATAATATTTGGGCTCATTTAGAGGGATGAAAAATAAATCAAATTTCTTTTGCTGGATGTGTGTGACTCTCGCTAAAGCAATACTTGATGCTTTACCTACTTACCTAGCACAAACCAATAGTTTACCTAGTCGAATTTGCATAAATGGTAGAAGTCCGAGTATAATATTATTATAAATGGGAGCTTCCACCCTAATATCCATGAGAAGAAGATCTCCTACATGTAATACCTCCATATCTATGAAAATCGTTTTATTATTGTAATTTGATGAAAACATTTAAATGTTTTAATTTTAATTCATTTTATAGTTTTAACGACAACTTTGAATTCCTATTACAATTTAGTTAATCATTGTCGTTATAGATTATTCTAGATAAATTTATCCGCGACCATAATTTTATTATATTCATATAATTTTAATTTTATTTTAATAAAATATTTATCTTCTATCATATTTCTTTTTCATATTTTAATTTTTTTATTATAAGTTTATCATGTGCTTATGACTTTATTTGGAGTTATATATCGTTAACAAACATAAATTATTGAAGTTATAAAATCTCCTTTAAAATAGTAAAATTATTTTATTAATTTTTAATTAGAGCAAACATTTCCTTTGTTGAATTTATCTATTTTTATGATGTTGATAAGTTTTTTCAAAAAATTTAAATTTAAGATTTTAACTTATTTATAACTTTCTTTCCAAAATTATATTTCTTTCATTTTTTTCCTTTTTGGTTTACGAAAGACTTTTTTTAAAATTATTAAAATTAATCATAGTTTCTTAGAATTTGATTTAAATATTTTCTAAATAGTTTTAACTATCTTTACAAGGTTGTATTATGTATTTTTCATAAATAATACAAATTCTTGCACTTTTTTTTATTTTCTTCTATTTTTTAAAAAATCCTTTAAATGACTTTTATATTTTTAATTGCAAAATAATTTTTATTAAATAAGTTTTAGGTAAAACCAGTCTTAAATATTTTTGAAATATTTTATATTCTCTCATGTGTTTATTATTTTTGTTCTAAAAATAAAATCCTTTGACCTTTTAGTCCCCTCTTCTCTCCTTCCTTTCCTATTTCCTTTTTGCAAAACCCAACCTCCGACTTCTTACTCCCTGCTCCCTTGATTTTCTTGTTACACGACCATGCCACCAACCATAACTAGCTAACACGACGCCACTCTAGCACGGGCCACTGTAGCCTCTAGCCTCGTCGTCACCCTTCCAATAGCAACCACAACAACAACAAAAAGCAAGAGATATTATTCAAATATTGAAAAAATAACCAACATGTAGACATGGAATAGCAAGAATAATTGAACATGCTTTGTTATTATTTTTCTTGAATGTAGCTACAATAAGAGATGTCGAAGATATAAAACCTACGGCAAAACTAGTTAGAAGATAATAGCTATACTGATCTGTTGACTAAGCCTAACTAATAAGGAAAGGGTATATTATTATACTAATAATCCTTATTTGCGAGTAGTTGTGATAGACAACACTAGCAGGTCTCTCTACCGTTAGGTAGCTACAAGCCCAACTGACCACGCGCGAACATTCCTCAGCCTCCGAAGAAGCTCCCCCAGTCTTCACCCGCTTGGATTTGCAACTCTTTGTTTGGTATAAATTTTTGTAAACTCTAACTTTGATTTTGATTAATTTTGGATAGATTCGGTTTAATTAAGTTTAATAATTGCTTAATTATGTATTTATGTCTTGTATGAGTAATTTGGATGGGTTAATTGCATAGTATATATTTTAATTCTAGAAACTTAAACTTTCACATTGGAAGTATCAATTTTAAAAATCTGTGCAGAATTAATCGGACTTAAATTTATAGGTCAAAACCCTTGCATACTAAAATTAAATTGTATAATTGTGTTTTTTTATTCAATTGATTTTACAATATACTTTGAAATGTATTTAATTTTATGTTGTAAGTATCAATTTGAAAAAATTGTGGGAAATCCATCATAATTGAATTTTTAGGTCAAAACTCTTATAGATTTAAATTGGATTGTATAATTGAGTTATTTTATTTAATTATTTATATAATTTGCATTAGGATATTTTAAAGTTTATTTCTGATCCATCAATTTATATATTTTAGCAAGATTGGACAAAATTTGTATTCCAGACTCAAAGATATTGAATTGGATCTTTCTTTATTGCTTTTAATCAAATTATTGTACAATATGTTATAAAATAGGTGTAATTATATATCAAAACATTCAATTTAAATAACTTAATAAAATTCAACCAAATTGTAATTTTAAGCCTAAAACCCTACCTTTTAAATAAGATTATGAAATTTATCATTTATATAGTTGTTTCTTATTAAGTTGATATTATAAAATTGTTTAAAATGACTTATTCTAACATCTTTAATTTGGATTAATTGATTTGAATTGTCTAACTTTGTATTTTGGGCTTTAAAACCCGAATATTTGCAATAGTTTTTTTTTTATAATTTATTATTGTTTGATTCTTTCACATATTAATCAATTTAATTAAGCTTCTAACTTATCGTTTGGATCAATCGTATGAAATTAATCGGTTTGACATTTTAGATTGTAGATCCTAATTGTCTAAATGAGTTTTGATAAATTTTAAGTGTTTTTTATTATTCTATGTTTCGATTAGTTTCCTAACCTAGTCTTACAATTTCTACCAACAATTTAGGAAAGTATTCTTGTGGATCCTCGAACAAGTGATATCCCTCTCTTTCTTATTTAACTTAGTTAGCTTTAGACCTAGGTAAGTTTTTACTTACCTTTGCTTATGGTGGAATTATGAAATGTATGAATTATTGGAGTTGAAAAGTATGATTTATGAAGGACTTGCGCATATCATGTCTTGTATGATGTGTATCTATAAGGTTATAAATCTCCATACATATATATGTTAGTATGCTCTAATGTGTTTAATTATAATTGGTTTTGGAAAATTGTATAATTGGTTAAGTATGGATTCAAATTGTGTGACACCTTATGTTGGGATTTAATGCCACTTGGAATCGTTCGGCTTTAATGCTACTTAGAATAGATTAGCTTAACACCACTTGAAATTGATCCGCTTTAATGCCACTTGAAATTGTTCGGATTTAACGCCACTTAGGGCTGATCGGATTTAATGCCACTTGAAGTAGATTGGCTTTAATACCACTTGGAATGTAATAATGGAATTTCATTGTGTTGATGGAAATGATTTAAGTGATATTATGTGAACATGATTCATGTTTGGTTAAAACCTCAAATAAAAGATTAATCACTTAAAGGGAAAGTTTTTGAGCTGGGATTTGTATCACTTGGGGTAGCTCTTCGAGTAAGGTTTGGTATTTACTTGGTACCAGTCATGTGTTTTATATTATGTGATCATGGGTGCCTTATGTGGTCTAGAGACACTATTTTCTACTTTATAGGTGTCTCGATATATATTTTTTCTTATAGTGGGTATGCATACTTGTATGATTAGGTGTCATATTTATTGGTGGTGTTGTTATATTTCTGGGCAAGTCGGCTAGGGTTAGTATCATTTGTGTACTAGATTAGTTGTCATGATTCCTTTGAGTGTTTGTTTTCAAGTTAATATAATCAAATAGTTATGATCATGAGAATGGAATATTATAATCGATTATTCTTGTTCATTCATGGATTTTATATTTCATTATTCTATACATTTTGCTCAGTTGTCTTCCTTACAATTAAGCTACCATATGATGCGTGTTCTCATCTAGTTATCACATACTCAACTATTTTAATTGCATGTGGGCTTTATGTATTGAATGCTATCTTTTAGGATAGTTGTATTATTCAACATGAGTTCATGTTTTTTTATGCACTCGTACATTGTGTGTTCATGTACAATCATGTGTTTATTAGCATGAATCCATAACCACATGTTTTATCATACATTATCTCATTTCTCACATGACCTTATTTATTATCACATGTGCACCATTGATATTTATAACTATAATATTCCATATGGGCATGGATTACTCATGTCATCTTATGTGTGCCTTACTCTTATCACTACATGTATGATGTTCTTTGATACATTATAAATGAATGATGAATGTTATGTCATTTACTCATGAAATCGTATGAGTGGAATGGTGTGTGTGTCACATTTGTACTTGGCTATAAGTATTATAAGTTAAAGAATATCATGTTTTAGGTGCATCATATGCCCTTCATGAGTTAGGTAGTGTTGATTTACTCAGTACTAGACCCACCGATATTACCTTAGTTGAATGGGTCCTGTAATGATTCACTGATGGTAGGGAGAAGACCTCTTGTGTAGGCTTGAGTTCAATCACTATATTATTAGGATGAAGACTTAGGCTTTAAGAGAGTTAGGCCACCTAGACTTCTTGTCTCTTAAGATTTCTATTTAGTATTTGTGCCTATTTTGGAAACTTTCAAACATTATATTGGAATTTCAATGGAGATATAACTAAATTTCAATTTCCTATTACCTTTGTTAAGTTTTTAAAATTTAGGGTTGTTTTATAGGTTATTTGCTGATTTTCAACAATGAATTTATTCAGGAAAATTGTTCGCTTTCCATCTACCATTGATATCTCTTTATGGGAATTTATTATTTTGGTTTATATGATATTGAAGTTTTAGTTAGACAAGTTTTAGCCTCCCATCTAGTCTGAGAGGGATGATGAATATCCATCTTATGATAGATGGTGGTGGTGACATTCTCCATTTTCTACTTTGACTTTAACATATTTTTCTTTTAAACAAAAATTGGTCAAGAGTGAAATTTTAGGGTATTATAAGTTAGTATCATAGCTTTTGGTTTTGAAAATTGGGTTTTTAAGTTTTCAAAATTCAATTTTCAACGATATAATATTGTTATAAGTGTTTGATTTTGTTTTAAATAAAAAAGGGCAAGAGAAGTTTCAAACCTGGGATAGCTTGTGTCATGTTTATATCTTACTATATGATTTTTTGTCATTTTATGTGCTTAACTTATACTAACCTTATCTTGTATGAATTGTGAGTGTTATAGTTTTGTCATTGGTTTGCTTTTAAGGGGGTAGTTACCCCCATTAGATTGATTCTACCCTTGCAAGTTTTGTGGATTAGTAACCTTAAGGTGTACTTTGTCATTTGGTGTGTGATGTGATAAAGATTATAATATATTTGGTTGATTAGTTTCACTCTTTTGGAATTGGTAGAATCCTAGAACTGTGATCATAATGATGACCAGGTTTGGATAGAGTTGTCCTTTTTCGTAGACAGTATATAGGCCTTTTGTTTAGTCTAGTGACCTTGATGAGGTGGTATGACTTTTTTTAGTGTTTATATTTTGGTTTCGCTTAATTAGCATCGTATCTTGTGTTATTTCAATACTAAATGTTGTGCTAGTAGTTTCATCCTTGATGTTTAAATATTCTTATTTGTAAAATACACATGTTTTCTTGGTGAATGATATTATATTAGGCTTCGTCTTATATGAAGAAAACTATAGTGGTGGGCCCTGAATGTTGTAGTTGATATAGAAGTGTAATTTGGGTATTGAGGTGTCTGGAATATCATGTTTGTAGTGTAGATTGGAGAACCCTTCAATAAAGCATTTTAGTTTTAGAAATCCCTAGTAACCTAGATTTATGTGGTTGGTAGGCATAAGAATCTTTTGTGAGCCATTGGGCGAAGTGTTAGCCTGTGTTTTATGTATAATGTTATAGATAAAACTCATTATATAAAGTGTTACATGCATATTATGTATTTTTTGTGTTGTAAGAGTTGTATAATCTTTAGAGCCTTTGTTCCCTTCCTTCTCTTTGAAGATAAATGTTTCTCTTGTTCTCATATTCAGGTTTTATTATAATCGATAGTTCCTATGTATCTCGTTTTGACTTTAAGCTTGTATTCATTCTTAGTTGAAATCTGCCTTATCTGGTTTGCTAAAATTTATTTTTTCTTATTTTCCTTATCTACTAAAATAACTAAATTATTTCTCTAGAGGACTAGGATGGGTTTCCAACCACTGCTTAAGGTGTGCCCCGAGGTTTCACAAACAATTCTATGCACCCACTATGTCACACACATGAAGAGGATGTAGAGCACTTATTAAGGGGTTTTTGGTGTGCTTGTGATGCTCGACATCATCCCCTTGTTGTGTGCTAATAGGTTCTTTAGGGGTAGTCTTCAAGGTTGGACGGAGGATAGGCTGCGAGAAAAGACCAACAATAACATCCATCGATTTAGGAGTGTGACGTTTGTCCTCATGTGTTGGTGGATATGGAAATGTAAGTTTTTTTAAGGGAAGCAAAGGCTAAGAGATATAGGATGGTTCATCTGATCAAGAACAAATGAGGTTGTATCAAGTTGGTGGAGTTTTATCTTAATTGTTGGCAGAGGTTTAAGGCAGTAAAAACTTATTGCTTGGGAGCCATTGGTGGAAGGTAATAGAAAAATTAATGTAGATGGTTTTAGAGCACATAACTTAGGATGTGTTAGTGCGAGCGGAGTGCTACGAAATAATGGAGTTACAATTATCCAAGGTCATAGTTAAAAGAAATTATTTTATTGATGACTTCATTACATATGATAGGGAAGGGAGCAAAGGCTTACCTAATCTAGTTGTTGAATGCAATAAGACGTTGGAGGCTACATCAAGTTTTGAGGTGATGCATGTGTTTCATGAAGCTAAACAATGGACATATAAGTTGGCTTGTATGACTAAAAGCTTCCATATAGAGTAAGTGACATTTTGTGTGGTGACACATTGGGAGGAAGCATATTTCCTTAGACATGTAAACATATAACGGTCCTTTACAACCTTCTTTTCTCAAAAAGAAAGAAAGAAAGAAAGAAAAAGGTACAAAACTCTTTTAATGGCATAATATTATGTGTAGCTTAAGCTCAAGCAGAAATCTTATAAAAGCTTCCTGCAGATTCCGCATTAATTATGGCCCAATCAAAAGTTTCAAACATCGATCACAACAAAAATTAAACCCCATAACATCTTTGTTAATCATGTGATTTCTATACTCCATAAAAGAGAGAAACTCAGTACCTGCACAGTCTGGTATGCTTTCAAGAGTATGCCTTATGTCAGCCTATTCCAAAACTAAGGCAACTCTATGCTCACATCATCTCCTTTGGACTACTCTCCCTCCTCTCACAACATCATTCTGCCTTTCTCATCTCTAACCTTACTAGTACTTATGCTTTATGTAGTTAAGTTTGACATGCACAAAAACTATTTGACAAATTGCCTCACCCAAACTTGCTTTTGCATAATACCATGATAGTAATGTACTCCCAGCATAACGGTTTATCAAATAAAGTACTTGAGCTTTATGCTGATATGCTCATCTCTTGTGGTTGGCTTTGGCCAAATATTTATTCTCCCATGGAGACTTGTCATTAACTGAAATCGGAACCTTGATACATGGTAGGGATGTAAAGACTGGGTGTGCCTACATTGTCTTTATGTAGAATTGTGTTCTGGCAATGTACATGAATTTTAGGGAAGTGGTAGTTGTAAGGTGCATTTTTTGAGACAATGAAAGATAGGATAGTGGTCTTATGGAATACTCTGGTTGGTGGATACTTAAGAAATGGGTATCTTGAGGAGGCATTGTTGATCTTTAATCGAATGGTGGAGTTAGGTGTTGCTCTTAACTCTGTCACTTTTGTTACAATGTTACCATCTTACAAACAAACTAAGGGCTTGGAATTGAGTAGAAAGATTCATTCAATTATGAAAGTTAACTACTTAGGGACGAAAATCAGTCTATGTGCTTATAATTCACTAATTAATATGTATGCAAAGTGTGGTAGCATGGATGACTCACTATCTATTTTTATTAGATAACTTATAGAGATGTGGTGACATAGACCGCTTTGAATAATGAATACATGTTAAATGTTGACGTAATGGGTGCAATTCAACTTTGTTGGTCGATGCAACTTGATGGGGTGAGACCTAACTCGGTCACCTTTGCTTCTTTGCTTTTAGATTATGTTATATTTGAAACCGTTGTTTACAAAGATGTCATATTTGAAACTACCTTAATTGATTTGTATGCACAGTGCAATCAGATCGGTATTAGCTTCAAACTATTTGATAAAGTTTCATAAAAGAGAATAGCTCCATGTAACACAATACTATCTGGGTGTGTTCATAATAGTTTGGCAAGGGATGCAATAAAATATTTTAGAAGATTCTTATTTGAAGTAGTGAATCCTAATGTGGCTATGTTTAACTAACTCCTCTTTGCTTATGGTGATCTAGCTGATTTACGGTAAGTAAATAACTTACATAGTTACCTGATAAAGGCCGGATTTATTTCAAGTAGAGATATTTGCTCTATTTTCATTAATATGTACTCAAAATATGGATTCTTAGAATATGCTCATAAAAATTTTAATGGTGTAAGAAAGAGTGCAGGGGCATTATCTTCTGGAGTGAACTTATTGTAGCTCATGGGAAACATGGGCATGGAGATATTGTGGTTTCACTTTAGAAACAGATGGTTCAATCTAGGATGAAACCAAAAGAGGTTACATTTACTTTTGTCCTAGATGCTTGTATCCATGTTGACCTGGTGGATGAGGGTTTAGATTTGTTCAAAGTTATGCTCAAGGAGAACAAATCAATTCCATCCACTAATCATTACATAAGCATGGTTGGTCTCCTTGGTTGTGCTGGTCAACTAGAGGAAGCTTATAACCTAATTAGGTCAATGTCATTAAAGACCAATGTTGTTGTTTGGGGTGCACTGCATGGAGCTGTTGTGGTAAATGGAAATATAAAACTTGGTGAGGTAGCAACCAATTCACTTATTGAACTAGAACTAAGTATTGGTGCTAATTATAAATACTAGCAAAAATTTGCGTCGGTAGGACGGTGGGAAGAGTATGAGAAGATTCATAAGATGATTGATGGTATTGGATTGAGAAATGAGCCCTTAAAAAGTTTTGTTTGAGCTAGCTAAGTAATTAGAGAATTGGGAATGGTGCATATATGTTGCTTGGTATCAGCTGCTTTTTCTTTCTTTTTAAAAAAAATGGAATCTCATTGTAGTATAAATGAACTTACTCTATGGGTGAAAAATATTGAAGTTAGAAGTATATAAAGCATATGGGTGTCTAATATAAAAAAAAATGTACTAGTGCATGTATGTGAATAAAGGAGGCTCGATAATATTGCACAATATCAAAAAATCAAGACACTAGAGAGAACAAGTTGACATCAAGGGCTATCGACAAATTTAAAAAAGAAAACTTTACAAATTTCTAGGATAAAATTTGTTTAGGATGAATTTTATTTTGAGAAAATATTTATAAAAAAATTCTAGGCTATATTATTTATTTATTTATATTTTTTTTTTACTAAAAGTGAAATTTATTCTAGAATTATTCCATCCAAACAAAGCCTAAGTTTTTTTCCATTAGGAACTCACCTCGACACACACTCATTTTCAAAGCTCATTGCCTCCTTTTTAAGCATTCACCCACCGACCTATATATATGATTCTTTATGACTTCTTTGTAACTTCAATTTTTATGTCTCATTACTACTGCACCTTATTTACAATTGTTCGAGATATAACCTTAGTGATACAATCATTCTATGTCAAACATGAGAAATCATCCATAGCTAATTTACCTAACTAGTGTGCAACTTCAATTGCCCCACTCGGTAATAGAAACAACTTTAAAGATTGATTAGCGATAACGAGTCTATAACACAGAGTTGAAATGCATTTTTTGTAGAATGAAATTTTATTGGTGTCTTACTCTCTCATGATTGCCCTTATTCCTTTTGACTCATCATGGTAGCCACTAATAATATTCCATTTTACCTCTCCTAGATGAGATGATGTCCAATGCTACTTTTCTACTATTTCTTCTCTATATGACATTTCACTTGTTGTCTCCACATCAATGACCTAATGTTGGGTAGTATAGTGCTATATTTGCAGTTTGTATAATAAAGATGATGTCTAATGTTGCTTGTTAAAGTACAATATGGTTCCTATGCTTCTATATCACCCAAATTATGGAACGCCCTATCCTATTATCTCGCTTTCCCTAAAACTCCTTAGGAGTATGTTAAAACAATAAAGGAGGGTGTCATTTTTCCTTTCTTGTATAACAGTCACCAATGGAGAAGTAAGCCATACCAGTCATGCAACTCGACATTGAATTAACAGATGATTTGTTATTTTCAAAAATTCCTAGTAGAGGGACACTCTATGATGATTCCCCTTATCCTTTGGCTTAAATTGCAGCATGTAGGCAAAGCTTCTAATATGGCTCTCCAAAAGAATAGATGTATTCGGGGGACAATTGCTTGCACATGTATGCCAATATATTCTTTGTTAGAAACTTAGTTTCGTATGAGTATTTGTAGTATTAGAAGATGACGACAGTGAGTTGTTGAATAGCATTTGTTAGTTTGCACAATTACACTCAAGAAAGGGTAGAATTGATTATTGCTAACTTTTAACATTTAATGCGGAATTATAAGTACATTTCAATCTTATAGATCTGATGTGAGATTAGTTCCTATTTTAGTACTTGGTGTGGTTTGTATTTCAGGAGCATGGTTTTTGTTGTTGTTCTCTATGGTGCGTAGTTGAGTAGCATGGCAAAGTAAACAAAGAATATAAGGATTTTTTCATGGTTCAATCAATTCCGATCTACGTCCATGGCTAGTTTTGCATACTTTATCAATCTACTTGGAAGGTGAGGTATTTATATATTATACCAAAAAAGGTAGAATGAGTACATCAAATATAAGTATCAAGACATCGAATCATGGGCGCATGGTATCTACCAAGGCTAGCATATTCTGATAGGATTTACATGTGTTAAAACCTACATCATGGGTGGCCAAATCCTTCAAAATGAAATTCCTGAGGTGAGTCCAGGGAAGATTGGTGTGCTGAAAAATGTGTCTATTACGTTCTCCCCAAGTGTGATAAACAGCTGTAGCAACCAAGGCTCAAAAGAAGGTTGTACGAGTTATTGGGCCTCGACCTTTCTTACTAAGCCAGTGGGTAATTTCATGCCAACTAGTCGATTTTTGAAGACAAATAGTAGTTGTGATCATAGTAGACCACAGTGATTGAGAATAAGGGTAGATAAAGAAGAGGTGTTCGAGTGTTTCAATAGCATCATTCCAAAAGACGCAAGCTGTGTTTAGATGAGGATCCATTCGGATCATATGAGCCTTAGTGAACAATTTGTCTTGAATTGCAAGCCAGATGATAAATTGGTGTCTCGAGATGGAGAATTTGTTCTAGACCAGCCCATACTAGGGAACCTTGCTATGATGTGGTCTTAGCAGATGGTACACACGAGAGATGCATTATTTATCATGATAAGTGCATTGTACCTTTCCTTGCTTAGTAGTAAAGAGATTGGAAAAATAAGGTCTAAGAGATAATACCTTCTTGAAAATCCATGAAGCTGCAGTAGGTGTAGGCATAGACCAATAGTCTCGGCCTTTAATATAATATGCATGAATCCAGCGAATCCACAAAACTTCTTTGTGTTGAATTATATTCCATAGATGTTTACCTATTGCTGCATTGTTCCACCAGTAGAGGTTCAAAAGTCTAAGGCCTCCCTTTTGCTTTAGATTGCATACTGTATCCCAAGCAATAGGGTTTTTGCCTAATGTCTCTAATCCAAACCATAGGAAAGAGCAATACCTAGCATTGATCTCCCGTAACACTTGTTGAGGAAGAATAAACAGGAGGCTCCAGTATGCTTGTATTCCAAAAAGAACAAAGTTTACCAGTTGGAGACGACCAGCATAGCTAAGGAATCAATTCTGCTATTGCTTCAGCCTGTCTGTGATCTTATCGAGTAATGAAAAATAATTTTGTTTCCTCAAAATTGTACCGAGAATAGGAACACCTAGATATTTGACTGGTAAATGTCATTCTGGGATGAGCAGGGTAGAATAAAGAGAGTCTATAATGTGTCTACCAACCTTGCCACCAAAGAAGATATGACTCTTGAGGGTGTTAAGTTGAAGCTCTGAAAGCTGGGAGAACTGGTTGAACGTGTCAATAAGAGTTAGGATAGAATTAGGGTCACCTATGTATAACAACAATAGATCATCTGCAAACATGAGATCAATGAGCTTGATCTTCTTGCACTTAGGGTGAGGTTTGAAATGAGGGTAATTGAAATTCCCCAGAATTTTTATTTTAGAAAATATAATTAAATGAGGATTTACAAAGAAATTAATTAAATTATTTATTCTATTTGGAATATAAAATATTTAATAAGGGTAAATTAATAATATTTTGTAAATGTTTTTATTAAAGGAAAATTGGGCTTTTTGCTAATTAAAAAGGGATTTAAGAGAAATAATTTTTTAAGCCCTAAATTAGTCTGAAAAGAAATTTAATATTATTTTTATTAAATATTTTATCCTAATTATCCAAAATATTCTAACTAATTTATTTACACCAAACCACCACAATTTCCTTTTTCCTTTTCCTTTTTCCCTTTTTTTTTTCTTTCCTTCTTCTTCTTCTTTCTTTCCTTCCTTTTTATTTCCTTTTTTCTTCCCTCCCCTACTTTGGGCCTGGCGCGGCCCACTCTCCTCCCTTCCTTTTCTTCTCCTGACGCGGCCCACGCTCGTCTGCTTCTTTTTTTTCTTTCCTCGGCAGCCAACGCTCTGAGTTTTGCCTCTTTCTTCCCCAAAGCGCGGCGTTTAATTTAAATGCCCTTAACCTGCGCCCGACCGCCCGGTCTACCTCCCTTTCTTTTCTTTTCTTTTTCCTCGAACCGCCGACCCAACCACCTTTCTTCCTCCTCCTTCCTTCTTCTTCCCCGACGCCATAACTGCAACCTCCCCACCTCCCCCGAAAATGGCGCCGCCGGCCACACGTGTTGTGACCGGCCTTTCTCCCGCCCATTCTCTTCCTCTTGATGCACACTTCAATTTGAATTGCCCCACTCTCCTTTTCTTCCCCACGTTTTCCCCCATTTTCCTCGCGAAGGATGGGCAAAAATTTTAAATTGTGCTGCCCGATCAACGGTATAACCACCCCATCTTCCCACTGACTTTGACCTCCTGGTAACCTCCACAACTAAAGCCTACTTGTAACACCCCCAAAATTCACTACTGAAAAATTTCATTTTATTTGAAAGAGTTAGTGGAAGCAAATTATAAAATCGTGAATTCTAGGAATATTACCGCCACACTTAGTACCAGACCGGTTCACTCCTACCATTCCAGTACTAAGTGCTAAGGCTAAAAGTGTAAAACACAATTTACAATCCATTTTCAAATCAGAGTAGCGCATCAAATCATTTACAAGAATAAAATCCATCAATGATGGTTATTTTAACAACATTAACATTAAAACCAGGAATTTAAAAGAGAAAGAGAAAAACCCTAATAGTACCGGATAATTCCTTACTCTCATTCCCGTTGCCCACTTGAGTAGCACCTGAAAAGACCTGCAAAGGGCACTGCCCATTGAATAGGCAGGGGTCCCACAAAGGGAACCCTTCAGTACTATGGTACTGAATAACCCTTTAATACCACACTTAAAAGCAGGCTCGCAATGCAACACATACTGCAGGCTATAGACATATGTAATGAGAGGTACATACATAACAATCACATATATAACAAGGCTGCCACATATTGAAATGCCCCGAAAATTCCTAATTTTAAATAGTATATTTAAATGAGGTTTTATTATAAAAGTTAATTAAGTATATTACTTTATTTAAAATAAAAGGAAATTAATTAGGGAAAATCAAGAATAAATTTATAAGTATTTTAATTAAAAGGAATTTGGGTATTTTAACTAATTAAAGATTTTAATTTGGTAATTAACTAAATAAATTATTTTATTTAAAATAAGAAGGAGAAAATAGTTCCAAATTAATACTATTTTTATAAATAATTTAATGGAAGAAAATTAGGGTGGTTTGCTAATTAAAATGGAATTTATGGAAAATCTTTTAAAAATCCTAATTTAGCCTAAAAGGAGATTTAAATATTATTTTATTTAAATATTATTATTTTTTAAATATCCAAAATATTCAGATTAATTTAATTGACCCTAACCTAATTATTTTTCTCCTTTCCTTTTTCCCTTTTTCCTTTTCTTTCTTCATTTTTCTTTCTTTTTCTTCTTTTTCTTCTTTTTCTTTTGCCTCTTCTTTTTCCCCGAACTGGGCCAGCTGCGGCCCAGTCTTCCTTTTCTTCTTCTTCTTCGGCCCAGCCCGCGCAGCTCCTTCCTCTGACTCCTTCCAGCGCCGCGTTTTGCCTCCGTTTCCACCAAAACTCGTCGTTCGATTTAATGACTCCTCCTGCGTCGCCGAACCGCCCGGTTCTCCCTTTTTCTTTTCTTTTTCCCAGCCGACCGGTCCGCCTCCTTTCTTTCTTCCTTCTTCCTCCTTCTTCCTCTGTCGACGCTGCTGCACCTTTCGACCCCATTAATGGCATCTCCGGCCATGAGACCTTTGACCGGCCGTTTCTTGTCTCATTGTCTTCCTTTTAACTCCAGGAATAAATTGGCATAATTATTCGACGTTATCTTTCGCCCATTTCTTATCCCCAGCCTCGCAAAAATTCGAAGCAAACCAAACGATGCCTGACCGTTTTCTGCCACCGGCCACCCAATTTCTCGCATCTAATGCCTTCCTGCCGACACCCAAAACCCTATTATCCCATCTACCATCTATAAAAAGCCTGATTGTAGGAGTTGTGGAAGATTTTTCTTCCCCGAAACCCTCGGCGAGGGCTGCCATCACCGCAACATAAGACGCGTCTTCCTCCGCCGATAGCCAACCTCAGCGCCACCACATCATCCCAAATTCTTCCCTGCAATGCCCTCTAGTTAACTAAACTATTTTCAACCTTCGATTCTTCTTGCACGGGCCTCCATAACCGTACAAAGTTGGTTGCTCATTTCGCCAGAATTTTTACCCCAACATCTTAAACCACCGTCCGCCGTCGTGCGCCGCCACCTATGGCTGCACCACCACCATCATTTTGTCCCTCTACTCCTGGGAAACCATAAACACCTCTTATATCACCTCAATTCTCCCTACCTTTTTATCAACATCCATCTTTCCCTGTTTTCTTCTATTTTTCCGGCAACCCCCTGAAATACCCCAGAATTAATTATTTTGGAAATAAGTCATTAAATAAGGATTATTAGGGAATTTATTTAATTTGTTGCTCTTTTTAGAAAAAGGGGTTATGTAGGACAAGTTAATAGGAATTTTTAAATATTTTACAAGGATACCTTTATAATTTATTTTTAGGGCCCTAAATTAGCCTAAGAAGGAGGATAAATATTTTATTTAGTTATTTAATTATTCTTACTCTTAGTACCCAAGATAAATATTCTAAATATTTATATAAAATAAAATACTAAAATAAAATAACAAAAAAAAATAATTCTTTCCTCTCTTTTTTCCTTCCTTTTCCTTTTCTTCTTCTTCCTCCCTTTCTTTTCTTCCTCTTCTCGCCCGTTGGGCCATCCCGCGGCCCAACTTCCCTTTCCTTTCCTCCTTCCTGCTGCCCAGTGCCGTTCGGCCCTCCCCCGCCACAGTAAAACGTAGTGTTTCGCCCCTCCTTTCGCTGAAACGCTGCGCGTCGATTAATGAAGTAGTCGTTGCCTGCCAGCTACTCGACGTCACGCTTTGTCCAAATAATCACCAAAACACAGCGTTTTAATAAGGCGTTTTTACCATTGCTGAACCGGCCGGTTTCCCCCTCTTTTCTTTCTCTCTTCCCGGACCGCCGGTCCAGCCCTTTCCCCTTTCCTTCTTCCCCGCGCGCCGCTGCAAATCGCCGCCCAGCCCCCCTCTACGCCGACCGACTGTCTGCGCCACCTGCACGCGGCCTCTCTCTCTCCCCGACCTTCCAGCCATCTTTCTCCGACAGGCCAACACCCCCAAACCTCACACAGGCTTGCTCCTGCCCCCTTCCTTTTTCCCGACCGAACCACAGGTCTGCCATGGCAGACCAGTGCCGCCTGCCACCGACGGCCGGCATGACGAATTTCTGCCTGCCCGTGCCTCCCTCTGCCCCCTCTCTCGATTTTCCCCATTTCGAGCCTATAAATACCCCCCAAAGACCCAGCTTCGGGGGTTTTCGAAACCAAAGCCCAGAAATCACCCTTGCGCCGCCCCTATTTCAGATCGCCACCCCGTCGCCGCCGCCCATCGCCACCACTCGATCCACCCCCGAAACCCTTCCTTGCAACATCCTCCACCAACCCAGTTTGCTCTGCACGCGCTACCCCAAGCGTGCAAAGTACCCTTCCCGACCAAGCCAGCCTCGAACTCCGCCGCCCTTCTCACCGCTGCCCACCGCCGTGCCGCCACTTCCAGCACCTCCTCTACATCCCAAAACCACCAAGGGAACTTCCCCAACCTCCCTAGACCCTCTATTTCCCCTGCCAACCCCTCCTTTTCCTTCCTTCCCCCTCCACCACTTCTCCACCTTTCTTCTTCCCCCCAACGTCGTCGCCGCTACCGCCGTGTGTCGTGCACCGCCACCTGTGCCACCAGCACCCTTAGGTGGTCCTCTAAACTCCCCAACCCCTAAATCCTTGTTATACAAATGCTAACTATTTTTAGAAGTATTATTAGTATTGTTATTAATGTTATTATTATTATCATTATCCTTATTATTATTATTATTATCATTATTCAACCTAACCTTGATTTACTTATAATTGTTAGTACTAATATTATTAATGACCTATAACTTTAGTATTATTATTTTAACATCCTTATTGATATTATTAATAGTATTACTATTATCATTATTAACATGGTTATTATTATTATTTTCATTTTAGTTCCTTGTCACTATTAGTAATATTTCATATATCCCTAACCTCACTATCGCTACTACTATCACCATTATTAGTAGCATTAAACTACTACCTTTAATAATAAATATTATTAAGATTTCTTTTAAAATATTGTAGCTTTTAAGACCTACTTTTATTAGTAGTAGTCGGATTAGTCACCTTAAGAATAATAACCATACCTTTACTTATAAAAGTAATATTTTACTTTTAGCCCTAATGGTAAGTTAAAGATAAGGGTAAGGTAGAAAGGATGGTGTTTTGGTCAGAGGGAAATTAACCTCTAGTTTTCCCTCTTATAGGCGAATCAAGTCGAAACCCGGAGGAGGCGTAGGAACGTGCTCCGAGACCGGTGTCGTGTGAGGTAAGGATGAAGCTATGGCCTTGTGTTATGTGTGATGTATGGTGTGGGTGAATGATGAGCATGCCATGTTGATGTGTTTTATGCATGTGTTATGAATAACCTACTTTGTGTAGCGTAGCGTGGATCATGAGGTATGTCGTGTATGCCTTATGTTATACATGTATGCCATGTTCCATGTTTAATGTTGATGTTGATGATGTGACATGATGCGGCCCTCTAGGACATGCATGCTAGGGTTTTGGTCGCATGAAATGATAATAAAAGAACAACGGGAAAGTGGACATTTGGGAAGTTTGCATGGGGGATTAGACCTTGCATAGGCATGATCCTTACGTGTGAAAGGTTGATTTGGGTTGTAATTAAGATCTTGGGAGAGTCTTGGAGTGATTGGAAACTTGTTATGAAGAATAGTACGTGAGTTGGTGCATGAGCAACCTTATTAGGGTTTCGGGTGTAAGTGGGGGTTGGAGAGTCTGCATGGAGCGTCTAAATTATGCATGTGAATGAATCTTACGTGAGGAAAGTTGATTTAGGAAGTGAATAAAATAATGTCAAAGTTATGGACCCACTAGGGACTTGGGTGCAAAATTTTACGTGGGTCGGTGTAAGAGTGCCTAAGGGTTCCAATTTGGGTTTTTGGGAGGAAATGAGCAATTTGAAGGGTACAAGGGTAAAAATGATCAAGGAGGGATGGAGTATGGGGATGAGAGTGAGAACTCACTTATATAAAGGACGAGCGGGGGTTTCTAAATGAGAGAAGAGATTTTGGGGTGAGAGAGGGAGGTTATTTGTTGAAGAAGTAAAGTGCTAGAGTTGGTACGGCCAACTAAGGTTGGCGGGGTCGAATAGGGTTTTGAGCGGTCAACTAGGGTTTTATCGGTCACACGTGAACTTAAGAGATAAAGTAATACATTTGGGGAATTTCCTACTAAACGAATGAGGTGCGAGATAGAGAAACAAGTAACGTTTGGGTAAGTAAGAAAGGGTTGGGCCACATAGGTCCGATTAGGGTCTCCGAGGAGGAACCCTAGAGGGATGAGGACATACGGAGTCAATATCATAGGTGTTGGGGTGGCCTATATCCTTGGAGATTGTGCCTTACTATATGCCACTATGCTTAAGTCTACGGGGGATGGATGTCGGGTGTGAGAAGAGGTACGAGTCTCAAAATATGGGACGGTCCCTTTGGAGGGGAAAGTAGTAGGGTATTAATCGCATGCATGTCAAGGGGGGTTGTGTGATTCAATAAGACACGGATAAGACACTAATAACGTAAAGCGAAAGACTGTTGAGCCGAGCCCAGTCCGATCCACCGGTTAGAATAGTGGTCAGAGGCGTTCTGCCCTGTGCGTTTCGTTCCGGTCCACCGGCTATAATAGTGGTCAGAGGCGTTCTGCCCTGTGCGTTTCGTTCCGGTCCACCGGCTATAATAGTGGTCAGAGGCGTTCTGCCCTGTGTGTTTATTTCCGGTCCACCGGCTATAATAGTGGGGGCCTCGGCTCGATAGATCCAAAGTAAATAAGTCAAACCACGGGAAAAATACTAAGTACTTACAGTGGAACACCATGTGAGGCGGGGCCAGTCCGGTCCACCGGTAAGAATAGTGGTCAGAGGCGTCCTGCCCTGTGTTTTTATTTTCGGTCCACCGGCTATAATAGTAGGGTCCCCGTGCTCACATGGATTATTGAAGAATGTGCGAAATGGACTTATTACCATTAATGAGAACAAAGGATAAGACATCAGAAAGTGATCAGACCTATTCATGCATGTTATCGTATGCTATTTATGTGTTGAACGTGGGCCTTGTGTGCTATGTGTTGGCCTTAGCTCGTCTGTTACCTTACTCAGTACGTAGCGTACTGATCACTCGTTTCATGGGTGCTGCTCATTCCCACGAGCAGAGAGCCCTTCTGACCTTGTGCAGGTAGGAGATCTTGTTTTCGATGCCTACGACACCTACGAGGCATCGGGTGGGGCCGAGAATTGAGTCCACCTTGGTTGGGGCCGAGAGCGAGTTGGCCGGACTCCTTTACGATCCTCACTTTTATCGATCTTAGTTTTTCATATTTATATTATGTTCGTATTTTGGAAGTGGAACTTTTAAGTTGTAATCGTAACGATACTCTGACGATGTTTGATATCTTGTTTTCATGGCTGCCTTATGATAATGATGTGCTTATGTTTTGATGATTCTTATTTACGATTTCCTGGTTTAGCCTTAGTACTTAGCATCGGAACGGTAGGAGTGAACCGGTTCGGTGCCAAGTGTGGCGGTAATACCCCAAACTCATGATTTTAATTTGTATGCTTCCGCTAAACCTTTCAATTTAAACGAAATTTGTCAGTAGTAAATTTGGGGATGTTACACCCCCGTCGCCGCCGTGCACCACCGCCGGTGCCGCCTATCACCACCAGCTTAAGGTTGAACCCTAGACTCTCTCAACCATTTTCCATATTATTATAAGCCTTGATTTAATTTATTTCAATTATTTGCATATAAATACCATTATTATTATTCTTAATATTTATATTCTTAATATGTTTTATTATTATTAGTAGTAGTAGTATTGTTTTATTATTATTTATGTTGAGGGTTGAAGCCTTATTGTACTTTAATTCGATTTTATTATTATTCCCCTTATTATTTCTTTTATTATTATTATTATTATTATTATTATGTTATAAGTATAATTATTATTATTATTTTATATTTAGAATTTCTATTATTCTTATTCTATTATTATTAATGCAAATATTTTACCATTAGTATTGTTAATAATGTTATTATTGTTATTACTATTGTTATTATTATTACTTATATTCTCATTGATATTAGTTTTATTATCTTTGATATTATTATATTAGTATCATTACTATTATTAGGGTAAATTCTTTAACCCTATATTATCAAGGTTTATAGTATCTCTATTATTTTATGTCTTTAGCAAAGTTAGAATCTTGTTAAGGTTATTTTATTAGTATGTTATTATTTGGTCAAAGCCCTAAGGAGGCGTATGAACGTGCTCTAAGACCGGTGTCGATTCAAGTAAGGGTTTACTAAGGCCATTGTGTGCTTCTATGCATTATGTGCTTCATATGCTATGCATTCTATGTTTATGATTATTAATTATGTCGCATGTGATATGACGTGGAGTTGAAGTAAGTTTTTGCATGGCATGTGTATTATTTATGTAACGATGTGTGTTGTGACCCTATAAGACATACATGTGAGAATGTTGATATGGTTGTGTGGGGAAAAGGATGAAAAATAAAGATGGGGAAAGAAGTTGACTAAGGGAGGTAAGTTGACCTAATTTTGTGGTTTTATAAGGAATAATCTAATGTATGGTTTTATGTGGAAGAATATAATTTATGGTTTGTTTGGGAGAATATGATTTATGATGTTATTTGGGAGAATGTAATTTATGATATTATATGGGAGAATCTAATTTATGATTTGTTTGGGGGAATCCAATTTATGGTTTTGCTTGGGAGATTCTAAGTTATGATTTTATGTGGAAGAATCTAATCAATTGTAAGGTAAGGATGAATCTTCGGTTTTATGTGATTTGAATCTAGGGTTTGGTAAGGATGGATATTTGGTTTGGTATGGATTGAATTTAGGAATTGGTATGGACAAATCTTTAGGTTTTATATGGTTTGAATCTAGGTTTGGCATAGGTGAATCTTTGGGTTTTGTGTGGATTGAATTTAGGGTTTCACGTGGAATTTTAGGGTTTGCATGAAAAAGGTTTGAAGGTTTGCATGGGGAGACTAATGTCTGCATGGGTATGAAATTTACGTGTGGAAAGTTAATTTGGGATGTAAGGAAGGTAATGTAAGTGTTATTTGGGTGTTGAACTATTTTGGACGGAAAATAGTACGTGGAGCATTATGAGGGTACGGAAGAGACTAAATTAGGGTTTGGAGTAATGAACTCTAGGTTGTTGTGATTAACTAAGGTTGGAGTGGATAATTGTGGTTTGTTATGATTAACTAAGGTGTGGAGTGGCTAATTATGGTTGGTATGGTTAAATAGAGTTTGGAGTGGTTAACTATGGTTTGTTGTGGTTAATTGAGGTATGTGGTGGCTGATTAGGGTTTTTGCGTTATCATGTGTATGTGGTGACTTAAGTGTAATTATGATGGTGGAATTTTATGATTTGTGATGTGTGATGACTTATGCATGTCCAGGGTGAAATATTTGAATAAAATATTTAAGATATTAATCACTTAAAGCGAAAGATTATTGAGCCGGGTCCAACCGATCCATCGGTTAGGAATAGTGGTTAGGGTTATTACCCTATGTGAGACCTGTCCACGGGCAAATAATAGTGGTGTGGACTTTGTCCCGTAAGTGTCCGGTCCACCGGCGAATAATAGTGGGGGACTCGAGCTCAATAAAAATGAACCCGAGTTTGTTAAAGACACTTAAAAGATATTAATTACTTACAGTGGAATACCATGTGAGCAGGAACCAGACCGGTCCACCGGCAAATAATAGTGGTGTGGACTTTGTCCCGCAAGTGACCGGTCCACCGACAAATAATAGTAGTGTGGAACTTGTCCCGCAAGTGACCGGCCCACCGGTTATAATAGTGGGGTGTTCCTGTGATTACATGGATTTAATAAAAGGCATGGTGTGAATCGACTTCTGATAAAATATTAATTAAACAATTAATCTGGATTATATGGGCCTTTATACTTTCACCTAAATTGTTCATATACCTTTATGTTGTTATATTGGATTATGCCCTATTATTATTTTGCATGGAATATGTGCTTATGTGTTGGCCTTAGTGTTCGGTTACCTTACTCAGTACGTAGCGTACTAATCACCCTTTTCATGGGTGCTGCTCATTCCCACGAGTAGTATGCCCTTCTGAATTTGTGCAGGTGGACGAGATATCAGTTGGGGCTGAGTGTTAAGCATGTTTGGCTCGAAGATCGAGAGTGTTGTGGCCGTATTCATTATTTACGCGATTTCATTCCTTTTGTTATTTCTTTGGTATAGTATTTACTAATTTCTGATTCATTACTCGATTGCGTATTTTAATGAACCTTTTATCGGTTGTAAGTTTAATGCTCTTTTGGAAATGAATTACATTTCGTGATGCGTACTCCGATTGTGTTTTACAACCGTCTAATGCTTATTTGGAAATTGGATTGTATTGATTTATAATTGATTATTTATTTTCTTAGCCTTAGCACTTCGTACTGGAACGGTTGGAGAGAACCGGTCTGGTACTAAATGTGGCGGTAACATTTCCAGAATTCACAGGTTTTCAGTATTTAATTAATTTACTCTTCTCCATATTTATAATTATTAACTTACCCTTCTCCATATTTATAATTATTAATTTACCCTTCTCCATATTTATAATTATTAATTTACGCTTCTCCATTCTTATAATTACTATATTGCCCTTCTCCATTATTAAAATTACCATAATTTTCTTTTATTATTTAATTTACCAAATTACCCTTCTCTATTATCATAATTATCCAATTACCCCTTTTTAATCATAATTTAATTACCAATGTATCCTTTGTCATTATCATTATTACCAAGTTACCCCTTACTCCCAAATTTGCCATAAACATCCTTTTATTTATAAAATTACCCTTCTACCCCTTACTTCCAAATTGCCATAATATCCTTTTATTTATGAAAATTACCATTTTGCCCCTTACATCCAATTTTACCACATTACCCTTTTACTTGCAAATTACCATAATATCCTCCTTCATCCAAAATACTATTTTGCCCCTTACTTCCAAAATTACCATTCTTACCACTTACTTATAAAATTACTATATTGCCCTTTGACTCCAAAATTACCACTTTACCCTTTTCTCCAAAAATTACTATAATACCCCTTTACTTATAAAATTATCATTTTGCCATTTAATCATAAAATTACCATATTGTTCTTTTGCCTCAAAATTACCATAATACCCTTCTTTCTCACAACTTACAATTTTATCCTTTTACTTATAGAATTATCATTTCACCCCTTTCTTTTGAAATTACCAAAATACCCTTTTACTTACAAAATCATCGTTTTACCCCTTTCTTTCAAAATTACCAAAATACCCCTTTACTACAAAATTTCCAAAATACCATTTTTACTTATAAAATTTCCACTTAACCCTTTTATTACACCACTTTTATGAATTTACCACCACTACATCAAATACTAATATTAGCACTTCATTCTTATTATTTAACCCTACCAACTTGTCATTATTCAACATAATACTCATTAGCAACTACATATATTAGATCACATACTTACATAAGCATATTACTAAAATACTCTTAGACAATAATATTATTCATGCATTAGCAACATAATACATCATAGATAAGCATTTAACATTTCCATCAAATATCACACTCATTCCTTAAGTATTATCTCTACACATGGCACAAAAGCTATCATAATTTTCTTTTCTTTTCTTTTTATCAATCAATATAAGCAACCATATATATATCATACTAGGCAACACAAAACATGCATAAAATCATACTAAAATCCCTAATGTGCTAGCATACGTTTTTCCATGCATTTAAGTGAGGTTTAATGATTACCTTAATCCCGCAAAAATTGAACCTTACTAGTATCTCGGTTAAAGATTCAAAGCTTAATTAGCAACTTAACACCTAAAAATAATATCAATAAGTATTGTATTAGAAGTAGGAAATTAAAAAGGATAAAACTTTATAAAAATTAATTTAATAATAAAACACTTTAATTAATTATTAATATACCTCAAAATTTAGACAAATAAATTCCAAATCAAAAGGGTGAGTCCACATTGCATGAACAGCGTGAGTCACATGCAGATTAAGGGGGAGAAAGGGGTCGAAGGTGGTGAGGTAGAAGGGAGGGGGAGATGATTCAGTTTGGGGTCTTTAGGCTAGAAAAGGAGGTAGATGGGGGAGGATTGGAGGCAAGGTAAGGATGCAGGAGTGAAGAGGGGGTGTAGGTGGAGGCTAAGGATGGGTTGTTGGCGGCCAAAGGTGGCGGAGACGGCTGCGGCGAGGCGGCAAAGTCGGTTGTCGGGCTAGGCGTGGCTGAGAAGGAAGGAAAAGAGAGGGGAAAAATGGAGGGGTGCGGGGCTGTTTTCGGGAAAGTAAGGTATGGGGGTGGTATAGGAGGTTGCAGGGTGTGGATTGGTGGTTTGGGTGGCGGCAGAGGTGGCCGGACGACGGTGAACGGAGGGCTTGCAGGTGGCTTGGAAATAAGGGAGAAAAGTGGGGAGAAAAAGAAGAGGTGGAGAAGGGAGGAGCTGTAGAGGCTCGAGGGTGGCTTGGGTGGTCTCATGGTGGTGCAGGGTTGAGGTATAGGGTGGCAGTGGGCGGCGCAGGGGCTTGGTGCGGTGGTTGGAGCGGTGGTTGGCAGCGGCGTGCAAAAACCAGGGAAGAAAGGGAAGGAGGAGAAAATGAAAGAAAAGAATTGGGGAAGGGAAGGAGGGCTCGAAGTTATGAGTAGGATGAGGCAAGGAGGGATGAAGAAAAATAAGGGGAAGTAGAGGGGAGTAGGTGGCCGGCCAGGGCAGGTTGTAGGGTGGCAGATGGTGGTCGGGTGACAGGGAGGTGAAAGGAAGAAGAGGGAAAGGAAAAGGGGCATGTGAGTTGTGGTCCAGGGGTTGGTTTGGTTTGAAATAGGAAAGAAAATGATGGGGAAGGGAGAGGGAGTGGCAGGGAGGTAGGTGGTGGCCGGGTATGGCAGTTGTAGGCAGCCCGCATGCTCGATAATGGCAGAAAATGGTGGTCGGGCGTGGAAGAAGAGAGAAAGGGAGGGGGAAGGGTGTGAACGGACGGACCGGCGCAGGAAAGAAGAGTAAGTCGGCCGGTCCAGTCTGAAAAAAAATGTTTGGGTTGCGTCGCAATGGCCACGCGGGAGAGGGAGGAAGGAAGGGGGAGGGAGAGATGGGCCGAGGCCCAGTGTGCAAGGGAGAGGAGGAAGGGCTAGCCTGGCAGCCCGAAGGAGAGAAAAATGGAAAAGAAAAGAAAGAAGAAAAAGGAGAAGGAAAAAAGAAAAAGGAAAATGAGAAAATAGGGGAGAATAATTTAATTTAATTTAGAAAATTATAAAATGTAATACTTTTAATAAATAATTTAATTTAATTTAATTTAATATATTGGTTCGAAATTGATACTTTTAGTAATTATTAGTTTGAAAAATTATTTAATTAAAAACAATGTGATAAAATAACAAAATATTTATTTTTAATTTATTAAATACTCCTATCCAAATTTGTACACTCAAAAATCCATAAAGTAGTTAAATTAAATAATCTTAAAAGCTAATTTATTTCAAATAAAAGTTATTTATAAAATTATAGGTTTTCTAAAGTTTTGGGGGATTACATTACCCTCCACCACTATAAATACCCCTCGTATGGCCTGGTTTCGAGATTTCTTTCCCCGAAACCCTAAGCACCAGTTTGTGCGCCACCGCCCCCTTTAGACACACTTTCCTCCGCCGTTAGCCAACCTCGACACCGCCTCTACCTCCCAAACTATTCCCTACAACGCCCTCTAGCTAACTAAACCATCTACATCCTTCGATTCTCCTTGCACGGGCCTCCATAACTGTGTAAAGTTTGCTAGTTCTCTCGCCAGAACTTTTACCTCGAAACCTTAAACCACCGTCCACCACCACATCTGCCACCTCTTCCACCTTCTAAACCACTCAAAATATCCTACTAATTCTCCTCCACCGACCCATAAACTTATTTTATTTTTCTCCCTTCCCCTTCCCTCTTTTTCTTCATTTTCACCCCTCTTAGATCACTTTTCCAACCACCTCCGGGCACCACCGCCGGTGCCACCCACCCCCTCCAACTCAAGGTGAAACCCTAGACCTTTTCAACACTTCCTTTCGATTTATTGAGAATTATTCTACTTTTATCCTAAATTTTAATGTTAATTCGATTTTAATTATAATAATAATAATAATAATTATTATTATTATTATTATTATTATTATTATTATTATCAACTGTAATCTAATTTCTAAATCTTTTTGACAGGTTTGGGAGTATTATTGAGTTAGATAAATTATTATTCTCGAATTTTTGTTATTTACTAGAATTATTACATGTTTACTATTATTAATAATAATAATAATATTATTATTATTATTAGTATAATTATTTATTTAATATTGTAATTATTTCAGGGGGGTTCAAAACCTAAAATTTTAATTAGGTCTCGCACCCTTGCTTTTTTATTACTATTGTTAGCATTTTTAACATTATTACTAATTATATTATCATTATTATCTTTATTAACTTTTATATTATAAGTATATATAATATTAATATCATTATTACATTTTCAAATAGTATTATTATTAAATGGGGTGGTTTCGAAAGCCACCTTGTAATTTTAAGATTTATGGTTTTATTAATATTAATATTCTACTAATAAGAGTATTATTAATAATGTTTTACTTTTATTATTATTATTATTATTATTACTATTACTATTACTATTTTGGTGAAGGGTAGACACCCTTATACCACCATTCATTTTGAATGAAAATAGTAATTTATTTGTATTTTTAAACACTATTTTGTATAGTTAATTATTGTATAATATTGTGTTAATTAAAAATCAAGTCTTAGAATAAGTTAGGAAATAATAATATTTTAAGAGGGAGCCTAATTCTAGTATATTTTTATATAATAGGTGAATCCAGTCAAATCCCGCAAGTGAAATAGGAGTGTGCACCAAGACCGGTGACAGTTTAGGTAAGGGTGTTACTAAGGCCATTTGTGTGTTTATATGCATTATGTGCTTTATATGCCATGTATTCTATGTTTATCACTATTAATTATTTCATATCCATTATATAGTAGAGTTGGAGTATGTTGGTATGAGTAAATTGTGGCATGAAAATTATTTGTATATTTACGTTATTATTATTGTATGATGTGGCCTTAAGACGTGCATGTTAGGGTGGTAAAATAATGATGGGTAGTGTAACAATGTGGTGTTAGGGTTTTGCATGAAATAGTATGGGTTAGAGTTTTGCATAAAATGGTAAGGGTTATAGTTTTGCATGAAATGGTATGGTGCTATGGTTGTATGGAAGCATGTCTACATGGTGCTAGGGTTTGCATGGAAGCATATCTACGTGGAGTTAGGGTTTTCATATGAATGAGGGTTTGCATGGAAGTGTGGTCTACGTGAAGCTATGGTTAGCATGGAAGTATGTTACGTAGAGTTAGGGTTTGCATGAGAGCTAGGGTTTTCATAGAAGCGTAGTCTACATGGAGCTAGGGTTTGCAGGAGAGTGTGGTTTACGTGGAGTTAGGGTTTGCATGGTAGCTAGGGTTTGTAGGGGTATTAGGGTATGTCATGATTAAGTATGGTGGGATGATTAACTAGGGTTGAAGTGTTTAACCTGAGTTGAGGAGTAAGTATGGTAGGAACCTGATTTACATGTCTTAAAATGAACATCTGAATAAGATACTTAACTTATTAAATGCGTAAAGTGAAAGATGTTGAGCCGGGCCCAGACCGATCCATCGGTATAATAGTGGCCAGGTACTGCGGTAGTCTAGAGACCGATCCACTAGCTTAATAGTGGTAGGGTATGTTACCCTAGTGACCGATCCACCGGCTAAAATAGTGGGGGATCTCGAGCTCAACAAACCAAACTATATATGTTGTTAAGATATGGGAAGATACTAATTACTTACAGTGGAACACCGTGCGAGAAGGGGCCAGACAGATCCACCAGCATATAATAGTGGTAGGGCATGTACCCTAAGTGACCGATCCACCGGCTATAATAGTGGCCAGGAGCCAAAGTGCCCTAGGGACGGATCCACCAGCAAAAATAGTCGGGTTTCCGTACTCGTATGGACTTGATCAAGAGCATGGTGTGGAAATGGATTCGATAAAGGCTTGATGAAATAAATAATTTGATCCGTATTGAGTCCTAGCATCTCACCTGAACATTTATGTGTACTAATATGATTGAGTTTTTATGTATTTATTATTATATTATTGGTTATGTGAAATATGTATGCTAGCCTTAGTACTCGGTTATCTTACTCAGTACGTAGCGTACTGATCACCCGTTTCATGGGTGCTGCTCATTCCCACGAGCAGAAGGCCCTTCTGATTTATTGTAGGTAGAAGACGCCTACTTTGATGCTATTGATATCTACGGGAAATTAGGAGGGGCAGAGTGATAGTTGGACTGGATCAATTTCTAGAGAGACGTGGCCATTTTCCTTTTTAATTTATGACTTATGTTATTTTTATTATGTTTGAGTTGCAGAAACAATTTTATTAATGTTGTTAGTTATTATCTGAAAAACAATAGCTGGTATTTCGAATTATGTAAGACTTGTGCGTACTCTAAATTTTAGTTTTTATAAATTTAGATTTTATGGTATTACTAATAGTATTTTCTTAGCCTTAGCACTGGGTACCGGAATGGTAGGAGTGAACCAGTCTGGTACTAAGTGTGGCGGTAGCATTCCCATAATTTTACGGTTTTAATTTATGAGTATTGATTTTAAAAAAATGTGTAAATTTTGGGGGTGTTACAGTTATGCCATAAGTCAAGTAGAGCTCTATGAAGATACTCCATCACAATGACAAACAGATAAGGAGATAATGGATTTTCTTGTCAAACTCCCCTTGTAGCTTTAAAAAGTTTTTGCAGAGTGCCATTGAAATTTAATAAATAACTGACTATTGCCACACACGACATGATAAGCTTGATGAACTGAGGTGGGAACGCTAGGGCACTAAGCATAATCTCAAGGAATGACCACTTGACAGTGTCATAAGCCTTTCTCATGTCCACTTTCAGCATACATCTTGGTGAAAGGTGTTTTTGGTTGTAACCTTTGACTAGCTCAGTAGCTAGTAAAATATTATCACCGATGGATCTGCTCTTAATGAACCCAGATTGAGTCTCACCAATCAAGTCATTCATGACAGGTGTAACCTGGTTGTTAGGACTTTAGCAATAATCTTGTAAAAGACGTTGCAACAGGCAATGAGTCTAAAATCACTAGGTTTTGTGGCATTTGGTATTTTTGGAATATGGTTTAAGGTAGTAACATTTAGTCCAGGGGGCATGATACCTGTACTAAAGAGAAAACTCATAGCAGCCTATATGTCATGTCCAATCACATCCCAACAACTCTTGAAGAAGTGTGGGTTGAAGCCATTAGGTCCTAGGGATTTATCATTGCCCATGAAAAAGGTTGCATTTCTCACTTCTTGCAAAGTAACTGGTTGTAATAAAAGTTGTTGCTGTGTACGGTTAAGTTTTGGTCCTCTATCCACAACAACCTACAGGAAGATACCTGGATTGTGAGATTGAGAGACTAGTAGGTCTTGAAAATAACCGGTCAAAATGGTCTTGACTATGATGGGATCGTGATGAAGAATTCCATTTGGGTCTTAAACAACTCCTATATGGTTTTGAGTTCTTCTGTCCTTCATCATTGTAATACCCCGTATTTTTAAAATCCAGATTTATTAAGTTTAATGATTTTATTAGCGTAATTTGATGTAAATAATTAATTATTTTAATTTCGATTCGTTTTACGGATTTATCGATGATTTCGAATTCATAATTGAATATAATTAATCATTGTCGTTGCGAACCATTCTAGACAAATTCGTTCACGACAATGATTTTATTATATTCTTATGATTTCAATCTTTGGTTAAAAATATGTATTCCCGTTCTTTCTCATATTTTTATTTTTAATATTTTAGATTTGTTTTCGATTATAACTTTGTCGTGTAATTTTGACTTTACTCTGGAGTTATATTTCGTTGATGAAATATATTATTTAATTATAGAATTTCTGTTTAAATAGTTAAATTTATTTTAATGATTTTATCCGTAGAAAATATTTCCGACTTTAAATTTATTCGTTTTCGGAAATTGTTAATATTTTTGGGAAGTTTTAAAGTTAAACGATTTATTTAAGAATTTCTTTTTGAAATTAATTTTCTTCTGCTTTACGCTTTTCGGTTTGCGGAAACTGATTTTGGAAATTATTAAAATTAGTCTTGATTTATTAGAATTTGACTTAAACATTTTATTGTATACTTTTAAATAATTTTTCGAGGTCTTATTATACATTTTCGTAAATAATATAAATTTTTACGTTCGTTAGTAAATTCTTCCGAAAATGTTTCTGAAATTCTTTATATAGCTTTTTATTAATTTTAAGCTTTTGAATCTGTTCGGAATAAATTTTTGTTAAATAAATTTTAGATAAAATCTTCCAATAATATTTTGATATTTTTAATAGTTTATTTTATGTATATTTGTTTTTTTTAAAAAAAAAACTCCGCTCCCGTCGACCCCCCCTCTTCTTTTCCACTTCTCTCCTCTTTCCCGGCTCCCAACCCTTGCTCTCTGTTCCCGTCTCGAGCCAACAACAGCCCTGCTCCCAGCCTCCCTCGCCACCTCTTCTCCTAGCTCCTCCCTGCTCCCTCGCCAGCCGCCGCTGACCAACCAGCTGCGACGGGCGACGCGACCGACGACGCTGCAGCAAGCTACAGCCGCAACATCAGCCAGCTCGACCACAGCAGCCGCGGGAGCAGCAGCAGCAGCGACGAGCGGCAACCCAGGCTACGCCGCCATCGCCCGGTCACCGGCGAGCCCCGCTGACCACCGGCGAGCCACCCCGACCCCCGAGAAGCTTTCCCGGCCTTCCTTTGCCCCGATTTATCGGTTTTTGTTTGGTATAATTTCCGAAAAACCCTAACCCTTATTTTGATTAATTGGGTATGAATTAGCTTATAAAAAACTAAATTAATTGTTTGATTATGTATATATGTGCTGTAAGATTGGTTTGGATATGTCAATTGTATGGTTATGTTGGAATTTTGGAAAAATTGGATTTTTGGCCGGGTTATGCTCGAAATTTTCGATTCATTCGATTTAGCTATTTTTGATAAATTGATTATACAAAGTGTTTTAAAATGTATCCAATTTCACTTTGGAACCGTCAATTTGAGAAATTTATGCAGGTTTTATTGGAATTTGATTTCTAGGTCAAATTTTGGGTGTAATGAAATTGGGTCATATAATTGAGCCGTTCCGCTCAATTGATTTTATAATATTGTTTAAAATGTATTTAATTTTATATTGGAAGTGTTGATTTGGGAAAATTGTGCGTAATTGATCGAAGTTGGATTTTTAGGTTAAAACTCCCGCGGGTTTAAATTGGTTTGGGTAATCGGGTTATTTTATTTAATTGACTATATAAATTACATTAGAATATGTTTAATTACATTTCCGAACCGTCAATTGATATGTTTTGGCAAGAATTGATCGAATTTGCGTTCCGGGCTCAAAAACCCTAATTGTGCTAAATTGTGTATTTCTTTTACTAGTTTTGAGCAATTGATTATTTGATATGTTATAAAATATGTTTAATTGCATTTCTAAACATTCAATTTGATTAAATTTATAGAATTTTAACGAATTGTATTTTCGGGCCTAAAACCCTAAATTTCAAGTGAAATTATGAAATCGATTACTTGTATTATTGTTTTTCTAAAATTGAATGTATAGAAATAGTTGAAATGGTATTAATTGCTTTCTAATACCTTTAATTCAAATTAATTAAATTGAATTACCTGAGTTTGTTTTGTGGGCTGTAAAACCTTAATTTTGGAAATTGATCATCTAGAATTGATTTATCGGAAGATCGTTTTGTTGAAATTGATTGTCTAGATTTATCTAAAATTATTTTAATTGTGTTTTAAAATATCAATTTGAGGTAATCAAAGTGATTTGGCCGATTTGTGGTTTAGGTATTAAAAACCCTAATTTTCGGGGATGATTTTATAAAATTGATTTTGCTATGTGTATTTCATCTAATCGAATTCTATCTTTGGATTTTAAACCATTTAACTTCTGTTTTAACCTAATCGATTTGGATTTGGTTCTATGAAAATGGTTAGGTTACCTATTTAGTTGTAAAACCTAATAAATAAGTTATTTTCGATAAATTAACTTATGATCGATTATTCTTTCTCGGGATTTCCAAATTAAGTTGAAATGTCTCAAGTGATATTTGTATTAATCCGTTTTGATTTAGTTTTAACCTTAAATCTTAATAAATCTATACTTTTAATTTTTAAGTTTTGGACACGTTTTCTAAGAAAGATCATTTATGTTGTTTGGGTTTATTTAATTAGAATATGTAAATTATTGATTGATAAAATAGTTCTAACTTAGTTTTCGATTTCTATCGGATCTAGGAAAGCTTTCTCGTGGATCCACGAGCTAGTGATCTCTCTCCCTCTTATCTCGCTTAGCTAGTTTCGGATCCAGGTAAGTCTCTACTTACCTCTACTTATGAGTGTTTAGTAAGGATGTAGCTAAGGCCCCTATGTGTTACGTGACTTGTATGCTTTATATATCATGTTATGTTGTGTAACGCATGATTATCCGTTGTTGGCATGCATGTTAAGGGTGAAGTGTGGTTTAATAAGACACGGATAAGATATTAATCACGTAAAGCGAAAGATGTTGAGCCGAGCCCAGTCCGGTCCACCGGTTAGAATAGTGGTCAGAGGCGTTCTGCCCTGTGCGTTTCGTTCCGGTCCACCGGCTATAATAGTGGTCAGAGGCGTTCTGCCCATACAATCAAATATCGGTACCGCAATTGCGTATCGGCCGCAATTTCGCGGTTTTCAGGTCAGCCGCGACACGAAATTCCGAAATTGCGGCCGATACAGAAAATCACACATTTATCGCCGCGATATCGGCCGATATTTTACCGATATTGGCCAATATTTGCCGATATTGGCCGATATTCACCGATATTTGCCGATATTTGTTGTGTAAAATAATTAAAAATTCACGCCGCGACAACCGCGATATAGAAAATATCATTCACGACACCTCGATACCGCGACACCGCAACCGCAACCGTAACCGCGGTTTCACTGTATGGTTTTGCCCTGTGTGTGTACATCCGGTCCACCGGTTATAATAGTGGGGGATCTCGGCTCGACAGACCCAAATAAATAAGTTAATCCATGGGAAAAATACTAAATACTTACAGTGAAACACCATGTGAGTCGGGGCCAGTCCGGTCCACCGGTCAGAATAGTGGTCAGAGGCGTTCTGCCCTGTGTGTTTCGTTCCGGTCCACCGGCTATAATAGTGGTCAAAGGCGTCCTGCCCTGTGTGTTTACTTCCGGTCCACCGGCTATAATAGTGGGGCTCCCGCACTCACATGGACTATTAAAGAATATGGTTTTGCCCTGTGTGTGTACATCCGGTCCACCGGTTATAATAGTGGGGGATCTCGGCTCGACAGACCCAAATAAATAAGTTAATCCATGGGAAAAATACTAAATACTTACAGTGAAACACCATGTGAGTCGGGGCCAGTCCGGTCCACCGGTCAGAATAGTGGTCAGAGGCGTTCTGCCCTGTGTGTTTCGTTCCGGTCCACCGGCTATAATAGTGGTCAAAGGCGTCCTGCCCTGTGTGTTTACTTCCGGTCCACCGGCTATAATAGTGGGGCTCCCGCACTCACATGGACTATTAAAGAATATGTGTTGAATGAACATATTATTAATGAGAATAAAGAATAAGTCTAATTGGACCATGGCCAGCTTTTATTATATGTATTACCACATGCTGCTTATGTGCATAATGAGTCACTTTATATTTCGGTTATACCACGCTTATATGTTAAATGGGATGTTGCATATGTTTTATATGTTACTATGAGTGTATGGCAAGATTCATGCTGTGGGTTGTGAGTATGTAGGATATTGTATTAACGTATTGTACTATAATTTAATACACACTTGATGATATCTCTCCTATAAGGTAGGGTAGTGAGACTTACTCAGTATTGGACCCGTACTAATACTACACTGGTTGAATGGGTCCTGTGATGATCCACTGATGGTGGGGAGCAGACCTCTTGTGCAGGTTTAAGATCGGATACTGTGTTGGGGTGCAAGCCTTGACTTGAGTGAGTAGGCAATCCGGATATTGATCCTTCGGGATTTATTTTTGTTTAGCTATATTTTGTATTACGTTCTTGTTTCGAGAAACATATTCTGAGGTTGTAATCCCAAATCTTATTTTAACTTCTGTTTGACTTACCTCTTATTAAGGATTTATGTTAAATGTCGTCTTGCGTTTTTTTTTGATACTTCGTACTAAATGTTGATCGGATTTAGCCTTAGCACTTAGTACTGGAACGGTAGGAGTGAACCGGTCTGGTACTAAGTGTGGCGGTAATGCCCCCTGAGTTTACGGTTTTATCCTTTGCTTCCGCTAAGCCTTTTGATTTTAAACGAAATTTTTTAGTAGTAAATTTGGGTGTGTTACAAGTTGGTATCAGAGCTTTTGGTTTTTGAGAATCGGGTTTCAGTTAGAGATTCGGTTCTCACGATCCTAAAATGTTTTAAATGAAAATGTATTTGTCTTCTTTCAAGTGATTTTTTTTTTTTAAATTCGGATTAGCTTGTGAGGATAGTGTGATTGAGTAGTATAAGTAGCCTTGTGAATTGCTGTTGTAATTATGTCTTTGAATATGGTTACTTAGTATTTTACATGTTTGACTTGTGCTAACTTTGAATTTTATCTGTTGTAACTATTATCGTTTGTAATTAGTTTGCTCTTAAGGGGGTAGTGACCCCACTAGGTTAACCCTAGTCTTGCAGGTTCAGTGGAGTGATAACCTTAATGCGTACCTTGTCGGATGTAGTATGATGTGATATAAATTGTAATATATTTTGGTTGAGTAGTTTCACTTTTTGGCGTTGTAAGAAATTTAGGGTCGTAACCTTGATGGTGATGTTTAAATAGATGTATCATTTTCAATTGGGAGAAACCTGGAATTGTGATAATGATAATGATAATGATAATGTTGAGGTTTAGATTGAGGTGTTCATGTTCATAAATAGAGTGTAGGTTGCCTAATTTACCCTAGTGTTTTTAATGATGCTCTATAACTTTTATTATGTGTTTATATTTTGATTTCTGTCAACTAGCATTTAATCACAGGTTGCTATAGTAGCCGCATTTTTGAATTTAAGTGTTTAGACTGTCATGGTTATAGCGTAGATTAGAGAGCTTGTTAGTGAAGTGTTTTGGGTTAAGAATCCCCTGGATCTAGAAGTATGTGGTTGGTGTTTATGAGGACCTTTTATGAGTTGTTAAGTCAAGTGTTAGCCTTGTTTTCTTGTATGATGTTATAAAGGTAACTCTTTGTGTAAAGTTTTATGTGCATTGGTTGTGTTATTAGAGTTGTGTAACCTTTAGAATTTTTGTTCCTTTATTCTATTTGAACTTCACATTATACTTTCTGTTATTCTTTTGTAATACCTTATTTTAAAGAATAATATTTTGTAAATCGTTTTGACCTTAAGTTTGTAATCCTTCCTTATTTGAGTTCCATTGTATTTGATCTGCTAAGAATCGATTTTCCTTCTTTCATTTTACTTCCTATTCCTTGTTTTGATTCAACCTTGCTTGGTTTAGTTTCGTAAACATCGTTTTATGTTCTCCAGAGTTACCTTTAAACTACTCATTGCGGTAAATGTTTTATTCAATCATTTTGTCAAGTTTCCACTACTTAGGTTTTGCTGAACTTCGGGGACGAAGTTCCTTTTTAAGGGGTAGTGATATAATACCCCGTATTTTTTGTCAATTCCCCAATGGTCTTTTCCTTCACTGTTCTATCTATTTTATTAACTTCGAAGCCCAAGAAATCGGAATCTGATGGAACGTGAGAAGATTGTTGAATATCGGCAATCGCTGTTGGTTTGTCCTTCTTCCATTGCTGTGGTGTGGAAGTCTTCTTCTTCTTCTTCGCCATATAGGAATGGGTGAGACTCGAAAGGGTTCTCTACCCGCTCTTATTTACTTCCCTGACTGTTGCGTCTTATTAAAACATTCAAGCACATCCTTACAAGTCATAATACTATGCAATCACAGAATCATAGGTTTAGAACCATTAAACCATTTAGAAATTTAACCTATATGGAAAATTTGCTGAAAACTCTCCCAGAGGATGTGGGTTCCATATCAATTTATCCTCATCTGAAAATTGGTGTTCTAATATTCTAATATTTAGAATGAATTGCACCTCTTCCGACCCAAAATTTTGCTTGATCAACATTGTATTCTAGTGTAGACTTTTGTGATGTGCGGATAGGCATGCCATTGATTAGTATCCCTTCCTCTTGGTATGGTTGTTGCCCATGTCTCTTCCCTTTTTTTTTTTTGTCAACCAACCAAATTGTTGCTTCATCATTTCTTACACACTTGGTATTGATTGCCTAATAATAGGCCCTTGCCTCTCTCATATGTCCCATACACTGGATAACAAATATTTACTCATGTAAATGATCTATATGGAGGCTAGAGTCGATTTAATTGGGGTTAATTAACTAGCACGCTAGAGGTATTTTTGTTTCTTGAGTTTGGTGCTTCTACTCCTTTGTGTGTAAACGAAGGTGAATAACCAAAAATGATGATATTATATTACTAACATAAAACTTTAACCATTAATTTAGTGGTTAACAAATTTGAGATGAACCTAAAATATTACACCAAGTTAGTTTCAAAAATAAAATTGCCAAACAAGATGAAATCTCAAAAATAAAATTGCCAAACAAGATGAACTAAAAAATTAACCTAGATTCCCTAATATTAGCATAACACCCCATTTTTTCCTAACCCTAATTACTATATAATTAGACTCATATTTGTTTCTATAAAATTTCAATATTGATTTCTAGGCCATTTGTATTAAATTCGAGACTTCCACGGTTCATTTTATTCATTTATGGAAAGTTGCTTTTTCTTCAATTGATTTGTTTTTCATATATTTTCAACTTGCCCAACATTCTTTACCCATTCTAACATTATTTTTAAGCTTATCAATTCATCCTGTTCTATTTTCCTTTTCCTTTTGAATCGTTAAATTGTGAAAATTTATGTTTACATGATTAGACCATTTTAATTATTTTTAATTTGTTAGGCATCAAACCAATTTAGGGACCAAATATTTTTATATATTTGATTTTATAAAATTATTCCTCACCTATCCATTGCAATTTTAACCCCTGCTATTTGTTTAATGAATTTGTAGAAAAATATGTTTCCATAGATTATCTGATTTTGCTGTTTTCACTCTTTTTCTATTTGTCTCGATACAAACCAACTCTAGTACCAAATATTTTTATATTTTTGAGTTTCTAAAATTATTTCCCACATTTCTACAAACTTTCATAATTTTTGTGTCCGTTTGCTATTTTTCTCTGAAAAAATACCTATTTTGGGTCTTCTTTACAATTTTACATATTAAATTTATTTTAACTAAACTTCTAACTTTCTCATTTGATTCTAGCCAACCCCTAACTATATTCCAATTTGATTTCCCTCATAATTGACCTTGTTCAAGTTTGAGCTAAAAGTACATTAAGCATGCCTTTGTCCTTTTACCCTCTTGCACATTTAACCATTTTCATTCAAGTGTTTAATAAGTTGTAATCAACCAATCCATGCCTTCTATTCACATCAGACCTAGATGCTCAAACCTGCCCCTAATTACATCCTTTACCACTATAACACTTACACACTTTTTTTTCTTTCATGTAAACAAACCCATGCGCAACCCTATTTTCTTGATTATCCTTCTCTAGACCAAGGCTAATCAAGTTACCATCTTCCAAGGCCTATATCAACCTCAATTATCCTTCTCTTTCCTTTATTTTTGTTTGGTTAGTTTACTTACATTGCATACTCTATGAACCTACTAGTTTTTGTTGGAAATCTCTAGCCATTTCCCCTCTTTTAGCCTCGACTTTCCCCTCCTACTATTATTCCATGTTGTCGCTATTGTGCGGGTTGATTACTTGACTACTTCCAACACTTTTAGCTGCTTCATTTCTCAACCTTTTTATTTTTATTTTTGTTAGGCGTAAATCATTACATTTCATGCTCCAAGAAACACCTAAAATCACTTGGTTAACCATAGCTTTCATTGTTATTTTTGCCCCAACTTTCCCTTCCCGATCAATATGGAAACTATTGTTGTGTGTTTTTTTACACCAAGTTGTTGTGGCTAGTTGTTACCCTGTCGATCCAGCTCTCCCCACTTCTCATCCATATTCCCTTACCTTAAACCTTCCAAACAACTACCTGATAGTGCCCTATTGTTTCCTTGGTTATTGATGGTAGTTTGGTGTGGTTTTTCATCCTCTTATTCTTCATGATTTCTTGTAGGTGAAGCCACTATAAACTCTCCTTTTCCCCCTCTTGTTGCTTTATTCTTCCTAACCTCTTGTTATTATGATTTGAAGATGATCACACATAGGTGGTGGAGGTGGTGAATTTCAAGAGTTTTTTTTTTTTTTTTGCTTGAACACTTGCTTTAGGTAAATATACTTTTATCTCTAGGCATAAAATAATGTGTGTTTTTTTTGAGTTGAAATAAAGTATCACGAAAGTATATTAAATACCATGAAAGCATGCTATTTTAAGTATATGCATGATCTTAGTCTTAGAACATTTGTATTCGTGAATTATGCATTTTGTGTTATTTTACATGAAAACTACCATGTGTAGATCATGGTAGATTTTTGAATGTGTGTGTGTGTGAGTTGTTATGAAAGGTTTTGTGTTTGGAAGGAAAATAGTGAAGTGTGGAAATGGTGATTTTTGTTGGTTTGCATTGTTATGGGTATTTCAGTCATTTCACCAAGAATTTGTAAAAATAGAGCTAACTTTTGTGTTCACTAGGTCATTTACATACAATTTCAAAGATTAAAAATATTGATTTAGAGTTGTATAAGTTATGTTATGATTAAAACAAGTTTTGGGGTGATTTAAGTAACTTGGAGGGTATTTTTGGCCTTTAAATAATAATTCTAAAATTTGGGATTTAAAGTGAGTATTATGATAAGAAAATAAGTTAAATGTATTAAGTAAATTAATTGAGATAATTGCGATTAGTATAAGTTAATGTTTTATGATAAATTGGTATAAAATGAGCATAAAATATTTGAAGAGTAAAGTTATTATTTTATGCACAAAATTTTGAGTTTAATCTTTGTGTTTTGAGTCGATTGTGCTTAAGTGATATATTGAATTTGTTAAATTAATGAGTTAAATTGGTGGTTAAATGAATTAAATAAAGAATTAGGGTTGATAAGGCCTCTTTGTCTTTTTTACTTTAATATAATATTCTTTGGTCATGTTTGTCTTTAGGGTAATCCTTAATTCTAAAATTTAAAAAATATATTGTGTCAGGTTTTAGATTATCATTTAAGATTAACCCAACTCCCTCTTATTCTCCTACCCATAGGGATTTTTTGGTAAATGAAAGTGAGAATTTGAAAATGTGAGGGTGAGAATGAGAATGAATAATTAAGAATAGATTTATTTATTTTCATTTCATGTTTGACATGTGATGGGAATATCTTGGACACACACACACACACACACACACACACATATATATATACATACATATACTTGTGTATTTGGTACGTGAAAATGAGGATGTGAATAAATTAAAAAATTATTAAAGTATTTTTTAATTTGAACTTAGTACTTTCTTAATTTATAAAGTGTTTAAGTTGAAGCATTTTAATCTATTACAATTTAATTTCCATTCACATCCTTCGATTATCACACACCTTAGGTAATACATATATTAAAAGTAGGACTTTCAATTCCCATTTACCTTCCCTCTTTATTCTCATTTTACTTTAACAAACAATATCATATCTTAAACTCCTTCTCCGGTTTCTATTATTAATTTTATTTCTCTCAAAATAAACACCTTCTAATTTTTGAATGTGATTTTTGATTTGGGGTGAATTTAAATAAATAATTTTATTTACCTCTATTTACCCTGATTGAGACATTCTTTTAGAGGATTTTTTGAGTTATATGATATAATGATATTATATGGGGCGAACAATTTACCTTAATTCATCTCATCAACCACATATATATTAACCTTGCTTTTGGGAGTAATAGAGAGAAAATAATTTTTTTAAAAATAAAATTTATTCATGATTAGACCAAATTAATCCTAGCATAATATCTTATTTGTTACTTATCTTTTTTAACAAAAAAAATTAAGTGTTATTTTTTAATCTCCATTCACTTGAATTTTTAAAAATTAAATATTTAATTTCATTCACAATCAATTAATATTTTTCAAATAGAATTTTAAACTAATTCACTTCAATTGTTCTAAGTTTACTTTAAGGAAGTGTTTGTTTAGTGGGAATGAGATTTAAAATATCATTTGTTTGTTTCGAGGGAATGGAAATGAGAATAAAGGACCTTCTATTCCTCAAGATTCATTACCAAAGGGGGTTGATAATTAACATTGGGGAATTGTAATGACTTATGTATAAAAATAAAAAAATTAAAATAACCTTTAAAATAAACTTTAATGACTTTCTCTCTACATAATTTTTTTAGTAAATTAATTATTTTATTCCCAATTTTATTTTCTCATATCAAATATAATATATTTTTATTTTTAATTTATTCCTAATATATACCAAATATAAAAATTATATTAATTTATTTTCTAATTTTTATCCCCTTTATTACCCTTGAATTCTTAAATCTCATTCCCATGTATTAAATGAGCCGTAAATTTCTAAATTGTAACCTCCCTCCATCGAGAATCCAAATGAACTGTAAGCGAAGGTCTTCAATTACAACCCCACCCCGAGCTGCCTTTCGTCTACTCTCCAGTCTCCTCTAGTCCTGGCGTGTGTCTTCATTTTCTGCGCCTCCCTCCGTTCGCTGTTGGCGTTCCTGCCCGTTGCTCTCAGCCTCTCACCAGAAACCACCATCACGCCGTTGTCCGTTCGTTTTCGATTGAGGTTGGTCTCACTTGCCCTTTGATTAATCCATCGACCGATATGCCTTTTACTATTCTATGAATGGTATTGAGTTAGTTGGGAAATGCTTCGGTTGATATGGTTATTGATAAAGAGAGGAAGAGGGTTTTGGTTAACATATTGCTGATGTGTGTGGGAATAAGTATGTATAACGGTCTTGTTGATTATGATTTGGGGTCTTGGAAACGCTTGTCTCTTACTAAACTTAATTACTGGACTTTTGTGTTGATTGTTTGTGGAAATTCAAAGATATTAGTCGAATAAGAGGAAATTATTATGGCCTGAATGTGATGTATAGCAATCGTGTGTTACGTGCCTGATAGCACTGGTCATTAGTTAAAGTTGTAATCAATTGTTACAGATTTAAGAGTAGGATTAACGGATCTAACAGTTCAATATAAGAGCTACAGCCGCCTGTAATTAAAATGATATGGGACACATTTTTCTCCCGATTATTAAAACTACAGTTTCTTTCTTCTACCTCAATTAGCTCCTTCTTCGTTTATCCATGGCTGCCTTGCAGCTCATAATTTATTCTGAATTTGATTATGTGTGCTTAATTGTATACTCTTATATCTGGAAAATTGGATATTGGGTATCCATCATGGATATCAACTGTGTATGGATACTGATGTACTAGCAGATACCTATTAAGGTACGGGTATGGATATGGGTGTGCAAACCCTTATCGTGTTCAGGTGATGGGTATGGTATACCCACCCCGAACCTACTCCGTTTACATTCTTTCCTAGAGAAAGGGTCATATCATGGTTGCATGGGAAAGGGAATCTGCTGGTCCTAGATGCTTTGGCCACAGAAACTAACTAAAATGAAGTTAGAAATATTTAATCGTATATTCCACCACCAAAACGACGTTGTTTTAAGCTTTGTCTTCAAAGTAAGCTGTGATAACCTAACCCATGCTCTGGTCTACACTCCACTTAGGATTTCTATTCCCTACATCTCTGGACTTTGGCATGGCACTCTTGCTTCCCGCGAGGTTCAATCTCCTTACTCCAGTTGTCGTGCTCCATTGCCAGGCTTCACTACACCAACAATCGTTGGGCAACGGGCCCACCGTCATTACCGCTCATTCATCTCTTGCCGGCATTTGTAAATGTATAATAATAGCTTCCTGATCGGACCATTTCTCTTTGTTTGTGCACACTTTTTTTCATTTGTAAATGTATAATAGGAAACAACTTGACTGGTTGTTTGAGTTATTGAGGTGTTGTGGTTCTGTTCTAGCATTCAAAGGACCACTTGTTGAGGTGTTGGTGGAGTTATGGTTGACATTGTTAATTTGGTGGTAGGTGCAGAGCTGAATGAGTGAAATAGTAAGTGGTTTTACTCAATGCTTCCAGACTATGTGAGGGCCTAGAGCCTCCAATATCTCTCCAAAACAATCCTTTCCCCTTCCTCTGTCTCTCAGTATCTATTTATAATCCTTCCCCATAACTACCTGTAATTAGACAAAAGAGGAAATGAAAAATAAAATGGGAGGGGATCTAATATTATTTGCCTTATAGACTCCCCATTCCTTAACCAAATGTAGTGATAGAAATGCCAGGCTGCTAGGCCAGACGTGTGGCTGCCTCAGTCCCCCCACTTCCCCCCATGTGCCTTCCGATTGTTTGCCTCTTCTATTTCTACCCTTCCTTCTAGCATAAGTGTATTTAATAGGGGTCTATCACTAGTCCCTTCCCAAAGTTTCACCTTTTCCTCAAGGTGGAATTTAAGGAACTATTCGTTGAGGGTATCAAAACCTTCCCAAGAGGATTCGAAGGAAGGTAACCCTTGCCACTGAATCAGAACTTCCAACTGTCCCTTGGAGTTGTGCCTTAGCCCTTGAACTGCCTCTAGCTGGACTTTCTACTCCAGTTCCTTTGTGAGAATTTCAGGAGTAGGCCGGGCTTGATGGCTAGCCCCAAGAGCTTGCTTCAGCATGGAGATATGAAAAACTAAGTGGATGGTGTTGGAAGGGGGTAGGTCTAGGCAGTAAGTGACCTTACCCACTCGAGCTTTCACCTAATAAGGTCCAAAGTATCTTGGGTCTAATTTCTCATATCTTGTCCTGGCCAAGGACTTCTGCCCGAAAGGCCTAAGCTTCACATATACCCAGTGTCCCACTGCCAACACAATGTCCCTTCTTCTTTTATCTGCTGTGGCCTTCATCCTTTGCTGTGATTTTTCCAAGTGGCTCTTGAGCTCTTCTAAAATCAGATCCCTAGCCTTTAGTTCCTCATCCACAGCTGCCACTGAAGCCACCCCCCCATTCGTACTTGAGCATGGCTGGTGGTTCTCGGTTGTAGATGGCTGTAAATGGAGTAGTGTGAGTAGAAGTATGGTATGACATATTGTACCAATACTCTGTCCATGGGATCCATCTGACCCATTGTCTTGGTTGCTCTCCTACAAAACATCTGAGGTATGACTCTAGAGTACGATTCACCACCTTTGATTGCCCATCTGTTTGAGGATGGTAGGCCGAGCTCTTCTTCAAGATTGTGCCCTGCACCCTAAACATTTTACCCAAAAATGGCTAATGAAAACCTTATCTCTATCAAAGATAATCGATCTAGGCATTCCATGTAGGCTAACTACTTCTTTCACAAAGTTGGTGGCAATGGTGGGTGTCGAGAGGGGTGCTTGATTGGGATGAAATGCCCATACTTGTGTAGTTGGTCTACTACTACCAATAAACAATTGTAGCCTTTCGATTTGGGTAGTCCTTCAATGAAATCCATGGCTATGTCCTCCCAAATCCTCCCGGGTATAGGAAGAGGCTGTAATAGCCTAGCAGGGGAGAGTGTTGAGGTCTTATTCTGTTGGCACACCTGACATTTAGCTACATATTGCTTAATTTGCCTCCTCATCCCTAGCCAATAAACTTCTCTTGCTATCTGTTGATATGTTTTTAATACCCCTGAATGCCCTCCTACCTTTCCCCCATGAAATTCTACTATGATTAGAGGAATATACCTTGATCCGCAGGGTAAAACCAGCTTGCCCTTAAAGTACAGGTGTTCTTGATGAACACTAAGTCCTCCCTTTTCTCCTGGGGCTTTAAGTATCTCCTTCTTCAGTTGCCCAAAGTAAGGATCTTGATCAATTTCCTCTGCCAATCCATCCCACTTTCCTGCTCAGGTCACAACCACTACTAGCAATGCATTGTTGCCCTCCACCCTTGACAGGGCATGTGCAGCCTTGTTTGTGATCCCCGGACGGTATTCAATATCAAATTGATAACTCCAAAGTTTGGCCACCCACTTTTGGTGTTCTTCAGGCACTTGCCTCTACTCTAATAAATACTTCAAACTCCTTTGATCTATTCTGATTAGGAATCTCCTCATGTATTGAGAGGACTATGGCGATTAGCTCTCGCTCATATACTGACTTGAGGAGTGCCCTTGGTCCTAAACACTTGACTATAGTATGTAATGGGCCGTCGCTCTTGCATCAACAGAGCCCCTAACCCTACCCCCGAAGCATTAGCCTCTATGACAAACTTCTTAGAGAAGTCTAGGAGAGCCAAGATTAGTACTGACATCATGGCTGCCTTAGTGAATCAAAGGCTTGTCTTTCTTAAGTTGGTCTGTCAAAGGGGCTGCAATCTATCTATACCCTCACACAAACTTTCTGTAGTACCTTGTCAGCCCCAAAAAACCCCCTCAATTCCTTAATATTCTTAGGAACCGGCCATTCTTTCATCACTTTAATCTTGCATCGGCTGCCACCCCTTCTCCTGAGATCATGTGTCCTAAATATTCCAACTTTGACCTCCCCCATATACACTTCTTCCCATTCACAAATAGCTGATGTTGCTTTAAGATTTCATGCACTCACTGCAAGTGTTGCCTGTGTTCATTCTCAGAGGAACCGAACACCAGTATGTCATTAAAGAATATCAGCATGAATTTTCTCAGGTAAGGTTTGAATACTTGATTCATGAAGTCCTGGAATGTTGTTGGGGCGTTGGTCAACCCAAAGGGCATGAGCCGAAACTCATAATGACCCTTATGAGTTTGGAAGGCTGTCTTGTGGACGTCCCTCGGGTCTACTTTAATCTGGTGGTACCCTAAGCAGAAGTCTAACTTAGAGAATATGACAACCCTATTGAGTTCATCTAATAACTCATCAATTACCAGGATGGGGAATTTATCAGTAATGTTGGCCTTGTTCAGGGCCCTATAATCCACACAAAATCGTCATCCCCCATCCACCAATAACACAGGGCTAGAGAAAGGGCTCATGCTGGGTTATATAATCCCTATCTCCAGCATTTCCTTTACCAGCTTTTCAATCTCATTTTTTTGATTGTGAGGATACTTGTATGGCCGAACACTGATAGTACCAGGCTGCAAGGTAATTTGGTGATCCAACTCCCTCATGGGTGGAAGGCCTATGGGCTTGGCTAGTATATCAACATACTCCTCCACCAATCCCACCAATCCCCTGATCCCCTCTGGTACTACTGTTCTCTTCTTTGTTTCCTTTAATGTCTCGACTATACAACATTCTAGGAGACCCCCCTGCCTTTCCCTGGTCAAGGTGCACAGCAGGGTCTTTAGGGAAACCTGAGCACAACAGAGGTTGGGTTTCCCTCACACTCACATGGGTTGATCCTAGGGTGAACTTCATTACCTACGTCTTCCAGTTTACTTGCATCATTCCCAGCTTCTCTAACCACTGCATTCCGAGTATGACCTCGGCATTGCCCAAGTCTAGGGGTAAGAAATCTTCCACCACTTTAACCTTTGGAAGCTGTACTTAAACTCCCATGCAAACCCTATTGGCTATGATTGATTTTCCTGTGCCTAGTAGAACACCATACGAAGCTGTAGGTGATACAGGTAGTGATAACTTACTATCTCCTTGGATATGAAGTTGTGCATGGCCCCACAATCTATAAGGACCACCACTCTCTCTTCCTAAATCTGGCCGTGCAATTTCATGGTGTGAGAGGTGCTAATCCCCATCACTGATTTTGGCGAAAGTTCCACTGCTCCTTCTACCTCAATGGACTCCTCTTCAATGGCAGCTTGCTTCTCACTTGGTACTTCACCTAGCTCCTCTTTGTCTTCATTTTCCACCAATAACACTTATAAGGAACGATTCCTACACACATGGCTTGGTGCGAATCATTCTTCGCACTTGAAGCATAGGCCCTTCTCGCGCCTTCGTTGCAGCTCCTCCTCACTTAGGCGTCGCGAGGTGATCCCTTTTTTTGTCAATGGTTTGCTATTGCCCTTCCCATATCCTATCCCGTTTGGGCTAAGCCCATCAGTAGAGAATCCATACCTTGCCTTCTTAGGCTACACCCAGCAGCTGCGAACCCACTGGGCCTGTTTCCATCCTAACCTGTCCACGTTTGAGGCCCAGAGCTGCTTCCTGTCCTTGCACGACTCCCTCTTCCCCCCAGTCCTCCCCGAGTGTGATTTGAGACTACTCTGTTTTTGTCCTCCACCATCTACATTACCTCCATAAGTTCATCCAGTCCCCTTGGTCTCATCATTCTCACCTTCACTCAGATTTGAGGTTGCAACCCATTGAGAAAGGTACTCTCTAACACCTCAGGGGGTATTTGACCTTGAAGGGCCGTGGCAAGCAACTTTAACTATTCAACGTAAGATTCCACCAAATCCATCTACCTCATTGCCAGAAATTTCTCGCACAAGGATCCCTCATGTCGTGACCGGAATCTGGCCAGAAGACAGTCCTTGAAGCTCTACCAGGATTCGAACCTCTTGTTGTCCCCTACATACAAGAACCAGGCTAGTGCCTTCCCTTCCATCGCCATGGCCACGGTTTCTAGTTTCTCTTCATCTTCCGTTTAATTTAGGACAAAATACCACTTTACCTTAAAGATCCAGCCATCCAAATCAGCTCCATCAAATAATGGAAATTCCAGCTGGCATGGGGGTCTATTTTCCACGCCTGCTTCTGGCAGAACTGCAGGCGGTATGGAGATGTGCACCGTATCCGTCTCCATCTGTTTGCCCCTGTCTTTGACTGAAGAGCTGGATGCTCCTGGCTTGAAGTACTGATCCAAGTGTCCTGCTAGCTCGCCCATCCACTTCTCAATTGATTCAATCCTCTCCCCTAATTTCAAATTTTCACTACATGACTCACGCCTCTCCCTTACCAGTTCCACCTGCAACTGGGTGAAATTCTCTTCCAACGCATCAATTTTACTAGGAGCCGTGGGTGATTGTGGAATTGAAGGGAGCTCTGATACCAGATTGGTAGGTGCAGAGCTGAAAGAGTGAAATAGTAAGTGGTTTTACTCAATGCTTCTAGACTATGTGAGGGCCTGGAACCTCCAATATCTCTCCAAAACAATCCTCCCCCCTCCTTCCATCTCTCAGTATCTATTTATAATCCTTCCCCATAACTACCCGTAATTAGACCAAAGAGGAAATGAAAAATAAAATGGGAGGGAATCCAATATTATTTGCCTAATAGACTCCCCGTTCCCTTAACTGAATGCAGTAACAGAAATGCCAGGCTGCCAGGTCAGGCATGTGGCTGCCTCAGTCCCCCACTTCCCCCATGTGCTTTCTGATTGTTTGCCTCCCCTATTTCTACCCTTCCTTCTAGCATAAGTGTATTTAATCAGGGGTCTATCATCTGGCTTGTGCTCTGTGGTTCTGTTTGTTGCAATTTGTGCTGCTGGTTTTGGTTGCTGTTGTGGTTTTGTTCTGCTGGTTGCAATTGTTGGTGTTATGCTTCTAATCTTTTGGTGCTGTGCTTCACTGATTTGTGTCATGGCTCTAGTGCTAGTAATATTATTACGAGTTCTACTAGTTCTAATATTTGGTCGAAGGATGAAGGTGATAATCCTCTTTCGAAGAATGTTATATAAACTGTGAATGACTGATAATTTTGTTTAAGTTTGAGATAACAATCATGTTCTTTTGAATGAATGTATGATCATAAGAAGCTGAATATATCACTTTTGAGCTTTATGTGTAAGTTGAGTGTATTATTTATTTGCCGTTTCCTTATTTGCCCTGAGCTCAAGTCCTGAACATTGTAAAATTCCGGCAGTTTTTTCTTTTTGAAATTTAGTGTATAGGAGGAGATACAAGAGAAAAACATTGAAGATGGTGCAGAGAAAAGGAAGTAAAGCTTCAGATGATGCTGAGGAGCTTGCGCATGTCCCTCTTCAGGCCATTTTATTGGCTGATAGCTTTGCCACAAAATTTCGTCCCATCACTCTTGAATGCCCAAAGGTATGCTCCTTCCTTTTACTGTATTTGGATTTCTTTATTTATCTACCAGAATATATTAAATCTTGGAGCTAATACTTAATGGAAGTCAAATTTCGTTTGACTTAATTAATAATGTTTTTTGTGTTATGGGCACGAGGATTCAAAACGTGATTGTGATTTCATATGCTTAACCCTTGGGGCTTTGAGCTCATATTAGTGATGGAAACATAGGCTTTATTGCCTGTTGGCATTGATACTTTTACTCACTGGAGTCTATAGAGGAAATTTTTGTGAGAAAATAGTTTGATGCCATGCTATCACCTAGATAACAACAATACACACTAATGTAAGCACTAAAATTCGTGAATTTCTACAATCAAGTATATGTTGATGGACAAATAGGTGGGATTGACCTTATTGTTGGAGATTTATGGTTTTGTTTCGCTACTTACTTTTTAGTTTATGCTCTCATGATGGACATTGAAGGTGCTCTTACCGCTTGTCAACAATCCCATGATCAATTACTCCTTGGCATGGCTGGAATCTGCTGGAGTTGAAGAAGTTTTTGTATTTTGCTGTGCCCATTCCAAGCAAGTTATCAATTACTTGGAGACTAGTCAGTGGTTTAAACAGCCTAACTTCAAAGTGATAACAATTGAATCCCATAATTGTGTTAGTGCAGGAGATGCTCTGCGTTTGATTTATGAAAGGAATGTGGTATGTTTATATCTTTCCATCTTGCAATCTGTCTGTTTTCTGGAGAAACGGCCCTTTTCCATTTTGATTACTTACAATACTCCCTGTGTCCTGCAGATACACGGAGATTTTGTCCTTATCACTGGTGATACAGTGAGCAATATGTCATTGACACAGGTTCTTCAAGAGCATAAAGAGAGAAGGAAAAAAGATAATAATGCTGTGATGACTATGGTTATCAAACGGTCTAGGCCTTCTCCAACCACTCATCAGTCACGACTTGGCACAGATGAGCTGTTTATTGCTGTTGACCCTGGTACAAGGCAGCTGCTGTACTATGAGGACAAAACAGACAATATAGAATGGGCTGTAACTCTCGAGAAGACAATGTTAGCTGATAATTCTTCCATCTCCTTGCACAATGACATGCAGGTTTGTGACCTCTACATTCTCTGAAGCCTATAGTACATACATGTGCAGTGATGATTCACTCTTCTTATGGTAAAAATTGTCTTGATAGGGTAGCTTCTTTCTAGTTAAGTAGCTCTTTGTCCCAAGGGAACTACTTCTTGGCACATGGTTTGCTGAAAGACCATTCCTCTGGACCTCTTAAATTGATTGGATCAATTGCTGCATGCCTACATCACATGATCTTCAGTTTTAATTGACAAACTAAGTTACTCAACTGATGACTGACCTTAAACCGAACTTTTGACTGATTGTTGATCAATAGGTCTATTGGCTCTAATCGAATGTCCTTCACCAATGAAACTTGGAAATGAAGCTGTTGCTGGGAATGATTTTTGATTCCATGCTGCATTCCAGTTTGGATGTAGTTTATATGAAGAATGCTCCTTGTATTTTGTGCATTTCAATTTTTATCAAGTTGGAACGTAATAAGTAGTTTTGCACAGGTGTCAATTTCTTTCTTTTTGATTCAAAAACATTTGTCTGTTAACTGCAGGATTGTTTTATTGACATCTGCTCGCCTGAAGTTCTTAGTCTTTTTACTGACAATTTTGATTATCAGCATCTCCGGCGTCATTTTCTCAAGGGTCTACTTGTCGATGACGTATGCAAATATTTATTTATTTATTTATTTTTGTAGTCCTTGTTTTGTCCCTTTGCGAAGCAAATAATCTCAATTCACTTTTTATGTCTGCATACTCAGATTATGGGCTACAAGATCTTCACTCATGAAATACGTTCAAGTTATGCGGCAAGAGTTGACAACTTTCGAGGATATGATACTATCAGCAAAGATATAATCCAGAGATGGACATACCCTTTGGTTCCAGATGTCCATTCTTTTGGAAGCTGTGTAACCAAACTTGAAAGGCAAGGGATGTACAGAGCATCAGGTCAGGACTATAAAAGTAGTTGGCTGTGCAGCCTTTAAATATTGTGATTGTGTTGTAGTTTTGAATATCATTATTCTTGTGTATAATCTTGTATCCCCTATGCAATTGAGAATATTGTTCGTAATGACCACACTCAATACAATGGAAAACCTTGTAAATTTCCTGCCATTTGTGGGGTTAGGGAGGTCCATATCTACTCAACCTTACCCTACTGCGTCAATACCAATAGAAGAGATGTTTCTGATTTGTTCACAGTTTGATATGAATGAAAATTTTGCTTTTCTTTACTGAAGAAAGACTTTGAATCCATCACATTCCAATATTATTGTTCTACTTGGATTGACGTGCTTTATTGCTTTCCAAACATATCGTACCTGGTCATTTATATTTTGATGTTCCTGGCAATTGTTGCCAGTTCATTGACATTATGTCTTTATTTCTCTTGAGTATTTTGTTGATGATGCTTGGATAAATTAATTAAGTACTATTGTGATGAAGTCATTGTACTAGCATTAACAATTTGGTTATAGTTTCTACTTTGTCCATTTTTACTCTTTTTTTTATTTAATGTGTGACTTCAGTGGATGCTATTCTATATTCTAATCTTTACCTTGATATGGAGGTACAAAAATGAACTGGAGAGAATAATATTCTCTTTATAAAGCTTTAAGATGGATCAAGAATTGCCATATAAGAGTTTCCAGACCTGACAGAAAGGTTTCATCATATGAGTATTCAGGGATGCTCCAACTAAGCTTGCATAGAAAGTATTAAAGTGGGTGTACATAAAGAACTTCATAGTTGTTAGATCTAGACTTTTTTCCCCCACCATTTCTTGATGCATATATTAAAGGTTATTCATATTTATAGCTCTTGTTCATTGCTTTTTTCAAATTGCTGTTTGGGTTTCAGAACTCAATAAATTGGGCGCTTTTAGTTATAGAAAACATTTATTGGTTTTCAGAAATTCAGAAAATGTTTTCATAACTTATGTTTTTCATTTTTCTGATTGGAAAATAGGAGAATCCAATTTTCCAATAATGTTAAGAAAACTGAAAAATAACCTACACTATGTTTTATGAGTTTTCCATATAAATATATACCCTTTTTTTTACATGGTTTTTAATTGAAAAATTATTATTAATAATAATATTAATGTTATTATCATTAATAATAATAATAATGATATGCTGATTATTTTTATTAATAATAATAATAATAATAATAATATTATTATTATTATTAAGTTATTAATATTTATCAAGACTAATATTAATAAAATAATACTAATGATATTATTATTATTGTTAACATAATCAATATTAATGTTAATAATAATAATATTATTTTTATTAACATTAATATTAATATTCATAATAAAATTATAATTAATATTAATTATTAATTAGTAATAATATTACTAATAAATTCAATATTAATAGTAGTAATAATAATAATAATAACAACTGCAATTTTAATCATTATGAATATTAAAAGTAATAATAAAGTTCATAATGTTATCATTATGAATATTAATATTATTTTTAGTAATAATAATAATAATAATATTATTATTATTATTATTATTAATTTCATTAATATTTATGATAACTTTATTAATAATGTTAGTATTTTATATTTATTAATATTTCTTATATTTATAATAATAATAATAATATTGTTTTCATTATATTATTTTTGAGAAAATAATAATAATAATAATATTGTTATTGTTATTATTATTTTTATTATTATTAGTGTTATGTATTTTAATATTAATATTAGTTTTATCATGATTATTATAACCATTATTATTATTGTTATTATTATTTTTGTTGTTAGTATTAATAATAAAAATGTTATTGTTATTGAAATTAAGAACGTTATTTTTATGAGTAATGTTGGTAATTATCATCATTGTTGTGGTCATCATCATCTGCACTTGTTTTTAATTTTTTTTTAAAATTAAAAGATAATTTTATACTTTTTCCGTGTCAAAAAGAAAGTTATTCTGTCAATTTACTTACTGTTTGACCTGTTTTCACTTCTATATATGGTCCAGGATTCTATTCCATCCTTACTGTTGTGGTATTCATCCTTCTGGCCTCTTTCTTGGACACCATTATAAATGACACACTTCTTAAGTGAGAGATATCCATTATGAATATCCAATTTCTTCACTACATTGGTACTTTGATTTTATACTTTGAATTTATTTTTCTCCTTTTCTTTTGCATTTCTTGTGCTTAAAGACTTGCTCTTATGAAATTCACAAGTGGGATATAAAATTCTGGTACTCTATATCCTTCAATCTCATAAGCTCATGTAAAACATATAAAGCTATTGGTAAGGGAAAACATGACATTCAATGTACCTTTTTCCTAATCGCCCTGCTTAGCGTATATTTGGAACCATCTATAATATGTAAATCTGTATATTGTAATACATTTTTCTGAAGGATGAGATTTTCTTCTCATGTACCTTACATGTCAAGTCCTTAGGAGGTTTGAATCTTGGATGGATGTTACTTGAATGTGGCAAAGTCAATTTATGTGATATAGGGGGAAAAGGACTGCTTGGAAAGTGTTATTATGGCCCACTATTGTCCCCATTTTATTTGATCTTTGCTTTTAAAAAACAAAATGGAAGAAAAAGTGAGATAAGGAGGGTGGGAATGGAACTATTTTCATGAACTGGAGTCAAATGGCTGAGAAAAACAACCCTTCTGTGTTATTTTTTTTTTGGGTGCAAGCTCCCTTATAGTGGTGACATTTAATTTCGGACTTATTATTGTTTCCAATTAATTGTTCTATGTTTCATGCTGGTTTTGTGTTTGGGCACCAGAATTCAGAAAGCCTTATATTGTCTTTTCAGAAATCAGCCAATCACGTAGTGCGGAGATTGGTCCCTTTACTGTTATTGGAAATGGCACCACAGTTGGCAACAACAGTAAGGTTTCAAATACGGTTATTGGAGAAGGTTGCTCCATTGGTTCGAATGTATCAATAGAAGGGTCGTATATCTGGAACAATGTCACCATCGAAGATGGCTGTAAATTAACTCATGCAATTGTATGTGATGGGGTGATAATAAAGTCTGGAGCTGTTCTCGAACCGGGTGTGGTTTTGTCATTTAAGGTAGCTATGGAATTTAGGTTGCTTGAACCTGTTCTCTCTTTTTGATTGGGTGCTCCTGTTATTTTCCCTTTTTATTTTTTCAGGGTGTCTGGGTTACTTGTTTGGTTTAGACTCTTCAATCTATTTATCCTTGGTCTTGTCTGTACTATTTCTTATTACTACTCCTACTTCACAATAGAAAACATATAGTTTTTCAACACATTAAGGAGCTTTAAATTTTATAATAAATGATATCAAAATCGACCAAAATATCTGTATTGAAACTTGAAAACCTTTATTATTATTCTCAAATACATTAATGAGGGAGATAAAAAAGTAAGTATAAATTTGGTTATATAGTATTAAACTCTTTATCGTTTTCGTAGGACTTGAATTATGAAACAAAAATGAAAAAATTATAGGTCCTATATTGATTAATGGAGGGAGTATTTATTATTATTATTATTATTATTATTATTGTTAATTTCTTTTTCCATGATCCATCAATAGGCTGCTGTGAATATTTATCATCCACATCAGAAGAAATGTGTGAAGTTGAAAGCCAATGTTGGTTTGCAAACTGTGTACTCATAATCACTATATAAGAGAACTGACGCATGCAAGTTGCAATGAATGATTCATCAAATCATAGGAAAATTTTGCCATTTCTTTAGTACAACTATGTAGAAGAGTTCATATGAAACTGCAAGGAGTCAAAGTAAGCCCATGGTGTATTTTACATATGCTCGAAGGAAACAAAATAAAAATAAAAATAAAAAATAAAACCAAGTTACAGCTCGAAATTAATGAGTTGGCAAGTTAGTCATTCTGTTCTGAAGGGCAAAATTTAGGCTAAGTTGTTATAATTCTTTCGCTGATTTTTCTCTTTTGCTGTTAAGTTGTTTTGCTTGAGTTTCGAATAAATAGGAGGTTAGTGAGGGTGGAAAGAGGGGAGAGAAAAGTGTGAGCAGAATATCAGGAGAGATTTCCTTCCTCTCGAAAGAAGGAAGCTGTATTGAGTTCACCATTTATTCAATACATTACTATCATTCCCTGTTTTTGTCCATTTAAGTGTTTTCTGTCTTATCTTTCGATACCAGTTCCTAGCATTATTGGTATCAGAGCGCACGATCAAGTTGACCAGAGATGGCACCGTCAAACAATACACAGAGGATGGATCAATTGGAGCAAGAGTTGGCTGGCTTACCAGCTCGCATTGCCCAGGAGGTTGCAGCGGCTATGGCTGCAATCAAACAGGATATGACAGCGGGCTTTGAACAACAGTCCAACCAACTTCGAGCTGACCTCGATGGCATAACCCTGCGAATGGATGGAAAGGCAGCAAGTATGCGAGAGGCACAAGAAAAGTTTATGACAGAGGTACGTCCGTCGGGGCGGGGTTCCCGGGGTTCTCTGTGAATGAGGAAGGAGGGTTTTCTGGCGGCTCTTCTAACTGGAAATTAAGAAAGCTTGATCTACCTATCTTTGATGGGACCAATCCCGATGGATGGATTCTCAGGGCTGAGCGTTTCTTCCACTTCTACCGATTGAATGAAGAGGACCAACTCGAGGCGGCAATTGTGGCACTGGATGGTGAGGCTCTGCTTTGGTTCCAATGGGAGCATCGCCGCAAGCCCCTATCTCGCTGGGTGGAGTTAAAGCAGCTTCTACTCCGGCGATTCCGTTCCACCGCATCAGGGACTCTTCATGAACAATGGCTGGCGCATCGACAAAGTGGGTCTGTGGCAGACTATCGCCGTCGTTTTGTGGAGTTGATCGCACCTATAGAGGGAATTCCAGAGGAAATTACAAAAGGGTAGTATATAAATGGGCTCAAGGAGGAAATAAAGGCAGAATTAAGAATTCTGGACCCACCCACTTCAGATTCTGCTATGGAATTGTCTATGAGGATTGAGGAGAAGCAAGGTTTGGGCCCAAGGTCCAAGGGGGCCATGAATCTACCCACTTGGAAGCCACCGATACCAACCCAAAAATCTCTCACATATCCAAATACAGGCCAAAACACCCAGAATGCTTTTCCATCCCACCGAAACACTGTCCTTACTCAAAACACTGCAAACCGGAACTCAGGAGGACTAAGGCGGTTGAGTGAGAAAGAGATGCAGGAGAAACGCGAAAAGGGGCTATGTTTTCGCTGCGATGACAAGTGGGCCCCCAATCACCGTTGTCGCCGCCGCGAATTAAGTGTCCTCCTTACTGTCGAAGACGAGGGGGAAGAGCTGGAGGGGCCAGGAGAATTGGCTGTCGTCGAAGCCTCAAACCAGCCTGTAGAGGTAGACGAGCTGCCTGAACCAAACCCAGAAGTATCATTGAGTTCTGTAATGGGTATCACAAGCCCTAAAACTATGCGCATGATGGGCTCTGTTAATGGCATCAGTGTAGTGGTCATGATAGACCCGGGAGCCACACATAATTTTGTATCGACTAATGCAGCACATCAATTGGGGATACCACTCACAGAATCAAGGCGCTTTGGGGTCACCTTGGGTACGGGGGAAGCCGTACAGGGTGAGGGAGTGTGTCGTGGGGTGGTGTTGGAGTTGCAAGGGGTCACTATCGTGGAGGATTTTCTCATCCTGCCATTGGGAAATTCTGACATAATCTTGGGAATTCAGTGGCTCGAGAAGTTGGGAACGATAACTACCAATTGGAAGACTCAAACACTGAAATTCCAAGTTGGGGGTGAAGTGGTAACGCTAAAGGGGGATGCCCAGTTGGGCCGTACCTGCATTTCCTTGAAGGCGATGATCAGAACATTACAGAAAAAAGGACAGGGGTTCTTACTCGAGTTCAATCAGATGGAGGGTGAAAAAGGTGAGTCAATTGATGTTCCGAGGGAGCTCGAGTCTTTAATTACCGAATTCGAGCCGGTGTTTCACGTGCCCAACGGGCTGCCCCCCCGCAGACGCATTGAGCATTCCATCACTTTAAAAAGTGGTTCGAACCCTATTAGAGTCCGGCCCTATCGTTACCCACAATCTCAAAAAGATGAGATTGAGAAACTAGTGAGGGATATGTTGCTTGCTGGTATAATTCAGCCCTCCACCAGTGCATATTCTAGCCCAGTGCTATTAGTGAAAAAGAAGGGGGGGTCGTGGCGATTTTGTGTCGACTATCGGGCCTTAAACAAGGAAACTATACCTGATAAGTTTCCGATTCCGGTAATTGATGAACTCTTGGATGAACTTCAGGTGCTCGGATCTTCTCCAAATTGGACTTGAAGTCGGGGTATCATCAAATCAGGGTCAAGAGGGAGGATGTGCCTAAAACTGCATTCCGTACTCATGAAGGCCATTACGAATTTCTGGTAATGCCTTTCGGCCTCACCAACGCGCCAGCAACGTTTCAGTCCTTAATGAATGAGGTATTCCGGTCATTTTTACGTAAATTTGTATTGGTATTCTTTGATGACATTTTGGTCTATAGCTGCGATATGGAGACACACCAGAAGCACTTACGCCAAGTTCTGGAAACTTTAGCAGCTCATCAATTGTATGCCAATATGGGCAAGTGTGAGTTTGGGCGTGTATGGGTTGCTTATTTAGGGCACGTTATATCAGCAGCAGGGGTGGAAGTTGATGCATCTAAGGTGCAAGCAATGATTGAGTGGCCTGTTCCATCTAATCTTCGGGAACTCAGGGGGTTCTTGGGACTTACGGGCTACTACCGGAAGTTCATTAAGGGTTACGCCGTCATTGCTCAGCCTCTAACTGACCAACTACGGAAAGAGAATTTTGGGTGGACTATAGAAGCCACACGAGCCTTTGAGACCCTTAAATCTGCCATGACATCAGCTCCCATCTTAGCCATGCCGGATTTCACCCTTCCTTTCATCGTCGAGACAGATGCTTGTGGCCATGGCCTCGGGGCCGTGCTGATGCAAGGAATACACCCCATAGCTTATTATAGCAAAATTTTGGGACTAAGGGCAAGGGAGAAACCCATCTATGAGAAGGAGCTCATGGCGATTGTGTTCGCTGTTGAAAAGTGGCGACATTACCTTCTGGGTCGGCACTTTGTGGTGAGGACTGATCAAAAAAGTCTAAAGTATTTGCTAGAGCAACGGGAAGTGGGACAAGCCTACCAAAAATGGGTGAGCAAGTTGATGGGGTATTCCTTTGATATACACTATAAACCGGGTCCAAATAACAAGGTGGCTGACGCGCTATCCAGACAGCATCCGATGGAAGTGGAGTATGCAGCTATGGTGACTACTTGTGGTGTACCTTGGGAGTATGTGAAGGGTTTCATTGACAAAGATGCAAAGATACAACGGTTGGTGAGCCAACTGCGGAGTGGGGAAGAGGCCCCTAAGTGGTTTTCCTTGGAGAATGGTGTGCTGAAATATAAAGGGCGAGTGGTCATTCCGAGTTCATCCACACTCACACAGCGATTACTTCAAGAGTATCATGACTCCTCCGTCGGGGGGCATGCAGGGGAATTAAAGACATATCAACGACTCGACACTGAGTGGTTTTGGGCTGGAATGCGGAAGGATGTCACCAACTATGTCAAACGGTGTCATACATGTCAACAAAATAAGGCGTCAACACTTTCTCCCATGGGGTTATTACAACCTTTACCCATACCAGATAAGGTGTGGGAAGATATATCAATGGACTTTGTGGAAGGTCTACCTAAGTCTATGGGATGGGATTCCATACTGGTGGTGGTGGACAGGCTCACCAAGTATGCTCATTTTATTCCGTTAAAGCACCCCTTTACAGCTCAGCTTGTTGCTCAATCCTTCTTGAAAGAGGTAGTACGGCTACATGGCATGCCTTCATCTATAGTGTCTGATCGTGACAAGGTCTTCTTAAGTTTGTTTTGGAAGGAGCTCTTTAAACTCCAAGGCACACAGTTGAAGAGAAGCACTGCATATCATCCGGAAACCGATGGTCAAACCGAAGTAGTCAACAAAGGAGTGGAGTCTTATTTGCGTTGCTTTATCAACGGCAAACCGAAAAGCTGGGCACAGTGGCTGCCATGGGCGGAATACTGGTACAATACCGCTTTTCATACTGCCACTCAATGCACCCCTTTTAAGGCCCTCTATGGCAGAGACCCACCTCAGTTGCTGCGATTTTCTGCCGGCACTACTGCTGTCTCATCTGTGGAGGAACAACTGCTAGAACGAGATGCGATATTAGATGAGTTAAAATTTCACTTGGTGCAAGCCCAACTTTACATGCGCCAATATGAGAATAAGAGCAGACGCTCGGGAGTTTTGAGGTCGGTGATATGGTTTATTTAAGACTTCAGCCTTATAAACAACAGTCCCTTGCTAAGAGGCGCTTCGAGAAGTTGTCTCCTCGCTTTTATGGCCCTTACCAAGTGCTACAAAGGATTGGGGAAGTTGCATATAAGCTGGAACTGCCTTCTAATGCCAGGATTCATCCTGTATTCCACATATCGCAGCTCAAGAAAGCGGTAGACACGGGCAGCAGCCTACTCAGCTACCCCCTCAGTTGACTTCTGAGCTAGTGCTGGATGTTGAGCCGGAAGCAGTGTTGGGAGTCAGACAAACCCCAGTTACTACTGAAGTATTGATTCTTTGGAAGGGTTTGCAAGATTTTGAGGCTACATGGGAGGATTACGGGGAAATTGATTCCAGGTTTCCTTCTTTCCACCTTGAGGACAAGGTGAAACTGTGGGAAGGGGGTATTGCAAGGAGTCAAAGTAAGCCCATGGTGTATTTTACATATGCTCGAAGGAAACAAAATAAAAATAAAAATAAAAAATAAAACCAAGTTACAGCTCGAAATTAATGAGTTGGCAAGTTAGTCATTCTGTTCTGAAGGGCAAAATTTAGGCTAAGTTGTTATAATTCTTTCGCTGATTTTTCTCTTTTGCTGTTAAGTTGTTTTGCTTGAGTTTCGAATAAATAGGAGGTTAGTGAGGGTGGAAAGAGGGGAGAGAAAAGTGTGAGCAGAATATCAGGAGAGATTTCCTTCCTCTCGAAAGAAGGAAGCTGTATTGAGTTCACCATTTATTCAATACATTACTATCATTCCCTGTTTTTGTCCATTTAAGTGTTTTCTGTCTTATCTTTCGATACCAGTTCCTAGCAGAAACTTGTTAATCGTGGTTGCTCCTTTTTGATGAGCTATGAAAGTGAGGGAATGATGCATCTTGAGAATGAACTTGAATTTCAACATAGAAAAAGGAATGACCAGTTGCTAGTTTTGGCACTTAGAAGGAGGCTGCTAAGAGTGTTCCGAAGAGGCTTTTGTTGGAGTTGTGATATCATGGTCTTTATACCTGCTGTTATGAACCTGGTACAAAATAATAGGAAGTGCTGTAGACTTTTTTCCTTATGACTCGGATAATGAGTTTGCCTTAGTATGATTTTACAATTTGGAGTTTGGGTCCAATTATAAATGGTGGACAGTCTACTTCAGTTTTGTGTTGTCTTTCATCCTTTCTTGCACAGGTTGTTATTGGAGAGCAATTTGTTGTACCTGCTTACTCAAAAGTATCTATGTTCCAACAACCAACTATGCAAGATAGTGATGAGGAGTTGGAATATGCAGACAGTAGCAGTGGCATGGCGGATGTTTCTCGTATGTTAAAATAACTGGATCATCTCATTGTAGTAGCTTCGTTTATTGCCCTGTTTGTTTCATCTTCACTTTTTCTCCGCTTCTATTGACTTGCTTTGAAGTCATTGATGGAGCTTGTCCGGATATGTATTTTAAAGCTTGGATGTTTTTATTAAACTTGTGTGTTAGTTACAAAGTCCAGGCAGCTGGTCAATGTTATGGAGTTTTCTAAGTTCCGTAATTTTGCTTGAGATATCACTGTCTTTAATTTTTACCTGACAATCGTGATTTTTTTCATGCTTCTAGTTTGTTAGATTTACTCAATATGGTCTGTGTTGTCTGTAGTGTCTTGTGATGTCATTTCTATTTCTGTTATTTTTCAATAAAGTCAAAAACTGTGAGGGGCTCCATGTGATTGTTTTTCTTGCTGCTAGTTTGGAGTTGTATTTTTTCTGTGCTGTTTGTGGTGTCTGATAAACCTTAATGTGCATAAATATTATTATATGTGTATCTGGAATGAGGTTGCATTTTTTTTTATTTGTCCGTTTTTACACATTTGTGTTTACATGATTTGATACAGAATTAGCCTTTAATACTTTCAACATTTCTTTTACCTTCAGCAATCAACATTGCGGCTGCTGGCTCAGATGGTGCACTAACATCACCTGGCATGCAGTGTGCTAATTCAGAGGTTAGTGCTGGGTCTTCATTTTTTTTTTTGTTACACCAGAAACAAATTCATCCAGTTTCTTCTGATGTATTCTCTTTAGTAAAAGAGCAATATCAACGGTGGCAAATAAAAAAAAAGTTATGGTTATTTTGAGCAGATAATTTTTTTTGAGTGAACGCATTTTTTTTTAACTCATCTCTCTCCTTAATACCTTATCAATCTTTTACAAGGTTGGCTCTGGTGGGGCTGGTTGCATATGGTCAGTTTGTGAAGGAGGTCATGAAGAAGAGTGTAGACATTCTGTTGCACCCATTCCTCAAGATAAGCTCGTGGAGTTTATCCAAGCTGCAGAGGATGAATTAGAGTCGTCTAATCTAGATGGGAATATTCTTCCTCCTTCTGGAGAATTGGCTGCTAGCAGCAATGATTTTGAAAATGATAGCCGTGAGGACTCAAAGGATGACTCTGCCTTCTTTGAGAAGGAGGTAAATATCCATCTGTTAAAAAGTGCAACTGTATGTCACTTTATTCTGAGTGATTTACAGTCTATTTATTGTTATTAAGGTTGAAGCAACTTTTCTGAGAGCTGTTCAAGAAAACATCAAGGAAGACCATGTCATTTTGGAAGTAAATTCCCTGCGGTGCGTTTTCTTATTCTTATTTGGCTGCCCTTGGTCATTTAAATAATTTTGCTAGCATTTAAGTGTAACAGAACAGTGCCAGATGCACGTTTTCTTATGTATGGCTTTGTTTTACTGGTTGCTCTCTGATGATATACATATTGTTGCATTTGACAAGGATATCTTTCCATGTAAAATTACATTGCTATATTCTTTTTTTAGGTTATCATACAATATGATTTCAGCAGACTGTGCTGGTGCGCTATTTTATTCAGTGATGAAGCATGCTGTAGAATTACCCCATAATTCAAGCAGTGAGTTTTATCTCCAATGCTTTTGTCTTTCCTCTTTTCCCCCCACTCACTGTGGCTTGGTTCTGGTGCATTCTGATGTCATGCTGATACCTCACACGACATTCCTTGATTGCATGTCTTCATGTATAGTGACTGTAGTCCAAACATAGTGTGTTGTATTATGCAAAAGTTGGATTAGTAGAAGACAAGAAAAAATGTTGAACTTATTAATCATCGAGGAGGTGGTGAATGATATTAATAAAATAACGTTTGTTATTGAAGCTTTGTCCTCCTTAACTTCTGTTGAAAGTGTTTGAAATCTCCATTTTTAAAAAAATATTTTTCCCTCCCTTCGAAGGATTGATATAGTTTTCTTATAAAGTATTTTTCATTCAAAATATGCTCCATATATTTGACCCGCTGCAGATGCTTCTCTTTTGATATGCAACTTCCAGAAAGTGCAATGTTGTTATTATTATTTTTTCCTCGTGAAAGACTACTTATCCCTTCTTCCAACAGAAGGTATTGAGCAATATCTCATCTGCAGGATCTCCTAGCACCATCTGACCTATGGTGCAAGCCGAGCCTCTAAATTTTACCGTAATAATAAAACAATGAAGGTGGCTTTTGGGAATAAAAGTTTGGATAATTCTATGAGTATCATGGCAATTGGCTTAATATTTATGCGGGACTTTCTCTTGCAAATAACTTCATAGTGATGCATTATTATTTTTTAATCATTTTAATTAATACTACATGTTTATCAACTTTATTAATGTATTGTCATATAAAATGACATATCAATCAATTTAAGACCAAAAAATGAAAAACATCAAATATTTGCACACAGATCCCTAATTTTCAAAATACATTCAAATAATCAAAATAAAAATTTCAAATAGTTATACATAAATCCTTAATTTTAAATGCATACAAGAAGCTAAAATGCTCCCAAGTCTGCATAGAAAAATATGTGATTTAAAAAATATATATCATGTTGATAAATTATAATCTACCAACAAGATGGTACTGGAATAATATATTTGAAACACATTGTATGCCTTAGATATTAGGTAAAATGTCATGTTATTCAAACGATATTCATCCTAAAATTATGTTTATGCAAAAAGGCTGCAAGTGTGAACTGCAAAACTAGGTGGACTTAGCTTTTGCATTGTGTGGCGATAAGTGGAATTAAAGGCCACAAATGACGTCTCATATATCTTAAAATTAATGTTTCTAAGGATGTTGACCATTAGAAGTGACCCTGATATTTATTGTACGAAGACTTATTAAGTATTCTATTTGCACACTTCATGTACAGTAGTGGCTAATTGCATATATTTTGTCAAGTTGTAAATTGTTATGCATTGGGGCCCATTGAAAAGTGATAATTTTAGCTGATGTTTATGTGAAAAAGATTATTGCAGCCTGTTTATAGAAGTGATTATGTCCTTTTTGCTTGCAATGAGCATCTTGTATTGACAGATTTGTTATATTGTCCTGTCATGATATTTTTGGTGATGGTACACTAGGCAATCATTGAAGTATGTTGTAGACTGTAGTATGTTTAGAACATGCTGGAGTTAGCATGTTTGGTTGTTTGTGAACTAAATTTGTACTGATTGTTGATACCTCATGTTTTGCAAACATGAGATGGCATAGTTTCTATTTTCCTGGCACATTTCACAGAGCTGTGGTCATAGATCCTGCATTCTCTTGTCCTTTTAGGTGTTGCAGACTGTTAGGTCCTATGTAAACAAGAACTGTTAGGTAAACATTGATCAATCTTTTAGTTCCTACCCAATCCCCTCTCAAGCTTTCACCATTGTATAAGCAATATTTATCTTTTTGTTGTTTGCGAACTGAGTCTTGTGATGTCATGCTAAGCAAGGTTTGCTAATATTCCCACCCTTGAATGGACTATATTTCTGTTTTGGTCCTTGATCATCACTTTAGAATATCATTGATCATATCTAGGACAGATAAAATGTTTCTTATTGATCATAGTAGTTACATAATTAAATCAACTAGTCAAGCTCTATATGACCTTCAAGTATAATAGTAAAATATTAGATCAGTTGAATGAATACTATGGATATATTTTCAGGTGAGCTACAGAGGAATGTTGTCAAAGTGATAACTACTTGGAAAAAGCTTCTGAAGTACTATCTACCTACCATAGATGAGGAGGTAAAATATAAGAATGGTTGTTCTACCAGCTATTTATTCCATAATTTTTATCCCAACTATGTGGAATCCACTCCTCTCAATTGAAGGAAAAACGATGCGACTGTAGACACGTGTGAATCTCTGTTATTCTGTTTTGTTTCAAAGTCTCATAAATGACTGGCCCAAAATTTCCTGCTATTTGTACCATGAGGTTGATCTTTGTCTGGTTTAAATTGTTGGACTTGGTTGGATACAAATTTGTTTTGGGCTTAAGATTGTAGTTGTGGATTTTTGTTATCTAAATTTTGTTTGTTTCATTATATTTTCAGATTGAAGTGATATTGAAGTTTGAAGAAATGTGCATTGAGTCAGCAAAAGAACTTGTACCATTGTTTTCTCAGGTAGGGCATGACTCTAGTCACTAGATAATCTTCTTTTCATTATAACAATTGCATACCTATGCTCTGCATCCTGTCTTCTACTTTCGTCTTGGGTGCTAACAAAAATGTGCTATTTTGTAATGGGAATTTATACAAATGTAATTCTCGCCTTGTGGGGGAAATGGCTAATGGAAATTTCAAATGTTATGAACAAGCTTCATTATGTAGCAATTCCCTTCTTAAAATGTTAATGTTAGAAGTCGTAACTTCCTGCTTGATATTGTAATGTGGTAGCTGATCATCGAACTGCTTGTCTTCTGGTGGAAGGACTTAAACATCTTTCTGAGGTTTATCCTTTACTTCCTCATAATCTGAGATCTTTTTACATGTCATCACCAGAAGTGACTATGGTTTCATTTATGTCCTGAGAGTAGTTGTACAGTTGTACCTCCTCCTTGTTTTGTAGAATTTAGTTTATTTCTGTACTCTATGTTAACTTTGTAAGCGCAATGTTCTTTTGCATAGTTATTTTCCATAATATGAAGCATTTGAGTTTAGTTATGAACACTTGAGAATGAACTAATGCCTCTTGTAAAAATGATATCTGCTCTCTGCAGATCTTACATTTTTTGTATACAACGGACATCTTACAAGAAGAAGCAATACTCTCATGGGCATCTGAGAAGGAAGGGGCCGATGAAGCTGATCGTGTTTTTGTAAAGCAGTCAGAGTCGTTAATTGAAGTAAGTATCTATATTGTATATGATGGTTGGAGTTTTTAGTTGAGGGCTCCCTGTTCCTTCAAAAATGGATACAGCAGGGTATTAAGCAATAAAATCGAATTTTGAGAGAGGTTTTGTGTCAAGTTAAAACATTGAAATACACCTTCTGCCAATCTTCTCTCTCTTCTATGCTGGATCGTATGATGCTTTCACTAATTGCTGTGTCGCTTCTGGTACTTCCTGTATCTCGGAAGGGTCGTCAGATGCATTTTAGATATCTCATGGTTTCATATGTGGATTTCTTGTCTGTGGAGCTACAGTGGCTTGATAGTGGTGGGGAGCCTAGAACGATCTTTATTTTCTTGATCTTATGTTCAAAGTTTATTAGAACCTGTGAATTGGATGATTTTTAGATGATAATTGCAGTTGTCAGATATTACAAAATATGCTTATGAATGTGAATTTTGGTGCAGTGGCTGAAGAATGCATCAGAGGAAGAGTCTGAGGAAGAAGAATGAGAAATTATGGACGGCTTTCTCAGACTTTTGCCGGAGGCGGATAAGGGTCCGTGTGGTATATGAACTCTTTTGCCGCCTATCAACACCTAGTTTCCTTTGATTGTTTCTCACATTCACTGAGGATGGAAAGTTTTGCTTTTTGGCGATGAATGAATGACAGATGGTATAGGGCATGGAATATGATACAAAAGAACCCAGGGATTAAAAACTCTTTGAGCTGAAAATCATCTTTGCAGGGTCCCGAATGCTGTCAATTAGATTGGGTTCTTCTATTTGAGGGCCTTGCTCTGTTCTATTCTGGCTGTAAACATGTAGGATCCTTATTAATATAACAGTCCCTGGTGTTTTCTTGCTTATGGTTAGCTGAATTGTTTCAACTACAAATGTAGGCTATAAATCAGTCTTTCTTATTTTATGTGGGTTGACCTTAGGGTGTCTTTTAATTTATTATTAATCTATTTATTAATAAAAATAAAATACCTATCATTTGGCAATGCATTTTCCCCCAAGATGATTTATAATTAAAAATTATATTTGAAATAATATTTTCCCCTATATTTTAGGTTATTAATAACAATAGAGTTGTGGTAAATAGTAAGACGATAATGTATTTTAAAGTACAATTAAAATTTAGAAAAAATGTAAAATATCATGTAATTTTTTTATGTGAAAAATAATGTTAGTGTAAATAGTAATTTGATAAATATTATCAATTCTATAGGAATTATTTTATTTCAACATGCTACTTAAAATGGAGAATTTGTTATATCAATATGTTAATAAACACTCTTAAGGTAATATTAAAATTAATATATTTATAAAAGTTTTAATTTTATTTTATTCTTACTTGTAAAAAGTATTAAAATTTAAAATTTATGGGCTGATTTAATCCAATATTAGTCTAAACCTATATAAGATACACCACCAGACTGAATTGATGGGCCAATATCTGATCCACCTTCTATCCTACCTAAATTCATGTGATTAGGTATTACAATGATTGATGTGTTCTGGTAAAATGTCTAATGCCTTTTGCTATTTAGAGAATGTATTTTTACCGAGGAAAACACTTACCATTATCGGCGATTTTTTTTTATCAACCCAACCCCCACCCCATCGGCGATCTATGCTGCTGCAACCCCTTCCCACTGCAACATTTACCGTTGACTTCCCATCACAATTTCTACCATTGGCCATGTTTGCCGCTTCTCTACTTCCGCCATTGATTAAAATTATTGGTCTTCTAATCTCACCACCAAAAAAAATTGTTGGTCTCCTAACTCTAATAATGCCAACATTTGCCGATCTTGTACTTGTACCAGCGACAATTTTTACTCCCACCACGGATAACTTTGGTCGGTTCCCTAACTTCACCAGCGGTAGTTTTTGCCATTGTACATAAAAAAAATTTATATATAGATAATTATAGAGGAATGTGTGTATAAGGCCAAATTATTAGATAATTATTACATGTAATGACAAAAACATATCTGTACAGTATAGTCATATACAGAAAATTATGTGGTTATGGCTGAAGTATGGATAGAAAAAAAATTTGTCAGAAATATGGGGTATAGGCAGGGACTTGCGTAGACATGGGTAGGAATTTTTTTTTGTCCGATACAAATGTATTGTTTCGGTTTCTATTGTTCAAAAGCTTATATATAGGCGAACATATCATGAGTTTTATTCTTTGTAGTAGATAAATCAACAATGCGTTTTAATATAAAATTTTCAAAAGTACGACTTTGTTCAATCTTCTTATGATATTTCACATTCTTTTTATTTAAACATTCATAATGAATAATTAATCTATAAACCTTTCAAACTCTGACAAATTATGGTGAGTTCGGAACTCTAATAAACTATGATGATGAATTCAGAACCCCAACATAGTAAGATGATGGATTTAGAAGACCGACAAATTATGAATACATATAAGAAATAAAAATAGATTCTCTAAATATTAATTACAACTTACACGAAGAGGTAAAATTTATTTTATTATTATTGTAAATTGTGTAGATAAATTTGGTTTGATAAAATTAATACTTCTTCTTATTATATTATTATTGTAAACTCTTTTTTTTTTCAGGATACGGAGAATACATGTTTTACGACCTAAAATCACAATATATTTTTATAATAGAGAAAATATTTTCTAATCTTGAAGACCTTGTAACATTGGTTAAACAAATGGGAAGAACTCATAAGATATTTTGATCATTAAAGGTTCTAGGAAAGAAAATGGTATAAGGGCTTGATAGAGTCTTAATAAGATATGAAAAAAGTAGGCATAATACAAGTTCTAAAAATAATGATCGTCCTTTTTTTTTAATTTTTGGTATTGGAAATAATAATGGTAGATAACAAGTGGTAATTAGGAACCGGACACATAATCACAAACTGGTAAATTATGAATAAGGGCATGATTTTTTGGGTAAGTTGATAAAAAATGAAGTTTAATTTGTTGATGAATTTATCATAGTTAACGTAAAGCCATGATAAATTATACAGATTCTTCAAAAATAAGTTAAAGGAAATGTAAGTATGAGAAGGTATATTTATAATATCAGACAAAAGCTTATGTCTGAAGAAATGAATGGTCAAATAACGTTATAACATGTTGGTTGAGAATTATTATTTTTAGTAGGATTGAAGTGAGGCGGAATCAAATGTAATAAGCGAATATTTAATTACACATCTTGTGTCTGTTAGTATTTTATATGTATTTTCTTTATTTTTTTTAACAAATGGTTTGCACTTATAAAACAAAAAGATATGAAATGCTCTTACTTGAAATTGTTGGACTAACATCAATACAATTAAATGTCAATGTTGCATGTGTATACATGTCATTTGAAAATGAAAAAAAATTATTTATGTGTACTTGAAAGGTTGAAGACTTTAATGGATTCATCTATACTTCCAACCACCATTATTAACGACCGAGAACTTGCTCTCATTTCAACCTTCAAACGTATTTTTTCCTCTTCAAAATATTTATTATGTAGGTTTCATGTTAATAAGAATGTGGAAAAAATGTGTAAGAAAGTCTTTGGCTGTTCATCATTTTCACGTAGTTTTATGTCACAATGGAAAAATGTGATAGATGCTACGGATAAACAAACATACGAAGAACGACTTTTGTCGTTGGAGGAATATTATAGAAATATGCCTAACCTAATTTTGTATCTAAAGATACATTAGCTATAACCATATAAACACAAAATCATTTCTACTTTACTTGGTGACCCTAGGTTTGATTTATATTTTATCTCCTAGTATATATATATATATATATATATACATATTTATACCGATAAAGTGATATACTAATTTTTTTTACGATAGAATTGAAGGTGCTCACGGATCTTTAAAGAGATTTCTAGAGATATCACGAGGCAGCTTCAACATAATGTTAAAACAAATGCACATGTTCTTGGTATTGAAACATAATGAGATAAACATATTGCTAGAGAGGTCTTAGTTCAATACTCTTTATTTTGATGCAAGTGCCCTTTACGCAAATTTGAGAGGTCACATTGCTTTATACGTAAAGGAGTTGGTTAAAAAAGAGCGTCAAAGAATTAATTATGTAGGTACTGATGATGATTTATGCTAATGTTACATGCAGTGTATGCACGAGATGTCATGTATGCATAAGATTAGCTCATATACTCATAACTACATGTCAATCCCGTTGTCGGTTATTTATTAGTTTTGGAAGAAACTCGACATAAATGGGCCAATTAATCTACCGACACCGCAAGAACCAATAGGGGCTGTACCTCATTTACTCCATATTTCCATGGAAGGTATTATGAGCCACCCACTAGTAATATATAATCAGTTATCAAGAGAGATATTTAATATTGTAGTTCCTCAGAGAATACCTCTCCAGGAGCCACTAGTACGATAGCATAGGGTTTACCCAATGGATTCCACCAGAAGGGAGCAATCTAGTTGGGAGTATAAAGAACAACAATATTCAAATTTTTCAAGATCACCACAAGGTTGGCCCTAGGGTCGGGTTGAGGACGAAAATTGACATTTATATCATCAGGCCAATTACAATTTTCATATGTGAGTAATATGAATTAACATATAGTTCCATATATTAGTACCTAGTATAATGTGTTAGGAGATGAAAACTGTGGTTTCAGAGCATTGGCGTATATTATACTAGGAGATGAGGAATGGTGGGTTCAGATTCGTACCGATTTGTATCATGAGATATTGATGAGATGCTAGTTATATGAGAATGTGTTTTTATATGACAATGTTGATTAAGTTCTTAATACAATTACCCACTGAGAAGGGCTAGCTCCAATGACACACTAGATGAAAATGACAGATATTGGTCATGCCATTGTAACCCGTTACTGTGTGTTGTTTGCGTATTACTTGTTGAATGCGTGCAGTTCATTCCTACATTTAGTAGTACAACATGACATTTAAGGTCCTGAAAATGAAATGACTATATTTTTTTTGCAAGACATGGGTCACTACATATCGATATGTGGGTGTTTAATGACTTTTTTTCATTTAAATATTATAACAATGCCATTTCTTATATTTTTGTGTTTGACAGGTATATCTTTTGGATAATTTTTCACTCCCACCACTATATGCAAATTGGAACAGATAACATGATAGCAACGTTTCAACATGAAATACACTATATTCTTCAAGATTCCAACAGTGATACTCATTGGTACATGATGGCACACAAGAGCTACACTCTCTATCTTCAGACTTAACTTTTATCTAGAATTGTTGTAAATTTTTCTTAGTTTATTTGTATCTGACCTCTGAAACATCTACATGATGATTTTTTACAAATTTGTGTTTATTTTCTTGTTACCTTTCTATAATAGCTTAAGTATCTGATCTATGTTAATCGAATATATTTGTACGTTATTTAGCTTAAGTATCTCGATATTCGACATGTTCAATGTGAATAGGATTATATGTTATTAATCATAAAAAAAATACATTCTATAATTGTAACAAACATATATGGGCTAAAGTATATAACCATATAGTAATACATTAAGGTCATTGCAAAAGCCCACATCTACATCCAAGTCCACGCCTACGTCCAGGCCCAAGTAGAGTAACTCCTAAATCATGCAAATGATTTTCAATGCATGTAACTAGGTGTTGATAATTTTGAGCTGGCTCTCCCCTTCAATAGAATTGACAGATAGTTTTACATGCTTCGTTAAGATGTCTTTCGGTTAAAATTTGACGTTTGTCATTCGGATGTTTAGCCAAATATTCATTTGTCATTGCCAATACATACCTATGAGTTCTTTGAACATACCAATCTATATAGTCACAAGTTATGTCCCATGGATATTGAGATGGTGGTATGAAAACATTTGGGCCCAATATGTGTTTACGCCTCAATAACCATTAGCTAAGCATGTGTGCATAATCAACTTTGTGCTTCTTGAGGGAAAGACTTCTATACACGTTCCTAGTGGGCTTGATAGGCTCCTTAGGGATTACTTACATATATCCGAACTGGCATGCCACTTTATCTGCTACATACGGTTTCACTTTCTATAAATAATGTAAACGACCATGGTATTATGCTATAGGACAATATTTATACGGATCAATTACTTCATATGGATCCCAAATGACCCGTCACAAAAAAAAAAGTAAACTAAATACTGATATCGCTAACATAATATAGTAAGAATATAGTAATTTTAGCATACCTTTAATGCAGGCATAATATCAATTTTAGCTCGAAAGTACTCGAGCATCTCCAATTTATTATCAAATTTATATCCACAAAACCACCTCATATAACAACAATGGTCTAGATCATACCTGGATCATTCCGCTCAAAACCTCGTAAAGTGTACATAAATCTATATCTATTATAATATTTAGTTGTTAGAATTATAACTAATGTATCCAAGTATGATGATAATTATAAACTTACTTGTAATAGAGTGACACATCCCAACATTTGAGTAGCGTCAACTCTAGAAGCCATACCAAGTTATTAATATAGAAAAGTAAGTGTGGTTACACCCCTTGTATAGCCTTTAACCTGGCTAAGATCTTAAAGAAAGAGGATATAGTATAGATTAACTTTATCAACCAACTTATCGATAAATAATGATAGACTGATCAACTATAATAGATACTTGACAGCTTTTTCATCATCCCCTAACCAGTATGATTCACATACTTCTTGTAGTTATTTAAATGGAATCCCACTTTTTTGAGTGAATTCATTTACTTCTATTTCTTCCATCCTAAATAAGGCACCCAATACACCAATCATTTTCCCATGTGTGTTGGCTATCATATCTAAATGTAATGGATGACCATCAACTTGTAGCCCTAATATATGATGTACGTTTAAAAGGATAATTGTCATCTCACCCCATGGTACATGAAAGCTATTGGTGTATGGCTACCATCTATCTATAAATGCTGATATAAATGGCACATTGGTATGCTCAAATGTATAGGCCGAAAGTTGTGACAATCTTATTTGGTATATCAGAGTGATCATCCTTTCATTGATGCTTCCAAGAATTTTTTTTTCCAAAACCTTCTATCTTGTGTGGATCTTGGGACAACAAAGATCCTGAAAAATAAAAGAAATAAACATAATGAATATATATGATTGGTTAAACATAAAATAAGAAATAAGATAAACTTACTTTTCTTAACCATAAATCTAAAGCTGCGTGAATGCCAAAGGTTGGGATCAAATTAGGGATTATTGGACCTCCAGGACATTGCCCAAGCAAGTTCTATTCATCCTTTAGTTGTATACTGCATTCATCTTCACTGGCCCCACTAGCATCCTTATCATCATCATCATCATGTATATATGTCGATGGTGATGGTTGATTAGTAATGTCGGTTAATGGTGCTGAAAAATCTAATGATGATCTCAATAATAGCCGAGTGAATTGAGGATGATGGGTGAAAGAGCTCTAAGTGCTTGGTTCTCTCTCGTCGAGCTCCCCCCATTCTAGGTAGTGGTATCTAGTTGGAGAAATTGGTCCATTGAGCAGCACTATTCTTCTACTTTATTCTTAATTGCACTCCCTCTTGTAGTTACTATTAATCCTTGTGTGTGGAGGGCTTTGATTTGTTAATGGAAAAATGGGTAACAGGAAAAAGTCACTGGGAAGTCACATTGTAGAGAAAATCCCTATTTGTGTGCTCCTAAGTCCACAAAAAGGAGTTAATTTGAACAAAGAAACTATAGATGCAAAAGCTACTTTTGATTCATTAGCCTCGTCCTCAACGAACTCTCTAGATCTGAGTTCTTCTTCATCAGATCTTGCAAGTTCACAGTGGCATGAATGTGTAGGGCTGTCAGAGCGACTCTCTTCTCTGGACCCTATTATGATTTCGCTACTAGAAAAATAAATACTTGTAAGTGATGGAGGGTTGTCGACTACCCCAAGTTCAATGGGGGGTAAAATATGACCCCAATCTGCATTGAATTTGGGTGTGAGAAAAATAAGGGGGATTAATTCTATAAAATGGAATTAGGAAGCTGGAACCAAGGAGTATCGTGGTTCGCTGCCTGAACTCCTTTCAGATTCTAAGGATGATTTGGGAAGGTCGAAAGTAATGGTAGAGACAGGAAGAGGAGGATGAGATGGACAGACAAACAGACCTAGCGGTGAAGCAGGGGGAGCAGCCACCTACACAGAAGAAATCCTATGCGAGTCTATTCAATAATTTAGCTTCAAAAAAATGTGAGTTCATACATCTGGTGGGTAATAAAGTTTTTGTGCCAAGGAAACAATTCTAATATATGGATAATGCTTAGGGTGCGTGTCTTCTAGCATGGTTTGTGGGTATTAAAGCTGATAGATACCTGTTGGGGGTTGCAAAACATATAATTCGCTAGCCCTTCAAATATATCTCGCATAGTTTGGGATGGGTTGTTTTGAAGTTTGAAGATGATCTTGATCATGATAGAAATCTAGTAGGAGGGCCTTATATCATTAGAGGTAAAGCCCTAGTTCTTAAGGAAATTCCCCCCCCCCCCCTTTACATTTGGGGCTGCTGAAATTTTAAAAATTCCTGTATAGGTACATCTTAAAAATCTGCCTCTTGAATTATGGAATTGTGGTGCAATCAGTATAATTGCATCATATATAGGTCAACCGATCTTAATTGATGTTTTTACCTTTGATAAATCACAAATTGAATATGGCCGGGTCTTAGTGGAGGTGGATGTTGCAAAAATCCTCCCTTCACCGGTCCATGTCATGAGTGAGGATGGGGAATTTGTGCAGCATATTAATTATGAAGATATACCTAAGGTCTGTTCAGTTTGTGGAATTTTGGGACATGAGTCAATTTCATGTGTCGACCATAAACAAGTTGAGTAGGGGAATATCGTTAATCAAAATTTCGAGAATTGGAGAAAATTTCCTAGTGAAAATTAGAATCCGAATAGGGAAAAAGGAAAACAAATGAAAGAAGGGTCGAATGTAGCTCGGGTAAGTGCCAAAAATCCCAATGAAAAGACGGAGAATAGTGGGAATGATTCTGGCCCTAATTTTAGTCCTAATCAAGATGATTAGTAGGGGGTACTTATTCTGTGGGGATGGTCCTTGACTCTCAGCCTAGTAAGGGGAAGGAACCTTATATACAGGGATCCTATGACCTCGATTTAACCCTCCCCCTAGTGCTCTACCCTTTCAAAAGAAGAAGATGGAACAAAGGAGGGAGGATGTTAACTGTCCTCCTATAGGCATAGGAAATTTAGGGGAAGCATGGCAACGAGTGGCATCCTGAGTAGCTTAAAAGAAGAGGGGAGTTTCTGTTAGAAACACAAGTAGGAGAAATCCAGTGTAGAAGAAAGAAAATAAAGCAGGAAAATTGACATGAATCTGCTGATATGGAATATTAGAGGAGTGGGCTCTCCCCTGAAACAAAAAGCCCTTAGTAAATTAAGTAAGGACATTTCATGCTCAATTGTGGGTATTTTGGAAGGTAAATTAAATGTAATAAAAGTCCAACAGCTCCGGGATAAATTCTTCCAAGGTTGGAAGTTTTACGAAAATTTTGATCACCATCTTAATGGTCGAATTGTGGTACTGTAGAACCCTTTGTGTGTCACTTTCAGATTGGTGGAGATTACCCCGCAAGCCCTTTCAGGTATTATTACTGATCTCCAAGCCAACACTATTATAAATCTTTCGGTTGTGTATGGTCTTTATTGTGTTTGAGACAGGAAAACTCTTCGGAAATCTATTATGAGATTAGCTGGGTCGTTATAAGTACCCTGGCTGGTGTGTGGCGACTTTAATTGTCCCCTAAATAATAATGAATAGGACATAAAGTAGATTTTTTCTAGTACAAAAGAGAAATGATAGAACCCTAGCCTTCATATCATGCAACCTACGTTCTTCTTCGGCTTTCGCACCTCCATCTCCCCCACCGTGCACCACCTCGGCCACCACTTGCCACCCTTTGGCCGGTGGACTGACCACCAAGGTCGCCCTAACCTTTTCCCTCACTATCACAGGCCATCACGGCCTACCGCCATATTTTTCCTTCTTCCTCTCATGTGTTGCAGCGTCGTAGAGTGCACGACCGGTGCACCGCTTGTTGCATGACTGTCCATTGCTTAAATTCCCTACTTCATAGCTGTGCAACCCCTGCACTGACTGACTATGCATAATTTTTTTCTCTCGGCCTGTTTATGCATGGCCGTGCAAATTTTATATCTCCTGGCCATGCACCTTGTTTTCTCTTGACTAGAAGATACACTGCCTGCTGACAGTCATGCAACCTCATTCCTCTAGTCGTGCATCCCTATTTTCACCCCTAAACCTCAACCAAACACCACCAAAATTTAACCATAGCTCCATCACACATTCCTTTACACATCCACACATCTCAAGGCTCCCATTTGACTACGATTATACCTATTTTTACCCTCTTAACCTTGATTTTTCCTTTAGTTTAACTCTTTGAGTCTAACCGTAAATTTTATTATTTGCATAGGTGGTATTCTAGTAGCTTCGGAAGAGGAAGTTTAGGATTTGCGTGCTTAGAGCCCAATGTCCTAGTTGGTAAGGATACTATTCAATGTTTAGGACTTTTGATGACATTTTCTTGTATGGTTATATGTGTTTTTTCATGATATTGTTGCTATATTATGTAACATATGTTGGTATTGATAATTTGTGATGATATGAATGTTATATTGAAAGAAGATAAGAATTAGTAAGAGATATCATTGTGTTATGATTTGTGACGATAATATCATAATTGTGAAAATATGTCTTATGGTATGAAATACGGGTTGAATGATGATAACATCACACTAGTGGAAATATATCTATGGTATGAAATATGGGTTGAATGATGATAATGCCATAATTTTGAGAATATGTCTTATGGTATGAAATATGGGTTGAGTAAGTTATGGTAAATGGGCTTAAGGTCTCTCATGAGGTATGATAATAAATGGGGACTTGAAGAAAAAATATGTATGGAAGGTATAAGATTTTTTAAAATAAAGGTTTTAATTGTGCTTAAAAGGTAACTTGGTTATTATGGGATAATAAGGAAGTTTGGGTAATTTATGTGTTAGGAGGTTTAAATTATGATAATAATAGCTTGAGTAATTCATGGGAGGATTATCGTTATTTGGGGTTCTTACATGTTTAATAGTAAATTTGGGGCAAGCTATCTTGAAGTGTTAATATCATGATCCTATGTTTAGGTTTTAGAGGTTATATGTTGGAATTAGAAATCATGAAAATCTTATGTGAAGTGTTATGATAATTCTATGGAATTTGGGCTTGGATACTTCAATGATTAATGTATCGAGATGAAATTATTAAAGCAAACTCACGAGAATTAAGTTGTGCATTTTGGGTATGATACTAATGATGGGAAATGGGAGATGACATAATATAATGAAAGTAGAACAACCAACATGGGAGAATGAACACTAAAGGGAGTGTAATTAGGGTTTAACAAGACTTAAGAATTTGGACCTATGCTATATGTATATCTATTTTGATTGTATCCTATGCTTGAGAATCAATCTTGAATAAGATACTAATCACTTAAAATGAAAGTGCACGTGAGTAGGGCCATGGTGATTATTTTTCTAAATCTATATATATGTATCTTGTTCCACTTGGTATAATAGTAGCTTGGGAGCATTCTATCTTGAGGATATGTTTTTAACCATTGTTCTACCGGAAAGAATAATTGCTCAGGTGTGTTGTGCTAGAGAAGTTTCAGACCGTTCCACTAGTTTAAGAATAGTGGGGTCCTTACTCACCGTGAAATAAAATATATCTTCATAACCTATAGGAAAGATACTAATGATTTATAGTGGAAGAATACGTGAGTGAGAACTAGAGTGATATATTTTCTATTTGTATAGGTATTCCCATTCCATTGGGTAGAATAGTGGCTCGGGAGTGTTTTGCCTTGAGGAAATGTTCTTAACCTCCGTTCCACTGGAAAGAATAGTGGCTTCAGTGTGTTGTCCCCGAGAGTTTCAGATAGTTCCACCAGTTTAAGAATAGTGTGGTTCCTGCACTCAACGTATATAAAAGAATGAAAATGGACTATCCTTAATAAAAGGATCTGGATTGTAATAGGCCTTATGAGAATTTTCATTTACTTGGTTATTTCCCTTATTATCTAATGTAAAAGCATGTGCTATTTGTATTCCTATTTCGATAGTATCTTTCCTTACTCAGTACGTAGTATACTAACCACCCGTTTTATGGGTGCTACTCATTCCCACGAGCTGAAGGCTCTAGATCTTATGCGTAGATTTTAGAGGATTAGGTTGATAACTTTGCAGCCTATGACGCCTTATGTGGGGATGAGTGACTCCATCTATGTTGGGGTCAGGTAAAGAGTATACGTTATTCGGATTATGTATTTAACTTGATACTCATTTTGGACTCTTGACCCATGGTATCCTACTTTTGTATTTTTGTATTGTAAAGCTTGGAGTTAAACTCCAAACTCAGTATTGTACTACAAATGTGCTTTTATTTTCTAATTTCATCGTGTTATATTAAATGTTTTAGCCTTGTGATTGATGTAAGGACGGTTGCATAAATCAGAATTATTTCGATCATGGTGGTAATCCCCACTATTTTACTTAGTTACTTCTACTGCAAAAAGAAATTTTTCAGTAGTAAAAAATTAGGGTGTTACAAACCTTTTTCTTAAAGTGGGATGCAGTGAGCTTCCCAGCCCCACAAAATAAGAATAAATTTCTATTCAACATGGACCTGGACTCTAGGTTCTTTTATGACATACTCAAAAAACCCACCAAGCCAAATCTAGAACAATACGCATCTTAAAAGTTGATGGGGATTGGACTCATGTAGACTGAGATATGAAAGATGAATTCCAATCATTTTATTAGAACATGCTGGGTTGTAGTTGCCTACTCTCCTCTAGACCCTCAGGTTATAGCCTCAAGACTTATTTTGAATGAAGACTAGATAACTGCTCTCATAAGGTTGGTATCAAATGGTGAAATAAGGAAGTAACTTTTTTCCTTGGATAATTGCAAGGTACCAGGACCGGATGGATATTCTACAAAGTTTTTCAAAGCGACTTGAGACATTGTGGAACTGGATTTTTGTGCTACAATCTAGGAACTTTTATCTAGATGCAGATTGTTATGGAAAATCAATCATGTTACCTTGGTGTTAATCCCAAAATTTAGCCAAGCATCTTCTGTGACTAATTTTAGGCTCATTGCTTGTTGCTCCACAGTTTATAAAGTCATTGATAGAATCCTATTTAGTCGTATTGCTGAAGTTTTGGATTCTATTATTGGAGAGGAACAAGAAACATTTGTCAAAGGGCGCCAAATGTCAGAAAATATCATCCTTGTTGAGGAGCTCATCAAGGACTATTCCCACAAAAGAACTACACCGAAGTGTGTGATGAAAGTTGATATCCAGAAAGCTTATGACTCCCTCTTGTGGGATTTTTTGCATGATATCCTCCACGCTTTCCATTTTCCTCCTATTTTTGTGAATTTGGTTATGGAGTGTGTCACCTCAACAATCTCTAAAGCTTAATGGTAATCTTTATGGTTTTTTCAAAGGTTCTCGGGGTCTTCGTTAAGGGGACCCAGTTTTCCCTTACCTATTTGTACTTTGCATGGAGTATTTTAGCCCGTTGATTAAGATGCTCTCTTTAGATCGAAGCTTCTCCTTTCATTCTCGTTGTAAACCATGGGGTTTGATGCACCTTACTTTTTCTGATGACTTAATCTTGTTCTGTAGAGATGATGTTCCCTAGGTCCAAATCCTTGTGCAGGGATTGGACTCTTTTTATAGGGTCTCGGGTCTGGCAGCCAATCCATTTAAGTCATAAATTTTTCTTGATGGAGTTTTGGATGACACTGCTACATAGATCAAAGGTATTATTGCTATAGAGATAAGTACCTTCCCTTTCCGCTCGTTGTGGGTCCCTCTCAACCCGTGTAAACTGTGAATTATTAATTATGAAAGGTTGACTAATAGTATCTGTGATCACTTAAAAGTTTGGAAAGCCAAGTCCCTTTCCTTCGCTAGGCAGCTAGAGCTTCTTAACTCTATTATACAAGGAGTTTTGGGATTCTGGATTGCTATCTTCCCGATTCCCAAAGTGGTCATAAATTACATTACTGGTCTTTATTGTGGGTTCTTATGGTAGGGCAAGGCCCCCGGTTGCTTGGTGCACGATTTGCTCAAAGAAAAATGAAGGGGGTCTTAGGTTAAAATAATTGTGTATAGAATTCTGAAGCCCTTTGTAAATATATTTGATTCTTGCAGGATGAGAAAGAAATGCTTTGGACTAAATGGATCCATACACACTATCTCCATTTAGTGTCTTTGGATTGGTTCATACCGACCCATGATACATCTCTTTTCTTGAAGAAACTATGTAAGATTTTTCAATAGGTAACCCAAACAGTGGAATCACTGGACATGGCCAAAATACTGATAAATTCCTAAAACTAAGGATAATTTTTTGGTTCAAGCAGCGTATGATCATTTTAGAACCAAATTGGAGATATGGAGGCCGCACCTAGTAGTTTGGAGGGGTACCCATACCTAAAGGTATGCCTTTGTGCTTTGGTTAGCTCTGCTTTGCCGGTTATACACTCGCAACTGACTCACTTTTCTAGAAGGCCCGAAGGAGTGTCTCTGCTGACATAGAAGAAGAGTCACATGACCATCTGTTCTTCTCATGCCCTGTGGTTAGCAATATTTGGCACAAACCCAGGACTTGGCTTGGCATTATTCGTGGCTCTAATTCCCTCCATAGTGTGATTTGTGAGATCCGAAGATCTAAGAGGAACATAACTCAACAAGCCAGGGTGTTGCCAATATCTTCACTGACCTACCTAATTTGGATGGTACGACATGCCTTAGTTTTTGAGAATAGTGAGTTTGACCCTCAGAGTATTATAGTGCAAGTACAAAAATATGTGTATTTTGCACTCCTCTTTTGTAAACACTAACTTATACTTTTAGTGTAATGGTTTTTTATATGCTGGATTGAGCTACCGATCTGTGCTGGGCCTGCACCGTTATTTTTGACTCTCCAAGGCATGCCTTGAGTACTTGTACATATCTTAGTTATATATTTACCATTCCTTATTGATGAACTGAGGATGATGGTACTCCTATATTACTATGTGTTGATGAGATAAGAAAATCTACATATTCTCTAGATAATAGAAAACCTCCATACTCTAATCCTCCATTCTCAGAACCTCCGACCCCTACACCTTCATACCCCGAATATCCAAATCCTAAACCTCTGTACCCCAAAATGCTAATATTGACCATAGATGATGGACGATCTGCATATTCTGTAAATGTTGGAATGGTAGGAGTTTGATGACTAGACCTTGGTCGTTGGGGAGCTTTTGCATATTCTTATTGTTTAGAAACTTCTTTCAGTTCTTGTTGGCTAGCTTTTTTGCCTCATCGTAATCCTTTGGCCAGACTTTTTTCTAGAATTTTCAGACAAGATATCAGAGCAGGTTGTTTCGTAGCATTTCCGTTACGTCATGAAGAAACAGTAATAGGAAAAATTTTAGTGCTATCTTGTTTGTGCCTCATTTGAATTTCAATAATACAACTCAGTTTATTAAAATTAAAGACATGAATTATATGTAATAAGTCATCACATAAATAAAACTTAAATACATAGGTGATAATAATGTAATTGTTAAATATTATAATATCAACCCATATTATGATAGCCAAAGAGATATATATACCTGACCTTATAACTAAAATGCAATCTCTTAAATTAATCCTCTAAATTATTAATTAAATACATCAACAATAATTTTATTAATTACTAGTAGTAGTTTAGTATAATATAACAACTAAATTACACTTAATTATGGTATCTTATAAAATCAATTCCACCGGTAATCCCATACTCATTCTCAGGTATATTTTTTTGATAATCCAATCAAATTTATCCAAAGATATTCCATAAAAATTAGCAAACTAAAAAAATCTAACAAAAATATAAGCATATTTAATCTATTATAAATATATATAATAAAAAAATAAACAAATCTAATCCATCATCCAATCAATATAATTAAAAACATTCACTAATAACCCCTACCACATAAAAATATTTAACATTTTTAATGAAAATATAAACAATTCTAATAAATATCAAATCATATATAATTAATACAATAATGTAATTTTAGCCTGCTATTACCATTGGTTTAAATTACTGATTAGACCAATTTTGAATAAATCTAACAAATAATTATAATTAACAAAGTATAACAAATCTAAAAATATAATTAACAAATTTAACCAAGTTAACCATAATTAAATAATATAATTAATACAAACATAATAAAAAAACTATAATTAATAAACATAATCACCCCTCCCCAACAACCAACAACAACTGGAAACCTTACCCACCTAACGACAGGTTTAACATATTTAATGAAAATAAAAAAATATTTAACATATTTAACGTTTACCAATAACCTCCACTACATAACAATATTTACTACAATAACACAATTTTAGCTGGTTATTTTCACCGGTTTAAATTACTGATTTTAATAAATTTAAATAGATCTAACATATAAGTATAATAAGTATAATTAACAGAGTATAACAAATCTTACACCATAATTGAAAATTTTAATTGAATAAAGCATAATTAAAAAATATATAATTAATACAAACATAATTAGCAAACTATAAGTACCCTCCTAAAAACTAACGCCAAAATATATTAGAAACCCTAGCCACCCAATGACATGTTTTGTCGAACCCATTCCTCCCCCCAACAATAAGACCTGTCTATCCCACCCACCCCAACAGGAAAATATGCTGGAAATCCTCCCCAGTTAACGGCATGCATGGCCGCAAAACTTACGCAGCTAACGACACTCATCACCGCACCCCATACCCACCCACTAGCATTGATCCTTGAAGCCAGTACCAAATCTAGCCATTTACCCTTCAACCGAAAAAATTTGCTGAAACCATTTACCCTCAACAACCAAAATCTCCGATCTCCTCCATCCACCCTCCAAATCTGGATTCCCCCCTCCCATGATGATAGTTGCCACAAATTATATACCCTACAAACTACCTGCATGGCCGAAACATTACCCCCCAACAAAAATTACCTGTTCTTTACCTCTCCAAACAACCAACATTATTGATCTCTCCCATGATGGCACGTCCCAGTTACTCTCACTCCCTTACCCACGTAGACACCGCTGTTGCTAGCCTAGGAATGGTACAAAAATGTACTTACCTTGGCCAAAGCGAGCGATGATGAGCAAAAAAAAGAGAGAATGAGTGAGAGAGAGAGAGGGTAAAATGGTAAAATAATAAATAAATAAATTTGTTTTCTAACTAGTAAAAAATCATTTTCTATATAAAAACTATGAGTGTTTATTGAATAAATAAGTCGTCTTTCAACATATTATATTGACAAGAGCATTTTATTACTCTCAAGAATAGCCGTCGCCTACAATATTTCCTCCTCGGTCATTGTTTCCTAATCTCACTTCTGTTCTTTCCCTATCTTTAAATTTTCTTGTGCAAAGTTATGAGGTATGAATGTTGGAGGAAGGGGGTTGTTGGGTTGCCTTTCCATGTTTTTTTTAATACTTAAATATGAAAGGATAAACATAATGAAGTATGGAAGCACTTGTATGTTTTCTAAAACTCATTTATGAAATTCACAACATAACATGAAATTATTAATTAGACCGTAGTAGGAGGAAGATGACCTAAAGTCAGAAAAAAATAACTTATTCATGCCCTTCTAGCGGTAATCATTTACCACATTTGGAGTGAAATGCATAAGGGTATAGAAGATTATTTTGGCAGATTTGGATGGAAGATTCACGTGATTCCATATATGTAAATCTTACAATAGGTTGATGACCCTTATTGATACCTTAGCCTAAAGTGATTTTATCTTTTCTTTAAAACTAGTCTTATATAATGTACTACTTGTGCTCTAATTGGAACTAATAAAATTACATTATTTACATAAACAAAAGAAAATCAGTCGATTTATAGACAGATTTAAGATTGTAGTCCGCAATAAATGATGAAAGAAATCTCCACCTCGCAGTCCGTCATCTGTCATCATTTGAAGTTTAAATTGAATCTATGCTATGGACAATAAGAACTAGGGAGGTCACGGCGTGAATGCAACCTTGGATAAGGTACTATATCTTATAGAGAATCCAGGTAAAGGGAGGTTAAGAGCTTGATATTTTTTAGGGCATATTCTCCACAATTTATTTTTGGAGCTTATTCAAATCAGAATATATTGATAACATAAAAAATATTAAGTACAACATTTATAATAGTAAAGTACTAAACAAATTAAAACTCTTGTTTAATAAAAAAACGACCTCAACTATCCAAATTCTTTTAGCCTGCTCAAATTTACACCTCTTTGGCATTGACCTGATGGAAGAAAAGTGCGAGTCGCAATAGTCCCGCAGAACGGATGAACATAAACAGAAAAAGCAGGCGCTTAAAATGGATATAAACAGGTCTTGACTCGATCGTAATTGGCAGATACAAAGAACAAGATACAAGCATGGGAGCATACAACAGGAGAAGAAAGTTGAGGATAGCAAAGCAACCAACAATGAGGGAAACGAACCACCAAATGAAATTCCAGACACAACACGTTGGGTGCTTCAGACAGATAGCTCCGTTCGAGAAATTAGGATACCATCTGTATCTGCATAGAGCCATTCACCATCACAAATTCTAGTACCAGCAAAGGTAACAGGAACATGTTTCTCACCAATACCTTTCTTATTAGCCTTCATAGGATGAGAAGCCAAAGCTCTAACACCAATATCACAACCATTAATCTCATCAACATCTCTTATACAACCATTAACAACTATACCAGCCCATCCATTATTCTGTGCTTGTTGTACAGGGTTACCACCTAAAATAGCACATCTCGAACTCGCACCGCCATCGACAACAAGAACTCTTCCATTACCTTTCTCTTCTAAGAACTCACGAACCAAGACATTGTCTTCAAATACCTTGAGTGTAACTATAGGTCCAGCAAAGACTTGTCTTCGTCCATAAATCTGAAAAATTGGCTGAAGTGCTCGTAATTCACCACTCACGATAAGCTGTGGGTTCGCATCACAAACCTCGGCGGTTGCCACCAAGGCCATGATTGTTGAATCACCTGGAAGGTAATGAAAATGATTTATGAAAGCGTGAGTGAATCAATCCCTGGTTCTGCACCAGGAAGATGGGGGTGGGGATCATATTCATATATCAGCATACAAGCAAAACTGGAGATCGTGTGGGAATACCTTTGTCCTCAAGTAACTTACTTTTTATTCCATCCCTATGTATCTCGGCAATCAATATCTAACTATTCTAAAAGTAGGAAGTGACCATATTTGGCAAAGTAAAAATGAAAAATGAAAAAAAAAAGTTGCACAAATTAATCATGAGTATAGAGAAAGAAGAATTCAACATCAAGAAAGGTGCAAGTCTATAACAAGAAGTGACCCTAATTTCTAGCAGATTCGTCCAAATAAAAAAGACCCAATCGAAGTTTATGGTACCCAAACCATCGTGAAGAATTATCAATCAATATTTTTTTTCATAGATAAACAAAGAAAAACTCTCCTCGTAAAACGGAAAGATTTGACTATCTACGAATCAGACATAAATCCAGAAAAAAATCATTGGCGATAACTCAGAACGAACGCGAAGGACGGAAATTTGTGGCAAATTTAGGGCTCACCATAGATAGAGATTACAAGATCGGACAGAAAAATTGTTGCCAGATTTAAAACTGAATGATTACCTTATCGATGATGGAAACACCGACTGAAAGAGAGACGGAAACGGTGAGCGAGAGGGAAAAATGAAAGACAGGGCACAGACTCCGGCACTACTCACCAGTCTTGTAGAAAAACAGACGGAGAGATTGACTTCTATAGTGAGATTTTGATGATGCTGACAAACGTACTACATACTCTCATGTGCTGAATAGAAAATCAAAAGTAGATCGTAAAAGTTCGGGAAAAAAAACCTTTGTCCGCCGAACTTAAACTAATATTCTCCGAACCATCATTTTATAAGTAGAATATAATAAGTTAGTATTTTTCGAACCACTTTAAATTTTTTGGTACATTATATAGTTTAAAAAATTTTATAAAAAATTCAGCCTTCTTATCTTTGGTCTGAAGTCATATTCTTTTTCCTATTCCTCATTTTGGCTGGTTCGAAACTGGACTTAAGTTAAAGAACTATTGCAACTTATCTTTCTCGGTGGCTCTATCTCCTTCATTGGACATCCTATTGCAACTATTTGACAGCCTTTTATGGAATTTGTGTTTCTCTTCTTAGCATCGAACTTGTCGATGCTTGCGTCGTCAACTGAAGCTCGCTGACCACTCTGTTCGTAGCCTTCTTCCTGCCCGTCGTTTTTTTGTTGCTCAACCTTTCTTGCTTTAAAAGTGGTACTCTACCTCACTTCTCTTGTCTACTCTAACTTTTGAGTTGTTATTGAAATTAATCTTATGTCTCAATCTAATTCAGACTTTTCGTTGCACTTTGGGGGATGTACGGTAGAGTCTCCAAGTGCTCAACTTTTTACTAATTTGCTAATTTTCACTTTGGTTGAAACTAGAATCAAGTTAGGAAGTTGAGTTTATTTGTTCTTCTGTAATGTAGTTTCAGGAAGAATTATAAAATCCATTTTCGTGTACAAAGAATACGTCACCATAAGTCATGCGCTTGATTGTTTTCGCATATCTTATCATTAATTGCTAAAGTTGTGAAATATCATGTGTATCTGCAACAAGCTTTGATGGCGGTAACTTAGATTTGCTCTTCCACATTGCTTTCTGTTGTTTTGGTTTATGACGACCTACTTGATTTGCGATTGTACTAACTCGATTTGAGCAGGTGCGGTTAATTCTCTTTTGATCTAAAAAGTAAGCGACAAATGTAATTTTGAAGGCATAATTTTATTATCAAGTTTGGAGTTTATTTGGTTCAGTTTAAACCGAACAAAAATAGGAGAATATCGATGGAAAAGTGAATTTCAAATGAAAATTGAACTTAGCAATTTGATCGTTATTCTCCTCATTTTGATTAGTTTGGGGCCTCTTTCTTTATTGAGAACTAGTCAAAAATTCTCAATTGTTTTTGCATTAATGGTAATCTTATCTTATGGAAGATTATAAGGTGGATTGGTGTTTTCCTTTTGGCAATAAATTATTTCAATAAAATAAAATTTGTATTAAACTTTTTCTATGGTGGATTGTTCACTATAAGTAATTGCCAATAGCTGCTACTAGGATTCAATATTGTTGCTTGGTGGAAGTTAAATTTCATGTTAACCTGATTAAGAATAGGATGAAACAACAGCAGTCCTTAGTTATTTGTACAAGAAAATGCATTGGCAAAGTAAGGGCACCTAAGAGTAGGGTAGTTTATCATGTGGATTTAATAGGATGATGGAGCATGAAGTATGTTTGATGGGGTTCTCTTTTTTTACTTTGGTTTGCTGGTTCCCAAGCAATTATGGGTTGCTGCTAGCAGTTTTGTTAGTTTGTGGACGACTAGGAGTAATTGCAGTGTTGAGATAGTTTCGTCTTTGGAGGGTAGCTTATGTAATTTTTTTCCTTACCTTATGCTTATAGCATTTTGCTGTATCCTAGGCTTTATTGCTAAGAGAAGTCTTGGTGTTGCAGTATTTACATCAGGTGTGAAGTTTGTTTCAAGGTACTATGACAGGGCTTACATTACATGCATATAGTTTTGGTTGAATAACCCCTGCACATATCAGTATATGGTCATATTGTCTTGCTCATAGCTCCCTTTTTTTTTCCAGTAAGTAGGGGTGCATCAATAGGGAAATACTAGAACAAAATCATCTAGTAAATGAACAACAATAGTATAGAAATATTATATTGTAGGCAAGTTTTTGATGAAGAAACTCATCATCCTTCCCTACTCAAGGATACATGCATGCCTGCATCATCCGACAGTAGAGAAAAAAACTTTAGTTTACCCAGTGTAAGAAGGACCATACCTTTTTTTCATCTCATTCATTAGCCTTGTATGTCCTCCTATGCAACAATACTTGGAATGAATACAAAATACCTATCTTTAAGATCTAACCTCAACTAGGTGGCTTTTATAGGTTTAGCCTATTGAAAATTAGATCAAATTTAGCTAATTAAATGTTATTAAGATTTACTTGATGTTAGTTATAAGTTATTCTAAAAAAAAATTGACTATACTAAAATAAGAAAATCTATTTCAACTTAACATATCCATAAGGGAACCTAGAATGTATTGTATATGTCAAACAACTTGTATGAATTTAGGTATGTTGCCTTTTCTTTGATATTTTATAGTAAAAAAATGAGATATATATATATGATTTGAGTCATATTACATGGAAAAGGTGGGTGTCGTTCCATTTTTACTGATTTTGTTATGTTGAAATCCATGAAGGATCTTCACTTTGTTGAAATACCTTGGAAATATATTTATGGGATTTTCAAACTTTAACATGACAGTTGTTTTCTTTCAACATAGAATTTCTTTACTCCAATCCAGAAAGTTTTTTTTTTCACTAATTCAAGGTGAAATCTTGGTGTAGTATTGGAAGGACGAGTTTTAATGATAAATTTATATTTTTATCTTGGTCCTAGCTTTTCATTCATGGTAGTATGTTTTCTAGCTTTCCAAGAAAGGAAATGTGGTCTACTCTGGGAAGACCTAGATTTATCTTCGATGCTCCTTGTCATTCATAACGTTTTGAACTTTTTTTTTTTTATGTTTGTATAGAACTCTATTTGGTGGAACCTATCCTACATACTGTATTGGTAGTTTTGGGAAAGTCTCTAGTGTCTTTATAGGACCTCTGCATGATTTGTCTTTCCATGCGGACTCTTCATGTATCATGTCTTGTTCCATCACTCATTACTTAACTATCCATGTTCTTGTTATTCCTAATTCTCACTGTAATTCCTAAAATATCACGAAACCTCTTTAATGATCAACTTTATCCTCGGTATGCACTAACATCTTATTCATATAATATGTGTGCCCACAGTGCACAAAATTTTCTCTATCTCTCTACTATCTATTGTTGTTATGTTGGGACATGCCACATGGGTTGTCCTATCACAATGTTTCCCTCGGCTTCATTAGAATAATATTTTAGTTACCGTCAACTATGACTTGTATGTAATGGTGGTTTGGATGACCCAGGATGTGATATTGTTAGGTGATGATTGGATCAACTAAGAAAATTAATGTAGAGAAGTAAAAGAATGGTAGAAAATGAGTAGAGTGGATTGAGTGAGAATTGAGTAGACTATGTTAGTAGAAAATTCAGGAATTTGAGACCTTGCTGCTAGAGGTCATAGGATGCTTGAAGCTGGGTCTCATGAATGATGAAGATGCAAAAATGTGAGGATGCAGGCATGTGTGTGCTGGTTGATGCTGTCAAGTAGAGCAAGATGGAGGAGGTGGACTAAAAGAAGTACCAGTTAGATAATTTTAGAGGTCTCAATAGTATTTATTATTATAAAATAGTCTTTATATTGGCATGTACTATATTATTTATTCATACCTTGTCGTTTTTTCTCTAATTATTCTATGTTGTAAGCGTAAGGCATACATTTGGAGTTTCTCCCATAGGTATGTTATAATACACTTAAATTAAAATTTTTTGATTTCACTAAGTAGGGAGTTTTATTAAATATTTTCCATACTATGACCGAATTCTTTCACTAGTTTTAACTACATAATGGAACAAAATACAATACATTTAATTATCCTTGAATGTACATCCAAAGTGTATACATGTACAATGAATGATACCTATATGTATAAGTGCATGTCAAAACTATATATGTTAGGTTTATTGTTATTATTTTAATGTGCTGCTAATAAAAATTTAAAATATTTCTTGAAATAAATCTGAATGGGAAAAAAGATTGCAGTCTATCCTCATAAAATTATTTTGTGAGGGTCCATCTCTTTTAGTATTGAGTCGAATTTATTTTTCTCCTAAAGTAAGCAGGTATACATTCAAATACTGTAGCGTATTCTACTCCAAACCACTTGGGTGTGTGGCTCGGAATTAACGGTGTATAAATATTTGTTTTTCCTGCAATTCTTTCTCAGGATAATTTTGTTGGGAGTCTTCTTCATCCATTATCTTCAGTGAAAAACCCTCGAATGTCATCCCATTTACAATGAACATCAGTGTCGTCCTATGCCGTTCTTCTCCTTCTTCATCCCTTATCTTCTTCGTCCTGAATCCATCCCTTTCGTTGCCGTCTTTCTGTTGGAAGTAAACAACCTTTGATCCTTCGACCTCACAATTTGACATAATACATATTCGATCTGATCTTCTTTGTCTAGTAAATTATTTTCCAACTACTTCGGTTTCTGTCTAAAATGGCTTCATTATTTGTAGATTTTGTGAGATTTGCTTAAATTTGATTTTTTTGTGTTCTTTTTTATGCTAATTTTTATCTGACATTATAATTTTAAAATATGCGATTACTGGTGGTTTATTGTTTCTGTGGTTTTGAAGTATGGTTGTGATGGTTTGGGGTTTGATTATTGTCACCCATTATGTTTTGATTATTGATTGTGGGGGGGGGGGGGAAGGTATAGAAATATGGTTGTGCGACTATGGTACTGAAACCTCCTTAAATGGTGGTTGTTGCGTTGGATATTTTTTGAAGATTTAGTTAGTAGTTGTGCTCGTAATTTTAAATTCTTTGTCTTTTTTGAGGATTTATTTTATATAAAGTGTTGGTGTATTAGAGAGGGAAGTTAATAAGGATAATTTGCTTAAAATATTAGTATTGATATAGACACATATGATTGCAATTGGATAATTATGTTTTCTATTGCTTTTTAAACCTTTGTAACTTATACGTTGGCTAATAATGAATAGGTTTATGGAGTCATGTGGATCTAGGCGTATGTATATGTATTTGCACTATGGAGGGTCGTTCATTGTTAAGGGTAACAAATCCGTTGATTATGATGGTGGTAGTAAAAGTGGAGCGATAATAGATGATGATATGAATGTTGAGGAGGTTATTTCTATTTGTTGCAAGAGGTTAAATATATATTCCGAATAGAAAAATGTTTGGTATAGCTTAAAATTTGATAGGTCAATCCTTATGCCACTGGTTGATGATGCTTCCCTTGTGGAGATTTTCGAATTCAATGAAGAATATGCTTTGCCTATATCACGGGGGGAAATGTAGAAGTGATGACAGATGATAACTTGCTGTAAGTTCTTTATAATTATTTTTTTTATATTATTAATATTTTTTCAACCATGTTCTTTAGTTTAATGTAATTTATAATAATGATTATTTGGATTTCATTTGAAGGGCATCCCACATAATCAGAGATAACCCAAGCTGCTTGAATTCTAATATGGGGTCTAATGGATTGAAAGTAAATGACAATAGTTATGAAAATGAGCATGTTGATAACTCAAGGGGTGTTGAGATGGGGGTTGGAAGTGCTGCTTGTGTTACTCATACTTGGCTTGGTAGTGTGATGTCCAATGTTATAAGTGGTGAAGGTAAAATATTTGAAAGTGTAAATGCATTCTGAAGCTGCCTTTACAAATATTCTATAGCACGTGAGGTCCGTTATAAATGGGTTAAGAATACGAAAACCGTTAAATGTTTACTAGATGATTGCCCATTCATGATTAAGGCATATGCTATTCCGAATACATCAATGGTTAAAATTAGGAATTTTAATGACTCTCACCAACACAAGGTCGGTGACATTTGTGCATTACGTAAGCCACCTTTTTCTTCTAAATTAGTCGGGGCCTTATTCTTGGTAAGATTAGGAGTACATCTAACTATAGACCTAACGAAGTCCGCAAGGATATTGAGAGGGATACTGGCATTCAGATTAATTATTTTTAAGCTTGGTCTACAGTTGAATGTGCTAAATATTTTATCTATGGTGATCCAAAGATCACTATAAGATGTTGGATTGGATATGTGATCGTGTTAAAAAGAGCAATCCTAGTTCTATAGCCTTTGTTGTCGTTGAAGATTGCAAATTTTCATAGCTTTTTATATCTTTTGCTTGTATCCAAGGATTCATGTTCGGTTGTAGACCATGCATTTTTGTGGATGCCGGGCATCTTAGTGGTCCATTTGGTGGGACATTGTTGTCTGCTTGTACTGTTGATGCAGATAACATAATACTCCCTTTAGCTATTAGCATTGTTAGTTATGAAAACTATGATAATTGACATTGATTTTTGAAAGAGCTAAAGTTGATTATTTGGTCTTTAGAAGTATTTGTCTTATTTGACAGGCATCTAGGGATAATAAGTAGTGTTACTAAAATCTTTGGTGAAGAAAACCATTGTTTTTGTTTGAGGCATTTGAAGGAGAACTTTATCACTAAACTGATGAAGTTAGGGATTACTAAGAGACAAATGAAAGAAAATGCACCAGATTTATTTGATGCCATTGCATATGCCAATATAGATGTTGATTTCAACATGTGTATAGGAAGTCTTGAGGCATTTAATGTGATGCTAGCAGAATGGGTGAAGAATACTAAGCTAGAACATTAGGCCCGAAGTAAATTTCCCAAACCACGATGGACTTGGATGAACTCTAACATTTCTGGTCATTCAATTCATGGATGAGGAATGATAGAGTATTTAGCAAACCTTCACTGCTGTTAGCCTATTTTGATAAACTTGCGATGAAGATGCTGAATGTGAAAAATAAAATATGTAGATGGCAAACCCCTATAGGTCCTTCTATTGAGAAAATCTTGTACTGTAACTACATGAAGCGCTCATGTGTTATGAGGTCTATTAGGTATTCCCATTTAATGTGAAAGGTTGAAATTATGGCTGCACAGCTGATTATGGACTTGAATAAGGGGACTTGTAGTTGTGGAGAGTGGCAAGTCATCGGAATCCCGTGTCCACATGTTTGTTATGTGCTTGATCAACTGAAATATAATTTTTATGACTATATTGATTCTTTCTATAAGAAGGAAGAACAAGAATTGATATACCAAAACTCCATAAACCCTGTAGAGACTCATGAACTTCCTTTCTTAGAGCCGACAACCAATAAGCTAATAATTAGGGATGATGATGATTATGAAGGATTGTGTATTCTACCCCCCCCCCCCATTGTGGAGAAAACTCCTGGTAGGCCAAAAACCAAATGGATTGAATCTCAGTTTCATGATATCTCTACTGTGCACTACAATCGATGTGGAGAAGCTAAATATAACTGTCGGACATGTAGGAGTCATGTAATTTGCAACAGGGATGTACTCCCTGATGCATAGGTTGACCTATATGTAATGAGGTGGTTCCCAGTTTTGAAAGTTGGAGAATGTGGACGCTGAACAACATACGGTAATATTAGTTCACAATAATGTTGAGTACATTGAGAAAGTATAAAAAATAAGAAACCTAGTGACATTATCATATATTATTCTTTTCTATCAGATGAAGGGGAACCCATAATATCGGACATATGTTTTTTGTGTTACCGAACTTCTTAATTAAATGAAGGCAGAAGAGAATAAGGATCACTTATTGATACCTTTCAGCTAGTAGTGTTAATGAGGCACTTCTTTTTGTACGACTTCATATCTCGAGCATTTATTGATAAATTTTTTACATTTGGTAGCAAATATAATTTTCATTGTTACAATTGTTATGCTTATGTCTATACTATTTTGTATAGCATTGTTTGAGACATGCTGTAAGTGTTTTTTTTTCACTAAGGTGTATATTGATCAAAATATCATGTCATGTTTAGGTATAGTTTATCTTCCACCTCAAAATTTCAAAATTAAAATATAAATTTTTTTGTTACTTCAAATACAAGATTAAAATTTCAGTAGTAATGATGATGATAAATCTAATGACATATCCTTGGCTATAGTGACAATAATTCTCCACTCCGTGCCCCCTTCCTTCTTCTTGTTGTTATGTGCATGATCTTTTATAACCACATATTTACATAACAAAATGCATTATAAGTGTATGAATGGTTATTAGCATTTCGTTGGTTTTAGTGAGCTTTATGAATGAAGAGGAATACTAATAGCTTAGGTGGAGGTGGATTGATCACTTATGTATTGCTTTACTACTAAATCATTAGGTAACCATATATATATGAAGAATGCCTTTTTTCCTTGGCATAGTATGACATATACATGGCTCTGATATAATGAAAAGAACCTTATTCTGATGGTAATCTTTTTTTTTTCTCACGGACATAACTACAATAAGGGTTGTAGTTCTGCATCCATGTACTACCTTCATTATAATAATGATGCCTTCAGCTTTGATTGTGGATATGATACAAAAGACTGCTTTGCTTTTTGTAAATGATTATTGGCTGTACAATTGTGGAATAATGTATGCAAGTTAGAAAACCAACCTATACAAACGATTAAGTTATAATTATTGATTTGCTTGACTATTTAGAAGAATGAGTTTGATATATGTTTTATGGGATCATGCATACCTTATTGTAGTCATGATTGACATTTTGAAAACAATTAGCATACTTTTTTGTACCTACATATGGGAATATTATATATAATTTATGATTCATTTTTGATGAAATAAAAATATTTTAAACAAATGTCGAGAAGATCATTTGCTGCCAAAAATTATGTAAACTTGTGGATCAGTTAAACAAGATCATTTGCTGCCATATGAGGACTGTTAAACAATCCTGGTTTAAGAAGGACCAGATAACACCTGTAGGTGTCTATAATGACCTTCCCCAGGCTCCTGTCTTGATGATGGACAATAAATCCTCTTCACTTGCAAAGAGTGCTTTGCATGATAATGTACCTGTAGACCCTGGTGCAGAGGAGCTGATGGCTGGACAGGATGTCATGCATACTCCTCCATAGGGTGTGATTGCTAGAAAGGGCCCTATGACAAGGGACGCTAAAAGAACTGGATTGATAGTTGGATAAGGCAAAGAGAGAGTGAAATGCCCCGAAAATTTCTAATTTTATAAATTATATTTAAATGAGGTTTAATTAGAAAAATTATTTAAATAAATTATTTTTAATAAAATAAAAGGATATTTAACTAGGGAAAATCAAGAAGAAATTTATAAGTATTTTTATTAGAAAAGAATTTGGGTATTTTAGCTAATTAAGCATTTTATTTTGAAAATAAATTAAATAAATTATTTTATTTAAAATAAGAAGGAGAAAAATAGTTTCAAATTAATATTAATTTTATAAATAATTTAATTGGAGAAATATAGGGTGTTTTGCTAATTAAAATGGAAATTATGGAAAATCTTTTAAAAATCCTAATTTAGCCTAAAAAGGGATTTAAATATTATTTTATTTAAATATTATTATTTTTAAACATCCCAAATATTTTAATTAATTTAAATACCCAATATAATTATTTTCCTTTTCCCCCTTTTTTTCCTTTATCCTTCTTTTTCTTTCTTTTTCTTTTCTTTTTCTTTTTCCTCCTTCTTCCCGATTGGGCCAGTCTGCGGCCCAATTCTTCCTTCCTTCTTTCTTTTTCTTCTTCGACGTTTGGGCCTGCCTCCTTCGTGCGGCCCGTCTCCGTCTTTCTTTCTTTTGATTCGCCCGACTTTGAAACGCCACGCTTCAGTCGTTTCTCCACGAAAACGTCGCACTTCATTTAAAGCACACCCTCTTCGCCCAGCCGACCGGCCCGGTTTGCCCCTTTTTCTTTCTTTTCTTTCCTCGCGAACTGCCCGGCCCAGCCCTTTCTTCTTCCCCTTCGCGCCTGCCAGCCCCGACGTCGCCGCTGCTGCAACTCCTACGCCCGATAATGGCGGCGACGGCTACGCAGAACTTGACCGACCGATGCACCCTTCTTTTCCTTCCTCTTGACTCGCACATTGACTTGGAACGATCAATTATCCTCAACTCTCGCTCATTCCTTCTCTTTTGGCTCGCAAAATTTCGGCCCCGACCCAAATGATGGACGGTCGATTCCTGCCACCGGCCACCATAACCCTATAACCCAAACCCATCCTACCGACCTCCAAAACCCTAATAACCCATCTAAACCCTTTAAATAGCCTAATGGTGGATGTTTTCGAGACTTCTTCTTCTCGAAAACCCTAAGAGAGATCTGCCTGCCACCGCCCCATCAGACGCCATTATCTCCTTCCCTGGCCAACTTCAACGCCTCCTCTTGCTACCAATCTCTTCCCTGCAACTCCATCTATCTAACTAAACCATTCTCATCCTTCGATTCTTCTTTAATGAGTTGCCATAACCATGCAAAGTCTGCTTCTCATCTCACCCAAAATCTTGACCCCGAGACCTTAAACCACCGCCCGCCGCCACATACGCCGCTTCTGCCACCCTATAAACCACTCAAAATCTTCTACTAAGTCTCCTCCACCGAACCATAAGCTTATTTTATTTTTCTCCTTTCCCTTTCCCTCTTGTTCTTCATTTTTACCTCTCTTAGATCACTTTTCCGGCCACCTCCGGGAACCACCGCCGGTGAAACCAGTACCCTCCAACTCAAGGTGAAACCCTAGAACTTTTAAATACTTACTTTCGATTTATTGATAATTATTATGCTTTTATTCTAATTTTTAATGCTAATTCGAGTTTAATTATTATTATTATAATTATTATTATTGTTGTTATCAACTGTATTTTAATTTCTAAATTTGGTTGACAGGTCTGGGAGTATTATTGAGTAAGATAAATTATTATTCTCGAATTTTTCCTATTTAATGTAATTATTACATGTTTAATAATATTATTAATAATATAATTAATATTATTATTGTTAGTATAATTAGTTATTTGATACTGCAATTATTTCAGGAGAATTAGAAACCTAAAATTTTAACTAAGTCTCGTAGCTTTGCCTTTTATTATTATTTTTAGCATTTTAAACATTATTACTAATTATCTTATAATTATTAACCATATTCTTTTTATATAATAAGTATATGTATAATATTAATATCTTTTTATATTTCAAATAGTATTATCATTAAATGGGGAGGTTTCGAAATCCACTTTGTAATTTTAAGGCTTAGATTATTATTATTATTAAGTTTTCTATTAATATTACTACTATTAGTAATAATTTGTTATTATTAAAATTATTATTATAATAAATATTATTATTATTATTACCTTTACTAACTTTATTTCAGTAAAGGGTAGAAACCCTTATATCACCTTTTTACTTTAAATTATAATAGTATGTATTAATGTTTTAGTGGTTTTGGGCATAATTAATTAAGAATCAAGACTTAAGATAAATTAGAAACTAATAGTAGTATAGAAAGGAAGCTAATCCTAGTATTTCTTCCCCACAATAGGTGAGCCCAGTCAAATCCCACAAGTGGAATAGGAGAGTGCTCCAAGACCGGTGACGTTTTAGGTAAGGAGTGCTAAGGCCTTTTATGTGCTTATGTGTATTATGTGTTTCGCATGTTATGTACCTAATGTTTATTATTATTAAATATTTTATATGTGGTATGACTTGGATTTGAAGTATGTTGTGCATGGTATGTGTATTAATTATGTATGATGATATGTGTTGTGTATGTGAGGAAGTCGATGTGGTTTGTGTGAGAGGAAGGATGAAAAAGGAGGATGGGGAAAGAATTTGATTAAGGGAAGTGAGTTAACCTAATTTTATGGTTTTATAAGGAGTAATCTAATGTATGATTTTATGTGTGAAAGAGCTGAATTTATGGTTCGTTGGGAGAATCTAATTTAGGATGTTATTTGGGAGACGGTAATTTATAATGTTATCGAATTTATGGTGTGTTTGGGAGAATCTAATTTATGGTGTTAATTGGGAGAATCTAATTTATGATGTTATATGGGATAATCGAATTTATAATTTGTTTGGGAGAATTTAGTTTATGATGTTATTTGGGATAATGTAATTTATAATATTATATGGGAGAATTTAAGTTATGATTTGATTGGGAGAGTTAATTTATAATTTGTTTGGGAGAATCTAATTCATGATGTTATTTGGGAAAATGTAATTTATGATATTATATGGTGGAATCTAATTTATGATTTGCTTGGGGGAATTCAATTTATAGTTTTCCTTGGGAGATTCTAATTTATAATTTTATGTGGAAGAATCTTTATGGCTTGAATTTAGGGTTTGGTATGGAAGAATCTTTATGGTTTAAATTTAGGGTTTGGAATGGGTGAATCTTTGGTTTTGGTTGGATTGAATTTATGGTTTTGTATGACGGAATCTAGGGTTTACCTGGTGGTATTAATGGATGTATGTTGGTATTAGGGTTTGTATGATGATATTAAGGTTGTATGGTGGTAATTATAGTTGTATGGTGGTATTAGGATTTACATGGTGATATTGATGGTTGTATGGTGGTATTAGGGTTTGTATAGTTTAATTTAGGGCTTCACGTGGAATTTTATGGTTTACATGAGAAAGGTTCGAAGGTTTGCATGGGGGGATTAATGTTTGCATGGGTATGAAATTTACGTGTGGAAAGTTGATTTGGGATGTAAGGAAGGTAATGTAAGTGTTGTTTGGGTGTTTGAGCACTTGGAATGGAAAATAGCACGTGGAGCAAATTAAGGGTACGGAGGACACTGAATTAGGGTTTGGAGTAGTTAACTATGGATGTTTGGGGCTGCTTAGAGTTTTGGGTTATCACGTGTATTTGGTAATTAAAGTGTAATTATGGAATTTTATGATTTGTGATGTGTGGTGATTTATGCATGTTTGGTGAAAGCCTTTGAATAAGATACTTAAGACACTAATCACTTAAAGGGGAAGATTGTTGAGCCGGGTCCAGACCGATCCACCGGTCAGAAATAGTGGTTAGGACATGATGTCCTATGTGTAACCGATCCACCGGTAATAATAGTGGTGAGGACTTTGTCCCGCAAGTGACCGGCCCACCGGCAATAATAGTGGGGTGACTCGAGCTTAATAAATATAAACCAGAGTTTGCCAACGTTTAAAAGATACTAATTACTTATAGTGGAACATCATGTGAGCAGGAACCAGACCGATCCACCGGTCAGGAATAGTGGTGTGGACTTTGTCCCGCAAGTGACCGATCCACCGGCGAATAATAGTGGTGTGGACTATGTCCCGCAAGTGACTGGCCCACCGGCAATAATAGTGGGGTGTTCCTGTGCTCACATGGACTTGATAAAAAGGCATGGTGTGAATCGAATTCTGATAAGAGATCAATTAAATGATTAATCTGAACTACAATTGGGCCTTTGTACTTTTACCTAGTTGATCATATGCATTTATGATTGTGTTCTTCTATCTTTCTGCATGGATTATGTATTTATGTGATAATATTGGTCTTATGCATTATTATTATTCCTGCATTATTGTACAACTATGTGTTGGCCTTAGTTATCAAGTCACCTTACTCAGTACTGGACCCGTACTGATACTACCTTGGTTGATGGGTCCTGTGATGATCCACCGATGGTGGGGAGCAGACCTCTTGTGCAGGTTTAAGATCAGAGATTGTTTTGGGGTGGCAGGCCTAACTTGAGTGAGTAGGCAATCCGGAATTTGACCCATAGGGTTTTATCTTGTTTAAATGTATTTCTATTTAGAAGTTACAAGTGTTAATAAACGTTTATGCGTACTCTGATTTTGTTGTATGATCTTTTGAATTCTTTTATGAATTGTTAATTTGAATTTAACATAAATCTTTTCTTTAGCCTTAGCACTTGGTACTGGAACGGTCGGAGAGAACCGGTCTGGTACTAAGTGTGGCGGTAACATTCCCAGAATTCACAGGTTTTAAGTGTTTCTATCTTAATTGCTTTCGTTTTAAAAAAAAAATTAGTGAATTTTGGGGTGTTACAGAGAGCCTCAAAATATTCTCTTATCTCTTCTCCCTTGGGTCCTATTAGATCAGTCTAGTTTGACAGGGAACTAATGGAACAATTAGTATTTGGTGATGTGGATAGGGGAGAACTAGGGATTTATTGTCAAGGGCTCTATGAATATTGCATCCTGGAATATTAGAGGGTTGAATAAAACCCTCAAACTAAAGGCAGTGAAAAACCTTGTGCCTAGCCATAATATTGGCACATTAGGTCTTGTGGAAACCCAGGGTAAGAATGATAAAGCCAAGAAAATTTGAAGTGAAGTTGGTTTATAGTGGAATTGGTGACATAATTACTTTTATCATAATAATGGTCATGTGTGGATTCTTTGGGATGACCAAGTTTTATCATATTACCCTAATTCAGGCCATGGATTAGGGTATTCAATGTTTTGTAATCAACAAATTCCTTATCATAGTATTCTACATGAATGTGGTCTATGCTCATAACATTGGTAGGCAGAGACAACATTTTTAGGATTGGTCGTGTATTTTTGGCCTCCAAATTAAATCACCATGGCTTATGCTTCATGATTTCAATGTGGTATGTAGGTATGAAGAAAAAAAGGGGGGAAAGGTGGCATAATGGGGGATGTTGAGGATTGCGTTAAATGCCTTCATGGATGTGGCATTGATGAGAGAGCATTTTAATGCTAGCATCTTCACATGGTGTACCCAACAAAACCTAATCAGAGAATTTATAGTAAGTTAGATAGAATTATTGGGAATGATCTATGGCTGGAAACTTACCCTGAGGGATATGTTAACAAACTTTATAACCCCTCCTCAAATCACAACCCTCTCCTATTGAATCTTTATAGTAAACAGAAGGAAGGGTGAAACCTTACAAGTTTATTACTTTTCGGGCTGATAGAGAGGACTTCATGAAGATTGCTAGAGAATGTTGGAGCAACCAATTTTGTGGTAGCTACACTTATCTGGTTGTGTCCAAGCTTAAGCTACTTAAGTAGAGACTCAAACACTTTAATAAGCTCAATGTGCACGTGTCTATCAAGGCACACTATGTTTCGCTTATCTGGCAAGAATGTAAGGGTCACACAATGATTGACCCTTTGAATTATGAGCTTATTAGTGAAGAAAAGGAAGTTGGTAAGGAATGGATTATGATTGTGTAGAGTGGAGCTTCATCAAGTAGGTGTTATAAGCTATGCATTTTCCCTAGATTGTTATTGACATGATTATTCAATGCATTTCTACTGTAAATTTTGCTATAAATGTTAATGGTATTCTTACCAAGCCTTTTTTGAGTAGAAGAGGGCTAAGACAAGGTGATCCTATTTCCCCTATCTCTTTGTTATCTGCATGGAATATTTACATAGGAATTTGAGATGGCAGTGGAAGCATCCTAAATTCCATGGACACAAAGGCTATAAAAAGTTGAAGCTTATTGATTTGAGCTTTGCTGATGACTTACTTCTTTTCTATAAGGGTGATGTGGGATCTGTGAAGCAACTCAAAGGGGTCAACCATAAAGCGGTCTTCCCTTATCTAGAATTAGTTTTGGTAATATATATTGTTCTATCATTACTTGGATTACCTACCAAAAGAGCCTTCCAACCATCCACAAATTGAGTAAATGGATTCCACAGATCCCAACTGAGTGTGGCATATGTGCTAGGACTACTGAAATAATGGACCACCTATTTGTGCACTGTGATTTTGTCGAAAGATTTAGAAGATGATCTATTTATGGATGGGAATGGAATTTCAGGATATAAGCTGGGATACCTGGGTCTATCACATGATACAGACCACAAAGAGAAAGGATGTTAAGGCTGAGAGTATGAAGATGATTTTCAGAGCTTTCATCTATGATATTTGGTTGTGAAGAAATTCTGCGATGTTCAAGGGTCTCTCCCACCACCCTATATACATAGTGAAGGACATTATTAAGAGATTCTACATTAGATTGCTTATGTGTAACAGAAGAGAGGGGTGTAGCAGTATCATGCCTAACTAGGATACATTCCCCTGAGTTGTATGATCTAGCTACTTTAGATGTACTGATTCTCTTTTGGTTTTGATAATAATTCATTATTTATTACCAAAAAAGCAATATTTTTTGCATTGGTGGTAATACGCAGATTAGAATAACATAATAAATTCATGTGTAGAAACTATATTACATAACACAATTTATAGTAGTACATTAAGAATTACTATACATGCACTTAGATAACAAATTACGTATACATAAACATTTACATACATGTACATGAATGTAACATATATAATGAACATTTTAGTAGACCCAAATTATGGTTGTACATTGAGCTTTACATAACCGTACTTAAAAGAGGTAATACTTGTACACTTATGTGTATATGTAGTTCATATGAAAAAGTACAACTACAATAACATAAATGTGTATGTGTTATATGTTGTAGACTAACATATTAGTCAAATTACTACTTTTAATTTATTTATGATTACCCATACTTATAGAATGTAATATCTATTCATTTACATTTATATACGTGTACATTTTAGTCAATATAACAGTGACAATACTGCTATAATTATCATTAAACACTGTATTCGCACAAATCCTTGCCACCTATTACATGCATTGTTTGTCCTATCATGGATGAGACATAAAAGTAGCATGAACAAATAAATATGCCATTTAAAAACTTCAAGTGATACATGAGTTCAAAGTGTTGACCTACATTACATTTTCTATCACCTAAAACCAAAAGGAAAAACAATGTTTGACCATTGCGTAGAGTGTATTTTCCTTACAGTCCAAAATTAGGTTGTATGCAGCATAAGTTTGGTTACTTGGAGCCTGCCTTTAGGAATTTACATATTAACATAACAAATGCATTAGTTACCATGGATTTATACTTGTAATTTGTTTCCCAAAAAACTTAAGACATATATATCTCTTCAGCTATGTAAGCAGGCCCATATCAACAGTTCCACTAAAGCACCACCCTCCACTAGCTACACCAATATCACACAAGTAACAACCTGGTACAAAAATAAGATTAATAAGAAAACATGCAATAAGATGTTAACACATATTCATGTAATTTCTTATTCAAAGGTCCATGATTCAAACATAGTTAGAATCTTACTTTATGGAGTTATACATGGTGCAAATATTTTATCACATACTGTGTTTGTTTCTGTAGATAATAAGGAGCCCATATAGTAGAATCTATAGTGGATAGCATGACGCTGTAGAAGTTAAACTCAATGATTATGTATCATATCTCAATATGGACGAGGATACCAATGAAATCATAAAACACCCCAAACGATTGAAACCTACTTATAGGAAATTATAATACATAAAAGTAACTTATTATATCAAGTTGAGAAGTCATCCTCCCATCCCATAAATCCATATACGCTATTGTCCATAGACCAAAATCATCCCTATAAAGACATGATATTTATGATTCACAATATTAGTAGTTTCCAAGTACACAGATCATCATAATAGGTAAGCACATATCAAATCATGGTACTAAATAAGTATTCCGTTGTTGCACACTTTGGTACTTCATCATGATGTCTTGAAAAATGTGATACTACATCTCCTCTGTTGTGTTTTTCTTTCTGAAGAACATACCCTATCGCAATAGTCTTATGTGTGATAGATGATATTTATATGTTATTTTGCTAAGTAAAAATGTCATTTATTCCTCATTACTTTTATAACATGTAATCTTTTCTCGAGTTTTTCTCTTTTGGATAGATTTTGCAGGAAAAGATAAAAATGAAGAAATTCAAAGTAGAAATCGATGGAAAGAGAAAAGGCAACAAAGAACACATCAATAGATATGGAATCAATGGAAGAAAAGACTGGAAATGAAGAATATATATCAAAGGGAAGATTGTGTTGAAATTTCATGAAGAAATAATGAAGGAACAAGAAACACGGCCCCCCCGTGTTTCCTAAACACGGCCCGTGTTTTTCTATCAGCACACAGATTTCAGCACTTAAAATTCAGCATTTGGCCGAGAGTTCAAGGAAAAATACGGGGGTCCCGTGTTTTTTCTCAAATTCTGTAACCGTTCGCGCAACGTTTCCCCGATATATTTCTAAAGTTTGAACATTCGAAAAGTGGTTCGGGGGGGGGGGAGTTCGAGAATGGGATTTTCTCTTTCTCTCTATCCTCTCTAGATACCACATGTAATTTGTAATTCCAATTCTTTTTCTCTCCATTGTATTCAATTAAACAATCAACAATCTACAATTCAATTCGATAAGTTCTACTCCATTCCTCTTTTAATTGCAAGTTTTGATTTTTGATTGAATGCAATTCAATTCTCTTTGCTGCATTATTATTTTTCTTGTGTTTAGTGTTTCATTGTTAATTTATTTATAAGCATTGATGTTAATTATAGATTATTGCATTTAATTGTGTGTTACTGCAATTATGTAGATAATATAAGGTAGGAGGATTTGATGATGGAATTAGGGTTTTGGATTTTGAATTCATGATTCTAGATGGAATTTAATTGAATTGATGGACGGAATTGAATGATCTCGCATCATAGATTAAGAATTTAAACTAATTAGACTGATCACCTATCTAGTTTAGATCTTAATCTACGCTAGGATAACGGAATTAACACGTAATTGTTAATTAATGTTTCTAGAGTAGCAAAAGATTAATTATTAATCTTGTCCATTAATTCGTATGATTGCATGATCCGAGCTTATGTGATTATGGTCGTAGTTGACTGCTTTCCATTCGTAATGCTGCCATTAATTGAATCTAGTGTTCTTAACCTAGGTTATTAATTGGTTAGATGATAAATTGAGAGCTTATTCAATTTATTAGAATTAAGAGAAGGCAAAGAGATGAATTATTATGAGTTTCTACAGGTCAACGTTAAATCATTTAGAATCTTTCGTTTCTCCATGATTATTTGATATCCTAATTCCATAATCAATGCCTTCCTATCCTTATTAGTTAATTAGTGAGTACAATGTTTTATTATTTATCCTTAGTTTAGATATTGATGATAGAATTATATGTTATTGCATAACCAGGGTTTTAACATCGATTACAGAATTATTGATTATATTCCATTCCTTGTGGGTTCGACTCCTTCTTGCCATATACTACGTATTTGGAAATTAGGATTTATTTATTAAATTTGTTGTGCATACGACAGTGCATCAATGTGCAACATAAGAAATGATGTAAGGGATGGAACAAAAATAAATGTAACAACTATTGGAGAAAATAAGGTTGTTGTGAGCCACTTCAAATGTATACATGACATAAAAACATGACTGCATTGACTTTATTAATGATTATCATCTAATATATATTTCTTTTCATAAGTGTATATGTGGAAATCATGTGCATTGGTGGGATATTCCCATTTTGTCTTAATTCATGGTGTGGTTTGCATAGTCTTAGGATTAGCAATAATTAATATGCCCTACTTAAAAGGTGCAGGAAATCTTCAAAGTTTGCAATTATGGTACTCCGCTAATAAACTTCCATTAGAGTAGTATTGAGCTATAAAACCAAAACCATGAATTATATGCAATATGGTAGTATGACTAACCAAGTTCTTCAGAAGCTTAGTCTATCCTGGAAATTACGAGTCCCACTTCAGCAATCAAGGATGTCACATCTGGTGTCTCGAATGTTTAAAACTATGACAAACTAGTGGTTTCCTTCATTGATGGGGAAAAATAACTACAAGGTGAGGTATAAATATTAGGTTCACAAACTTAATAATAGTAACATAATAATGTAGATGATAGTAACATTTATAATAAGTGATTATGAATATACCATTTCAACTATGGCTAAATCTGTTAGTGAAAAATCCCTGAATATTGGCTTAAAAACAATCCTTATTTGCTTTCTCAAGTCAAGTGAAAAACGTTGACTGATGATTCCTCCCTGCTTGTTCACGAGAGGTTTATATCATCAGAACTGAAATTATTTCCATCATCATCTTACAGGGTAAGCAATTACTTGCAGACTATGTAGGGCTAATGTATATCTTTTGTGATTTATGTCCCTTTTAATTAGCTCTCTAATTGAAAATTGCACAGAACATTTGAATAACCTACACACAAAGACAAATATGCATACATATATGTAAACATAAGCTTATTAAAAAATAGAGGAGAATTGAGTAATAACACAGCAGAATGTACATAGTTATCTATGAATATGAGGCATAATAGTACCATGTTGTTAACCCAATGTTTAGGCATCAATGACAACAACTCAACCTTCGTCAGATGAAAATTCGCCATTGAGCACACAATTTCACTAAACAACAGTAACATGAAAATTGATCAAATTCAGCCAACCATTTATATAGATGATAACCTCATAAATATAGGATATAACACAAAAGTTTATAAACCATTTAAAAAGATTATATTCTCACTTTGATTGAATTGATGCATCATTAAGCCTCTGAACATACTTCTTCAACGAATGGTTTGGAATCATCATCTTAGCCTGGACGGAGCAAACAAAAGGTGATTTCATGGTAGCAGATCTAGTCACTCGACGCTTGCCAACATTCACGATTCTTACAACATCCTTTGATACTAGGTCATCATTTGGTGTATGGAGGGAAGGTGCTCTTCTATGACTTGTGCATCTAATAATGTTGCAAAATTGTTGATCATTGTCACACTTGTCATGAGAAACAACTTCTTCACTTGCAACATGTACATGTTCCTGATCATGTATAGAATCACCATCCTCATTACGGGATGCACTGCAATCATGCCCAACTGATCGATTCTAAGATGTGGATTGATTGTTATCTGGTGGAATTGATTTTTCACCGGCATAAGAATGGTGCATAGGGGATTCTCTATTTGACTCAACAAATGAAGATTCAATTGGTTGCTGAGGTGGATTTGAAGTAAAGCCAGACGGTGATTCTGCTGTATGGAATGCCATATTGGAATGATGATCACTGGATTGAGGTTTCTGCTGAGATTTCAACAGTATTAATTGTTCCTCAATATGTTGTATATAATTACAAACGACAACCTCATGAGATTAGATGCATTCTTTCAATGATTGAATATTTATAAAAATCTTCACATACGGGTCCTGCAAAATTGGTAAACCAAAAAATATCATAGATTTATAGATACCAATTAGTATAAACAGATACATAAAAAGGGGAACAATTAAGATGAAATAAGCATGCAAAGGTTAATATTACAGATGAAGAACTAGGCACGTCTTGATGCATCATTATGGTCTTTACGAAAACAGCTATGATCACGGAAATATGTTGGATTACCAACATTGCTTGGTTTCACTTGGATAATACATGTAAAATTTTAAAATCGACAAACAAAAACCTAAAAAATTAGTGTTCTCATAACTACAAATTAAAAAAAATTAAAGTTTGTAATTGGACTGACCTCGATAATGCCAAAATTTTTAAAATAATTGAGCTCCAGCATTAATCTCTCATATACTAGATCTTCACTCCATGCAAATGACAGAAAAATTTTGGTTGGCACAGTAAACCCCCTCAATATAGGTCTTTTCCGTGTACCATATTTACATCAAAAAATAACAACAATCGCATGTATGTGGATACACTTTACCATCGTTTTTCCAGTATAACTAAATAAAATAATGGAGGCAAAAACTACCATACCTTGAGGACATACATGCAACCAACAACATAGGTTCTCCTATTTCCATGTCTCCATCAAGCCTACCGCCATTTTTTAATGCCATTGACAGTTGATTTATGTACATATTGGTACCAATTGAGGTTATTGATTTTGGAACAATCTCTTAATGAATGCAAGAACTGTAAACGGATCTCCCGTCTAGAAGTTGGATCTAATAACACATCCATAACATACATAATGAACGCACAAACAAACAAGTAGTCAGATCAGTCTTCCTTAATAAACCCCAATATGTGATTCTAAGACGTCATCATTCCTTTCACATTTTCCAAACCATATTCTGCAACCATATCTTCAATATCAACCCATAGACCTTCAACCTTTACAGTTATATTAGCCCGTGGGATGCCAAGGATTTCATGAACATCAGATTTCTCAAATTTTATCAATTTTTTTCCAAGATCAACCTCTAGACAACTATAAGCAAAGTTAAAATGTACAAAATCCATTTACAAAGTTGTATTTGTAAAATTGGTGTACATCATTTTAGGAGGTCCCTAAAACTAATTTCATTCAATGCATTAACCTTTGCTTGATTGGTTAACTCATATTTGCTAACAACCTTTAAAAAATGCCCAGGAGAGCAATGAGTGCTAAAGGGGTCCTGCAAGCACAAATGAGAAATACATTTATACATTAGAAATGCATAATAGAAACAACCAGTTACAAGTAAAGACTTCTCTTTCCTTTTCTCCCTATTTGGTTTGTATAAAACATTTCAATTGTCATGCAATTGCTGTTGAACCTGTATTAATTGTTTAATTGTTTATGAATTACATGATCTTCAACTTCATTATCCAATCTCATTATGATTAATTTACTACTATTTTCCCCTTATAGTCATGGGTTGTGAGAAAAAGTATTACCACAAAATGTAGTCATACTTTAAAATTATCAGTACAATATTATATGGAAATGAAATCCTTCAAATCATGGGAACTTTTTTCTACTATAACAAGGCAGACATATGCCACCCATTTTCTGCTTTCACCTTTGCTGATATACTTACCAAAAATATTATCATGTACAAATTAAGATCACATATCATAACGTGTTGGTTTACTTTTTGTTGCTGTACAAACTTTCTCATAGCTATAAAGGTTATGAATAATAATTTTTCTAATTTCTGTTCATCTTAGTTATGATATTCGGCTTTTACTCATTCTATTTGGTTTTTACAAATTCACCTTTATTTATAGACACATAATTTATCACAGGAAAAATTATTTTAAACTCCAACTAAGTAAACCTATTTAAGGTTGAACAATCTATTTGGTTTTGAGGTAACATTTAGTAGTATCCAATTTACATGTACATATAGATAACATGATCTCTACATTTGCGCATAATTAGTTATACATATTAGTATAGTTATATGTACATAATATTTTGTACTTGGAACCAAATGTTGTAGGACAATATTAACTTTTATCCTATTCATTTCTCTTAAGTGGACCGCAAACTAATTTTCCCTTTATCAAGGGAAAATTATTTTAAACTCCAACAAATTAAAACTATTTAAGGTTGAACAATCTATTTGGTTTTGAGGCCACCTTTAGTAGTATCCAATTTACATGTACCTATAGATAACATGATATGTGCATTTGTGCATAATTAGATGTACATATTAGTATAGTTATATGTACATAATATTTTGTACTTGAAACCAAATGTTGTAGGACAATATTGACTTTTATCCTATTCATTTCTCTTAAGTGGACCGCAAACTAATTTTCCCTTTATCAGGGGAAAATTATTTTAAACTCCAACAAATTAAAACTATTTAAGGTTGAACAATCTATTTGTTGTTGAGGCCACCTTTAGTAGTATCCAATTTACATGTATATATAGATAACATGATCTCTACATTTGTGCATAATTAGATGTACATATTAGTATAGTTATATGTACATAATAATTTGTATTTGGAATCAAATACTGTAGGACAATAGTGACTTTGAGTCTATTCATTTCTCTTAAATGGACCTCAAACTAATTTTCCCATTTATCAAGGGAAATTTATTTAAAACTACAACTAATTCAAACTATATAAGGTTGAACAATCTATTTGTTGTTGAGGCCACCTTTAGTAGCATCCAATTTACATGTACATATAGATAACATGATATGTACATTTGTGCATAATTAGTTATACATATTAGTATAGTTATATGTACATAATATTTTGTACTTGCAACCAAATACTGTAGAACCATATTGACTTTTATCCTATTTATTTCTCTTAATTGGACCTCAAAATAATTTTCCCTTTTATTAGGGGAAAATTATTTTAAACTCCAACTAAGTCAAACTATTTAAGGTTGAACAATCTATCTGGTTTTGAGGTCACCTTTATTAGTATCCAATTTATATGTACATATAGATAATATAATCTGTACATTTGTGCATAATTAGGTATACATATTATTATAGTTATATATACATAATAATTTGTACTTACAACCAAATACTGTACGACAATATTGACTTTTAACCTATTCATTTCTCTTAAATGGACCTCAAACTAATTTTTCCATTTATCAAGGGAAGAATTATTTTAAACTCCAACTAAGTCAAACTATTTAAGATTGTACAATCTATTCGGTTTTGAGGTCACCTTTAATAATATCCAATTTACATGTACATATAGATAATATAATCTGTACATTTGTGCATAACTAGGTGTACATATTAGTATAGTTATATGTACATAATATTTTTTACTTCCAACTAAATACTGTAGGACCATATTGACTTTTATCCTATTCATTTCTCTTAAGTGGACATCAAAGTAATTTTCCCTAATTTAGGGAAAATTATTTAAAGTCCAACTAAGTCAAACTATTTAAGGTTTAACAATCTATTTGGTATTTAAGAGTCATTTGTTGGTAACTTAACCAATTTATGATTTCCTGTTTGTTTTTTTTCGTTTATGTTGTACCTTCATGCATATATCATTAGTAGTCATATGGACCTCAAGTTACAAATCATAATTGAAGTTTAAAGTTTATGAAATAAATCATTATAGTTGAAGACCTACAACCTCAATCAGTGACATAAATTTATTTCCTTATTAACTATTACTGTGTAGAAGCATGATTGACCAGATAATATAGCTTCATTGAAATCTAAGGTTCATAACAGAAATCATTTAACCTCAAGTTAGAAATCATAATTGAAGTTTGGATAATTCAATTATAATAATAATAATTTTAATTTACATATTTTCTAACAAAAACATATGGCTTTAGCAATGGGTTTTATGAATGAATAAATTAATTATGCTATTTAGAGGTAAATCATAAATTATGACGGTACTAAATAGCTTTTCACGTTTATACCATGCATACTATTTCCTCGACAAGTTGCTTTCCTAGATTCTTCATCTTATTATTTCATTAGGGAAAAAAATAATTACACAATTAAATTTTTAGCATGACATTTCCAACTATGTACTATTTATACTAGCTGACTTCAAAAACAAATTTCCTAACAGCTGCATTACTACTTAAAAATAATAGTCAATAAAAATGTTTTCAAAGTAATAGAACTATCCACAAATATTAAGATTTTGAATCCTTTCTCATATGATTTAATAACTTCATTATGACAAACAAATGATAGAGTGGGTTATTAAACATACTAATATGTACCTCTTCATCAATGCACTTGACACCGATATGATCACTTCCGGGACGACATACAATCCTACGCTTTTTACAGTCACTTGGTTCCATAGCATCTTCATTTCATAAATCAAATACAATTAGTAGTGTCTACAGCTTAGCAAAATGTATTAAATCGCAACTAACCACACTAAATATCTAATTTAAAACATACAAAAAGTCTAATAAAAAACCATATCATAACTTCACAACACCACAAACTAATTTATCAAAGGGACTGAAAATCAACATTATAACTTACCTACAACAATTAACTATAATACATTGTTAGCATTTCAAATATTATCATAACAATAGAAAATTAATTAAAATAACCCTAAATAATCTAATTTAGTCCAACAAAGTGGATTCAGGCAGAAATCTAAAGAAAGTGAACAAAAACCTAGATAACTAGAATCCCAAAAGCCTATGTCCATCAATCAATGTAAATACGGTACAATTAAGGTGTTACCTCAAAATATAATACCTTCAATTTAGATCTTCTTTGGTTTTTATTGAAAAAAAATAGACTTCACCATATGTAATTTTAATAAGTTATTCCTGAATGATCACTGTTCTTTGGTTATAATTTTCAATATTCATTCTAAAATATAATTATTATAAACTGCTTTTAATAGTCTATAAACTTTATAACCAAGTTAGGGATTTTTATAAAGTTGTAAGTTTTCCATCAAATAATTTCATAAAATCTATTACGATCCATATTCTGGACACACATAATTACTCAATCACAAGAGTAGCCATGAGAGTTGCAACAAGTGATTAACATCTAAATACATCAAACAATAGATCCCACATATAGAAAAATATACCCCAACATCCATGGACATCAATACATAAAAAATAGGGGAGGCCAATAAGCAGTAAAAAGGATAAGTAGAGAAAGTCTATCTGCATCTCCTCCGAATCAATATGCTCATGTGTAAGTTTTGACACAATAGATACCAGAACAATATCAGGGAAAATCAATTGATCCAATTCAATAAACCAATTTACATGCGAGTCAGAAACATCAATGCTATAGGCATGAAATTTGACAACCCCAGGAAATTAAGAAGTTAGAGAACAAGACAACCAAATAATCTTAGTCAACTGAACCAATTTAGAGGATACTCAATATAAGGCAATTGTAGTTCAATAGAATCCATATTTCAATTGACTTGTCAAAACATATTCATTCATCAAATTATCAAAATTATACCTCAACATTCCTTATGAACAAATCAAACTCGCCAAGGGAGTGAGTATCGGTGAATAGTCAAAACACCATTGAACACAAACAATGTACACACTTCAAATCTATGGCTTACTAAAAACACAAGCTTTCTCAACCGAAGATATCAATCTACAACAAAAATTGCCTCAATTATTATGCATAGCAATAAGCCATAGAAGATCAGACTCATCCAATTACAACATCGAACTTAAGCAATTACATCCGACATGCTAAGCTTCAAAGGAGCTTGGTCTCATAAATAGTTTAATATCTGGTCTTCCAACCTAATCAAAAATTCAACTGAAAATTCACCTATCTGAGCCACCACATTAGCCGATGCCAGCATTTGTTCTTCTTGTCCAAGGAAGTAGAACCGAAGGAGGACGTTCGGTGTTGTGAATAGTGAGTCAAGGTCAAGATACCACCAGTCAGACGTCTAAGTCAGAAGGAAGAAGATAGATGAGAGAAGAAGGAGGAAGAAGATCAGGTACGTTTTCATTGTTTACGTATACATTTATGTTTGATTACGAAGCTTAGGTTTGATAACTGTGTAAATACCGTATAACATACAAAGTCCTAAAACATCAACTAATGATAGTAGATTTTTGTATGCCTAATTAGTTTCGACCAGCAGGACTCTATACTATTTTTCCCTAAAAGTTTTCATGCGGTCCCTATTTGTGTTATAACTTTAAATTAAGTCATCATTTGGTATTAATTATTTTTAGATAAAAACTATTTGTATAAACCAACTTTTTAAAAATTATTTTAGTAAGTAAAATATATATTTATTTTTTACTTTTATTATATAAGTGATTAATATTAAAAAATATTTATTGTGCCTCATTAGTATTTGGTTTTTTTTTTACAAATTTACTTTTTATTTTCCATCTTCAATTTTTATCTTCCTATATATATCTTTTGGTAATAATTATTATAAAAATTATGTAATATTAAATATTAAAAATTATATGAAACATAAAAAAATATAAAAGTATAAAGATATTATAAAGTACTAAAAATTGTAAAATAAAAGTAATAAAATTATTAAACAAATTATGAACACTCATTAAACAAATTTTATAAAACTCACTAACATCTAAAATTCAAATAGCGACAATGATCAAAGTTTATATTATGTAATAAATATTCTTATATTTATAATAAACATCATAAAATTAAATAGTTCAATGACGTGTATAGTAAATATCGTCTGTAATCCTACACCGCAACATTTTAATTTTTCTAGCATCTATATCCTTTACATGTTATCCACCATCTCTATTTTATTGATTTCTTCATATATTTCTTTGCTACAAAGATCATCAAATAATATATCATCAATTCCATTCAACCTAAAAAAATTATGGACTATCATTGTTGTAATGACAATAAATATTTGTTGTTCCAAACTATAATTTGACACATGCTTTAAGATGGAAAAATGAGCCTTCAAAATACCAAAGCAATGCTCAATCACATTTCACACTAACAAGTGTAAATTTTTGAATAACTCCTCTTTTCCTTGTGGCTGGCCAACTCTTTGAAAATCGGATAGATGATACCTTATATCCTTGAATGGTGTAAGATAGTCGGATGTATTGTGGTAACTTGAATCAACCACATAATATTTGCCTGCATAAAATGTAAGTTCACATTATTCAACTATAATATTTTATACTTTATATATAAATTAATGTTATATTCTCCTTGAGGGGGATGATGAAAGTTTTGTTTTTGGGATCTCAAATACAATATTAGAATATTCTAGAATCATGAGACGACCTAAACCAAACCCGCCTAGCTACAACCATAATCATCTAGCAAAAATAGGGTGCCGAAAACGTAATCGTTTCCCACCGAATCACCAGAGTAATCTCCAAGATCCGTCGTCATAATTGACAGTTTAAAGCAGAAGAAAAAAATGACCTTAGCCTAAAATATTATAAATCTGAGAATAAAAAATGTACATCCCAAGCTCCCTATACATGAATATGTATATGGCATAGCTCGACAGACCTAAGCTTCGATAGAAAAGGGGAAAAACAAGGGAAGGGGAAGGGGAAGGGGAAGGGGAAAATTAACAGTAATATTTGGGTATTAATGACCTCAGATTTAAATATGAGTGGAGAGAACTCTATCAAAAATAGAAGAGGAAGAAGGCGGTGAGGACGAGGAACAGATGGAGAAGATGAAGGAGCACCACCGAAAACAACGCCGCCGGAGAGAGAGGGGTAGCGTGGGAGATTGGGGTAGGTTTCAAATGATAAGAAAACAAACGCACATGGGGTTGGGTTGGGCCAGATTGTGGGCCTAGACCTTGATTTGGTTCAGCCAAAAAACATAAAAAAATAGATGTGATTGCCCGAATCCACTTAGGCTTAGGGAAGGCATGGTAGACTTTACCTCTACTAGCTTGTGGGATGAGAGGATGTGTTGAAAGTCACTCGACCTAAGTCTAATATCAACAGGGTATTAAAAAAAAGACATATCATATGCCACCCATGATTACTCCTAATAATATCCTATTAGAAAAGATGGCTAGTTATTGGTCCAACTACCTATGCTCCAATAACCCCTAAGCTATACTATCAAAGTTATGAAAACAAAATAATATTATTCGATCTTCTCACTCATTCCTTGATATATGGTCTTTTTTTCCATCATTCCAGATCCAAATCCTTGTACCATTTAGCCTTAAACATAGAAAACACAAAATCATTAGGACGACTAGCAAATAAATTTAGATATTTAAAATCAGGATAAGGAGTAGCGATTAAAGAGGTGGGGTTCGTATCATTCCCCCTTCTTGAAAGGGTTTCATCCTCGAAACTTGCACAAATTCATGAAAAGGATATAGGTCAGTAATATTATAGGTGGGATGAATAGTGCCATACCTCGCGGGTAGGTCAAATTTATAAGCATTGTCATTGACTTTCTCAAGGATTGTGAAAGTTCCATCCCCACGTGGGTCAAGCTTGCCCTTGCAATGGGTTGGAAAATGGTCCTTTCGCAAGTAGACCCAAACAAGATCCCCAGGTTGAAAAATAAGTTTTTTCCTGTGATGATTGGTGCATGCCACCATTAGTTCATTTCTCCTTTTGATATGGGTAGCAACAGATTCGTGGAGTTCCTTGATAGTTTTGGCACATTCCTCAACATTGGATGAAGTGTACTGGGAAGGGGGTAGCGGTGATAAATCTAAGGGAGTGAGGTAGTTAACATCATAAACAACTTAGAATGAGGATTTTCCCATGGTGGAGTGGATAGTCCAATGATATGCAAATTCAGTGTGAGAAAAATTTGATTCCCATTGCTTGCTTGGAATTATTATCGAGGATAGCACGAAGCATATTTCACAAGGTACGATTGACCACCTCGGTTTGTCCGTCAGTTTGGGGATAGAAAGTGGTTGAGAATAAAAGCTTAGTACCTAATTTCCCCTATAGAACCTGCCAAAAGTGAGAAACAAATTTAACATCCTGGTCTAAAACGATGGTCTTAGGAACCCTATGAAGTTTCTGAACATAATTGAATAAGTAATTAGCGATAAGGGTGGCATCATTTGTCTTATGGCAAGGGATGAAATGTGCCATTTTATAAAAGCGATCAATAACAACCATGATAGAGTCTTTATTGTGGTTTGATCATGGGAGGCCCAAGATAAAATCCATGGAGATGTTGACCCAAGGTTGGGTAGGAATGGGAAGGGGTGTGTAAAGACCGTGGGGATGTGTAGTGGATTTGGCGCGTTGATAGGTAGCACAAGCAGCACAAAAATGCATCACAAGTAGCAATTAAAGAGGTGAGGTTCATATCATGACCCCTCCCATCCAGCTTCCACAAATGTGAACAACATATCAAAAGACCAAAATGCCATAATATTTGATTAACACACTCCTTTATGACTACAATAGGGCTTTTGTTCATTCTTTGGAACACAAGCATCAATATGTGTTCCATCTATTGCTCCTACACAATCTTTAAAATAAGGCAAAAGTCTAGAATCATTTATGATCTCAAGAGGGACCTCGTCAAGGCTTCGATGAGGTGTTATAATCTTACTAGCAATCTTTGACATAAAAATTAAAACCTTGTTGAAATATCTACTAATGGTCTTTCTAGAGTGGTGAAATCAATCTTGCACAACTCTATTCCTTTCATTGTGACCAATTATTTATAAAAAAAATTGCCAATTGTTCTTCAACAATCATATTATAAGTATCGTTTATCAACCTCCTTGATCTAAAAAAACTTGATAACCTTAAAAAATCATCCTTCTTCATTCTAAATAAATCATGACATAGCCTATCATGACCATTTAATATACGTTGGACAAGTTGGTGACCTGTTTCAGAAGAATCCAAACAAACTTGCTTCTCAATAGATATCTTCCTTCTCTTTCGCAAACGTCATAGTACAAGTAAAAGTAGTAGTAGTCTTTTTTTTTATCATCCATCTATTCAAAATCAAGGAATCACTTGTATTATACATATACCCAATATATATTAAATTAATAACAATGCATAAAATATAATCTTGTATCCCACTAAAAGCTAATTGAAATTATATACAACAAATAACATTTACATTTTTCATCGAAGAACATGAATACTTCAAAGCTAATTCAAGCAAATATGATTGATTGGAAAAATTTGATCAAAGGTAGATCATTTGAGGAACGGATGATATAGCTAAAAGTCACAATTCAAGAAAATTACATAATTTCAGCATAAAAAAGAGAATTTATACTTCATGGTTTTACAAATAGAAAATAAATAACCCTCAAAGAAGTCTTTTACAAAATACCATAAAAACATAACATCCTTGATCGATTCTTAGATGTATCCCTTAAAGATTTCAACCAAACATTATGTTTTTGGGGAGCCATATACATCCATATGTCTCTAAAATCAATAGTACCGAGTATAAATAACTCGTTGTTAAGACTTGAGGTGTTAGAAAAGGAGGATCATTGTTACTCTTAAATTTAGATTCATACAATTGTAGCAACTTATTATCAAGATATTCACTAGTCGACTCCTTTCTCTTACGAGAGCTAGATTATTGACTCTTAGAACGCTTGTTGCTTGACTTTTCCAATTGACATGTCCCACCATCTGAATCACTAGAATCACAATGCTCAAGGTCAATGACTTTTTGACATTTAGAAGGACCCACATTACTTGTTCTTAACTCTTCATCATCCTTATTGAAATCTAGATAAATTCCTTGAGATGGAGCCCATGATGTTCTCCAGTTGTATGAGTAATACCAAAGATTAATCGAAGCTCATCAAATTGGGAAATTGGCTTGTTATGAAAGTGTTTACAACTTGGATTTTGCTAGAAAAAATAAATAAATTATTACATGTTATATATAATAATAATAATAAATAAATAAATAAATAAGTAAACAAACATATAATTTTAATTTAACTAAATTAATTTCTGCCATCTATCCTCCCCACAAGTGATTGAACCTATTATTGGGTCTCTCCCAAGTCCAGTTTCACTTTCATGTTTCACCCTGCTAAGTAATCTTTTTTGTTGAGGGAAAATAATTTTTCGCTTGAATTTTTTGGTATCACATGCTCTCAAGCCTATTAAGACCATCAACCATATTAGACCATCCAATCTTGTTAAAACTTAAAATAGGTCTATTACCTTTTTTAACCTCCTCACTATATAATTAAACAAAGGTTTGATGCCTTGATTCAGTCCAATGTGCAGTATCTGATGAAGATGCCATATATCCTACAAATATAGAAACTTTTAAATTTACGTATAACCTAAATACAAATATGTGTGTCAGTTTATTTTTATTTTTGATCCTTTTAGTTATTTTATCTTTATAATTATAGGTTACCGATAGATTAAGTGAATAAGAAACTAATGACTCATGAATAACCCATGACTAACCAATATGATTAATTGAAATTCTTTCTCATGAGTTATCTATCTATGATTATTATGTGTGTCCAATGTGCAGTTTGGGCTTGGACAAGTTTTTAATCCATTCATCTCAGTTGGATTTTGGAAGTTTGCGGTTTAAGCGGAGATAAGAAATTTAGCAGTAACATAAAGTTAAATTTCTTCGAGAGTGTCAAATAGATAAGCTAGTTATATCAAGTCCACGAAAATAAGATTTTATCAATTCGTTTACATAAAACCAATCAGTTCATAATGCCACAATATAAACATCAACCCTCGAAAAAAAGGACGAGGGAAAAGTAAACTCAAGCAACCATGTCTACATTACATGGATAAAATATGTCCAATTTGTTCTTTTAGCATCACTAACTATATTACAAATCGACAATTATGTCTCTATCTTCCCTGTTAAGTAATATGCTTCTAAGGAAAAAAACTAGCTATATCCTTCACCGGCACTGGTATTTATAGTATAAATCTTATTCCCATTCAACTACTATAATCCCCTTTTATTATGGGTTATCTATATTTTATTAGAATGTTAGAGAATTCCCATAACAAATCTTTTTTCATTTATTTCCTTAATAATTACCTAAAACCTCATTTACAAACATGCTTGTGCAAGTTCTAGCTTGAAACGTTTGTGCTCAATAACTTTATAGTTCAAATATCAAAGTACTAAAGAAAACAAACTTCATAAACATAATTTTCATTATAGTAGTTTTTCAACATATCAATTCTTATGCAACTAGTAAAGAGAAACTTCTTTGCCTCTACAAAAATCAAAAGAAAAGATCAAAATTATTGGAAAACATTCTACTAGCTAACTTTCCAAAGGATAGCATCCACATAAATACTTTACAAAATTATAGTACATCACATTTGTTATTATTTCTATTTTTCACTAAGGTAGTATATGTGATAGGAGGAGAAATGAAATGTGGAGAGGACGGTAGGAATTTAGAGAATCAGGTGATGGTATATTTGTAAAACAAAAGTGTTGTTCATGAAAGACAACATCCTTTGCTATTTGTAAGGTTTGTGTGGTAAGATTGAAAACCTTCAAGGCCTTTTTTTTATTAGGAAAAATAATGAAAATAATCTAAAAGGTCAAATTTAAAAACCACGATGGCAAGACCATGCACATCAAGATGTCTTTCTCTCTTAAAGATCCTATGCCATTCTGTTTGATTACATTTTCTCTCTACCATAACACTCAATTTTCTTTCAGGTTATTATTATTATTATTATTATTATTATTATTATTATTATTATTATTATTATATTATTATTATTATTATCAAAATCCCATATAAGTAGAACCCCCACCACATGCTAAAAGAAGAAATACTAGAACATATAATTACAAGAATCTCTATAGATTAATCCATTCTAGCCATATACTAACCAAAGTAGACAAAAAGTAATTTAAATGATGCAAAATAAAATTGGAAAACACAACTATAGTATAGATTAATCCATTCTAAATAACTAATCTCAATCTCCCAATCTTATCATGAAGATATGTTCTCACGAAATCATGACTCAAAGTAGCATGGTTTGTTGGAACAGACAATAACAAAACATGCTTGAACACTATTGTTAATGAAATAATCAACCAAAAGTATTTGCTAATCAAAGTGGTAATAGCAACAACGATGTCAAAGAATTCAGCAGTAAGACAGAGTCTCCTTAGTAGCATAGTTGACAACACAACTCAGCAGCATACAATTATGCTATATTATACCGCAAAAGCTCTGGTAGGAAAATAAAAATGAAAACTTGGTCTAAATTACAAGAGCCATTAGCTGCTCATTCAAATTCGATCCAAATATTTATGTTGATTTTTCATACCAAATGAACAATCAACTTCAACCCACTTCTCCAAATAACTATAGATTGTCTAAAATATAACTTATATATCAAGTTTTGAAAACTCATTCATTCTTACCATTATCAACATCCCCTAATTTATTCTAACATAATACAACAATATAGGACCAATCGAACCTGAAAATATAAAAAATCAAGGACGAATTAAAGAGGATACCTGAAACAAAAAAAAAGAGATTGCATACCTGAAATAAATCTCACAGAACAAACTATGAAAACTCTTTTATATCCTTTGGTTGGTGTAATAGCGAACACAGAAGGTCCTAATTAATTGACAGATTGAGAAGCTAAATTAGTGGAAGCAAGATCAACATTGAGCGGCAAAGTGTGGCAATGAGAAGATTCCAATGAAGCAAACGCGAAGAGTCAAACAATTGCGACTATGGATTAGTCGAATGGGCGAAGTAGCGTTGGGAGAGAGCTGAGAGAAAACAAAGAAGGTAAGGTGCTTCTGTACTGAGTGTGCTATAGTCTTTTGTTTTATAAATATTTTGTTTTAAACAACTTTTTACGTAAATATAGGTATCATTCCAGGTACTTGTAAAAGTAATTTTGGTAAGTAGGTAGCATCTGCTTCTTAATTTTAACTTATAAAAAGCAGTTTTAAGTAACTAATTTTAAAAAGGAAAACCAAATAGTATTAATTAATCTATAATTATTTTTATAATTAATTATATAAAAAATTACTTTTCCTAAGCAAAACCAAACAAGCACTAAATTATCATTAATTTCTATTATTATAAAAATCAAATAATTATATCTAAATAAATTTTAATTTTTTTCTAGAAATATATATAACCATTAATATTCTTTCAATGTAAAAATTATAATATTTATCCATTTAAAATTTAATATTTATCAGTCTAAATTTTATCACCTAAAAAATTAAAATTCATCTCATCTAGTGAGACTAATATTTATTAGTTAAAACATAACCATTCATCAAGTTAAAGGTAAAATGCCCCAGAATTATTTATCTTAGGAGATATAATTACATGAGGATTTATAAGGAAATAAATTTATTTATTTATTTTATTTGGAATAGAAAAGATTTAATTAGGGAAAATTAATAATATTTTGTAAATATTTTTATAAAGGAAAAATTGGGCTTTTGCTAATTAAAAAGAGATTTAAGAGAAATATTTTTTAAAAACCCTAAATTAGTCTAAAAAGGAAATTTAATATTTTTTTAATTGAATATTTTATTCTTTTGCAAACAAAGTTTCATATTCCTCTCGCCAGAATTTTCCCCCGAAACCTTTAAACCACCATCCACCACCATATCTGCCAATTCTTCTGCCCTCTGAACCACCCAAAAACTCCTACTAATTCTCCTCCACCGACCCATAACCTTCTTTTCTTTTTTCGCCTTCCCTTTCCCCCTTTTTCTTCATTTTTGCCCCCTTTAAATTACTTCTTCGGCCACCGCCGGTGCCACCCATCCCTGCCAACTGAAGGTGAAACCCTAGACCTTCTTAACCCTTCCTTTTCAATTTATTGAGAATTATTTTGCTTTTATCCTAACTTTTAATGTTAATTCAATTTTAATTATTATTATTATTATTATTATTATTATTATTATTATTATTATTATTATTATTATTATTATTATCAGCTGTAACTTAATTGATAAATATTTTTGGCAGGTTTGGGAGTATTCTTGAGTTAGATAAATTATTATTCTCGAATTTTAGTTATTTAATCGAATTATCACATGTTTACTATTATTATTATTAATAATATTATTAGTATAATTATTTATGTAATATTATAATTATTCAATGGGAGCCGAGACCTTAAATTTTAATTATGTCTCGCACCCTTGCTTTTTATTACTATTATTAGCATTTTTAACATTATTATTCTTTATATTATTATTATTATCTTTATTAACTTTTATATTACAAGTATATATATAGTATTAATATTATTACCATTATCGTATACTATTATTATTAAATGGGAGGTTTCGAAAGCCACCTTGTAATTTTAAGATTTATATTATTATTAATATTAATATTCTACTAATAAGAGTATTATTAATAATATTTTACTTTTATTATTATTATTATTACTACTACTACTACTACTACTACTACTACTACTACTACTACTACTACTACTACTACTACCTACCACCACCACTACTACTACTACTACTACTACTACTATTTTGGTGAAGGGTAGAAACCCTTATATCACCACTCATTTCGAATGAAAATAGTAATTTATTTGTATTTTAAGTAATGTTTTATATAGTTAATTATAGTGTAATATTGTTTTTAATTAAAAACCAAATCTTAGGATAAGTTAGGGAATAATAAAATTTTAGGAGGGAGCCTAATTCTAGTATATTTTTATATAATAGGTGAACCCAATCAAATCCCTCAAGTGGAATAGGAGCGTGTGTCAAGACCGGTGACATTTTAGGTAAGGGTGTTACTAAGGTCATTTGTGTGTTTATATGCATTATGTGCTTCATATGCCATGTATTCTATGTTTATTATTATTAATTATTTCGTATATGGTATAAAGTGGAGTTGAAGTATGTTGGTATGGATAAATTGTGGCATGAGAATTATGTGTATATTTATGTTACTATTATTGTACGATGTGGCCTTAAGACACACATGTTAGG